>CM059021.1:37290697-38581697 GCA_030272315.1 Paspalum vaginatum
AGGATGCGGAGGCAGCGGGGCGTCACGGTACCGTTCTAGCGAAGCTGAATTATTGTGGTGAGGAAGGCGGACACCGTAGGAGACAGATAAAGGGGTAGTGAGGCCATCTCCAGCGGAGTGTCTAAAACGGCTGACTATAGTACAAAGTGACACTGTAGTGCTACCGTAGACAGAGTGGAGAGTAGGTGCGAATAGTGATAGGCAATGTGGATAGACGGTCTGCTAAAGATGGTCTAACGATGGTGTTAGGACGCCACGGCTCACACATCGAGGGATGAGCGAAAGCGGTCGCTAGTGCGACAAATAGTATCCTACCTCTTCGATTGGGCCACCGCCACAAGGCCAGCATATCCCACGGATGATCGCTTGATCATGTCACGGTGGCTCACCACTCACCTATCTTGTTCCCCCTCACCGTCAGTGGGTCACTGCCCGTCAATGCATTGCTTGAAGCCTAAACTCAAGACCACAACAACCGAAGGTCACATGTGATTTGTAGTCCCTACCATGTCATGGCACTCACGCTCCCACTTTGACCACCGGGTCAGTGCCTCACGACGACGAGGCTCATCAAGACAGTAAGTGCGACGCGCGAGCTCATAGACAAAGAGGAAGTGAAGCAACAACACTAGAGCACCATAGCTGACCTATCTGAGACGCCCTAGGATGGGGCCCTGTAGAAAGATGTGCCCGTATGAGTGGTACGTGTATGGTTAGCTTCTTCAATTGGCGGTAACATGAATGGAGAGGGAGTTGTGCTCTTCACTTGGTTTCTTCTAAGTTCTAGTTGCAGCCCGTCTAATGAAAAAAATGATTGATTCATTAGCTGATGGAGCAGAGGGATGGGAGAGCATTCTGCGCATGCCGTTCACGACATTGATTTGGCGGTGACGGTAGGGACGAGGGAAAATCTGTGCAGCATGGTATAGATTGTTTTGTCCTAGCTTTACTTTGATAGAATTCATGCAATTTCAATTGCTAGAAATACATGTTAACTCTAGATTGCATGTCTTTTTTTACCGAGCAATGGTACTCTCACTGGCTAATGATACGAGGCACTATGCTGAATTGGATGGTTTGATGGGTTTTAGGCCGCGGTATGGAACCTATGGGATTGTGGAATCCGGATTCCAAAGTCTAGAAGCGGGTAGAACCTGGATCGTAAAATTTCAAAATCTAGTCTATAACATTCTAGAATCTACTGGCTGTTTGGTATAGAATTTGGATTTTAAAATCTAGATAGTGTAATCGGCAGGTTCCAACAGGCCCTTAGTTTTCGAAATCATGCATGCATATATTATGAAATATTGCTAAAAACCGTAGTACCGTCATACTGTGCAAATTGAACCCATGGATACACAAACTCCTATAATCAGTCTTAGGCCATCTTCTTAGTCTATTCTCACCGATCCATCCATCCAACTGTATATATTTTAAACTTTTCTATGTCTATAGTGCACGTACAGTGTAAAACAATGTTTTGGGCGTTGAATAGACGCACCGGTGAGGACAGTCTCACAGATGTGGCTGCGCTAATCAGCCAGTACAGTAAAATGGATGGCACATACTCCTACAACAGTTGAACGTAGTAAAAACTTATAGCAACAACATCGAAATAAGCATAACGATCATCCCACACCAAAAACGTATAACATGTTTGAAAAAATAAACAAAAATATGATTAGATAGATGATCTGCATCCATGCAAAATTCGAGAATGCGCAATATTTTTGTCGAAGAAGAAAAAATGTCAGAAAAATCAACATATTTTTCTTGGTTTTATTTCTTTTGCGCAAAATGTTTTTATCCCCAAATTTGCATCCTCAAAATGTTTTTGTTGGTTCTGTCACGCAGTTTGGTAGAGTAGATTTTTTATATAGGAGCATTGGACATGTTCTTCGTGCCACTCGTTTGATCATCTATTAACTTTGTTTGAAAAAACGGACGCGTGACGAGTGACGAATATACCGAGTCTTGTTCGTCAGGATCCGCTCGCCACCCCCGCGATCTCGCAGAACCGCCGCCGCCACGCCACCACTCTCCACAGCCTTGCCGCAAGCCCGCAATCGCTTCCTTCCCTTCACGGTCCGGGTCCGGCCCTTCCAGGAACTTCCAGACCACCCAGTCCCCTCCACCTCCGAGCTCCGCCGCTGCCGCCTGCCGGCCGCCACGAACCCGACCGAGCAGGGATGGGGTTTATCGGCGCGCACGGCGTAGAGACGCTGAAGCGGTACAGGTACAGCGGGGAGGACCGCTCGGTGGTGGCCAAGTACGTGCTCCAGCCCTTCTGGAGCCGATGCGTCACCCTCTTCCCGCTCTGGATGCCGTAAGTGGTCTCCATCTCCTCCTTGCTGTCTGGGCGTGGGAGCGTGCGGCTCCAGTGCGCCACCAATTGAACTAGTTGTTAACCTGTGCGTGCGTGCGATTCGGCTGATGGATCACTTGTTCAATTTCTTATGTCGGTGTTCGATTGGTGTTCCCTGCTGCGTGGCTTTATTACTGGTCGAGTAGTTCCTGCGTCTCCCCATTCCCCAAATTGTGAAGGCGTGATGAGAAAGGACTCGTTGTTTGCGTTTGGAGCTGTTGTAGAATCTGTGAATTTGGAAATGCGCAGAATACTGAATAGGTTGCTCCACACAAAATCGCTTTGGAAGGGGGTGTTTCAGAAGTTAAGCATATACGTAAGCAGTAATGAAGATATTGATATTACTGGCATCTGGTTGCTATCTAAAACTGTATGCTTGACAAGTAAGTTGTTGTGTATATGTGTTAACTTGTCCAGGTATTGTACTGTTTGTCATTGTTCAGTAGCGAACGGATTATATGGCACAAAATAAATTGTATGCACTCAACTGCTGCTAAGTGTTTTTTTCTTTCTGGTGCACGTTGGAAATGCACATGTGCTATCACTACTGGCTACCGCTGTTCATAGAATCAACTATATGTGGGTGGGCTGATGCAGAAAATTTCCTTCAAATATTTGGGAAATGAACATCAATTGCTTGTCTACCTTCCCAGTGCAGACGTGTCTGTACCCATAAATTGCTATGGAAGTGACAATTTTGCAGGATGCTTGCTTTTACTTCCAACTTTTTTTTGATTGGATGATTTTTCTTGTACAATCAAGCAATTGTGGCCTGGGAAGCAGTGCTAGTAGCCCCCATGCTTTTACTTCCAACTTTTTTATGATGATTATTACGGAGTAGTAAATTAAGCATTAGCCCTGAGCAAACATCAAGTTTCAAACTGCACTTTGTTTTTACCTTGTCACAAAGTTTTGCACTAACTTATATCTTTTTACATTTGCATGTATGGATTCACAAATAGACCAAACATGGTAAGAGATGACCACATTGTCAGTTCTTCATTGGATTCATATCATCTGGTGCAGTACTTGGTTAAGCTTTCCAACATTTCAGATCACACTTACAGGATTGACGTTTGTAGTTCTATCCGCACTTCTTGGCTATGTAAGTTTCTTCCTTGCTTAAATTAGTTGCATTGTTAATTTGTTAAAAAGCTACTATAATCCCAAGTCCCAACCTCTGTGCTTCTTGTGGTGCATTCTATATTTATGGTAGCACTGTTAATTTTGTTTTACTTATCTTTGTGGTGGCCAATTCTGCAGATATATTCGCCTCGCCTTGACACTGCTCCCCCTAGGTGGGTCCATCTTGCCCATGGACTACTTCTCTTCTTGTACCAGGTTTGTGAAACTAATCATGAGATTCTAAATGGACAATTAAGTCTTTGTGTTCTGGTTCTTTTATCCTCTCATTTAGTTACCAAAGATGAATAGGAGTACATTATATTACTTAATGAAGAGTATTTCATTTAAAAAGTTATGCAATGCCCGCTTTTACTATCTTGGGATTTAGTTTGCTACCAAGAGAGAAAGGAACCCAGGTTCCCAAGGGATTGCATCAGTGTTAATGTTAGAATTTAGTATTAGTGGCTAGCCTATGAGGGAACAGCATAGCTGCCTAGTAATATAAGTGTGATTGACTGATTGATCTAGGTGGTTGAATTTTGATTTTCATGACAACTTTTGCAGTACAGTTTTGTAGCTTAGTCGAGGAAAAATTATCTGCAAGCGCTCACTTGCAATTTAAACATGCATTAGGATGTCCAATTTAATAGTCATTGCCAGAAGAGGGAAGAGAACATGTTTTCTGCAGTTAAATGAGAACAAACCACTCTTTTGGCACTAGGCAATGTACTGATTAGCATGCTACAATACAAAGGTGTCTGATGCTCTGATATAACCATAGGACTAACAGAATTTTGAAGTGCGTGATTCCTGAGCTGGTTTGTGACTATGAGACTTATACAATTTACAATTGCATTATGTGTTACCATTTGGTAGTTTGCAACAAGAAACTCTTTTAGTAAACAACTAGGAGTATGTGTGTTTGGTTTGAGGAATGGACTAGTGCATCATCTTCTCACTCCTCAAATTTTTGTTTGGTTTGTGGAATGGAATGGGTTGATCCATCATCACCTCATTCCTCACTAGTTCACAACTAGGACTAAGATGGGGAATGGGGTCATCCCACAAAAATTCATGGAATCACCCCATGATGCATCACCTCATGTGGAATGGTTTGATTCCTCAAACCAAACACATCCTAAATTAATCTTGAGATATGAACAGTTCTTCTTGGCAAACTCTAGCCTGCTCATATTGTTTGTTCAATTTATTTTCACATATTATTTCATTATGGACATTAAAAAGAAATTAGGATGATCTTTTCTCTGTTTTGTTATCTGCACGTGTCCTTAGTGGCTTGCAAGATTTCCAAATAAACTGGAGTCAGTTTCCTCATAAATCTGACCGTTTAATAAAGTGTAGTATCTAATTGCATCTGCTTTAATGGTATTAATATTGCCTCCATGCTAGACGTTTGATGCTGTTGATGGTAAACAAGCAAGGCGTACTAGCTCATCAAGTCCTCTTGGAGAACTTTTTGATCATGGTATTTATTTAGCGCCCATTTTCCCCCATTTTTTATCTCTATTAGCATGGCACCTTACAATCTCTAAATTGCTATTTTACAGGATGTGATGCACTTGCTTGTGCTGTAAGGATTCTTAAGCCCTTTTATCTTGTCCTCCCTCTTTTGGCCTCTAAGAAATTTCTCTGATTTGTTGTTAGTTTGAAGCCTTGGCCCTTGGAAGCACCTTGATGTGTGGAGGATGGACATTCTGTTTCTGGGTGGTTGCTGCTGTCCCGTTCTATCTGGCAACATGGGAACAGTAAGACTCTTGAAACTCATTTGATGTGTATATACTTTATATTTGAGACAGATCTGCTCTATTTTTTCCCAAATGCTGCTGTCCCATTCTATCTTGCAACCTGGGAACAGCAAGACTCTTGAAACTCATCTGGTGTGCACATACGTTATGTTACTGTGTCTTTTGATCATTAAATCAAATTGTGAGATTTCACAATCCTCCTTACAGTTACAGTAAAGCTTTAGGCTTACAGGTTTTTACCTGCTGTGGGATTAAGTTATTTTCAATGGTACCTAGTGTGTGTGTCACTGAGTTTCTTTTGCATTGTTTAATATGCAGTGGAATGTAAAATGGTAAAATGTGGCATAACAGCTCTAGTGTAGATTGCCTTTCCTCATGGCAACTCCTACAATAGCTGAGGAACACATTGGTGTCTTGTTGTGTATTTCCGTTTTCTTAACTAAATTTGACAATGTCTTCAAAAGTGCTAAGGCACTAGACAGGGGGTGAAAGGTGGGCCAGGCGCGACAAAGGAGGATGGTGCTTAGAGCCTCATAGTAGTGTTTGGTTAAGCACTGTCCAACTTAATTAGATTACAGATAGCCCGTTTGATTAGAAGGAACTGGTGGGAAGGAGTGGGAGTTTTAGTGCACAAGTTTAGAAATGTCTCGTTTGTTTGGTGGGAATGGAAGTTTTAGCGCGAGGGCCATTTGGTGTTTAGATGAGCAACTCCCATGGATTACTTCCCAAGTGGAGGGTTGGGAATTGGGTGGGAATTGTGCTCATGTAGAAGATTAAATGTTTTATTTGTCACCTCCTAGTACAATTTTGACTTGCATCATCAAATAAAAAAAATGCAGGGGCCGAGGGGAGTACATCTCAACTGTTTATCATGACTTAAAAAGAAATTCCAACTAAATTCCCTACACAAACCAAACAAAAGATTGAGACTAAAAATCAATTCCCCATCTTAATTTCCACTATCAACTCCCACCAACAATTCCCCTTCCCAATTAGTTGCCAAACGAGCTGAGAGGGTAATTGATGGTCTGATACTGTTAAATGTGTGTTGTTTGGTGTGGTCAGTAACCAGTTAACTTCTAATATGATACCAGCCTGTTCAACTCTGATAACCCCCACCCATCGCTGTTACCGCTTCACACCACCGCACCTAGCACACTCAAACACCACTACTCCGATCCCCCCATCTTCCTGCGGGTGAGCTGCTCTGCCAGCAACTGACATGCTGCACCTATCTGACAAGACCTCAGTCGCCTCTCCAATTTCGCCTGTCCTCCTGTGCTTGAGCTGTTGAGCAGCCCTCCAGCACCTCTGCGTTCTCCTGTCCTAGATCATAAGCTGGCAACGGCCAGGAATAACTTATTATCTCTCCTCCCAGATGTGTACTTCACTACTTCTACAAGTCTGATATATGCAAAAGCAATAGAAAGCTCTGATCGAGGTGGACAAAATTAACCCTTGCGGCCTCTGCTGGAGAGGTATAGTTGTACATCAGTGCGAATGCCAATGCGTTGCAGGTCTTAAGGGGTGAACGAGAATAAGGCTTGCAGGCACAAACCCTCACTCTTTTCAATCTACTCCGGCGGCGGATGTTGCATCCTCCCCAACTGCTACACGCCCTGGAGACGGGAGGCTGCCACTGGAGTCTTCAAAATCAAGTGGAGCCCCATGCCAACACTACTCGTGTAGGCCACTGCTGGCAGCTGTGTTGTGCTCTGGCAAGCGGAGCTGATGAGCAGGACACATGTTTTCTTGTTGCTGCGATTTCCTATCAAAGTAGTAGACATCTGATACTATTACATTATCCGATTCCATTTTCATTTTCAATCCACGGGTTGAACCGAACACCATCTTGGTGCCACCCAAGAAACCTAGAAGGCCGATTTGAAGCAGTAGTACGTGATTGCTCTACTTTATCATGAATCGTATTGGGTATTCATTTTTCTATATTTGTGACATATTGGCTCTTGTTTCTTCTGAAATGTCGAAATTCTGTGGTAGCAAAAGGTTTCAAAAAGAAAAATTACAGGTTTCAATCACAAAGTGAGCGTTTGTATTGTTGGATTGATGTGGTTAATGTTTAATATTCATTGTCTGTTAACCCATTGATATTACCAATGGTGCGCTTGCTGTTTATCAATATTTTTGTTCTTGTGTCTCCAGCTTCTTTACAAACACTCTCATACTTCCTACAATAAACGGACCAACGGAAGGCCTGATGCTGATCTATGTATCCCATTTGTTCACATTCCTTACTGGTAATTTCGCCAAATAAGCAAATCTTGATATGTTACATTCCTCTAGAGCAAGAAACATGCACTATAATTCATATTCTTTGTTCTCGATCTAGGTGCTGAATGGTGGGCGCAGGATTTTCGAAAATCACTGCCCTTTTTTGGTTGGATTTCGCTTCCATTTCTGTCTGGTATGTACTGCAGGAACTATCAGATGTCATCGCCATTTTCTGCGAACACTTTTTCCTTATGCCCTATTTTTTTGTAATTGGATTGCAAGCATATAAGTATTTCTATATGTTCTTTACTGTAATTCGATATATGTTTCTTTAATCAACTGGGCCTGTTTGCCCGGAGTGTACACGCTCACATAACTATTAAAGTTCTTCCTTTTGCTTGTTTCAGAAATCGAAATCCCCTTATATGTAATTGTGCTGATTCTTATGATTGTATTTGCCGTTATACCTACCGTTAGATCCAAGTAAGCTTCTGCCTCTTTTTCTCTTCTTTAAGACTGCGCTATATTCACCATAAAAAAACTATCATAGAAATACATGCAAATGTTGATCTGTCCAGTTTCTTTGCTAGTGACTTTGGGACATTGACCAGTGGACTAAGCTATAATGGATAATTCATAAATTTAACCGTGATGTGTCATATTTTCTACAAATGATTGATTCTACCAATATTTTACTGTCTTTTTATTCATTCCCAGTGCTTGCAAATATCGATCCTTCCACCTTCATGAACTTGCCTCCTTTTTAAGTGATGTAACATTTACCACAAGTGAGGATAGAATAATACTCCATAGTTAATAAACATAATGTGATGCATATGACTAATATTTGCTTACAAGTAACAAGTGATTCTCCTGTTATCCAGTATCAGTAATGTCCAAGAGGTAGTTGAGGCGCGAAATGGAAGCATGGCATTAGCATTAGCTATGGTAAGCTGTTGACTTTTATCATATGCATATGCACAAAATTTGTTAAAGTTGGAGGTTTTAGCAGTCTTGGCTTGCAGCAGGGCTTTTGTGAACAGTAGTCATCATCCATATGAAAATTCTAAGCCCTAAGCAAGTTGGCAAGGAATTTTTTTTTTAGAAATGTGTATTGTATAGTACGCATTTTCAACTTCATTCTGTTACAAGAAGAAGAAGAAGAACAAAGCTTTTTGAGTCCCAATTCCCAAGCAAGTTGGGGTAGGCTTCAACATTTCTTCCATTAACAGAACGATTTTCTTCTATTAAGTTCATGGAGTCATCGAGCATAGGTTGAGAGAGATGACACACGTCACCGTGAACCAATTTGGGTTCATGCCCGGAAGGTCAACCATAGAAGCAATTTTCTTACTAAGACAAGTGATGGAGCGGTTCAGAGAGCAAAAAGACTTCACATGGTTTTCATCGACCTGGAGAAGGCAAATGATAAAATACCCAGGAACCTTATGTGGTGGGCTTTGGACTAGCATAAAGTCCCAACGAAGTATGTTACCCTCATCAAAGACATGTACAACAAGGTTATGACTTGTGTCCGAACAACTGATGGCGACACAGATGATTTTCCTATTAAGATAGGCCTACATCAAGGGTTGCATTGAGCCCTTATCTTTTCGCCTTGGTGATAGATGAGGTCACGAGAGATATACAAGATGATATCCTTTGGTGTATGCTTTTTGCTGACGATTTAATGCTAGTGGATGAAAGCCGGGAGGGAGTCAATAGGAAGTTAGAGCTGTGGTGACAGACCCTAGAGTCGAAAGGCTTCAGAATTATTAGGACTAAAACTGAGTATATGAAATGTGACTTTGGCATTCCTAGACAAGAGGATGGAGATGTGAGTTTGAAAGATCAGGTACTTTTTGATATTTGGGATCGATGTTACAGAGAGATGGAGATATTGATGAAGATGTCAGCTATAGGATTAAAGCGGGATGGATGAAGTGGCGTCAAGCATCTGGAGTCCTATGTGATAAGAGAGTACCACAAAAGCTTAAAGGCAAGTTCTATAGAACGGCAATTGGACCCGCAATGCTATATGGGGCGAAGTGTTGGCCTACTAAAAGGCGACATGTTCAACAATTGAGTGTTGCAGAGATGCGTATGTTGCGTTGGATCTGTGGGCATACAAGGTTGGACCGAGTGAGGAATGATGACATACGTGATCGGCTAGGAGTAGCTCCAATTGAAGAAAAATTTATCCAACATCGGCTGAGATGGTTCGGACATGTCCAAAGGAGACCTTTGGATGCACTAGTGCATAGAGGCATCGTAAGACGAGACAATAATGTGAAGAGGCAGAGGCCGACCAAAGCTAACATGGGATAAGGCAATCAAAAGGGACATAAAAAGTTTAGGATATTTCGGAAGAGTTGTGTTTGAATAGAAGTGCATGGAAAGAGGCTATCCATGTGCCGGAATCTTGATTTAGGCTTTACCCCCTAGTTCTCCCGCTTGTTTCCTCTCGTTGGTGACTCTCGCTGGGTTTCAACTCGCCTACCCCAACTTGCTTGGAACTAAAAGGCTTGGTTGTTGTTGTTGTTGTAAGTTCATGAATGTTTGTTTTTCAAGTGCTAAAAAAGCTGGGCATCTAGTTTCCTCCAGAGCATTTGTAGCCCCTAGAGCCTCCATTCAACGTGAGAGTTTAGCTATTGGTTTTAATTTTATTGCCTCACTTTTGCACCACAAAATTCATGTAATGAAGAAACAGTTGGTCAAGGTTTGTCCCGACAAAACAAAATATGCTTACTAATTTCAAACAGAGGGATTAGATACTAAGCTGTAGCCATTTTGCCTTTCAGTCTTGGTTACATGTGCTGTTATTTTGTATAATCTATTCAAGTCTGCTTATCTCTACAGATACCATGTGACATTGATGTTCTTTTTTCTTATGTCTTTATACTTGGCTGCAGGTCCTTCCTTTTATTACTTTGTTAGCTGGAGTTGCTATCTGGTATGTCAATAGGACGATCTATCATTACTTATTGTATAGGAATCTCAGATACAGCTTTGGAAATCTAAATGATACATCGAGGTCTCTATTATTTGTTATGTAGGTGTTATCTTTCTCCTTCAAGTATAATGAGGAATCAGCCACATCTGCTCGTAATTGGAACTGGCTTTAATTTTGGATATTTGGTGGTAAGTTCCATTGCTGTTGTTTTTGTTGTTGGATTATTTAGTTTACTTGCTCAATGCAACAGAGTTCTATATCTACAGTGAAAGCCTTTTAGTCCCAAGCAAGTTGGGGCAGGGTAGAGTTGAAACCCAACAAGAACCACCAACAAAAAAGGAAAATAAATAGATTTCCCTTTTACCATTGCATACCTCACTTGATATGGAATACATGAAATCAAGCAAAGCACCATATGGCTGATGTGAACAACAGACTCTACTGGATTTATTTTCACTGTTGCATGATGTTCTTTAGTAATGCATGGTTTGTTTTGTAAAGGAGCAGCTAAGTGCAGAATACTAACCCGCTGTAACCCTTTTTTATTATCTCTATACAACAAATGCACATCATATCATAATGTGAATACATGCCTGGGCAGGGAAGAATGATACTTGCTCATTTGTGTGACGAGCCAAGAGGTCTCAAATCTGGAATGTTAATGGTATGACTTTGAAGTGCCGTGTCTTCTCATCTTCGCATTCCAAGTGCTGGCCACTTTAAGTGCTGACAAAAAAACTCTTGTTTCAGTCCCTTGTGTTTCTATGTTTCCCAATTGCAAATGCTCTCATTGCAAAGATCAACGATGGGTAAGCTCTTGTGGGCCAACTAGTGCCGGGAACATCGGAAGTCAATGCTTTTATGTTTACACTAAATGATTCAATCTTCTTACTGTCAGGACTCCTTTAGTTGATGAGCTTGTGCTGCTGCTTGTCTATAGTACTTATACAGGTGAACTTGAACATTTTCAGATCACACTTGCATCAGATAATTATTTATATGGAACCTCGTGTCCTCGTAGGGACCAACATTCTGTTTGTCCAATCCATTGAGCCTTGTCGGCCTAAAGAATCTGTTTAGTTTTATGAGGTTCTGTGCCAGATAGTATATTGTATAAAATAAAAGCATCTAGATACATTTCACCTAGATAGTGGCTAATGCTTAGTCAAGTCTTTGTCCATTTTATGATAGGACAAAAGCACCATGAAACTGTACTTTTTTCTTATCACTGTTATACAGGGTATGGTCAGGGGAAAACCATCCTATCTTCTGGAATAATTGTCAATTTTGTATCGATCCTGCTGCTCTTTATCTGGGCAAAATCAGCATTTACATATCAGTGTTCCATTTTTCTTGTGACAGTGGGTCTTTACCTGCTCCTTGCCGTTTCGGTTGTGCATGAAATCAAGGATGCTCTTGGAATCTATTGCTTCAGGTCTGGAAACACCTGTACTCTTACTATTCACTATCCAGATACCTGCCTTGTTTTAATCATTAACCACTTCTCTTTCGTTGCTGGTGCTGCTGACAGAATAACTAGGAAGGAGGCTTGAATCTGTTGTGCTCCAGACGTATTATTTCACAAGTGCTGGCACCGCTGGCACATAGCACACCAGCAACAACTCATCCCCGTTACTCTGGAAGCGTGCCCCTGGAAACGCCACAGCCATCTGTTTGTTGTGCACAGATATCTCGGGAGTGTAATGCATAGTCAGTCATCTTGGTCATATAACAGTGTAATGTACATTACGGGTTGCACATCTGTGTTAGTGATAGGGAGTACGATGTACGATGAAGGGATACGGATAGTGTCGAAATCATGTTTGGAACAAGTAATTGTAGTTGTAGCAAGCGATTGTCTTTGGGTTTTCACCGGTGTATAAGCACTGTTGTCTGCTGCGGTTCCTTTAGCACTGTTTTTTATTTGAGGTGTTTAGCACTGCTGTGAGGAAGTATTTGATGATGGCTATTTTACCTAGAGCCTGCTGGGTGCCCGTGTTGGGCCGTGATATTCGAAAGCCGTTGCGGGCTTCTTTTATTCGCCTGGTGGGCCGTAGCTTGGAGTTTCGAGGGAGGCCCTGGCCCTTGGGGTTTGCTACGCTTCTGGCCTCTCAGGCTCGGCATCTGTCCGATATATGTGGTGTGGACGAGTTTTAACAACAAATTTGTTCACTGCTCTGCTAAAATCCTCCTTGCATTGGTGTCAAAAAAAAAAAAAACCCTTGCATCCGAGATTCAAAATAAACCTCCTTGCGTTCGAAAAGCACGAGTAACAGTGCGACCGTTACGATTTATGAAGGGAAAAAAAACGGTGCAATCAAACGCAGCCAGTAAGAAACAGATGATGAGGAGGTGAACGGCGATGCTCAACTCGGCCACCAGCAACTCGACGACCCAGACAAAAAGCGACGGTGGCGTCTTCTCCCGAACTGCGATTGATATACAGTCCGTGGGCGTACACAGCGCCGAGGACACCGGCCTCCGTATCCATCCCCCGCACATGAGCCGCGCACGGCGCCGGGCCCCCCTCCTCCCCGCCCCCGGCGCGTCGGCTTCCCGCGGCGCCCATACCGACCCCGAAAGAGGCCGCAGAAACCAACCACACACGGAGCTCCCCCGTCGGCGCAAATCATTCCCGGCTCCACTGCTCGTGCCTGCCGCCACGTTACGGGTCGGGTCGGGCCGGCCGCTCCTCCGGGGGTGCGGCACTCGGTGGCGGCGTATCCGCGGTAGCAATGATGCGGGCCTTTCTGGACGCGCAGGAGCCTCCTCTCCTCGACCTCCGATGAGGTGTCCACAGTAGTGGAGTGTGGAGTGGACGACAGGTGCCTGCCGTGCCGTTGGAAATCAGTAGGATGGATGGAGCACCGCCAGTTCCGCCAGGCGCTCGACGCCCCCATACCGCCGTGTCTTCGTTCGTACGCGCTGATCATTGGCAGCGCCAAATCATGCTGCTACCTTCCAGTTCCCGTCACCACTACACGGTCTCCTGCAAGGGAGATACTAAAACCTCTGCAATTTCTACGTGCTGGATATCTCGAGCCCGTAGTAGTAGTAGATTTTTTGAAGGCGAAACATGTATGTCGCGCTCACGGTCACGGTACATTGCACCAGCTTTCGAGGCCTTGAGATCGGAGAGATTCAGAGCACGTCGCCTACACACGCAGACCCAGCGGCGCCGGCCAGAAATGGAGCCGCTTTACCGCAAAGGCTACCGGCGTCCGTTTATGGCAGGCACGGATCAGGGCGGGCAGGAGCGGGCCTTCCCGAGGCCGCCGAGCGGCGCCGCAGCAGAAAAAGAAAGCCCGCCTCCCTCCCTCCCTCACTCCCCTTTCACCTCAGCGCATGCAAACGGTAAAGAGGCCACGACGTGCCTGTGCTATCTCCACCACCGCAGCGCCGGCGGGCCCGAGCACTGCTCACGGCGGCACGTCGCTGTGCGCGGAGGACGGCGCCCTGTGCGGCCGTGTCGCCCGCGCGCGGGCGCCGTCGGGTCCGTCGGCTGGGCTCGTCCTCGTCGTGTCCTTTGCCAGAACCCAAAAGACGTGAGGGCGACGGGTGAGAGGTGGATGGCCTGTGGCCCTGTGGGGAGAGCGGCAGCCCGGACAGGCCGCGCGCGGCGCTTTGCGTGTGCCGCCGCCACCGACGCGCGGGGCCCCCCCGCCCCTCGGCCGGTATGGCGCCGGCCACGCCTTTTGGCGCCCGATCGAATCGACGACGTCACCTTCCCCGGCGACGTTGACCTTGACACACCGGGCGGCGCGGCGCCTGGCTTCAACGGCTCGCCGCCCGGGGTGCGGCCGGCGGGCCTGCACCGCGCCGTGGTACGCGCACTGTCGTCGTCGGGCGGCACTGTACCTGTACGCGCGTCACTGCGGCGGTTCCGCCTCTTCCTCGCCACGGAGCCGAACCGCTGCAGCTCACGTGATGTCAGGCAGGCCAGGACCTCTCTCTCGACCCCATGCCGCGCGCCCGAGCACGCAACAGTGCTGCTGGTGCTGCAGCATGGTACGCCCTGCCGGTGCCGGAAGCGCCAGGCGCTGCATTGCCACCGGACCGATTGCGTCGCGAGACAGGCGGCGAACGCGAAGGCCGGCATGGGCGCGTGGCCGCGGAGTGAATGCGCTGCCCGGGCTCGATCGGTGCATGCCACGCAGCGCAGATGGATCACGGACAGATCGGCCGAGCCGGAGGAGCAGCGCCATGCAAGGCGTCCGACCAACGCAGTCCGCCCGGTCCGTCGCGGTGGTACTTGTGCTGCTGCCTGCTGGCGTGCATCGCCGGCCGTCACAGGGTCCATGCACGGACCAGTGACGCTACTATACGTACGTGTAGGTACGTCGAGGGCCGGAACACTTTGGTAGCTCGAGCACACAGACGGACACACATTAATTACCGGGGGGCTTCCGGTGCAGCCTGCCCGTTTTGGCGCGACGGGCGGGGGAGGGAGAGGAAGACGCACCGGCAGGCAGGGCACGGTTACGGGCGGCCGCATTGATGAGACGCGCCATTTATGCGTCCCGAAGGACCCCAAAGAATTGACGGCGGCACGAGAAGCCTCTGATGAGCCTTGAGGTCGTCGATCCGTCGACCCTCGGTCGCGTCCTGCCTGCTAGTACGTACGCCGGTCGCCGCCGGGCGGTGAGGGTACGGCGCGGGCAGGCGCTGTGGACTTTTACCATGGGAGGTGGGAGCGGTGTTCCGGTCGCGGATCTTGAGCGGCCGGCCGGGGTCGATCTTGTCACGGGCACAGCGTGCGCGTGTAAAAGCCTAATCATGCGCCGTTACTGCGGCGCACTGTTGTTCGCCCGGTGCTGCGTACAGTATACGTACTAGTACGTGCCAGCCGACGACTAACCTTTACATAAAACGGGAAAGGCGCAACCATCACCCAATCATTCATTCTTGGATTTCCAGGTCAGTAAACCCATTGAACTTTGAAGTTTGAGTGGTTTTCGAGTCCAAACCCAAAACCTGGTCACGTTTTCCCTCCCGTGTTTGCGTTCACTGGAACTGGCACATCGCAGCAGTACAGCGCCCTCGCTCCCTAGGGCCCCCTGCCTTGAGTTTTTATGATGTGACGTACAGGCCAAACAGCAGCATGCGGACACGCCGAGTGCCGCATGGCATGGCATGGCGCTGCCGCTCCGGGGACGGGGCAGCCGCGCTCCCCTGCGGCGGCTGCGAATCTGCGACGCGCAAAGTGGAGTGGCCATGTGAGTTGACCCGTCCCTGCGCAGCGCAGCGCGGGTATCCTGCCTGCTCACGCATGCATGCATGCCATCTACTGCAAGTACCAAGGCGACGGGCGAGAGAGCCAGCAACTGGAGCAGTGGAAACGAGAGGTCGGATGACAGTGCCACCCGAGCGCATGCATATGCATATGCATGGCTGGCCTGGGTGGCGAGTGCCGCGTGAGGTGAGTGACAGACAGTGCAGGTCGTCTGCCGAGCATCTGGACGTGACCTTTTCTATTGCGATATACTCTCTGCGCTCGTAGCAGGAGTGTGGTAGCGGTACGTGACAGGTCGACGTTCCAAATCCAAGGAACTGGACGGCACTATGGGAGGCGGAATATAAACAAAGGAGGAGGTCCAAAATCCTGCGGAACAAACGAATCTCCAGAGAGTGATCGCTTGTGCTGCTTTGTGCCTGATTAGAATGTGAGGAAAAAGAATTCTCGCTCACCAATGACATCACGCTGTTTTACACGATAAACGAACGTGGGTTTAAAATATGAACAGTGAAATGAGTGGACGAGCGAGCGTAGCTTCATGTGCTGTTTGGACTCGAAGGATAGTTCAGGCCACGTCAGATATTTGTATACTGGTTAGAAGTATTAAATATAATTTAATTACAAAACTAATTATATAAACGAGAAATAAACAGCGAGATGAATTTATTAAGCCTACTTGATCCATGATCAATAAATGGTTATTGTAGCATCACGTTTGCTAATTATAAATTAATTAGGTTTCATAAATTCGTCTCGCCGATTAGTTATCATCTGTAATTGGTTTTATAATTAAACTATATTTAATATTTCTAACTAGCGCTAAACATTCGATGTGATATGAACTAAATTTTAGTCCGGAGAAACCCGGAGAACCAAACAACCCTTACACAAGCGTAGAGATCCGCAAGAAGCGGCGAGCATAGGTTGTGGAATAAAGGTGTGGGATTTTCTCGAATCGAAATATGTCCTAGCTAAAATAATTTCTTGTTACGATTATTGAACAACCTAAACTATCACAAATATTGCGTGCACGTTTTGTTTCTACGTAATTTTGTGGAAATCGCTGCATTCCAAACGGGGGACCTGTACACACAGGCGTCAAGTTCACTGGTGCTAACGTGGCCCCCGATAGATTCCGGCGTAGTACGACCCGTCAAAAGTCTTTTAAAAACGAAGCGCGCGGCTGATCGCGATGCTCCTAGCATCCTAGGTCTGGTTTCGTCGGTATCAAATCAACGTGTTGGGTGTCTTTAAACGTGCTTAAAAGTCTTGTTTATTTACTGTTTTTCCATTGTTGTAACTACTATCTTTATATATCTATATAATAACACTACCGTGTATAAACCGTCGTTCATCGAAGATGGTAAGCGAATCGATAGAATAAGACGGAGCTGGATACAATAGTCCCCGCTGCGTGTGTCCGTATCAGTGCGCTGCTGCTACTGCTATGCTCCCGACATGAACAGCCAAATGCCGATCCTGATTAGTACTGCTAGCCACATACTATTAGTAGCAGGACCAAGCATCTCACTCTCATCAGCCTCGTGACTGATCAGCAGTAAGACTATGCCACCAAAACGCCGTAAACGCAATCATTATTTTTCTATTCTATATATCGTATATAAGCAAACAGTATTTTTTAGACCTATTTCTATCCTCTGCTGGCTTTAGGCTAACCGCTGTCACGAGCGAGAGAGGGCGACAGCCGAGAGATTAGTAGGATTAGGCCGCGCTAGCATAGCCAGCCAGCTGGCCCTGGCCCCGCCACAGCTGCACCGGGCAGGGGAGCACATGCGCCGCCTGCCACCCATCCACCCGCGCGCCGGCCGCCAGGTCCCGGGCCCGGGCCCGGAGGGAAGCCCCGCGGCGCCGGGCAGCGGGCAGGCGGACGAACGGGTCGAGGTGGCTGCACTGTGGAAGCCCGCCGCGGCCGGCGGGGGGCCCGGACGCCGAGGACGGCCGCGACAGCGACGCGCATGGTGGACTGGTGGAGTGCAGTGCCAGAGTGGTGAGGGAGGGGCAGGGATCGATCGTTGCGGTGCCCGAGGGATTGGGATTGATTGACGCGCTGGTTCGTGCCGTCGCCCCCTGTTCACCGGGGGCAAACAGAAACAGGGAACATTTCCGCGTTCCTATCGCCGTTCCAAACTTCCAAAGCAAAGACCGCTGGAGCTCCATTCCATTCCTCGCGTGCGCACTCCCTCCGTCTTTTATTTGTCGTTGTTTTTTTTTTAAAAAAAAAGATGAACTAGCAAGCGATCGATATTCAAGAACGGAGTAGCACGCAGCAAGGCTCTCCCTGTTGGGTGCTGGGTCATGAGAGCGGACGCTTTATTACTACTATATTTTCTTTTTGTGAAAAAAAAGGAAGAAGAAGAAGGACGGTTCCAAAAGCAGCTGTAGCAAGTGTAGGTTGTGGAAGCCCATACAGTGCTGCATACCGGGGGCCATAAAACTTGGCGTCAGGCGCATTCATGCGCACGCCCCGGCCGAGACAGGAAGGCATACAAAATTTGGCGGGGAAGAGGCACCGATTCGGCGCGCTCGTCCCAACACGGCACGTGCGTACAGTGGCGGGGGAGAGGCGTCCGTCCCGCGGGAGGCCTCGCGCATGTGAGCTCCACGTCATCTCTCAATCGCCCGTCGCCGTGCCGGGGGATTTGGTTTGGTGGCGCTCTCATGTCACTCTCCGCCGGCGGCCATCACCGGGACAAATCGTCTATATAACCGTCATTTTATGTTATAAAATGATGGTAAGCGCTGCCATCGATGGGCTGGGATCGTCTCTCGCAATGAATAATGAATGGAGGCCGATGCGTGCTGCTGCGGCCATGGCAGGGCAGGCCTCTGAAAAGCGGCCCTGCCTGCCGCCGTGCCCACGCAAAACCAGGCGTCCGTCCACATCACCACACGCACCCCCCCCCCCTCTCTGGCCTGTGACCGTGCAGGTGCAGAGGCGCCGGGCTAGCAGCAGCAGCTAGTGGTGGGGCGGGTCGCAGAGGCCGTGCGAGATCGGGTCACGTGGGTGGTGGCGCAACGCTACGTCCTGTACGTATACACCACTCGGCCTCGGGGGAGGATTCAGGATACGGTACGCGACGCCCATCATCCGTGTACGACGAGTGAGCGCCTGGGTGGATAGGATACCTGGCCCGCACCGCACACGAGCCGGATCCTGATCGATCCTTCAATGCTCTTATAAAGAGAAGGCTGCCGTCTGTTCTGCCGCGGGAAAGGGCGTGCGAGTACGCGCATCACGCACTCGGCACTGCGTTGCGTGTACGTACGTGAGTACGTCGCGGTGTGCGCACGTACCACGTAGTGTGTGAACCAGCGCGAGCCGCGGTGCCAGGGCTGCTGCCAGCCTGCAGGGTGGCGCGCGCACGGCCGGCCACATGAGACGAGACGCCACTGCCGCGGCTCGTACCGCGGAGAATCTCTGAAACGAGCGCCAGCAGTACACCCTACGTAGGATTACATACACCACCCGGCCGGTAGCAGCACCGTAGGAGCAATGCTGTCTCCCCCGCCTCTTCCATCCCGTAACTATTTTTTTTCTGTTTAATCTTGTTTCCAGTTTAAGTAATCTGCGGCGATTTATGCATATCACTATTCTAACTACGTTTTTATTTATTCACAGTACAGCAAAAATATATCTTTTAATTTTGCAGAAATTGAGGGAAACCACCGTAGATAGCCTACCTAAGGCTACCCATCCCTCAAAATTAAATTCCGTACCGTTAGACGGGAGAATATGGTTACCGGTTCGCCGCGCCGAGCCAACGAAGCAATCTGCCGCAGAGCCGGGGGATGGTGTACCTGTACGTACACAGCCGTTCGCTTCCGGCGATGGGATTGGGCCGGAGATAGAGGACAGCGCCCGGCCAGGCACGCCGGCCGCAGCCAGGCAGCATGAGGAGAGCTATGGCTATGGAGCTTGCATGCCCCCTCTGCCATGCCCGCCATCATCATCAGCATCATCGTGCAGGCTATGCTAGTACGGTTCAGGAAAGCAGCAGGCTTCCACAGCTAAACTAATCAAAGCATGCATGACGCGCCCAGAATAACGCAGCGGCCGCAGGGTATAAAATGGGCTTGCGTGACGCCGCGCCGAGACGGGCCCGCGCGCACGCGGCCGCAGCAGTTGATTCGAGTTGGGAGGAGCAGTGCTGCTGCAGTGGCGCTGCACCAGCCAGGCAGCCACCACCCGGACCTGCGTGCGGGCCGGCAACGAGCGCGCCGAACGGTCCGGCGCCGGCGCCGCTTCGGATCGTTTCCGCGCAGTGTCGACCTGACCGACGGTCGCGCGCGCGTTCCGTTTGTGCGTGCGTGGCCGCGGAGCGGCGCAGGGCCGGCCGGGACGCCATTGCACCACTCGACGATCCATGCGAACATGTCGCGGCGCAGGCGGCCGTCCTACAGTCCCATGAACGTGCCCGCCGCCTGCCATGCGGGGAAGACCGCACAGGGCTTTTCGGGGGCGTCGAGGCGTGTCGGGTCGGGCAACAAACGCCGTGCAGGCGCGCACCCTATAGTACCAAGTCTCCTCCTGTTCGTCCTGGGCGGCGGCCTCTTGCCCGTCGCCGCCCGTTCTCCGTCCTCCCGCCGTTCCACCTCGCCGTCGCCGCCGCTGCACCCCGCGCGCTGCTCGGAAGCCGTCTGTCTGCCTGTCTGTCGTGGAACTGACGTGGAAGCCTGCAGGGGGGCATTGAGACTGAGACCCTGTCTAGCTACTCGCCATGCACGCATGGTTGCAGACTTGCAGCAAAAGGATGATCTGCTGCTCGATCCCCTGCACACCACCTCACACACGTCCACACGAACCAGGGGAAGGGACTGCGACGAGCGGCAGGCTGCTGCCAGCGACCCCAGCCCACGCCGCCGTGGCCCCATGGCCGCAGCCATCCCTCCCGCCCCCGGGCCGCCGAAGCGCCACCGCCGGCTCCGGCTCGCCAATGTTGATCCACCGCACAGTGGACGGCTGCCGCGCGCGACGTACTGTGCTGTGCAGTGTCACCAGTGTGTGCCTGCTGCGCCTCCGCCCTCCTCGCCGCGCCGCCACTACGGCCTGCCCGCTGCTGCAGCCTCCATGGCAATGCAAACCCTCTCCCGGATACATCATACATACACAGCCCTCTCTGCCTGCTGTTGCGGCCGGCGTTTCGCTAGCTGTGCAGTGGATGAGTGGTCTTTGCATCCGGTTTGCTCGACGAGGTTTTTTTGGGCCATCACTGATCAGTGATCGCTGTTAAACCAGGGGTAAAGAGTAGAATGAATGGATAAATCCAAAGGGGGCGAGGAAAAAGGAGGCAAAAGCGAGAGATAAAGGGAGGAAAGCGAGGCCCTGACATTTCCTGCGCAAGCCCTGATAAACATCACGTGATCACGTTTCTGGTTGAGCTCAATCATGCGGCCCTGACGTGTGGGGGCGTCAGTAAATGTTGGGCCCGCATGTCGGACACCTGTTTCCACCGATCGGCCAGCGGCCATCCGTAGAATAAAACCGGATGGACGTCCTAAAAATGAAACCGGGTGGGATAGCAACGGTATACGTGGATTTATATCGGATCAGATTCGGATATGGACGATATCAAAATACTCAAATATTGATATATATTACGTTGCCATATTAATACCTAACTTTAAATTTCCAGATAAGGATTGTATATCAATTATTTAGAATCTGATATTGGACATCCCATTTATTTATTTTGAACACTTTGGTTTCATCCCGGTGCCGACGCAGGTTGTCTACAGAGATGCTATTTTTGTCCAACATTCTTTACATTCGCCCACAGTGGATCCAAAATACAGAAGTGTACTGGCCCACCTGCAGGGGCCCTGCAGACTCACAGTTAGCTTTAAGATCATGGTCATGGCGTGCATCTGTACCATATACTGTATACAATTATTATTTTTTCATTCTATATATAATGCGCAAACAATGTTTTTTTAAGTCTGCTACCGCGGTGAGGCTAGCGTAACCCAATCCAAACTTGGAGGACCCACATGTCATCTGTACCATGCTCCTCGATCTGTGACTCGAGTTCTACTGCTCTAGGCCAACCAGATAGAGAGAAAAAAATACACTGTACGGCACTGATGTGACCTCTCGGTGTCCATCTCCCAATCTCTCTCATCACAAAGAACAACCCCCCTCCCTTGCCACTCCAAAGCTCTACTACTACTAGGAACTAGAGGAAGCTACTCCCCCTCCCCCCTGGCCCCTGCTCTGCCACTCTATCGCGGTATCGCCCAGCCATACAGCTACTTCGCTGTCACTGAAGCCAGCGGCGCAAGTGCGCAAAGCCGAGCGCGAGAACCCACGAAACCAACCAAGGGCTCCGCCCCATTAAGGCAGGCAGGCAGGCAGGCTCGCTGCAGCACGCTTCGCCTTCCTCCGTCGTCGTCCTCTCTCCCTGTAATGTCACTCCCTCGATTCTTGTCAGCAGCTGAGTGGCCATGACGACGACGGCCGCGGCCGCCTCCCGTGCTCTCGTCGCCCTCCTCCTCGTCGCCGTCGCCATTGCCGACGACGGTCTGTGATCTCTCTCTCTGTGTGTTTGTGTGTCTGGTCTCTCTCCTTCTCGGAGTCCTCTGGTTGCGTACTGGGGAGCAAAGATTCAGGGGGCTGGGTTTGTCAGGATTAGTATTTTATTAGCGCTGCAAGTACGCGCTTTTGGGGGCATGGTGATTCGCTAGTGCTCCATTCGCATTTTTTATTGCTGTAAGCTGAGTCTAACACTTAACTAATCCTTGTGAGTTGTGCCCCCTTCTCATCTCAGCTTCTCTTCTTTCTTACCTACGACTGCGAGCTTGTAGCAGCTTCGTTGCCACAAGTCCGTCCCATGTTTCAAAAATGTGATCTTTGTCTCCCCCCATCATGTTCTGTTTTGCTTCTTCTTGTGCCGTTTTGTGCCTTGTGCTTTTGCTTCTTTCTTCAGAAATGTGACATGTTTGAGCATCAAATCTTCTGTCTTTGGCTCTCAAGTGCCGGATGCATTGTTTCTGTTATGTTTTTGTGTTTTTTTAGCTGTGTTTGGTTTTGCTATTAGGGGGTTCAATCCAGGTTCCTATCTGGATGAATCCTACTAACTTCATATTTCACTGCTGTGCTATTTTTGTCTTTCCGAATCTGATGTTCCTCAAGTCACCTTGCTTTCTTGCATTGAAAACTACGAGGAATCCATTTTGCTATTACTAGCGTGGGCGTGGTAGCCAACTCCAATTCTCCTGATACTCCATTCCATCTGCCGAATCTACAGTTTAATCCGTTCTGTGCCGCCTTTCTTTCTGCTAATGCGGCTGGTTCTGCTATTGTGCGTCTTCCAGGATCGACGCTGCTGGAGATCAAGAAGTCGTTCCGCAACGTCGGCAACGTACTGTACGATTGGGCCGGCGGTGACTACTGCTCCTGGCGCGGCGTCCTGTGCGACAATGTAACCTTCGCCGTCGCCGCGCTGTAAGAAGAGGGTCCATTATAGCTTTCTCTTTCGGTACCGATTGCGATGTGCGGCCACTGATGTCGTTTGGTGCAAATGCAATGCAGCAATCTCTCCGGTTTGAACCTTGAGGGCGAGATCTCTCCTGCCGTCGGCAGCCTCAAGAGCCTCGTTTCCATGTACGGATGATTTTTCGTTTGTCCTTTCGACTGTGCTGCTTTCGGACGTGCGTTAACTTCTGTCTTGATGGATGTACGTCCAGCGATCTGAAGTCGAATGGGCTATCCGGGCAGATTCCTGATGAGATTGGCGATTGTTCGTCGCTTAGGACACTGTAAGTGAACTGTACTGGTAATAATAGTCATATACTAGTGCTTACTTCACATATATTCGAACTTTTTTTATTTTGGTTTAGGGACTTGTCTTTCAATAGCTTGGATGGCGACATACCGTTTTCGATATCAAAGCTAAAGCGTCTGGAGAACCTGTGAGGCTTGGTCTCTCTGAAATCCATACAAAACACATGCCATTAGGCCGTTTAAAAGGTTTTATTTATTGATCTTGTGGCTTTTGTGATGTTCTAGGATATTGAAGAACAACCAGCTAATAGGTGCGATCCCATCAACGTTGTCGCAGCTCCCAAATTTGAAGATTTTGTAAGTTGCTACTGCCCCTCGGTTCTTATAGTGTCAACTGTCAAGTCAACATGGATGGTTCAGACTTCAAATTTCTAACGTGATGTGCACTCGCTACAGGGACTTGGCTCAAAACAAACTGACTGGGGAGATACCGAGACTTATCTATTGGAATGAGGTTCTTCAATACTTGTAAGTCTTTTTTGGAAGGGGATAAAATTCCGGTCTCTGCCAACGCATTCACCCAAATTACAAAGTTGTCAACCTCAAGGCTGAACTCAAAATCATAGAGGGAAAGTAAGGGAAATACAGAATTCAATACTTGTAAGTCATGCTTACAACAATAACAACAACAACATAGCCTTTTAATCCCAAGCAAGTTGGGGTAGGTTAGAGTTGAAACCAAGATCAAACTCCTAGAAAGGGGGAAATATTTTTTTTTTAAAAGTTTCTGAGTAGTTGCTTGAGGTTCAAAAAGTTTGTACTAGTGCTGGACTGCTAGTACTGTACCTACATTATTAATATATCTGCTCAGCAAAAGCTGGGCAGCTTTATGAAGTTTGTATGGCGATTTTTGTGAAATGACGTTCACGTACATATTTTTACTGAAACATCAAGTACTTTCTGCAATGTTTTGTGGCTAAACCAATTATTGTAACTACTTAGGGGACTGCGTGGCAATCATTTAGAAGGAAGCCTCTCTCCTGATATGTGCCAGCTGACTGGCCTTTGGTACTTGTAAGTACACTGCTTGCCTAGTTTTTTGCTAGTTTGTGTTTTTTCCTCGGTCTGATAAACTTTCCAATAATTTGTTCAGTGATGTAAAGAACAATAGCTTGACTGGGATGATACCCGACACCATCGGGAACTGTACAAGTTTTCAGGTCTTGTACGTATATGCATTCTTGCCACTGGGAACTAAGCAATTTAATTCTCCATTTTTTATTCTTCCTAACATTCTTTATTGGTAGGGATTTGTCTTACAATCACTTCACTGGGTCAATCCCATTCAACATTGGTTTCCTACAAGTGGCTACACTGTATGTATTGTTTCTTTACACCAAAAAGAATATGGTTACTGCCTAATTGACGCAATCTTACATGTGAAGATGCATATATTCTGTATCAGGTCCTTGCAAGGGAACAAGTTCACTGGTCCAATTCCTTCAGTTATTGGTCTTATGCAGGCTCTTGCTGTTCTGTAAGTACTACGATGAATCCTGTAGTTATATGTTCCCATTCTACAAACGGGGCATCACTTTCTCATTGTCAGTGGTGCAAGAAATTCATAGACCTTTTGCTGTACCAGAGATCTGAGTTACAACCAATTATCTGGTCCTATTCCATCGATACTAGGCAACTTGACATACACAGAGAAGCTGTAAGAATTCTTATCCCCCTAAATCCTGTTCATATATTTTAGACTTAACTGATACAATCCACCCTACAAAAGTTTGATGTGAGCATATTTCGGAGCTAATAGTTGTAATATGTTAAACTTCATAGGTACATGCAAGGTAATAGGTTAACTGGGCCAATACCACCAGAACTAGGGAATATGTCAACGCTTCATTATCTGTAAGTTTAGTGTTTCTTCTCTGGTATGGGTATTTAGATTCAGGTTGACCATCAATCCATCCTTGATGTCAAAATTATCTAAATTCAGAGAACTGAATGATAATCAACTTACTGGATCAATTCCACCAGAGCTTGGAAGGCTAACAGGCTTATTTGACTTGTAAGCACTTTTCAGGCACCCTTTATTATTTGTCACGTGCACTTGTATTTTCTCTTTATTGAAAACTACATTCCATGCACATGCGGTTGATCTACTTGTTTCACAGGAACCTTGCAAATAACCACCTTGAAGGGCCAATTCCTGACAATCTAAGTTCATGTGTGAATCTCAATAGCTTGTAAGCAGAAACTGTTCCTGAAAATTTGCAGGCCATGTACAATTTCACAAATATATATAACATCCTAATTCTCTTTAACAGTAATGCCTATGGAAACAAGCTAAACGGGACCATTCCTCGTTCACTGCGAAAGCTTGAAAGCATGACATATTTGTAAGTTCGAGCGGGTTTTAAGCCTTATGTTCTGCTAAACTTGAGTTAATGCATTTTCAATGATCTGTAGAGATCTGCTGCTTTGCTCGTATTGATTGGTACTTTATTTCGTAACTTTTTTTGTTCCTTTAGAAACCTTTCATCAAATTTTATAAGTGGTTATATTCCGATCGAGCTATCAAGGATCAACAATTTGGATACCTTGTAAGCCTTCATCATCTCAGATATATTTAGAGTACCCATTTCCTGCTAACGCTATATGTGACAAAGATATATGGACCAGGGACTTATCCTATAACATGATGACTGGTCCAATTCCATCAGCCATTGGCAGCTTAGAGCATCTATTGAGACTGTAAGTTTTGGGGCTACTGTTTATCAGTATGTTTCCAGCTGTATCTCCTGACATTGAATACGTTTCTTCTAGTAACTTGAGCAAGAATGGCTTGGTTGGATTCATCCCTGCGGAGTTTGGTAATTTGAGGAGTGTCATGGAGATGTAAGTGCCTCTATATGCGAATTCGTTTATTGATCAATTCACCGCATTCTATTGTGAATGACTTAGTTGCTGTTTCTAGTGATTTGTCATATAATCATCTTGGTGGCCTGATTCCTCAAGAACTTGGAATGTTGCAAAATCTAATGCTGTTGTAAGTTATAACCAGTCGTTTTTAATACGCAATTTTGGTTTCTCAAGGGTAACTTAATTCTGATTCATCTCTTCATCATTCATTCTTGTAGAAATCTGGAAAATAACAATATAACTGGCGATGTCTCTTCTCTGATGAACTGCTTCAGCCTCAATATCTTGTAATATCATAACCTGAATACTCGAAGGAGGCACAAAAGTTTGTATTTTCTAACATTGCTCTCTTGCATTTCTGTACAGAAATGTGTCATATAATAATCTGGCTGGTGTTGTCCCCACTGACAATAACTTCTCACGGTTTTCACCTGACAGGTAATGTGCTCCATCATTTCCGTCACCATTCTATCCTTTTCCTTATACTTGGAAATAGTAGTTAAGTGATCTTGTTATTTCCTCAGCTTCTTAGGCAATCCTGGACTCTGTGGATATTGGCTTGGTTCTTTGTGTCGCTCCACCAGCCACCAAGAGAAACGTAAGAAGAGTGTTGCATTCATTGATTTCTTTGAGCTACACATTATTAATGCATACTATACCAACATATTTTCTTCCCTTGCATACTATACCAACATATTTTCTTCCCTTGGATTTTCTATTCAGCGCCAATATCAAAGGGTGCCATACTTGGAATTGCTGTGGGTGGGCTTGTTATACTCCTGATGATCTTAGTAGCTGTTTGCAGACCACACCATTCACCCGCTTTCAAAGATGTCACTGTAAACAAGCCAGGTAATTCATTAACTAAGTTTGGAATCTACTCTTACATTATAAACAATTGTCCGCCACCTTGTTTAGCATCACATCTTACTTGTGATGTTGAGTTACCTATAAATTTTATGAAACAACAATATTACCTAGTTCCACTTTTCTCATTATTTTTTTTCGAGTTATAACTGCTCATAGTTGATGCTAGAGCAGCATTGATACCTTGTAATTGAAATGCATTCTGTTGCAGTGAGCAATGTTCCCCCCAAGCTCGTGATCCTTCATATGAACATGGCCCTTCATGTATATGATGATATAATGAGGATGACTGAAAACTTGAGTGAGAAATACATCATTGGGTATGGGGCATCAAGTACAGTTTATAAATGTGTTCTGAAGAATTGCAAGCCAGTGGCAATAAAAAAGCTGTATGCTCACTACCCACAGAGCCTGAAGGAATTTGAAACTGAGCTTGAGACTGTTGGTAGCATCAAACACCGGAATCTAGTCAGCCTTCAAGGATACTCACTATCACCTGTTGGGAACCTTCTGTTCTATGATTATATGGAAGGTGGCAGCCTGTGGGATGTTTTACATGGTAAGTCAAGGTGGTTGTTTTGTTCTTAGCCAATAATGGCTAGGCTAAATTTCGCCATGTATTTATCGTCATTTGGTTCTAAGCCAATATTTGGCCAAACAACTCATTTCTCGTTCACTTTGGCTTGGCCGTGGTCAATGTTTGGCTCGGGCACTTTAGGCACCAAGCCTTGTTCACTTTGGCTTGGCCATGGCCAATGTTTGGCCTGGCCACTATAGGCACCAAGCCAAACAGGTCACAGTTTTTTTAGTGGTCTAGGAATCATGATAACAGTTTAGTGAAGCGATCAGGAACTAGCACCATTATGTTTCTTCATTTCAATAGTCTTCATTTGTTGACCTGTCGCACAGCACCAGTTGGGTCTCAAGACAGTTCATGTTCTGACAAGGACTTTCTTATTTATTTGTTGTGGATATTTGGATTTAATTACTATACCCATTTCGCAACTTAACTCTATTTTTTTTTTATTTCAGAAGGTTCATCCAAGAAGAAAAAACTTGACTGGGAGACTCGCCTGCGTATTGCTCTTGGTGCAGCTCAAGGCCTTGCTTACCTTCACCATGACTGCAGTCCTCGAATAATTCACCGGGATGTAAAATCAAAGAATATCCTCCTTGACAAAGATTACGAGGCACATCTTACAGACTTCGGCATAGCTAAGAGCTTGTGTGTCTCAAAAACTCACACATCAACTTATGTCATGGGCACTATTGGCTACATTGATCCTGAGTACGCTCGCACTTCGCGGCTCAATGAAAAGTCTGATGTGTACAGCTACGGCATTGTTCTGCTGGAGCTGCTGACTGGCAAGAAGCCAGTCGATAATGAGTGCAATCTCCATCACTTGGTAACTATTTTTCAGTCAGCAGTCAGCATCTTTTCAATTAGAAGTCGTTTTATCGAGCTTATCACTTTGGATTCCAATAGTGCCCAATAATTGCTGAACAATGACCATTAGGCGTGTGTTCCTTTAAGGGGACCAGCAACATGAAACCTAGCATGTGAGTAGATCTATCTGCACTGTATACCTGCCGTGGACTGGTGAGCTGATCCATTGGATATGGCGACTAAAAGCTCCATTATAAGTAGCTGTGTGTCTGACCCTAAAGCCTGCCATTTATGCCCCCCTGTCATCAATACTGTAGATGGAAAGCAAAAAATGAACTATAACAGGATAGCAGTGTTTTTTCCATGTGCCCACTGCCCAGTAGCTTTCCGTGTCTTGATGTAACATGTTAACCCACCTCAGTTTCAAACTGGTGGAACATGACCACGAATGACAACGCTCATGTGCAGCAGCAGTGGTAAATCAGGAGTCATGTCATTGTTCCAGAACCAGCACATTTATAAATTTATTGTTTGGAAAAAATGTTCTCATGTATTCCTGAAATGCAGCAGAACTTAGTATCCTGATAAACAATTGGCACACATGTTGCGCTTTCATACTGAACCAAGCTCTGATCTGAGGTTGTGAACATGTTCTCCAATTGCAGATCCTATCGAAGACGGCGAGCAATGAAGTCATGGAGACCGTGGACCCTGACATTGGGGACACCTGCAAGGACCTCGGCGAGGTGAAGAAGGTATTCCAGCTTGCCCTCCTCTGCACCAAGCGGCAGCCCTCAGACCGGCCAACGATGCATGAGGTGGTGCGCGTCCTGGACTGCCTGGTGAACCCTGATCCGCCGCCGAAGCCACCTGCCCCGCCACTGGGCCAACCGCCGCAGCCGCCTCTGACCGTCCCGAGCTACATCAACGAGTACGTCAGCCTACGGGGCACCGGCGTGCTCTCCTGCGCCAACTCGTCCAGCACCTCCGACGCGGAGCTGTTCCTCAAGTTCGGCGAGGCCATCTCGCAGAACACGGAGTAGGGAAGAGGTGTCTGGGATTTTGGGCGTCTTCAGGTGATGCAGGTAGTGGAGTAGCAGTGTTGACATTTTGTCGAAATGTGCTGGGCCGGTTACTAGTTCTGCATGAGATTAACATGGGACTCCGTAGGGTGTTGTTAACTGTAAAAAGTCATGTGCCTCTAGAGCTTCTTCCTCTTCTCTAGGATTCTTTTTTTTTTCTTTTGGTGGTCTAACTTAGGAGGCTGTATTGATCATCTCTCACCCCTGCTTGATCTTTCCAGTGACTTTTGCCGTGTTGAAATCATGGGAGGTGGTCCTCTGCATGTAACTGGCATTTTTTTCCCTGAGCTGAGATTGAGATGAAGATTGGTGAGCAAACAGCAGATGGGATTTTGTGGAATCTTTTCGTCCCCAGACGTACGTACGTCTGCTGCTGCCATTCCGTGGCCCCGGGCGCCTGGAGGGGCATGTGCTGGTGTTGTGCGGATGTCGCGGAGCCCATGGACGGACGCATCGATCCGTAGCGTGTCAGGGAGTGATGCGAGGCGATGTTGCAGGCGCAGGCTGCTGGGGCCGGTTGCAGCGTGAGTGGTGGCGACTGATTGATGCGTGGGCCACGGGGGATGGGCGGCGGTGCGATCCCCGTGAACCCGAGCAAGGACGGACGAAGAGAACGCTCAGGCTCAGCCGTGGCTCAGCAGCAGGGCAGTGTGGGGGGAATGCGAACCGGACATGTCAAGGTGCACAGCAAACCGTCGGCAGTGCCAACGTCATGTGCATGTCACTTAGGGCTCCTCAAGCGTGCTAAAAAAATCGAACCGTGAGGCCAGGCCCAGGCATCTAACCGAGCACGCTGTGAGCAGCGAACAGCGAGCCTTACGTTGAGCTTGAACTACATCAAATAAAATACTCTACGGGCTCCTTTGGAAACCCAACGACCTCTCGTTTCATGCGTTTTTTTTCCTGTGAAATTGAGCTAATTTCTGCTGCATTTTAAATTACATGAGACGTGGGAGAGAACAACCCGATCCTTTGCTGCATTCCAAAGACGGGCTTTCGGATTTTCTTTTTTTTTGAACATACCCGGGAAGTGTTCTCTCAATTTGGCCCACCCACATATTTCCCCCGTTTCTCCAAAACCCGTCGTCGTCTGGCCCAACCCAACAGCAGACGCCGCCGCCTCAATGCTGCTCGACGTCACCTCCCCCAACTGTGAGCCCCTTCAACGCTTGATTCAGCAACCCGCTGCAACCAACGCCAGTGGAAGTGGAATCTACACCCTAGCGATCAACGACTGGACTCTGAGTAACCATGTAAGTACATGTATTATTATCTAAAAATGTAAGCACATGTACCATTACGCCGCATGAGCTTAAATGCTGTACAGATTGTTTCATTGTTACTTGTAAACATGTTTCGAATACTCTACTTCCTGCAGCAACAGCGGCTGCGGCTGCAGTTTTATGCATAGGCTGAATAACTGAGCCGATCATTTAGCTCTTGCACATGATGGCGAGAATCTACCGTAATGGTAACAGTGCGAAGAGAAAACATGTGAAGGGAGCCATGACCCATGTCCAAAGAAACTAAATACACGCATTCAGGTCACAACAGCAAAATATTTTATGCTATTATGCACATTGTGAACCACTGATGGCCAGCATATGGAAACTTAGCGCGTCTGAGTCGCATGGGATTTCTTGCAAGAGTAGAGTCCTAGAGAATATAAAGCTCTGTAGCTGGTGATATTCTTCCACTAAGGTGTCTTCGACTAATTTCACGGACCCGAGAGAAGAAGACATCAGTTTGTCCTTCATAACTCCTTACATTTTCCTTATCAGATTTGAAAGCTGGATCTAAAGTCAAAACCTCCAAGACAGGGGCATTTTCTACAATGTGGATCAGAAACTCAAGTTGGCCTGTGCACGCTGTAAATCCCGTAATATACAGCTTCTTCAGATGATTATGTGGACATAGCGGTAGGCTCCTGATAGGCAACCAGCTAAAATGTGCAACGGAGCAAACACAGATCTGCAATAGTTTGGGGAGAGGGGCACGATGAGCAGACGAATGTGCAATCAGTGGTTAATAACTGATATGCTCATAAAAATGGAAGAAAATACAATTACTTGTACCCACAAGCACAAGACCCCCCCCCCCCCCCCCAAAAAAAAAGAAAAGAAAAAAAACAGAATATGTTGCCGCACCCCAAAACATCACATGAGAAATCAAACTAGTCTCACAAACAAATTCCCTACACATAACAAGGTGGCTATTACACAAATAGGGTGATGCATACAGCAATACAATAGTTCATCCACTTACTTTTTGCTCCAATTTGCATACTGTGTTTTTTTATTTCTTTTCAGCCAGTTACGATCACAAGAAAGTTGATATATATACCATCTGCTAAGTGAATGGGGAAATACAAATTGAGGGCGTTGGGTTGATTTATTTTGGAATTGGGAACGGAAAAATATTCTGTAAATTTTTCTTTTCTTTTAGTTCATGTTTAAGTCTGATGAGGGCAAAACATGATCAACAAACATGTTTTCTGAGGGCTTGACGAAAGTTGGGAGATAGAAATAAGCACATGAACTCTGGTCCTGCTGGGCGCTAATTAAAGCATGTGAAAACTGAAAAAAGAAAATAACCAAATGGTAATCGATTAGTTGGGGAGAAAAGGGAACATATTATACTTACATGTAATTCGAACTTTTCAAGAAGAGGAGATGCCCTAAGAAAGGAGGCCAAAGAAAGAATGTTGCAGGCGTCTTCATGTACCATATATAACTCCAGCTGTAAATACTTCAGCTGAGAAAACTTGCAGGGGCTTTCTAGCAAGGTGGGCGTCTGGAAGGTAGACAACTAAAGGTTAAAAGCAATAAAGAATGAGATACAAAAACGAAAATGGTGAGAAAAAGAAGAAGGAATCAAACCTTTAATGTTGCAGTAGCTCGCAGATTGAGACTTTCCACACTTGGAAGCACCGTAGGAAGTGTAGTGAGAGTATTCTCAAGCGTTATAGAGTCAAAATAATGAAGGTTTGCATCTTTCAGCTCTAGTGATTGAATGAGATCAATGGGATACCGCCTCCCTCTGCAATCAAAAGTTTTGAGCTTCATGGCATTGAATTTTATTCTGGTTATCCTGCAGTATGCAACACACAAGTATAGCAGGCGGGGCAATGGAAGATCAATCTTCAGTTCATCGTCCAAATGACACCTAACAATACTCAACCACTCAAGATTAGAGCAACTCGACACCATATCTTCAAGATCCTTAAATGTGACGTCAACGGATTGCAGATCGAGCTTCCTTATATTTGGGAAACCACTGAATTGGGCAGGCAATTTGATAGACACAAAGCTGAGTTGAAGATTCCGTAGACAAGATGTGCTTTCTTTCTTCAGAAGTTCACTAGGAAGTAAATACCGATCGTTACGGCCACGGAAGTTGGCTGGAATTAGATCCAAAGCTAGATTCTTTACATGTGATGCTACAACAAACCCAACCCAGTTATCAAGATGAATAACCAGCTCCCCGTTAAGGCCAAATTTGATCTCAAAATGTTCAACAAAGTTGCCTTTGTGTTGCTGAAGGACAGCATTGACATTCCTAATGAACTCCTGAGTATACTGGTCTGACCCATGTGTACTGCTGCTGCTGCACATTGTCATGCTGTCAAATCGAAGTTTGGGGTTAATCTTGTGGACAGATCGCCACTTGCTGGACAGAAACACTAGTTCTCACGACATCCTTCAGTGGCAATGCTGACAGAATTGTGCACAACACGTCCTGCATCAACAGAGGACCTCTCAATATCCCTAAAACCTCCTATTTCACCCACGCCCAACGCCAACATAAAACGTAACGAATTAAAGTAACATACCTCCGGAAGATCTAAAACCTGAAGCTTTGGCCTACTCTTTTTGAAGATCGAATTGCCATGGCAATTACGTGACTTTGCAGTTTTGATTCTGCGTCGTATATTGTCCTCCATTATCTGTAAGACTGCAACAAAGAGAAGGTTAGGTTTCCAGGAGGAAGGCAAAAACGATTGGAGACCTTTACGATCGAATTTCCTATTTTACTCGACACTACTTGAGTACACAAAGGCAAGGAATTTGGAGGAGGGGCGAGAGATTTGCCTGGACACGCCGGCGGTTAGATATCCTTTCCTCCTCTGTACACGCCGTCGCTTTGCTTTCTCCCAGATCCAGTTCAGGCGGCAAGAACCCCGTCTCACAACGTCCTATATAGGCTGACGAGAAGGGAGGTTCGGTTCGCGGGCGGTTCCCGTCCCGATTCGGGAACGGAGGACGGGAGCTGAGGCCGAGCCGCCGGCGTACCCTGCTCCTCTTCACGTTCCGAAACCAAAGCGGATAGGTGTTTTGCAGGCTCCTGCCTGTGCCATGGCTGCTGCTCATGGCGTGCGCAGCCCTCTCTTGCATCTGAACCATGGGCCTAGGCATCCATTTACCAAGACAACGCTCTTTGAGGAGTGAAGGATGTTCATCATCCACGAACGCCAGACTCTAATAGAGCTGTTCATCAATCAGGGCATGGCCGTTTACCCGGGCCATCCAAGGGGGTGTTTGGACGAACGTATGAACGCCGGTTAAAAAAATATTAAATATAGTTTAATTATAAAACTAATTATAGATGATCGGCCAGATGAATTTATTAAGTCTAATTAATCTATAATTAGTAAATGTGATGCTATAATAATCATTTGTTAATTATAAATTAATTAGGCTTATAAATTTATCTCGCCGTTTGGTCCTCGCTTGTGTAATTAGTATTATAGTTAGAACATATTTAATATTTCTAATTAACGTCAAACATCTAATATAACATAGATTAAATTTTAAACCTCCGAATCCATACATCCCTGCGCAACGAGCGCTCGTCGGGTAGAATGTGGCGAGCGATCGGTCCTCAGCCAAATGCAACAGATTCCGATCCTTCCTCCGCGCCCCACGTCCAGATTCCCTGCAGGGGCCCACATGTTAGCACTAAGCTTGACTTTGGACGTGTTAGTGCATGTGTGCGTGAGTTGCGTGCGTGGCGCGCGCGGTCGCCATGGCTGGCAAGCCCGGGGCAGGTGAGCTGCTGGCTTGATCGGCTTGGCGTGGCGCGGCAGGGCTGGCTTGCACGTGCAGAGGTGCTGTAGTGCAACCGGTGTAGGAACGGCAACGAGCACGTCACCTGTGGGCAGAGGCTATACAAACCCGCACCCACGAGATACATCTTAAACCCGCACCCATATCCGCGACCCGTGGCGGGTAAAAATCCGTACACTCACCCGTCACTCGCGGGTACGTTATACTCGCGGGTACACCCGCGAACCCGCAAATAAGAATAAATTGATAAAAATAGAGATTTTGATTACAATACATTGTTAGTATACCATGAATTAGGATCATATAATTCATCATTTCAACTAGTATAAATGGTCCACAATCTACTTAACTAATTGTTTAAAGATAAAATAGTTAATAATAGCATATTAATATCCATATAAGAAATAAAAGAGTATACGTGAGAGGGGTTAAGAACTTAAGGTGGGTATGCGGGCACATGTATAGGTTTTTTGTGCCAGCAAAATTTTACCCATCGGATTCAACTTCAAACCCACGCCCGCACCCGTGGATACAACATAAAACCCGTATCCTCACCCACGCGGGTTTTTACCCGTGGGCACACATCTAAAGTGTGCCGTTGCCATCCCTAGACCGGTGGGAGTTGGTTAGGAGTGGTGTGAAGGGCGGAGGACGTTGGGAGCGTGTGAGCGCGTCGCGCGGGCGTGTCATGCCGAGGGAGCCAGGGAGATGGAGGGGAGCTCCGCCTCGGGCTATAAAGGTCGCCGATGTCCATTGTAATCGTGCCCCAGTTGAGCACAATCGAGCCAAGATACCTGCGTGAGTCGTAGCGGCGTTCATCGCCCAAACCCCCAGTGCATTGCTCATCTTATATCTTGGGTCGCAGCTGCGTTGCTCGTGTGTGTGCAACGGCCGGCGTTCGTGAGCGGGCCAGGGAGCTCGAGAGGTTGCTAAGGGCCCAACACAATGCACGGTCAGTCCACGTGCACTCTGCACATGTCCAAACATAAAGTTTGATCATCAATTTAGTTATGATCGTAATTTTTTATCATAAATTTTATGACATACATGCAAAGAAAAGTTACAATTATAACTTTTTATATAATTTTCGATATATGTGGAATGAAAAATTCTGATCATGATTTTAGATATACGTGGAATGAAAGTTATCATCATAACTTTATATGTGGAATGAAAAGTTATGAGCATAACTTTAGGATAATAATTTTCAACATACGTGCAATAGAAGTTATGATATTAAAACTTCATGAATTGAATGAAAAGTTATGATCATAATTTTTTTAATAATAATTTTAGATATACGTGGAATAGAAGTTATGATCATAACTTTTTGATGGAATGTAAGTTACGATCATAAATTTTTTTATATAAATTTAGAGTAAACAACAAATAAAAAAAAGGAAAAAAGGAAAAGAAAAAAACTGACGTGGTCCTCCCACCCTTACACGCGGGGACCGGGGAGAGGATCGCTCGCCCGATTCGGGCCGGGCGAGCGATCGCCATCCGGGAACCCCCACCATTTACTTGGATCACCCTAATTTGGTTCCTCCTCGTCTCTGAGTAGCATGTGCATGGTGGTAGTATGTGATGGTGGGGTACAATTAAAAAATGTTGCAACAAGTGGGCAGGATGGATGGAACAGGTTGAGCGTCAGCATCCAAGTGGTATGCCATATCAAGAGCACGTGAGTGTTTGATCGCTTGCTAATTGTTTCTATGATAATGTACAAGACGGTGATGATGATGGAAACCGAGATATTGATGGTGAAGGGAGGAGCCCAACTTCAAGCTCAGTAGCACCCACTAGGAAGAGGCCTTTAGGGAGAAAGGCTGAGGTGAAATTGAAGAAAGGAGAGGGTACTATCTACAAGGAGGTTCTACGAGAACTAATCACAATAAGAAAATAGATGGAGGGTTAGAAGAAAAAAAATGAAACATTGTGGGTGGAGCTCAAGGCAATAGAGGAGCGCAAGGTGGTAATTGAGGCTGGGCTTGGCACCACGAATGGGTAGGTTTGGGGGTAGGACCATGGTGGGCAGTGGAGCACGAACCACCTTGGCCATCTGATGCTAAGGTGTTAGTATTTTGATGGTGGCTTCTATTAAAGTTTGCAGGCATACCATTTTGATCCCTGTGAATGTTAGTGCACACTACAATCTGTGCATTTGTATGTATGCTATGCTATGGCCCAGTATCGGTTTTAGTTGCAAATGATGCAGTAGATCGCTGGCGTGCATATTGTTCTCCTATTCATCCATGCATTTGCTTAGAAGCAATGACTATTGCATTCAATCCTTCAACGTGAATATTTGGTGCATTTGTACATTTGTAATGTGATCCTTCAGATCATGGAAAAATTGATATTCTCGTGCATGTTCAAGGCCAGATCATGGAGTTCATGAGCAGGTTGTTTGCCATGTTTTTGTCATAGCGTGTAATATTTAAGTTTGAATTTCAAAATTATAGATTTTACGTGTTGCTGGATTGTATATGATTCGCTTAAAAAACTTTGACTTTGCGTGAGGTGCAAATTTTACTATTACAAATTCGAGACTTTTTTTTGAGCTTCCACATTAATCCTCACGAAACACATCAGAAAAAGATAAATCCTAAAAATTCTCACAAAAATCAGATACATCCAATCATCAATTGGCAGATTGGAATATTAATAGCCATTAGATTTGTTTTCTAAGTAATTATCCACCTCTGCCGTTATAAAGTTTTTGGGTTCAACTCACAACGAAAACAAATTTCTTCTTTTTTTTGGCAGATTTTCCATATTTTAGATCTGTTTTCTAAGTAATTACCCACATCTGCCATTATGAAAGTTTTGAATTCAACTCTCAACGAAAGTAATTTCTTCTTTTTTTAGAAGATATTTTCTATTTTTAAATTTACTTTCAGTTTTTATCAATTTTTTCCTATTTATAAATTTATACTACTAAATGATCCCGTAACTTTTTTATAAAGATACTAGAAACCTTTCTATAAAACAGATATTTTGTGCCTATTGCTAATTGGGGACTCCTTCTGGAGTCTCCTTATTAATCCTCACGTGACGCGCTAAATAAAAACCAAAATCATAGAAATTCTCACAATAATAAAAAACATATCATCATCAATTGCATATTAAAATATTAATAGCCACTAGATCAGTTTTTATATAATTACTATCCCATCATCCATCATGTAGTTCTAATAATAGATCTATTTTCTAAAAAAAATAAATCCTAAGAATTCTCACAAAAATCCGAAACATCAAGTCATCCATCATGTAGCTCTAATAATAGTAGTCATTAGATCTATTATAGTTTCTAAAAAATTACCCACCATAACATTATGAAAGATGAAATAAAATAATCCCCTAAATTTGTATAAAGATTGCCCACGAAATATGAATTAAATAACCCTTAAATTTGCATAAAATTACCCACCACGCGCATTATGAAATATGAATTAAAATAATCCTTTAAATTTGCATATAAATTAATCAACATGCCATTATAAAAGATGAATTAAAATAAACCCTAAATATGCATATAAATTACCAATATGCCATCATAAAATATAAATTAAAATAAGAGATAAATGCATCAAAGACCCCTTAACTTTGCCCATGGTGTCACTTGGGTCCACCACCTTTGAAACAGCAGGTTTGGGTCCCTAAACTTTTTAAGTTGTTCACCGCAGTTCGTGTTATGTTTCTTTTTACATTTAGCCCCCTAGAATTTCTTCTTTCCTCTCACTTATGCCTTTCTTCTTCATCTACCTCTCCACCGGCCCTCCAGCGCGTGCACGGGGCTGTTGCCGCCACGGGCATAGGAGCCGCCACGGCTGGCCCTCTCCTCCTCCCCCAACCGGATCTACAATCCTCTCCTTCTCTCCTCGATAGATCCGCCGCCTCCTCCGCACCACGCCACGCCAGGGTGTCGTAGTAGGCACCATGCCAGGGCTAGCCGCCTCTTCCTCCGCTTCTCCAAGCCATAGCCGGCCTTGGCCGTGTGGCCTCGAGGCCGCCTTCGTCCTCAGCGTGGTTGGGCGCCGCAGGCCCCCTCCACCTCCGTGCCCACTGGCCACAGCGCTAGGAGGCGGACGTGCGGGGAAGGAAGGGTGGAGGACCAGCCGTGGCGGCGGGGAGAAGGGTGGCTGAGAGCAGGACAGCGCGACGTGCGGGGACGGAGAAGGCCCTCCGTGCGGTCGTAGGGAGTAGGGAAACAAGGGTGAGGAGCAGGACGGTGCGGAGCGCATGGGCGACGAGGCGGGAGAGGGAACGTGCGGCGGCAGGGAGCAGGGCAGCACGATGGCGGGGACTAGGACGTCGCGGTGCGCATAGGCGAGGAGGCGGTAGAGGGAGCGTGTGGGGAGCGGAGGAGGCCCTTCGCGCTGCGGCGGGAAGGGATGTAGGCACTCCGGTGGAGAGGCAAATGGAGAAGAAGGGCATATGTGAGAGGAAGAGAGAAATTCTAGGGGGCTAAATGTAAAAAGAAACATAACACGAACTGCGGTGTACAACTTAAAAAGTTTAGGGACCCAAATATGTTGTTTCAAAGGTGGTGGACCTAAGTAACACCACGAGTAAAGTTAAGGAACCTCCGGTGCATTTATCTCTTAAAATAATTTCTAAATTTGCATATACATTACCCACGATGACATTACAAAAGATGAATTAAAACAATCAATTCTAATATTATTATGAATTAAATTTATATTCCCTGAAACTCTAATCCGTGCAAGGGCACGGATTGATTAACCAGTTAGTTAAAATGGATTGTATATCGGAGACGATTGAGTAGTCTATTGGAGGAGTTGACAAAAAAGTGCAACGTTAAGACTGACCTTACCTGCATGTGCATTTTAAACTTCATACGGTATTTCTGTAGTATTATGCACACATCTATGCATGGACTAGTGAGTTCAAAAAAATAATAGGAGATGCCCTTTATGCATTTTTTAGTGAGAGAAGAAAAGTAATTTGTTGACGAGGCCTATTGGAATTGTAGCGAGTTGGTCACAAATCTATCTGTTGCACTTGCACCCAATGTGCCAATCCCACGGCCGAGATATAATGTACGGAGGACTTAAATAGCTGGGAGTCATTTTCTCTCCAATTGTCCCCTCGCCCCCTTCCAACAGCCGCAAAACAATTGCTTCCCGCCCCATCGCAAATCTTCTCGCCTCCTCCTCCCTTTCTCTCCAGGGCGCTCGGCGCCCGCAACAATGGCTGGACCGCAGCATCGGCCCAGGCTCGGTCAGTGCCGCATTTTTGACCTTGCGGTCAAATCGTCCGTAGAAGTCCCCGAGCTCCCTCCGATCGCTGAGGCCGTTTCTCCAAACCCAAGAGCCGTCGCGCAGGCAGAGGCTGGAGCTCGAGGGCCATGGGAGGGGGCGCTCACTGCGGGGTTGGAAGTCTCCACCCCAAATCCCGGCGCGGAGACTGCAAGCACCAAGTTGCAGAATCCGAAGATTGCTTCGCAAAAATCGGGCAAGAACGGACCTCGGACACCAGGCGGTGGGGAGTTCCAAGAATTGCGCAAGACCGGGCCTCAGCCACCAAGCGACGGGGAGTTCCAAGAACCGCCGAGCACGACGGCCGGACTTCCGGCGACAGGCGGCGGGGAGTTCCAAGAATTGCGCCAGAAGACCGGACCTCAGCCGCCAAATGACGGGGAGTTCCAAGAACCGGCGAGCAAGAAGGCCGGACATCGGGCACCAGGCGGCTGGGAGAAAGAGCCGCGCAAGAAGGCCGGGCCTCGGGCCCCAGGCGACGGGAAGCGGGAGGTCATGGATCGCGGCTTCGCCGGCGCCACAAAGGAACGCCGGGCTCCCATGCGTCCCCACCACCACCAGCGCCATTGCTCTGTTGACAAAGGGCGCGGAGCAGAGTACGAGGAAAGCCCAATTGAAGGGACAGAGGATCTAAACACAGAACATAATAAGAAGAATCAAGAAGCAGCGGAGCAGTTCTTGAAGAAGTGGGACAACATGTTAGAACTGTAGCACGCTAACAGGCAGCATGCGGAGGCATGTGGTGTACCACCCCCTCCACCTCCGTGGGATCGGCAGGCAACGCCGCCGCCACCACCACATTCGCCGCCGCCCCCATCGCCGGGCCTGTCGAAAGACGATCAGACCATCTTTGTCAGCAACTTGGCTCAAGGGAACGAGGTCGTCAAAGCGTGGGCTCATGGGGGAAACGTGAGAATGCTGGTGTCCACGGTTCTTCCGCTGGGCATGGCAGAATGCCTCTGGTCGTCCGTAGTTCAAAGTCAGAATCAAAGTCTGGTTGAAAACTTCTCTGTCCTCGAGCTGAAGATGTCCCAGTGTGCAGTGCTACGGGCAAGGATCTCTGATGCTGAAAGGGATATCACTTACTGTCAGTCTCAGTTTTCATTACCTTGGTTACTCCAGCAGTAGCATAGTGTCTGAAGTCTGAACCGAATGACTCATGAAATGTAATATTAATGCTGTAGAAAACTATGCTCATTGATCATTTCGATCTGTTTAATCCCTGCTCCGGTTTTGCTAAAACTAGAGTTCTAATGTCTCGGTATTAGTGCCAATAGCATTTTTCCCATTATTCTTTAGGAGTGCTGCTATTCAACAAGATCCAGATAGCAGGGAACACCTGTTCCAGACAGGTTTCATTCAAAAAGTATCAATTTTCAGAGAGATTTTATCCAATTTTCCTAGTAGTTTTAGCCCAGTCTAGGTTTCAGCTGTATTTTGTCTTTTACATCAGCCAGAATGATTTGAATATGTTTAGTTTTGTTTGCTCCTTATAGGTGTTTCAGCTAAAAGAATTCGAGTGTCAGTGATATATGCATAACTGCATTGACATCCACCACCTTGATATCTGCTGTTTTTGTATAGCAAAAACTGGACAAAACCCATGCTCCCAGCTGCACAGGTTGTACTTGCTTTTGTCCATTCCACTAGTGCTTAAATATATTTGAGCATACTGTGAGCCTCAATTCTTCAATACAATACTAGTCTTTACATCATCAGAACTGAAGGACCTGCTTCTTTACAACAAGGGCAGAACAGTTCTTCTTTATATCAGAAATAGCATCAAGAACAGAAGAACATTCTTCTTTACATTAGTAGAAGCATGCTAACATTTTATTCTTTACATCATCTATGCTACCCCCAGTTCTTTACATCATCAAGCAGAAGTTCACTTTCTCTACAAATTATTTTCTTTACATCATTGGCAACCTACCCTGGTAGATGCATTCACTGAATCAATTATTTTCTCCCATGGCACCAATGAAGCATTTCAGTCCGAATATCTGAAGCAAAGTCTGCCTTCTAGCACTTTATGGTCTAGCAGGTTGCTCCACGGCTTGAACACTAAGCCCTGGTCCATCAGCTTCCTCCATCAAAACACCTAGGATGATGCATTCATTTATCCACAAGAGCAACCGATCCAGACTGCACAAAATAAAAGCAAACAAGGCCTTGAGCTTGTTCAGAAAAGGCTGAGACGTGAATCAACCACAGAAAAAAAGGCAGCACTGATGAATAGGGTAAAGGGGCTCAATTCCTTGGATGCTACTTCTTCAGTGAATCTACCTAGCGCTGAGAGGAAAAGTGGACAAGCCAGTCAGATTTTCTGGCCACAAAGGCAGCAGTGATGGCGCCCTGGTATGGATTGGAGGGGATAACGCTGACACCGGAAACAGAGCAATTTGAACTCTTGTGCAGCATCAGGATCTCGATTTGAACACGGCGGCAGCATCAGCGTATCCATCAGAATCCGCACGGCTTAGGGAGGCAGCGCCAAAGCATGTAGGTGCTCAGGGGTCGATGGTGTGCAGGAGCTGCATGGGGGCCGCCGGCGCTGGAGGTTCCCGGGGGGGTGGCGGGCGAAGGAGACCGCCCGGCAGGCGGAGAAGACTATGGCGTGCCCGGTGGACATGGGGACGGGGCGGCGGCGCTCCGACATCGCCCATGGAGCGAACGACGGCCAGTGCAGAAGGTGTCTTGTTTTGTGATTGAGTATTTCGTATGAGGGCGTTATAGCAAATTTTTCATGGGACTAGATATTTTTCCGTGTTTAGTGGTTTGGCGTCCACCTCTAATCTACCTTGATACACCATCAAAAGTACTGTAATTGTCTTCCCTCAAGCCACTAAAGGAAGAGTGCTTACTAAAAATTTACATTTCCCATATCCGGCGAATAAGAGATCTTTCATTATACAAATCTTTCTTTTTGGTCTTTCATGATCCTTTGGTAATCTCTAGAAGAGATTAGCCAGGCCACCAAGGCACTAGAGGGGGAAGGGGGCGGACCAGCAGAGGCGGTGAGGGACAACGATGAGCGGCGGGGGAGCTCGACGCCACAAAGGTTAATGGGCAAGGCGGTAGATGTGGGGAACGCTATAGTGGCAAGCAAAGGCCGGCGGCTAGGAAGAAGGTGGGCCGAATTGGTTCTCAAGTTATTTAAAGTCTTTTGATTGCATGTGACAAATAACAAAGCGAGCTGATATCAATATATTTTAGGCGCATTGTCTGTCAAAGGAAAGAAAAACCCTCCGGATTTCCTTTTTCAGCTGGATCCTTTTGTTTTTGTTTTGGACAGAAAACAGAGACTCTGCAAATATAACATGGGTCGTCGATCTACCCAATTTACTGCTAGATGGCTCAGTGATAGGTGGGATCCGGATCTACCTAGAATTGGTACCCGTAATATAAGGGTAAGCTTGTGGTTTTTCTCATGGGTTTTTTTCTTCCACCGGAGCTCGTTATTGTCTCTCTCCTCCACCGATGCACAGGCCCAAATGAGGAAGCCCGGCCTGGCTCGTTTCATCTGGGTTCAGACCAGGAGTAGGCTCTTTGCATAGCACAGGTTCGGCCTGCTCTTTGCACAGCACAGGTTCGGCCTTTTAAGGGAAAACACAGGTTCAGACTTTGGAAATGGTTGGTGGCATGACAATGAGATAGCAATAGTAGAGATGCGACATGGTTTGCCCACACATACGCAAATATATCATTTAGATTTAGTTTGACAACCTCATTTCCCTAGAAATGGAGGAGAAAGAGAGAAAAATAGTTCATTTTTCTCTCAATTTCCCTCCATTTTCAGAAGGAAATGAGGTTGCCAAACTATCCCTTAACAACATCATATACCCCCTACAATTCCTGGGTACGGTCCAATCAGCCGGCAGGAGCACTGCCCCAAGATTAACATCGGGGTAAGGCAATCAAAGCAGGCAACGCTTGAATGTAACCCAATATCAGATCACACGCATCACTTTCCCAGGTTCAGCATCTCTATCAATACTCATTTCTTTATATGTTATATGTATGAGGGTAAGAAACTTAGCAGCACTATACTATACAAGATTGCAGTTTCAACCTTACATTGTAAAACATCCATCGTTCTGAATATGGGAGCACCAGCAACTGGATTTCGCGGTAGAAAACCCAGTGGGTGGAGGTAGACCGGAAAGACTGATGAAACTGTCGCTACCGCAAGTTCTTCCTACGCTTCTCTCTGGGAGAAACTGAGTTGGTGGACTCTCCCACGTCCTCCAGAACAGGCACTGAGAGCGACTGCATCTGGACTGCGATAATCTGGGCCCAAAGGGCGCCTGGTGGAGAAGCGGAGACGCCATTTGTGGTAGGGCTCTTCTGAAGGCAGCGGCGAGTGGGGCCTTGATCGCGCTTGAGCTCATTGTTGCCTCTGCTGTTGCGTTGAGAGGAGATTGTAAGAGCTGGAGACAGTGTCTTCCTGCAGTTCTTTGAGCTGTTGGAGGCATCGCGCCTGCTGCTTGACCCTTTGCTCCAAGATTTGTTCCAGCTGAAACTGAACGACAGAAAACCCTTGCGCTTCTTAGGGGATGGATTTCCAGGATTGGCAGTGTCTTTTGCAGATTGAGAGCCACCTGACACGTCCGCCACATAATTCGACTTGCCATTGTAGAATTTGAATGCTCCTTTCCTGTTGTAGGTAAGAATTCAAATAGATCAGAATAACTGAAGAAGTATATATTCAATAAATTATCCGAATACGACAGCGCTATAGGATCTAGCACTGAATAGAGACAAACAATTTCCAGTCGGTTTCCGAGAAAGAAATATTTATAGATAGCGTGCACACGAGCAGCGACAAGAAATAAGACAAGTATCTAAATACTTGATGACGCAAATAAACACTACTCCAACAGCTAGATAACAAATGCAGGAACTTTGTTGCGCCCATTTGGTCATGTGCCCTCATTAATGACATGCTAAACAAAAAAAAGACCTATGCTGAAGCGCACTTTGAAAAAAAGACAGTTATAGCTTACAACCAAACGAGCGTTTAATACCGTTACAATTTTTGGCACTTAGCTTGGTACATAAATTCATGAGGCATAGGGTCATTGATACCGCTGTGTGGCAGCGATCTCATCCCATCAAACATAGAAACTTCCCATGCCCAAAACTTTCTTACCAACTTTTAGTAGAAATAAGAGAGTTCACTTTGCTCCATGTACAAACATAAACATAGCATAAGACCTACCTATGGCACATTTTGGCACTCTTAACATGATAGTGTACACAATATCCTACTAAAGCAAAACTGCATAGAAGCAACTGATCAGATAAGCTCATTGTGATGGCATGTGGAAGGTACTGGTGCCGGTTACTGCAGACTGTAAGTGAAGATACACTGAGAAAATAACCAGGTAGAACTGCACCAAATTGCATATGAAAGCATAGCATGTGCATGAAAATACCCAAGAAAGATTAAAGAAACACACAGCAAATCAGAAGCCCAAGCGCAGCTGTAATTTTCTGTTACTGCGGAGAACCTAAGAAGGTGCACCATGTAACAATACATCTTCTCTTGGCCATAGTTTTAAAATTAGAAATTTAAGTGCAGATAACACGATGAATTGCTTATATAGTTATATGTAGTTCAATGAATTGTGCAGATGTATCAATAGAAAAATTGTTACTTAAAAAAAAACCTTCTGGAGAAATAAAAAAGCTTAGAAGAGCAATATTCTAAGAGTTTACTGTCGCTACTGGTAACTGTATAAATCAGCTGGAACCACTTGTGGTGAAGTACCAAGAAAAAAAAATGCAAATACTCATTTTAACTCCAATATCCATTTTACTATCAATCTTAAGTAACCCTTACCAACTTCATTATAATGGTAACATCAACTCAAACCACAATGGTCGAAGTATGTCTACAGAAAATTTTCTATCTCGTATGTTTTCCTGACATGGGGTTCCCTTTGATGAACAGTGGCAAAAGGTATACACATACACATTTTATGAAGATTTGCAAGGACCCCACGTTGGAACTCGATAATCAAGCAAAAGGCATGCCCAAGAGCAAGGATTCAGTGAGATAGCATTTCCAAGCTAAGCAAGAGAGACTATTCACCATGACATCAAAGTTACTCATAATTCACCATAACCAGCTCCAATCAAAAGTCTAATCTTCCCCACAAATTGTCAGAAATCTTTGTGGCACTCGCACCCAAGGCATACTAATAAGAAATGCAAACTGCATTACTACAAAAGCGCCCCTTCATGTCAGATGCAAACGAGCAGCCCAGCCAAACGTACTAAATCCAGTACTGTCGTTGTCCAGAATCTGTACCAGAGCATTCACCAACCAGAGCGATCAAGAACTAAACTATTAAGGCAATCATGAGTCGCAGTTCCTCTGCAACGCTTATGCGCATTGCAGCCACCAAAAGGACCAAGACCGAGTGCCCCCACCACTTTGCCTGGATGGATGATTACCAGAGAAATCCCCAGATTTCTTGACAGAACACTTCAACACATACTTATTCAGATACCACCCCCCAAATGCCACAAAATTTCACAAAAAAAAAAAAATCCACTGCGCTTTTCGAATAACCCGAACCCCCCGACATCCTCCAGAGATGCACACTGCAGAATCGAATAACAAAAACGAGTTTTTCACCTGCATCACTCCATAACAATATGAAGGGGGGAATCAGAAAAGTAGAGAGCATGCCACTTCTACCGCAGTGCACCATATATAACACAAGAAGTGGAAAAGGCCTACATAATCCCCCCAACTTCCATAATAAACAAGGAATCCGGTACGGTTACGGATTCACGGAACAAGATTGACAAAGACGCGAGCTTGGCTGCGGATTGGAGTGACCTGTTGTTGGGCAGTGCGTCCTGGAGCGAGTCCATGGTGTCGAAGGGTCCCCTGTACGAGCTCTGAACCTCCCCGTCGCTCCCCTCCATCTCGTCGCACTGCAGCACCGCCGCCCTACTGTCGCTGCGCCTGCCACGCCCCGGTGACGACGACGACCCGCCGCCCGCCGCCGGCGCGCTGTACTGGCCCCGGCGGCCGAAGCTAGCGCTGCCGCTGCCGCTGCCGGCCCGCCGCCCGCCCTCGACGATCGGCATTGCTCCCCTTGCTTCTCCCACTCTGTCCCCTCCTCTCTCTCCGCCCCTTCACATGCAAAGACAGGGAGCGGCCTCTCACGCGCGCGCGCACGGGGAGGGGAGGGGCTGCTGGTGGTGGGCGGGGTGGCCGCCTGCCCCGCGTGCTGCTCGCTCGCTCGCCCGCCCGCTTCTGACTTGTGCCGGGTCGTGGGGCTTTGGCCTGCACCGGCTTAGGATTTTGGCTGCAGTGACGTGTAGGGTGGCCGGTGTGGGCCACCGGGGCTTGAGTTGGAAGGCAGATTTGCTTCCTTTCTCGAAACTGAAATGGGAGGTGGGTGCCCTGCCGTCCGATCTCTAATGGGCGGCCTGGATCGTCCGATTTTGTCTACAGGAAGTGGAACCGTGAAAGCTACCCCCATAGGGTCCTTGTCCTGGAAGCAGCTGCCGGTGGCATTGCCTGTAGTTTCTTCGATTTGGGTTGGTGTTTCATCCTGTACAAAATGCCAATTAACTAATCTACTTTTTAAGCATTTCCACGTCTTCATATTTAGACGATTGCGAGAGCTACCTAAAAGGGTTAGGTGTGATCGGCTACGCTAAAAATAGTTTATGTTGCGGCTATTCTAGCTTTAGATGTAGTACTGCGTGATTTGGGAGCTGCGGCAGAAGCGGCTACAGTAGTACAATCAACAAGGTCCATCGGCGGCAGCTAGAGCAACTTTCGTAGAACGAAAAGTTTGAATCTACGGGCACTCCCCGTAACACAATTTTATCTTTAACCTTTTTCTTGTTAAATAAATATGCCAAAAAATAGTCGGACATAGTGCACCAATCAAATTCCATGATCTCTCTCACCTGCTACTAATATCTTATTCTATATTTGGTGATATCAATCGAGGCCAAAACCTTCGGTTTCCATTTGCAGAAGACTGCATAAAGTCGTTCGCTCTAGCGAGCTCAGCATTATTCCATGTCAGTTTTCATGTTGTTCTCATTATCATTCCCTTAGACCGGTTCCAGCAGACCGTCCATATGAGAGCTCGTGGTATAAAATGGACACGTACTATAATTGCATTGTACGGCATAGCGGAGTTTGAATATATGTGGTGTGATAGGCGGGCTGTTGGAACTGGTCTTACCATCTTATCATATATCAGCCGTTGAGCCCGCTTTCTTGATCTTATTGTCTTATGATGTTCAGTCATAGCTTCAAGGGTTTGGTTATGGGTGATGCCTTTAACACTTATACGAATGCATGGTGAATATTTGTTAGGTGATATCAAATGTGTTGTACCTTTTGTGATTTCAAATGTTGTGGTGAGGTTTTCATGGAATTTGCCTCATTTTAGCCAATCCAATATCTTTTTGCATGAAGGGGCCTACAAACTACACCCAAAGGGGGACAATCTTGTTTGAGTGTATGTTTTTACATTTAATTGTACTGCACATGTGCTCATTGATAATGAAAGTCATGGCATATCTTCTCCTCCCTTGGCCTTTTTCTTTCTCATGCATGGCATGGTCATAGAAAATCTAACAGAGGTTGTCAAACACAAATCCTATGCAACAATTGCGAGGTGTTAGAGGGGCTATGCCAGAAATGGCCTACTTCATAAGGTTACCTCAACCTATAAAAATATAATATTTTCTCTTATTTTTGTCTTTCTAGAGAGCTTTGGGTCAAACATAGTCATGTTGTGGCCCTTTATTTATTCATTGCATTCCTTAGAGGTTTACGAATTTATGGCACTATTTATATATAATGTTTTTATGTTTTGGAATTTACTCATTGCTTGTGTTTGATTCTCTCTAACTAGAATGGAATAAAAGAAGTTGTGTGCATTTATTAGAATGGATACAGACTCTCTAACATTGGACTCTTAAATAAAAATATCTATTCTAACTCATTTAGACATACATGTGATCTTCACTCGTAGTAACACACACATATATATGCCTAGTGATAATGAATCTGGTACAATTGTATATATGGCTCACAGTTAAAGCCACATTTATTGTTATACTAAGCGATATCTACATGCGCTACTAATTCTTTTAGGGAAGTACATGATTTATCTATAAAATAGCTAGGGTATATGGTGACTTAAGGTTCAGATGTGTACATCAAGATCGTTCTGGGTATGCCAACACCCAACAAACCTTCAAAGCCGATGCAAGATGCGAATATTAATGTACAGTTAAAGTTTGCACCTGTTATAATGAATCGTCATATGCCTGGCTTAGATTCGGCTACATATTTCCTTCATAAAATCAAAATCACCTTATATATGTCCTTATTCCCCTCTAGGTGACATTATTTATTGTACTAGTTACGAGTACTAATCTACAATCACACATGAAAATTAAATGGGTATCTGCGGATTAGATTTCTTGAGTGGAACATGCTTATCCGAGTGCTCACTTTTTTTTGGGTACTTATTCTTCCATTGGTACGTGACGTGACGTGACGTGACCCACGATGACTTTATCAAATACATCAAGATTTGCTCACCGATCTCTTGGAGACATTCATAGTTCATAGTGGTGACTAGTGCGTGTTTGTGCATGTTCTGTGCTACGTTCATTCGGGGGCAAAAAAAAGAAAAAAAAAACTCAACGCCACAACATTTTGGAGTACTATATACGATCAAAGCCCACAGGTTCCCATTTCCCAACATCTTGTATAGCATGCTGTCCTTTGTGCATGCCCTGTAGTGCCACCCGTGGTCCAGGGTCCGGTCCAGGCTCTCTCCTTGGTCGACATTTATCCATGGAGCGCTGAAACTGCAGGACACCGCCAACTGGCCAGGTTTTCTGAGCTGGAGAGGTCGAGGGCAAAGCTCTGAAACCCTCAAATGTAAGCACACGGCTCACCAAGAGAGGGTGTATATGGTGATGAGGCTCTCACGAAGCACTTACTGTTGGAAATGGAAATGGAAATGGAAGGTCGACCCGCCATTGGAGGCCCTGGAACGATGCTCTGCTGAAGGGAAGGACCGAAGGAGATGGCCACCGGATCTGGCATTGCCGCTAGGTGCCGACAGGTGCTGGCAGCAGTGACTACCAGGCGGGTGGAGAGGACAGACCATGAGATCCCCTGGAGCAAGTCTGCCGGGCGATCGAACCAATTTCACCAGGTTCTTTAATCGCTGGCATGTACGCCAGGCACATGTGGGTGCTGCCGGCCGCGCGCGCGGCTCTGCAGAAATTCAATGCCCGCTGTCGCTGCTGCGCTGATCCTGAACTCGTGCGAGGAGCAGAGATCGAAGGGAGAACGGGTAGACTTTGCCATCCTGCATCGGTTCCCAAGACATGCTTGGATCAGGCAATGTTTAAAGTTGACTGGCAGCATTACAGCAACTAACCCCATGGTTCTGTTGAACTCTATGCTTTCTTGGTATGATTACATGAATCAGAAGTGTCGAACAGGGTGTAGTTTTCAGGTCAACTCCCATCCCATGCTCTCTGTTTGTTTAAACAAGCTAGATCTTCGCTCCCAAAAAAATATATTTTTCAGTACAATATGACATTGTCGATCGCTGTCGCTGCTCCATCGTGTAATAATAGAGAACCCTTGATTAATCTTGAGTCTGTACAAGCTACAAATCTAAGATCATCAGTCACGTGCCAGGTGTGCGCAGACAAAGTGTTGGTTTGTAGACACGATCCAGGATATGTGGGAGCGCGCGTCCTTGGATCCGTCGGGGGCTCAGACATTGGTGACCACCGGGGAAAGCACCTGTTGACCTGCGCAGCCGCGTGTAGCTACTATCCACTGTTCCGCTTGCCAACAAGTCATTTCTTTCCTCATAAAGACCGCGTATCTGTGCGTGCACAATCAGGCAATGAGTGGCGGATACAGGACCAAGCAATAGCATGCAAGATTCTTATATCATACTCCCTCTGTCTCATATTGTAAAGAGTTTTGAACCTCTGCTAGATTCATTCATTAATTTATGTAGACGTGTTTAATATGTGTCTCAATTCATTAATATTTATAGGAATGCGAACAGATAAAAAGAGGATTAAATCCTTTACAATGTCAGAAGGAGAGAGTACTATTTATACTCTCTCTTTTTCTACCTTTTTTCTCCTTTCTCTTCTTTATCATGCTTCGATTATATTTTTGTGTTCCCTTCATTACAAAGTGCAAGAACTTTTAAATTTGTTTTAAGCTAAATTAGAGAAAATTGATTTGGGATAAAACTAACTCCTTGTATTTTGGATTATAGAGAGAGAAGCTCTGAATGTGGAACCTACCCACCGGCCGAGTTCAAGTTGTCCATCGTACGTTATCGTTAAACATCTATAAATATTACAACTCAAAATATGCATGGCAACAGATCTGCTGCTGGTATTGTGGCCCAATGTGTAGTTTAAGATAAGAAGTATTGGTACTTGAAAGGAACGTTTTATTAAGTAAAGATAACTTAGAGAGGTGGAACTCGAAGGGAAATAAATCGCTGCTTCTACGATAATCTCCAAGACAATACAACATCTTTTTTTTTTTGTTTAACTGTGTATATGTAAATTTCTTTGGCATACCGTACATATGGTTTTTGATATTTCTTCGCAGTCCTCTACCTAGTGCAAGTCATTTATGTGACATTTAGGTGAAACAGGATGGGTGAAACAAAATTCATTGATGAAGCCGGAACCTTATTTTCATTGCCTAAGAAAAATGTGGTACTTTAATATCAAAAATCACATACTATATCACTTGCACACAAACCGAGCCCTGTGGTTGTGCTCCTGTCAATTGAGTTCAAATCATCTACGTGTACATTCTTACTAAGGCCCTTTATAGAACAAGGAGAACTGTAGAATTTCTGCGAAAATCCTACGTTTCCAAGAGGACCTAAAACATCTATGATCACATATAACTCTTGCACTTGGATTGATGTCTTCTCTTCGAAGAGGCTGAAGCTGAAACATTTTTATCTTAAAAAAATATAACCATCCCTCACTTGTAAACATCTTAGGACTAGTTTAAAAACCTCATTTCATATGGGGATTGAGGAGAACTAAGGGAGAAAAAAATTTATATTTTTCAATGTCCTCTATTCCCCTTCAATCACATGGGAAATGTGGTTGTCAAACTAGCCCTTATCACTAGGAACACCCTTCACAAAGATTATTTAGGATAATGTGCTATGCTGATAGTATTCCTACTGTGGCTGAGAGGGCGCATTTGGTTTTGTACCCAAGCTAGCCTAGCCAAATTTTGACTAATTTTGGATGACATATGTTTGTGTATCAAAACTTGACTTGGTAGCCTTCTCTTTCTACGACGCTAGTTCGTTTTAGTGGCTAAAGTCGGCTAAATCAGCCGTCAGTTTGGTTCTTTTTGAATAACACAGATGTTCACACACATGTACGCTCATTCCTATGAACGTACACAATGACAGAGGACCTGTTATGGCGTGCTATGGTGCCCACCATACCTTAGCTCGTGAAACGTTTGTATAGTACTTAGAATTCCATGAAAATATGAAGGACATTATGGTGCAAAGGCAACAGCTTTTGCTCTATGTCAAGGGCCCTACGTTCAAATTTTGTTCATAATTTTTCCCACTCGCAATCATTTAACTCTCCATTATTTTCTTTTGCCCCGTCTTCCTCACACCATAATTATTTTCTTTCTCGGTCTACCTGTCATTTTCCTTCCCGTTAACCCACATCATACCTTGATCTAGCATTGGCATATTAATACTCTTTAATATTTTTGGCAGCCCAGCACTAAGAAAATAAGGGCATATGTTTCATAGCATTCGATCGTCAAACGCTAGCGCCGTTGGGACACCGATCCCCACCACGCCTTGTATTCTGTTTAATACATCTAGCTAGAGTGCCTCACAACTATCAAAAAGTACTTGCCCTGCCTTTTTTTTTTCCGTCCTCCGCTGGACGTACACACGCGCACTCTACTTCTATTAGCACCTCTGTAGAACTGGAATGGATTCTCATATCAAGATTTATAAAATCACAACAGGCGTTAAATCATGCAAAAATCCATGGTATGTCAAAAACTTAAATCCGGGTGAGCACCTAGCCAGCTAAACTACACTCAATTCGCTAGCCATCAAGTAAGCTACGCTCAATCCGCTAACCATCAGTTTGGTGAACCATAGGTAGGGTGACGGACTGCAATCGGCTGCTGATTGTGTGGAGGTCGCAGCCCACGGCGGGCAGGGCAGCAGCTCATCTTGGATATGGATCCGCCCTTATGATACGTGCATGCATCAATAATTTCGTTTCGTGGTTTAAACTTTAGGGCGGTTAGGCCACCCTTACAAACAGTCAAAAGTACCAAGTAACCCAGGACTTGTCCAACGGCAAATTCCATGGGCTTATTTCAAGAAATGAGGACCGGATACAATAAATTATAAACGCGCTCATATAGCCACATAAGATCACAGTGCCGTTTCCTATCATATAAAAAATTTCAGTGGCATATCTTATAGATGCTACATGAGTACACACATATAAAAAGAACTAGCTGCCAAGCAAACATTTCGCAAAAAAAATATAAGGGGGTTAGAACTTTGATGTCGCCTCTTTGACCTCCTCCAAGGAGATAACCTGCCACAAGCATGCAAGTAAAATCATTCTCGAGAGATTTGTGCTGACTGTATCATAGACGCAACAAGAAAGTATTATGTGGAAATTGCGTGCAAAAGGGACATGCCTGGTCCTGTCCAGCAAAATCATTATCTGGAGTAAGAAAAAGCATACAGTGGCATTCCTTCCTGCAAAAGTAGATCACTCACATAAGAAAACATGCTTCTTGACAGCAAATCATTTGCTGTTTATGATTTTACTTGCAACGGAAGATAAGTACACATTACATCCCAAAGTTACCTACTAGAAATATTAAAAAGATGTGGATACAAGGCATGACAGACTTCGTACTATTGCAAGCCTTCAGTATTATTGCAAGCCTTCATATGCTATGGGATTGGAACAGATATGGCTAGTTGGCACAATGGCACTGAAATTGAAAAAGAACCCCACCCTGTTTTGCAACGGTAAAGCACTACATCTATAACTTTGAACATAAAATAGCGGGTGACAATATTTTTCTCTATGAGCTATCATAAAAAATGGTCGGAAACAGACGCACCTCTCACGCATGGGGACACATGGGCAGTTCCAAAATCCTTGTGCTACCTCGGCAGCTTTGTCATCATAATGCCTGATCAGGTTCACATGAAGTTCAGGAAAAACAAGTGGATGTTGTATAAATAATGGATGAACAATTGAGAAACATAGGATACACAAGATAAATTACCTACAAGGACATAGAGGAGCTCCAAGTGTATCTTTGTGATCAGCAAGCCCCTGCACACGTTATAGGTTTTACTACACAATAAACATTTTTACTGGTTCTTTATCATCAAGAAAGAATTAGAGTTCCTATCCATAGTACTTATCATCAAGAAAAAGATGATGGTTGCTCTGAGAAAACCATAGTAGATCACTTTCTGTGCTTTAGATATAAGCTTGCTGATTTACAATGGTCTTGTATTTGTTCCTTAAATTCCTAAAATGGCACTGAAGCTGATATTTTTAACACAGAACTTCTAAATTTCCTCCAACAAGTCACCAACCCACTGCCCCCAGGATGTGTATGTTCTGGGTTGGGGTCGATGAAGGAAATAGTTTCAGTGCTGCCACCATCCTCAACCTGGTGGAGCGCTTATCAACAGCAAGTGTTCTCTTTGCACATTTGTTATAGCAATCTTATCAACTAATAAAAAAACTATCGATTTTCAAATTATGTCCTGTTTTGTTAACTACGAGTTTGGATATATAATCTGAGCCGTCTTCTTGTGACCACCTAATACACATAAGCTGCCATGTCAAACAGCATTGGCAGTTTGACCGCTACCATATAGACTCCCCTCAGCACACAGACACAGTTACCATTCTCAGGTCGTAAATTGGGAGCTGTAGACTGTTTTAAAGTTGAGACTAATCAGGACTATTCATAGAAAAAAAGGATTGAGATTGAGATGAGATGTTGAAGACCATGGATGTTGAAGAAAACAAGATCCGAGATGAGATTGAGATTACAAAATGGATTGTCTGGGATGAGATTAAGAAAGCCATGGGTGTTTGGGGAGTGATCACAAAACGGATGGGGCCAGTATTAGTTGGCGGATGGGTCTTTAGCTGTCTGATGGGCTGAGGCTGGCATTAGAATGGTTTGAATGTTCAAAGCTCGCTGTAACTGTGCATGATGTGGTTGCTACGTGTGTGCTGTACCCCAAATCCCCAATCCTCTACTTTGCTTCGATTTACCACCAACCTGTATCCCAAAAGCCTGGTGCTGAGTTGTCAGTATTGTACTCTAAGAAGGTCTGTGTTAACCGGTGAATTTGTTTGATGTTGGATCGTACCACCTAGAAGGACTGAAGGAGGGAGGGGGGTGGTACTGACCTTGATGACGACGGCGGTGACGGTCTTGTCGGCGCAGAAGAAGGTGTTGGAGCGGCGGGCGTACTGCTCGGAGAACTTGCGCATGATCTCCACCGACTTGTCGCCGGAGGCATCGGCTCCCGCGGCTGCCCCGCAACAGATACCGTCCGTCAGTTCATCCGGGGTTGCGATTTCAGCCCGGGGGGGGGGGGGGGATAATTGGAGCCTCCAAGAAATTTGGAGGGGGATCGGCGCAAAAACGTACCTTGAGCTCGGACGGCGCATCTGCGGGGGCGTCCGCAGGGCGCCGACGACGACGGGCGCAAGGGGAGGAGCCCCCCGCACCCGACGGTGGTGGTGACGGCGGATGTCATCGCCGGCCGGTGCTGGCCCGCCGCCGATCTGGTCCTGGAGGAGGCGAGGCGGTGGTTGGGTGGAAGGGAGCGGAGCGAGGGGGAGCTGGGGACTGAATGGTCCAGAGCAGAGGAGAGCGGAGAGACGGGGGGAGCGGAAACTGGTGAGCGGCGTGGAGACCTGGACTGGACTGGAGAGCTCGGTGGCAGGGCAGGCAGCAGGAAGCCAGAAACTGGGATGGAGAGGTGGATGGAGCAGCGGCGGCCGTGCCTGTGGATAGAGGCGGTGGCCGGTGCTTCACAAATTCAGATCAGACAGCGATTTATAGACTAGAAAAAGAATGGGACAAACTCATGTAGTGTTTGCGTGATAATTCGGGCCTCAAGATCAGGGAGACGATAAACTCAAATTCAAATATTAGTTTTTGTCATTTTTCTTGTTCAGTTTTGTAGTATGTTTGACGGTAGCATGCTTTGTACCACTAGTTTTGTAGTATGAATTTTACTCCAGCGCCAAAGCTGAGTGCATCAGATCGTGTACATGGTTGTACCTGTGCATAACACTATTTGATCACTGTAAATGCACCGAGAGAAGTTTGAAATACACATACTGTGTAGATCCTGCTGCCGACAGCCTAAAGTTGTTCCAGTGTGGCAGTTTTATTTCATGTTAGTATAATATCATCACACACACACAAAGAGCTTTGGGTTGGTGAATTAAACAGGCTCCACAATTCATTGTGTTTCATTCTTTTGCTTTATAGATTAATCATAGCATTTAATCGTTCCATAACGTGGTCAAGAATTCAAGATGTTCATATGAGTTAGCTAGCTACTTGTCCTTGTTTCTAAATGAAGTACTAGCATACCAGGGGTCACCGCATGGGAAATGCCAAAGCCGAATCGAAACAAAACTGAATTGCTCTCAATGTGGCTTCCCTCGATTTTAAGGACCTTGAAAACGATGCGCACACTATTTATCTAGATAGAAAGCATCACCCTCTGTCCTCATGATAATTCTGGTATGGCGTTTTTCAGATGTGGTGCGTTGTTTTGTGGAAATGAAACGTCCACTAGGATGTTGTACACCGACATAGTCTCCTAAGTGGCATTCGCTTTCGCTATAGATCTCTCTCCCCACAACTTTAAAAAATGTGTCCTGTTTTTTTTTTAAGAAAAATGGGTCTGTGTGGATTACCGGCTGACATATCGGCAAGCCAACACGACGCACAACACAATATATAACGTAGGATTAGATTTGAACGCTTGCACCATCATTTTATGGAAGAAGCATCATCAATTCATAATGTTTTACAGCTCCTGGCTCAATGGGAGCATACATGATACAGCAGCTACAACGAGGCAAAAGGCCCATCCAAACATTAAAAAAAGAAGAATGGAGGGGCCTTGCACAATTGAAGATGCTAACCTTCCACATATACATTAGAACTTTTGCCTGCTTTCCTTACAAGACAGATCACTCTATATACGTACAATGAGTCTCGCCTATTTTCCCGTCCTCTCTAACTGTACAGAAGAATGAAATAATCATCTTTCGCTTAGCATCTTCCAATGAGTCCAGCCACGTTCTGGGCAACATCTTTTTTGGCCTCCAATGAAACAGGTGAATCGCCAATATACATGTCGAAGAAAGCCTCTGCCCATTGAGCAAGAATCAGTTACAGACAAAGGAACTAAACTGTAAAGTAAAGTTGCTCTAGGCCAGTAGGTAGGATGCACTCCATTATCTAGTCAAATGAGAAAAAGGAACAATTAAACTTCCTCTACATTAAGCTTATCTGTAGATTTCCCATTTCAACCCTATCTCCCTCTAAACAACAAGCTTATCTGTAGATTTCTATAGCAAGTTTTTACTTACTGCAAAGATCTTTGCTCTGAACAGCACCGATTTGTTTCCCATCAACTGCATACCAATGTTCTTGTCAAGATCAATCCCACACGACAGCGGACAACAGCACAAAAGATTCTAGCTGGCATAAGGTACTTACTTTCTGTGATTAGCTTCCCATCTGATGTTTGACAAAAGTCAATCTTCGTACCCTGCAGTTATGATTATAATAAAGTGAGTACAAAGGACAGCAATAGAATGGGCAACATCATAACATTTTCCAGTATTCATATCCAGAAATTAGCCAAGGGAAATTTTTTGGGATCACCAACTTACAGCATACTAATTATTTAGCTAGTTGGCTGCAAAAATTATTATTAGACATTTTCTTTGGTCTAGTTTTAAACTGTAGGAACTGAGCCTAGCTCAATTGGGTGGTAGGTCTGGTTGTACACCACTATCCAGGTTTGAGTCCTCTTTTGACTCGAATTTAGGTGCCTATTTCTTCTTGCTTATAATAACACCTAGTTTCTCCTAGGTTGATTAAGGTATGTTCACGAAGGTTTAGTTAAGTATTCAAGTGATCGTGTCTAAACTTATAGAGCACCAAATGATGGATTGGACCTACCGCAGGTATGGCGATATCTTCTGTGAAGTGAGAACCAAAGGTCTTCAAGCAGTGATAGTCTGTGTTAGGATTCATCTGGTTGAATGGAAATGCAGAAGGCCTGTAAGTCTACAGTTCTACACATGACATAACTAATAAATAAGTGCAGTAGCACAGCAGCTGATCCACAAACTACCTTCTGCAGACGCAGGCCAAGGGACTTCTCAAACACACTGCAAGAAAAATAAAATAATTGTGAGCTTCATCTTGGAAAGACAACATAAATTTTGTGTAAGAGAAGAATAATGAATGTTTTTCATTTCTTACTCTCGCACTGCACCAACACTAAGGCCATTGTAGTTAACTACCAACCTAACCCTCATATGAAGGTTTTCCCTGGAAAATAAAAATAGTTTTATTAGCATCAGAGGATAAGTAGATAACAGAATGAATAAGGAGAACAATTTAATTTCATGTCTGCTTGCCCCCTGAACAAATATGTCTGCTTTGAGGATTAAGTGATCTAATAGATTGCATGAGCGCCAATTTGTTGTGTCCAAACATTCTGATGTGGGCAACACACATACACATGCAGATAAGCAGGAATTCTAATGATAAGGAGATCTGGGTTCTTGCCCTTGCTGTGAAAGTCAATTGTGATTTTACCTCTCTTTTACAACATTGTGATTTCACATTAATGTTTTGAAAATGATGTTGCCATTTGCCCCTACTTTGCATGTCTGCTAAGTATTGCTACATCACACAAAATAAAAAAAAGGAAAAAACAATATAAACGATTGGGAAAATACATCAATGCCCCTTATCGCTTATCCATCCCTCGGCCTATGACTCCCACCTGACCACTCACCTGAACCCACCCAATCCCTGTCCAAACCTAACAGTGTGCAGTGTTCCCAGAAACCTAGCAGTATTGCCTCAAAGTAGGTGGGCAAGAACACAACTACACAAGAGCTCCATGATGAGCCCCTAATGGTAATATATCAATAGATGGCAAGTATGCAGTGCTCCCAGAAACCACAAAGCACAATAACACAACCAGTTCAGTGCATGCGCCATATGAAGGTAATTGATTTTGTCAAGCAGTGCTAGGCCTAAAATGTATAGATGCTGAACTCACGTAGGGCCCAATTGGCAGAGTTTTGCTCTAGGGATATTTAGGATTCAGTAGTAGTCCTAAGAAATTTGATCCCCAAAACTCTTTAACAGGACCTTAAGGCAAGCAACAAAGTTTGAGAATAACTATATCAAAAATTAATACATCAATATACCTGAGAAGATCACTGTAGAAATCAGGGTTCTCCAACAGCTTGTCGGTTGGAACTGAAGCATACCTAGGACCCAGCTTCTCACGGATAGAATTTGGTTGCATATCTATGACAAACAAAGGCTTGTCAAATAAACAGTATTCACTGGAAAACTGAACAAAACAACGGAAAAAGTATATATAGCCCCCTGAACTATCAGGGATCGGACACATGACCCCCCGAACTATAAAACCGGATATATGACACCCTAAACTATCGAAAACCGGATAAATAACTACTTGGGCGGTTTTGGTAGGCGGTATTGAACACGTGGCATGCCACGTTGGCATGGTCCCACTTGTAAGTGATGCTTTCTCTCTTCAACCCCTCTCTCTTCCTCTATCCACCTGCCAGCAAGAGCCGGCCTTGGTCGCAGCGGCGGCTGCGCACGCCTGCGACACCCGTGTCGCGTGCGTCCGACGGCAGTGACGGCATCCCCACGGCTCGCCCGGTCGGTGTCTCGTCCTCGGCGTCGACGCCCATGTGCCCGGCGGCGAACGTGTGGCTCGCCCACGACGGCGGTGCCCGCACGCCGGGCGGCGGTGGCGGCGGCGCTCGCGCTGCTCGGCCACGGCGCCCGTGCGCCCAGCGGCCCTCGCGCGGCTCTTCCACGACGCGTCTAGGCGGCGACGCGAGCGCGCCCGGCAGCGGCGGAGCTCGCGCGGCGGCCCACGGCGCCCGCGCGCCCAGCGGCCCTCGCACGTCTCTCCCACGACGCGCCTGGGTGGCAATGTGAGCTCGCCCGGCGGTGCTCGCACGCCCAGCGGCGGCGGCGCCCACGCGGCTCGCCCACAGCACCCACACACCCGTCGAGCCTCACGCGGCTCTCCCAAACTCCCACGACACGACTGGGCGGCGACGCGTGCGCCCGACAGCACTTGCCCACAGCGGTCCTCGGCGCCGGCGCGCTCGCGCCCGCCAGCACTCGCGCGGCTCACCCACGGCGCCCGGGGGCCGCAGCGGCGCTCGCGCCCTCAGCGACGGCGCCCGCGCTCCCGACGGCCCTCACGGTCGAGCAGGGGCTCGCAGGAGAGGTACGCCGGGAGGGCGCTGCACGCGGCCGCGAGGACCGTGCCTAGGCCAGCGGCGGGTGCAGGGTAGACCAAGATGAGGAAGATGGGGAAGGACCCCATGACCATGTAAAGGTTGGAGACGGCGAGGGTGGCGGGGAAGCCCGGCGGCGAGCGGGAGGCCCCATTCCCTCTATTTCACCAGCCGCGGCCCTTGACTGGTGGGGCCCATAGTGCCATGGTGGCAGGAGGGGATGGGCTGGACTGCCACGTAGGCAAAACAGCCCACTGAAACCACTGCAGGGGTTCTTTGTCTGGTTTTCGAAAGTTTAAGGTGTCAAATGTACGGTTTTATAGTTCGGGGGGTTATGTGTCCGACCCTGATAGTTCAGGGGTCATATATACTTTTTCCCAAAACAACAGAACCAATTTAGAATTCTGTAACTCACATAAACCAAAAGCATACAGGTTCAGATTTTTGACCCTCATTACTCTCATCCCTTTAAAACCTATCCCAACAAGGACCTGAAGGTTTAATTATCAATGGAAACTGTCAGGAGGAGGCATGAAAACGAAATCAATTCCTATGGGATAAGAGAAAGTACGGTTATAAAGAAAAGGAAAGATACCGTTGCAGATGGACTGGAGTCATCTTCCAGATATGGTGGGAATTTGATTCCAGTTTTTGGTTCAATTGCATCTTCTTTAAAGATAGTACTTGGCACAGAAGAACAGGCTGAACTTAGGCACTTTCCTTCAACACAAGGTTGATCCATCGGTCTGCTGATACCAAAGTCCACATTTCGCAGTGCAATTGACTCAGCAAGCATCATTGGTGATCTTGTCCATTCAAAAAAAAAAGAAATGGTCAGATAACTACAACAGAAACAAGAGCAAGGACGATGAAGCTAACCAAAAAACAACAAGAGAAAAGAATTCAAGAACAGAAGAGAATAAGGAGAATGCATCACAAGTATAACAAACAAATTGTATTGGAGTATGGTCCTCACATATTTTCAAGTGGCGGTACAATAGCAGCAGCGCCAGCTAGAGTAAGAAGATTGCAGGCACCTTGCTGCTCAGTCAACAGTCGCCCAATCGTTGCACTTGCAAGCCTAGCTAAAAGTAGTTGTATCGCTTGCTCTTCTCTTACTACGAAGCCAAACTGCAATCTAGTCAGATTTTGCATGTGGGAGCTCACTTGCTTCATACGCAACTGACAAGACCTCGAACCGGCCGCTGCCACAGCTGACAGCCAGCGGAAAATCTTAGGATCAGATGGTCTGGAAAGCCACAAATAGAGAGCTCTGGAAAGCTTGTTGAGGCGACTGAAAGCTCCATGGACCATTACATTTCCAGAAGAACAAATCTTCCTATGATGTCTTAAAGAAGTCCCCACGACTGTACCAGCATTTGAAAACAAACTCATCCCGAGATCATGGGATATTGGAAACTCAGATTGGAACTTGTATAGATATCCCCTGTCAATATCGAGACTGGATAGAATTAACTGATCAGGCTTCATTGTGAATTATCCTTCCAAAACACAGGCTTCTGAATGTAGGAAGCCTTTCTATCAAGGTTCAGGAACGTGTGACGAGGAAAACTCAGTGATCTGTCAACTGGAATAAAGTAAAATCAATGAGATAAACAGGCCTTTTACAGCAAGAAAGTATAAACATCAAACAAGGAAATGATGCATAATCATATCATACAAAATATTTCGCATAAGCTGGTGGAAATAAAGCTAGAAAGACGGGTTACAATTCAACCTAGCTTTTGCTCTTGCAATTTTTTAGATCAGTCTTCAAGTAATAGGCTAGGTTCATAAGGAAGGACAACAGCATGAATCCTGAAAAAAAATGTTGATTTTGAAAACGATAGTCTCTCAATCTAAACATGCCTTGCCTACAAAATATTTCAGTAAAGCCAGAAACTAAAAGAAAACATTTTAGTTGACCAAACTAATCACACGAACCTATGACCTGAACACAATGCCTCCATGGCATCAAGTGCATGCACAATTTCCTCTATGATTCGATCAAAATTCCACTTGAATCCCACAATTATGCTAAACCGAGCAAAAAAATCATATAACGACAGAAAAAAAAAACCCTCTTAAGCTAGCACCAACCACCCTGCCGCCTCACGGACACGGTTCCAACAACCGAAAAAGATGACTCAAGATGACCAGCGATCCGGTCTAAAAGTAGTACGCAATTTCCTCGCCGCGGAGCAGATCAAAACCACGCCGCCAAAAACCAGCCGCATTCACATCTCCCCCATCACAAACCGCGCAACACGAAGGGGCGAGCTGGAGCGATCACCGAACCTGTCGGCTCCAAATCGGCCGGAGAGGAGGCCGCGGCGAAAAAAACAAGCGCCGAAGGAGGGGCGGGGAGGTGCAAGGACGACCGCCTACGGTCCACGCCTCCCTCGCCGGGTCGACCGCGCTGCGGATTCGGGCGACGCGGCGCGCCCCGGCCCGGATCGGGAGGCACGGGGAATGGGGAGGCGAAAAGGAACTGCTCTCCGGGCTTGCTTTGCCGCCCCGAATCCGATCGCGCTCGCCGCGCCCCCGCCTCCCGTCCCGTGGGGTGAGAGGCGAAGAACGCGTGCTCCTACGCCGAAGTTTTGCTTCCTCTCCCTCTCCCCGCCTCTCCTCCCTTGCCAAAGGTGAAATAGGGCTCGGCGGCTCCCCTTCCCTTCCCCTCCCCTGTTTTTCCCCGTCGGGCACGCAGGAAATCCCGTTTTTATACCCAGGTCCTCCTTTCCTTTCAAGCCTGGATCATTTCAGAATAGTAGAACATAATAGGGGGTTTAGGGAAATATATATATATATAGCTCCCGACCGTTCTCCGAAGGCGCTGCGGCCGGATCGGGAGCCGCGGGGATATTCCGCGGGGTGATCGGACGGCCACCAGCGAGCAGAGGTTGCGCGCCCGTGACCGCGGATTGACGTGTCGGCCGACGACCGCGGAGAGAAACGCGGGCGTCGGCTTGGAAGCACGTTTAAAATGGGCGGACCCGTCTTTTTTGTTTCCACCGCGTCGTCGACAGGCTCAAAGCTTTGTCACCCGTGATTTTGATTTGGCCCCGGCTTTGACTTTTGACCGGAGATAATAACCGTACCTTTAGAGCTGTTTAGTACGAAGAAATCCGAAACACAAGAATGGAAAGAGATGAAAACTAGAAAACCATGAAAATTCAAAACACAGAAATGAAAAATTTGAACTGTTTGGATTGTACACGGAGGAAGACAGGCGAGGTAGAGATGGAGCGAGCTTCCCTTCGGTAGGACTGGATTTTTTTTGTTTCTGCGTTTTGTGCGTCGCTCGTTTCCCTTCCTCTGGAACGAAAAGGTTGGTTCCCTCAAACCAAACGCCTCTATTGATTTCCTTCCTCCGAAAGCCTTTCCCGTGAGGTTCTTTTGAACCAAACGGGTTGTGTTTCAGTGTTGTTCTGTGTTTCGACATAATAACGCAAACGTGATTACTGCTGATTACTTACCGCAGCTTGAGGTGATCAACACTGAAGACATGGCACCCTGTCTTTCTCTACCAATTCAATACGTAATTAGTATTTCCATTGATGCAAAGCCTGAGACGTGCGGGCTGGAGAGTACGAGACTTGGAAACTTGCCCAGAAACTCTGATGAATGGCTTTTCTTGCCGCCTCGCCGGCTTGTATCACCGCTTGGGCAGGCCGACCTCGCAGTCGCAGCCCTCCTGGCGTGCGTCTAGCCTGGTACAGTAATGCCACGTGTCCACCAAACAAAACAGCAACGGCCAGCGAGGACGATGTTGTTTGTCGGTACTACTACTACTCAATAAATCACTGCAGGCTAATTGAAAGGAATTAAAAAAAAAACAGTGTAAGCTTGCGTCTGTGGGTTGTTTGGTCGTTACGTGAGTCTCATGATTAATGTTGCTATGCACGTGGCGACGTTGATACAAAGAATTGAGAGCAACCAGATGGGGGCATTCAACGAAGAATGTGTAGGATCGGAGGAGCACCCCACATTTCCAGTGCACCGTCGTGTCGTTCTTAGGAGGCGTTTGGTTTCTTTGAGATAATAACAGTCCAGATAAAATCCACCTCTTCCGCGGGAAGCTGACGGAAGAATTCTTCGAATCGACCATTTCACTGCTTTTGAATTCTAGAATGATGCGTTTCCTAGGACGGAGGAAGCAAAGCATGTAGGCTGTCCTTCCGTCGAACAAGACAAACGTAGTGGGACATGTGCGAACAGTAAATTGCCGTAGGACGCAGGCCAGACCGCGAACAACTTGGGCCCGATGAGCTGGCCCACGAGGACTCACGTGTGGCTGGCCCAGCATATTAGCGGCCCAGGACTGGACTGGACTAGCATGTTGAGGACGACGACACGCGGCATTTTCAAAGGCTGTCTGTCTGCAGTCTGCACAGAGTAGGTCGAAAAGGGTCGGAGTCCGGCAGACCGGTACTGGTATGGTACCATGGTCAGTCAGTGGTGGTGGTGGTCGACCACAGAAACCGGCGAGGCCACGCTTTTCCACGGCCGTTTTGCTGCCGTCCCACGTCGTCGTCGTCGGTCGTCGCTTCTCATCCGTCCAACCGGATCCTGGGCTGGCAAGCACATTCTGACATGGATTCTCTAGAATCTGTAGAACCAAACACCCTCACATGTAGCACTGCTGTCCGTACGGTACGTGTCATCTAGGAGTAGTTGCTAGGTTAGTTCCAAGTATGAACAGGGGGACACGTACGACGCCTTCGGACTCCGGGCCACCCGATCGTTGCAGAAGGACGCAGTGGTAGCGCATGCAGCAGCTCAGGCCTGTTCCATCTTTCGTCGATCTGCTGCCTCGTGTACCACAGCAACGATAAAAGCCTTCTTTTTTAAAACCACACAGCACGTAACATTCGTCGTCTGTGGAGTGCCAGCGCACTCAACCATCACGCATGTACTGCTGTGCTAGTGTGTATATACTAACAACACTTGCATGCGCTCGAGTATGAACGCCTGCAGCCCCGGCCCCAACAGCGATTGCCTATCCGGCCATATATCCGTGCCGTGCGACAATGTTGACCGCGCAAAAAACGAACTAGGGGCGCAAGTTTCGAGCGTAAAAAAACGTGCCACAAATGCACAGTCAACGTCGTCCGATCATCGATGGTACGGGCGTATATAGTTTATTAGTAAGTAGTGGGCTAGTGGCTTGGGGGGCCAGAGAGAGCGATGGCGGCAGGCACAACGGCCAGCCGGTCAGAGCAGTGCTGTACCCAGGCAGCCCCAACAGGACAGCGCGCGCCTGCTCCCCTCCCTAGTACGCGACGAGCAACGACGACGGGTGCAGCCGTACAGCGCACGAGGTTCCCTAGCTCCGATCCCTCCTCCTCCTCGACCAGATGAGACCTCGCCAGTTCAAGTCAACACGCCCGCGCCGGCCGGGCGGTCGCCGGTCAGGGCGACTGGGCGAGGGCCGGGGCGGCGCATGCGGACGCGCGACGGGGGGCGCCGGAGGACGGACCGTTTCGAAGCTTCAGCCAGCAGTGGCACGTGTGGTGTGCTCGGCCGGATCAGAGCGCGTGTCCCCTCCCCCCGTCACGCTCACGCCACGTGCGGGATTCCCTTCTCTTCTCGGGGAAATCTTAGCTGCACCTGCACTAGATTGTGATCTTTAGCACTAGTAGCATCAGATTGTGATGGGTGTCGTCTGAGCAGTCGATGCCACCCACGGTGCTATGCAGGTCCCAGGAACGTCTCTTTTGGCCACGATCCCGATCCAAAGCGACTCCACACTCACCCAGGTTGCTGGGCGAGCGCCCTGCATGCCACTCCATGGTCTTTATTAGTGGCTCAACCTGGAACCTTGGTATGGTATGTGGGGCTGCATAAAGATCATGGTGCTGTATAAAGCATAGTGCTTCAGAAAGAGTACACCTAGGAGAAGACATTTCAAAACGGCCACATTGCTTCATTTCCACCTTCACGTACACAACGAATGGATACAACGTTCCATCAGCCTGTGAGATCAAATGGTGACTAACGAGGTTGATGTTAGGAATTTGGGCATTTTCATGTTAAATTTAATCCACATGAACCATGCAACAATGCAAGATTTGTGACGATAATTATGTGCACGTGTGTGAGACTACTGAACGCAACAGTAACACACAACATACTGATCATAAACCGAATTATAAACGAGAATGATGATCAGCGAGACGAGGGAGCAAATCATCTACTATGTTTATAATATAGGTACACCGTCATTTTTTTTTTACTATGCATGACCATAAAAGCAATCCGTTGAATTTGGCACTGTGCTATGAGATTTTTTTCTCCACTCTCTACGACGGAACACCATTCGCGCCGATTCACGGCATATACACCCCCCCTCCCATTTCCACACAGCTGACAAATTTGCAAACATGCATGATGTGTGTAGTACCGTTTCTTTTCTTGTATGAGACACAGAGACACTGGACCTTCTCTCTCCTTTCACGTTAGGCTGAGTCCAGCCACTAAATAGTGAACATTTGGTCACCTAGCCATTATTCAGTGCTAAACGGCGGTTTAAATGGGTTTAAATGGCGCAAATGGCCAATTAAACGGAAACGGTCAGCTACTGTTTAGTGTTTAAATGGGCTAAATGACTGTTTAGGCGAACAGTGATTTTGAATTTCACTCTGTCTATCTACAATGTGACTAATTACACGATCCGCTGGATATCATATCGTGTACTTTACTAATTTTATTTATTGCCGGGTTCATTTAAAATATGGTTACCATGCATAACCAGCCGAAGTTGCTGTTCCAAATTTTCCAACCTACCCTCAAATAGTTTCATAATCCCTTGGGTGGGTACAAAGCAGTAGTTGCAGTTGTTGATCGAAAGTATCACGAAACTAGAAAATCACGACCAAACTAATTTTCCAACCTTACTTTGGGCAAAGCCACCATCTCCTCTATTTTTAAAGAAAACAGTGTGAAAGGGAAACCCGTTCTAAAAGAGACATGCTTTGGTCAGACAGCGTGTGTACGTAATACACTACTAGGCCCGGCCCTGATGGCGCGTATCGGCGTAATGCAGCTTTTGATTTAATTTGGACCCTTCCACAAGCGCGACCGTAAATCGATCCGTACGTTTTTAACAGGTCATCGTGGTTCGTGGATGAGTTCATACACCGATTTTGTGTTGAATGAGGCAGTGTTTACGGATCGTGTGGGCACGCTAGGGAGGTCATCACACACGTTGTTGAGGAGGGGGGGGGGGGACAAGACGAGATAGGTGCTGCACGCCCATATTTTGTTCGCCCAATCTATCTGTAAACAGACAAGAAAGCGTTGTTTCGAGGGTCAATAGTGCGTGCATGGTTGCTAATGCCCGTCTGGTTCTCAGGGGAGCTTGTTTGACCTGGACATAGAGGAACCCAACCGCTAGCTCAAATATTTAGGAGCTTGGCAGCCCGTATGATTTTGCCTCCCATCGGAACGTCTAGTTATGTCCTCGCTCAGCAAGACAACACAATGATGATGGAAGGAAATAAACGCTTCTTAAATTGACTGTTTTTTGTCAAGTACTAGAGTCTATGCCATTTTTTAGCTGAAGCAAAAGTATATATGGCAGTGGCCTTTTTATTTTTTATTTTTTGAAATAAATAAAGAAAAATAACTTAAAAAGCTGGGGATGGATATAAAGATTTCACAACGAAAAAAACTAGCCAACTAGGTATTCGTGTCTTATTTTTTGAACTGCTGATTTTAACACACAGAGATTAAAAAAAGGGACACCTCAACTCTACAAAGTGTCTAAGCCATGTAGGAGTAGTTGGGATAGTCTCGTGTATTACATTCGTTTACTAACATATACTTACGATTGGTTTCGAAACAACATCTGACCATTAGCCTTGCTTAAAAATTGTATGTAAATGATACAAGTCATGCTTACTGTCACTGTTAGAGCTAGTTTGACAACCTCACTTTCCTTAGAGAATGGAGAAGGATGGAGGAAAAAAAAATTCATCTATTCTCTAGAAAAAATAAAGTTGCCAAACCAGCCCTCAACGATGAAAAGACTCATAGAAAATAAACGATATTTACACAGTTCTTTTTAAAATAAATTGTGGTGTCATATATTAAAACTTTTACTTAAAAATAGAGGTTGTGGTTGAATCGTATCATTATGCAACGATTTCTTAAAAGTGATAATCATTTGGTTAAATGCAACGATGATTACGTAATCACAAAGACTAAGGTGTACGAACTTCTGTACACACCATGATTGATGTGCAACATAGTGACAGGGCGGTGTAGCTCTGCAAGTACTGGGCTGCTGACCGCTAGCCCTAGCCACCGAAAATGCACTGTGTGCACAGTACTTGTACTCACTGCGAAAACTGTTTGTAGCTGCAGCATAGCCAAAAGAAGCGAACTGGAACAGCCCCGCAAATGCTCTGGCGCCTCCGTTATCTCTTACCTAGGTTAGCTGAGGGGACATGCCGTTGGTGTAGCAGAACAAGCTAGCATGGCGCGTCTTGATTTACCTTTTTATTTCACTGTATACTTCTCTGTTTTAAATTGCAATGGTTCTAATATTTTTGTTATCTATTCACATTCATATAAATGGAGTAATGAATAAATCTAAAAAACCTAAAACTGTTACAATTTGGAATTGAGGGAATACATACTATGTTAACAGTTATGTAACTACTGACTCGTCACGAATGCAACAAGGTTCTCTTGGCCAGTGGAGCGTTTGGCATGCATCTGTGTAGCTGTTTGAATTTCAGCCGGTGAAGTATTTTTTGTCAATATTTCCTGTAACAGCCGAGCGGTGGCTATTTCTTGTGGCTGGGATATTTCCAGGGAGCTATTGTGGGTGGGGGCGTAGGAGTGCCGACGCCAGCCTGTGCGCGCGACGGACGGCCACTGGCACTTAAAGTAGAGAGATGTAAATTTGTAGATACAAGTTATGTTTACTTTCACTATTGATGATGAAAAAAATTTATAGAAAATAAATGATGTTTACACAGTTCTTTTTAAAATAAGTTGAACATCGGTGGTATCATATATTTAAAATTTTTACTCAAAAAATAGAGGCTGTACGTGGTTAGTGAATCGTATCATTATATGCAACAACTTCTTAAAACTGATGATTAATCATTTGGTTAAATGCAACGATGATTACGTAATCACAAAGACTAAGGCGTACGAACTTCTGTACACCATGATTGGTATAGAGTGGGTGCCTGAATAAGACGAATACTCCCTTTAATTAGCACCTGAAGAAATGCTTACTAGACATTCATCCTTAGACTCTTAAGCAGCCCATCCGTAATTGTTTTTGGTCAAATTCGGCAATCATTTCGGTGATTAAGTGGTCTATGAGCTTTTTCTGCGTCTTTGAACTTCTGATCAATGCATCAACGTGGAAAAGCTTTCGCGTGTTTGGAAAGAAAAATTCGAAAAGACAAGGCGGCAGACGGTTCGCTTCAGTAACTTCGACTGTATACTGTACTTATTTTTTAAGCACGTGAATTAAGTACCTCTATATTCAAAGCCGCTTAACATTTTTTGTCTTTTATCTCAAGATCAATCATGCAGCTAACCAGGGAATCGAAAAAATATAAAATGACAAGAAGACAACCAAACCAACAATTGAATTATGAAATAACACTAGCTAACACACCATGAAAAAAAATTAGAGAGAGCAGAGAAACAATAACGTCACAGATTCCGATAAAAAAATGGGGCTGCGCCTGCGCTAGGCTTGCAACAAGTACACAGACAGATACGCAGACGGTCGTGTCGTGTTGGCCTGTTGGGAGTTTGCAACGCAACCACAAGATCGACTAGCACGTACGATCCTACCCATCCCATATAAATTAAACCGAGAGGAAAATAGCTGTAGCACAGCACACACTAATAACTGCCCTACCACTCCCTACCGATAAAGAACACAAGGCGGTCGATTTCCTCCACCGAAGCAAAGCTAGCTGTTGGCGCGTCCCTGTCGTCTAGCTAAGTTGCTGCGCCCGTCCATCCATCGAATCGACGCACACCACCAGCGAAGTGACACCAACGCCATGGTGGTGGAGCATATCAAATGCTTCACCGAGCTTTCAAACGTCTTACTTAGTCTTAACTACCCCACCCCCGGCGGCATCGCATCACCAATGATTCAAAGCACTAGTAGTCCCTCCTACTAATCCCAGTCCCATCACCTGCCGAATTAGCGATTAACCACCTCCCCCCTAAAGTAAAAAAGGCGACGCTTCCCCCAACCTCACCCACCTCGAAGCCACGCCCCACACGCGCACACAAACACAACAAAGCCGCGGCCTTTATATGCCGCCCGCGCCGGCGCTCCGTGCCCTCCAACTCCCGCCAGGCGCCAGCGACGGACGCCCTCGATCTCCGGCCAGTCTCCGATCCCAGCAACACAGGCTCTGCTTCTTCACCACCGCCACCACCACCACCGGTTCCCGGGGCCGGCAGCTAGCGACGAGGACGGGGCAACAGCGGTGATCTGCTCCGCGGCCGGGCATGGGGCTCAGCGAGCGCGTGCTGGGGTGCTTCGGGTGCTGCGGTGGCGAGGCCGAGGAGGGGTCGCCGGAGCCGGCGCGGCCGGCGGCCGGCAGGCGTGGCGGCCGCGGGAAGCCGACGCTGCGGCGGCTGAGCACGGCGAACCTGCGGTCGCTGTCGCTGCAGGACCTGTCGCGGAAGCTGGAGACGACGAAGCTGCACGCCTTCACGCTGGACGAGCTCAAGCTCGCCACCAAGAACTTCTCCACCACCAACTTCCTCGGCGAGGGCGGGTTCGGCCCCGTCTACAAGGGCTTCGTCGACGGCCGCCTCCGCCCGGGGCTCGAGCCGCAGCACGTCGCCGTCAAGTACCTCGACAGCGACGGCGTCCAGGGGCACCGCGAGTGGCTGGTACGTCCTCCGACTTGCTCGTTGGTTGCGTTGCCGATGATTGATATGGATCTGGATCGAGTGCTGATAAGTGCTACCTGTCTGTGTGTATCTGCGATTGTTCTCGTTCTCGTCATCAGGCGGAGGTGGTGTACCTCGGGATGCTCAGCCACCCGCACCTGGTGAAGCTGGTGGGGTTCTGCAACCAGGACGACCACCGGATGCTGGTGTACGAGTACATGCCCCGGGAAAGCCTCGAGAACCATCTCTTCAAGAGTAAGCGCGCATCATCTCATTGGGCGGGGTGACCAATGTTAAATTTGGGATTAGTTGGTTAACAGCTACCTACCATGTGTTCCCTGCAGACCTGCTTGCGTCGCTGCCATGGTCGACGCGGCTCAAGATCGCCGTCGGCGCCGCCAAGGGGCTGGCGTTCCTGCACGAGGCCGAGACGCCCGTCATCTACCGCGACTTCAAGGCGTCGAATATTCTCCTCGACTCGGTAAGTTGCACCGAGTCCAAGCTCCCTTCTACGGAGTACGCGCCATGATCATGGGCAGTACAGCTGGTAGTAGCTCACAGCACGTACGTTCCCCACGAAATTCGCTGAGCCGATCGACGTCTTTTAACTCAAGACTAGTTCAGCGCGACAGAGAATAAAAGAATTCCGGTGATTGGGTGCTCTGCTGTGTCGTTCTCAAGATGCAGGGTTTACCACGGGAAATGGATCTTTCTTGCCTACACGCCAGCCGTGCTGATTTGCTCGCACGTTGTCAACCTGTTCCGTGTCAAACCCTCGCTTTGCTGCTTCTTATCTTCAATATTTATTAGGAGTAAAAGAATTGCAGGAACAGAACTACAGAAGACGCGCGTGCCCAAATCTGACTTGTTTTTCCAACTACCGACAAATTAGCCGCGAAAGCGCCTGTTTTTATTCTGGATGCCGGCCGTTAGGGATAAGCTAGTCTGAGCATATATAGGAGTATATTATTCTGGCCAGTTGGACCCTGATACATGCTTAATCGCATCGTAGCAGTTGTGAAATCGCGTCATCCAACCACTGTTGCAACGTGCAGCGTCACGGATGCAGCCAAAATGCACGTAGGCGGCTTCATTTCCTTTCCTTGCACTAGAAAATGGTTCTCTGACATGTCAACTTGTCCCTTTGGCGCCTTCCATCACATCAGGACTACACGGCGAAGCTGTCCGACTTCGGGCTGGCCAAGGAGGGGCCGCAGGGGGACGCGACGCACGTGACGACGCGCGTGATGGGCACCCACGGGTACGCGGCGCCGGAGTACATCCTGACGGGCCACCTGACGGCGAAGAGCGACGTGTATAGCTTCGGCGTGGTGCTGCTGGAGCTGCTTACGGGGCGGCGCAGCGTCGACAAGCGCCGCCGCGGGCGCGAGCAGAACCTCGTCGACTGGGCGCGCCCCTACCTGCGCCGCGCCGACAAGCTGCACCGCTTCATGGACCCCGGCCTCGAGACGCAGTACTCGGCGCGCGCCGCCGAGAAGGCCGCGAAGGTGGCGCACCAGTGCCTGCAGAGCGTGCCCAAGGCGCGCCCCACCATGCGCGACGTCGTCGACGCGCTCGAGCCGCTGCTCGCGCTCGACGACGACGTGCCCATGGGCCCCTTCGTGTTCACGGTCGCCGATGAGGCCGGCGGTGGCGCCGCCAAGGACAAGGACGACGAGCCAGCAGAGGCGGAGGCGGAGGCGGGCGGGCCGCAGGGCAGGAGGCACGTCATGTCGGCCGTGCACGCCGAGAGCCCGCTGCGGTACGCGAGCGCGGTGAAGAGACCCGAGAGCCCGCCGACGCTCAGCAGGGTGTGAGTGTGAGTGTGAGTGAGTACATACATAGACGACCAAAGGGATCACAGATTTTTACTTACCAAGTTTGTACATAGCTGACAAATTGTACGTGAGTTCTTTTGTTGTTCCTCTGTTTCTTGATTGGTGATGTTATTCGGTCCTCCCAAGAATTAACTTGAAGGGGAGAGATTTTGTTTCGTCTTTTTTTTTTTATATTGTAGTATATATATGTAGAATATACTCCCGAGACCACCTCAATTCACGAGGTAATTTGTATACCAAAAGTTTGAGAAGGAAGCACCAACTGCAAAAAGATGCAATATCATTTTTCTCTAAGCGTTGATCTCATGATCGGAGGCAGCTAGGCAAGGAAAACACAAAGACTTGCGCAGGTCCCCAGGCCCCCAGGCCGCTGCAACGGTCTGCCAACTCCATGCCCGGCGGGGTCGGGAACACGGTGAACTCCTCGTCATGCAGGTCGAACCGCAGCATGGCCGGGTGTACATGTCGATGCCGCCGCTCAAGTAGATGGCGCCTGGGAGGCAGGTCGGTGACATGGACTTGATCAGGTACGGCGGGTCAACCGCCGGCGTCCATGCCCGTTAACCAAGCGTGAAGATCACGCACCCAACGCCGTAGGCCGTCACGTCGCCATTGCAGTACCGGTGGAAGGCAGTTGTACTTGCCAGTGGACGGGTCAACCCCAAATCCGACCCTTTGCTTGCCGACGCCATAGTCCGGCGATCCAACAGGAAGGCCTTGTTTGGCGATCAATTTTTTCATAGGTTTTTAGTAGAAAAGGCTATTTTTTTTCTTCAATCAAACCATTTTCCATGAGTTTTGATAGGAAATAGAGGTCGCCAAACAAGGCCTAACAGTGGATATTCGCAGGTACCTTCAGTTTCAACAGTAACAACCATGGAGGCTCCAAGTAATCAGTACCATCTCCAATTCTCCATTCTCTGCAGTAGCATGCCGAGGGGTAAAACGCAGAGGGGCTTCGATTATTGGCTTTGGCTTCAGCTTTAAAAATCAATGAGCTCCGAAATGCGGCTTCAAATTTTAGTTGGCATTCGGACTTTCAGCAGGATTTAGTTGGGCACCGGATTTTAATCAAAATCAGCTTTGAAATTTATTTTGGCGTCGAAAACTGCACAAGAATTGGGCTTCCGAATTTTAATGCCTCATTGGGAGGGCTTCGATGTTCGAAGTGTTAAGAAACCTTAACCCCGATTAGGGTTACGTGGGTTCATATTAAATATATCCCTGAAGGGTTATCCACCTCTATATAAACAATACTATATACATCTATAATGAATAAGAGAAGAGACCAGAAGCTCTACCTACATCTGTCTCTCGTGTGTTCTACCTGTCATGCATGTGGAGACGGGATCTGCATCTTCTCCACGCCTGATCTGCCGCGGGAGGGAAGGGAAACGGATCTGGTGATCCGCAGTAACGTAGTTTCTCAACACGTTATTAGCACGCTCTACCTCGACATCGCGTTGCTGTGAGATCAGATTTTGTTCTGCATCAACTCTTCATCGTGCCGGCACGTCATTGGCCAAAGCCGAACTGTCCCTACGCGACAGGCTTCGTTTCCCTAGCATCAATGATGGTACGTCGTTAAAGATGAACTCGTAATAGATCCAGTAGACCAATATCGATTTAATTCGATCTGTTAACCATGCGATTTGTTAATCGCCCGTTCGTTCCGGCCACCTGCATGCGCGTGCATGAAGATGCAATTCCTTGCGGCCTGCCGAGCCGCCGCCAAGCCATGCCCTGCTGGTTAATCATGGACCAAAGCCTCGAAGTGCTTTCTGTTCATGCTAATTTAGATGATATATTTTTTCTATGCCGGTGATTGTAGATCCAATGCATCTCTACTCGCGTGAACAAAGTTTTGTTGTGCCTGTTCTCGATCTTGCGCCTAGAGTCGCATACACCGGAGGGCTGGGCGCTGGCATCATCATCCATGTGGGGGAGGCCGGGAGGTTGCCTGCTACCACTCCGTGCTGCCGCACCGCATGGCACTCGAGCGTGCCCTTCGGCCTCGCAGCGCCGCCGAGCCTACCTCGCGCTTGGCCCGCTCTGTCCTATGGGCCACCTTTAGCAAGCACGCATGGCCCGCGCCACTCCAGCCCCTGCTGGGCCACCCCACCCCGTTATTGGGACCGTGCCCACCCACCCAGCCAGCAGCTGGCTCGCTCCGCATGGCATGGCCACGGGCCACGATTTGCATGGGCCAACGACAACCGGCCTGCTGGGTTACCGCCCGGCCGCCCCTGATGGGCCACCAACGCCCCAGATGGGTCTCTATTTTATTTGTATTGCGATATTTTTTTCTCGCTTAAGCCATGCAATTCTAGTATGATATTGTGTGCATGTTTTTATGTCGCAAGTTCTACGTAACTAATTATTTCCTGCTGTAAATAATTTGTAGAAACCTGATATACATGTTAAAACTGCTATGCACACCTGGAGTGGTATATATAGTTGTTTTTGGTTTGCATGTTTATACTTTGTGTACCCCGAAGGTTCACATAGGGTTTAGTTCATCACGTCTATCATATATTTTGTGGGCCTGTATGCCCTATGCAATTGACACGACCATCACGCTCCAAGCCGCACCAGTTGTGCATGACCTATCATTCATGTTTGCGCTTGTGGCATGGTGTCACCTCTGTTGCCTATGTTTGTCCATTTGCTCGTTGCTCGTTTGAGTAAGCCGGTCGGCTCGTGCTGAGCCTCTATGCAATTATTGTGTCCTGATGACTGCGGGCGAGACACGTGCGCTATCGCTGCCGTGATGACCGCGGACGAACCACTAGCGCCTTGTGAGTTACAGGTGCCATGATGGCACACGTGCTTGGGCTCACATGATGTGATTGGTCATGCAAACCTCTGAAGATATGGTTTCAAATCGTGGTATGCATGAATAATTTTTTGTTTGCCCTATACATATTTTGTATGATTTGTGTTGTGTGGCATCATTATATACATATATAGCCAAGTGGCCACAACTAAAAAGATGTTATACAATATCCTAAAAATCTAGGAAATTAACGAAACATATATAAGACCATCTCGTCCGTTCTCTCTCCATATGTATAAAGTTATTTTCACCTGAAGTAACCAGAAAAAATATAACATAATGCAACAAAGTCTCGTTGGCTAATAAGATATCACAAATTGGGATCTTCCTTGTGTGCTCAAGTCGTGAGCTTAAAAGACCTTACCAATGCTCTAGCTATTAAATAATAGCCCACAATCTCAGTTATATAATTGCTCAACTTGCAGTTGGCACATTGCTTCCGCTGTCGCTGAAAAGACATAAAGCATAATTTGAGATAAAAGACAATAATCCCCAAGCAACATGAAGTTGCAAATACACTGAAAGATTATTCTGAGAAATTTTCCACAATGTATTATGTGGAAAAAGGATCGTGTGTTCTTGAAGAACCACCTTGCTCGTCCTGTTTTGGACCCTGTTTACTTGTGTAGCTTATAATTCTCAGAATTTTAACCAAAGATAGCCACTAAAGAGGCTTTTGGGGGAATATGCCAAACAGTAAAGGTCAGTCCCTGATGGACATATCATTGGGGTTTATATAGCAGAACTACCTTAGATTGTACCCCTTCGAAAAATCTACCAGAAGTAAGATAGTTATGAAATCCCACATCACTACCTAATTTGGGTATTGACCCATACGTGCTCATTGCAATTTTTGACGCTGAAATGTCATATAAGTTTGACCACCTACCTGCTAGTAATGATAATTTGTGATATAATGAATATCTCGTGGAGACCTGTTGCATTCTCCTTAGTCTTGATGACTTCTTCATACGAGAGTAGCACCATTTGTTGTCTAAGACTAGTCCTAGAAGCATATTGGTCATGTTTCGCTCTCGCTAAGCAGTTGTTATCATTTGCTTAGTCAGAAACTTTGCATTTTGATGATATTTCCCAGATAATACAAATTCTTGGCCTTATATGTTCTGTTATAAAGCTTATCTTTATGCTGAAAAATAAAGACCTTAAAATCATGTTTTATAGAGCAAATGGTATATAATATGAGGAGAAAAACTTGCCTTGCAGGCATTCTGCACCACAAATATATATAATTTGGGAAACGATTAATCGCAGTGTGTTGGCATGAATCACCTGAAGTTGTGATTAAGTGTTGGCTTTGTGCAGAACACAAGCTTGCCACGTGTCTTTGGATCTTACCATGCACTTGAAGATGCATGTGCATACATCGGCCTTGTAGGTCGTTCCATTGATGTCCAACCATGCCTTAGCAATATGCAGGCATATTCCCTTGTTTATGTGTGGTTTAAATTCTCTCATAACCATTGTACCTTAAAATGTTGCAATCAATAATATCCAATTTTCTAATGGTATGAGTAATTGGGTAAGCAATAGGCAATAATTAAACGAGCTAGATTATATAACTCTGCATACCAAAATCACTGCTTGGCGGCACTGGCCTGATGCCATGTACTTTGCTATCTTAATATATGCACACATTTATCTACGCGCCTGAAAGCGCGATGCGACTGGTTAATGCTTCTAAGAGCATTGCAAATAGAGAAATCATGGTTACTTGTTGATCTGAAATCAACTATTCGCTCGTTTTTGTGAGCGTTTTAAATGGAGAAGCCATTATTACTTGTTGATCTGAAATCAACTATCTGTTCACCCTTGTGAGCATCGTAAATTGGGACACCATTTTGGCTTGTTGATATGAAGTCAACTATTTTCTCCAATGACAACGCTATGCATGAGCCCCTGAAGAATTTCTATGGCTAATCTTGTGTTGCATATGATATTTTAAAATCCTGAAGATTACATGTATAATTTATAGCAAATGTAATAAATTTGCAGAAATGTAATCGATGAACAACCTGTAGTTGTGCGTCTCGCTAGAAGTTGAGACTAACCCTTCTAGAAAAAGGAAACCAATGCATAATTCATGCCACTGCATTAATCTAAGTCCAAGCTCACTGCATATAATATTTGAATGTAAACCTCTTTTATCTTTGTGCGTAAAATTTCCAAATAAATCACCACCATAGCATGCTTTGGCCACAACCAGAAGATTGTGGTTGGGGATCGTATTAGTATGCTTTGAAATATCTCGGCATTAGGGGGAGATAAAAGCCCGTCTTATGTAATGCCTCGATATTTCTATAGAATAATGAAATGCACAGAAGCCGACCTAAACCTGTTGTTCAGTGTATACTCCTTTGTTTATGGAGTTTGCCAGAAAATCGTCGAGGAGTAACCGTATCTCTCGTGATACATTGTAAATGCTTCTACCTGAAGTAGATATGGATATACCCGGGATTAATATCATATCCATATTTGACTTATTGGCATTTGATCTAATTCTGCGGGGACGCCTGCGAATATGATCTGTTGGCCTTAGTCAAGCATATGCTCTTGATGCAGATTCACGCTGTATGTTAAACTCTCCTCCGATGAACTCATCCTGCTGGTGATATGCCTCACGAAGAGGCTCATTCTGAAGATGAAATTCCTAGCAATGCGCGCAATATCATACTGTTGGGAATACGGAACAACAATTGATCATTCGTTTTGGAAAATGACGAAGATCTTAATTTGAATGTGGGAGACGAATGTGTCGACACATATCTTGCCTTTATAGTTGCAAATAATTCTCTTTGAGAGAACCCGGATCTGGAACAAAGTCCTAGCCATGAGTGCTTGAAGCTCTCTTATCGGGTCAATGAAAAGTGCAATTGAGGTTGGACCAAAAATCATAAAGTGAAAGTCGCGAGCCTGAAGTTCGGACATTTATGGGTCACTATTGAATAATGTGTGGTGAATGCGATGGTTCAAATGGTCCTAGAAGAGACCCATCCCCATGTGTATTGAATAAACATAGTTCCGTTATGTAATATATCTGGCAATTGGCATGAATTGAAATATGCAGTTAAAGCATTCTAAAAATCCGTTTTGAGCACCCAGTAGGACTCAAAATATAGAATTGTAAATATGCAACGTGTAAATCTCATACCAATATTGTCTTCTTGATGAAGCATGTCTTCTTGAAGAATGACTACTCTCTCATCTAGAGTATTTGTGATGCCCCTGGCATCTTGAAAGCCTTGACACGCAATTAGATTAATGTTAATCAAAGATTCGGACTTAATTATGCTTAGAGAAGAACAACAACTAGGCCAATAAATCACTAAGTAAAAAAATTTCAAGTTGAATATGCAAAACTTTGCGTTGCTTGGTTGAGTGGTTAAACAATTATACATTTTCATGCAAGACATAAAAAGAAAAGTTTTAGTTTAAGATGTTGCTTTCAAATATGATATTTTGACCCTTTTCAAAATCAGATGTTAAGAGATTCAAAAGCTCAACCAAACCAAGTCAGCCTATACTTAGAGAAGGATTCCTAAGTCTAGATTTTTTGCTTTTCCCCAAACTTCATTCAAAAATTACTTTCGGTTTCACTATAAAACTTCAAAATCTTCCTTTCTATGAAATGAAATTAAACTCATCACTTTTCAAATGCATTAGACCTTCATCTCATTGGACTTCATTTGATATCCCAAAGCTTGAAAACAAGAAAGACTCCACATGAAGTAAACTTGCTGTTTTACCAAACCTCTGATTATGTTTGGTCTTATATTTCAAAATTTGTGTGAATTGGAAGAAGCTTTATATACTAAACTTGTAAACAATTTCATGCTGAACAACTTTGGTAATTGGAGTTTTGACATGCATTAAGGCTTGCATAGTGTTTTGGGACTTTTTCTGTCAGCACATGAAATCTGCCCAAATCTGACCTGCTTAGTAAATTCAAATTTTCTTTGATCTACAGCCATAGTCTTGCAAGACTCTATTTGAAGAAGTTGTAGCTCATGCAATTATGAACAACTTTGGTATAAAACTCCTTTTATGAAAGTGACCATAAGATGGGTTTCTAGAATTTCTAAGCTGGTAGATTATTTTGGTCAAACCGAGGTATGTTAATCAAATTCAAATTTAAACCATAATTTTGGACATGACATAATATTAAAGTCTATAACAAAGTTATAGAGGAGCAAATTTTAAGCATTTCTTGTATTTTTATTTTCCCCTAAATTGGCCATATAGAGTGTCAAATAAGCAAATAACAGAAGATTGTTTCCTGGTCAAACACCCTTTTTTTTATTTCGAAATTTCCTTTTCTCTTGAGTGTATGACTTACGGACCCCACTTGTCAGATCTCAGATCCCGCCAAACCGGAAACCACTGGTCGCCTTCGGTTTTGGAAAACCACCATGCCCTTCCGCAGACCCGGTCCATAGACCCCACCTGTCATTGGAACCGGGCTTACGGACCTAGTCCACCGCGCGCCCGTCTCCTTCCTCCTCCCCTCCCGCTCGCCCACGCGGCAGCCATGCCCTGATGCGCCGTGCCATGGACGCTAGCGCGCCCGGCCTCGCCTCTCTTCACCTGGACAGGAATCCGTCCCTTGCTTCCCAGCTCCACTCGCCTGTGCACTCGCTCGCTCCCCCTGCCTCTTCTGCGCCTGTGCCCCATCCACCACCAGAGCCACCGCGCCTTCCCGTTTGCGCCGCCATTGGAGTGACTGAGCTCCGAGACAAGCTCAGGCCGTCTCCCCTGCTCGCCCCCACGCCTGCAGACCACGCCCGTCGCCGCGCCTCGGTCCCGCACGTTCGACGCGCCCTCTGGTGTCGCCGTTCCCCTCCTCGTCGCGTAGATCGAGCCGCCGCGCTGCCTGGGGCGACGCCCAGTCCACCGCCGGTTCACCGGCATTCCTCGCCAAGCCCCTCCTTCCCGCGCGATGCCGCTTTGGGGGAAAGAAGCTCCGTGTCCGGGAACACCCTCCCGGAGCTGCTAGGCTCGACCTCAGCCCCTACCCTCATCGTTGCCGGGAGATCGAGCCGCGGGCGCGTACTGCGTGCAAGGTCGCCACCTCCGGTTCATCGCCTCCGCGCCGCTCGTCCTCTCCACCACGGGCGACGAGATCTGGGGGAGAAGACGCCCCGAAGCCGGGAACACGTCCCCAGGGTCCCGGGGCCGCCATTCCGCGCCCCACGGCGCACCCCCTGCGCGTGAACTCCCTGGCCAGTCCAAGGTAGAAGAAAGAGGCTCCACTTTGCAGAAAGCCGCTTCATTTTTTCACTTATTATCTCACTGTCTAATGTGTCTTGCAGAAACTACGAATAACCCCCTAGATCTAATTGTGTTTCGCATTTTGACCCGAGTCCTAAAATTTTGCAGATCTAGCCCTTGGCATTCCGGCATTCACACACACTGTTTGATGAGTCTGTGAACAATTATGTGCTACTCTCTGGAATCTAGAGTTAATTACGCATATGTCCATTTGCAGGGTTAATTTTTAACTATCTTCCGGATTTGGCATATGAATTTGAAATTCTCTAGAAATTAGTAGAAAAATCATAAAAATACAAAACTTATTTTGTTGGATTGCATATGAATAGATCTATGCAGTGGAGTAGGCCTTGCTGAGTGAAATGACTGTTTTGTCCTTGCTTTTGTGCATGTATTGTTTTCGTAGATAACTAGCAAAAGTGAACTAAATGGTCTCTAAAAATTATGAAACTTGGACTGAGTACTATTTATATCAAGTATTGTCACATGTATTTTTGGTAGCCCTAGTTTTTTGGTGAAATGTCAGATCTACCCCTAGGGTCCACTTTTAGATATTCATTTAATAATATAATACATGCTTTATGAATTGTGCTCAAATAAATCCCTAGTAAATATGTTGTACTCGTTGAGTCTAGTGTAAACCAGAAACAAAGTTTCATGTGCGTTAGTTGTTGTTTGCTGAGTGATTTGAAAATGATAAAGGCTATGCAGTTGAATGAACATAATAAAATAGAGAAGTAGGGTTTAATGGGCTCCAAAAATCCCACCAAAATTCATAAAGTAGTGTTGATGTGCAAATATGCTTATGTGGTTCATTCAAGTATTTTGGGTGCTATTTATATGTATAATTACTTTAGTAGGTTTAAAAATAAAGAAAATGAAACAAGGAAGTTAATATGCGATCAGATGTGAACTGCAATGTCGTGTATATGCTACTTGGTATAGTTAGTTTGCTATATCACAATGTAACACGCACTTTCTACATAAATCTCGTAGGTATCTTATCAATCACCTTTCTGCCTGTCTATGAAGTGATTTGTTATGTGTGTGTTCTATCTCCTTGCATCTTCTGCAACGCATTGTGCATGGCATTCATATAGTGACGCTTAATGCAGATACGTGATCGAGAAATAAGTGCAGGAGCTACATCGAGCAACGGTGGTCTAGAAGATCAACTAAGCCCCAAACACGACCTGGAGGGCCCATCCATCGTGTTTGGAAGGAGGAGCAGTCCAAGTGATCAAGGGGTTGCCTGGGGCAAAGCCCCACAACCCGGCAAACTAACATTAGCTTAGTTTGTTGGTTTGGGTGAAAATAACCAAAGGTAGGCAGGACCATGATTTTCCCAGCTATAATATTATCTTGATTGATGATTACGCATCAGCATTAGGAGCTGATTGAAAACCCTTGCATTAGATTCCCTGGCCGCCCTGGCCCTAGCACCTATATCTAAAGTTCGTAGGACGAGTTGACTAGAATTGCTAGATGTGAGTAGATACGAGTGAAAGAAGTCACTCGTCGCGTAGGTGATTTCAAAGATTACAAAACTTTTACTGTTGGAAAAGTAATATTATGCTCATGATTTAATTGGAGACAGGGCGGAGAATAATTTTTATTTCGTGGTGTGCGTTGTTGTATCATTTGGCTCCACCCGTGTCGTTTAAGGCCCGTCCGCTGTTTGCCTATTGGTCGGCATAACATTGCTAGATTGTTTAACCAGGATATGGGACCGGTGAAGTCTTACCTGGGCTCGTCCGGATTTTTCGAGGTGCCGCCCATCCACTAGGCCCGAGGGAGCTTGGTACTCATGCCGGGGAGACTGAGATGTCGGCAGGCTCGTCATGGGGACACAACCCGAGGGGTTCGGTGGGGGCGCTTTGAATCTCGGGACAAGACAGGTGGAGATGGAGACTATACGTGGCAACGCGATGGCTAGTAATCATACACCCCTGGCATGATAGTTATTCCCGGAAATTAAAATCGATTCGAATCGCTCATGCCCACCAGGTGTGGGAATGACAATACCTTTGACGTTCAACATAGTAACTACTTGAATATACTATATTTATTACTTATGTTTTCAAATACTACATGCTTGTACTACTGTGTTGCTTACATTTCTGCAAGTTATTATTATGGAGTTATATGTAAATGATGAAATTGTTACTTTATGTTGATATACCATTGTTTAAAAATCAATGGCTAAGGACCCACTTGTTAATAACAAAGCTTCGCGTCAGCCGTAAACAATTCCATTAAGTCTTACTGAGTAATTAGTACTCAGGGTTTGCCCCCACCTTTTGAGTACAGGTACCGACGACATCTGGACAAGTGTTTGGAGGAGGGTAGTACCGTTGGGCTCGGTATTGCTTGCATCGATCATCATTGCATGAAGACTATTAAAGTATTTCGTTTCCGCTACGAGATGTTTTTGAAATCGCTTCCGCTATCTGATTTGAACTTGGCTTTCTTATGGCATTATGTTGAAACTTGTATTTTATTTCGAACCGGTTTGTAAAGTATATCTACTTGTACTATATTTCAACTGCCTGTGATGATGTAACTGTTGTGGTTTCATCATGGGCTGGATATGTATGATGTCGGTTCCTCTGGGATTTGGTATTATTGGAGTCAAATGACTCTCGACGGACGACCGGGTTTAGTTCGGTCTAATTATACTACAAGCCAGAGGTGGCAGGTGTGCTTAGTCCGGATTAAATCGGCGGTTCCGCCACAGTATTTCTCTCGGTAGAGAGAGTATTTTCTCGAAGGAATTTTCTTGAAGAAATAAAAGTCTGAGTTGAATATCCAAATTTGATAATCTCGATAGAGAGACAAAGACCCATGCAAGACCTGAGAAAGGAATAAAATGAGGAACCGAATAACTTGAAGTTCACTTGATAAGCACGTGCATTTACTCTCGTGATATATATTCACTATAATGTATTTTTTCACCTGAAGTTTGGAATAACGGTATCCTCTAATGTCTTGAAGGCAGAAACCCAGAAGGTATGGTGTTACTAGCGAAATATCCCCATTACGTCAGAATGACAGACTATATCAGTATATCTGATAAATGATGATCGTTGAAGGATTAGTAATTGTCTTTGATAGACTATGTATTTCTGTTATAATAGCAGTGAATGAGCGCCTGAATCGATGAATCATATCTGAAATATGTACTCATGCAACTATGTTATCCCCTATGTCCTTTAGAGAGACATGTTATTCAAATGGCACAACTATATAAATTGTGGTGTGTGTGATAGAGATGAAAATGTACCCTAAGATTTCTCACTTATTATTCCATAAGAATGACGAGGCACATATCTTGAAGAATATGTTTAAGTTATTAGAAACAATGACTTTGACATATGTCAATGTCAGGGGGAGCGAATGCTCAATATTGATCATATTTGTGAGACACCGAATGTCCTATTGTATGCCTCGATATTGTATGCCTCGAAGGCATTACCTTGACGATTAATATGTAAACCTTCATAGAAGGTTCTATCACTATTATGATCTAGTAGATCAACATCACTAGTGAATACGGCTTACTTATGTGCACTTACCTCGTGAATCCCAGAAGAGAATTGAGGTGAAGTTTCTGATATAATCCTTGCATCAATATGCAATTTGTTTGCTAAATATCGATGTGCATTTACTTCCAGAAGAAGTTGTTTTGCTATGTTGAGATAGTATTGCAAAGATCAAGGGGAGCACATCCCTAAGTTTAGTCATTGCAGTTGATTCGATAGAATCTAGATCCAGAAGATCGTAATTTGTCTTGAAGACATGTTGTACTCTTTTTTCCTTAGTGAGTTTTCCTGAAGTTTCTCACATGATGTTTTTAACGAGGCAACAATGTGCAAAATGCAATTTGTGGCACTATGCACTCTTTCTCCATATTGTCTCACTGGGTTTTTTTGGGAGTTTTAATGAGGCGTGAGTTGGTCACGGTATTCGCCCAAAGGGGAGTGTTAAGAAACCTTAACCCTGATTAGGGTTATGTGGGCTCATACCAAATATACCCCTGAAGGGGTATCTACCTCTATATAAATAATACCATGTACATCTATAATGAATAAGAGAAGAGGCCAGAAGCTCCACCTACATCTGTCTCTCATGTGTTCTGCCTGTCATGCATCTGGGATGGGAGACGGGATCTACAGCTTCTCCACGCCTGATCTGCTGCGGGAGGGAAGAGAAACGGATCTAGTGATCCGCAGTAACGTAGTTTCTCAACACAAAACCAATCAATCGTCGTCTTTGGAATCTTAGCTATCAAATAAATAGCCCTCGCACATATTCGTTTGTGGACCGGTAATTGCGGTCCATGGGGTGAAAATCTTCATGGCCTTCGAAATTGGACCCGGAAAGTTTATGACCTTCGAGTAATTAGCTCCACTGGGCAGGAGCATGCAACCTCAACCAGCTTGTGTTTCTGGCGGTACAGGTCACATATTTTTTATCTATCTATTTACACCGTAAAAGAGCAAGTTCTATTTTTCACCCAACTAAAACATATGTACCCCTTACATTGGTCCCACTGGACATGTTGGAATTAGAAAGGGCCTAAAACTGATAAAAAAATATTTTCACTCTTTGATCTTTTATTTTCTCACATTATTTTATACACATACCCACCAAATACTTTCTTTGTCTTAAATTGATAAAAAATGAATGATATCAATCAACCGGATCTTCTTTCTTTTAATTCTTTATTCATCGCGTGCATGTAGCATGCACTTCTACGCTAGTCTGTTGAAACCGCAAACTAGATTCACCTTTCCACAGTTATGTAATGTCCTCTCTGTATTTTTCATATCTGACGGCACGAGCAATGAACTTCTCACGTGACACCTTCGGTTTTCACATCCCTTTGAAGATTTTAAATAATTATTGTCGGCATCTTATGTCCATATATATGTGTGACAAATTGACCTATTTGCTCTAATGTTATATATTGTCAACAATCAAAGCTAATAGATTGTGTTTTGCAAATATTATGTTTCATGTATGAGCTACGACCTTCGCATGCTATAATACACGTATTTGAGTCTATACGCTCTTTACATTTCATGTTTTCATATCCTGTGCCTCGCCCAAGAGACACGCCATTAAAATTTATTCACCTCATGCTCAAGATGTTTCTAATTAACTCACAGGTTATAGCATCTCTTTTGAGTATTTTTCTGCTATATAGTGATTTCTAGCCATTTTTTCCTAACTATCCAACGTCTCAATTTTTTTTTTGTGAATTTTATCTCCGTATACAACAAAGTTTTGGCATGAGCCAAGTGCTCCTTGCAAGTTGTAACTTATGTTGCCAACATTCGCTGTGCCAGTGTGGCATTCTAAGAAAGTTTACTCATATTTTATGTGCTTCAAAATTTTCTATGTCTAACATGCAGCTTTCTCCACTGTAAATAAACCTTTCGCACCCTTTAGGCCACAATATGCTTGCAAATTGCTTGTTCGTTCTTGCGGGTCTCTAAATAATAACCATTTTTCTATGGTCTTCATATATAGTATTCAGTCTCTAATGATTAGCATGTTTTCACCATATTAGTCTTCATATATTGTGCTTTAGACATCATAGTCTTCAATGACTTAGGGAATTCATATATATTGGTTTCGATTCAATGGCTTTCAATATATTCTTGGCTTCATGGTTTTCATCTATAATCCGATCTTCAACAATCATCGGTCTTCTTGATTCATTGGCTCTTCATTCTATAGCCTTCGCAATTGTTGGACTTCACTGAATATTGGGCTTCATCAACCATCAACCTTTGCTAATCCATTAACATTATTTCTCTCTTTTTCCAGGATGTATTGTCTTTTAAAATCACTATGGCTTAAAATGTTTGTTCTATATAGTACATGCGCCCGTGTTTATGAAACTTGGCAACTTTCGCTAAAACTTCTAGCTATTTGTGCCTATTTTGCATGTGTATACCCAAAATTTCCTGTAAGGTTATTAAACATATCTATTGACTGACCCTCCGCCTTTGATATACATGTGCTTATCTCATCTTATGAATCAAAATTATGCATGATGTCGAATGTTCATACACTGTATTCTATGTTTTGCTCCCATTTAAGAAGTCGGCCAAGGCTGAAGTGAGCGAAAATAGCACTCTTAGAGAAGTCAGCTAAGGTCGCGAGTGAGAATAGCGTTCTCAAAATGGATCGAGTGTGCATGATTGTTGGCACCAAATCCTGGACAAGGTCCAACAAATGGGCTGCTAAGAGAAGCCACCATGTCAAGAGTTCGGTTGGCTAGAGCAGGTAGATCTCTGAGGTCTGGGCCGCTGGAAAGGTCAAGTTTGTATCATGGATATATTCTAGTCAGTTTAGGTTAGTTAAAATTTCCTTTAGCAGCAAGCCTTCGTGATATAGCTATATACGTGTATGCAACGTATAAATGGTTCAACAATCCAACAATCAACTCGGCGCATTACCACCCATGTTCTAGGAAGTCACGCCGCCTTAGCAGATTCATCCAGGTCTACTAGGGCGGCACAGTGTTTACTTAATCCATGGTAGACCTTGTACTGAAGCATTTCTGACGGCAATGTTTGCTAGTTTTTTGCATGTTTACATCTAGTTCGAGGCTTCGTCATAGTCCATGTGCTTTGTTGCTATGAAGCTTTCGTTTGATTTGTATCCGTGCGCACGTATGAAGCAGTTATGCTATGTTAACAAATCTATCTAGCTGTAGGCATGCGAAGTCAATCCAGTTGGGTGAGTCTATGGCCCTTGCCTAGGCAATGTTTGATACTTCAATGTTATGGCTTCGCACCCTGCTTTCTATGTGTACCCTACGTCTCATGGGACGGTGTGAGTCACAATGGCGCGTCCTGGCGCGCTCCTTGGTTTGGCCTTGACTCTAGATCTTGGATGTTCTGGCTGGCTAGTCGGGTTTGGTCCTGTTAAGACGTTCTGGTATGCTAGTTTGGTTTGGCCCATGACCGAAGCGTTAGGATGTTCTGGTTGAGGCGTGTCGTTTTGGGCGCGATGTTTGTTTTGCCTCATTACGCAAGCACACAGACTTTTATTTGTTGCCTATCATATTATGTGAATGTTTATCTATCTCCAGCATATCATGTGCGTCGACTCCCCTGAAGTCAACACAACAAAGCAAACCCAATTGATCCGATCGGCGGTGGGGAGTTTTAATCGTTTAAACTGTCTGTTTTATAGGCCAGAGACTGACAATTCGCCACCACCTCCCTAGTTGCAAGGAAAAGCTAGCTGGAACGCCCACATAACCAAACTGTACATGCATAGAAGGCGTTTGGAACCGGCTCAGGAGGACAGGCTCCAGGCTCCGCGTGTATCTGTTGTTGCTGGTTGTCTGCTAGCCCCTTGCGATAACAATGATATACTTTGGGAAAATTTTATCTCTATCTGAAACGCTTTGTATTTGCAGCTCGCTAATACAAAGATCGACAGCTTGTGCATTTGTCGTCTTCGCATTGTCCTCCTACAGGGTTACATAGACTCACCAACTATGACTCCATCAAGCTTATTGCCTCCACTGTGCAACCACGACCAAGGGGCTCTACCAAAAACTTTGATGACCGCATCGGCATCGGCATGGTCACAAGGGCTTCGCCGATTTTTTATCTCCATCGTGCAACTGTGGCTAAAGGGCTTCTCCAAAAACTTCTTTAGCAACAACCTCATCAACAACCGATGACTTCGCCAATTTCTTCATTTGATCATGGCTCAAGCTACGTACAGATGGTCACGAGTTCAACTACAACAACATCTACCTCCACGCACCATAGCCGCCTACAAGCACCAGCCAAATAGGGTTTAGGAGGGACATATTGGTGAACCAATTCATCTTAAAGATCACTATTGCCCGGTGCCCGTAAGCAATACCACAAAGGCAAAAGAGCAAGCTTCGATGGCAACCGCACCGGCTTCACCCATAGGGCTTCACCGACGTCTCCAACTCCTCCCATGGGGCTTCACTGTTGTCTTCAACTCAGCCCACACAACTATGCTTGGGGGATTCATCAACCTCTTCGACTCCGTGGCACGACTACGTTTGGGGGCTTCATCGACCTATTCGTCTTAGCCCACGCTGTTGCGCTTGGGGGGGTTGTTGACCTGTTCAACTCTGCCTGTGTGACTATGCCTGGGGGCTTTGTTGACTTCTTCTACTTTGTCCGTGTGACTACGCTTGGGGGCTTCATCAACTTCTTCCATTCTACCCGTACGACTATGCTTGGGGGCTTTGCCAAATGCTTCGACTCTGACACACGTCTATGGTTCAAGGGCTTCGATGGAAACAAGCTTCGACTTGAAGGGATCATTTGGGCCTTCGACAATGACTACTACCTCTTCGTCGACTCAACTATGCTCAGACGCGAAGGCTTGAGTGAAGACTTGGGCGGCCAGAGCAAAGAAGATGAAGCAGAAGATCAAAAATAGATGAGCATGGCGGTGCATCAAAGCCTAACCCTTCGTCTTCATGAAGGCTTCACTTCGTCCTTTTGCGCGGAGGTAGTCCCCTCGTCGAATGTGATCGATATGTTTGCTTAGACCCGGGAGGCATACACGCTCTTTTCTCCATCCTATTTTTCCGACTAGGTTTTGGGGATGGAATTTTTAGGGAGACATACGCACAGGTAAGGTCGGCGGACATTCCTCTCAACCTAGTTTAAAGTATAGGCTGGGCCTTTTCTTTATTCGCAGCTCCTTCGTCGTGACGTACCATCCCAACAAAATAGCTGAGGGGCTATTGTTGGGGAACATGCCTAAGGCCCAACCTAAGAAATGCTCAGCCCATGTTGGGCGAGGACCTGTTTGTAATTCTAGAGTTCCTCGGGGGGAAGCTTTGTGAGTGAACACCCTCTGTAAATGTGATGCGAGGGCTAGGGTTTAGGTCTTAGCATTTGGATCTTGGCACTAAGCTTATGTTTTACGCTTTGTCCATATTTCCTATACATGAGGCATTGTTACCCCAAATATGTTGGGCTTAATATGGCTATATCATGTTCTTCTTAGATAATCACAATCCATCATCTTCTCTTGCTTTGAGTCCGATGATTGGGCATTGTTGGTACACAAGTTATCTGTAATCATAGGGTACTTTGGTGAGACCAAAGCTCGGATTTTATGTGGCCTACCCAAATAACATTGCTTCATCTATTCCTAAATATTTTTCTAATCATTGAATTTTATATACTAGAATAAAACAAGAAAAATAATGGAAACATGATTTTGAATAATTTATGCAAAAATAAAGTCAAATGTGGCTTCTAGTTTTTACCTGATTTAGCATTTTTTTATCTTATAAAATTGAATTCGAACAAAATAATATGACATTTTTTCTTGTATGTTTTCTTGTATGACAAGTTTGGTATGAAAAAAAATCCAGTGTTTTTTCAATGAAATAATATTGATAGAACTATTCAGTGATTTATTTGCAATGGAAGAAAACAATCAGTTAATGAGATATTTAGCACTCTATACACTGATGTAATGCAGCCCTGCTTTTCAATTTGTTTTGCAAATCTTTTCCATCCCCGTTTCAGCACCACAACGTACTTTGGTAGATAACATCGGCGCCATGGTCGGGTAGTCAACATCGGCGCCATGGTCGGGCCCGTGCGCTAGAGACCGAGGCCTCCTGCAGAATACTAGATGGGTGGTGCCGCACCCACACCGCTTCTTCAAGCGAGCGCTGCCATACCTAGTGTAAAATGTATGATCTGATGATTAACCATAAAAGATTACAAATGATAGTGAAAAATAAACAAAAAAAAACCGGCTACGTGTCTGCAAGTAGCTTTGTGATATGGCACTGGTTCAAAAGAACAAAGAACAAGAAAGCCCGCAAACAACAACTGCATCATGTGCCGGAAAATTCAAGCAAGCGCTGCCATACCTAGTGTAAAATGTATGATGTGATGATTAACTACAAAAGATTACAAATGATAGTAAAAAATAAACAAAAAAACCGGCTACGTGTCTGCAAGTAGCTTCGTGATATGGCACTGGTCTAAAAGAACAAAGAACAAGAAAGCCCGCAAACAACAACTACATCGTGTGCCGAAAAATTCAGCGTCAAAAAATTTAGAGCAGACAAAAACGTTATGCGAAATGAGTTAGGATGCTTTGCCTAGTTGTGCCCCAACGACAAAGATCATTGGCGCCGATGACAGTCACTGCTCAGCACTGTTGCCAAGACAGGCGAGGGCCTTGCTACCTCCTTGTTCTAGAGCCGAGAACGCTTGTAAAGAGCCTAGTCAGAATCTGATTTTACTGTGTGGCATAATTTTATTTGGACTTATATTTACTACTATTGTCATGGGATTCATCGGTTGAGAGGTCAATAAATTGATCCAAGCAAGCCTTCATGGATGTGGCAATCTAGATACTCTTATGATGTGATGTGGAAAAAAAAAGAAGAAGACGCTATCTGATGGCAGGATTGCACGATCAAGCTAGTGAGCTTGTGGCCAAGCATCAACGCAAAGCTGAGGGCATCGACATCCCGGGCGACATCGTGGAAGAAACACTCATCTAGCTCCCAATTCAGTATAAGCCAAGAGGGTGTGTGGACAATGCAAAAGGTTATATTCGATCATAATCACTCTTGCTAGTCCAAGTAAAGTATATAAGTTGAGGTCCCAACGACGTATTATAGAGGCCGATGAGTAACTAATTGCTCAAATACGAGAGGCTGGAATAAAACCAGCACAAGTGTATGATTTTTTTTCAAACAGTGGTATAGGGGAGATGAGAATGTACCTTTGTCACAGATGAATTGCAATAATTTAATTGGTCGTGAGTGAAGAAAAGTATTTACCATCAAACGATGCACATACACTACTAGAATACTTGAGGAATAAGCAGCTAGAGGATCCTAGCTTTTTTTATGACATACAAATTGATGAGGATGATGGTCGGATAGCCAGTTTTTTTTGGGCAGATGGTCAATCCATCATGGATTATGCATGTTTTGAAGACGCAGTTTCATTTGACACTACATTTTAGACCAACAAATTTGAGATGCCTTTTGCCCCACTCATTGGAACCAACAATCGTAAGCAGACAATTTTATTTGGGCTACACTATTATTTAATGAGACCATTGAATCATTTGTTTGGCTTTTTAACACATGTCTTTCAGCAATGTCTGGTAAGCATCCTAGCACAATTTTCACGGATCAATGTGCTGCCATGTCTGCTGCAATTAGAATTGTATTCCTTGATACAAGTCACCGAATTTGTTAGTGACATATTTACCAAAATGCTGCTAAACATCTTAGTCATGTCATCGGTGAACATTCTAAATTTCTTGCTGAGTTTATGAACTGTGTCTATGAAGAGAGGTCTATGGCATACTTCGATGAGATATGTCATGAATTGTTGAATAAATACAATCTTGTGGATAACTCATGACTGAAGAACCTCTATGGACTATGGGCGCACTAGGCAGCTGTTTTTCGTGACTCTTTTACTGTTGATATGACCTCCACTCAAAGGAGTAAAGGTATGAATAATGTTTTTCAAGAAAAGGTTTCGAAGAAAAATCTGTCTTTCTGAACTCATAGAAGAATGTGAGAAGTGTGTTGCTACTCTACATGAGAATGAATTGGATGCTGACTATAAGTCATTGCACTCTCGCCCGATTATTTATATCCCACATTTAGCAATGTTGAAAATTGCAGCTGGATCATATACAAGGAAGTTGTATTTAGAATTTGAAGTGCAATTTAGAGAGCAATTTTCTTTCACATGTCAATTATTACAATCTGAAGGGGCAGTTAGGACCAACAAGGTGATGACTGCATGATTTCAAGATGAAGCAATAATTGTCTTTAACTCGGATGATATGACATTATGACCATAACATGTTCTTGCAAGAAGAATGAATATCGTGTATGACATTTCATTGAAGTACTTATTAATAATACATGCCCAAGCTCATTGCATCTGTATTACATTGCAGGATATTGTGCAAGCATGCTTTTCGAGTATTTAATATCAATGAAGTTTTTATGTTGCCAACTCAATACATATTAAATGGATGGATGAAATATGCAAAAAGAGTACTATTGTGAGAAGGCACAAGTCAACACCAATGAATCTTCGAAAACACAAGCTGCACGTATATCTCGGAAGGCGAGATCAATTGCATTGAAGTGCTTTGTTTCAAAAGAAATTCTTGATGATCTTGAGAGAGCTATTGTAAGTTGGACCTAGAAGCAGATAATTCACTAAGCCAAAGAGCAGCAAAACATTGTGGGGGTTCCCCAAAGTTGCAATGTTCCTGGTTCAGAGATTTAAAAAGGAACTTTATCAATTAGGGTTCCTTAGGTGGTAAAAGGTTCAAAGAATAAAAGGGCAAAAGGTGTACTTGAAAAAAAAACAAGGGAAGAAAAAGATGACTAGTGCTAAGAAAAAAGGTAGTCACACATGTTTTTTTTCATCTTGTTTATATAGCTTGTTATATGTTACCTACCTTATATTTTGTAATCCGTAGGAAAAGATCAAAAAGATTCTGCTGACAATAGAGAAGTTGTAGATCCAAAGGAATTTATTGTAAGAGACATGACCAAGTGTTATTATTTTGTTTGAATGATCCGTTTGCAAGCATATGTTTTACCCCTTCTTTTTATACGAGTGAATTGCACGTCAGGTTCCTAATTTATTTCGCAGTACTATCTAGGTCCATAAAGTCTAAAAGTGACCATTTGGTCCTTTTAACTTTTCGAAATGACCATCTAGGTTCATAAACTTTACATTATTAATTGATTAAAGTCCAATTGTGGATCTAGATTTACACTAAAAAAACCACTTGAAAAGTTAAAGGACCTAGATGATTACTTTAAAACTTTATGGACCTAGATGGTACCACGGAATAATTTGAGGGACCTGGCATGCAATTCACTACGTTGTATTTACGGGAATCTTCTTATGGAAGCATAGATGCTAATATTGCACCACCTACATTTGGTTCTAATGCTGCAATACCAGACTTGGTAACCAATTTGCATGTTGGATTTTCGACCATGGTTGCTCCTCCGATCAAAGGAGGGTATATGGGTCTTTTACTCGGTCTCCATCAAGACATCTCAGCTTCTCATAAATTAGATTTTGATTCAGCATCAAATCCTGCTACGTTTCAGCAGTAGTCATGTTTTGATGTTTTTTTTTAAATTCAGCCATAAGACTGTAATGTTCCAATTGGACTATTTTGTTGGTTTTGAACAAATTCATTTGTTATATAGGGCAACTGCTAGTCATGTTTAGTTGACAGAAATTGACATATCAAATGACAGAAATTCACATCTTCAAATGATGGCAGTTCTCGACTAAAAGAAATTCACAGCTTAGAAAATGTGATTCCTTATCTCAAGTGCAATTTCTGAAAAGTTACAACACAAGTACACACTGTCAAATATAGCTCTGAATATTTGCAAATGTGGCTCCCACCTCCCAGCCCCTTCAGCTTGGTTTTCTGCATTGTCGTCTGAGTTCTAAATGAAGATGATGCCACTTTCTTCCGTTTCACATTCAGTTATGCAGGTACCAAAAGCCAAGCAGTATCGCAGTGCACCTTGAAATCCTCGATTGTTTTGCCGTCACCTTCAGGGTTTGAAGCTAAATCAAAATGTTTGCAATCTAAAATAGGTGGAGTTAGGAACAAGTGTAGAATTGAGACAGCCAACTGCTCTGCACCTTCACATTCGTTGGTGACTTGGTGTGCTGTGTGTAGAAACAGAACATGTTTTCTTTGGTACACAAACAGACATGTTGGTTTGGGAATTCTACGAAGTTGGAAAGGGAGGCGCCGCTCGCCCGGCACGCCGTCGTGGAGGACGAAGGACAACGCCGTGCTTACGGCTGCGCAGACGACCTCCTCCAGCGTGTCACCGCGCCCGGGACCGAGGAACCCATGGAGAGGACGGTGTGCAGCGTCGAGGCTAGCTCGCGGTGCGGCGGTCGAAGTCGGCGACTTGGTCAGCGAAGCGCGGTCGCCGGCGTAGACCTGTGCCATGGATGACGATTGAGGAGGTTAAAGAAAATGCGACGACGCGCAGGAGGCCGAATTCGGCTCGGCCTGGTGAAACCACCTTGACACACGTCATACATCTAGGTGGTGTCGTACGGCGTGAGGAATGCGGCACCGCCACAGAGAATTTTCTTCCCCGTCGTCCACGAGCAGCTCTGGTCCACGGGCATCTCCACTTTTGATCAGCCCATACACTGCGACGGCCTGCTCGTGGTGTCCGCGGTCGATTGCCCTCGGATCTTCGTGTGCAACTCGGCGACCAAGGAGCTCGTGGCGCTGCCGACTGGATCGCCGGACTATGGCGTCGGCGGGAATGGTCACTGCATGCCACCATTGTGCTACCGTGGGCGACATGGAGCATGATCCCTTTCTCTGCCTACCAGCAAGGTATATATCTGTGTCTGGATCTGAGACATATTTATAGGTATAGTACTGAATGTAAAGCTCTAGAACGGGTGGCCAACCTGAATCAAGAGATGACATACTTACATCCTCACGGCACGTTGAACCCATATATACCTGGTGGATCCGATTGGTTCTACTGTGCCGTTCAATGCTCGGAGACCCTAGTATCAATTAGGGGGCATTTGAGTAGCCTGTGCATGGACAGGATGAGACATCACTGAATGATCAAGTATAGTACGTAGTATGTCTTCACGTCAGTTGCATGCATATACTGTCGGATTTACAAAACCAGGCAAAACAATGATCAACACGCTTGTGGATTGTTCCATAAAATAAGCCGATCAGGATAGATTGTCTCGTGGCTGATGATGTAACAGATTTTCAAGTGCAGGTTCTTTCATTTGAGTCATTGAGTGTTCAGCCGTGTTCGAATAAGGCGAGTGATCCAAGTTGTACGGAAAAAAAACCAACCACGTGATACATTTGTGAACGGACATTTGTGAACGGAGGGAGGAATATGATGCCATAATGGCCTGTCTGCTATACTCTGCAATATGAGCAGATGAATAAAAAGATGAATGTAAATCATATCGTGTGTGCTTGCTATTGTAATCATGACGGCTTGATTTTGATCGGTTACCTTGTTGAACTGGATCTTGCTCGTGTCCAAAGTGGCCTACGACAAGCTGGGGAAGCGGTGCTCCAGGCAAAGGAGGAGGCCCTTGGCCGTGCTGGCCAGCAACACGTGCTTGTCACCATCGTCGGCAGAGAGCTCCACCCAGTCGGCCGTCTCCGGCACATCGTGCTCCGACGAGATGTTGAGCATGACGCGCAGGAAGTCCGGCGGCGAGAACTTGTTGTCGCCCAGCATGACGCGGGACACCGAGTTCGCAGGGCACCTGAACTGCACCCACCACTGTCCTCGTTCCTGTGGCCAGGGGCTCAACGGCAGGCTGATCCGGAGGAGACAGCAGCTACCAAGACAATCTGGGCGGCGGCAGCTTCTCGCTGGCTATGACTAGGTGGCGAACTGAAACAGAACAGGGCTGTCAGGCTGTGGGGGAAACGATACAATAGCAAAAGTACCAATAGTCTAATATGCCCTTAATTACATAAACTAGGTATATGCCCGTGTGTTGCTACAGGAGCCATGTATTACAGACTGACTTATCTTATCAAACAACTAAAACACAAAAACTAAAGTGATGTTTACTCGATTTTTTGAAACCACTTAACCATTTGAATTAGGCTAGGAGATGATGTGGAGCAGTAGCTAATTTACTTAGATTAGATCTAACCGATTATTTTCTAATTCAAGGGTCTAATTCAGGGTGAGATACAGGCTGATAGCTTAGTTGTTCTCCTCCACCACGTCACCTAATGACGCTCTGATCATGATATTGTCTTTACATATGCAACAATCTATGCCTCTTGGTCACAAAACATAGATGCTGCGTGGTAGTACTGAATGGGAGCACTGACTAAGGGAAAAAAAACAGTCCAAACAACAATCTACTATTTACATGTATCATATGAGCTGGGTGTTCTTCCTGCCACATTTTCTAATTTCTACTTACCAAAGGTAATAGCAACGTGGGTGTGGTAAACATATCTTTGCACTCTTATTTTTATCTTTCCTCTCATCCTGGTACACAACTGTTGCATCTTTCCGCACCCCTCAACATGTGACATTAGTCATTTAGCATATATAATAAATAGAAACCTGATTGGTAGAAGAGTACCAAGTGGATGTAAAACCCAATTACCTGTAAACCCAAACACAGAGCAAGATTGTCGAACTGTGCTGTCGATATGGTCAATGTTCAAAGCTTATGGCAGAGCAGCCCCCCAGGAACGCACCTCCATTGAACCAAGGCTGTTAATGGACATGAAGGGAGGAAGCATCGTGCCCTCAATTCTAGTTAGGAAAATTAAGTTGCCATGACAGGATTAGGGGCATCATCCTGCCACATAGAAGCATTTGGTTTTTTTTTTTTACAAATAAGTCAAATCCCTTCATCTCTCGGGTGTTTTTGCTACCGCAAACCAATCTCATACATGACTGGCATTGATCTTTAGAGAAAGACTTGGAACTGAAGAGACAGAGGTAGATTTAGAGAAACAAAGAAGAATTCAGAGAATGTTTTAGAAGTGAAGTAGCAGAGAAGGTTTCAGATAAACGAAGAAGCAGAGGAGGACCCACATAACTGAAGGATTCATAAATGGGAAACCTGAATAATTCATAACTGAATGAATCACACATGCTGAGTTTTAGTGGTTCAAAGTGGAGGAAGCAGCAGCCCCGTCACCCATTATTGTTCCTTCACCCCTAGATTATTAATAATAAAGGAGCACAGAAACTACAATCCACTTAGACCCAGATCTCACCAAATACCTGCTGCCAAAGAATTTCTACATCATGATCCGAATTACATCTCTACGATCAATGTACTGCTACTTGTTGAGCTACATACAACACGTTGGGTTTGGGTCCTCCATCGATCGATCACCTCAGCTCACAACATCTTTGTAGCCAGCCATTTGATTCACTAAATATCTTAGATGGGATACGCAGATCTACTACCTACCCAGTGTGTAAAAAATTTCACTCCCCTCCTAGGAAATTGGAAAAAAAAGAGAAGGGAGAGAAACCAATGGACGACGAAATCCAGGCTTGGTGGTGGCCTCCGCTGGTGGCGTCATCCGTTGAGGCCATCCTGCTCCAGACGGCGTCGCACATGTCGCGGTCCTTGAGCGTCCGCCCGGCGCACTCCACGACCGAGGCCCATGCCTACAGCCGAGCAGGGTACACATGCGGCGGAACCCACCCGGCGGCGCCCTTCCGGTGAGAGATGCAGTACGGCGCTGGGAGGAGCTGAGAGCGGCGGAGCGCGAGAGTCTCGCACGAGGCGACGGCCGCGCGAGGGGGTCGCGCACGAGGACCGCGGACGCGGCACGTCGGGTAGTGTCCGGCGGGGCAGCAGCGCCGGCACCGCGCGACGGCCTGCGGAGCGAGGGCGCTCCACGTCCGGCGGGGCCGTAGCGCCGGGCGGGGGCAGCGCGCGGCGGATGGGCGTGCCGCGGCGGCACCGTTCGGGGCGAGGGCGCTGGGTCCGGTCGTGCCGCGGCACCGGGCGGGGCGAGCGAGCGGATGGGCGCGTTGAGGGTGAGGCGGCCGATGGGCGCGGGCGGACCGCCACCGGGATGAGGGCGAGGGCGAGGACACGGCGTGCGCGGCGAGGGCGAGGTGGGCGGCTGGGCGTGCGGGACGAGGGCGCAGGCGCGGGGGCTGGGCGTCCGGCGGCGTTTGCGCGTAGCGGTTCCGCGGGAGGGGGACGCAGGATGGGCGGAACGAAACAAAAGAGCGGAACAATAAGGGAGGCAGATCTCCTTTACTGCCTTAATAATAAATTGTTTTTATTATATTATTATTATTGTATATAAATGTTTTGTAGAGATATAATTTTAATTGCGCTTTGTAGATCAATGGTCAGGAAAAAAAACCAAATAGATACTAGTGGTAGTTACCACTCATAGTAAAAAAGCTCAAACAATAACAGAAACTATCAGCATTTATTAAAAATCTTCAACAGCAAATAGGATTTCTACTAGCCCACAGCTTCAACATGAAGCCAGGGAAAAAATATCTTGCTTAAGTTTATATCTATATATAATATATATAATATTAAAGTAAATAAGGTTTTCCGGTCCGTCGTGACAGATGGGACCAAATAAAGGTTTCCGGATCCGTCTCCTCACAAACCCGACGTGTAGGACCAAACTGTCCGAAACTCACCTCTGTCCGACTAAGTCCGAGACTCCGATTCCACCTCAAGCTAGGGGATCGAAAGGAATTACAATCTTTCCGGTAGGAAAAAGAAATCGATATCATCTCCGTTCCTACGCCTCTCCATCCTCCTTTTCTGCATGGGCCAAATTGTGACGGCCCAACCGTACCCCAATATAATCCATAATAAACAAATACAATGGTGCGTGAGAATCATGAAATAATACCACAATGCTTGTCAAAGTCCAATTATGCTTGCTTTTATCTCGTGGACATGCACATACCACCGCTTGCGACAAAGCAACAATAATGAGATGGTTTGATCCTCAATATAGGAGAGCACAAAAAGGAAACAATCGGCATGGCAAACCAAGATAGAAGGGGAAAATCCAAAATCATGGTGAAAAAGAAAAAAAAAGGAAAAATCTAAAGGGGCCTTCCGTTGTTCTAAAACAGTAAGAACAAATGCGTGATGAGACACTCATCCCGGAGGCCATGGCGAGGGGGGGGGGGTTGTTCCACGCCTCCTACCATTCTTGATTGGTGTGATCAAATCAAGGTTGCGATTTGTGTTCTACTGGAGATGCAATTATTCAGAGCAAATGCGCGATGAGACGCATGACCGGAAACACAATTCATCATGCCATGAAAAATGATCAGAATGGTCCATTTTCAGCGTTCCTTGGCGATAAATCCTGATCATCGGGAATCTATCTGAAAAATCCACTTTTATTGATTCTAGGCTTTGTCATGAGGATTCAGGACTCTGTAGAATGACGAATACTAATTTCTACTGGAGCACAAGTTTTATATTGAAACACGAGTCAAGACCCTACTATTAGGACTCGAGTTCTTGATTCTATTAAGTGCATACAAATCAATAAGAACACACGTCCTTGATCTTTATCACGCACATAAGCAAATTCCAATATGATGACATTTGTTTTTTCCACCCGTTGCAATGCACGAGCATTTTTCTAGCATAACAAAAGGGAGAAAGAACACATACAATTGGAACCCAACGACTAGAACCAGCTATATAACCTCAACATGATTCATGAGCCCCTAAACTCCATAGACTAACTGAAGCAAGTAAAAAATATAGAAGCCTGCAAATGCACAAGTCCCTAACCTGTATCAGGCTATCAGCTCCCCCTTCATAATGCTCTTGAAGTTCCGCTGAAATATCCAAATCTCAACCTGTAAATTGAAGGAATGTACCCCTACCCATTCCAGCAGGCAAAAGGCACCCCTTTGGCACATTTGCTACACGATACACCAGAAGACCACCAATACAGTCACCTCAAATTAGTAAAATCAGCAATTATCAGGCAGGCATCCAGTCCTAGCAGAGAGACACCCCGAACCCTAGATCCCGCCACCGGCGGCGGCGTTCAAGCTCCTCCCCGCGTCCTCCCTCCCTCCCTTCCTCCCTATCTTCTCCCCTCTCCTCCTACGCTCTTCATAGGGCATGGCTGCCGGGGGCACCGCAGGTGCGCCACGGGCAACCGTCGTCGCATCTCGGCTTCCCCAGTGCGGATCTACAGGGCACGCCACCGCCATTGCTACTCATCGGCTCGCTGCCGCCGTCTTGGATGCGGGGCCTTGGGGGCGCCTCCCCGCTCGCCAGGTTGTTTCGGGGTGCCAGCGGCCTGGCCGTCGTGGCTGACTGGCCTCCACGGCCGGCGTTGCTGGCCCGGCTCCCACGGGCGCATCCACGCCAGTGGATGCTGCAGGCGCCGCGGCCGGCTTCTTTGGGCGCTGTCGGTCTCTGCAGGCGGCATCGTCCTCTGGTTGACGGTGGTTGCTATGGTGGACGACGTCGTCTATAGAAGTCACGTTCTCCTTGGGGCGCCCTCTCTTCACCTTACTCATACCTACCATGCAGCAAAAGCTCCGTGCCCGGTGCGCGGGGGGTGATTCACCTTCACATGGTCCACCACCTCAACGTCAATCGTCTACGGAGGTGCCTTCAGTTTTTTCGATGGTGGTTTGGCAGGCGTATCTTTTCAGACGACGGTTTGACTATCTACTTCGGAGAAGGAGGCTCCTGTTTGTGGGAGCATTGCGGAAAGAAGAAGCTCAACTGCATGCAACTTGATGGAATCAGTGGTTTGTTGGCCTGTGTATCGATCATCGTTTGTGGTTTTCGGTCTTGTGGATGGTCAGCGTAACAGGTGGACTTCAGAGTTTGTGATATGCTTTAGTTGCTCTATTCATTAACTTCATTTAAGGAGTAGGATGGAGTTTTCATGGACTTTGCCATCTCACTTCGTCGTATACGAGAATAGGTGCACTTGCAAGCTTTCGCCAGAGTTGGGTCTGCTGTGTTGATAGGTGGTGTGAGTTGTAGAATTGAGTTTGAATTTCTAAATTGTTTAGAGCTGTCTACATTTTGTTTTCTTTTTTTTCTTTTCTTTGCCTGTGTGCACATTTAGTGCATAAGCCGGAACACTATTTCATCTTGAAATAAAGTTTCTTTTATCTAAAAAATCAAGCAAGCACATGCAGCAAACATAAGAATGCATCATATTACTACCCCACCAGACATTTCCATAACTGATAGTCTCAAATGGTGACAGATGCATAGACAAGTTTATACCGTAATAGACCCGCAATCTCAAAGTATCATCCCTGATTCGACTCCCAAAGTCAGAAGCAACCACCATTGCCATGTTCAGTACAACATTCATCTGAACATAAATACATTTGACAAAGCTCAATATGGAGATGTAGCTAAAATCTCTTATGTATATTGATGACAGTGTCGGGAATATCGGCAAGGCAAATCTTGATTGTAGCCGGCCAGCACCTATTCTTCCAGCAACTCGCTTTTAGAGTCTGCATTGCACAAGACTGCCAGCATTCATTTCATCATGTGTATGCTACCACCAAAGTAACTGAACATTGCAAAAACGAAACAATCAACTGTAAAGATTGCGTATATAACATAACCGGTGTATCATAAAGGCTTTGACCTATCACCAACGCAGCATTCTATTACTAGTAATCGCACGAGCTAGTGACAGTTCTAAGTCAGAATGCAAGAGTGGGTTGCAATTGGTTGACCCAGAGTCTGACCTTCAGTAACCAATGGTTTCCGGGTTGACGGGGGTGTCAGGGTCGATGAACATGAACGTGGTACGCTACTAAACATAGATTTTAGCACTATGGAGATGAGATTGTTATCGCTTTCCAAAAAGGAATGAACATTCCTGGGATGAGGAACGTGACATAGTTCCACTTCCCGGTTAATGTCTAACCCAAGCTACCTAATAAATTAATTTGAGTTACACGTTATTATAAACATTCACAATCCTGTATTTTCCATTAGAAAAATTTGACTCATTCCATGCCTTAGTTCATTTTTTATGGATCTCAGCGCCATTGCTGTTAGGTGAGAAGTAACGGACGTCGGACCCACCTGTCATCCTAAGGTCTTCTTCCTCCCACCCCTCCCCCGGTCCTCGCGTCGCATCGCTGCTGCTCCCGCGCGTGCCGCAGCACCTCCACAGCCAGGGACCGAAGCAGCAGCTGCTCCTCCGCCTCCCACGCCGCCGCGGCAGTGGGCGAAGACGCCGTATTCCTCCTCCTTGCCGCCTCCGCGCTGCCATCGGACGCGGCGGCCGGGTCCTCGGCGCCGCCGCTGTGTCGTGCCTCGGCGTGGACACCTTCGCCGCCGACAGCATGTTCGCGGGCAACGTCCGCCGCCTCACGTCCCTCCTGGATTCCAAGGCGCCCGCCGGCGGTGGCTTCGACATCGCCGGTCGCTCGCACGGACTCGCGCGCGCGGCGTGCGGGGCGCGGCAAGCCTAAGCGAGCAGGTGCTGGAACCGACGAAGTCGAGGCGACAGCGCTCGAGCAGGGGAGCGAGAGGGTGACCTCGCCGGCGCACTCGCACCCGAGCAGCGCGAGGTCGGTGAGGCTGTGAGGCAGGCGGCGAAGGCGCCTTTGACCGCGGGGTCCCCGAGCACGGCGCCGACGACCTCAAGCACGCGGAGGCGCTCCATCCGGCCACACGCGGCCGCGAGCGGCATCGTGAGCCCCCACAGCTGGAGCACCTCGAGCTCCGCGGCGAGGCCGATGCGATCCAGGTGCCGACCCGAGCGCGAAGGCGCGGTGGTGCCGGGGCTGGTGCGGCGGTGGCGGTGGCCTCCGAGGACGAGGCGCGGCAGGAGGCGGCCCGCGGCCTGCGGTCGCCGCTGTCATCGCCGTGCGAGTGCGAGTGGTTCGTGTGCGACGAGGCGGACGCGCCGACCTGCGGCATCTACGAGGCGGCCAAGACGTGGCCGCGGCCAACGCCGCCGGCAGCCAACTTGCTGCACCTCTTCTTGTCCTCCTTGGCGACGGACATCAAGGTGATATCCAAGCTCTCGGAGGCCACTGGACCAGCCACGGCCCACGTTCCAAGCTCTCGGCGGCCAGCCGGCCACTGGACCAGCCACAAGCGCCCGTTGGTGCGCGCCCACGGCCTCGACCTCCTTCTCGGCGCGCGGCCCGGCAAGGGCGCTGCCGCCAGCGACGACGTCCACCGCTGCAGCACCTGCGAGCATGGCGAGCGCCGCAAGCGAGGCCGGGACCGGGAGCGAACGCAGCACTGGCTCCGGCTCGTCGTCGGCCAGCGCGCAGGAGCACCGCGCCGGCTCGGCCTAGCCGCGGCCGGGCGAGCACGCGAGAGGCTCGGCATGGACGCCGGCAGGCGGGCGCCGGAGAGCGCGCGGCAGTCCCGCGCCGGCTCGGCCTCGCCGCGGGCGGGCGAGCGCGCGGGAGGCTCGGCCTCGACGCCGGCAGGCGGGCGCGGCAGTCCCGCGGCGGGTCGGCACTAGCCGCCGTACGCACTTTTAGTAACAGTCATCTCTGTTGGCTTCGTCCTTGGACAGTGGGCCAGATGCTGATCTTGGGCTGCATGCTGTTCATGGCGCCGGCGTTGATGCACACCATCTCCTGGTCCTGGTACGGCCCGTCGTCGAACATCCGGCAGTCGCGGACGTACGTGGTACTTGACTAGTTGCCGGCTTGCCTCTTAGCGCCTACGTAGTCCGCCTTGGCCTTGCCCACCATCGCCAGCTACTCCTACTTAGGCCCTAGCTTCTGCTTGAAGAACTGTGCGTGCCAGCGCGAGCAAGAAGGGCGATCCGGGAGGATGGCGCGCGGCAGCGCAGCGAGGCGGCGCCGATGGCTGTCGCTGGTGGAAAGGGAGGTGGGATGTGGCGGGAAGCCGCGGCTCGACGCCACCTACACGGGAAGCGGGCGGAGGCGCAGGCAAGGCACACTGTTCGATCCGCGGCCTCGAGCTCCACACGCAGGAGCTGTTCTTCGCTCGCCGGAGCCGCGCCGGAACCGAGGAAGAAGGCAGGGATGCCCAGGAACACACACACGCGCGCGAACACTTGGAACACTTGGGATTGTGCGGCAAAAGCAACCGCGTCTTCTGAACCTCATTGAACTATAAATAGCTGAAACAAACATGGGGCCATGCGGCCACTACCTCGCCCGACTCGCGCGCCACGATCTTCCTCAGTTCGCGCCATCCCACGAACTTCGATCGTGCCAGGAGAGCCGGGCGGCCAGACGCGTTCCCGCGCGGACAAAGCGCGCGTCGAACCCAAAAACAACTGAGACTCCCGCGCAAACATGCAGAGAGCTCGACCACTAACTCCTAGCTTATTTTGGACTCGATCTAAATATAGAACGAAAGAGCAAACAGCACCTGGATGATCTAACAATCTCCCCCTAATTCATGTGCTGTTCATGAGAGCTTGATGACGCCCATCCTCTCCCGCAGCTCCTGGAAGAGAGCCTTCCCAAGAGGCTTCTTCGGTATGTCCGAGAGCTGCTCCTTGGTGCCCACGAACTCAACGTTGATATCTCCACGATCGACACACTCGCGGATGAAGTGGAATTTGGTGTCGATGTGCTTGCTCCTGTCATGGAGCACAGGATTCTTGCTCAGTGCAATCGCGCCCATGTTGTCCATCTTCAGCCGCGGTGGAGACGTCTTCTTCCCAGTTATGTCCTCGACCAAACGCCCGAGCCAGGTCGCCTGGCAGGCTGCTGCCGTGCCGGCGATGAACTCGGCCTCACAGGATGAAAGCGCCACCACGCACTGTTTCTGAGAGAGCCAAGACACGGGACTGGCCCCGAGGTAGTAGATCACGCCTGTCATGCTCTTGCGATTGTCGACGTCTCCTGCCAGGTCGCTGTCGGAGTACCCCAGCAGACTTAGCTCACTGCCGCCACCACCGGAGTACCATAGCCCGTAGTTGATTGTGCCAGCCACATAGCGAAGCAGGTGCTTCACCGCCGCCATGTGATCCGCCCTCGGTTCCTCCATGAACCGGCTCAGGTACCCGACACTGAAGGAGAGATCAGGCCGGGTGTGGAGCAAGTACCGCAGGTTGCCGATGATGCTACGATACATGGTTGGATCGTCCACCAATGGCGACCTGCTTGCCTTGGACAGCTTCAACCTCACCTCCATTGGTGTTGTGCATGAATTGCAGCTGCTCATCCCCGCCTTCTCGAGCAACTTCAACGCATATGTGCTCTGGCGCAGCTCAATGCCGCGCATCCCTTGTTTCACCTCGATGCCCAGGTAGTAGGACAGAGGTCCCAAATCGCTCATCTTGAACAGCTTCTTCATCTGCAGCTTGAATGAGTCGATCTCCTTGTTCATCTCCCCCGTGATGATGAGGTCGTCCACGTAGACTCCCACCACCAGTCTTGATGCTTCGGCGCCGCGCACGTAGAGCCCATGCTCGCACTTGCTCTAGGTGAACCCGAGCTCGTGCAGGCTGGCGTCCAGCTTCGAGTTCCATGCTCTGGGAGCTTGATGCAGCCCGTAGAGCGCCTTGTGGAGCCGCAGCACCTTCTCCTCGTGTCCAGCGGCAGTGAACCCAGGGGCTGTGCCACATAGACCTCCTCCGCCAGTTCGCCATTGAGGAAGGCGGATTTCACATCCATATGATGCACGGACCAGCTGCGGTGAGCTGCCACGGCCAGTACCACGCGCACCGACTCCATGCGCGCGACAGGGGCGAACACTTCCTCAAAGTTGCCGCTGCTACTGATCTCCTTGGTGACCCGGTGGATCACTAGGCCACCGCCGTCGTGCCCGCCACCCGAGCCGCTGCCGCTCTCCCCATGAGAGCGCCTGGTCGGCGAGCTGGATCGATGGCGAGGCATGAGCGCCTACGCAATCGCGCGATCACGTGTCCACCGGGTGAACCTGGCTCTGATACCAGTTGTTCGATCCGCGGCCTCGAGGTCCACACGTAGGAGCTGTTCTTCGCTCGCCGGAGCCGCGCCGGAACCGAGGAAGAAGGCAGGGATGCCCAGGAACACACACACGCGTGCGAACACTTGGAACACTTGGGATTGTGCGGCAAAAGCAACCGCGTTTTCTGAACTTCATTGAACTATAAATAGCTGAAACAAACATGGGGCCATGCGGTCACTACCTCGCCCGACTCGCGCGCCACGATCTTCCTCAGTTCGCGCCATCCCACGAACTTCGATCGTGCCAGGAGAGCCGGGCGGCCAGACGCGTTCCCGCGCGGACAAAGCGCGCGTCGAACCCAAAAACAACTGAGACTCCCGCGCAAACATGCAGAGAGCTCGACCACTAACTCCTAGCTTATTTTGGACTCGATCTAAATATAGAACGAAAGAGCAAACAGCACCTGGATTATCTAACACACACGGCGGGGAAGGGTGAGGCGGTGCTGGGGAAGTTTGGGGGAACTTACTTGGCGACGTAGAAGGCCATGGCCATAAGGCCGACAAGTCCCGCCGCCGCTCCGAACGCCATCCAGGTGAGGAGCGCCACGGGGCCCTGGATCTCCAGGTCTCCTTTGTCGTCGCCGGCGCGGACGTGTGAGACCATGACGAGGAGGAGGAGCATCATCCCCATAAAGAACGTCAGCGTGGCCGCAGCAGGTAACGCGCAGAGAGCAGCCAGGCCGAGCTTGCGAGCCGCCTCGAAGACATCATCGTCGGCGCCGCCTGCATGCTGCAGGAGCAAACCGGCCGCTGCGACTAAGACGAAGGTCACGAAGTCCGACAGGCGGCCATCAGCTTCGGCTTGGTGGAGGTGACGGTAAATGAGTGCCACGGCGGTGTAGAGAGCTCCCACCGCGGCCAGCGCCTGCAAGCTCTGGAAGTCGCCGACGAAACCGGAAGGACCACCAGGCTGCAGGTGCATGTCGTTGAGGAAGGAGTGGAACTGGATGGCGGTGACCGCCGCCCACACGTCGGCCAAGGCGGCGGTGAATGCAGCTCTCATTCTCACCATGGTGATCGGAAGGAGCGGTCGTTAGCGTGCTAGGGTTTAACGCCTTTGAGAAGGAGGAGATGGTGGTTGTGTTGTGAGGGTGATCTCGATGGCAGCGGACGACGAGAGGAGAGGAGAAGATATAGCTGGGGTCTGGGGAGGAGCCGCGCCGAGGGGCCAATTCTAAACCGTGTACGTGTGAATGTGAATCGACTGTCATTTGGCGAACGCGCATGGGGGTACTGTGAGAATCGGCCAATCGATCGGGCCTGTTTGGCCAGGGCCAGGGGGATCGACAGGGATGAAGCAGAACCTCCGAGGAAGCTTCGTTCCTAGCGGCGTTTTAGAGTGATGACAAGGACGCTGATAGAAGTTACTAGAAGAAGCCGGAAAGGGACAGGCCACTGCAATGCAGTGCTAGTCAAAGGGATAAATCCAATGCTGTTCTTCCTGGAATTCTAGTGTGCCTACCGCTCCACAGAATCACAAATAAAATAAGGAAATAATGGATCCTCCTCCTTACCACCCTCTTGTGGAACAGCCTTCCAACAAAAAAAACCGTGCAGAACAGGCCTATGGGGTACGTGCTGCTTGGACCTTGCCGATAGGGGTGGGCGTTCGGTTCGGCTTTTGGTTAGTTATCGACGAAGTTCGGTTATTCAAAAATATAAACCGAAATAGCCTTAGAAAAAAAAATGCAGAACCGTCGCCAGCCGCCGCAACGTCGTGGACGCGCGCCGCCATCGTTGCGTCGTGGACGCGCGCTGCTGCAGTCGCAGCGCCGTCGCCGAGTCTTTGGCCCCGCGCTGCCGCAGCCACCGGGTCTTGGGCCTGTGCTGCCCAGGGTTCACAATTCCGACGGAAAACCGCCGGTTTTCCGGATTTTGTTCCGTTTCCGGACAGCTACGAAAAATGAAAAACCGTCATTTTCCGTTATTTTCCGTTTTCAAATTTAGAAATTCAAAAAAATTTGTAAAAAATTCAGAAAAAAATCTGAAAAAATATGATAAAAAACTAGGTGTTTTTCTGAGCTAATAGCACTTGAAATCATTCAAATCCAAATTGATTTGGTTGGTTAAATTGATGATTTGGGTTCGGACCCGTTAACACCCTCAAACCCGTTAGGATTGTAGACCTTATCCACTCCTTCGGTCGAACGGTCCCCGCATCCCCCACACGCCCCCGCGTTCCCCACCCCTCGCCCGTCGCCTTCCCTAGCCCGGCCACCGCCGCCGCCGCCAAATCCGCCGCGCGGAGGCGGTTTTCCGCCGGGTAGCCGCCGGATCCCGAGCGGGAAGGCTCGGTTTTCCGCCCGCCCGTCCGCCTCCCGCCGGCCGACCGCATCCCGACCGGGAAACCGCCGTTTCCGACCGGGAAACCGCCGATTCCGACCGGGAAACCGCATTTTCCGACCGGGAATCCTCCGTTTCCGACCGGGAATCAAAGGTATTTAGTGATTTTGAAACTTGCTCAAGTATGTAGTGATTATTTATCAAGAATATGAATGTGTACAGTGACACCTCGATTTTTGGTGATTTGTCATGATGATTAGTTGAATGTTAGAAAACTTAGTAGTATGGAGTATGCTTTGTCTTGTATTATATTCCGTGTGTAATTTGGACTATCGCTTGGATTGTAATAATTCTAATAGACTTTGGAGTTATGATTGTTAGTGTTTAAATGCATGAAAATCCTAGGAACATAGTGGTTATTGTGGTTATTTTGATGTCGATATATGGAACATAGTGGTTATTGTGATGCATTTTCATGTCGATCTATGGAACCTAGTGCTTATTAGTGACGACCATTTATAGTCCATTGCTTCATGTCACCTATGTATGTGATGCATTATCTTCTTGCATTACACTATCTTACGTGATTGTAGAACAATGGTGGACCCAGTGTGGGAGCATGGGCAGAAGTACAAGGGTGGATTCGTATGCAAGTATTGCAGGGAACAGAAGAGTGGGGGAGGGGCAACACGGTTCAAGGAGCATCTAGCACACCGGGGTCATGACGTTAGGGACTGCCCTTCGGTTCCACCCGATGTTAAGTCTTTCTTTATTCAGCAGTTGGACAACAACAAGGCTAAAGCAGCAGCAAGGGCCCGAGAAAAGCTGTTGAGGGACGCAGCCGCAAGGGCGCCGCGCGTTGGCCTTGACCAAGAGGAGGAGGTGGGCCAAGGCCACTACGATGAGGATGCCGAGTTGCATGCTGCCTTACGCGCGTCAAGGCAAGAGTATGATTTCATTCACCGCGCAGGTCCACATTATGAGCGGGGTGGTGGATCTGGTTCAGGCAGTCGTGCTGGAGGCAGTGGTGTTCGAGGCAGCGGTGTTCGAGGGAGTGGTGTAGGAGGCAGTGGTTTACCCCCGCCTGCGATGTTCACTCGGAGCCAGTCACAACTCCCTGAGAGGGTTAGGGACTACCACCTTGGCTTGAGCTCAGCTCCACGACAGCAACGGATAGATACTGGCCCATGGACTGTGAAGGGAAAGTCATCGAGGGAGCTTCTCGGGAGGGCATGGGCGAAGGCATGCCATGCTGTAGGCATTCCGGGCCGGAAGGTTGATGATCCATACTTTAAGGCTGCCATCAAGGAGACCCAGCAACAAGGTAACTACGTCTATTTTGTGTTAAATGTTTTGCTTTCCGACATTGTGATCTCAATGCTTTTTCTGATACGAATGCAGGTGTTGGCATCACAATACCTACAGGAAGGGAGATAGATGGAAAATATTTGGATGAGAATGTGAAGGAGATAGAGAAGGAGATAGAGAAGTGGAAGAAAGAATGGGATGAATGTGGTGTGACCCTGATGTGTGATTCCTGGACGGGGCCAATGCGGAACTCCGTTATCAATTTTTTGGTGTACAGCGGTGGCACTATGTATTTCTTGAAGTCGATCGATGCGACCGACAAAATACAGGACAACCAGTACTTATTGAAGGTAAGCCTTGTAGCCATTTATTCATCGAACCAACCCTAACGACCATCAGGATCATACTCATGTCACTATGGCATTGTTGTGCAGGAGATCAGAGCAGTGGTGATTAAAGTGGGGTATCATGATGTGGTTCAGCTGGTGACAGACAATGGCTCCAACTATAAAAAAGCCTGTGAGATTCTCATAGACGAGTTCCCTCACATCGCATGGCAGCCTTGCCTTGCCCACACCATCAACCTTATGCTGAAGGACATAGGGAAGTGGCCGGAGCATGATTGTTGCATTCGAAGCGCGCAGCGAATTTGCAGCTGGCTCTACAACTCGAACAATCTACATAGCATGATGAGAGTCGCAATTGGTGGGGAGTTGGTAAAGTGGAACGCAACAAGATTTGGAACCAACTACATGTTCCTTGAAAGCATGTTGAAGAAGAAGGACCAGTTCATGGGATGGATGGTCTCACGGGAGTACCGAAACTCTCGCTACTTCGGCACTTCAATGGGAAGGTACGCTTTTGAGTGCATGACAAATCTTGAATGGTGGAACAACGTAGAGTGGGTGATCAATGATGTGGAGCCTCTTTACATGCTTCTAAGATTTGCTGACTCAGATAAGACTCCAAATTTGGGTGAGGTGGTGATGGAGTATCAAAACATGAGGCAAACATATCATAGCAAGTTCGGGACAACTGACTTGGCCCGCTTTGAAAGGATCATGCAAGTGATAGATGAAAGGATGACCACCGTCATGTCAGCCAACTATATGAGCACTGCTTGTGCTCTTAACCCTTATGTGCACTACACTATGGGCACATCGCAGAATGTGATGCGGTTAATATGCAAAGGACTTGAAAAAATGTTGGAGACTGATGCAGCGGCATGTGCACTGCAGGAATATGAATCATTCAGGACGAAGGTTGGTGAGTTTTCTACTGACATTGCTAGGCGAATGGCCATGGATCGTAAAACTTTACCTGCTGCTTGGTGGGCTACATTTGGGGGAGATACACCAGTGTTGCAAAGGGTAGCGCGACGGTTGTTGTCACAGTGTGCCTCATCTAGTGGGTGTGAAAGGAATTGGAGCACATTTGCCTACATCCACACCAAACTGCGCAACAGGTTGAGCCACAAACAATTGGCTAAATTGGTCTTTGTCAACTACAACCTCCGCCTTCGTCTGGAGCGTGCTAGTAAAGTGGAGCGGACCTATGATTTTGATCCAGTTACCGGGTTCATGGATCTTTCTTTGTACCGGCACGCGTCAGCAATTGAAGATTGGATGAAGCAATCAAGGTCCAATGCAGACCCAACTTTTGATGAAGACTCAGAATTCAGTGACACTCCATTGCCCAGCCAGATGTTCACTGATATAGGACGTGCTCATGGTGACGACGAAGATGTGGAGGCATGGGCCGAAAAAATAGTTGGGGACACACATCTAGGAAAAAGGAAGACTAAGATTGCTCCAGAACAGAGAAAAGGCAAGAGAACGCGGGCTGATGATGAGGAGGAGCTTGGTAGTGAGGATACCACTCCTGAACCTAGTGGGGGTGATGATGGTGGTCATGGTGATAGTGATGGTGATTCCAGTAGCAGTGACGACGGTGGTGACAACGACGGTGGTGGGACTGATGGTGGAGGTGGCGGGGGTGATTCATGTTCGCATAAAGGTCGTACTATTTTATTCACTGGGGAGGACGATTTCACCCATGCCACACAAGATACAGATCATGGAGCACCCTCATCACAACGACAGACACGATCCGCACGTGGACGTGGTCGACAGGCTGCCCTTGCTTATGATGAAGATAGCTCTAGCTCTGCCTCCAGTGTTCAGTGGCCACCACCAGGGACCGTGAACCCGTACAGTACTTCTCCCCCTGAAGGGGGCTTTCTGTGGCCACCACCCGGGACCGCGAACATGGTTCTTCCGCAGTCACTTCCAGCATTGCCATATTTGGATTATCACGGCTACCTACCACATGGAGCTCCACACTTGCAATATCAGGAGCCTACCACTATGTACGGCTTTCCATTCCCACCACCAGCTGAGCCGTATCCCTATGAGGGACCACCGGGAGAGACATATGAGGAATGAAGAATGCAGGTACTCATCGTATCAATGCTGTTTATTTGTATGTTTTCCTTTTCTCTACTTATTGCATCCATTTCATATAAATCTTCAAATGCAGAGACTTTTTGTCACGAGGACTTCATATGAATGAGGGTTAGTTGAATGTTAGCAAACTTAGCGATTTAAACTTACAAAAGTCATGTAACATGGTGACTTTGTTGTATGCCTTTGCTATCCGGACTAAGTATGGATTATGCTTTGTCTTGTATTATATTCCGTGTGTAATTTGCGCTATCGCTTGGATTGTAATAATTCTAATGGACTTTGGAGTTTAGACTATATAGAACTCATTTTAATGGACTTTGGACATGACTTATGTGCATGTGTGGACTTTGGACATGAGTTATGTGTATCTATGGACTTTGGACATGAGTTATGTGTATGTTATACTTTATAAACTGTCAATATGCACATAATTAGGGGAAACTCTGCCAAAATTTTCAATTTTTCCATATATACATACATTTTCCAGAAATTTCTAGTCGTTATTTACATTTTTCGGTTCAAATGCACGAATTTCCGGCGGAAAATTCCGGAATTCCGGTCGGAATTTACCGGAATTTCGTTTTTGAATTTGATTTGCCCTTTCCGTTCGGAAAATACAAATACCGACGAAATACCGTCCGGAATTCCGTTCCCGGACGTGTCCGGGATTTGAGTTCCGAACGGAAATGTGAACCCTGGTGCTGCCACCCGTCGCACCGCGTCTGGGCCTCGCGCTGCCGCCGTCGTGTCGTCGCAGCTTGCTCCCCCCGTTGTGCTCTGCTAGTGCTAGTCTGCTAGATCTAGCTAAGAGAAAAGGGAGGCAGAGCGCAGAGGGAGTTCGGATCAGCATGCAGGGAACTGAGGGAAGGAAGAGAGAGAGAATGGTGGGGGTAGCTGTCGAGTTAGCGTTTGTTTGGGCTGTGGATTGGTAGTATTGGGCCAGGCTGTTGTAGTTTTGCTGGGCTTGCAATACTTCGGTTACTACGGTTATTTCAAGCATAGAACATAAATTTGCTCGGTTTTTTCAGTTATTCCAAAACAAGAACCGAAATTTATATTGGTTTTTTCGGTTTCAGTTACCTCGGTTTCGGTTCCGGTTAGTTCGGTTCAGTTCTTCGGTTTCGGTTAATTTTGCCCACCCTACTTGCTGGTGGTGAGTTCGCCCTGGTTGAATTGGTAGCAAAGGAAACTGCACGGATGGAATCGGTGGCTCCAAACCCTGCCAATCGAATTGGTGGAATTTAAATTCCATCATTTCGATGGGTGACAAAAGTATATTTTCTGCAGTTTTTTTTTTTTTTTGGTTGAGGCAAGGCAACTATTTTTTTGGCCGTGCATATAGTATACTAGTGACGAATAACTGAGAAGAAGCGTGGCCCAAAAAGCCTCTTGAGGCGACCCACTGGGCTTTTCCTCGGCCCAACACTGTCCATGCTCGCCACAATATGTGTTTTGATCCAGCCCACTCCCGTGGTGCTTCCTTCAACATTTCAGTTTTGGCGTAGATGGAACCAAAGCAAGCAAAATAAAAGGGTTGTTTATGTGGCCAAAGAAATGACGATCAATATTCTTTATTTTCCAAAAAAGATACCAAATCCAACCTATATATGACAACGACAAGGAATTCTTCGTCAGGAGTATTAATCCCTCGGTGTGTCTACTAGTTCCAGACGCACCTTTATTTCGTAGCAACGAGTCAGATCCAAGCTGCTATGTTCTTTTCTTTCGGAGAGCTAGCTGCTTGGCTGCTTTCTGGTAGAGCTAGCAGTCTTATTACTGACGATTAGTGACTCAAGCTAGCTTTAAGGTCATTTGGTCCCAAAACAATGCACACAGCATATACATATACATATACATATACATATACAACTATACAACGCTCGTGAAAAGCGCGAGTGCAGGGTGCCTCCACCTGGCCGGGCCTCCCCGCGGCGACGCGTCGTCGGTGGGCCCCCAGCGCATCAGCAGGTTGGCCGGTCCCCATGGGTTCGCCGGCGCAGGGCCGTGCGCGCCCTTCCTTCCCTCCCCGCCTCCACCTGACCTCCTCCTCCACGCGCCGCCATGTCGCCGCCGGGCCCCATGCTCGCGTGCGCCGCCAGTCGGAGCTATGGCGGACTTTCCCGCCCACCTCATCCATGACGGCTCGACGCGTGCTCTGCTCCTCCACGAGGAAAGACCCTTCCTGCTCCTCGCGGCACCCGGCGCGCCTCCTCCCCGCCCCGGCCGGCTTCTACTCAGCGCCGCCGGGCCACAAAGGCCACCGGCATGCTCCCCGCGGCGCCCGGCGCACGTCCTCCCCGCCCCGTCCGGCGCCTTCTCTTCCTTTTTTTCCTCCGCTTCGCCTAGCCGCTGCCGCTTCCTTGGGCCAGACCCGAGCCTCCCCGGGCCGGATCCCGGCGGCGACCGCGCCTCGCCTCCCCCGAACCCCAGCCGTCCAGGTCTCCATGGGCGGGTCCACGCAGCGGCGGCCTCTTCCTTCGCGCATGTCTTCTCCCGACAGAGTCGCAGCGAGCGGCCTGCCCGACGCCGACAAGAGCCCAGCCGCCGCCAAGACCAGTCGCAGGGCCCTGCGCCGCACGCCTGGCTCCGGGGAGGCGCTCCTGCGCGGCCAGATCAGGGCGCTCCTGCACAGGGTCGAGAAGCATGGCTGCGCCGCTGCTCTCGACAGGCCTGCGCGCATCCAGGCGCTGCTCGGCGTTTCCAGGCCGCCAGCACAGCTGCTAGCTCCCACGCCATCCAACAGCGCCGGAGATTGGACCCGTCTCCGCGGCCAGCACGTGGTGCCCTCCGTTGGCGAGGAGGAACTGTTGCTACCTAAGCTTCAGGTAAGATGATCGACAATTCTGCAAGATTCTGCAATTCTGACGTGTGACAGAATTTTGATCCAAGATTTCTGTTCTGAGTGGTGGATTTCCAATTTCAATAAAGAAACGAGTTTGCTTTTGTTCTGAATTTGATGCAAAAGGATGCGTAGTATTTCATCCATATTTACGTGTTAGGCTTCCTGATGCACATATAGGTGTTGGTTGCAATTCTGTACCATCTACTGTATGACAAGTTTGATGCGATGGTTCCTAAGTTTCTAAAATTGTTGGAAAGTAAGGCTAAGTCCAGGGGAGCTTCTATATTGGACTTCTAAAATTTAATGATGTACTCTTACAGCACTATCACGCACTGTGGCTGTGAGTGAAGGTAGTTGGAACAGTGGATAGGAGATGGGGGATGAGGGCTCCTCTGGATTCAGCCTAAGTAGCCATCTTCATTCAGCGTTGTAGGGTCTCTCTGCATTATTTTTCTGCAATTGTTTGCTGAAATCGTTCATGCAGTGTTGTCAGGTCTCTCTGCATTGTTTGCTGCAAATTCATGTTTGATGCATCGGTTCAGTAGTTACTGCTGCACTTGGTTCTGAACTCCTGAGAGTTTGCTTTGCTGCTCCCTCTCTTTTGCAGGACTGCAGGCCATTGCAGCTTCCTGCCGCTACCACGTCAGGCAGAGGAGAACCTAGGCGATTGCAAACTGAACCGGGCGCTGGTGTTCGATGACTCCCCCCAGAAATCGTTTGTCCATTAAAACGTGCTTTCATAAATAATAGTATTTCTATTAGCACGCTACCTTTTCTACTCACTGATAAAAAGGCGATAATATATGATTCATCAACATTTACATGTCGTCGGTCAGGGATGACTTCTTCTATTGTTTTGCCATTGCTCTCAAATTTCCTGTTATTCCTTCGGTCATACGTCCATACATATATGTTTTGCATATGGATTAACAATAAGGTAGTCCTTTCCATCGCTCGCCATATTTTAAGGTGCTGCACCAGTTGGTCTCAAGCATCAGTGCACGCAAACAAAAAAACGAAATTTTCAATATCAACGGGCGCAGCGAAGCGCGCTGTTCTACCTAGTAACTAACAAGCAGTAAAAGTCGAGGGATAAAGGAGACCAGATCGAGCAGACCTTTCGTTGTATTGTATGACACGAGTGGCATTATTAGGGAAACTCAGCTCAGAGGCGATGGATGGAATCCGACCGTCTTCTCGATGCGCATCGTCTCCGGCGAGGGTAGCAGCAGATCAGTGGCCATGGAAAACGGAAACACTAGCAGAGCGAGCATCTACATAGGCGGTTGAGAAAGCATTTTCAAAGACAGGCTGGAGGACTGCCCCTGCGTGAACGTCATTGAAGATCCGTGTCAGCGGGGACGCATGGCCTTCGACCGGCCCTGAATCATCTATTTTTAGGGGTGGTCCATGTTACGCAACGCCTCTAATACTGTTTGGCTTATAGATATGGATATATATACGTAGAAGCTATGCTCACTTGGCTTGAGCCGGAGCCCCGTTGGCTTGCAAATCCATGTCTCCGCGCATAGCCACCGCATCCAGGGGTGTGTTTGGTTGATCGCCGAATTTGTGGTCTAGATTAACCATGGTCAATTTAGTTTAAAGTGAACTACATTGGCCATAGCCAAATTTGGACCACAATTTCAGCCAAAAACCAATTAGCCTCTTAAATACTAGACAAATTTTGGCAATAAGTGCTGCAGCGACATATTTCTTTGACATGCATGGTTCCCGAGCCATATTCCGTTTTACGTGTCTTTCTATGCCGTTTCTCATTCTCCTTTCACTGTTTACGTCGTTTGGTTCGGACAGGGATAGTAGAAGTTCAGAGTTTAGACCTGGATACTGTAAGGAACATGATTATAAATACTGCATAGTTTTTGGTTTCTTAGATATTACATTGGATAATGCGTAAGGTATTACCTCTTTTACCGTTTTGCCTTTTTGGCTTGTTGTACGTCCCATTTTTTAAGAGTAGCTCTGTTTTTTCAGTAGCTCTGTTTTTTCACATGAAGTGGCCATTCATTATCTCCCAATAACATAGATTTGCTGGATATTGGGATTATATGGTATATGGTGGAAATATCATAAAATCTAGTCCCATTTGGTACATTATCTGATATTGTCCATCAAATTAATAGAATCCAGTGAAACCAAACGGGCCCTTAGGCTGGTGTCACTAGACTGTCCATATAGAAGTGCAAAACACTGTTTAAGCACTGTAGACAGAACGGAGTTTGAAATATAGACGGTGAGATGGATGAGCTCATGACACTAGCCATATTAGACTAGGTAAAAGAGATTGGTGAAACTATTTCAGACCATCCTCTTTGTTGTTCTTCGTCTTTTCTTTTCTCCTCGAGACCAACTCTAGTAGATGATTTATATGGACATGTATAAGCAAAGAACGTGTCCATATTCTACTATTCACACTCCAGCAACGTATACGTAAGAGAGTAAGGTACACCGTACCGTCACTAAATCTGAGTCCAAATTTCATGGCCTATGTTCAACGGCCTGATGTGTTTAAATTTACGTACATCAGTGGGACCGTGTGAATGTCCGTCGTCAATTGTGAAGCGGCGCTACTTCTTTGATCTGCTTTCGTGTTCCTGTCGATTTCTTCACATCAGATACGAAAATGAATGTTCTTCAGCCTTAAGCCCAGTGACTTCAATCATTCAATGCAAACATTGCTAGTATCTCCAGCCAAGTAGTACATCTGAGAACAGGGAAACGAGGGTCTATTTGGAATCATAGTTTTTCAAAACCATAGTATTTGAATACAATGATTTATATTTATCATGATAATTATTATGGTTTTGTTAGCTGCACTAAAACATGGTATTTCTTATAACTTATTTTGATATTTTAGTGAAAACAAGGCAAACTATGGAAACCTTGGGTTGGAGTGGAGTTTTAAATACTTCACAAAAACCATGGTATCTACAATACTATGGTTTTCAAAATACTGTTTTTCAGATGACAACCAAACACCTTGTGATCTAAAACATCATGGTATTGCCATAAACCATGGTATTACCTGAAAATCACAAAAATACAACGTTTTCAAATGGGGCCTTATGTTTCCTCACTTCCGGCATACTCTTTTTAATTAGGCTGCGGTGCAGATACAAGAATTACCATTTCAAGCAGCCGTTAAGTTGGAATATTTGTTCTTGAAGCCGTATTTCCTATGATGCTAGAACTAGAACATCGTTCTCACCAATCTAGGGCATTTTCTAATGACTACGGCCCCTTTCGGAACACGGGATTGGTTCCTTTTTTGTATTTTTTCTATAAAATTGATTTTTTTTTAATTTCTATGATATTCTTGTGCTCCAAAGGAGCCCTATATGTCTAGGTAACATTATTCTTAAGCTTAACTGATTTTTCTATAAAGCTAGAATATTTTTCTTGTGAAGTAGAGACATTGTATCTTGAATTCACAGGATTTCCTCATAAAGATAATACTATCTTCTTGCAAAGCCACGATATTTTGCTAGTGCAATTGGGATACATTTTTTCTTGTGAATAAGGAGTGTTGTTCTCTTCTAAACTTCTCATAAATATAAAACATTATTTCTTTTGATTAGAAATTTTGGGTCACACGAGAAATGAATCGACCGAAAAATAGTCTATGTAGGAGGAAGAGAGAGGGGTGGTAGTGTGGTACACACGAGGGGTTTACTAGCAAGTAGCAATGGTGACGGAATTAGGGTGACACGCGACAACGAAAGTGGCAGCGCAGGATTTGGCTTGGCTGGTAGTAAGTGGTAAGGCTATCCGCACTGGACTGCAGTAGGCAGATACAGCAAAATCAGCTGCAGCGGTCAACTGGATACACAACCCTATCATTCACTAGGCACTCTCTCACCTAAGGCTATGTGCACTGGGCAACTCGGAAGCCAACCCTATCCGATATGCAGTCGGTGGACGCCTGCAGCGGGCGACGCTACTGTCGACTGCACGGTTCCCCGTGCCCTCGTCGACTCCACTCCCAGTGTCATACGGCGACGACTACATCCCATCTCTCACCTCCACATCCTCCAACCGCTTCTTCCTCGCGCCTTCTGGTGGACTGGGCGGAGAGCGGCGACGGCTTGCAGGAGGGAGAGACAAGCGGTGCGGCGGCGGCCCGCGGAGGAGGGTGACGATGCCGACGGCCCGCGCACGCGAGAGAGGCGGCGCGGATCCGGTGAGCTTGGAAGAGGCGTCGGCTGGCGAGCTTGGACAAGGCGCCGGCGACCTTCGAACGACGAGTCCACGGACGGCCCCTCCATCGACTCCTCGGCTGACCGGATCCGGCGCGAATGAGGGCGAACGACGTGGGAGAGGGCGCGGAAGAGGGGGCACATGGCGGCGGCGGCAGAGGCCATGGCACGGCCGCCAAGACGAGGAGGAGGTGCAGATCGGCGGCGGCGTGTGCGAGCGGGGAGGACGCGGCGAGTGCGGGTGGCTACGGGCGAAATCGCAGGAAGGAAAGAGGGTGAAGAGGAATGAGAGAAAAAATGATATAATATAGGGTAGTTGGTATAGAGTTGGGATATAGAGTTGATACGGGTGTGGAAGATTGTCAACTGTATTTTGAAAACGTGATGACTAGGACGGAATATTCCTTTTAGAGTTGAGATATAGAGCTGTACATGTGCAGATAGCCTTAGATATGGGGTGGATGGCGTTGCTCCCCTGCAGCTTCTCTCTCTTCCACGTGGGCAACGACTTCGCTACTCCCGCGGTGGGCCTGGCCGCTGCACAACGGAGAGGAGGCTGGTGGCGGCGCGTGGCGGCCGGAGTGTGGAAGCCATGTCTGGGATTCGGCCTCCATGGTGCGGATCCGGCCCGGGGAGGCCCGATCCGGGCCGAGGAGCCGCGGGCGGCGGTGGCCATGGAGGGGCCGGCTGGAAGGTGGCGGCGCGGAGGACGAAGAGGGAGAGGAGGAGCATCGCCGGGCGCCACGGAGGCGCCGCCCCTGGATCCGTGGCCGCCGGGCACGAAGGAGGAGGAGGAGGCGGCGCGATTGGAGGAGAGGACGAGGCGGCGCGGAACCGGCGGAGAAGGACGCCGGCGCGGTTGGAGAAGAGGACGAGGCCGGCGCGGGTCTGACGTGGAGAGGAGAGGCGCGCTGCGGGAGAATAGGCGGAGAGGACGACGGCGCACGGGCTAGGCGGAGACGGCGGCACGGGGGGTAGGCGGAGCAGGCGGCCTGTGTGGGAGGGAGACGAGCTGGAGAGAGAGGAGTCACGGGTGGAGAAGGTCCTGGGCTGGCGGGTCGATTGGGGTGGGATAAAAATATTAAAAAAATAGGTAGTTGATATAGGGTTGGTATATAAGGTAAACGTGACTGCGGAGAATTGTTGTATGGGGTAGAGAATCTCGCTGATCAGGACCGAATATCCTTTTTAGTGTAGAGAAATATGGTAGAATGAGTGCGGATAGCCTAGGAGAGGAAAAAGGGATGAGCTGTGGCTCATGGGCCATGGCTGGGCCTAGGGAGGTGGAGCGGGCTTTAGCCTAAGAGGATGGGCCATTGCTGGCCGCCTGGGCCCAGGCAACTGCAACAGGCCAGCAGCTGCACACGACTTGATGATTTGACGCGTTCGTGTCTCGACCGACCAGCAGGCCGCGGCTGGGCTGGCTGCCAAAATATGTCATGCTAAAATTTTAACAAAGCTAAGTTAACATGTCAAATTTTTAGAAGGGCACACTTTTTAAAATAAATTTTTACTCTAATCTTTGCAAGAGGTTTACATTTAAACTAATCTTATTAGAAACTTAGCATACAACAATAAACTCTCAAAGAGTAAAGAGATTAATCATAAATTCTTGTAAACGATTATCATCCATGCTTAATGAAAATATCCATAGCCATAATTTTTAGCGCTCAACACGCCCACTTCAAGAGCGGTCTATTGTCCGCTTTTCCGTATTAAGCTTTTAAAACAAGTCTAATAGAAAACCTTCAGATGTGTTATAGATAAGAGTATAACTAAAAAAACTACATCATTTCTACAAAGCCAAATAGAGTAGATTATAAGATTATACTTGCCCCCATGCAAACTTGAGAAGGTAAAATTGGCCTACTTGCCTAAATTACCGAGTCCCAAAAATAACTACCATGTTTTTTTGAAAGATATAACTAAATGTCATAGTAAAAATTCTCCAAACAAATTTCGCGACATGGCAATTGAAGAAAAAATGTTGGATAGTAGTTTCCTTGCTCTCACAAAAACAACACCAGGCATCTCTCTTCCATCTAATTCTAATAGATTATTTTTAGTTAAGATTACCTCTGTAAATAGAAACCAATTAAAATCTTGATTTTAAGGAGCAATCTCAATTTCCATGAGACGATCAGGGCGGCGGCAGCTTCTCGCTTGCTATGAGCCTATCACTAGGTGGCGAACTGAAACAGAACAGGGCTGTGGAGGAAAAAGATACAAGAGCACAAGTACGAGTAGTCCAAAATACCCTTAATTACATAAATATTTTTTTTATTTGCGCGTTCTAGATCAATGGTCAGGAAAAAACCAAATAGACGTTGGTGGTACTTGCCATCATTGTAAGAAAGCTCAAACAATAACAGAAACAATCGGCATTTATTAAAATCTTCAACAACAAATAGGATTTCTATCAGCCCACAGCTTCATCATGAAGCCAGGGAAAAAATATATTGCTTAATAATTATATATAACAAAAGGGATAATAGAAACATATAATTGGATCCTAACAACTAGAACTAGATAGATAACCTCAACATGAGCCCCTAAACTCCATAGACTAACTGAAGCAAGGAAAAGTATTAAAATATAGAAGCCTGCAAATGCAGAGTTCCTCAGCATGAGCTCTCCCTTCATAATGTTCTTTAAAGTTCCGCTGGAATCTCCAAATCTCAACCTGTAAATCGAAAAGAATGTACCCATTCCAGCAGGCAAAAGGCACCCATTTGGCACATTTGCTACAGTACATGGTAACCAGAAGACCAATACAAGCACCTAAAATTAGTAAAATCAGCAATGATGAGGCACATGCAGCAAACATAAGAAGCATCAATACAAACACCACGCATTTCTATAACTGGTAGTATCAAATGGTGACAAATGCATAGACAAGTTTGGATCATAATAGACACACATTCTCAAAGTATCATCCCTGATTCGACTCCCAAAGTCACAACCAACCATGGCAATATTCAGCACAACACTCATGTGAACATAAATACATATGACAGAGTTCAATACGGAGATGTAGTTTTTAGATAAAGGAACAAGTCCGGCTTCCGCGCGAGGCTTGAGGCCTAGCTTGTAGCCTGCCAGCACCTCTTCTTCCAGCAACCAAGCTTTTATAATCTGCATCACACAAGATTGCCCATTTTATCGTCTGTGTGCAACCACCAAAGTAACTGACGAACATTGCAAAAAGGAAAGAATCAACTGTAAAGATTGCATATGTAACGTAACAGTGTATCATAAAAGCTTCGACTTATCACCAATTCAGCATTCTATTACTAGTAGCAATTGTAGGTAAACGAAAAGATTGAATTCAAAGAAGCACCGAAGCAACATGCAGCAGCAAATTAGCACAGGCAAGGGGGCCGGCGCTCCAGTGATACTGAAAAAGTCCGAGCCGTTCATCCATCAATGACCGATTGGAGTTCGGAGTGCCGTGCATCCGTTGCGGTACACGGCCAGGAATGCGATGATCAGATCATCATGAACCACCTTTCCGTGTGGTCTGCGCACACCTCTAACTCAACCGCACTCGTCGCGCGCGGAACCACCAGCCGGCAAAAGCACCAGGACATACAGTACAGCATGGTCTGAGCGGAGGTGTGCGTGCCACTGACCCACAGTGACAGCACGAGCAAGAAGGGTTAACGGCGATCCGGGAGGAGGCGCGCGCGGCGCTGCCACTGGAGGAAAGGGAGGTGGGAATTGGGATGTGGCGAGAAGCCGCGGCGACGGCACCTACACAGGTGGCGGCGCGGGCACGCGGCGGGACAGGGTGAGGCGGAGGGGAAAGTTTGTCGGGGAACTTACTTGGTGCCGTAGAAGGCCAAGGCCATAAGGCCGACGAGTGCCGCCGCCGCTCCGATCGCAATCTCAGTGAGGAGCGACACGGGCCCCTGCTGGATCTGCTGCAAGTCACCGGCGACGGCACCCTCGCCGCCGCCGCCGCCGCCTTCGCCGCCGGCGCGGATGTGCGCGACGAAAAGAAGCATGATCCCCCAAAAGAAGGTCGCGGTGGCCGCGGCGGGCAACGCAGAGAGGGCAGCCCGACCGAGCGCGCGACGAGCCGCGTCCCCGTCCACGTCGCCCCCGCCTGCGCGCTGCGCGAGCAGGAGGAACTCGAGGAAGCCAGCTGCGGCGAGTAAGACGAAGGTGACGAGGCCCGACATGCGGCGGTTGGCAGCGGCCGCCGCTTCGGTTTGATGGAGGTGGCGGTAAACGAGCGCCACGGCGGTGTACAGGGTCGCAAGCGCCGCCAACGCGAGGAGGCTCTGGAAATCGCGCTCGCCCACGAACGCGGAGGCTAATTCAGCAGGTGGTGCAGTAGCTGTTGTTCCGGCACTATCAGGTTGCAGGTTCTGCAGGAAGGAGAGGAGCTGCACGGCGGTGATGGCCGCCCACACGTCGGCGAAGGCGGCGACGGAAGCAGCAGCTCTCGCCATGGCGATCGGCGGCCCGGGGAACGAGATGCGCGCGGAGAAAGAGAGGCTGTCCGGCTTGTCGACTCTCGGCGGAGAGGTAGATAGCGTGCTAGGGTTTAACGCGTGAGGAAGGGGGTGGTGGTTGTGCGTGAGATGGAGAGCAGTGGCCGGGGAGGAGAACATGTTATTGAATCCGGAGGTGACGCACACTAGAGAAGAAAAAGCAGGCCAGGAGAAGGGGGCGGAGGGCGTGCGGGAATGGATGCGGAGCGGGTGATGCTGCCGTGTGCTTTTGCGATTGGTTAACGCGCATGCGCCATGCGGTGCTGCGCAGTCGGGACGGAGGACGATGGGGGACCCAGTCACCCAGGGGCCTGTTAAAAATTGTGAAGAAAATTTGGGGCTCATTACTAGCTATACCATCAAATGAATTGTCGACACCTGCTACATTCACACCTCTCAGCTGGTATCCGGGTATGTGCGGTGCGGATGTGCCCCTTGACCGGCTGATCCCCTTCTCTCTGCTTCTGCGCGCACGAATTTTCTTATCTGATTCTTCGGTAACACACACATAATCTATTTCATCATCTGATCAGACCAGACCCTTTGTACCATACTCCTATTTCATTTGAACTGCCACACCGAAACAATAGGACTTTCTTCATCAATATATTCATCACATTTCTTAAATTTTAAACTCAACTATGTCTAGTATCTATTATCAAAACAATGTTTTGAGCATCCATTCAACGCAACAGCTGCAAATGAACTTAGCCTCTCCACCCTCCTCCGTTTTCAAGGAGAAAGAAAGAACAATGAGGGAAGAAGGAGAAAAGAAAAGAAAGAAACGATATAAAACCCCTTCTACCCCCCGTGGTGGGTCCCATCTCTACGGGGTTGGAACTTAGAAATTTTTTTTTGTCGAAGAAAAGCACGTTTTTATTAAGATAGTAGCAAATTATAACTATAGGGAGTAAGCAACGGCTTACGAACCATGTCAAAGAAAAAAAATACAACGAGAGGAAAGCCTCCCCAAGCACCGACGCCAACCGAAATACAACCAAGCCCATTGCATGCCTAAAAGCGGAGAGAACAGGGTTGGCCGCTTAATCAAGCTAGACAAAGGGAAGAAAAGGGCGGCGCCTTCAGGAACGAAAACTGGCGTCGTCGCCATCGACCCAATGGGCCAAGCTTTCGCTTTGACGTGGAGTGAAATCAATAGCACCCTCAGCAGGGTTACTACGTCAAAGATGAAGTCAATATCCGAACCGTACCGAAGTTGGCAACAGAGCTTTCACCCGAACACCCCTCGAACCAACCCTAGCAGCCTAGTGACACAGCAGGCATACCTCGGCGATACCTTGAGGCACACGCATACCGCAACGGGAACTCCACCTTAGCAACACATTCAAATGACAGACACACCAACGACGAAGGGGAGGGGAGCAAAGCTTCACCGAACTCTCCAAAAAGCAAGGCAGTGGAGCTCACACACAAAGCCATAAAGGTGTCGTCCACAACGGAGAACTAGCTCAACCCAAGACCGAGGAGCAGAGCTACCACCCAAAGAAAAGTGGCAATGGCAGCCACATAGACAGACAGCCACACTGGCCAGGGTGCAAGGAGGCGAGAGTAGACAACTGGCTAGTGGCATTAGCTTCGGCAAAAAGGTAGCCAACAGCCCATTGGCAGCGTCAAAGGGGAGCATCACCACCGCCCACCCCAAGCAACGAGCTGGGCTGGGCGAATAGAGTGAGGCCCAGCCCGACACGGCAGCGGCTAATGCACCTGGTTTGTGGCCAGCTCGGCGCAGCCATAGTGGGGAAGAGGCCACGCGGCGGCGGCAGATAGGCCGACCCTCGACGGCGATGGGTGCAGTAGGACTGTTGCCTGCCCTTGGCGACAGCGGGCACGACCGGCCACCCCCAGCGGCAGATGCAACTGGCGCACGGAAGCGCGATGACGTAGCGACAGGACTGATGCGCCGAGGCGTGACGCAGCGGCAGATAGGGCACGACGAAGGGGAGATTCCGGGGGGGAGAGGGAAGAGAAGGAGGAAGAAAGGGAGGGAGGGAGGGAGAAAGAGAGGAAAACAGCCCACCGGATCCAATAATGCCACTGGCCACTGCCGCTAGCGAGTTGGACGAGGAGAAGTCGGTGGCGACCAACGAGGGGCTAAGGCTGGGGGAGAGGTGGCGGCATTTGTCGCCCCTGAGCCGCCCACTGGGGGCGACACGGTTCTTGCCCTTTCGCGTCCTATGACTCTCAGCAGCAACCGCCAGAGACCCCCACCCCCTACTCACATCCCTTTGTGGCCGCGTCGTCGCTAGAGCGGACCATTGGAAGCCCATGCAACGGCAAGGACAGTGGTGGCAAGGCAATCTCTTGTTATTTTTTCTGCCTAGCTAGTTTCGTCCAGATGCACGCACAAATATGACATTAGGGCCATCAGGATCCTTGTTGATTCGGTGTGGCATGGAAGGATCCAATCCCCACGTCTCAGATCTCATGCATGTCATAGTGCCTCCGATTAGTGGCGCATTACTCCAACATTGGCGTACACATGGCCTTGGTTGTGCTCACGGCACGCGTGTGGAGTTGCGTGCGACTGGCTTGTAGGGGCCCAGCTCACCGCTCCGGCTTATTTGGAGTTCACCACAAATGTGGGTAAGGGTGAGCATAAACCCGAGACCCGAATTCCACACCCAAATAATCCAACCCGAACTTAAATCTACACTATAAAAGAACGAGTTTTCTCAAAAACTTTTTTACCAAAGATGTCCCACTGTACCCCTCACGTTAGCCCCACTGCACAGGTTGAAAAGGGATAGAAAGGGTCCAAAATCAATATAAAAAATATTTTCACCATTTGGTCTTTTATTTTCTCATCTCATTTTGTACTCATACCCATTTAGTACTTTCCTAGTTTTGGAATTAACGAGAAAGTAAATACGTCAATCAACAGTTGTGCTTCCTTTTAGTTCTTTCTTTCTTTCTTGTCCTTCTTATTGCTCGTTAGATCATCTCAGAATACGTGCGTATTGCGCATGCGTCTACGCTGATAACCCCAAATACCCGAGCCAATATCGGGCAGGAAGCGTAGAAACCCGAAATTATTACGGGTAATTCGAGTTTAGGACTCCGTACCCGAAATACCCAAAAGACCCGATTTTATCCATCCTAATGCAGCAGGCCAGTGCGCAATAGGCCAAACATTCAGCCCAGCCCATCTAATGTCATGACCCCCGCCGTACTTCGCTCTCGGTTGGTCTCCTCAGGCTCTCAGCTGCTCCCTCCCATCTTCACGCAAAGTGCTGCATCTGCATCCACATGTCGGCGCATCTCACCCAGGAGCCAAACGACGATGCCGTCCCACACCCACCACTGTAAATATCACCGGTCGCAAGTCCACCGCTCGTCCGAGCTCCAGCCTCTCTCCGCTGTCTCACGCTCAACAGAAACAAAAGGTTGGTTCTGTTGGGTCTTGAGGTCTTCTCGCGGGAATGCGGATTACTTGCTTGCCTTCCCGACGGGTGATTTGTTGTGGTGTGTTTAAGTATATTGGGGATTATCTTGCTACTTGCAATTTCAGTTCTTGCGGTTGTCCTGTCCATCGGAGACCTGTGATGCTGTTTGTTTGTAGTGATTATATTCTTCTATATGTACGGCTCTGATCAGATGCTGTTTATTTTACTGCGGCAAAAGCGGCAGCTGATCAGAAAAGACACATGCAGCAGACAACAGTAAATACGAAGCTGCCAGAGCTTGTGTCTAAATATGTACTCCTACTCTACTAGCTTTCTTGCTTAATTTCCCATTACTCATATATACTGCAATTGCGTTCGTGGTGGTTCTGTTGTTACGAAATATCTACTATGAAAACCACTGAATCGACCACGGAGACTTTGGCCCAAAAGCACCTAGCGTTGCGCTCCTTCCAAAACTGCCAAGCCACCAGCGCAAAGAGAGAATCTCCGCCTCCTCTAAGATTCGCCGGCCATAGCTCCCTCACTCGCCACCACCAATCCAAAACAGAGTTGCAGCCAGTGGCAAGGGGCCGGGCTAGAAGTAGTGTTCCTTTCAGTGGCAGCGTGACTTTTCCGTAGAAGCCAGCAGGCTCCAGCTCCTTCTAGACTTTTGGATTAAAGATCAAACGGCAGAGATGATAGGTTTACACTGTTTTGCAGAGCGTTTAAGCGCCGCCGCCTCCAAAGAGAACAGCGCCAGACCCAACGGCGCCAGAATCTTATCGCAGGGGACACCATGAAGGGCCCTACTAATAAGCCTACCTGTGTTATACCAAGCCTAGTCCCATCTCTAGATACAACAGGTTTGTACAAAAAGCTTGCCCAAATAGCGCAGGAACAGAGTACAAGCAGTGTATCAATGCCGTCACTGGAAATCAGAAAACGACCTGCTATGCCTAGTTAGCGCTCATCGGCCGCCTTACTGAACGAATCAGGTGGATGATGAGAATGACGCTAACTGAAACCGAAAACAGTAAATGGATGTCGGATAGAGAGCTAGTTACCATTACCAGAGACAGTGATGCTGACTAAGACCAAGATGGGAGAGAAATTTCTGGCATATGTTTCGGTTGTCAGGTCTCCCAAGTCCCGACCATCCTAACTGAATTGGTGAAATTTAAATCCCGCCAATTGAATTTGGTCAGATTTGAATTGCTTCATCTAATCTGGTGGGAACAGTACATTTCTGCATTTTTTTGGTATCGAACGGCAGCTGTTTTTTTGCAAAAAAGGAAACGAGAAGTACGGAGTAAGAAATTTCGTCCATACTAGTAACAAAAGCTGACAAGAAGTGTGGTCCAAAAGGCCTCTTCAGGCGACCCACTGGGCTTTCCCTTGCAGAACACCGTCCGTGCTGACCACAGCGGACAGTGGTGTTCTGAATTCTGATTCAGCCCATACCCCTGTATGGTGCTCGCTTTTACCATTTCAGTTTGGGGGTTTGGCGTAGAAGCAACCGAATTAAGCGAAATAGACATAGAGGGGCCGTTTTGTTTTATATGGCAAACGGAAGGAAGATGAATATATGCAGATATCAAATCCATCTGTGGTTTATTAAGCAGCGTATGGGTTCCAGACGCACCTTTCGTAGCAAGAGAAGAAGTCAGATCTGAGGCAATTAAGTGTACTGTGTTTGTTCTTTCGTTTCCGAGATCTGCTTGCTTGGCTGCTGCCTGGCAGAGCTAGCAGACTTGCTACTTTTGTAGCCCGATAAAAGGGCTGTGTTGGCCACTTGGCCGGTAGAAACTAGATAGGCGCCTAGATTTGGTCCCAGAGCACGGCAAGCCCAAGGGGGAAGAAGAATTCGTAGCATTGCGCAGACAGCATAAATAACGAGCAGTAAAAGTCTACTAAGACAAGGGAGAGCAGACAGACCTGCCGTTGCATGACAGGAGTACGTGTCAGCATAGAAGCTCAGCTATGGCGATGGGATACGACCGTACGTCTTCTTGTGGCATGCCCATCTCCGGCGGCCGGTGTGGATAGCAGCGGACCGGCGTCCATGGCGACGGAGAGGCCAGGGGCGCGAGCTAGATGTGGATTGTGGAAGTATAATGAAGCTCTGCTCACTTGACAGCCGGAGGCCCGGAGCCCCGTTGACCCGCCAAGTCTACGTGACCCGGCCTCCGCAGCAGCGTCCAATTCCAACCGGCAAACGCACTGCCCCCAGTCCAGGGACGTCACTGTGGATCTGTACCGCCGGCGGCTCCATCTGTCAGTGAGACAAAAACGGCGCATGGGAATCTGCGGCTCATGATTGTGCGGTAGGTGCTCAACAACGTTGTACTAGAAAAAAAAAAGTAAAAACAGCCCGTCAATTTAGAACGTTGATAAAAATATAGAACATTTTTCCCTTTGAAATACTGGACCTGGAATGTTTTCTCATTAAGCTAAAACATTCTTCTTCTAAACCTAGGACATTTAGTTAGTGAAGTTGGAATTTTTTTCCTTTGGAACAAGGAAACTTTTTTCCCTAAACTAATAATTTTTTCTTATAAATATAGAACATTATACTTTCAATGGAAAAATTCGATCCACACAAACAAAGTTAGTCTGGAGAAATGTAAATGGTTAAATAATAGCCTAACACAGAAGCGACGGATGGGTGCTACATAGGCAAAGGGTTGGCCGGTGACGGTGGTAGAATTACTACCGGGGAATTAGGGATGCAACGTATAAGGCCCTGTTTGGTAGCAAAGTTTTTCTTTTACACTTTTAATGCAATACCATGTTATTTGGAAATACAATAGTATTTCAAGCTTAGAAGTGTTTGGTTGATCTTTGCAAAACAATGTTTTGAATAATACAGTATTGCTAAAACTGCATTGATTTTGGAGTATTGGATAATAAAGTTTAAACCAAAGTTTTCTGGACCATGGTATTCATAAACCATGGTACCTAAAAACTTTGGTGGCAAACATTACATGAGAGTAGCGATGCAGAGAGGAAGAAGGAGAAGAGCACTGAGAGAGGGGAAAAAAAATAAGGGCCACGACTGGTCCTCAGGGGATTAGGCAAAAGACGCAAATAATAAGGGCTGGGGTGGGAGGGCTTGGTGGGCCTGGTGGTTTCGGCCCAAAGCTGATTTCTGATCTGAAATGGGCCTTGAACATTTTGTGAATGCCTAGGATGGATTCGAATTCGGTCATGGTTTGATAAACTGTGTTGCAAGGAAAGAAATTCCAGGGCGTATTAAACATCTAAATTTTGGAACTTAGGACATGGATTCGAATTTTACATATTCAAGGGCCTTGGGAAGAAAGAACTTAGGAACACACTATGCACTCTGGCAACATGGACGGTGGTTCTTTTATGCACATAACAATTTAAAAATAAACAGTGTATAGTTAATCGTACATAGTACTTGCTTTGAGGTTTGTGCTTAAGAATGACCAAATTCCATATTTATAGTGTTTGTTAATTAAGTAGGGGGAAAACATCAGGATGTTACACGACTGGTCCGGTCCATGTGGATTTTTAGTGCCCACACATGGCATTTAGATTGCTGATTCTGTAGGCCCGCAGCAACTCCGCAAAGCAGTTGTCTGAGAGACAGGGGTATCCTTGACCGTCTAGACACAAAAAGCGAATTGAGACGGATCGGTGTATCGGCACGCACTTGTCCGTCTCGGGGAATTGAAGGATGGCCAGACCTGTTGTCACTTGCCAAGCAACATCTTTATTGGCTTATTGCGTGGTATGCAAGTGCAACGGGCTAGCAGTATAGCAGCTGCGTGCTACTCGCACGTACGGACGAGAGTGGACGACGATGGGGTTCGTTTCTTGTTTTTGACCAGCATCCAGCAGCGCATCGACGGCCGTGGCTGTACTGATGAAGCGATCATTGGTTGGTAAATGTGATGGCAGGTTTCATTTTTATCATTTTTTTTTTTGGAAAAAAACTGCAGGGTTTTCATGTGTTTGTCACTTGCAAATAAATGCATGGTGTATGTATGGCGCCCGAAAATGCTCCATGGCTCCAGCAGCAAGTGCAAAACGATGATGGCGATGAGTACCACAACAAGCAGGAAACGGATCCATGCATCCAATAATCCAACTGACCATGCATTTCTGTCGTATCACCTTGATCGGACATGAAAGTCTCCGCCGCCTTTCTACGCCCAAAAGAGGAGCAGAAAGCATCGAAGGCGACCCTCCATCCAAAATTGATCTACGTATTTAGGTGAAAAAAGGCGTCGAGATTTGATCTTTGCATTTCTGGTCAGCGTGTGCGTTGGAGTAAATGCAGTGCCTCTCCGGTTTCCAAGCATGCATGCGGCCCCGGTTTGCATGCTGCCTGCTTAAAATATGCATTCTTTTGCTACTCACCTGCATGCATGCGCGGTTAGTTTCCGTTTTTTTCGTAATTTCTTGATCACGCAATTACAATACCGGCCAGGGAACCGAAGAGACGCCGCACGACACATAGGAGATAACTGCACCTTCCCGTCTTCTTGGTATCGCAGCCAATAGCAAATACGTAGATCAAATTTGGACGGACTCCCCATTGGCTCTTTTAATTTTCTCCTCCGATCCAACGCAGATGATGGGGATGCCTCTTGGATCGTGATGAGAACGTATGTATACGGCAAACGGGCGCCGCGTCGCAACAAAGTCGGAGCATGATCTGACGAGTGGGAGCTGACGTGCCCGCCCGCGAGCGACGGGAAAGTGTTCTCGCTCGGTCAGGTAATCCGGCCGGCCGGCCGGCACCATGCTGGAAAGTATGCCAGTATGCCACTGGCCCACTGCCAGCTGATACTCGGCGAGGATCCCATCCACACCGGTCCAATGCAAATGCAGAGACGATTCGTCGTAGGTGCCTAGCTTAGCCCAGCTTATACTACTTTATATATATGAATAGGATTTGGTTGACGTATCATCTCAGACGACAGAGACAGAAAGGTAATGGAGACTTGGAGAGAGAGAGAGCATTCTTTGTCGGCATCGATGAAACGGCCGTCCGGCAAGCCCATGGCGTTCGATCCTATAGTATGTGGATCCGATCAGGTACGTTGCAATAATAATGTTAATGCATCGTCGGGTAGATCCGACTGGTCAACAATAACAGTCCCATTGTGGCCGGCCCGTGACACATTGCTACCATTAATCTCACACAGCAAATTAAATTCAACAAGAACTATATATATAGACGCAAAGCAGGATGGCGACTGGGCTGCATCTCAAAAAAAAAAAAAAAAAGAAAGAAAACTCAGCTGGATCACGCGCAAAGATATATAGTACCAGAGTGACCGACTATACTGTTGCCGTATTTGATAGTACTACTGTAGTACCCGATGGTGGAAGAAGCACAAACAACCACAGGCAAGTTTAATTTCTGTCACACACTACAAGAAACTCGTTAAAGTTCGTCGGCTAGATACCCACGAATTTAGACCCATACCCACGAACTTACACAAATTTCGCCGGCCAACCGTCGAACTTATGTGTCGAAATTAACTCGTCGAAATTATGCGATTAAGTTCGTCGGTCCCCACTGAACTTAAGTTAATTTCGTCGGTGCACATAAGGCCGACGAACTTACACGCTGGGCAGCTGCCATGTCAGTCTAATTTCGTCGGCCCACGTGGCCCACGAATTTACATGTTTTTCATAATAAAAAAAAGTGAAGAGCCATATCGCCAGCCCAGCCCAGGCCCAAGGCGGATCTACGGCGGTGGCTCCACGGCGGCGACGATGAGAGGAGGATCTGCTGCGGCGTGGGGTCCGGAAGCATGAGGTCGGGCGGCGCAGCCCAATCGGTGAAGAGCGGCGGCACGGCGGCGGCTCAGAGGGCGAGGGACGAGGCAGCGAGGAGCGCACGCGGCTCAGAGGCGGGGGGCCGGTCTTCCGTGCGGGCCCTGGATCCCTCCTTCGCCTTGCTTCAGTCGTCCCTCGGCGGCGGCGGCGCTCGGGGAAGTCGCCTGGGGCAGGGCGTGGCTGCGGCGGCCTGCGCCACAGAGCGCAGGGCAGGTGGCAGCAGCCCACATGGCAGGCCCCACGGCTGGATCCGGCAGCGGCTGTCCTCCCCATCGTCGTCGTCGGTGGCGCGCGAGGCAAGGGCGCGGTGGTGAGCGCGGAGCAAGGAACAGGGGCGGCGGCTGGATCTCGCGGAGTGGGGAGGGGAGAGAGAGCAAGGCGTGGGGGTGAGAGACTGAGAGGGCTTGGGGTAGGGGGCAGTATGTATTTTAAAGGGGGCTGCGATTAAGTTCGTCGGCCTCCTAACACGGCCCACGAAGTTAACTTAATTTCGTGGGTTTAAGGGGACCGACGAAATTTAACAAAATTCAAAAAAATTTGGCGGTCAGATAAGTTCGTCGGACACAGCAAAACTGACGAATTTATCCTAATTTCGTCGGTCGACCGTGAACCGACGAACTTATTGAACATAAGTTCGTCGGCTGATCTGTGTCCGACGAACTTAAAATAACCACGAACTTTGTCATGTTTCTTGCCGTGACAGCATGAAGCCACATAAGACTATCTCCAATGGGGATGGATAAAAGATACATGTAGTACAAATCGACACTGTAGTGATACTGTAGACATATAGATATAGTTGAAATAGTAAAAAATAGTAGATATGCAAAATTTCTTGGTAATGGTTAAGAATAGCCTGAGGTCGTGGGGTCAGGCACAACCGCACAAGGAGTATTCAGTACAATGTACATGCCCAAAAGGAATTGAGATGGCCCGTGCATAATCGTCCATGGGTCGAAATTAACGTACACGTACGCCAGTACAGGGATGGAGCCCATGCATCCAATTGACTTTCGTCACGGCAGCATCCGACCAAGACTTATACGCCCCCGAAAGAGGGACAGTAAGCAACGATGGAGACGTCTCCTCGTGCGTCGTGATGACAACGGAGAATGGCCGCGGCAGCCTGCGGCGTTGCCTTCGACGTTGGGCAAAAAAGTCGGGAACACGACGAAAGAGCTGACGCGCCCGCCCGCGGCGACAAAGTGATGCCTCGTCTAAAGACTCATTTTGTTAATACTCCATCCATTTCAAAAATAAGATATTCTAATCTCTACTAGATTAAGTGACGGAATTAGAAACTTAAATTATTCATTTTTGTGAAAGACTAATAGTATTAATTTTTAAAATTTTATTTAAATTTGAAAATTTTAATGTAAATTTTCTAACCATAGCGGGGCTTGCCCCTCCCAACCCCCTTTGTCCGTCCTTGACTATGTGCATTCATCACTCTATGTATATCAGTATATGCATTCAATATATACGTAGATCCATCAACAATTCAGTATTAAATAAATATGAACGGATAAAAATAGCGCTAGAACTATTACGATTTGAGATGCAGTGAATAAGATAAAACGGCTACCTATCTAGTCACGCAATGTGCCAAAATGAATCAGACCACCCTGCAGTAGGTCCCGTACGTCCAACCGTGCATGCAGCGCAGTGCACCTGGTGGAGGCACCACACGATCGAAACACTCACTGACGATGACCCTCTAGCCTAGCCAATGCAGCGAAATAGCGTCTTGACCGAACCCCTGCCCAAACATGGCAGCGTGCTGCGTTGCGCGTGAAAGAGATCTGGGTGGGTATAGAGGCGTCAACGGGGCCGCCCGAAGCAATACTCAAAGTCTTCTGGAACGAGAGAGAACGAGAGAGAGAGAGAGGAGATCCTACCCCAAGCTCCGTGCACGGCATATATGTCAGGAGATTGACCGACGACTGGCTGGCACAGTAGACTGTAGACATGCATGGACATGGACTACTGCGCTTCTGGCCACCGCCGGACCGGAGTGCCGGCGTCGTCTTCGATGGACGATGGATTTGCTTGCCCATCACCATCAGCAAATAGCTAGCTAGAGCAGTTTGCCGGCCGCTTGGTGTGTGGCGGACCACGCCTCTGCTAGGCGGGCTGTTGCCTGCTGGTGGGGACGATCGATCGATGGATGCCACCGTCCGCGCCCGCGCCGCGGCGGTAACTAACAGCACAGTGCAGCACTCACACAGGAGTTACACAACCCCTCCCGCGATGGCTCGTTCGTTCTAACGCTATGTTCATCGGAAGGTGTATTTTTTTTTTAAGAAATCAGAAGGTGTATTTCGGTGTCCCAAACACTGTATAGACGATGTGGAATTTAAAATACTAGTCCATCAACCCGTACTCTCACGCGGGTTAGAGTTTTAGAGGATATAGATTTAATCCGTAATAATATTAGAGCTGATTGCTTTAATTCATCTTTTGTAATGTCATTGTGGTGAATGTATATGCAAACTTAGAAATTATTTTAATTTATATTTAATGATGGTATATTGGTTAATTTATATGCAAATTTAGGACTTATTTTAATTCATCTTTTATAATGGCATGATGAGTAATTTATATGCAAATTTAAATGTTATTTTAATTTTTATTTCATAATGGCATGGTGGGTAATTTTCTGCAAATTTAAGGAGTTATTTAGTTTATATTTCATAATGGCATGATGTGCAATTTTTATACAAATTTAGAGGATTATTTTATTTCATCTTTCATAATGTCATGGTGGTTAATTTTTTAGAAACTATAATAGATCTAATGACTACTATTATTAGAGCTACAGGATGGATGACGAGATGTTTCTGATTTTTTGAAAATTTTTAGGATTTATCTTTTTCTTTGAAAATAGATCTATGATTAGAGCTATATGATGGATGACGGGATGTTAATTACATAGAAAATATATCCAATGGCTATTAAGATTTCAAGCTGCAAACGATGATATGATGTTTCTGATTATTGTGAGGTTTAATAAGGAAGCTTAAAAAAGAGTCTCCAATTAGTAATAGCAAGAGATTATGCACAAAATATTTGTTTCAAGTTTCTAGTATCTTTATGAAAAAAGTTACATGATCATTTAGTAGTGTAAATTTGTGAATGGAAAAAATTGTCAAAAAACTGAGTAAATTTGAAAATAAAAAAAATTGCAAAAAAAAAAAGAAATTTGCTTTCGTTGAGAGTTGAACTCAAAACCTGTCATAATGACAGAGGTGGATAATTACTTAGAAAATAAATTGAAAATAGGAAAATCTGCCAAAATAGAAATTTTTTTGTTTTTTTTGGGATTTGAACTCAAAACCTTTCAAAATGTCAGAGGTGGGTAATTACTTAAAAAACAGATCTAATAGCTATTAATGTTTCAATATGACAATTGATGGTCGGATGTTTCTGATTTTTGTAAGAATTTCAAAATTTTATCTTTTTTTTTGGTGCGTTTCGAGAAGATCAACGTGGAGACTCTAAAAAGACCCAGTTATATATAGTAAGATAGACGGTAGGCTGGTGAAGATCGCCTAGAGAACGACACTAAAAAAGCAATAATATAGTAATATTTTTTTATTTGGCGTTCAGACAGCTACACCACACACTGTTTTTTAAAGGGCACACGCCCCGGCCTTTACCGAACAAAGACCAAGAAACGCCACACACTATTGCTTTCAATTAGCAAAAGAGATGGGTTTTTTTTATAATGAAAGAGATGGATTAATGGGGGCAGTATTGTTAGAGTTGTAGTGGGGTGGTGCTCGCGTCGTCTTGTTTGTTGGATGGAAACATCTCCTGGATCACATGATGTGACGATACCGAAGGCGAAGCCGCGTTTGCCTCCGCGACGACGACCCCGAGCGAGCGCGACGAACTAGTGACGGCGATGGGCACGCGCCCGCGTCTTGTTGTGCTAATCCGATCGTACTAAACTACACTAATCAGGTCCCTACTTTACTTCCAATAAAGTAGCTTCACCACCCTTTCCATATGACGCTCTTCAAATTGTGCTGGAAGCTCCGGCCTAGTTTAGACCTGCAAATAAAAAGTGAAAGATCCATTCCAGTAGGAAAAAGCTACAGGAACACAAGCCCCTCAGATTAGTAAATTCAGCAATGATCAAGTAAACATGCACCAGACAGAAGATTATTGCAACATATTACCCCACCAATCCACATATCCCCAAATTATTTGATACTAATAGTATCGAATGGCGGTAGAAATACAGCTAGCAAGTTTGCATCACAACAGCCACACAACTTCAAAGTATCATCCACACAAGTAACCAGCACAGCAATATTCAGTACATCATTCGGCTGGGTACTATTACAGATGAAAATTTTCATAACGGAAATTTAGGGAAAATCTGCTGTTGAAGGGTAGCCAACAACAGCATCTCTTGGTCAGCAGCTTGCTTCCCATTATCTGCATGACACAAAAATCGCCCACAACATGTTGGGTTGCCATCAGCACGAGATTAACTGAGAATAATTGCCAAAGAAAGGGACATGAATAACTGCAGCGATGATTGTATAACGTAGGTTGTGTAATGAAAAAAATGGGCTTGTGATTGGATTAACCACCAACCATATCAATCAGAAATCACGCAAGCAAATGACGGCGATTCTAGGGGGGCGGGGGGCGAAAGGAATTGATGTTTTCAAGGAAGGACTCGGAGTTGGTGCGCAGTACAACGAATTCGTAGCAGTTCCCCGGCCCCAAGATGAGATCCCGATCCATGCCGCGCGAATGGTGTGTCTGCCGCGCTGCTTAAGTAGTCCGAGCCGTTCACGCCAGTCGATGAGAGCGAGGTGGCGGCATCGGCATGGCGTCGCATCCGATCCGTGCACGGGCTTACTGCTTCGAAGAACTGGGGGTTTGAGGTGGAGAGGCTAGGCGCCGAGCGACTCGCGAGGAGGCACGGCGTGGGCAGAAATGGAGGTGCGCCGTGGGCGATCGAGGCCGTGGCGTGGTGGTGCTGGGGAGCGTAGGGCGGAGAGCCGGGGAGCTGCGGCGCGGGCGCACGACACGTACGGCGGGGAAGGTTTGGAAGAAACTTACTGTCGGCGCCGCAGAGGTCTAGAAGGCGACGGCCATGATGCTGAGGCAGACAAGAGCTGCCGCCGCCGCCCACGCCATCTTTACGAGGACCCCAACCGGCGCCCGGATCGGTTCGTCTCCGGCGACGACGCCACCGCCGCCCTCGCCGCCAGCGCGGATATGCCTGACCACTATCAGAAGCATCCCCATATAGAACGTGACAGTGGCTGCAGCGGGAAGGGCTCCGCGAGCCGCCAGCCCAAGCGCCCTGAGCTGCTTGGTCGCCGGGATCCGCGCCGCCACCGTCACCTACAGGCGGCAGCACAAAGACGAGATATTCGAGCGCGCCAGCCGACGCGCATAGCGTGAAGGTTAAGACGCCCGGCAGCCGCCGGTTGCCGGCGCCGGCTTGACGGACGTGGCGGTAGGTGTGCCCCGCGGCAGTGAAGAGGACCCCGGTTGTGGTCAACAGAAGCAGCTCCCGGTTCCCGCCGTGCAGCAGAGGTGGGGCGCCTTGAGCGGCGGCCGCCGCGGCACCGCCGCCGCCATACTGCAGACCACGGAGGTTGACGGCGCTGATCGCGGCGCCCAGGGCGGCGGCGGCTGCTGCGGAAACTTCGTTTTCCATGGCGCGGTGTGCGGGGCGGGCGAGGATCTGCAGGTGAGGCGAGAAGGGGCTGCGGCTTCGGTTTTGTAGTGAGCTGCGGTTGCTTGTTGGAGGGGAAGGCTGTGCTGTGGTGGGGGCGTGCGTGTGATCGTGCGCTCTCAGTTGGTGAACGAGCTACCTTTATGCAGTGGCGCCGCGGCGACCGACCGCGGAAGAATCTTCTACTTGTCCTCCTCTTTTTATATTCCCATTTTCGATGAGATTTTGAGCTAGACCGAGACCAGGCCCAAGCACTCCAGCAGCAGGTTACTGCTGAAAATTAGAGGACTTTGCTTAGCAGATAAATATCCTGTAATCGCGTAAGTTAGTGGAGTACTTGTTTGTCTCAGACGACGGCCTTATTCTAAGGCCGGTGTCACTGGGACGTGCGTATGAACACGCAAAACATTGGTTGCTTGCGCACTGCAGATATGGTGAAGTTTGAAATATAGACGACGAGCTGGTGACACCCGCCTAAGGAAACTTCTACTACATTTACCCTAGTAGGTTGCTGGTTGAAATAAAGGACTACTCCACTAATTTCATGCGTTTTCGGGTTCAGGGTATGAGATTTTCTTGCGTGGCTGTGGCGTGCATCGGTGCAATTTCCTCTGTGCATGGCTGTGTTGGGGGCGATCGGATTTTTACTATTCACGTCTAATTTAACATTTTGTAACGTCGGACTATCAACCCCCTTTAGGCTATATCTGATCAGGGCCTGTGTGCTTTTATTCTGTTGAATGGCCCGTCTCAGCCTCCAAACTATCACTGTGCTATGCAACTTCGCAGTTGGTAGCTCTGTGGTCTGTTGTCTTTTCTGGGGTTAGGGACACGCGAACGAGACAACCAAACTTTTGGGGGTGAAACTGTAAGCAGGACTTGCAAATGTGGCCTGCCTTTTGATTTGTCAGTAGTACACAATACTTGGACCAAATTGCAGTATGATGTACTCCGTACGTACTAACGCAAGGGGCTGTTTCCAGCAAGGAGGCCCAAACGGAGGATCAAATGCCACGTCATCTACAAATTTTTCAGTTGCACCTTTGAAATTTTGTTCCTTCTCCATCAAGGTCCCTTATCCTCTTCCCTGGCTGTCCGCCTGTCGGTGACCCGAGGAAACGGCGCCCCGGCCCTGCCCCCGCTCGACGGCCGGAGACGACGCGATAGGCATGGCCCCAGCGCCCGCCGCTCCTCCTCCTCCTCCTCAACGTTCGCCGCCGCTCTTCCTCGACGTCCGTCCGCCGCTCCTCTCGCCCACTCTACCGTCGCCCGACGTGGACCACGACTCGGAGCGCCAGAACTTGCGGCCCGCGCCGAGCGCTGCCGGGCCGTCGACGGGGGTGGCCATGGGCGCGCGAATTTGGCTCGGGCAGGCCCGGATCTAGCCCGAGGAGGCGACCGCGGCGACCATAGTGGCCGGGGAGGAAGGGGCGGCGGCAGAGCGAGGAGCGGGGAACGGGGAGGAGGAGTGGCAGCGGACTTCGAGGAGGAGGAGTGGGCGGCCGCCGCCGCCGATGAGCTGGCCGCGGGCGGGTGCGCAGGCGCGGCGCGTGAAGGGCGCTGCAGGAGGGGTGATGGAAGAGGATAAGGGAGCTCGGTGCAAGAGAAAGAAAATTCCAAGGGTGGAAATGTAAATTTTGTAGGTGACGTGGCATTTTGGTCTTCCGGTTGGGCTCCCTCGCTGGAAACAGCCATGTATCTAGGCTGATCCTGGGCCAACTCATCAGCCCGTGGCAATAGTCCCGATGGGCCTCAACCCCTCTGTGCCCAACCGGCCCAGTCAGCCAAGTCTCATTTTTTTTCCACATCTTATTAGCATAGACAGACACAGGCTGTGGCTGTCCGATCCTCAGCGAGTTCCAAGTCCCAACCCAAGACGATTGGCGCTTCTTATATTAAGCAAAGACAGAACACCTACCTATTTATCGTCAAATAATAAAGGGAGATGGATGTGTCCAGCAGATTGTTCATCCTTGACTTTTCTAAATGTACTAATACTTTCGCGGTACCATGCTTTCTCACTCATTTCAAGGGATCCGTTTCGGTTTGGTACCTCGCTGAAGCTGAAAGGAACTCAAGGCTTACTGGAACAGTCAAGCAAGTCTAGTTCAGGCTTCAGGATTGTGTTGCTCCAAAACTAAGCCAAGCAAAAAGGACCAGCCAACACTGAAGAGACAGGTAGTAGACCAGACAAACCTCTGATGCCAGTGGCGCGGCGCGAGTTGGAAGCAGCTCAGCTCAGTTGAGGCCGCGGCCATGCCGCTCCATCGCCTTGTCCATCTGCTGCAGCGACAGCACCGGCGCCGGCGCCTGCGCCGGCGGAGCCACGGTGGCGACGAAGAGGAGCCGGAGCTAAGCTAAGGTAGATGTGTGGAAGCTCTGGACATATGAGCCGGAGACGGAACACGTTGACTTGAAAGGTCTCCCCCTCCTTCAGCCGCCCTCGCCATCTTCAGTAAATTAACAAGTGGACAGTGCGCGCGCCATCACTCAGACACTCCACAATCGACACCACACACCAGTGTGGTCTGTGGCCGTGTGCGCGCGGGTCCACGTATCAGAGGGAAGAACGGAACAGGTCGTGTATAGCTCGTTCTCCCGGGCAATCTAATAATCTGCAGCTAATAATTGGCCGCTAGGCGCTAAACAACGTTGTGTAGCAGTAGTGCTAAAAGAAAAAAAGCTCCATCGACCGAATCCGTGCACTACGCTTGGTGTTCAACTAGGCAGTTTTAGTTGCGAATAAGTACTCCCATGTCCCAATTTATAGGTCGTTTGATTTTATTTTATACCAAATAAATGACTTTGCTCATCTTATTTAAAGATTTTCATAATTATCATTTATTTTCATTGTGATTTAGTTTAGCATATAACATACTTCAACTACAACTTGATTTTTTTCATATTCACAAATTTTTTGAATGGTACAAAAAAACGGAAGGTCCAATGGTACAAAAGCAACCGATTACAGGACGCAGAAAACAGCAAGCGAATCCATCCAAAACTTGACCAAACGAGCTCCAAGCTTCACAAAACTTTAAGAGAAGTTTGTCTAAGACATGAAAAAACTTTTCCCAAAAGATCCACTCCAAAGGATTCGGAATTCGTCACGAATTTGACTCCTCAAGAAATGAAGCACGTTGTCAAGCAAAAGGTTCACCAGGGGTTGCTCGTGGATCGAACGGATTTGGCACTTTAGGGAACTAATCCACCACATCTAGAAAGCCAAAAACACAGCAAAAGAATGACTCAAACTCAGCCAGCACAAACACCTAAAAGTCAAGGTTTAAGACAAAAACCAACTTAGAGGGGGGAAGGAAAAGCACACCAGAGCTGGACGAAATCACTTCATTAATGGCCCAAAGGGGACTCAAGATTCAGATTACAATGAAGGATTACATGACCAAGCTACCACCCACTCCTACCCACTTCTTGTGGAGGCTAGATCTCTCAAAACCTCATTTTTTTTTTATGTTGGTGACGAAAATAGGACTCTAAACCTAGTCTTAATGAAACCCTAACTAGCCAAGAGATAGGAGACCTCCATCTCTTATTTATACTACATACTCATTACTAGGTTGTTTTGCAAACAATCCCTCTAAGATACATACTCGATTACACTAAAACGCCTGTAGAGGCTTGAAAAGACCGATGGTAACTCGGATGGACGAACATGATGTAGTCCTCATCTTCTTCGCCTTGAAGTAATCTCTTGATTTCCTTCACGTGTTCAGTAGTCCTTCCCTCAAGATAACTTTCGGTTTTGGAGAACCCAGCGACCAGCCCGTGGTTTTGACATTGGAACCAAGAAATGGTCTTGGACCCCAGTTTCGGACTAGGAAACATTTGTTGGGCTTCTCATCCCAAGTGATTTTACGGCTCACGACATCTTTCCGGGCCTAAGATCACACTTATGTACCGACCCTAACTTGGACCGCAGCCTGAGCCACCTGCCAGTCCACTTGGTAAGGATTTTATCACATCAAAGTCCATTCTAACGCAGTCTCTCAGTCCACTCGAGATGACTTTCCTCTATGTCACACTTAAGAGGTGTCCGCTTTACAGTGTTCGCTTGATAAGTGCTAACAGACAGTACGAAAGACCAGGGACACTGGAGTCTCTGAGGATGGACTGAGCTCAATTGTTGCAAGGAACAGCACTGAAATCAATTGTTGCTTTTATACAGAGGCCGTTAATAATTTGCTGTCTAACGTCAATCAAAAGAGAAGTAACGGATCGAGACAGTACTTCGATCACATGCGCACGGTGGAGCGTGCTCGCGGTCGTGGGTCGTCTTATTACGATGGAAGCACCTCCTGGACAGGATGTGACGCTTTTATTGGCGGCGAAGCCGCGTTTGTGTCTTGGTCGCGCGGCGACGACAACGACTCCGTCGCGTTTGCCTTGTCCCAAATTCTAATCCCATCGTACGACAGCTCCACCAATCAGCAGCTCTCCCTACGCGTCAAATCCCCAAATTCCTCGTCACCCGCACGATACAATGTGGCTTCACCCTACTTCTACAGGCTGCAGCAGCACAGAACTTTTGGTTCCGTACTGCCACCACATCTACTCTCTCTCCAAAAAAAACTTGTCACGTGACTTGATTTCGTAAATTGTTTGTCTTATTAAAAAAATTACAAATTTTATTTATCTTTTTACAATTATGTTTGTAATCATATTACAAACGTAATTATAAAAGAATAAAAAATATTTATAAATATTTTTTGAATAAGACGAAGGATTTATCGTGCACTGAATGTTTGAATTGAATATGTACGCTCTCACGTCACCTGAGAACAAAAGGCCGGCCTTTTTCCTCATAATCTCGCAGACTCTGCACTTCGCATGGGGAAACGAAAAGAAAAGGACCAATCATAGTACTGCAGAGCCCAACATTGGCCAGGATATCCCCTACTTTTCTAAGGTCCAATAAACCCATGACACCTGATGACCTATCCGACGGAGCACCTCATACGGCTAGGTGCATTTTGCCATTTTGGCAGTGTTGTGCAGTGTCATATACGTGGACGTGCATGTGCATCACGTGTGGCTTTGTTTGCTGCCAAATAATCAAACAACTTACGGCAGACACAGCAGTACACAGACAGTTCAATTTACTAGCATTGGGACGGCCAGAGAGGGGGGCGGACAGATCATCAGGACATCAACAAATTCACGACGACGCACATAGCCTCACAAACCCAATCTCGCATAAGAGCGTTCTGTTTAAGATGAATGAAATACCATGAGTAGCCACAATCATATTTCAATAGACCTAGACAAGGTTGAATGCCGAGGAAAAATGACACTGCATGCTACTACTAGTATACATAAAAAAAAACTCAAAATTAGACGTGTGATGTGCGCTATCATGCAGATCAAGCCAAACTGCATTGATGGTCGATAGTAATATATTCATATGGTTTCTATGGGACACCAAACATGAAAGTTGCTCCCTAAAAAACCGTGGACTAAAAAAATATATTAAAAGCAATATGCTTAGGCCTCAATCGCTACATGTGCACAAAATACAAGGTAAACAAGCAGAGAAATCATCAGCATTCATTCAAAGTGTCTTTAGAGCAAAGGGGGTGTATACTAAGCCAAAGCGTGAACAGAAGACAAGAAAAATGTCCTACATGCATATAATAAAAAGAAAAACACAGTTATTAATAGGTGCTACCTCCATCCAAAAAACAAATTACAGATCTAGCTATGTATCTAGGCGAATACTTGTCCAAATACAAAGCCAGATTTTGTATTCTTTTCGTCACTAAGTAATACTCAACACCGTAAAATTAGAATAGTCCCCAACAATTCCCTTATCAAAATCCCAAGCCAGCTGTAGCAACAACAGGAGGGGGGGGGGGGTGGCGATGAAGCCTGTGAATTTAGAGAGCCATAGCCTGAGCATAAGCTTCTCCTAATTGTGCTGGAACCTCCTTGTTTAGACCTGCAAATGGAAAGTAAAGGATCCATTCCGGTTGTCAAAAGCCAGGCCATTTTGGATAGTTGCTTATACTAGAATACAAGCACCTCAAATTAGTAGAATCAGCAATGATCAAGTAAACATGCACCAGACAGAAGATTAGTGCAATACATTACCCCAACATACAAGCAACTTATATTAATACTAACTCCACTCTCGAATATTTATCGCCGTCTAGTTTATTTTTAACTAAAATGCAACAGATAAAAAAGAACGGAGGGAGTACTAGCTAGTATCCATTAAATTAGTTGTAGAAGCAAATGCAAGTTTACCATGACAGCAGCCACGCGGTTTCAAAGTATCAGGCACACAAGTAACCAGTGGTCCAGCACAACAACATTCAGTGCTGGATATTATTACAGGTAAAACTTCGAGTATGGAATGCAGGGAAAATCTGCTCTCGAACTCGAAGGTAACCAACAGCAGCATCTCTTCATCACCAGCTTGCTTAATTTGCATCATATGCATTACACAAAATGGCCCACACGTTGTGTTATCATCAGCAGTAGCACCAAATTAACTGAGAATTGCAGAATGGACATGATTAACTTCAATGATGATTGTATAACGTAAGATGTACTTGTAAAAAGACTTGTGATTGGGTCAATCATTAACAATCAATCAGCAATATAACTCAAGCTAGCAAATGACGATTATTCTAGGGGAACGAAAGGAATTGATTCATGGAAGAAGTGGAGTAGCATAAAGGCTGTTCATCAGTTTTCTTGCTGCAAGTGCAAGCCGCTGCTTAGGGAGTCCGAGCCTTTCACTCAGGTTCTGCTCGCTTCCCTCAGCGCGGCGCGGTAACCCCGTCATCCAGATACCTGTGATCCCGCGCCGCACGCAGATGCCAAAACGAGCACGGCCTCAATCGATCGGAGGTCGGTGGCAATGGGATGCTCCGCTCAGTAGCTCACCATGGACGAATAGAACACCTGTCGGAGTGGGCAAGCACAGTGGCTGGCAGCGGCAGCATACAGATACAGTACAGGCCATGAGGCCAGGTCAGCCACACTCATCTCTCATACTTCGAATTCGACCACAGCAAACTTGTCTGCTCGTCGCGGAACGGAACCACCGCCCATCTCGGCGCCTGCGAGCTTGTACTGTAGTCCATCCAGCATGCAGCGCCATGTGCGGCGCAGCTTGCAGCGAGGAGCGGAGGAAGCGCGAATCGCCGACGAAGAACTGGCATGGGGGTTCGAGGGTAGAGAGGCTAGGCGCGCGCGAGACGCGCGAGGATGCACGGCGTAGCGACTCGCGATTAACGAGGGATCGAGGGGGCGCCTGCTGTTGGTTGACACTTGACAGAAGGGGCCGGGGGGGGGGGTACGACGGAGAGCTGCGGTGCGAGCGCACGGCAGGGAAGTTGCATGGGGAGAGAGACTTACTAGAGCTAGGCCTAGGCGCCGTAGAGGGAGGCCACGGCCATGAGGCTCTTGACACAAGAGCTGCCGCCGGCCCAGGGCCATCTTTGTGAGGATGATGAGCCCCACGGGCGCCAGGATCGGTTCGTCTCCGGCGACGACGACGCCGCCGCCTTCGCCGCCCACGCGGATATGCCCGACCACTATCAGGAGCATGCCCAGAAAGAAAGTGACAGTCGCGGCAGCAAGAAGGGCACGGAGCGCGGCCAGACCAAGCGCCCGAGCTTGCTCGCCGGGGTCCGCGCCACCTGCAGGCTGCACCACAAAGACGAGAAATTCGAGGGCGCCAACAGACGCGCATAGCATGGAGGTCAAGAGGCCCGAGAGCCGGCAGGTTGTTGGCGCCCGACCCTGCCCCTGCGCCCGCGCCCGCGCCGCCTGGTGTTACGGAGGAGGCTGAACATGAACGCTGGCTGCAGTGAAAAGGCCCCCGGCAGAGGCCAACAGCAGCAGGTCTGGGACTTGAGCGGCTGCCGTGGCAGTGGCACCCACGCCCGCCTGCGGATCAAGGAGGGTGACGAGGTATAGGGCGCTGATCGCGGCGCACAGGGCGAGTGTGGCGGAGGAAACTGCGTTCCCCATGGTACGTTATGCGGCCGGGCAGGAGTCAGGACGGGGATCTGGAACTGAGGGAGGGCCGGCCAGACGCCGGAGTGGCGCGCGCGCGGTTGCTTGTGGGAGTGGCCGAGGGGTACGAGTCAGGATCGGAGGACAGGGAAAGGCTGGGGCGCCGCGACCTGGGCTCGTGAGTCTCACAGTAGGTGACGTGTCTATATATATCCTGGTGCCGTGGTGGCAGCAAAAGTGTGCCTTCTCCTTCTCTCTTCCCACCACTTTTCTTAATTACCCCTTTTCAGTGAGATGGGAGTGCATCATGTTAGTGCTAAAAGGAGTTTTTTCTGAGCTTATAAATACTCAAGTGGTGGCATGACCTCCTAACAGCTACTAACTAGTTTGGTAATATGTATTGAAGTCATTTGAGTGGGATTGATGTGTGTTTCAAAATCCACCTCAATCCCTTTCAATCATCTCTCCCAATACATGAGTTACTAAAGTAGATTTAAATAAGCGTCTGCTACGTTACCGCTAACAAAAAAGGGATAATAAACAATAAAAATGATGGTTGAAGAGAGGGGAGAATTAGGCAGTGTTTGGTTCGGGGACAATGAAGAATGGGATGGTTCCATCCCTGATTTTTGGGGTGGGTTCATCCCAACCTTTATTTTGTGGTTTTTGTTTGGTTGGAGGGCCAAGATCAAGGATGGAGACACATGACATGTGGGTCCGTAGTGTCAGCCTCTGCCTCCTTCCCCCCATTCTCTCCTCCAGCTCGCCCCTTCGCCATGCGTGCCACCGCCGTCCCGCTAGCTCCCCACCGGCGCTCCCCTCTCCTCCTCCTCTGCGACGCCGTGGCCGCGCCCCTCCAGCTCCCCGCCGACGCTCCCCTCTCCTACTCCCGCGCGCTGCCGCGGCGGCCCCGCTCCTCCTCCTCCCAGCCCGCCGTTGCGGGGTGAGCTCGTCGAGGACGGGGCGAGCTCGCTGGCGACGGCGGGAGGCGACGGCAAGCGCGATGCCGGCGAGCCGCACCGCGTCGCCTCCGCTCAAGCTGCGCCGCCTCCTCCTCTCTCCCCTCGGATCTTGCCCTTGGCCCAAGGAGAGGAAGATGACGAGTATGGCGCATCCGCGGGCACTAGGCGGCCTGACGACGCGGCGGCGCTCCGGCGATGAGCGGGCCCGGGCATCCGCAAGGACGAGGATGGCGGATCTTGGGCTCGCCATGGCCGGGAGAGAAAGGGGAGGCGGACGGGGCCGGCCGGCTGCGGAGGAAGCACGTCCAGGACACGGCGAAAGGGCTGGGCCAGGCCGGGCAGGGCGCGACCGGGCAGTGGGCGTGGGTGGGTGAGCGCGAGGGGGAGACCGAGCGACGAGGGGACGGCGTCGTCCGCTCGATTTCGGGGGGCGACCCCGTCCCCGATTTTGGAGGACGGTGCCATCCCTGGAACGATTCCGTCCTCCCTGTCTTCCACCCAAACAGTTCAAAAACTGGGACCGTTCCATCCCATCCCTCCTCGTCCCCACAACCAAACGCACAGTTTCCGGCGTGTCCCAGGGTCTCAGGGAGCAAAGCATCCTTCTACCTCCTGTGTATGCCTATGAAACTTCATCCGTGAGACTGTGGGAGAGATCATTTTTTATCCAAATTTAATATTTGTAACATTGGACTAGCGACCCCTAGACCATCCGATCAGAAGGCCTTTGTGCTTTTAGGGCATGTTTGGTTTAGTGCTATCGTTGGTGAGGCTGCAGCAGCTGCGGCGGAGTTTTGGGCGGTGTATGTATCGTTGCCGATCGCTCTGGACTCTGGAGCCAGATAGAGCTGGCAGGGTCGCACTTGGCGCATCGCTCCGACACGGCACGGCAGCCGTGGGTGGTGGGCTGGACGACCGAGGCGTAACTCGCCTATTTGCGCCAACGGCAACGGGGGCCGGGAGCGGAAGTGGTCTTCGTGTCCGCCAGCCGCTGGCCGTGCGGATCGGACGACTGAGAGGTGAGAAAGACCACGGCAACGTGAACACGGGCACACGCGGCGGCAGGAAGGAGCAGTGGTTGGGTGCTGCTGTGTGCCGTTGCGTGGCCAGGAGCATCGTGGTCGTCTGCCATGAGCAGCCGCGGCGGGGGTGCGGGTCGACCGTCGCTGGCGGGGGTTTTGTTAATTCCCGCACGGATTAGGGCTAAGACTATCAGATTAGCACGTAGAAGAAGGGGATTCGGCCAAATCTGGGTTGAAATCATGTTTTCCCCCAAAATCCCCTTCTACCCGAAACCCTCGATCCAAAATTCCCAGAAATTATTTCCCCAAATCAAACCCGAATCACGCATCCATGGGCTAACGAGGGGCTTACCTGCTGGACATTGGTCGTTGCCATCGCCACTCATGTACACCACGGCAGCACCATGGCCGGACCAAGGATGGAACGAACGGGGGCATGAGGTTGCTTGCACAGTTCCCTGACCGCGAGACGCTAGCCCTGAGGAACCTCCCGCGTGGGCGTCGTCGTCGTGCGTTGTCGCTCGGGCCACAGTGTCGCCGGCGTTGAGGCTTCCCTCACCATGAGCTCAAGTACCGCCGGAGCTCCTCTCGACGGAGGCGCGTGCATGACTTACCGCACGCGCGCTCCAGCGAGGAGAGCCACGGCAGCGCTCGTCATCGCCCTCGCAGCCGGCGGCGCCTTGCCCTCACGGCCGGCGGTGCTCGTTCTCTCGCGTAGTCGCGTGCGCATCGCGCGGCGCATAAGGCGGAGGGGGGAGAAGCAAATGGGAGCTAGGGTTTTGGGGCCCCGGCGCCGCATGCGGATTTTGTTCCAAGGCGGGCGAACGATGGCCATCCGATCTGATCGGACGGACGAGGAGGAGAAGGGGGCCGCGACTGCGCGCCAGCAGTGGGCCGCTTTGGCGGCCCAAGCCCATGCTGCGGACCTGCATAGGGGAGAGGGCGCTAAGGCGGGCCGGGCTTCTTGCCATTCTAGGCCGTGTCCTGGCACGGTATAAGTTTTTCTTTTTCCCTGTGCAGCATTATGGCTAATTTAATTACTATTTTGAGTATTATTTTCAGCACCTTAATTGCTCTATGCTTTGTGGACCATATTATTGTATTATGATTATTTATGTCCATTTGATGATGCTGTCGTTTCGCTATTCTCTCAGTAATTATGTTATTTTTTTGATTTAAGAGCATATTATGTGATGAGGCTTTAATCTTGGGTGCATTATTAATTATTGCATTAAGTTTTTGATGCCCTTTATTGGAACTTGCTTATGTTTTAATCATATTTATGTGTGGGACATTGAAGTATTATGTCGGTGAAATTAATTTCATAATGTTTTCTTGCACTATCTCAAATAATTTTATGCACGTTTCTAATGCCTTATGATGTATCCTTTTATTAGAGCCAAGCTATTTTGTGTAGTGCTTTATTTCATGTGACTATGAGAAATCCTCAGTTGTGCAATTGTGAATCTTTTAATGCACAAATTTTAGTGACTATATATGTCAATGGATTTATTTTGCCCTTTATGTTTACCCTGGATTAGAATGGAACCAACGGGAAATTCTGGTCTGGCACTGCAGTCATAACGGGTACTAACTTAATAACGGTTCATGGTTATATTATAACCAACGTTGTTTATCGTCATGAGTCGCTAAAATTAATTGCCTGTATAATGTTTTATTCCTGAACCATACAGGCTCTATTGTGGGCATAAGTTTAGTAGGCTTTTAGATAATGCTCAGTTAGGCCATACTGACATTAAGATCATTCCACTTATGATACTAAGACAAGGTCATTTATTCAGTTTCTCTAAGTCTTGATCTAGGACTTAATTATGATATCTCTAAGTCCTTACAAAACTTTTGTTCTTTTAGATCGGTAATTATTTTGTTTCCTTACCGTAATTAATTCCTCATGTTATTTTATGTTATTGATCTTTACGCTTCCACTAATATCTTACTAATGATGTTTTGGCTATAATTATCATGAGATTGTTTTTTCCTCTCTCTAGCTAATTATTTTGGGACTTGATACAACTCTATTACGATGAGCTTAAACTTATGCTCTTGGCTATTAGTTAACCATCGTTACTTATGGTCATCTGTCATTTGAAAAGCTCTTAAACTAATTGGATTATTGAGATCACTAAGTCCCGAGCAATGTTTTGCTATGATCATATAATTCGAGCCAAACTTAGTTCAAGTAATCTCTGATCGAAATGGAACCAATGAGAAGTTTTGGTTGGAGATGACATAAATTGGGCTGTGGCACATATATATACTCACTCGATCCATGTTGATCTTACTGCTGTCTCATTCTTATGTTATCCCGTATTTTAAAGTAGTCTCAAACAAATATAGAACTAACGAAAAATCCTGGTTAGAGACACGATGTTATTTAATGATAACTGATGGTGCATGGATGTTTTTGACCAACGTCGATTATGTTCATGTATCTCTAATGTTGATTGCATCACTCATTGCCCCTAAGTCTCCCAAGTGATTAAGTCATCTCTAACTGAGATGGAACCAACGAGAAGTCTTGGTTAGGGATTTAGTGTCATTGTGGGAATCAATCGGGCATATAGATATTTTTTTGGCCAACACTGATTGTATTTATGTGTCTCTAAGAATTATATTGTTCCTTTAAAAACTATGTTTGATGGAACATCATTTACCATTGTTACTAACAAATCTAGCTCCCTACTGCTCAGTCTTCTAGAATGACATAATATTTGGAGGGTCGTTAATTTCTTTGGGCAGTGATGCAGTACAGGGCAGTCATTATTGTTGTTGTCATTATTACTACTATCATTATCATTATTACTGTTGATTTTATTTTGATGGCACGTTATTGATCTAACCAGCATATGATTGATTTTATGATATACAATTATCTGCCCTAAATTCATTGACATATATCATTACCTTTTATATTAAAGATGTTAGTCATACATATATCCCTTGATTATTATTATGAATTCGACCTTAAGTTTTGTTTGTTGTTTTCCCATGTATACCTATAAGAAATAGAGTAAAAAAGATATTAATTATTCATGAGGTTTATGATTATGCACAACTTCGTTATCAGCTCCCATTCGAAAAAGTTCCTTTTGGCAGTTAGGACATTGATGAGAATCCAATGGACTTCTTATGTGTCAACATCTTATGGGATTAACACTAAGAAAATATCTCTTATTATCATGCCACTTCAGTTCTGGAGGAGCGATCCCCTGATTCATTATGTTTTTACCAACATGTATTGAAAGCTCATTAGTCGTGATTTAAGAGCTAAGACATAAATTCTATTGAAGCTTTTGAGTTCACATCATAGATGAGTGAACAATGATTAAGCGCATAGTAATGTACAATCTTAATATTGGTAAAAGATAACACTTATTTTATTCGCCACCGATATTACCTCATGGATATAAATTTATTTGAGTTGAAGTCTTAGAGCTATCAACTATACAAGAACATGATGCTGAGCCTAAGCTGCTGGAGGTTTTGTCCACTGGCATAAAGTCATGCTTTTCGTCCTCAATTGCAATAATGTGATTATGCTCAATATTATGTTGTTAACTCCATAAGCTTCACTTCCAAACTAATTCTAAGAGAGTTCATCGAATTGTGGAACTACATTTTTACCACACTTCAAGGAGGAGAATTGAACGTCTCATTACTAGAAAGAAATATTCATCATGTAAAGGGTTTTTTGCCCATTAACTTAATTAAGTTTACTTCTCTATGAATATAAGTTTATTCTATTACTCAAATATTGGTGAACCTTAGTTGTTGTTAACCAAGTTCTCATGCATGAAGATATTAGTCGGTATCATCCAAAGTTAGTGTCAATTAACCGTATGTTATGAAAGGTACCGAAATCTTAGTTCAATTACCATCATGTTTAGAAGGGTACTATTATCACTATTATTAAGTGTACCGCTTAGTCAAATTTTATTGGGTGTTCTTAAGGCAAATAAATATCTCTTGCCTGTGGTGCTTATTTAACACATTAGCGAGACTCAATTTCATCATTGTGATAAGTTTTGTTGGCCCCTAATGATGTCTTCTGGTATAGCAACATTTCTAATGAAGTCAAGACAGTGGGTCGTGATGAGTCCACATTTTTTTCCTGGCTATGTGACTCCAAAGAAATAAACCAAAGGCAAAGTTTGAGTTCACATTCATAATGAAAGGGCTTCAGAACATTCTATGATTACTAATTTAATCGAATGGTACTTGATCTTTTTATTTCATAGATCTTTATGAGTGCCTACACAATAGTACACAAGTTGATAAGAAATTCTTATACATAACCAATAGGGATTTTGTACATAAGACGCAGAGTTTTACTTTTTCTTTTCGTGGTACTAATATATTGGTGATGTCTATTATGTTCCTCTAGCATTAAGTATTCACCATGTTCTGGTCCATACATATGAAAGTTTCACTCTCAAGCATATATTGATCGAGTATATAAGATATTATGTAAATAAATACTCTATCATAATGACTTGCGTTAAGGGTGGTATGTTTCTTGGCTCATTTTGATAAGTATTGTGTATATTTGAGTCATTATGTGCCCTTAATATCGGGATATTTGGCATATTTTAATTCAGGATGGACCCCTGGGATATTGTCAAGATAGGTTGTCATATACATAGCTTTGGTTGTAACCTTGTGTTACATATGACACTGATAACTCACGTGCTCCCATATAAGAAATAAGATAACCATCAAGTTAAAGGTTATTCAATCTGCAAGGTGTGTTGATTAATAAATCCACATAAGTTTTTTCTTTACCCTTACGGGGGAGCCATTGTGGAATGGCTCTAATCTATCTATTGAGACATTACAATGGAAATAAGTTAAATAAGATAACAATCAAGCTAAAGGTTATTCAGTGTGCAAGGTGTGTTGATTAATAAATCCACATAAGTTTTATCTTCACCCTTACGGGGGAGCCATTGTGGAATGGCTCTAATCTGTCTATTGAGATATTACAATGGAAATAAGTTGTGAGCTTGTAGAATTTTCAAATTCACGTTAGACAATGATGATTATGATTTAAGAATAAGATTATTTTCATTTAGGAGTTCTTATCCCGGACTCATTATGTAAAGTGCGAATTTTCCTCGAGTAACATGTCAAGTGATATTGCCAAACACTAGGCATTGTGAAAGATGGATCTAGGATCAAATGATGCTTAACATTAAGCGATAAGTTAAAATATAAGGATTAAGCATCCATACATTTTTCTTTATTGGCTCATGTTTAAGTCTTGCCGGCATAAAGACAAATTGAGGCCTATTATATTAGGGTAAAATGGAGATCTCAAGTGTTGATTCTGGAAATATGTTTTGTTCTCACTCTTATAATAATGAGAACAAAATTGCACGATAGGACCATAAGTAAATAGGCCATCTCCCATCATGAATAAGTGACTATCCAATCAAAGTGGATTAGTATACTGTAGGTACTATGGTTGCAGTGGTATTTTAGTGATCACTATAAACCTTTTTACCTCGTATGTTCTATCTTCTGAGAAAAGGACTTATGTTGCTAGCCCGCAGATTAAGGGAGAGAATGTTGGAATTAATCTAGGACCTCCAACGTGCTTGATCGAATCCTAGGGGGCCTTGGGCCTACCACTCCTAACAGATGCACCATGATCAGAGGGTGCAAACCATTTCCAACCTCTTGGCTCGGTCCCAACCAATGCCATGCTATAAGTACTGGACCCCGACGGCTTAAGATGATTAGCGAAAAGTAATCACGCGTCATTAGAACCCCAGTCCTCTAACCTACCGATCAAGGGAGCCGTCATTAGAGCATGGCAATTGGCTTGAAGACCGAGAGCCGTCGCCGTTCTCCTAACGGCGATTTTCCAGGGATGCATTCACGCGAGGAGCTGAGCCCACTATCACCTTCAAGATAGGGGGCGTCTACATCTAATTGAATGAGGTTAGTGTTTAACCAATTGAGGATTAGTGTTTTCACATCATCGGCTAGTGATTCTGTGGGATTAATTCATGTTCAAACTCTAACACATGCCAGCCTCCACCCAGTCGGCGTCGCCAGCACATCGAGCTCTGTCGAGATGTTCAGCGACCGCGTGACGAGCAAGAAGTCCGGCGAGAACTTGTTGGCGCCCAGCATGACACGGCCAGACGGGACACCTAGTTCGGAGTTCCCCAGTCCCCACACTTGAAGGTCGCCTTCTTCGTACCGTGAGGCTAGCATCCGGGACGCAGCCACGCAGGGCACCTGCAGCCACCACTTGTCCTCGTTCAGGTGGCCAGGGCCTCAGGCTGATCCGGAGGAGGAGGCAGAAGCTAGACCATTGGGGCGGCAGCGGCTTCTCGCTGGCTACGACTGGTGGCGAACTGAAACAGAACAGAACAGAACAGGGCTGCGGAGGAAAAACGATACTATAGCACAAGTACCAATATACCCTTAATTGCATTATCAGCTTTTTAAGAGTTTTAATTGCGCTTTCTAGATCAATCGTTAGGAAAAAAACCAAGTAGATACTGGCGATACTTGCCAGTCATGGTAAAAAAGCTCAAGCAGTAACAGAAACTATCAGCATTTATTGAAATCTTCAACAGCAAATAGGATTTCTACTAGCCCATAGCTTCAACATGAAGCCAAGGAAAAAATATATAACTAATAAGTATACATAACAAAAGGGAGAAGGAACATATAGAATTAGAACTCAACAGCTAGAACTAGCTAGATAACATCAACATGAGCCCCTAAACTACATAGACTAACTGAAGCAAGAACGAAAAATATAGAAGACTGCAAATGCAGAGTACCTACTCCCTAACTTGTATCAGGCTATCAGCTCCCCCTCCATAATGTTCTTGAAGTTCCGCTGGAATCTCCAAATCTCAACCTGTAAATTGAAAGGAGTGTACCCATTTCATCAGGCCAAAGGCATCCCTTTGGCACATTTGCTATGTACACCAGAAGACCAATACAAGCACGTCTAATTAGAAAAGTCATCATTCAGCAATGATCGGGCACATGCAGCAAACATAAGAATGCATCATATTACCCCACCAAGCATTTCCATAACTGATAGTCTCAAATGGTGACAGATGCATAGACAAGTTTATATCCGTAATAGACACACAATCTCAAAGTATCATCCCTGATTCGACTCCCAAAGTCACAACCAACCACCATAGCCATATTCAGTACAACATTCATCTCGACATAAATACATATGACAAAGTTCACTATGGAGATTTATGTTAAAATCTCTATATATATTGATGACTGTGTCAGGATTGTAGTCGGCCAGCACCTCTTCTTCTAGCAACTCGCTTTTAGAATCTGCATTACACAACATTGCCGGCATTCATGTTATCGTCTGTGTGCTATCACCAAAGTAAGTAACTGAACGTTGCAAAAACGAAATAATCAACTGTAAAGCTTTGCATATATAACGTAACAGCGCATCATAATTCGTAAAGGCTTTGACTTATCACCAGTTCAGCATTCTATTACTAGTAATCACGCGAGCTAGTGACGATTGTACGTAAACGAATAGATTCAATTAAAGAAGCACCGAACTCCGAAGCAACATGTAGCAACAAATTAGCACACAGGCAAGGTGGCGGCGCTCCATGTGATACTGAACTACTGAAGAAAGTCGGAGCCGTTCACCCATCGATGATCGATCAGATGGAGTGGTGTCGCATCTGTTGGCGTCCACGGCCAGGAAGGCGATGATCATATGATTCATATATACTGTATATCATCAAGAAACGAGGAGTCGAGGAGAGCATCTTAATTTCCGTGTGATCTGCACACAAGCGACACAGCAAAGCCAGTCACTCGATCACACGGTCACACCTCGATCTACTCTAACTCAACCAAACTCGTCTGTCGTCGCGGAAGCAACATGACGGCATCACCTCCATCCCAATCAGGCAAAAGCATAAGGATTCAGGACAGCATGGGCGCAATGAGCCAAGGATTGACCGGGAGGCATGGTCTGAGAGGAGGTGTGCGTGCAACAGACCACACTGTGACAGCGCGAGCAAGAGTGCGATCCGGAGGAGGCGCGGCGCGGCGAGGCGGGGCCGATGGCTGCCGCTGGTGGAAAGGGAGGTGGGATGCAGCGGGGAGCCGCGGCGACGGCACCTACACGGGCGGAGGCGCGGGCACACCGTGGGGCAGGGTGGGGCGGCGGGGAAGTTTGTTGGGGAAACTTACTCGGTCATGGTGCCGTAGCAAGGCCAAGGCCATAAGGCTGACGAGTCCCGCCGCCGCTCCGATCGCAATCTCGGTGAGGAGCGACACGGGCCCCTGCTGGATCTGCTGCAAGTCACCGGCGACGGCACCCTCGCCGCCGCCGCCGCCGCCTTCGCCGCCGGCGCGGATGTGCGCGACGAAAAGAAGCATGATCCCCCAAAAGAAGGTCGCGGTGGCCGCGGCAGGTAACGCAGAGAGGGCAGCCCGACCGAGCGCGCGACGAGCCGCGTCCCCGTCCACGTCGCCCCCGCCTGCGCGCTGCGCGAGCAGGAGGAACTCGAGGAGGCCGGCTGCCGCGAGTAAGACGAAGGTGACGAGGCCCGACAGGCGGTGGGCGGCCGCGGCCGCGGCCGCGGCTTCGGCTTCATGGAGGTGGCGGTACACGCGCGCCACGGCGGTATACAGTGCCCCCGCGGCCGCCAGCGTGAGGAGGCTCTGGAAATCGCGCTCGCCCACGAACGCGGCGGCTTGAGCAGGTGTTGTAGTAGTAGTTCCGGCAGCATCGGGATGCAGGTTGAGGAAGGAGAGAAGCTGCACGGCGGTGATCGCCGCCCACACGTCGGCGAAGGCGGCGACGAAAGCAGCTCTCACCATGGCGATCGGCCCGGCCGGGGACGGGAGAGGAAGAGCTAGGTGTGGAGAGAGGCGCTGGCCGCTGGGTGGCTTGTCGCCACGGCGGGGAGGTCGCTACTCGCTAAGGTGCTAGGGTTTAACGCCTTTGAGGGGGTGGTGGTTGTGTGTGATTGAGGCAGTGAGAGGAGGAATCGGGAGGTAGAGGGCAAAGGGAGAGAAGGGGCCGAAGGGTGCGCGGGATGCTGCCATCATGCCGTGTGACCGATGACGCGATGGCCGTGTCCTTATGGGATTGGTTAATGCGCATGCGCCATGCGGGAACTTGAACCTGAGCCCGAGCGAGGAAGCTTCCTTTCGAACCTTCGGACGTTAACTGACGGAGGCTGTCTCCAATCCCCAGGGGCATTCTCCATCATCCTTGCTCGAATCCCACTCCACTCTAACGTCACATCATAAACAGTGTTGAAACAAGTGTTTTGAGGAAGGGGATGGAAAGCCCCATTGATTGTCTTCAGCGGGTTGCCCATACGGGCTGCATATAGTATAAAATAACATTGTAGCGCTATTATAGACAGAGAGTATATAGTTGAAACAGTGATAGTCAAATCCATTTGGACAACCGGTTAGAGACGGTCTTGCTACCTATATTTTAAAGAGTGAATTACACGTCAAATCCCTAATTCCACTATGTCTACAATGTTGTGACAGTATTTTGTACTACATCTATTTACACATTCAACTGGAGATGGCCTAACTGAAGCAAGGACGAAACACAAGGCTAGTTAAAGATTGTGAATAAAGCTATACAACAACCAAATGTTTTGAGGGGATCTCGCACCTGAATTTTTAACCAATCCATGAACGCCACCTCATTCTTCTTCTCCAACTCGGGCGAGTAGGGGTGTAAATGGCACTATATATTCATATCCGAGTCTTAATCCGTTTACGAGGCTTAAAATTTGATCCGTGTCTGAGTTCGGATATTCAGTATTCGATCTGCGTCCGTATCCGAGTACTCAAAGTTGGATAAATATGATGTCGACAATCATTCAAGTCTTATCTGACACGTCTAAAAATATACGTCCTGATCCATACCCGAAGAAAAAATATAAAAACAAATATGATATCAATAATATCCATCTAACCATCTGTATTCAATCTGATTAAACCCCTACCGGCGAGGTTAGCATTTGGGTTAGGGGGGAGTTTCGGGGGGTCAGAGTTACCTGTAATCTCCGGGCTTGGAAGGGGTGGCCAGGGAGGTGGCTGGCCCGGCGGACGGGACAGCGAGGCGGCGGGGGCCGCGGCCACCGAGGGGGTAGAGAAGAAGGGGCGCTGATCTCCACCTCGGTTAGCATCAGGTGACAGTAGGGGGCGGTGGCGGAGGTGGCGAAGACTTCATTGGAGGAGCCGGGGAAAGCGGTGGTGGTGGGGGCGACTGGCGAGCAGTGGATCAGGCAGCGGAAGCTGGTGTCGGAGATGGGCTATGCGGCGGTAGAGCGGGGAGAGGAGGCAAGGTGCGGGGGGAGAGAAGCGGTGACGAGGCACTAGGGAGGTAGGGTCGTTGTGGGCAGGGGAGAGAGCGGGGGAGTGAGGTGGTCCATTTTAAAATCCTATAATCCAAAAATCTTAGGTTGGAGGGCATTAAAATACTTGAATGTCTAGTTACAGCTTTAAAATTTTACGGACTCCTCATTAACCATCATATGAACTGCGTACACATGTGATCAAAGGCCTTATTCTTTCTGGTACCTGCACTCTCTCAGGTACTCATCCGGTATGTGTGACCCTTGACCCCTTCTTTCTGCCTCAGCGTATTCTATGGTTAACACACAAAAATATATTAAATATCCTAAACATGACATCACCTGAGACCCATGTACTATAACCGATTTGAACTGCCACACTATTAAATTTACGTCCAACTGAGACCCTTCATTAATCCTTTGCTCCTACGTTCTCCAGATTTGTAGAATTAATAAGGGGTTGACTCAGCGAAGGGGTTCAATCCCCCAATTGCCCTAGAAATTATAGAACCTCCCCTAGGCCCTCGCCCTCCTCATTTTCAAGCAGAAAGAAAGAATAGTATGAGAGGGGGAAGAAGAAGAAAGGGTAGATAAAAAAAAGAAAGAATATAAGCTTCTAACCTTAGTGGTAAATAGCTGGTTCCACCTTAGTGTTGGAACATGATAACTCTAGTCGCAGTCATAGGCTCCTAATAAATTCTTGCTCTTCCGGCATTGGTGTACACGTGGGGGGGGGAAGCGGGGAGGGGTGCAACGTCTAGCCCCGTGAATCTTCCTATCCACCTAGGTGGACGAGAGCGCCGCTGCCACCCCCTACTCTTCTCTTATCATACCTCAAATCAGTACGAATCAGCCCAAGGCCCACCGGCACTCCTCCTCCTCCCCCGAGCTGCCACGCCTCTGAGTTAGGGTTAGGGTTCGAAGTTTTAGGTTCGGGGTTAGGAGTGGCCGGCCGACGGGTCTCCTCCACCTTCGGCCTTAGAGGGATGGGGGAGGGGGGCAGCCCGGCGGTGGAGGCCGCCGAGACGGCGGCGAGGGCGCCATCGGTCGGGTGGCGGGGGATGGCGGTCGAGCAAGGTAGGCGATGGGGGCGACAAGCCCCAAGTTAGCAGTGGGCAGGCGCGACGGAGGCAGAGGGTGGTGGGCGGAGCGGCGAGAGCCGCCGGCCATGGGCAACAACATTGGAGGCGGCCGGCGGGGGAGGGAGGCGGCGGCAGGATTAGCTCCCGTCGCCAGCCACGCGGGAAAAAAGGGGGAGGGGAGGAGAGAGGTGGGTAGATCCAAAATAAATAGAATCCGGTCAAAAAAAAAGAAAAAAGGCCTACAAACGGTGGGTGGAAGGGTGCTCTGGTCCATCAACGTGGAAGCTAACAGCCCCTGTCTAGCCCGGGCTCACCCCTCTAGCTTGTTGGGAGTTCGAAGCAAATGTGGGTACAGTGGTCGCGGTGGTGGCATGTTGTGGTCTGGATGCCCTGCGACGTGATTCAGTGGTGTTACGTGGTGAAAGTCTCGACAGCAATGCGTGTAGGTGCAGGCCTATTCTTTTTGTGGAGATGTTCGTAGATTACCTTCATGGATTCTATCGGGTCAAGAGCAATGTGTGAGACAGTATTTGAGACAATTTTAACATCATAAATTTCTAAGTACATGAGCAATGTGTAGGATTTTTTAACACTAGGACAAAGCAAGCTCGAAGTAAGGACTTAGCTGGAACAAGTTTGAAGCTTGGCCTTTTGGTTTTCATTTTAAAAATTTCTAGCTGTATTTATTCTTTTATTCCTCGGTTTTGAGGCAAGGGGTCTAAAAATTCTTTGTATTTTTTTAGTTGCATATATCGACTGGATACAACTGGCCAAACGTTTTTTTATTATCTACAAATGTAAAAAAAAAAAGACTCAAGCCGTCAACCAGGCATATGAGGTGTTTGCGGGGCCTTGCCTGAAGGGTCCTACTCATAAGCCTATCTGTGTTGTACCACTGTACTAGGGCCTAGTCCCATGTTTAGGTACAACAGGTTTGTACAAAAAGCTTGCCTAAAGAGCGAAGGAACAGAGTACAAGCAGTATGTCAACGGTGATCTTCCGGTCCACCCACCCTCTTATATTTTTTTTACCTCATTTCGGTTCAAATCAGGCCATTGGCCCAAATCCACCTCCTACTCCCCTAGAGCGCCATCGGCTTCCTCATCTTCCTCCGTTGCCGCCATCTTGTCATCGTTGCTGGCGGTCAGGGTTGGGGTACGGATTCGGGGGTTAGGGTGGCCGGCAGGGTCTCCTCCACCTCCGGCCTTAGAGGGATGGCCGGGGGTGGCCAACTAGCTGGGCAGTGGAGGCGGCTGAGACCGGCAGCAAGGGCGTCGCCGGTCAGGCGGGGGAGGAAGGCTGTTGGGGAGGGTAGACGGCGAGGGCGACCGACAGCGTGGTAGCAGAGGGCAGTGGGCGGTAGTGGAGGCAGCCCGCGGGCGGGAGGCGGCGGGCGTGGCAGGGGAGGGAGGCGGCGGTGAGATTAGCTCCAGTCGCCGTCGCGGGGAAGAAGAAGGTGGAGGGTGGAAATAGAGGTGGAGTAGAATTTGGCCTAAAACAAATAAAATTTTGCCCACCCAAAAATTAAAAAAAAGGCCCATGGGTGGATGGGACACCGATTCACCCAGGTGTGTCTAATAGCCCCTATGTTAATGCTGTCACTGGAAATCAGAAAATGACCTGCTATGCCTAGTCAGCGGCCGCCTTACTTGTTTCAAGATGATGACAGTGATGCTAAGGCTATCCCAATGTATGGTGTCATACACATTTAATACATGCTATGTAGGACAGAAAGCTGATGCGGCATGTGACTTAAGAGGGAAGATAATAAAACAAGAGATATTATTTGGACACGAGATCATAAGCATTGGAACCTGAACCATGTGACCCACAATTCATACTCTCATACTACATCTAGCATTTAATTGTTTTGCCGGAGACTACGAAACTACACATAATACTATACATTGGGATAATTGTATCATCTATAGTAACATATGACATGATAAATTGATAACTTTAGATACTGTGACAAGAAACCGTGGCTTGAGAATGGCCTAACTGAAGCCGAAAACAGTAATAAATGGATGTCGAATAGGTTACCATTATCAGAGACAGTGACGCTGATTAAAACCAAGATAGGAGAGAAATTTCCGGCGTTTGTTTCGGTTGTATGGGTATGCGTCTCCCAAGTCCCGACCATCCTAATTGAATCGGTGAAATTTAAATCCAGCCAATTGAATTTGGCGAGATGTGAATTGCTTCATCTAATTTGGTGGGAACAGCATATCTCTGCATTTTTTATTGAGCGGCCATTATTTTTGCAAAAAAAAAAGAAACAGAAAGTGTAAGATATTTCGTGCATAGTAGTAACAAAAGCTGACAAGAAGCGTGGCCCAAAAGGCCTCTCGAGGCGACCCACTGGGCTTTTGCTTGCAGAACACCGCCGATGCTGGGCACACTGGTGTTCTGATTCAGCCCATACCCCCGTCGTGCTCCCTTTTACCATTTCAGTTTCAGTTTTGAGGAGTTTGGCGTAGAAGCAACCAAATTAATTAAGCAAAATAGATAGAAGGCCTGTTTTGCTTTATACTGTATGGACTATGGACAAAGGAAGGAAGACGAATATATGTACTCCAGTAGATATCAAATCCATCTGCGGTTATTAAGCAGCGTTAGTAGCAAGAGAAGAAGTCAGATCTGAGGCAAGCGTATATGTTTGTTCTGGTTTCCGAGATCTGCTTGGCTGTGTTGGCCACTTGGCCGGTAGAAACTAACTCGATAGGCGCCTAGATTTGATTGGTCCCAGAACACGGCAAAGCACAAGGGGCAGAGCTCGCAGCATTGCACAGACAGCATAACAAGCAGTAATAAAGTGTACTGGTAAAAATAATAAGGGAGAGCTGAGTAGCTGACAGACCTGCCGTTGCATGACACGACTGTCAGCAGAGAAGCTCGGCTCTGCAGACTGCAGCTCAAGGCGACGTGAATCCTGCCGCCTTGGGGCCCATCTCCGGCGGCCGGGAGGATAGCAGCAGATCGGCGTCCATGGTGACGGACAGGCCTCTAGGCCAGGGGCGAGCTAGATGTGGACTGTGGAAGCTCTGCAGCTCTGCTCACTTGGAGACGGAGCCCCGTTGACCCCCTAAGTCTACCTGAGCCGGTCTCCACAGCAGCATCCAATTCCAACTGGCAAACGCACTGCAGACAGGGACGTCACTGTGGATCTGTACCGCCGGAGGCTCCACCTGTCAGAGAGACGAAAACGGCGCATGGGAATCTGCGGCTCATGATTGTGCGGTAGGTGCTAAACAACGTGGTATAGTAGTAGTAAAAAGAAAAAAAAAAAACAGCCCGTCGTCAGTCGTGAAGCAGCACTATTCCTTCGATCCCCATTCCATTCGTATTTCTGTCGATTTCTTCAGGCCAGTCATATAAGCCGCCTGACTTCCGTGCAAAGTCACCTCCAGTCAAGTTTATGTTCCTATAACTAAGGGGAACAGTTTATTTCCTCAGTTAATTAATTAATTTGGAAAGACAAGTGCCCAAATTTAGTGTAGAAAATAAACGACATATAATTTATATGAGTTATTTTGTCCAAACATTAAGTTTATTAGTTAGGTACAGGCACTACAAATACGAGATTTACCATTAGTCGTAGCCCATCGGTTCGAGGGACAACAGAGCAAACTAGGCTCGGATTGCTTTAGGTTTCACCCATCCCATCCGGTTTTTGCTTTATATTGTTTCTTTAGCCTGACTCAGTCTAAATAAAGACCAATATACTATCTTCATTCTCGAATATTTGTCGCCCGCTGGTTCATTTGCTGAACCAAAACGTGATAAATAAGAAAGAATAGAGGGAGTATGTTTTTTCTTTTCCAGTTTGCTTTTATGCTAATTCTATCGGATGCTTATTGTTTCTTCATTACCCATTTAATTTCTTTTACTTTGTTTCCTTTTTGTTCATATTTATTTTCTTATATTAGTCCACAAAGTTGAAAGAGTTTTGTTATGACGCTAGAACATAGTTCTCACGAACTGGGAATAGTTTTCTCATTAATCTTCTTGCGAAGCTTAATAATTTTGATCACAAATGTAGAACATTTTTCTCATTTGCAATCATGGATCTAGATGTTTTCTCATTAAGCTAAAACAATCTTACTAGAACGAATCCTGGGCCATTTCTCAATCAGTTAGGATATCCACATCGCCCGCTAACCTGTTAACCGTCCGATCTGCCCATCTTGTGATCTGGGCCGTCCAATATGGGAAAACGGGTCTCCAACCTGATCCGAACTCTCGCGAATTCTCTAGATTGACCTGTGCTGAGCTTCACGCCTCCCTCCTCCCGCCGCCTCTCTCACCATCCTCCTACCGCCGCCGCTCTCTCCCTCCCTCCTCACGGCAGGGCCGCGTGCAGCCTCCTCCGCCCCTGGCGCACCTCCGCCGCCCCCCACGCGCGCTACCTCCGTGGCCGCACCCCGCCTCCACCTTGATGCAGTTGGGGCCGCCGCCGCCTGCATCGCCTCCTCCGCGCATGCGCGCCGCCCCTCTTCGGCTCCTCCACGGCCGCACTTCCTCCTCCCAGTCGAGCCGTCGCCGCCGCTCTTCCTACTCCTCCTGACTGCCACAGCCCTCTCCTCCGCCTTAGCGCTCCCCCTGCCGTCCTCTCCGAGCTCCACTCCAAGCCTCCGCCTACTCCGCCTCCCTTCTCCCTTTGCCTCTCCCTTCCTCTTCCTGTCGTCGCCTCTCTCTCCCTCCCTCCTCCCAGCGGCGCCGTGCGCAGGCCAGCTGGCTCCGGCGCGCCTCCGCCGGCTACCGTGTCCTCCCTCTGCCGGAGCATGCGACCCATCGTCCTACTGCACAATATCTCAAACGTGACCACCTTCCCTCTCCCTTCTGTACCCCGCGCGCCCGTCGTCCTATTGCAAGAGCCACCGTCGGCTAGGAAAGCGCCAAAGCTGGAGCTCGTCATCTCGCTAGGAGGCCGAATGCTAGGGCGGCGAGGAGATGGCGCGCGACCAGGCGAGGAGAGAAGCGACAGCCGGCCCGGCGTTACAAGGCACAGTAGTGCGGCGCCTCGCGAACCAGCACACTCCTTCCGTGCTGTTTGCTACGCTGGCCAAGACCCCAAACAAGGTAAACCTACCGCTGAAACAAGCGACTACTCCACGGTCGATTCCATTAATCCCCTCTTGATTTGAAGTTTATCCATTGAGGCCTTGATTAAGGAAACAAGGTACGATTCGTCACTGTAAGCACCGCAATTGGCGATGTCTGTTTCATTTGGGCAAATGGAATTAGATCTGTGGGGAGTGGGGACAAGAAACCTAAATATAGATTTATCCGTGAGGTTTATCCATGTTATCTCAATGTTGCATCAAATGTGTTTGATACAATGCCTTAAAGAACCTCAGCAGGAGATATACATTAAATTTGATCTTCCCGGTATCTGTTGTCCAGAGCAAACAATGTTTCATCTTTTATGCTGGTTAAAATAGATATGAGAAATGTGCTACAAGACTGAACCAAGAAAAGGCAAAGGGTCTCGAAAAAAAAAGAGAGGAATGTAAAAAAAAGCTCTATAGTTTAGCTTCTGTTCTATGTTATACTGTTAGAAATTTCCTTGTCGATCTATTGAAAAAAATAACTTTAATGACCTATACCTCCATCTATTCTAAACAGCATTGAAACTGCTCCGATTATATCTATAAGTACAACACATGGACTTCAGAGATTCACCTGCCCAACCCATGATGCTGTTGATTCATGGACTTTAGAATTTGCTGGGAACATTGGCCGCTTTGCTCCATGGAGCACCCCAACAGCTGTTCCTTGCACTTGCACTATCGCTGCCTCCAGAGCCTTAGGTATTAATGTATTATAGGGTTCTTTCTGAAGGATTTCCTAGAAAGTGTTTACCTAGAATGTCACTAATCCAAATCTCCTTCGCCACTCTATTTCACTACTGCCATTATTCATCAGTAATATCTACCATTTATGTCAGAGTATATAAAATATTGAAACATATTATTAGGTCTACTAATGGATATACTCATATACCAAGATTCTAACATTATCAATCTGAGACGATCACTATATGCTACTTACGTTTTCCATTCTTGCTTCATCGCAGTGCTGCACTCTTGCCTTCATTACTGAATATGAGTTTGTTCTCCTTATATACAGAGTTAACATATATTACCTATAACTATTTGTGATACAACATAAGCTTAAAATACTAATATTTTTAGCATCCTTACAAAAAAAAGTCGATTATACAAAAAAAAAAAGTCTTTCATTCCTTATAAGCTACTGGTAGCAAGGTTTCATCCTTCCTCCTAACAAATAACAATAACGGGTACCTTCCAATTCACATTATGAGGTACTGCAGAAAAAAAAGGAGATATTCCTATTACATTTATATTTACTGAATATATCCAACTGCTATTGAAATAAATGGCTGCTGCCTGCTGTGGTGCACATACTCTCCAGTAACAAGTACTGTGATGCAACCTCCATGTTTTCCTTGAATGGTACGGCCTATGGTGATAAATTTGCCACTGCACTTTTTTAAAATATCCGGCACTACCCTATCGACACCACCCTCCAGGGCAGAGGTATGTGGTTCTGTTGTGTTCCCTTCTGTTTTGTTAACTAAATACAATTCCAGTGGCACTACACTGCACACTACTTTCCAATCTTTTTAGGTGTCAACCAAAGAAACAGAAGAAATTAGGCTAAAGCAATAATATCATCATGCCATTTGATGAAATGCCAGCAAGTTGGATTTGCATTAGAATAAAAAACTGAGAATTCTATTATTCAACTAATGATTTTGTGTCACGATTCTAACTAGCTCAATTTCTGTACCGACCGGTTCAACAATTTTTACATGAATACGAACGGCTCTATAATGTAGTGTCCACGACCATTCATTTAGTCATGAATTTTCTTCTTTGCCAAATAGCAAGTGGGCTTGCGCTTTTACGCAAACATACCAGGATGTAAAGAAAGTTCTTGCAGATAATTTATTTCTGGAAGCCTTCATTTGATTGGAACATGGCTGATCGTCGCTTTCTGCTGGTTTCTATTCTTTTTTATCTCCGATTTGCTAACTGCCGGTGTTTGTGTCAATATATGTGTATGTGATGCGGATATATGAATCTAAGCTAGCCTGGCTTCAGTACTGCGTAAGCTTAGATGATATCGCATTGTCTCTCGATTCAGCACCTGCAGCTGGCTCCATTTTCACATTTCAAGTTCGAAAAAACATTGCACAGATTTTCTTCCCTCTTAAAATTAGCTATTGCAAATAATCTCATATCTAATCTCTGATGGTGTTACCGTGGCAGCACAATGGCCATCGATCAAGACTTTGATATATTTCTTCACAACTCAATGGCAAGAGAATATTCTGGCCAGAGATGACGTGGCAACGCCGCGCCCAGGGTTTCTAGTCTTCTTCTAAACCTAGGACATTTTGTTACCTAAGTTGGAATTTTTCCTCTTGAACAAGGAATTTTTTCCTAAACTTATAATTTTTTTTATAAACATAGACCTTTATACTTTAAATGGAAAATTCTAATCCACACAAAAATAATTAGGCTAGGGAAATGAAAATGGCTAAATAATAGTCCACCTCGAAAGCAAAGGATGGGTGCTACACAGGCGAAGGGTTTGCGAGTGGCGGTGGCAGAACTACTAGCAGGGATGCGACGTATGAGAGTGGCGGTGCGGGGCATTGTACTGGGCTACTGGCCAGGGAAGGAGGAGAATGAGATGAGGGAGGTGGGAAGAAAAAAGAAGATGGGCCACGACGTAGGCAAATAAATAGGGCTGGGTTGGGAGGGCTTGCTGGGCCTGGTTCGTGCGGCCCAAATCTAATTTCTGAACTGAAATACATGGGCCTTGAACATTTTGTGAATGCTTAGGATGGGTTCAAATTCGGCCATGGTTTGATAAAAGGAAATGTGTTGCAAGGAAAGGAAATTCTAGGGGCGGGACCACATCTGAATTCTGGAACTTGTTAGGATGCCAAAACAGGCCCTTTGTCGATAACAATTGGGCAGAATGCATGTATGGTATGGCGCGTGAAGGGGATAGGATATATACAGAAACCAGGCACTGCGTACCTAGTTTATTGGCGCCTGCATGCGTCGATCGCCGTTGGCTCTTTCTCGTCCACCGCAGGCGATGGGGAATTGGGGATGCCAGCAGATTCACACGCCGGCCACTTGAAGAAGGAAATAATTACCTATATGTCACGGCAGCATCCGATCCGACCGAAGACTCTCTCTCAGCTACGCCCGGAAGAGGGACAGAAAGCGACGATGGGGACGCCTCCTCGTCATGGCAACGGGGAATGGCCGCGTCGCCTTCGACGTTGCGCAAAAAAGTCGTCGTCGGAGCATGACGCGTACTACGAGAGAGCGGATCGGACGCGCCCGCCACCCACGGGAAAGTGTGCCTCGCTCGCTTCATTCGGTCTAGCTGATCATCATGTCATGCTGGAAAATGGAAGATGTTCCACTGCCGTATACTAGTAGTATTTTACGTTTTCCACTCGGATCGGATCGGAGACGAAGAGGATGACACTCCGAGTCCTTTCGTCAGCGCCTTAGCTTTTCTCCGCCCGCTCGGCTCCTTTCGGACGGATCGGAGACAGGAATGGAATGGAGAGCATATCTTTGTCCGCATCGAATCCATCAGGCAAGCTCATTCGTTCAACGCATCCCGAATCCGGTTGCCGGTCGGGCTAGGTTTCACCACCAAACAAAGAACACCCAACGAGCTCAGTTTGTACAGAAGACGGCATTTCTTAAATATCCGCCGTTCTTAAGTAATAAATACCAGAGATAGATGTTAAACGCCGTTATCTGAGCATTTCTTAGCTTTCGTCAGTGCTTATGTATGGTCTGCCGTTATCCTGAGCATTACTAGTCATGGAGCCATACATACTACGTATATCATCATGTTAGCACATGCGGCATTAGAAAATTGAGATGCATGCAGCATGCATGATATGATGATGATCCCCTTCTGGATCACTACTGCCCCCTCGCTTCAACTGTTGTTTTATTACATATGGCCATCAGTGTCAATGGACTCACCTTTTCAGTACAAACAATATCGATCAGTAGGACCACATGAAGATCAATATATATATATATATATATATATATATATATATATATATATATATATATATATATATATATATATATATATATATATATATATATATATATATATATATATATATATATATATATATATATATATATATATATAATATATATATATATATGAAGAGTTTTATCTCCATGCGCTTGTAGCTACACTCACATTCAATAAACCAATAAATGTATGTTTGCATACTCATTTATCAGTTTGAGTATGTTTACATACTTATTTTAAGATACCTCAAAGGTCAACACATGAAAAAATTATAAAACAGCCCTTAATTTTAATTTATTATAATAATACATTTATATTATTACATATAATAAGGTATGTCCACATACCTCAAGTATACTCACATACCTCACGTATATACCACCACATATGGTTTAGTATGATCACATACTCCGTGTACATACCTTTCGTTCGACCGGATTCTTTCAAAATCTTGAGATACAGAGGTGAGTGTAGCTGTAGAAAGGAATTTTCATATATATATATATATATATATATATATATATATATATATATATATATATATATATATATATGCGCCGTATAGTAATTCATTTTAGATAAACGCCAAGTCACGCATAATGCACGAACACGGCTGATCGATGATGGGGCCCGGGAAACCTGTGGTGTAGACATGAGTGACTGGCATTGATTTGAAAATTCCGTCAGTTTTGGCGATTATTCGGCAGTACGTACGTCCAACCCGGCGGTGCATGCAATAATATAATGCACCTGGTCGAGGCACGACACATAAACACTCTCACTGACTACGACCCTCTAGCCAATGCAGCGAAATGGCGTGCTTGACCCAACGCTCCCTGATATCAAACGGCCGGCCGTCCGGCCGGCGTGCGTGGATTAAAGAGAGATCTTGAATAGGGCCGGGCGTGCTTGCTCCGGGCGGGGTGGTGCTCGCGTCATCTTATTTGGATGGGGACATCTCCTGGATCAGATGATGCGAGTGATGCGACGGTTATCGAAGGCGAAGCCGCGTTTGCCTTGCCGCGAGGACGACGACCCCGAGCCCGAGAGCGCGACGAGCGACGGCGATGGGCATGCGCCCTAAGCCTTTAGAGGTGTAATCGGATGAATGCGGACGGATATTGCTGATATCGTATTTATTTTTATTTTTTTAGATACGAACATTGATTAAATGTGTCAGATAAGACTTGAATGGTTATCGACATCATATTTATCCAGCTCTGAGTACTCGGATAACCCTTCTAAACGGATCAGAACTCAAATACAGACGAATAATATACGTACCATTTACGTCCCTGCTTGTCATAATCCGATCCTACTAAACTAAAGTACTGTAGCTTGACCCGGCCCAACGGTGGATCTTGTGGCACCTACTGGTCTAGACTACTGCAGGCTGCACCGGGAATTTTTGGTGCCGTGCCGCCACATCTACTTTTCGAATTGAGTTGAATATATGCTCTGACATCAAAACAAAACAAAAAGGTCCGTCATGTGCATCAGGTACGTTCAAGGACTTTCCCCAAATCAAACAAACTCTAGACAGACACGGCAGGACACTTATATTCATATACTATATATAGTATATAAGTAGCGACGTAAGCAGTTCGATCAGTATACTTGGGGGCAGCCAAGAATTCCATTGCGGACAGGACAGATCATCAGGGCATCAACAGATTCAAGACGTACGACGCGCATAACCTCACAACCCAATCTCGCTCACAGAAGAGCATCTCGTTTATTAAGATAATGAAATTGTTGGAAATATTGGATATTTTGGATATAATAATCCAATAAACTGATAATGATCAAATGAGCTGAAAAACAATAGAATTATGAACAGTAAGTCGGTAACCGTAACAAAGTCCTTTTCTGACTTTGTGTATATATAAGAGAAATCAAGCAACACATACATAAACATCCTCTATCTAAAGATCAAGCAATCGTTGAAGCATATGGAATGGCATTCACCCTGTGTGTTTCATTTGGACATCGGTAGATCTAATGGCTTCTACTGCAAGAGAAGGCACGAACAGTTTTGGTGTTCTAATCGTGAGCCTTTGATACTGCAAGTTTAACAGAAGGAAATATCATAAGGAACTACAATCATATTTCAATAGATCTAGGCAAGTAAGTATGGTTAGGCCTCAATCGCTACATGTGCACACAACAGAAAAATTAAACAAGCAAAGAAATCATCAGCATTCATTCAAGTGTTTTTAGAGCAAGGGTGTATACTAACTCAAGGCTTGAACAGAAGATAAGATAAGAAGAATGCCCTACAAGCATATAATAAAAAGGATAAGCAGTTATAATAGGGACTCGACAAACTAGAATTAGAATAGCCCCCAGCAAGTCCCCCCTTATCAAAATCCAAAGCCAATTAGTAATACAACAACATGGAGGAAAAAAATGAAGCCTGAGAATAATTTAGCGAGCCATAACCTGCGCATAAGCTTCTCCCTTTCTCTTACACTCTTCAAATTGTGCTGGAAGCTCCTAGTTTAGACCTGCAAATGGAAAGTAAAGGATCCATTCCAGTAGGAAAAAGCTACCAGAGTTCATCAATACAAGCACCACCTCAGATTAGTAAATTCAGCAATGATCAAGTAAAACATGCACCAGACAGAGGATTATTGCAACATATTAACCCACCACACATCCCCATATTTTGATACTAGACAGTATCCATTAAATGGTGGTAGAAGCAAATGCAAGTTTCCGTAGCAGCAGCCACACGGTTTCAAAATGTCAGACACGCAAGTAACCAGTGGTCCAGCACAATAATATTCAGTACAACATTCATGAGTGCTGGATATTATTACAGATAAAAATTCGATTATGGAATGCGGGGAAAATCTGCTCTTGAAGGTAGCCAACAACAGCATCTCTTCGTCAGCAGCTTGCTTTGCATCATCTGCATTACACAAAATCGCCCACATGTTGTGTTGCCATCAGCACCAAATTAACTGAGAATTGCAGAAGGGACATGATTAACTGCAATGATGGTTGTAACCAATGTTTTAAATAGTGGGCTAAGAGGTTTAGCGTAGCGAGGCATGCATCGAGGTGGCGCCGTTGGTTGGCAGAAAAGAAAGGGAGGTGTGGGCGGGGCGAGGGGGCGTGGTGGGTACCGGGTACCGCGGAGAGCTGCGGCGCGGGCGCACGGCGGGGAAGTTGTTGGGGAGAGAGACTTACTAGAGCTTAGGCGCCGTAGACGGCGGCCATGGCGATGAGGCACACAAGAGCCGCCGCCGCGCCCAGCGCCATCTTTGTGAGGATGATGAGCCCCACGGGCGCCGGGGTCGGTTCGTCTCCGGCGACGACGCCGCCGCCGCCTTCGCCGCCCGCGCGGATATGCCCGGTCACTATCAGAAGCATTCCCAGATAGAAGCTGCAAGCCGCGGCAGCGGGAAGGGCTCCGCGAGCAGCCAGACCAAGCGCGCGGGCTGCGTGATCGCCGGGATCCGCGCCACCTGCAGGCTGCACCACAAAGACGAGAAATTGGAGGGCGCCAGCCGACGTGCATAGCATGAAGGCCAAGGGGCCCGGCAGCCGCCGGTTGCCGGCGCCGGCGTGATGGACGTGGCGGTAGGTGAGCGCCGCTGCTGTGAGGAGGCCCCCTGTTGCAGCCAACAGAAGCAGCTCCCGGCCCCCACCGTGGGGAAGCGGGGCGCCTTGAGCGGCGGCTGCCGCGGCGCCCGGCTGCGGATCACGGAGGTTGACAAGCCCGGCGGCGCTGATCGCGGCGCCCAGGGAGGCGGCGGCGGCGTTTCCCATGTCACGGCGTGCGGGGCGGGCGGCGGACGCGGCGTTTCCCATGGCGCACGGTGCGCGGGGCGGGCAGGAGGAATGCGACGAGGTTGTGGAGCGAGGTGGGGAGAGACGGCTGCGCCTTGGGATTTGAGTGAGCTCTGTGGGGCTGCTTGTGCCGTGCGAGGGGAAGACTCTGGTGTGGTGGGGGCCGTGGGCGTGGGCGTGCGCGTGATGTCGCGAGCTGGGAGCGCGAACCCTCAGTTGGTGGACCTACCTGTTTGTTATATATAGCGGCGCCGTGGCGACCGACCGCGGAAGCCATTTCCTCCTCCTCCTTTTTCTATTCCCATTATCAATAAGACAGCAGACGGAGACCAGCAGCAGGTTACGGATAAAAAGAACTTTCCTTAACATATAAACCTATGCAACCGCTTAGGTTAGATCGTTTTGCTGATTGACTATATCCAAACTCCACTCATTTCATTTTTGTACCGTAGACGATCTGCTAGACTTATCTGTGGAGTAATTCTTGGTCTCAGATGACCACCTCATTCTAGGGAAACTTCCACTGCAGTAGCCTATATGTTTTGCTGATTGAACCAAGGGGAGAGGACTATTCCAGCGTTTTTCAGGGTCAGGGTATGAAATTTTCTTGTGTGGCTGTGGCGTATATCTATGCAATTTCCTCTGTGTGCATGTGTGTGCCAGATTTAACATTTTGTAACGTTGGACTACCAACCCCCTTAGGCTACCGCCATTAGATCTGATCAAGGCCTTTGTGTTTTATTCTGTTGTGAATGATTTGAGTTTCCAAATTAACAATCCTGTCCTATGCAATTGAACCCTTCCTTTAGTTGGTAATAATTCTGTTGTCTGTTGTCGTTCCTGGGGTTGGGGACAGGGGAACGAGACAACCAAACTCTCAAGGGTGAAACTTTGAAATGTGGCCTGCCTTTTAATTTGTCGCCGGTAGTACAGAACACTTTGACCAAATAATTGCATTAACATAGTGTACTCCTACGTCCTAACGCAACGGCAGGGAGCGAGAGGATCGGAGGTTAGGTTTCAGTGGACGCAGTAGGAGGCGGCCGGCGTGTGGGTGTATATATATACAGTAGTCTGTAGTAGTCCGGAGGTGAAGAAGTTAATGGCGTGTGATGGATACGCAAAGGCGCGACCTGCCATGCATCTAGGCTGATCGTGGGCTAACTCAGCTCGTGGCAATTGTATCGGTGGGCCTCAAGCACTCTGTGCCCAACCGGCGGCAATAGTCCCAGTGGGCCTCAGGCCCAGCCAAGTTCCGTTTTTATCACACATCTTATGTCGAATTTTTTTTATTTTTATATTTATTTAAATCGTTTTTTGCAAAAATAAATGGGAGACTCAAAAAATTGCAAATATAGACCTATACTGCCGGACCACTCGGCGGTATATAAAAACCGCCAGCCCAATCGGCGGTATTTAAAAACCGCCGGTTGGTCCGGCGGTTTTTAAATACCGCCAGAACAGGTTGGCAGTGCGTCAGTCGCTGCCACCGGTGGGTCCCGCGGACCAAAAAACGCCGGATTGGCCGGCGGTGTTTAAAAATCGCCGGTGGGGACGGCGGTGTTTTAAAAACCGCCGGCGGGGATGGCGGTTTTAGGCCCATACACCCGCCGGTCGCCTCTTTCTTTTTTCTTTCTTCCTTCTTCTTCCCCGCCGCTATCCGCCGCCCGCGCCATTGCTTCCTGCCGCCGCGCGCCTGAGCAGAGGGGAGAGGGGCTCGGCGCGCCGGAGAGGAGGAGAGGGAGAGGGCGCGGAGGGGAGAGGAGGAGAGGGAGAGGGCGCGGCCGGCGCACAGCCCAGGAGGGAGAGAGGGAGAGAGAGGGAGAGAGAGAGGGAGAGTAGAGGAGGCCAAGGTTGCAGGTAAATCTTCTTTGAAACATGTATTTTTTTAGCATTTTAAGTATCATTAGTAGTATTCTTTGATATTAGTAGTAGTTTAGATACTAGTATTAATAGATTAGGTAACAGTAGTAGTATTTTATATAATATTAGCACTAGTTTGAATTATCATTAGCGGATTTAGTCTCGTTTTATGTAATACTCATACTATTTTAGTTGACATTAGCACATTTACCAGTTTTAGATTTAGATAGAATATTCAATCATTAAGATATATGGAAAATTTAGTGTTATATAGAAATGTGGTCACATATGTGCTAAGTACTGTCTTGGTTGTCGCATTTGTGGTCATGCATGTCACAGAAAACATATTTTCAGATATATTTTGGTGAAGGAGAAATACGTTACGGTCAATTCGGGGTAGATTTGAGTGGGTTTCGGTCAGTGACAAAAGGGCTGGACAAAGCAATTGAGAGGCCATTTCGTTCAGTGTATAACTGGTTCATGAAGTGTTTTAAGTTGGATTATGATGAATGTCAATTGAGCATCTCAGCAATAACAACTAGGAGTTCATCTTCTGTTTATTATGAATTAGTGCAAATAGAAAGCACTGCCGTATGGAGGAGGTTTGTTGATGTTAGCTTGCGTCATGGGTTACCTCTGGTTCTTTTTGTGCAAGCATACGAGAAGGTGAATGCTGAACCAGAAAGCTCACGGGGCTGTGATGAGGCCACAACAGTTGAAGAAGTGGTGGAAAATAATGTGAATCAGGTTAACGAGGTGGGCGTTGATATAGGTAAGCAAGGTGAAGCAAATGAAACAGTACGGGAACCAAGGGGTGAGGTAGATGAGGGTGAAGAAATTGTAGGTTTGGTTGAACAGATGCAGCGGGAGGATGCCGAGGCCAATGTCCCTGTTGATGAAGATTCAGATACTGAAGATAAAATATTGAACCAGGTTCCAAGTCAATGGACCAACTTTGATCACTCAGAACTGCTAGTAAATGAAGGCGAAATGGTTCCATGGGAATATAGTGAAAATGAAGTATCTGTGGGAGCTATTTACCATAGCAAGATAAAGCTGAAAGAGGCCGTGCAAAGATGGTCGGCTAAGTGCCTGAAGAAAGAGTTCAGAGTTCAAAAGAGCAGTCCACAAGTCTATGATGTGAAGTGCATACGAGATGATTGTCCTTTTAGGGTCCATGCTTTCTTGGGAAAGTATGATATTTTCTGGACCGTTTCAAGAATTGAACATCATACATGCGTCCTTGAAGAGCTTGAGAGTCATCACCGTAACTTGACAGCTGATTTTGTGGCACAACATATGTACTCGAAGATAGTAAATAATCGTGGATATGAGCCGAAGGCAATAATCAATAGCATAGAGGATGACTTTCAGTACAAAATAAGTTACAGCAAAGCTTATAGAGCAAAACATAAAGCGTTGGAAATGATATGGGGTACGTATGAAGCATCGTACCACAACCTGCCACGTATGCTGAACACACTATGTGACCGGAATCCGGGTAGTTACTTTGAGATTAAGCACTATAATTTGCCTCAGGACCGGACAAAGCGTGTTCTTCAGCGTGCTTTCTTTGCTTTGGGGGCATGTATCAATGCATTCCAGTATTGTCGTCCAGTGATATGCATCGACGGGACCTTCCTAACAGGGAGGTACAAGGGCACAATTCTGACTGCAATTGCGGCAGATGGAAACAATCAGGTGCTCCCACTGGCTTTTGCGTTTGTTGAGATTGAGAATGGGGACAGTTGGTACTGGTTTTTAGAGCGGATCAAGTCATGTATTGTTCAGGATCGGCGAGATGTGTGTGTGATTCATGATCGCCATGGAGGCATTATGCAAGCGGTGCAAGATATACAGGAAGGATCTGTACAACGTCAAAGAATAACAAAGTGGGTCGATCTGAAGAGTCGGTGGTGCATGAGACACATTGGAGCTAACTTTCAGAAGCAGTTCAAGAACAAGAAACTAACAAAACTTTTTAAGAGGTTGTGTAGTCAGAATCAAGAAAGAAAATTCAATGTTTTGTGAAAAAAACTTGATGAAGTCACAAAGAAGAAGGCTACGGAAGTAAGTAATAGAGGTGCGAATTTAGAAGATGATGAGCCAATTGCAATGGAAAATGTGGGCCTTGATGGTCCTAATGTGCGACGGAGGCCTGGTCGTTCGATTAAGTCATTCTCGGAGTGGATTGAGCATGAGCCAAAGGAGAAGTGGTCTTTGTTGCATGATGAAGGAGGTGCACGTTATGGTATTATGACTACGAACCTTGCCGAGGTGTATAATTGGGTGTTACGTGGAAGCAGAAGCATGCCACTCGTCGGGATTGTGGAATTTTACATATACCGTACAACACAATACTTTCGGGAACGTCATCCTGCAGCAAAGAATGTGTTTCTAGACCACCGCCTCGTATATGGGCAGAAATTCTTTGAGTATATGGCCAAAGCAAACAAAAAAGCCGCAGGACATAGTGTCAGGAACATGGGTGTCGCTGAGCATCGATTTGAGATCATTTGTCGGGACAAAGGCCGAAGAGGAGGCAATCATGAGAGGCACATGCAAGAATGTGTCCTATACAATAACCATTGTGTTTGTACCTGCCACAAGCCGAGGTTATACCACAGGCCGTGTACACATGTCATAGCTGCATGTCAGAAAGTTGGAGGTTTGAACGCTCGTATGTTTGTGTCCCCCTATTACCTGAAGGATGCAATCTATCACACCTGGACTTCTGAGATATATGGTTTCGCCATTGCGGGGACTTTCACTAGTACTGCAGAGGGTGATACTGATTTCATACCCAATCCTCACCCTGACATAAAACAACAGATAGGGCGACGCAAGACTCGTCGCATTCGTAACAACATGGATGACGCCGAAGCTGGGCCAAGAATTGTCATATGCTCAAAATGCAATGAGTTCGGGCACAGCTACAAAAAATGCACTAATACACCTCAAGGAACCGTGTCGAACATACCTGAGCCAGGATCATCGAGTCACGGTCGACGCGATCGTGGAGGAACAAATGAAGTCATTTAATGATTTTTAGTTACTGTCATTGATTGTAATAACATAATGTTTGGAACCTTTCTCTATTACGTTACTCTTGTATTAGTTGGAATTCTGTGTATGTGGAATTGCTATCATGGATTGTAATAATATTATGTGACTATGGCATTTAGTTTGTTATTATTTTGAATTCGATGCAATCGTATGCAATGTTATGTTACTGTTATGTGATGTTATTTTGAATTCCATGCAGTCTTATGTTAATGTATTAGTTAGTTTATACTTAGTTTATAATGTGGACTAACGATATCAATCTTTTTTTAAGGATGGATGCCCCACAGGGTTACGTGACCCCCGACCTGCTCGATGCAGCGACGGACAAGAAGCACCGGTCGTACTTCAGTGCGGTATTGGGGAGCTCCCTTGGACAGTTTCGCGCACGTGTTTCGATGGAGACGATGGCGTTGGACCCTCGTTGGCTACCGAGGTTCGATTTACGTGATTCATTCTCTTGTTCAGATATATTCAATCTCTTTCAAATTTATACAATACTATGCTCATCGCTTTTTTTAGGCTGCGCGCTTCTGATCTGCTCCCACTTGCTCGCATGGTCGAGTGAGACGGACCGCGTTTCAGCTACGACTTCTCTCTCCTTGCTTCAATGGTGGATAGGTGGAGACCGGAGACACACACTTTGCACCTCACCGTGGGCGAGATGGCGCCTACGTTGCAGGACGTGTCGTACCTGCTTGGGTTGCCGTTGAGGGGCGATGCCATGGGCCCCACGGACGTCGGCCCCGGCTGGCGTGAGGACTTGCTCGCTCGGTTCGGTGCCGTCAAGCGTATCGGCAACGCACAGCCCTATAGGGAGTTTCCCCCGACGTACACGGGCGGACCGCCCAAGTGGTGGATTCTTCAGTTCAAGGTGAGTAGATTCGACCGCAACCGGCATAGTTAAAAATCATATGGTTCTTACTTATGTGCAACTATTTACAGGCCGGCAACATTTGAATAGGTGCCACAGAGTACGAGCTTGCGCGGCATTTGGAGGCGTACGTGCTGTGGTTGATGGGGTGGGTGATGTTCTGCAGCTCTGCGGGCAACTTTGTGCCCAAGAACCTACTGCCTTTCGCGCGTTTCGTCGCCGACAGTCCACTAGAGTCGATCCCGCAGTTCAGCTGGGGGTCCGCTGTCCTAGCTGCGACGTACCGGGGACTGTGCACGAGTTGTTTGAAGAGTTCATCAGCGGAGCCCATCTTCGGGGGATGCCCACTACTTCTACAGCTTTGAGCTCACGAGAGGTTTCAGATAGGTCGGCCCGCGGTCGTGCACAGCCCGTACGATGCGTATATACGCGACGACGTAGACGGCCCTACAATGGGCTATCTGTGGTGCGACCGACGAGTACGTGGCTTGTTCTTCCTTTACTTATTTGGGTGTGTCTTTACTTTTCTGTACTAACGGTGTAATTGGGGTAAGTGGCATTCACATACATGCAGCAGACTCGTCATGCCTGTTACAGTGTTACATTACATTTTTAATCCATGGGATTGATTTGCAGGATATGAACGTGGCACGACCCCTGACGACAGCTACGGAGTCGGCCACGCTCCACACAGTCCACCAGGTGCAACAGAGCAGATGACGCAGTCCTTTTTCGCGTCGCTGCCACGACATGATGAGATTGGTTACTCACAGCTACAGGAGGCGCCACCCCACGAAACTCAACAGTCACAGGAGCCGCCAGCGCACGATGCAGTCCCTGGCCGACGTACTCGACAGGCACCCGACCCCTTTAGTCACGGGTCACGCCACACTTGGGCTGCCAAGAGAGCTGCACGCAGGAACCAGAGGGGTCGTAGCTAGATCATAGTTCCAGAGTTGACTTGCATTAGTTCAGTGTATTTTCGTCTGCTTGTATTTTATCACTTTCACCTTTGCAGTAGGCCGTGACAACACGTATGCAATCGTTTCAGATACAAATGCCTCCGTAGCATTTTCTGTTCGACGTGACAGCGCATCACGTAGCCTTTTCAGTTACAGGTACATGCGTAGCCTTTTCAGTTCTATGTGACAATACCTATATAGCCTTTTCAGTTTTACGTGATAGCGCAATACGTAGCATTTTTAGTTACAGGTACATTCGTAGCCTTTTCAGTTCGACGTGACAACACCTATGTAGCCTTTTCAGTTCGACGTGACAACACCCATGTAGCCTTTTCCGTTCAACGTGACAACACCTGCGTAGTCTTTTCAGTACCATTTTCAGTTTGACCTGACAACTTTTTCATTTTCAGAAGATAACTCAACCCCCATCTCGACTGCAAAACACGACACACCTTCAAAGAACACACACAACACACTACCAGAGCGAGAGAGCAATGGCCGAGCCGGGAGGAAGGGGGCGTGGCCACGGCCGAGGCCGAGGAGGGAGGGGTGGAGGACGTCGTAGCCACCACTTCCTCTGGGGAGGTCCTCAAGGCCCCGACATGTTTCCACATCCACTAGAGGACTTCCCGCTAGATGGACAAGACGCCTTTGTTGGCGAACGCAAGCTTAGGCCTTACGATGATCGCACGGAGGTGTGGCCTACGTGCCGTTGTGGTGAGTATTATGTCGTGCAGGTGCTCGATGAGTTCATCGATGGAGGTCGTCGCTTCTACAGATACCCTTTTGGCTATGTGTGTGCTCAAACTCGCTCTCTACGCTTTGTTCTGACATAACTCAAATTGTTTCTAAAAAGAGATATATATGCTTGCAGGATTCCACTGACATGGCATGCCGCTTCACCAACTGGGTAGATCCTCCACACCATGCCTACGTCGAAGACTATATCAACCACCTGAAGACCAAGATCCACGACCTTGAGTGTCGCATCAACTCTCTGGAAAACGAGGCTGACGCTAACGCGATAGTGGTTGGATTCGAAGATGATCCTCTGTGCCCTGATCCCTTCTGCAAATGCCCGTACCACCCGCGGCAGCGTATGCCCCCAAATCACACCATCCGGAGGTTACGGCTAATATAATCTCGGAGGCCCATCGCAGCACTATCCGAACCAATTCGCTTAGACGAACTTGCTACTATTATTACGTTTCTAGCATTTCAAATTACCTAAGGCAAGTCAATTGTGTAGCGCGAGTTACGCGCTACAACGACAAGGCATCGCAAGTGTGTCCAACTTTATTTATGTCGTTAATCCACGCTGTCAACATTGAGAATTATGTATCCGAGTTCAATCTATGTTGCGTTTTAACTTCTGCATCAAGTTCATGTCGTACTCAATGTAACGCTGGGATTTCAATTTAATATAACGTGTACTCTCATAATTTGTTTTTGTCTGTCGTCCATAGTAAGAAAAAGAAAACAAATATTTTATATCATAAAATAAAGAAATACAAATTTACCGGTAAAAATTACAATATTTTCCATGCCCACATTAAAATAGTTTTGTAATTGACATTTTGCTTGTACGTATACTCATATTGGTTATTTAACAAATTACAATGCTCTTGTTTTTCAAAAATGCACATGGAGCAAAATAACGCCGGATGGGCCGGCATTATTTAAAAATCGCCGGATGGGCCGGCATTATTTAAAAAACGGCAAAAGGATTAAATACCACCAGGCATTATTTAAAAAACGCCAACAGGACCTAAATACCGCCATGGGGAATTAAAAATCGCCGGCCCATTCGGCGTTTTTTAAATATCGCCGGGTGGCCTGGCGATTTTTATTTTTCGCCGCTCCAGCCGGCGGTTTGATGACAGGGGTTCAAATCCGGTGGCAGACAGGATGCCACGTCATTAAACCACCGGATAGGGCGGCGTTTTTTAAATACCGCCGGATGGTCCGGCGGTATTGGTATATATTTGCAATTTTTTGAATCCTCTATTTATTTCTGCAAAAAATAAATTAAATAAATATAAAAATAAAAAAATTCTATTATGTCTTTCAATTAAAAAGAGAATTGACCCCGTTTTAAGAAAAATTGGGCCGGAAACCTACACTGAGCGTGCGGTTGAGAACCGGCGAAAGGCCACCCTAGGCGACACCGCCGCCCACTGCCCACTGAGTGTCATCGTAGCCGAGCTCATCCCAAGGGATAAGCATCTCCGACTTCCTGCAGCGGGCAACACGGACAACCAAAGACACCCTAACACCACCTATACGCCAGCATCAGCCCACAAGGAGAAAGAACAGGATGCGCCATCGTTGCCGAGCCTCAACACACCACATGCGAAGCAGCTCCGACTCTTCATCACCGAACTTTGTCCAACGGCGCTGAGCACCAAAAACAAGCAAACATCAGGAGCAGCTCTGATTCCCCGTCATCTAGACAAGACGAGTAATGAAAAGCCTCCGTTGGTCGGCGACCACACAAACATGTACTAGAGGTCTTCTGGACGGCGCCTGGAAGAAGGAAGACGACGCAGCCCGCCCCCGAAGACTCCAGCAAAGACCTGTGACGTGGTGACTGCCGAAGCCATGGACGAAGGCTGCAGTAGCAGCCAAAGCAGTCGCCACTGTCGGGGTTTAGTACCGGCAGTGCACCACGAGATGTATCACGTAATGCTTTTGTGGTTGGCGAGATCGACCGTAGCTCGATGGTTCGCGTGAAACGCGACGGGAGACAAGAACACATGATTTATACATGTTTGGGCCGCAAGATGCGTAATACCCTACGTCCTGTTTGTGGCTGATTGTATTGCTCGGAGCACTTTGAGATTACAATGAGGGCGTGGCTAGGGTTTTGATATGCGGTGATGAGATCTGGAGGGCGAGTTGAGTTGCCTGGGAGAGGTCCGTAGCCAGCCTTATATAGCCCGACATGACTTAGGTTACAAGTTGGTTCTAGTTCTACTAGGATTGATTACCTCTCCTATTAGGATTCTTCTTAGATCTTTTTTATACACATCGAGTCCTTGTCTTGTGCGCCGAATTATTTGACACCTCGGGCCCGAGTCAGTCGACCAGCTCTTGGATTGGGTCCTCCGACAGCCCAAGTAGAGAATACGCTTCATGAGGACCCAAGGGATATCTATCTCCCACAGACACCCCAAGGCCAATCCACGTGGCATCGCCCTCCACTGCCCACCGACACGCTCACCACATGTGTCGCTGCCGCACCACACTGATAAAAACTCACCCGAGGCGGCCTTGTAGAGGAGAGGGGATCCCAAAACGACGTCTCCAGGGAGGTAGAACGACACCTTCATGAGTCACCGTCGATGGCTTTTGCTAGGATAAGGATCCCCCGGGCCACCCCCGGACGCCACCAGCAGGGAGAAGGCAGGAGGGACACTCATGCGGAGAGAGGGGAAGTTCCATGGACAACACCTTTATGGAGGTAGGAGCGGTGCCGCAGTCCAGTTATGGCTTTTGCCAGAAACCCCCCATTGCCCATCCCAACACCCAGATCCGGCCAACCATGGCCGACGCCATCACCGTCTTCAACTGAGACCGCGACCCCAAGACCAACGCGGACACCAACGTCCAGGCGGAGCCGGCAGCGCGAGGCCAACGCGAAAGGCCTTGCTGCCGCCATCCCGGCAAGCAGACAGAGCAGAAGAGGCAGATCAGGCCTAGGAGGCCACGGATTAGGCCTCCAACCGTCGGTTGCCCACCGAGAAGCGCCGCACCGCACCACCGAGCACGCCTCTCGCATAGGTTGCGCGACGCCCTCCACCGGCTCCGGAGGCGAGATCTGGGCCATTCCCGTCCAGATCCAGCCAAGGGGCCGCCGGAACAGGCCCCTGACGAGGCGAATAGGGTCCGGCACCACGCACAACACCCGGAGAAATACACCCGCCAAGAGGAGCGATGGCCCCGCCGCCACTGTCCTTGCCCCCCGCGCGGGCATCCTGGCCACTGGCTCGGGTGACGATGAGGTCGAGGAGGGGCCGGCGGTGGAGGGTTGGGGCGGCGGTGGCAGGTTCCACCCTGCGTCGCCCCTAGGCAGGCGACGCAGGCAGGCGCTTTCAGGCGCTTTGAAATGTACTGCAATTATGAGTCCTTTTTTCACACATCTTAGCATAGACCATAGACAGACAGAGGCTCTCCGATCCTCCGCGAGTCCCAACCCAAGACGATTGGCGCTCTTGTAATTAAGCAAAGACAGAACACAATTTATTGCCAAATAAAGGGAGATTGTCTTTTCTAAATGTACTACTAATACTTTTTCCTATAGATCACATAGCAGTCAGATCATCTCTCTGTACTAGCGGTACCATGTTTTTCACCCATTTCAACGGATCCATTTGGGTTTGGTAGCTCGCTGAAGCTGAAAGGAACTCAAGGCTTACTGGAACACTCAAGCAAGTCTAGTTCAGGCCTCAGGATTGTGTTTCTTGGCAGAAACAAGAAAGTCACCTAGATAGATTTGCTCCAAAACAAAGTCAAACAAAAAGGACCAACGAACACTGAAGAGAAGTGAGTAGACCAGACAAACCTGCTGCCAGTGCCGCGGCGCGAGTGGAAGCAGCTCAGCTCAGTTGAGGCCGCGCCCATGCTGGCTCCATCGCCTTGCCCATCTGCTGCGGCGACAGCACCGGCGAGCGGCGTGGAGAGGAAGACGAGCAAGAGCTAAGCTAGGCTAGATTTGGACTTCTGAGCCGGAGACGGAGCACGTTGACTTAAAAGTCTCCCCCACCCGCTCCTTCAGCCGCCCTCGCCTGCTCGCCGTCTTCAGTAAATTAACAAGTGGACAGTGGTGCGCGCGCCATCGTCACTCGAGAATCGACACCACACATCACTGTGGTCTGTGGCTGAGTGCGCGCGGGTCCACATATCAGAGGGAAGAACGGAAGAGCTCGTGTATAGCTCGTTCTGCCAGGTAACCTAATATGTCTGCAGCTAATCATTGGGTGCTACGCGCTAAACAACGTTGTAGCAGTAGTACTTTTTTTTTTGACCTCTTGTAGCAGTAGTACTAAGAACAACCAGTAAATTTTTTACTTTTCTTTTAGTGCCCCATCGACCCAATCCGTGCACTACGGCCGGAAGTAGATCCTCTGCACCTGCAGCAGTTGAGTCACTGACACATATGGACCTCACACTTAGATGGTCCACATGTTAGAGACACAACTGTAGAGATTCAACTGCGGATGATCTCATTCTGCACTACGGTTGGTTTTCAATTAGACAGTGTTCGTTGTGAAGTAGTGAGAGCTACCAATAAATGCTTAACTTTTCGATCGAATTTCAGTTGCAAAACGGTTTCTGATTCGGCGGGAAAATAAGAAAACCAATGAAAACTAGCGTTTTTTAAGGCGTACGCGAAACTGCTGCTTACTGATGGAAACTAAAAACATATAGCACAATTGCTATTTTAGTAGGAGCGCAGATGCTAAATGTTACATTGTCGTTTAGGCCAAATCCAGTAGATTATCTATATGGCCGTCTACGATGCTAAATGTTACATCTTTCTGTGGACGGACTTTCCTGTAATCAAGAAGGTTGGGGTACCGATTCATCTCTGGTGGGGAATTTGAAATGAGAGGAATGCTAGAATTTTCAGTGCCTCAGAGAGTGATCTTTGACGGTAGTTAACGCCATCTTTGAGAATTTGTTGTAATTCGGGGTCTTTTTTATTTGTTACCTCCTTCTGTGTGGTGTTTGGTCTATATATGTATCTATTCTTTTTTTAACCTACTTTTTCTTAATCGATTTGGCAGAGCTCCTGCCACTTTAAAAAAAAAGGTTTTATTATAGACGACATGATATATGAGACTTGGCTTTAGGCACCACACGGGCTGGGTACTGTTGGTTGTGGTGTAGAATTAAAAAGGGCATCGATTTGAAATTTGAGTATTGTTAGCTGATCGAGATGGGATGTTGAAATTCCGCATGGTGTGAGGCGGTTTAAGTTCAGTTTCTAGACCATTACCAGGTTTAGGTGAATGGTTATATATATCAGTCCGGCAGTCCCTAATACTCACGACATCACATGATGAACCAGCTACTCCTATCTGCATGACTGATGCGTGTAGATTTGTGTCACACCAGATGGCCTACGGAAAGATGCAAAGCTTTCTTCATTCTTCGTGTGAATGCTCCCCCAGTGGCAGGTTTGAAATTCTGGCACCCGGCCGGTCGCATGCAGAACATCCATGTGCATGGCGCATAGCTGATAGCTCCACCCTTTATCCGTTACTGTCAAGTGTCAATCAACCGAATCAAAACCACGGCTCCTGCTGCCTCTTATACGATAGTCTGAGACTGCTGTCAGTTGTCACGGTCCAGTGTGCGTCCGTCGGAAAACACTTTCGTTTGGAATACAAATCCCGGTGTTAGGCGGAAACGAAATTTCAACCAAAATTCCGCGGATTTTGAATTTTTCAAACGAAATTTGAATTGAAATTGATGAAAACGAAATTTCATTTTTTTTCATGGTGAAATTTCAGTATTTTCGGACGGAAAATGTTGGATTTCGACTGGTAAATGAAGATATTGTCCGGAAAATGGTGGGAAAGGTACGTGTATATGAAAAAAATGAAATTTTGGCAAAGTTTCTCCTAATTATGTGTATATTAACAGTTTATAATGCATAACATAGATGCAAGTCCACAAAACAATGACATACAACATTAAACACACAAGTCATATTCAAAGTTCACACCTACAATGCAATGCATAGTCAAAAGTCCATTAAAAAGTAGTCCTGCTTAATCCAAAATCCACAACGTATATTGAACACAACTAAGCACTAAATACTTAATATACCACATATCCACTACATTGGAGTGCATTGTACGCATTTAAACTAACAAATCATCTTGACGAATCACCAAAAATCGCGTGCTCACTATAATCCTAGGTTATGCAATGCACACATGAATATTCTTGATAAATAATCACTAAGTACCATAGGTCCACTTGAACAAGTATCAAAATCAACCATTGAGTGTACCTTCCTTTGATTACCCCGCGGATTAAGGCGAATCCCGAGTGGAAAGGGCGATTTCTCGCTCAGAAACGGTGAATCCCGCGGGTATTTAGCATGTCGTAGAGCCCGTGGACATGTCCATTGATATCCTAAAGACCGTCTCCATCGCTATGCCTAAAAGGTTTGCTTATCCACTGTTCCAACTACATATCTTTGTATACAGCAGCGCTACATTGTATAAGCAGTCAATATAGGCAGTCAATCTAATAGAAGACACGGAGCTTGTAAGTATTAGGAGCTTGTACTGCTCTCCTCCACGAGTAAACCGGTATGATTTTTCTCTAGTCACTATCCACTTTCCAAATCTAAAGTTACACTTAGAAAAAAAAGAACAGGCCTCAGTCTAGAATACGACGATTTCACAACTGACCAGAACTTTTGCTGCATATCATAAAAAAGGCAGGCAGTTTATACGGTAAAATTAGCTAACTAGGACTATAGGAGCATACATCATGGCCAAGAGGATGTGTGCTAACCCTGAACTCGAAAATAGTCAGAGAAAATGTCTCATGAAAGTACACAAAAATGAAAAAAAACACAATAGGAACCCAAGCCAATTGTTTTTAGAATCGTAACTGAGCCAAATGTAACAACAGAAAGATGAAGTATGCAACTGCAGAGAGTCATTACCTGCATGCATCAGCTCCTCAATCCTCATCATGCTCTCCAAGTTGTCACGGCAAGTCTCAAGTCTCTCAAGCTGTGAATGGAAAGAGAAATGGGTCCATCCCAATGCACCAACCATAAGGTACACATGTACCCGACAGAAGATTGCCTCATATCACTAGACCCCACATTTCCATATTTGATTGATAGTATGACAGGATGACAGATTCATAGCCAAGTTTCGATCAAAATAGACACACAAGCTCAAACTCAAAGTAGCACAGCTGACTCGACTTGCACAGTCGCAAGTAACTACAAATAATCAAATTTAGTACATCATCCATCTGAATCTCACTACACAGAGAAGTACAGAACAAAATTCATTATGGGGATGTAGTTAAATTCTGCTGCGTAGATGCCATTATTAGGATATCCCCATTCCCCACCTCATGAACCTTGACCGTAGCCGGTCAGTACCTCTTGTAGCTTCCAGATTGGGATCGCTTTTAGTATCTGCAAGGCAGAGAGAGAGAGAGAGAGAGAGAGAGAGAGACGGGTGTATAAGAAAAGGGTCGTCATTGGTTGATCGTTAACCATCTGTAGCCAGTATTAGTAGGTAATCACGCGAGCCAAAATAATGACAGGTCTAGCGGAGTTGGAAAAGGTTGAAGACTTGAAGTCGAGGAAGCACAGCATGCGGCAGCGAATCCATGGCGGCAAACCGGCAGATGCACCAGTGCTCACCGACCACACCATCCCAAGAACGAGTCACCGGCCGGGATTAAGCCATCGGCGATCCCCGAGCCGAGCCAAGGATTTTGCCCACAGTACGCGCTTGCTGTGTCAGCTCGCAGCTCCAGCTTCGGCCGGTGCCCCATATGCGCGCGGCTGGCGTCGGGAGGAGCAGGAAGGGCAGACAGCAGTCGAAGGTTAGGGGTTCTAGGTAGCGGGAACTCACGGTTATAGAAGCAGGGAGCGTGGTTGGCCCGTTGTAGGCGCGCACCAACCGGCTGGCAGGGCGGCGGGGTCGGGGGCTGTGCGGCGTGTTCGGCCTATCGAGGTCAAGGGTCTAGGCGGAGGTGTGTATGCCAGCAGCCAGTAAATGGTCCGGGTTGGCAGGAAGGAGGCACACCGCCAACGAGGCGGCAAGGACGCCGCTGGTTGCCGGCTTGCCGTCGGCGGGCAAGGGCGGGTGTCAGCCGCGCCGGGAGCTCCGCGGCGGCGCCGATGGCGTTCCCACGCCTCCGGCGATCGTCGGACTGAAACTTTGCGCGCAGCCGATACACTAGCTCACCCTCAGCCTAGAACACTCGATAGCCTCGCGAATTAGCGCTCACACTCGACGAATTTTGCTCGGCGGGAGGTGGAAGATGAACAGTGCTCGCGGGAGGAATTCGCGCACAAACGCACGGCGACGAACGCCGCTCTTCGATTCCTTCCAATCGAGTGACACAGAGGTTACAAGGGAGCTTTATAGCTCGGCCGACGCGCCCACGACCCACGCGCTGCTCCTATTTCGCCGCCTCGATCCGCAAGCTCCGCCTGCGCTGCACGACGCGCCATGGCGCGCGCGACGCGGGGGAACTTCTCGCGTACGAGGCGGGGAGCTCCAACGGCCTCAAAGGCCAGCTGCTCCGTGCCACCTCTATCCTAACGGCCATCGCCACACGACGCCGCACAACACCGATCGCCACACGATCACCTAAACACACGCACACATCGGCTGCGCGCACGCACGCGCCACCTGCTCGCTGCCCACGCGCACACACACGTGCCGGCGAGCTCGCCGCCAGCCGTGCACACACACACAGGCTGGGACGCTGGGTTTATTCCCAACAGCGGGGAGGGGAAGTTTAATTTTAGGGAACGTACATGCAGTTGGAGCCGGAGGTGACGCCATAGATTGCCATGGCCATGAGCCAGACGACTGCCGCCGCGGCTCCGAACGCCACCCTGGTGAGGAACCGGATCTGCCCGTCTGCGACGCCGAAGGCTCCGCCGCCACCTTCGCCGCCGGCTCGGATGTGCGCGAGGATGATCAGCACCATGCCGAGAAAAAAGCATGCCACGGCGGACACTGGCAGGGCACGGGCAGCTGCCAGGCCGAGCGCGCGAACATCTCCGACGCCACCTGCGGGCTGCAGCACAAAGAAGAAAAGGTGGAGGGCGCCGGTCGCCGTGCATAGGACAGTGAAGCGCCGCCATAGGCGGCCGTTGCCCTCGGTGGCGTGACGCAGATGGCGGTGGATGGCCGCGGTGGCAGCGTAGAGGGCCCCAACCGCAGCCAGCGGCAACAAGAGCTCGAACATGCCGTCGAGCAGTGGGGCTGGAGCGGGTGCTGCGGTACCCGCCCCTGGACGCGGGTCGAAGAAGGAGATGCACTCGACGGCGATGATCGCCGCGCCCAGGTCGAGGACGGCGGCGGCGGAGACTGCGGTCGGCATGGTGGTCGGTGGGAGAGGATCTCGAGGTGTGGAGTGAGAGCCCGGCTTGCCGTTTGCAGGGAGGCGTTAACGTGCGAGGTTTATAGCAGCTGGGTGTCTATGTCTCGGCGCAGAAATGCAGAGCGAGTGAGCGACAACGACAAGATTAACAATTAACAACAACTAGTAAGGTTTAAGCTTGAGTGAGGGTGCACATGCATACGAAGCTTCCCTAGGCAGGGATGGACGATGCAATGCGTTACGCAGCATCATCTACATCTATCTTTTGTTGCGTGTGACTCGGTTGGGTGCCGTGTATATTGAAGCTATATTGAAACAGTTATGTCCGGTTTGGAGGGGATTAGAGGGGACGAATAGATTGGGAGGGAACAAAAGACGCAATTTCCCGGTGGCATCATTAACTGACCATTGGAATGCCAACACGTACGTGGTGGTTCTTAAGACATTCACCTCTCCGGCGACCGGCAGTGCCAGGGTTCGTGGAATGTTTAATGTTTTCGTGGAATGATTTTGTCAAGGGTATGGGCATTTGACTGGGATATAAGCCGCGACCCGTCGCGACTTAGCCATTCGCGAACTCTCCTGCATCCATGCGGTCTGTACCTCTTTTGATGGAAATCGTACTAGAACACCGTACAGGTCACTTTCCATGCTGCCTCTCCTCCGTCCATGCGGTCCGTAGCTCTTTAGGATATCCACGAACTCTAAATTGTACCTCTACTAATAATATTCCATTCTGTTCATCTGAAATGAACATACATGATATCCAACCCAAAAGAGAAATGAGGTAAATTGAGTCGCTAATTGTTCAACTAAAACCTAGATCTATACAGTGAATAAGATAAATCTATTTCGCCCTACGCATGATATTTAAACCAAACCTAATCAAACTAATTAGAAAACTAAAGACACACAAAAGAGTAAATGCAAAAACCCTATTTAGCTTATCCAAAAGACTTAACCTAGAATGAAACCTAATCAAACTAATTAGAAAAATTAAAGGCAACCTATTTCGCCTTACGCATGATAGTTAAGTGTAAGGTTTATCTATGTCATCTCTAACATACCCAAAAGACTTGCAACCTAGAACCAAAACTAATCAAACTAATTAGAAAAACTAAAGGCACACAAAAGAGTAAATGCGGAAGCACTCTCTAACTTACCCAAAAGACTTGCAACCTAGAACCAAACATAATCAAACTAATTAGAAAAACTAAAGACACACAAGAGAGTAAATGTGAAAACGTAAACGCAGTAAGCAAAGAGGTAAGGACAAGGGGATGCAAACTCCCGAGAAGAAATGAGGATTTAACGTCGTTCACCACTAAGGGCTACGTCCACGGTGTCGGAGCGGGAGTGCTCCTGGTCAGGTGGCGGAGTGCACCCGGCCGAGATCCTAAGTACTGGGAGTAGTTAGGGGGAGCAATCGTTGTTAGCTAAGTTGGTGGTGGCACGATGGTGGCGAGAGGATTTAGAGTGGTTCGGGCCGCCGGAGCGTAATACCCTACGTCCACTGTGGGTGTGTTCTTGTATTTCGTGGGCTAGTTCGAGCTTGTCTGAGCCTGTCCTTCGTGTTGTGTATGCCTCCCCTTTTATAGCCCAAGGGGGGCATGTACATGGTGGCCGGGCCCCGACAGGTGGTCCCGGCCATTCCTTCTATGCTACAGTTCTATCCTGTGCCTGATGTCCAATGCTTCCATGCTTCGCGCCTGTACTACCGTCGTGACCTGGTATGGCCTGGAGATCCGCCATACCGTCTTGTCGTCTGGATACGGCGCCGCGCCGTCCTGCCTCACGCTGTCCTGTCCCATCGGCTGCTAAACCCGCCGAGAGGCTTCAGAGGCCGAGGGGCAGGCGACGTGCACGCGTGACAGGACAGGGCGCTTGTAGTAGCGTTGTAGCGCCGCTGCCTAGTATTAGGCTGAGCGCGGCCGCCGCGCGTGGCGCGGCTCATGATGAGTACAGCGCACTTGTTTACTCAATATAGGCCCCAGTGTAGCTGGGGAAATCAACTGTAGTGCTCTGTCATCGCCGCCGCGCCTTGGTAAGGCGCGCCCTTTTGCCTTGCCGCCGTCGCCTGCCAGCGGCGGTGCCAGCGGCGATGGGGGCACATCCGTCTGACAGCGGCGGCGGCGGCGGGCGACGGGGGCACGCCAGCCTGACAACGGCGGCGGGCAACGGGGGCACGCCTGTCTGACACTCGTGGTGCCAGCGGCATTGGGGCGTGCCAGCCTGACAGCGGCGGTGTCAGCGGCATCGGGCACGCCCACCTGCCCGCAATAAATGCGGCAGGTGGGCGAGGTGCCCGCCTGAAGGCCCCGCCACGCGCCTTGTGGGCACGTGGCAACGCGAGACCTTCCCGTGCCCAGTGGTCACGTGGCGGCCCCGGACCACCGAAGGTGCTGGCTCCGGACCTCCACGCGCTCTGTGGGCACGTGGCGCCCCCGGACCACCGAGGGCGCCGGCTCCGGACCTCCCCGTGCTCTGTGGGCACGAGGCGGCCCCGGACCACCGAAGGTACGGGCTCCGGGCTCCGGGCTCCGGCCCGAGAGGTCCGGACCTCTCCTCGCGTGGCTGGGGGAGGCTCGGTCCTCAAGGAGGTCCGGGGCCTCCCCTGTGGGCCGGGTGCGTGGCCCTAGCTTTCCCAAGGAGTGGGCCGGGCCCATCTGTATGCGGCCTTAGGCCCTCCTTGTACTGCAGTAGTTACCTCCCTTAGTGATCTTCGTCCAGCATAAGCGGGTACCCGGTTAGCTGGGCACCGACACACGGGTTCGCCACCGAAAGCAAAATCTGAGCTAGGCACCAAGACTCTCCCGATCATCTCTTTGTGCTCGCCACAAAGGCTCCCGACAAGTAAAGGTTAAGTGCCACCAAGCCACTAAGGCTTGGCCACCACCACCGTCTGTCTCGGTCACAAGGCACCGAATGCTTCACTACGGAGTTTTTAGGGTCTCCTTGTCCCCGCACATGTTGTCGCCGCCACTCCACACCAAGAAGGAGGGTCTAGCAACGAGCACAAGTGGCTTGGCCGCATCGAAGGCTTCTCCTATAACTCATGCAGGTGCTACTCTCAAGAAGAGCTCGCAAGCTCACTCTCTTTGAGCTATAATCTAGCTTGGATATGCACTAAGCTCTCATATGGTAGTTGGAGCGATGGATATGCTTGGAATACATCTCTACACTTACTTTCAACTTCAGGGTCTCCAACCCCTCTCGAAATGGCCAAGTGGGGTGGCTTATATAGCCCCCAAACTCGAACTAGCCGTTGCTTCAACGATCTATTGACTCAGTGCAGACCGTACTATACGGTCTATGCTTTTTGCCTATACTGGACTATATGGTCTATTTACTTTTTCAACGGTCACTGAATTTTTGCGTCACTGTACTTTGGTCCGGAATTTAGTACGGTTTGCATGACTGTACCATACGGTCCATGTATCTCTGATTCCATCTCCAAAACCATAGCTTCCGGTTAAATGGGAAGGTCCATGGACGGTCTTCACAACCGTACCATACGGTCCGTTGTAATCTTCCACGGCTTCAATTTTTACACCCTTGGACAACTTGGTACTGTTTATAGTTTGGTCTTCTAGACCGTATTACAAGGTCTATCCTTGTAATCTTGGTCGCTTCCACATCTTCACTGCTGGAATGGTACGGTTAGCTCATTTCCTTGAGACCGTACCATCCAGTTTTCATATCTTCCAAATCCTCACTCTTCTGCCAGAATGGTCCGATGGTTAGGACGGTCTACATGACCGTACCATCCGATCCATTATACTTGATCGCTTCATCTTTTCAGCCCCTTCGGAAAACTTGGTCCGGTCCATGGACGGTCTCACAGACCGTACCATACGGTCCTCACAGGGCTGTGAGGTTTCAAGGCGTTGTCCCGTTGGGGCGGCCCTTTGGGCCTTGCCTTTGGCTTTTCTTCTTCGTCATCCCTTAGAACTAAACATCTGAGAATATACATCTAGACAAATTCATTAGTCCAATTGTTGGTTGTCAATCAATCACCAAAATACAGCTATGGAAATATGACGCCTGAGTCCATTTTTCTTACATCATCTTTCACGCTCGTATCAACTCTATACTAACTACCATATTTTTTCATCATTTTTTCCTTCTCCTACCATACCTCTTCAGCTCTTCCTACCCACCGCACCGCCCGTCATCGACCCGCGCCTCCTCTCTCTCCGCCTCTCCCACTCATCTCCCTCCAGCGCGGCTGCGTGGGCCGCCTGCTTCTCTCCGCGCGGGCTGTTGACCCCACCTGCCTCGCGCACCGCCGTTGTCTCCGCCTGGCACCTCGCCTCCGCCCCTCGGTCCGGTGCCTCGCCTCCTCTCCTCTGCCCACGCACCTCCTCTACCTCCGCCCCACCGGCGCTGGCCAAGAAGGCTGGATCCATGCGTAGCCACCTGATCTGGAGCTAGCAGGCACCGAGGCTCATCGGCTACCCGCCGAAGGGATCCGGATCTGCCTCCTCCAAGCCCGGTGATGGATTCGGCTCCCCCCTCCTCTGTGGCGGTCGTTGACGTCGCTCCCCCTCCTCTGCGGCGGTCGTCGGCGTTGCGCGGGCCAGTTCCGATTGAAGGCAGGAGGAGCGGCGGTTAGAGGAGTGTGACGCACCGGCCGTCGCTTCCCACTGACGTGGAGGAGAGAGAGTCCAACTCCATCGACTGTAAATAAGAGGTGAGAGAAACCTCTCCCTATCATAGGGTGCCTTTTAGGGTCACCCACTGCACCTCCTTCTACCCTATATTTCTACCGTAAAGCTTTAGGGTTGGCTTTGCAGTGCCCCACTGCAGATAGCCTTAGGCCCCGTTTGGATCCCCTAGCTAAATTTTAGCTCCCGTCACATCGAATGTTTGGACGCCAGTTCGAAGTATTAAATATAGTCTAATTATAAAATTAATTACATAGACGAAGACTAAACGGCGAGACGAATTTATTAAGCCTAATTAATCCATGATTAGCAAATGTGATGCTACAATAACCATTTGCTAATCATGGATTAATTAGGCTTAATAAATTCGTCTCGCCGATTAGTCCTCAACCGTATAATTGGTTTTTTTATTAAACCATATTTTATACTTCTAGTTAGCGCCGAAACATCCGATGTGACGTAAGCTAAATTTTAACCATCGGATCCAAACACCCCCTTAGATGGATCTAGGTATGAAGGCAAGATAAATTTAGGAACCTGGGATGCATTTCACTCCTCACTCAGCAAGCAGCAGACTGTAGAAGAGATCGCCTAGCCCAGTGTTGTAGCAGTCAGTATATATGTGAATAACGTAACTGTGAATACAATGTAAATGCAAACACGGCGGCACGGAGCAGGAAAAATCCAGTGATCGATCGATCAGGGGCCGCGCACTCCAAGCAATCCCCTGCAGGGACCGAGGCCCGATCCGTGGTCGTCGACCTCCCAACGACGACCCAAGTGGCGAGCCCGCACATGGACGGCAAACACGTCCAAACCAGATTATTCATGGCCACATCAAGGTCCGGCTAGCGGGCTCAGACGACGCCGGCGCGGCTAGCTATCTCACAGTCGCAGCGCAGCAACCCCGATCCACACGGCGCTTGCGGGAACCAGATGCTCTGCAGTCACCTGGAATGATTTCCCTCTGCAGTTAGGCTCATCCGCCCGTCCGCTAAAATCCAACGGTGGGACGCGCTTGCGCGTGGGGTCGCCGGCGCGGCTGCTCCCCTGGTGACGATGGACGCGCTCCCGCCACCCCTGCCTGAGGCCGCCGCCGCATGCAGACTCGTTCGCGGCCGCCATTCCGTCCTCATTGCTGCCGCCGCTGCCATCGTCCTAGTTGTCGCTGAACGTCTCCCCGCACTGCTCATCATCGCGGGGCTGCTCGTGTCCGTCTTCTTTGTGTCCGTTTCGATCCACCTGCTCCTCCGCTGCCTCGCCCGCGCCTCGTCGTCGTCACACATGGAGCCGAGCCCGAATCCGACCAGGGCTGCCCGCCGCGCATCCAACGAGGAGGCATCCATGGGGGCGGCGGGGTCCGTGAGGAGGAGCTCCGCGGCGGTGTGGACGGAGGAGGCCGCGGAGGAGGTGGTGGACTACGAGAAGGAGCGGCTGATCGCATCGCTGCCGCTGTTCACGATGGCGCCGGCATTGGTGGCGCTGCCCAAGAGCTCCCCGACTGCGCTGTTTGCCTCTCGCCTTTCTCGCTCGACGCGGAGCTGCGGGTGCCGCCACGCGTTCCACCCCGCCTGCCTGCGCACCACGCCGTCGTGCCCGCTCTGCCGCGCCGCCGTCTCGTTCCCGCACCCGCCACTCCCGAACGCCGAGGCCCGCGTGGACCGCGCCGAACGCGGCAGCAGAGCCGCCACACCTCGACTCGCAGGTCAATAGCACCAACAACTCGAGGAGCTTCCGCGTCGAGATCGGCAGAGCCAGCAACCGCCGCTCCTCAGCCGGCGTGGCGGCGTCGCGGAAGCGTGGGAAGAGGGCGGGCACCGTCGGCGGCGGCGTCGACGAGCAGGCAGGCGCCGGCGCCGGAGGCGGGGCTGGACGCGGCGGCACGCGCCGAGTGCGAGCGGCTGCGCACGGGGCTGCCGCAGGCGTGGAAGCTGCGTCGATAGGCGGTGGCGCGCGGGGCGGCGGCGGCGGCGCGCGCTGCGGGAAGCGGATGCTGCGCTGGAGCGCGCGCGGGTGGACGTGCCGGGCCCTACATCCCAATTCCCGCGTTCAAGCGCGTTCCACCGTACGATTTTCAGCGGACGGGCGGATGAGCTAACTGCAGAGGCGGCCTCGATCAGATCAGGTACGGTGGGGCCCGCCCGTCCAGCGACGCCGCGAAATGGAGCTACCCCCCACCAACAGAATCCACAGTGCCACGACACGATCGTAATCCCGCACGTGTGATCGCTACTATACGTATCATTCTTGCTGAAACTTGCTGGCGCACTAGAATCCGTCAGTTATATATAGTCTACTCATTCAAGAATATTACAGAAGTGCGTGATGATGTAACACCGAGTTCATGCGGCGATCTCCTCTTTTTGGACAAGAGAAAGGGGATACAATAACATTGAACCTGATACGACGTACGCACACCAGTTTGTTGCCATGATAATGATACTGCACCTTCTAAACTCAGTTGGCCGGCCCATGCCTAATTCTAGATGTTCGACAAGCCCATCGCAACACGCATAGTGGCCAGCGATGTTGACATAATGTTAAAGATGGACACGTTTTGAATCAATATTCAATTCATCATGAATTCATAATGATCGATTGAAAATAACAAGTGTAAATCAGATTATTAGAGTCCACCGGATCGGAGCGCCTGACTGCAGCCTGAGCCTATCAAGTATCAACTGGAGCCTTGACCTAGACCAGAGCGACAGAGCCTCTCTGACCCCTTCCACCGCGCGGGCACAACGACCACGATCCGCGGACACGAAGACTTCGGCCGCCGCTCACAATCTCCGCCAGCAGCCACCGGGGCACGGCACGCCTCCCACACGTACGACGTACGCACCCTAGCTGCCGCCCGTTGCATGCACTGCGAATTTCGCTGCAATTCCAAAAGCTAAGGCACGGCGCTGGTCAACATTCAACAAGGCCTCGATCGGCGTCCGCTACCGCCATGTCAGTGCGCACAAAACAACTCTACCCAACCGAATGGCTCTCTCCCACCTCAACCGCACACGAGGGTGCCGGCGGCGGTGCGCGGACCGCCATGAACTGCGCCCCGTCGCCGCTGCCACTTGATCCATGGTCCAGCCAGCCGTGGCCTTCTGTGCGTGGTTCCACTCCAAACCGCTCGGCACCTCGGACTAACTCCAGCACATTGTGTAAACGACACTGTAGCGACATTGTTCATAGAGTGAGGATAGTTAAAATAGCAGACAGAAGAGGAGGATATACGATCTGTTGGACTCAATCTTGTTAGAGATCGACACGAGATAGACGCAGCGAGAAAGATCAAAACCAATCACATAGACACAAGGATTTAACGTGTAAAACACTCCAAAACGAAGGGAAAAATCACGGGCACTAGCCAACCAAAACGTTGTATATTTTCCAGCTGCTTACAAAAAAGATTATATAGCAAACCTTAATCCATACACCGCTCCGGCCCAAGCCTCCGGCGACGGGCCTCCGCTACGCTCCCCAACTTGGCCGCCGTATAGGAATTTGGATTACAATTCAACAATCTCCACCTTGAGACAAATTCCATCCTGTAGCATGTAACATGTAAACACCATCCTAAAACAAATCAAAAGAACAACCGCTGATGCCAAAACAACTACCAAGGCTTAGAGATGGCAATGGGTACCCGAAACCCAAGTACCCGACGGGTTTTACCCGATATAAAGGCGGGTATGGGATGACTTCTCCACCCGCGGGTACGTTAATGGGCACAATCTTATACCCGTCGGGTACGCGGGTGTGGGTACGGGTGCATACTATCCATACCCGTGTACCCATAGGTAATTTATACCCGGCTCAACCATACATTTATTCTACATAATTAAGCATACATAAGTGTATATTAGGCAAAAATATGGTTAACTTGCGTGTTTCAATATCATTTATTGTTGTCTTCAATTTATTTATTCATGTTTAGTGTTTTATATTTTTAATTATGCCATTTTTAATTATATTTGTGCTATTTAAATATGTGCATAGTGGGTATTTAATCGGGTATGGGTTACCCGATGGGTTTTTTTACCCACGCGGGTACGGGTATGGGTAAAAATTCATACCTGCGACCGGGTATGGGCGGGTATGGGTATTGTAGCGGGTAAGTTTTTTGCTCGCCGGTATGGGTATGAAACTGTAATACCCGACGGGTACGTACCCGTTGCCATCCCTAGCAGGGCTACACGGTCACACCAACCAAGCTTGAGCAAAGCTCAAACTCAGCAACAGAAACATGTTTAGTCATCATATCTATTGGATTATCATGAATACTAATCTTGCATACATTTAATTTGCCCTCTGCAACAACTTTACAGACATAATGGTATTTGACATTAATGTGCTTTGTTCTCTCATGAAACATTTGATCTTTTGTAAGGTGGATAGCACTCTGACTGTCACAAAACAAATTAATGCAAGATGTATCTTCAGAAAATTCAGCATACAGATTTTTCAACCAAACAGCTTTTTTGCAAGTATCACAAACTGCAATAAACTCAGCCTCAGTGGTCGATAAAGCCTCCGGCGACGGGCCTTCGCTACGCTCCCCAACTTGGTCGTCTCATAGTAATTTGGATCACAATTCAACAAGTCTCGCAGGGGAAACATTGCCGGAATTGGTTGAATGTTGTAGAGCAGTTCTAGTAGGAGGGGGAAAACAAAACGGCCACAAATTAAGAGAGAAAGAGCCCTTGAGCACCCATGAAAACCACATCCAATAAGGCCACAATGCACTCTTTTCGTAAATCATTACTGTATATTACTACTAGTAGTATATTGGGTGCTTATTGTTTCTCTACTCATTTAATTTCCTTTACTTTATTTCATTTTGGTTAATATATACTCTCATCCGTTTCCGAAAATAAGTCATTCTAGTTTTGTCATAAGTCAATTTTTTCTAAAGTTAAACCAAATTTATATGAAAAATATAAATATTTATAGTATCAAATGAGTATTGTTAGATTCATTGTCACATATATTTTCATAGGGTACCAATTTGGTGTCATAAATGACTATACATTTTTTATAAATTTGGTGAAACTTTACAAAATTTGACTTAGGAGTAGGACAAACCTGTTTTCAGGGATGGAGGGAGTATTTTATTTTATCTAATTCCCTGTACCTTGTTTGTTCTCATTATTTCAAATGCTAAGGTCATTATTACTATGAACCCAAAACATTTGCTTATGTAGTTATAATATTTTACATGTGAAGTTGGAATGTTTGTCCAGAAAGCTGCTGAAACATTTTTGTTACGATGATGGACATAGTTCTCATGAATAATTTTCTCATGAATCTTCTTGTGAAGCTTAATTATTTTGATCACAAATCTAAAACATTTTTCTCGTTTGCAATATTGGATCTAGTATGTTTTATCATTAAGCTAAAACATTGTTCCTTTAAACTTGGGTAATTTTGTTAGTGAAGTTTACGTTATTTCATAAACTTAGGGTTAGTGTGGCAACCACATTTTTCCTAGGGAATTCAAGGGAAAATGAACTAATTTCCCCTCCATTCCTTAGGGGAAATGAGGTTGCCAAACTAGCTCTTATTTTTTTTCTTATAAATATAGAACATTATACTTTCAATGGAAAATTCGGGTTCACACAAACAAAATTAGTCTAGGGAAATGAAAATGGCTTAATAATATTCTACCTCAAAAGCGAGGATGGATGCTACATAGGCAAAGGCTTTTTGGCGGTGGCGGTGGCAGAATTAGGATGCGACATATGAGAGTGGCGCCAGGGAAGGAGAATTGGGTGAGAGAGGGGCGAAAAAAAAGGATGGGCCCCGACTTGGGCCTGATGGGATTAGGCAAAAGAGGCAAATAAATACGGTTGGGGTGGGAGGGCTTGATGGGCTGGTTGTTGTGGCCCAAAAGCTGATTTCTGAACTGAAATGGGCCTTGAATATTTTGTGAATGCTTAGGATGGATTCAAATTCGGTCACGGTTTGCTAAAATGTGTTTCAACTTCAATGTAAGAAAATTCTAGGGACGAGTTGACATCTGAATTTTGGAACTTAGGACAAGGACTCAAATTTGTTACATATTCAAGGGCCTTGAAAAGAAAGAACTAGGAACACACTAGGCGCAGCATGGACGGGGGTTCTATTACGCACATAACAATCAAAACAAATACTCCTAGTTTATAGCTAGTCTTACATAGTACTTGCTTGGAGTTTTTCCTTTTACATGATAATAAAATTCCATATTTGTGGTCCGTTCCATGTAGACCTGGGCATTTCTCGGGTCGGGTAAAAAAAAAACCCAGCAAAAATTCCTATGGCCTGAACCCGCCCGTGGCTCGATGAGATCCTCGAAATCTTGGCTCGAGCCCGCCCGTAGCTCGACCCGACGGCCCGTGGGCCAACCCGATGACCCGACATAGACGCTGTTGCGGTGTCACTAGACGGCTAGAGGAACCATGGCATGGAGAAGGAGGTAGCAGGCGTACCTGGCAGCCGACGAGTGAAGGAGGCCGGCCTTGGAGGAGGCGGTGGCGGTGACTCCATTGCGGCAGGGGAGGAGGCACGGAGACGAGGCAAAGGCGGCGCCGAGGTGGAGCGGGGGCAGATCACGCGGAGGCGGAGCCAGTGGGCGCGCCGACGGGTGGCGTATGGGAGGAGGGAGGCGGCCTTCTCGCCGCCGCCGCCGGAGCAGGAGAAGGAAGGCGCAGAGATGGCGCCCGGTGAGTGATGTGGCCTGTGGGCGCGCCGACTGGTGGAGCGAGGGTGGATCCCACGGAGGCGGGGCACGGCGTGGAGGAGGTGGAGCGGAGGCGGACGCTGGGGAGCAAAGCAAGGGGGCGCGGACGCGGTGGAGCAGGGGCGGACACCGGGCAGTGGGCTAGCGAGGCAAGGCGGCGCAGAAGGAGGTGGAGTGGGGGCGTCTCGGAGGCGGACGCCAGGAAGGCGATTTTGTTGGTGTTGGGCCAGGCCGCCCCCGTCCGATGGCCTACTGGCCTTTTTCCACCCTGGGTGATATTTTTATCGGGTTGTCGGGTTGGCTCGTGGGCTAAAATCGTGGCCCGTGCCTGACCCGAACATTGCATCGGGCCAAATATTTCAGCCCGCACCCACCCGGCGTACTGATCGGGTCGGGTCAGATCGGGCTTTTTTCGGGCGGGTTGGCCGGGTCAGGTGGCCATGCCCAGGTTTAGTTCCATGTGTGGATTTGGTGGCCATGAATCGAATTTAGATTGCTGGTTCTGTAGGCAGCAACTCTGCCATTGCAAAGCAATTGGCTGAGAGGCAGGAGCACATTGAGTCGTTGACCGTCTAGAATTAAAAACGCAGCGAATTGACCGATCGCGGCGTGTCGGCACGTACTTGTCGCCGTCTCGGGGACGGATGGGATGGCCGCCAAATATAATTAAACCGGCCTGTTGTCACTTGCCAAGCATGTTTATTTATTATATTATGCAAGTGCAACGGGGTAGCAGCTGCGTGTGCCACTCGCACGAGTGGACGACGATGGGTTCTTGTTTTGACAGCCTAATTCATGGATGCAAACATGCACTAAACGTCAAAACGATGAGTGCCACGACAAGAAGGAAACGGGTCCATGCATCCATTATTTCTATCGCCACACCTTGATCGGACATGAAAGTCTCCGCACCACCCCTTTTCTACTTCTACCCCGCGCCCAAAAGAGGAAGAGAAAGCATCGTAGGCGGCCAGGCATGCATCTCCGCAGGTGATGGGGGGCCGGGATGCCTCTTCGGTCGTGATGAGAACGGCGAACGGGTGCCGCCGCGTTGCTTTCGATGCTGCGACAAAGCCGGATCACGACGATCCTTTATTCCTTTGAACTTACGAGTCTCCATGCTGTGACGGAAATTAAACTTCGTCCACCATTGGGTTGGGTACTACCTCTCACAACATCACCATGTATCATCCCATTTGCATGTTCTAGTGAGCTCATCGGTCTCCATGGATCCAAATCAACACGCCACTTGAAGAATGGAACGCCTGCGTCCAATTGACCGTTTCGCAGCATCCGACCGGGACTTCCTGCTACACCCGAAGAGGGACAGTAACCGATGATGGGGACGTCTCCTCGTGAGTCGTGATGAGAGCGGAGATTGGCCGCCGGCGCCGCGTTGCTTTCAGCCCCGTTCGCTGCAGCTACAAAATAGCTGAAAATACTATTTCGCCTGAATAATTGTGATTGAAAAACACTATTTTATGGCTGAACCAAAACTAAAAATAGTTTAAGCTCAAGCGAACAGAGTGGACGTTGGGGAAAAAAAAAGTCGGGAGGCATGACGACAGAGCTGACGCGCCCGCCCACGACACGGGAAAGTGCTGCCTCGCTTCGGTCTAAAAAAAAAAAAACCGGCCGGCGGAGATGACGTGACGGTTAGTTATCCGAAGGCGAAGCCGCGTTCGTCTTCGTCACGTCGCGCGCGACGACGACCACGAGTGCGACGACAGTGATGGGCATGCGCCCGTGCCTTGTCCTAACCCGACCGTACGAAAACTCCACCAACCAGGTCCTACGGGCGCCGTTGCAGCAGCACCTCAACTTTTGGTCAATCACAGAGACTATGCAGTTCACATGGAGAAGAAAATTGTCCACCAGGTCCATGGCATGATATCCCCGACGTACGCAGTACGCTACGCCACTTTCATGTTACCTCTGATGATGACTCGTGGTCCAACTTTTGGTCGCGGCATCCACATTCAATGTGAGGGCAGAATAATAGCAAGGCGCGGGAAATTGAAACACTCCATCTAGTGGATGTGGATCGAAGATTTAGGATCGAAGGCTGAGATCAAAAGCATATTGTTTCAGATGGACTACGAAAATGAGTGGCCCACAACCTCAATGCGACGATGCCCTAAGCCTTTCTCTTTCTCTCCTTAATCGTATACCACTGAATTAACCTATAACGGGAGCAGTATTAGGAGGTGTTTAGTTCCATAAATAATATCCAGAGATAATACATTATAATGTATTATTAGTATTATGTCTGGAACCAAACACTCCTGAATTCCTAGTAGGGTGGGGTGTTGGTCTTTTTTTTTCGATGGAGACATCTCCTGGCCGGATGATGTGACGGTCATCGAAGGCGAAGCCGCTTTTGCCTTCGTCGCGTCGCGGCACGACGGCCCCGAGCCCGAGCGCGCCGTGTGACGGCGATGGGCACGCGCCGGCGCCTTTGTTTTAATCCGATCCTACTGAACTCCACGTACTACTAAAGTAGCTTGACCCGGCCGGTGGATCATGTGGCACCCACCAACTAGTCTAGCTACAGGCTGCAACGGAAATTTTGGTGCCGTGCCGCCACATCTACCTTTTGAATTCAATATGCTCTGACCTCATGTGAAAACAAAAAGGCCCGACATGTGCATCAGGTACGTTCAAGGACTTTTGCAAAATCAAACAACTCTGGACAGACACGACAGTACGCTCATATCCATACTATAGTATAAGCAGCAACGTGAGCAGTATACTTGGGGGCAGTCAAGAATTCCATAGTGGACAGCACAGATCATCAAAACATCAACAGATTCGCGGGACGACGCGCATAACCTCACAACCCAATCTCACAGGAGAGCATCTCGTTTATTGAGATGGATGAAATTGTTAGAAATGTTGGATATTTTGGGATAACAATGCAATAAACAGACGATGATCAAATAAGCTGAAAAACAATAGAACTACGAATAGTAAGTCGGTAACCGTAACAAAGCCCTTTTAGGACTCTATGCCTTCGATCTTTAAGGCATGAACTGACCTTAATTTGTGGTGCTTATCTCTCGCGTGTGCAACACTATAAATAGAGGAGATCTCTGACTTTGTGTATAAGAGAAATCAATCAACACATACACAAACATCCTCAAACTAAAGATCAAGCAACTGTTGAAACATTGGGAAGGGTATCCACCCTATGTTTCATTTGGACATCAGTAGATCTAATGGCTTCTACTTCGAACGAAGTCATGAATAGTTTTGGTGTTCTAATCGTAAGCCAATGATCCTGCAAGTTTAACAGAAATATCATGAGCAGCTACAATCATACTTCAATAGATCTAGGCAAGTATATAGGTTGGCCTCAATCTCTACATGTGCACACAACAGAAAAAGTAAATAAGCAAAGAAATCATCAGCATTCATTCAAGTGTTTTTAGAGCAAAGAGGGTGTATACTAACTCAAAGCTTGAACAGAAGATAAGATAAGATAAGAAGAATGCCCTACAAGCATATAATAAAAAAAGGATAAGCAGCAAGTCCCCCTTATCAAAATCCGAAGCCAACTAAAACAACAACATGGAGAAAAAAATGAAGCCTGCGAATTTAGAGAGCCATAACCTGACACCCTTCAAATTGTGCTGGAAGCCATCCATTCCAGTAGGAGAAAGCTACCAGAGAGTTCATCAATGCAAGCACCTCAGATTAGTAAATTCAGCAATGATCAAGTAAAACATGCACCAGACAGAAGATTATTGCAGCATATTAACCCACCACACATCCCCATATTTGATACTAGCTAGCCAGTATCCATTAAATGGTGGTAGAAGCAAATGCAAGTTTCCATAGCAGCAGGCAGACAGTTTCAAAGTATCGGGCACACAAGTAACCAGCGGTCCAGCACAGCAATATCCAGTAGAACAACATTCAGCGCTGGATATTATTACAGATAAAAATTCGATTATGGAATGAAGGGGAAATCTGCTCTTGAAGGTAGCCAACAATAGCATCTCTTTATTCAGCATCAGCAGCTTGCTTTGCATCATCTGCATTACACAAAATCGCCCACATATTGTGTTGTCATCAGCCCCCAATTAACTGAGAATTGCAAAAGGTACATGATCAACTGCAATGATGGTTGTAACGTAAGATGTACGGAGTACTATTGGAAAGGGGCATATGATTGGGTCAATCATGAACCGTCAATCAGCAATAAGCGAAGCAAATGAGGATTGTAGGGACCGGGAACGAAAGGGAAAATTGAATTCAATGAAGAATTGGAGTAGTAGCATATATAAAGGTGTTCTGTGTTCTGGGTTTATGGCTGCAAGCCGCGATGCTTAATGAGAGTCGGAGCCGTTTGCCCGTTCACCAGATCGATCGGAGGCCGGTGGCGTCATGGCTTAGTGCTTACAGGCACATGGCGTGACATGGCGACGAATGGGATGCTCAGCTCAGTAGCTCACCTAGCCATATGGACCGACCGAGAGGAACACGGAGTGGGCAAGCACAGTGGTTGGCAGTGGCAGTACACAGTACTACTACAAAGCCATGATGACAGTCACTGATCTCTCACACTTGAATTCGACGCAGCGCCATGTTCGGCGCAGCTTGCGGCGAGGAGCGGAGGAAGCGCCAAACGCCGTCCAAGAACTAGGGGTAGGGGATATTAGGAGTTCGAGGTGGAGAGGCTACTAGGCGCACGTACGCGACTCGCGAGGAGGCACGGCGGCGTAGCACGCCGCGGCGGCGGCCTAGCAGCGACTCGCGAGTCAAGATTAGCTAGCCAGGCATGCATCGAGGTGGCGCCGCCGTTGGTTGGCAGAAAAGAAAGGGAGGTGGGCGGGGCAAGGGGGCGTGGTGGGTACCGGGTACCGTGGAGGGTGGAGAGTGTAGAGCTGAGGCGCGGGCTCACGGCGGGGAAGTTGGGGAGAGAGACTTACTAGAGCTAGGCGCCGTAGGCGGCGGCCACGGCCATGAGGCACGCAAGAGCTGCCGCCGCGCACAACGCCATCTTTGTGAGGATGATGAGCCCCACGGGCGCCGGGATCGGTTCGTCTCCGGCGACGACGCCGCCGCCGCCTTCGCCGCCCGCGCGGATATGCCCGACCACTATCAGGAGCATGCCCAGAAAGAAAGTGACAGTCGCGGCAGCGGGAAGGGCACGGAGCGCGGCCAGACCAAGCGCCCGAGCTTGCTCGGCGGGGTCCGCGCCACCTGCAGGCTGCACCACAAAGACGAGAAATTCGAGGGCGCCAACCGACGCGCATAGCATGGAGATCAAGAGGCCCGAGAGCTGGCGGTAGTTGGCGCCTGGCCCTGCCCCAACGCCCGCGCCGCCGGTGTTACTGAGGAGGCGGAACATGAACGCGGCTGCAGTGAAAAGGCCCCCGGCAGAAGCCAACAGCAGCAGGTCTGGGACTTGAGCGGCTGCCGTGGCAGTGGCACCCGCGCCCGCCTGCGGATCAAGGAGGGTGACGAGGTGGAGGGCGCTGATCGCGGCGCACAGGGCGGGTGCGGCGGCGGAAACTGCGTTCCCCATGGTACGGTGCGCGGCCGGGCAGGAGTCAGGACGGGGATCTGGAACTGAGGGAGGGCGGGCCGGACGCCGGAGTGGCGCGCGCGCGGTTGCTTGTGGGAGTGGCCGAGGGCGGCGAGGGGGATGAGGGATCGGAGGACAGGGACAGGCTGGGGCGGCGCGACCTGGGCTCGTGAGTCCCACGGTTGACGTGTATATATATATATATATATATATATATATATAGACACACACACTCTGGTGCCGTGGTGGGACCAGGCTTAACCATTTCGTTTGAAACACAAATTCTGGAACAGACCAGAAATGAGATTTCATAAAATTCCAAATTTTCCGGTCGGAATTCCAGATTTTTCGCCGAAAAATGCCATTTTTCAATTAGAAAATGCTTCCAGCATATGAAAATTTTAAATAATTTGATAGAACATTGCTCATATCTTTTTTACTAGTGCATAATGCATATTAAATATATTCCAGATAAATTATTTATAACAAATGCATACAAACATATGTTGTCACGTGAAATCACAAATAAAATACATGGAAACTAAATATATCACAACAACATAAGTACATAGTTACAAGCCATAGACCATAATAAAAGTTTACAGTACATAAATTGCATAATCTATATGAAATCCCAAGTTCAATCTAATAAATAATGTCTATGTATATCACATTATCACGTAGTACTTGATAAGTAATGAAGATAATATTGAAACCCAAGTTCAAACTAAATGTACGATCTTGGTGGTACTAAAGCTCAAAAGGTCTAAAATTCCATCATAAGTACACTCCTCTTCCATCACAAATACACAGACCGGATGGTCCAAAGTATAGAGTGGTCTTCTAGAGTCTTTTGGTTTGTGTGTGCATCCATGGTCGGCATATCTCAAGATCAAACTACTGATCTAATCTTGGACCCCTTACAGTGGAATATAAAAAATATAAACTATGATTCATTATACTACAAGTGAGCTTGACTTTCAGCCAAAACATAACTTCATCCTAGCAAATGATCTTCAAATTGAACGTGTTCTAGTCCTACTTGCTCAGAAAAACACCTAATTTTTTATCATATTTTTTCCACATTTTTCAACAAAATTTTCCGGATTTTTAAAATTCAAAACAAAATATTTCGAAATATTCCGGAATTCCATTTCCTGTAGCAGACCGGAAACGAAAATTTACCGAAATTTCGCTGAAATTCAAGCGAAATTGTTTTCCCTGGGTGGGACCGTGGCGGCATCAAAAGTGTGCCTTCTCCTCCTCTCTTCTCACCACTTTTCTTAATTAACCCTTTTCAGTGAGATGGGAGTGCATCATGTTAGTGCTAAAAGGAGTTTTTCTGAGTTGACCTACTAACAGCTACTAACTAGTAGTTTGGTAATCTGTATTGAAGTTGTTTGAGTGGGATTGATGTGTGTTTCAAAATCCACCTCAATCTCTTTTAATCATCTCTCTCAGTATATGAGTTACTAAACTAGATTTAAAGAAGCGTCTGCTACGTTGTGACACACTACCGCTAACCAAAAAAAAAGATAATATACAGTAAAAATGCTGGTTGAAGAAAGGGGAGAATTAGTTTCCGGTGTGTCCCAGGGTCTCAGGGACACTGGGAGCAAGCATCCTTCTACCTCCTGCGTATGCCTATGAGTGAGACCGTAGGAGAGATCATTTTTTTATCCGAATTTAATATTTGTAACATTGGACTAGCGACCCGTGGCGGATCCAAGATTGGTGGGCATGGGGCTTAGTTCCTTCTTTCTTCCTCAGCGCCCCCTCTTCTTCTTTCTTCCCTTCTCCCCCCTCATCTCTGCTATATTTTCCATGGTTAGGGGGGTTGGCGCACCCCAACCCCATGCTAGATCCGCCCTAAGCGACCCCTATACCATCCGATCAGAAGGCCTTTGTGCTTTTATTGTGCTCAGTGATTTGAGCTTCCAATCTACTGCTATATCCCTATGCTATGCAATTGCCGTTTCCTAGAGTTGGTAGTTGGGATTGGGACTTGGGACAGAAGAGCAAGGCAACCGAACGGTGAACCATGCAAATCTTGACCAAAGACTTTGACCAGATACTTTGTAATACTTCAAAAACAAGGCCCTCTCAGCCCAGCACAGTACCAATGGGCCTGAAGCCCTCTGTGACCAAGTGGCCCAGTGAATTCCCACTTTTACACATCAATAGCCATAGTAGTACAAATAGAGTTTTTTTTTCTTGTTTTTTGGATGAAGAGGAGGGAGAGGAGGTTGTGCTCTGCAAGTGCAAGTCCCAAAACTACTGGCGCAAACAGTTCAAAAACAAAACTATTGCCACACGGCACACAAAACACCTAATTTATTATCGCCAGATAAAGGAGGATGGATCCACTCAGAACGTTATTCAGTAATTCACCCTTGAGGGCTGAGGCCTTGACTTTCCCAGCGAGCAGCCAGATTCAGATCTCTGTAGCAGGATCATGTTTCCGCACCATGAATTTCAGAGGATCTGCGTATCTGGTTGCTCGCTGAAAGGCACTGCTGCTCGGCTAGGTTTGCTCCAAACCTAGTTACGCGAAGCAAAAAAGACCAACGAACACGGAAGATAGAAGGGAGAACTGACAGACAAACCTGCAGGCGGTGCCGCCGCACGCGCGAGTGGAAGACTGGAAGCAGCTCAGCTCAGTTGAGGCCAGGCCATCATGGTGTTTCAGTCGCCTTGCCCACCTGCAGCATCGGTAGTTAGCTCGGCGAGCATGGCGGCGACGAAGACGGTCGAGATGGGTGTGCAAGCTCTGCTCATTTTGAGCCGAAAGCACGTTGACCTGCGAGTCGTCTCCCCCGCCTCCATCAGTCCACTCCGATCCTCGCCATCGCCTGTACTACGTACGTGCTCCACTAAATAGCACAAGTGGACAATGCGTCCGCTGTCACTTGGCAGCTGGCACTAGACATCACTTTGGCTGAGTGCACGGGTCCACCTATCAGAGTGAAGGACACTATATATCTAGCTACCTTGGCTTGTTCCGCGAGACAACCTAATCTATGCAGCAATCATCAATGTGCGCTAGACAACGTTGTACTCGTACGCTGTACTAACCGGTACGTAATACTCCCTCCGTTCTTTTTTTTTTTACGCGGTTGATTTTTTTTCAAAATTTCGATCCTTCATCTATTTAAAAAATTTATGTAAACATGTAAAAACACAAGTCATACTTAAACTACAGCTAATGATAAAACAAATAGCAACAAAATAAACAATAAGTAATAAAAATTTCTGAATAAGTCGAATGATCGGAGTTTTGAAAAAAATAACCGCGTTAAATAAAAAAGAATGGAAAGAGTATCGCTTTACACCGGTAAGTAGTAGTATTCTTCGCTAAGATAACAACCGGCCGGTAGATACTGTACGTAGTTCGCCAGTCCGAGCGAGCTGGATTTCTGCCTTATTCATTTGTTTTCGAAAGGCCCGTAACTTTTAACAGCAGGGGCAATGTTCGTCGTGAGTCGTGACGTCTTCAGAGGGGGGTGCGGGACGGAAGTGAGGCTGCTGCAGCTGCGGCGGAGTTTTTGGGCGGTGTATGTATCGTTGCCGATCGCTCTGGTGGAGCCAGAGCTGGCAGGGTCGCACTTGGCGCATCGCTCCGACACGGCACGGCAGCCGTGGACTGGACGACGGAGGCGTAACTTGCCTATTATATTTGCGCCAACGGGAACGGGGGCCGGGAGCGGAAGTGGCCTTCGCGCCCTTCTGCTCAGTTTCGCTGCCTCCTGCTGTGAATTCAGGCAGAAGGGGACCAGCTACGCCAAGTGTCGACCAGGACAGCAGCGCTCGCATCGCAACAAGCCGCGTCCGTTCCGTTCGGCCGTGCATGCGGTGCATGTGAGGTGCGGCTCGGCTCGGTGCCCCGGAGGTCGCGTACTCGCGTCGCGTCGCGTCGCCGGGCCGGGACGGGCAGGCACATGCTGAATTTTACCTGCTGCGTGAATTACAGTTCACATGCTGCTGCGATCGAGAGAATATACTTGTCTTACTTTCTGCTGCTCGCTAAGTAAATAAAACAAGGGTAAAGTCCATTTATAAACCTTGTATTTATCATTACTATTACCAATTGCAAATTTTTTTAGTCTCTACATTCATCCTCACGAGATTCGCTTAAAAAATAAATTCCTACAAATTCTCACAAGAACAAAAAATATCTTACCATTAATTGGTAGATTGGAATATCAATAGCCATTAGATCTATTTTCTAAATAGTTACCCACATCTGCCATTACGAGGTCTTCAACTCTCGCGTAAGCAAATTTCTTCTTTTTTTTTTCAGATTTTTCCATTTTCAAATTTACTTTCAATTTTTTGTACGGTATTTCCTATTAAAGTTGCTAGAAACCATAAATCAAATATTTTGTGACTAATCTCATTATTACTAATTATAGACTTTTTTTTGAATTTTACGTCAATCCTAACAAGATGGGCTAGAAAAAAAATAAAATCATAGAAATTCTCACAATAATAAAAAAATATCAGATCATCAATTGACAAATTGGAATCTTAATAGCCATTAAATATGTTTTCTAAGTAATGATCCACCTTTGACATTATAAAAACAATGTTAAATAACCCCTTAAAACTACATATTAATTACCCACTCTGCTATTATGAAAAAAATATGAAATAACACCTTAAATTTATACCTAATTGCTCACTTTTGCTATTACGATGGATAATACCAAGTAGCCCCTCTAATTTATATCTAAATCATTCGCCATAGTTATTACGACTGATAGTGTAATGAAAGTAACCCTCAAATTTATATTAAAATTACCTACTTTTGCAATCGTATCAAAGATTATCTAAATCAATCAAGCATACATATAAAGTAGCAAGATATACTATTATCGAAAACTAAATATAAAAATAGATCTATATATGTTGTTCTGTAACACATGATACATTTAAGACACTAACCCATGCGAAAGCAAGAGTTGATAGACTAGTGTGTCTAGTTTTGGATCTAAAACTGCAAAATCAGATAAAATCATAAAATACAACCTTCAACTACTTCTCTCTCTTCCTCCAAATTCCATCATTTCTCTCTCTCCTCTCACACGTCGCCGCCGCCTACGGCCTACCATTCAACACCACGCCACCTGCCACCCTAGTTGCTCGCCGCTGTAGCTGCCTCCTTCGCCACTCCCTCGCTCACGCTGTTGCCGCCATTGTCGGCCGCCGTGGAGGACACCATCTTGGGCCACGAGTGCGGCGCGCCAGCGGCGGCGGGCAACACGAGCAGCAGCGACGCCTACCGGTCGAACCTCAACGCGCTCAAACAGAATATTGAACCACTACAATCCAATGGAATATGGTTATTACTTGTGACGAATTAAGATTTAAGCAGGTGCCTTCAGAACATCTCTCCGGAGGCAAGACTGTGTTCGTAGAGGAACAAAAAAGTTTGAACCGAGTTATAACACAACGTTGTGAGTGGCACGCCCAGTGCTCAGCTGAGCTGAATCATGAAGCGCGTATAGATTCCCTCGCAAACGGAGTTGGGATTACTGTATGGTGTGCGAACACATGGGCTGTTCTTTTCATTGTTCTGATTAGTGGAGCTGCTGCCCCGACCCACAGTGAAGGTCTTGTTGGGCCCCTAGCTGCCTCTCTATCTCACTCACACGCTCGCGAACGCCGGCCGTCGCTCACACACTCGAGAATGCGCGGCGTCAGGAGGAAGAAGATGAACAGTGCCAACTCAGATGAACGCCCCGGCGAGCTCTCTCGCCTGTATGTTGGCCGCACTTTATTGCAACTAGACCAGGCACCATTACATGATTGAGTGGCGCTATTTATAGCCGCATTTGAGCTCCCCTCAACGCCCGGCTCTTCCGCCATGACCGCGCTCCATGCGCTGTGCCGTGCCCGCGTGACGCGGTCACCCGCACAGCCCGCTCGCGCTCCAACGGCCAAACGGCTTGCCGATCTTCTCGCCACCGCTCAACACCACATGGTCGCACCCTCTAACACACGCTCGCCCATGCTACCGCGTCGCTCGAGCCGACCCAAGCCCGCAGTTCACCTGCACCGAGCTCGCCGGCCACGACGCGCTTGCGTCCATGACGCGCACACACCGAGCTGCACACACACGCGCGCACTCAACACACACACGACCCAATGCCAAGCTTAATCCTAACAATCACCCCCTAAGCTTAGACATGGCACACCCTAGACCTACAGCAATGCCGGCTCGTCGTCGGCGCTCGCCAGCAGGCGCCTTCTCCTCTCTCTTCTTCTTGCGGCAAAACTTGGCAATGTGGCCATACTTGCCGCACTCGAAGCATTGGCCATTGTTGCGACTCCACCCACGCCGGCTTGACCCCGACGCCATGCTGCTCGTGTCGTCGTCGCCGTCGCTGTGTTCATCATCCCCGCCACCGTCGTTGCCTCGAATCGCCGCCGCCACGCCGCTTGTCGCCGCCATTGTTGCGCCTTGCACCTCCATGTCGACGCTGCTTGTTCCGCTCTCGCCGGCGTGCCTCCCACTGTGCCTCCGTGATGTACAGCTGCCCTGCGCGCTCCAAGCCGACCTCCTTCTCCTTGGCGTCCTCCGCGTCCGCGTCCTCCGCGACGCGCAGCCTCCCGATCAGCTCCTCCATGGTCATGGTGTCAAGATCGAGAAGCATCTCGATCGACACCGCTACTTGCTTCCACTTCTTCGGCACCACGCGCAGCACCTTCCGCACCACGCGCCCGTCCTTCACCTCCTCGCCTAGCTCGCGCAGACCGCTGACGAGGGTGTTCACGCGCACGGCGAAGTCGTCGACGAGTTCGCCGTCCTTGAACTGAAGATTCTCGAACTCCTTCAACAGGCGCTGGCGGTTGGCGTTCTTGACACGGTCCTCCCCGACGCGCATTGTCTTCACCGCTTCCCACGCCTCCTTCGCCGTCTTCTTCACGGCGAGCACCGGCTTCAACTCCGAGGGAACGCCGCGCAGGATCGCGGCGAGCGCCGTCCGATCATCGCGCCTTTCCACCTTGTCGCTCTTCACTGCATCCCAAAGCCCAAGCGCCTCAAGGCTCACCTGCATGACCAGAGACCACTCGTGATAGTTGGTCCTGGTGAGCACCGGGAGCTCCACCGCGCCGGCAGTGGCGACGACGCGTTCGCTGGTGGTGCCTCCACCAGAGAAGTCCCCGCCCTTTGGCGTCTTCAGCGACGTCGACATCTCCTTGCCCCGCCTCGGCTCTGATACCAATTGTTGGGCCCCTAGCTGCCTCTATATCTCACTCACACGCTCACGAACGCCGGCCGTCGCTCACACACTCGAGAATGCGCGGCGTCGGGAGGAAGAAGATGAACAGTGCCAACTCAGATGAACGCCCCGGCGAGCTCCCTCGCCTGTATGTTGGCCGCACTTTATTGCAACTAGACCAGGCACCATTACATGATTGAGTGGCGCTATTTATAGCCGCATTTGAGCTCCCCTCAACGCCCGGCTCTTCCGCCATGACCGCGCTCCATGCGCTGCACCGTGCCCGCGTGACGCGGTCACCCGCACAGCCCGCTCGCGCTCCAACGGCCAAACGGCTTGCCGATCTTCTCGCCACCGCTCAACACCACACGGTCGCACCCTCTAACACACTCTCGCCCATACTACCGCGTCGCTCGAGCCGACCCAAGCCCGCAGTTCACCTGCACCGAGCTCGCCGGCCACGACGCGCTTGCGTCCATGACGCGCACACACCGAGCTGCACACACACGCGCGCACTCAACACACACACGACCCAATGCCAAGCTTAATCCTAACAGGTCTGTGGCGCGGAGTGCTTGTGTGCCTCGTTCGGCGTTTATTTAGATGGCGATAAGGAGCTGAGGGCGGACTTGCAATGTCAACTTGCTCCGGCCGGCTGATGTGGTGAGCAGATCTTCCACATCCAGCTCGCCCCTCTCCGTCGCCATGGTCGCAGATCTGCAGCTTCGCGTCTCTCCTGCAGAGCCGATGCACCTTGGGTGTGGTGGGCTGGTGGCACACTACAGGTTTGTCTAAGTCTCCGGTGCAGATTTTCAGTGTCCCTTTCGATTTGCTTGCCTCGTTTTGGGATCAAATCTTTCATTGCTAGAGATCTTCAGGTGAGAGGAACCGAACCATTGCAAGCGGCTCTTCCGAAATGGGTCAAAAGCATGATGTTGCTACAGATCTGAGAAACCGATAGAAAAGGGCCGGGTTACACTTCTAGTCGAGATAAACTGATTAAGGGTGTAGTAGAATTTCTTGTCGCCTATCCTGCGTAGGAGCACGTCAGTTCCTCCATCTGGCCATACTAATTCAGAGCGTTTTGCACAGTTGCTTTTTGTAGCTCTTTCCCAAACCAAAACGACTAGGAGTGGGCTTTGGGGGCAAAATGTCGCCTCTTTTGAGAGTTAGTGCTCTCATAGACCATGACAGCAGTCTCTATGATGCATTGCAATTTACTTTGGTGAGCTCCATGGCGCAGGTGGGATCTGGGCACATCGGGCTGTCCCATCCCAGGGCTACGCCTCACTCGTAAATCACTGTTTGGCGCGCGCACCATGGGAGAGGGAGCGGGCGGGGAGGCCGCGGCAAGGGTGCCGAGGCGCTGGCGACCTCTCCGGTGGCGGTGGCGGGACGGCGGTGGCGGTTAGGGTCCGGGGTTGGGGTTCGTTGGTGACCTTTCTCCTCCACCTCCGGCGATAAAGGGGGAGGGCCGGGGGTAGGGGAGGACAACGGTCAGGGAGGGCCGGCAGCAGGGGCATGGCAGCCCCTAGGTTAGCGGTGGGCCGGCAGCGGTGGGCGGCGGGGGAGGATGACGGTCGGGGAGGGCCGACGGCGGGGCGTGTGGCGATCCCTAGATTAGCGGTGGGAGGCGGCAGGCGGTGGGCGGAGCGGCGAGGCACCGGCTGCTGGACGGCTCGCGAGGCAGCAGCGGGAGGGGCAGAGGCGCGAGGAGGAAGATGTAGCGTCGGGTTGGGATCGCGGCGCACGTGCATATAACAAGAGGCCTGCCCCACTCGCCTATTATGCTGATCGATGAGACCCGGGCTCAGCTCAGATACTACTGTTTGGTCAGGTCATTATTAGGTTGTCTGATTGCCCTTTTGTTGTGTGCTAGAATTATTTAGTAGTTGCTGTAAATATTCCCTCCATCTAAAACATAAGTTTTCTCTAAATCAAAGCATCTAAAGTTTGATCAGATTTATAAAAAAATAGTAATACCAAATAAGTATAGTTCGTTTCATAGTGGCATTTATTTTTATAATATTTATATTTGATGTCATAAGTATTAACACCTGTCTATAGACTTGACCAAACGTAAGATAGTTTGACACATGAAAAAAGTGCATTTACTTTTGGCCAGAGACAGTAGCATTCTAGATATATATAATAGAAGGTCACATACTAAACATACGCACAAACATCACAGGTAGACCTTGATGTTGACAAGTTACTATATATAAACCCACCAAAAGCATAATTAAATAATATATACAAACATCTTTTCTAAGTTGGATCATCATGTTCTATTCAATCATATATAAAACCTAACCACTTGAGTTACTCTTTAGTTTGCTATTTGGTCATATATCTGCAGCATAAAGAAAGGAAAGGGTTTAATTGCATTTCCAACGTGCAAGCTCCAACCAACAAAGTACATGGGCCTGATCAGATAAATTGATTGCATAGTGCCACCATTAATAAACTGGAATAAGAAACGATCGTCCCTACACAGAAACCGCCACGAACTTTACACAGGCACATACACACAAACAAGGGGTATGAGACGTGCAAGGACACGTGGTGACATGTCTCGTGTGTTGGTTAACGGTAATGGCACTTCAAAATCGTCTCCCTACATCCTTGCAGTATATTTTAGCTGATCTGTCTTTTTTTTTTCCGGCCCCGGCCTTCTGTACAAGTTGCACGACACAGATGCTGGTTAATTAGGTTGCATCAGATTGTTGCTCCGAAAGAGGAACAGATGCGAAGCTTCCGTCAAAATTCATCAGAGTTCAGGCAGCTGCTTTGGTTCCCACGAGGACGAGGCCATGACCGTGACAGCAAAACGCAGTATGCATAGTTGCATACTACCCTTTTCTTCTCATGACCCCCGTCCAAAAATACCATACTGCCCTTATCCTTCTCTCTCCACCCTTGCAAGTGCTTGCCGGATCTCCCTCGCCGGCTCGCCCCGCGATATATCCCCCACCCCGGCCTTCGAACAGCAAGCACATTAGCAGCTCACCTCCTCTTCGCCGACAGCAACCCGCCTCAAGATCGATCCTCCCCAAACTGACAACCATGGCGAGCGCTTTCGCCGTCCCCTTTTCCCTCCTGTGTCTGGCGATCGCCGCCCTCGAGCTCTTCTACTTCCTGGACCAGCAGCCGGGCGGCGGCCGAACCCCAACACCAGCTCAGGCCTCACTGCTCCACAGCGCGGCCGAGGTGATGCCGCCGCTGGCGGCCCTCTCCATCGCCATCGCGTGCATGTACCATCGCCTGATGAGTCACGCCGCCTGCGCGGGGAACAGGCGGCTCTCGGGGCCTGTCTTCCTCGTATTATGTGTCTCGATCGGCGCGCTCGAGTCCATCTTGTTCGTGCGGGATGCCGGTGGTCTGGCTGCTCTCCGCGCGTTGCCTGCGGCGGCGGCGGCGGGGGCGTTCTTTGTCGGGATGACGACGCTCGTCGTCGTCGCGCACGTCCGGGCCGGCGGCGAAGGTGGCGGCGGCGATGCCGTTGCGGGCGACGGACAGATCCAAGGGCCCGTGCGTCTACTCACCAAGGTCGCTCTCGAAGTGGCGGCGGCGCTGGCCTTGCTCATGGTGGTGGCCCTCTACTGCTGCGCCAAGTAAGTGTAAGTTTACCCAAACTGCCGCCCCTCCGTCCGTCCGCGCCTCCATCAAATTTCCACCACTGGCAGCGGCAGCAAGTGCGGTGCCGCTGCCTCCTCCCCGGCCCGGCCCTGGCGCGGCGTCCCCGCTCGCCTTTCACCCCCTCCCTCTCCTCGGCACGCCTCCGCCGGTCCACCCAGGCGCCCAGAGCCGCAGACCCCGCTTTCTTTGCACCACCCTGCTCCAAAGTCCAAACCCCATTGGGGTCGGGGTCGCGCTCGCGCTCGCGCGGCACCTACCAGTACCACCTTACGGAGAGCCAACTGACAACATGCACCGATCCCGGCTGTAACCCCGGCGGACTAGGGGTGGCTCCGGTGATAAGTTGGGAAACTTGGAATGCCGGTGCTGCCGCTACAAGTGTTTCCTGTTGCTGTCCCCTGTGCTCGCCCACATGGCCACACGGATAGCTGCCCTCCTCTCGTCCATGATCAACATCTCCGATCTCGATTGAGCGATCAGTTCGGACTTCTTCAGCAGATAGCGGCACGAACACTGAGTCACTGACACACACACACACACACACACACACACACACCAGTGCCTGCCTTTGGCTTTCACGGGCATATATGGAAGCGTTTTGGGACTAGTCCTTGCCCAGGTGGATGGACGCGCAGGCCATTGATCTTGCTGTAAACTATGTATTGGAGCACGCGGCGGCGGCTACTTGCCGCGCCGCCATTGATTCAATTCGCTGCCACACAGATGCTGATTCCTTGAGTTTTTCGGCCTTTTCATTTCCCATAGAATTGTCATTGCGTCGCGTGATTATGGATAAGATGGAGCCAATCAGGGACACTGTTAGATCATTTTTTTAGATAAAGGAAAACAATAATCCAGCCTCTTCACTCGAACTTGGACACTGTTAGATCATACAATTGCATTTTCATTTTTTCTGTTTTCCATTTGCAATGTTCCTTTGATTGGAGGTTGCATACGGATGACAAAAACGTTGGCAATCTGTGTCTTGCAGAAAATAGAAGTGGTGCTGGGGCCAGCTAGCGACAGTGAAGGTTCACTGTGGGGATATCTTAAGATTGACACATAGTCATCTACAGAGCCGATTTTAACAACATCTCCATAATGATTTTTCATCTGCCGTGTAATAGTATTAAGAAGATTGCTGTACTGAATATGGTTATGGTGATTTCTTGTGACTACGCAAGTCGAGTCATCTGTGCTACTTTGAGCTCATGTAGTATCCATCATGATCGAAACTTGCCTATGCATTTGTCACCATGTCATACTATCAAATACGGAAATGTGTGGTTGAGTAATATGCACGATGCAGTCTTCTTTCTGGTACATGTGTACTGATGATTGCTGATCTTTGCTATAATTTGATATGCTTGTATTGGTGCACTGGTATATGGAAATTGCAAAATTGTGGGCTTTCCTTTGACTGCTGGTGGAATGGATCCAAGTTCTTTTTTCCTGTAAAGGCTGAGACTTTCCATCAGACCTGACGAGCATCATGAGGAGGTAATACACGTTATAACTACTTTTTCTTGACTATATTTCCAAGTAGTATTTAGTACACGTCTGTAAAATAATGATATGCATGAGTGCTGATAATTTCTCTGGTTGTCCACTGTTGCTTCTATGGTGCATATATTGCTTCAGCTCCATCTTCCTTCAGTAAGACCATGATTACACATATTTTTATATTTTTAAGGATTTAATTTGAGATGTAAGAAACTTAGACAATATGTAGTTGTGAACCAAACATACATGCCTTAGTTAATTACATCTGGTGTTACCCTTGCTGTCCAATCTTGGTTACCTCTACTGCAGTATGGATGCCGCTAGTTTCTTGTTTATTACTGTATATGCTGTTTTGTGGTATTTGTTATTGCCATGTGATTGCTGCCATGCATGTCGTGTCGATCCCAACTCGCCGCCGCCACCGCCGCTCACATGCATAAAAAGGTTCACAATCATAGGCCGGGGTCTGGATGGATGCCCAGACGGTCGATGCCTGTCCGCTCGTAGACCGACCCTCGTCGTTCTCCGCCGTCCCGTCTCCCACGCGCGCGGGCGGTGTCCCTTCCTCGACACGTTTTGCGTGTCACAGCGCCACTGTCCACTGCTTGGCGACGACTGCATCTCTCCCGAGCCGTTGAGAAGGAAAGGAGGAGATTTCAAAAGATCCATCCACGTTGCCGTCGATGAGAAGGACCAACCAACTTGCAGTTGCAGGTAGCTGCGGCGTCGTCCTTTTCGCCTTCGGTGATGCTGAGGTGCTGCACGGCCACGAATTCCCTTCCCATATATGGATTATTATAGCTAAGCCGATTTTGAATTAATTACTTGGACGCGACGTGGAAGTGTCAACAGAGCCTTCGTGCTCGGCTTTGCTCGTGGTCGAAGAGACACCATCTATGCGAACGTACAGGCCCCTTGCAGAACGTACGCGCGCTCGCCGCAACGCGCACCGTCCTCCGCACTGCGACTGCGTAAAGTGTGAAACGGCGCCGGATGCAGCGGAGGAGCTCCACTCCAACCGCGCGTGGTAGTATAATAGTTGGGCGATCCATCGCTCATCGTCATGGACTCGAGGTGTTCCGCCGTCGATTCAATTTCTTGCAAACCGGTCCAGCAGCCATTAGCTTGAGCTTCCCAGTTCCCCTTCAGCCATTTGCTCGTGGTCGTGGACTGGGGCTTTTTTTTTTTTGTTGTTGTTGTTGTTCTTGAAACACAAATTTGCTGCTGGGACTACTAGTAGCACTCGTACGCTTTGAACTCATGCGTCGTGACGCTTCATCCGATAAAGCGAGCGAGAGAAAGAAAAAAAAGAGGCTTCAAAGATCTAGGGCAATCCACTACTCTTTCAGATGAGGGAGTTCGGTAAGGAGGACTGGAGGAGTATGATAAAACTCATCACTAGTTGTCGATAAGTAGTACTACTACTTTTTTTTTCTCGTTGCAGCGTCATTACAGGTTTATTGGCGCTCAGGTCGATCGGTGTCAAGTTGTCACGCCACCATTACGATTGCTGCCATGCATGCCGTCGTCGTCGTCCCAAGTCGCCGCCGCCGCACGCCACCATCACGGTTCGGCGACCAGTTTGGGCAAAAATTTCCGGACCGGCCGGCCGGCCCCTGAACCGGATGCCCGGACGGTCGGTGCCTGTCCGCTCGTATATCCTCGCCGTTCTCCCACGCGCGCTGGCGGTGGCCCGTGGCCGGCTGCCAACTGCCAGTCTGCCATAGGCGACACGTTTGCGTGCGTGACACCGCCGCCATCCACTGACGACGACTGCAGATTCTGTTCTTTTCCCAGACGTGACAAAAGAAAAGAGAAAAAAAGAGGTTTCAAAGGATCGATCTACGGACGACAAGCAAATTTTATTGAGTTAAAAACTTATAACAATCTCTTACGTATCGTCGAAAAATATGTGTTTTCTTATGTTTTAATTTTTAGTTTTTACGTGCCACTGCCGTTAATGGAAGGATAACACCGTTAAAATAGCATGTCTGCCGGTCTCCCGGGCCGCCGACCCGCGCACGAGATATCCCTCTGCGTCCGCGCGCGCAGCGTTCCCTGGCGTCCGTCCGTCCCGCGCGGCGGCCCGAGGCGTCTGGCGACGACCAGTTCGCGCGGCGCCGTCGCGGGCTGGCGGCCACGCCGTCCCCCAACATCCGTTGAGGAGGTGGATCGTGGATGAGGCAGAGATGCCTCGCAGCGCCTAGCACGGCGGTGCCGAGGACGCGGAGGCAGGCTGCCCGGCTGTAGCAGCACGGTGATGGAGATCGTCCACGGCCGCCGAGTCCGCGGCGTCCACCACGGCTTCAGCTGGACGGCATCATTCGAAACATCATCGGCACAGCGGCGGCGGCACCACGGTCTTTGTCGCGGCGTCGCCCAGCGGCATCCACAACGTCCGCGAGATCATGCACACCGGCCTCGCCTCGCCCACGCTGCTAGCTCCGCTCGTCGCCGCGGACGCTGCACTCTGAGCCGCGCACGGACGCGAGACTTGCCGGCGAGGACCAGCTCGCGCGGCGCCGTCGCCGACCGGCGGCCGGGACCAGGAGCTTTGCCTCTCGTGCAGGGCCCGGAGCGCGGTGCCGTCGCGGACTGGCCGCAGGAGCTTCGCCTCTCGCGCAGGGACCGTGGGATCCGCTGTTTACCGCGCCGCGTGCCATGCCGCATGGGCTGCTGGAGTCACTCCTCGCTTCGCGTGCATGGCGCAGGAGCTGCCCTGCCTGGCTGGCTGGACCTTGGACCTGAGAGCTCATCGACGGTTCCATGGGGAGAACGATGGGTGCTGCCCCTCCCCGGCCACCCTCGCACGCAACGTCGACCCCTCCCAGCCTCCCCGCGCGGGCCGGGACCAGGAGGAGGAACTGGCCGCGGATGCGGCGGTGCAAGCCGACGGGGAGCGAGCGGTACGGGCGGCGCTGGAGGCCGCGGTGGCCGGGCGAGGCCGACGCGCACGCGCTACAGGGGGCGCTGGATGTATTCTGACGCCGTTTCCCAAGATTTAACTGCAGTAGCATATGGGGGATAAAAAATTAAAACCGATGGTATATAAAAGATCATTATAATTTCTGATGACATACGAAGAATTTACTCAATTTTATTTCCCACGGGAGATTTGGCACGAACCTGTATATACTCACTGGTTGCCGTCACTGGTTACCGAGCGCATCTGCGGCGGCGGCCTTCTGCCTGCCTTGGCAGATGCAAGTGGCTCTCTCTTTCTCTGCTACGTCGTCCTTGATGATCCACACGACTGCAACGACAATTTACCGCATGTTGATGCCCTTTGTTAGCAAGGAACAGCGCACAAAGCGCGATTGCAAAATACTACAGTAGTATTTCCGTTCTTAAACATGTGTCTTCTGTTCGGGCTCTTCCGCTTCGCAGCACGAAGCAAAGCTGAGAAAAAAAAATCTCAGGGGGTTCATTGGGTCTGAATTCCTCACTACCCCGTGTCTCCATGCAGTAGCAGTAACACGTAACAACCCGATCAGATTCGGTATCATATTTGGTGTACTCACACTGGTTGCTGTCACGCTGCCGTTGATGAACACGACCAAGCGATTGATCGTGGCGGCGGCGGCGTCCTTTTTGAGCAGTTGGCAGATGCGGAGGTGGCCGCAGGTCCCTCGGCGCCGGCGCGCACGCGCAGGACACAGACATCAAGCGGATCAGCCGGCGGTTGTGCGGGTTTGCTCGTGGCGAGAAGAGACGACGAATCCGTTGGCTTCGGCGTCGCTCATCGTCATGTGCTCAAGGTGTTCCGCCGTCGATTTCATTAACTTGTTGCAAATTTGGCCCACCAGCCATTAGCTTAAGCCTCCCAGTTCCCCCTCTCCCCTGGGTCTCGCAGAGGCCTGCAGCAGCTTGCTTCTGGGTAACACGGCGAAGGCAAAGAAGATCTGAACTCAAGGTGGACCTGGCCATTGATTTCACGACTGCAAATTTGCATCTACTACTGTAGTAGTTTGCAGTGTTCCATGCTTGTCACGGCCATGGGTAAACAGAGACGCACCCCGTTGCCACACACTACGGAAGACTGTGAGTAACAACCCCACGACCCACAGGCTGCACAAGCAATAATACCACACCCTATGTCACTAGTATATTACTTACGGTATTAGCATTGGGTAGGGATGCACGATCAGGCAACATCCAAATACACCTTCTAATAGTACCCCTTGCAGGCAGTAGGGGCACACGCAGTACACCGCCCTCTGTAAGTAGCATGGCAAAGCAGAGTAGTCGCCAGTCGCTCCACCGCCGCGCGATGATGTTGCGAACGGCGACGGCTCGGGGATCTCGACGGCCACATGCCGCGCAGCGGCCGCCGCCCTGGTCGGCGCCGGGCGCGCACGCATGCAGGACACCGGCACGGAGCAGCAGAGCATCTCAGTACTCGGCGCCGTTGGCCTCGCGCTCGTGGGAAGTGGTATACGTGGTGGCGACGACGAGGAGGAGGCAAGCGATGCTGGCGAAGGAGACGAGGGCCGTGGTCGCGATGGAGAGGCGCGCCGTGGGGCTCGAAGCAGGGGCGGCGCGGAGCAGAGGCCGCCTGCCTGGCGGTGCAGGGCAGGAGGACGGCGCCGGCGCACGGCGACGAGGACCGAGACCACTACGGCGCCCTGGCTCTCCCCGACGACGTCGGCGACAATACGGCGGCAGAGCAGGGAGAGGCCGCGGGCGCCTGGCTCGGCGACAAGAAGGCACGCGAGGACGAGTGCGGCGGCTGCGGCTGCGCCGAGGGACACGGCCAGGGTGAGCAGAGCGAAGGGGTCCGTGGGCCGCGCGCGCCCTCCAGCGCCCGCGCCCGCGCCCGGGCCGGCCTTGCGGACGAAGCGCGCGAGCAGGACGGCGCCGAGGGCGTAGGCGGTGAGCGCGGCCATGGCGACGGCGCAGAGGGCGATGTCGAGCAGCGGGCTCCGCCGCCCCGCGACGTCGCGCAGGAGGAGGAGGCGCAGCGCGCCGGGGAAGCCCAGCGCGCCGGCGCCGAGGGCCAGGACGATGATGCTCGGGGTAAGGCTCGCCGCCATGCGCTGCTGCTGGTCCTCGTCCCAACTTGTTGTACTAGCTCCCGGTGCTGTCATGCTGTGTGAGTGTGAGCTTTATAGAATGCGGCAGGCGCGATGAAAGGAAAGGATGGATGGCCATCGCTTTCTAGCACAGTAGTAATAATTAGTCTGAACACGCACGTTCAGAAGGTAGCAAAGTGACGGCCCCGGCTGTCGCTCTAGAAAGTCCTTGGAGGCCCAGGAATTGAGGCCTGGACTGCCATCGCTGATCGGACATCTGCACCTCGTGCTTCCGTTGCTCGTCTTGGGTACACGGGTCTTGGACTCCTCTCGGCGTTTTCCAACCTGCCATTGGATCGGGATCAGCGCCCTGCACACACGAATCGTGTTGTACTGCGCGCAGTGGTGGGGCTTGGTCAATGTGGAGGAGATCGCACACAAAAGATGACAAGATGCAGGCAGGGTGCGGATGGCTTCAATTCACACTCACACGGTAGGACCTTGTAGTCGTGTTGCGACTTGCGACCCAGCGACTCTTGTGGGGGCCCTGACGTCGTTCCGAGGCAAAGTGGACCGACGTCATGGTGGAACTACAACTACTAGAAATATCACGTGACGAAGCATCACCTCATCTCGCAAGAAAGACGGCAGGGGCTTGCAGTTTGTACTCGGCCGGGCGGCAGGACGCAACGCTGCCGCTTCACCTGCATGACAGAATGAGAGATGATTGTTCCCAGACTCCCAGCTCGTGCTTCTTCTTTCCGCCACTCCATCGGTCTTCCAACTTCTCTCCGCCGCCTGCTGGCTAGCCGGGCCGTGCACACACATGCTGGGGCTGGGGCTGCTCCGGAAAATGAAGGGGAGGAAGAAGAAAAAGGGAGGCTGAAGGAAGGAGGAACTCAGCACCCCGGACGACTGAAAATTGAGCACCTTTCGTATGAGCAGGACGCGCGCACTGCTATCTGGAGTAGTCATCTAGACCACCACTGTAAATAGGAAACGGGGCAACGCAAAAAAAAAAAAAAAAAAGACCACAATGTGTGGGAACCACCTCAGGCAGGTTGGGCGAAGGTCAATGTGGATGGATCCTTTCATGATCCATCTGGCTCGGCCGGATGCAGAGTGGTGGCCAGAGATGAAGAAGGTAAGGTGGTGCTCACAGTGTGGAGGGCACTCTTCCATTGTGGTAGTGTTGAAGCGGAGGACTGCGCTTGGCCTCGCAGTGGTGCAATGGACCAATTGTGCTGGAAGTCGACTGCGCGAGAATGGCTGAGACGCTGAGGCAGAACATGCAAGACAGGTGAGAGATCAGCTTCATTATCCAGGAGACGAAGGAAAAGGCAGGAGATCTTGTGGATTGGAGAATTCACAAAGTCAGCAGGGACTGTAATAGAGTAGCAAATGATTTAGCTCATAGACGTACAACACATTCAGTTGTTTGGCTAGGACAGGCGCCGGAGTGCGTCATCACAATCATAAACTCGGAATGTAAAAACATTATGTCTAGTTAATGAAGTTCCATGTGGCTCGCAAAAAATAAAATCGGAAGTTGCCCCTGATGCTATTTTTTGACAAAATGAGGACAGCTATTTCAAACCACAGGTGGGGTTTCCAAGAAGGGAAAAAAAAGAAAATGCATTGGCGTGGGACGGTTGACTACTCCAAAATTTATGGGAGGTATGTGTTTTTTTAATAAATAAATCTTTACTTTAAGATGAAATAACATTTCGTCCTCCGCATTTAAAAGTGCACTCAGCCAAGAAAAATAAAGAAAAAAATATAGAAACCTAGAAAGCTCTAAGCAATCTAAAATTTCAAACTCAATATACAACTCACACCACCTAACAAAACCAAAGATCCAAATTCGTTGAAAGCATGATGCAACTGCACCTATTCTCATACACCACGAAGTGAGATGGTCAAAGTCCATGAAAACTCAGTTATCCTCCTCAAAATAAGTTGATGAATAGAGCATCTAAAACAATCTCACAAATCTCCGAAGTTCACTTTCTATATTGACCATCAACAAGACCGACGATCACGAACAATGATCAATACAAACAACTGATGGCTAGCAAACCATTGAGTTGCATGCAGTTGAGCTTCTTCTATCCGCTTTGCTCCCACAAATAGGAGCCCCTTCTCCTCTGTAGCACATAGCCAAACCACCGCCAAAAAAACTTGAGACACCTCCATGGACGATCGGTGTCAAGGTGGACCATGTGAGGGTGAACTAGAATCACCCAGTGCACCGGGCATGTAGCTTTTGGTGCATGGTAGGTGCAGGCAAGGTGCAGAGAGGAAGGTATGTGTTTTAAAGATATGAAACTTTTTAATCAAGCTTTGCTTGGCCGTCAGGCTGGAGACTAATGAAAGTGTCTGACTCTTTATGTGCAAAGCTCCTGAAGGGTAGATATTATCCAAAATGCACCTTCATAGATTCTGGTCCCACAAGGTCTTGTTCTTTTACTTGGAGAAATTTGATGTATGGGAAGTGTTGGGGACACAATCCCTGAAGCACCTGCGAAGCTCCAATTCAAGGTGAAGATAATATGAAATTATCAATCCAATGTCCTTCTGACAATACCTTGCGAAGTTTTTACTAGGGACCGTTCAATTCATTCAATGGAAACAAAGGTCCAAGCACTAGAGCGAAGTTCCGAGCGATGAGCGAAGGTCCAAATGTCAGAGCAAAGTTCCGGGCGATGGGGCGAATGTCTAGGCGCCAGAGTGAAGTTCAGAGCGAGGTTCAAGTAGTGAAGCAAAGCCTAAAGCACCAAAGCGAAGGTACGGACGTCGTGCTAGGTCTTTGGCAAAGGTCTTGAGGCTCAAGTGGGTCCCTAGAGGGACATGCAGGCATGAGCCATAAAGTAGCCGACTAAATGCCCAGTTTACCCTCGAATATTCTCTGAATATGTTAGGTACGAAGGGAAAATTGGTCTTTGTATTGTAACTGAAAAGGGTTTCCAATTGTAAGGATCAAGCTAACTAGGAAAAGCTAAAAGCACATATGAAAGTAAATGCGGAAACATCAATGTGGTAAGTAAAGAAAGTAAGAAAGTGGGGTGCAAACTCCTGTGGAGACATAAAGATTTAACGTGGTTCACCCTTAAGGACTGCATCCACGGGGTCGTGACCAAAGACAAATCTGTGGGCACCAAGACTCTTCTGATCCCCGTCTTGCGCTAGCCACCAAATGGCTCCCGACAAGAAAAGTCTAAGTGCCACCAAGCCACCAAAGCCTAGCCACCGCCACAATCTCTCTCGGTCACAAGGCACCGGATGCACTACGGAGTTTGTAGAGTCTTCTCGTCCCCGCACAAGGTGTCGCTACCACTCCATACTAAGGAGGGTCTAACAACGTGTACAATATGGCTTGACTGCAACTAAGGCTTCTCAATATCTCATGCAGGAGCTACACTCAACAAGAGCTCGCAAACTCACTCTCTCTAAGCTCTAAATAGCTTGGATTAAGCTTAAGCACAAATATGGTTGTTATAGTGGATGATATGATTGGAATACTCCTCCACAACTCACTCGAAATGACTAGGTGGGGTGGCTTATATAGTCTCCAAACACGAACTAGCCGTTAGCCAAAAGACTACCAGAAAGTGCCTAGACCGTATGGTCTAGTCTATTCACTTTGGCATACTTCGGACCATATAGTCTGTTGTACTTTTCAACTAGCCGTTGAACTAGCTCCCTAATTGATAAATATTCTAGAAAGTGGAATGAGGAGTTGTACGCATATGCTTCAGGCCAATTGATGCTGATAGTATTCTAAATATCCCTCTAAGTCATAATCAGGTTCCTTATTATCTCTCTTGGTCTTTACAAGGATGGGTATAAGAGTGAAGCAGTGCATCTAGCAACTAGTGCCAAGGGCAATGGAGAATCTTCTAACCAAATTTGGACAGCAAAAGATTGGAAGAAATTATTGAATATTAAGGCCCCACCCAAGATGAAAATTGTTCTATGGAGATTTGCACACAATTGTCTCCCAATTGAACAACAACTCAGGTTCAAGAACATTCCAGTATTTGATCTTTGCTACCACTACGGGGGAGAAGAATCATTAGAACACACTTTTCTCTTTTGCCAATATGTTGCTGAAATCTGGAGGGAACTAAAGAGCATGTGTGGTTTTAGGAGGCTGCTTAAATCCTTTGTGTCATCTCAGCAATGTATTTTTCAAACCTTAGCTGAATGGTTAAAGACAGATGCTGCTATTCTTGTCATATCCTTTTGGCATATTTGGGAGGCTCGAAATGCAGTGAGAAATGTTGAGAGTGAGCTGCATCCTCATTGTGTTGTTAAAAAAGTGATCGCACATGTGGATATGGTGATGCAACATATGTATAACCCTGTCCTCTCCAACAGGTTTGAATCCTTTCAGCCCAAACGATGGATCCCACCGCCTGAAGGATGGGTGATGGTGAATGTTGATACAGCTATTTTTCAGCAAGCTAATCGCTGGGTTTAGGAATTGTGATCGGAGACCACGTAGGAAAACTCTTGGCTGCTTGCAGGCAGGGTTTAGATAAAATCATGGACCCTGAATTTGCAGAGACCGTTGCTTTTAGGTGAGCAGTTCTTTTTATCTCTGACCTCTCATATAATCAAATCATAATTGCTTCAGACTGTTTGTCGCTGATCCAAAAACTACAAAAGGAAGCCGTGGACCGTTCACGCACAAGTGTCCTCACCCAAAAAACATAAAAAAGGCAGCACAAGTTCCTTCTATTGTTTTCACTTTTATTCATGTAAGCAGATAATGTAATATGGCAGCTCATGTTCTTGCTAGGTCTGCAGTTCATCTTGATGAGTCGGTCTGGGTTCACGAAGTTCCAAATATTATCTGGCCTTCTCTATGTAACGATATGTTAAGCTAATGAAATACTACCCTATCATTTAAAAAAAAGAAAGAAATATCCAAGAATCGCCCTGCCAAGCACCAGTACGGCAGGGCCGCCAGACGCACGTGTGATTTCTGGGACCGACCGACCATTCAGGATGATGGCTCATCAAAAGAACAAGCAGCATTCCAGAAATATAGAGCCCCTATGGGTACGGAACACTACCTCCGCGCGGTCATTAATTTATGTCGTTTTTAATGTCTAAAGGAAGTAGGCGTGTATCTTGTTGAACCAAAAAATACGCATAATAGGTGCGCAAAACAGATCGACAAAATATCACTTGTGTGGTATATCTATGCATGACTCGCCGTCAGCAATCTCATCCCGATTCCATCCACCCAAATCTCGACCGCCGGACGAATTCGTATCAAATCAACATTGGAGGATCCTACCAATCATGTCGAGAAGCGTCTGCTGAGTGAAATTACCCGACTTATAAATTTTAACCTGCCGGCAGTACGAAACGGGCATCATCCTACCATAAAGCAGGGGCATGCGTGCTACACGCGATGGCTACGAGGCATCATCAGCTTGCAGCAACGCCACCGGAGGCGGTCGCATTTCTGGCCTCTGACTCCTCTGAGTGAGCGCCACCACCAGGCGATGCATGATAAGAAGAAGGATCGTTATTGCCAGAACCGGAAGGAAAAGATCGGTCCATCCAGTCCACTTGAGGGATGCCCGCCATGGTTCAATTAACTAACTTGAGGGATGCATTCTCGCCGGCCAGCGCTCCTCGCTGAAATTCTCCGGCCAGGGGGCTTCCAAGCAACTTCCCGTTCGGCGTCCGCCAGCAGGCAGCTTATTCCAGCAAACTTCCCACGGACTACTAGAGAATAAAATACCCCGCGGAAGCTTCCTGGAAATTTCCTTGGCCAAGAAAACAAACTTGGTCGAGGTCTCAAAGTCTCCTCTTCCGGTTGTTTTTTCGCCGGCGCCATCCTGTCGTTCCTCGTGTCCGTCCTCATCCGTGACACTGGATGGCATGTCCTACACAAGCCACTCTTCGCCTATATAATGCCATGCACATATCCATATCGGCGGCCCCGAAAGCCCGAGAACTTCGAGAGCTCCGTCATCAATTATTCTACTAGATGATGAGAAGGAACTTGCGTCCTTGCTCGATTACAAGTTCGGCATCAAGTTTCAGACTTGGAGGCCACAAAACAAGCCAGGATCGCAGCCGCAAATGGGATAGCTCTGCTCGGCGTCTGCTGCTTCTGTCGTCTGTATATGTCGACGATCTCCGGAGTTCACTGGGTGCATTGGGCAGCTAGGTAGAAGCATGCAGTGTCCAGCTTGTTCCATTCCATGCAGAGTTTGCTTCTTCCAGCTCCAGGTGGTTTATGCAATGGACTCAACCAATCGCACGTCCTGAGAGCAACCGCAACGAGCAAGAGTGCACTGGTGTTGTTCTGCTGGACGGCTGGAGACTGGACAGGTTGCAGTATATTTGGGCATGCTGGGCTCTTGGCTCACCGGCAGTTTAAGTAGACATCTATACAGGGCATGGAAGATTGACTTGGTGGCCAGGGCTGCATGCGCCAAAAAGGAACGAAGAAGGCGCCAGTGCAAATACCAACTACCAAGGCAAAGTTCGTTGTAGAGCTCTCTCAGGTACTGTACATGATTTTTTTTTTCAAAATGTTAGCAGAACGTAGGGTGACTGATGCTTGGATCAGCTTCAATAATAAGCGTTCTTCCTCAGCAAGGAGGGCTTCAATTTCACTGTCAGGGCCGGCTGGCGCCAGCTGCGTTGCCTATTTGATTTTGCTGTTTATAATCGTTCGTTCATTAGCGCCAAATTCTCGACTATGAGGTTACGTTGGCCATTTTTTTATGCTTGGAATTACTAATGAAGTTGAGCAACTTGCCACTATATATGAACTGTTTTTATGACCAATCGTGTTTGGCAGAACTTTAGGCTGGCTTAGAAACTGCAGACTGCAGAGGCCGGCTTCTTTAAATAAATAGCTAATTAATTAATTAGGAGGTCGTTTTGCTCTGAAATCTTGCACACATTGGCTGTCCATATCACCTCAACTCCAGACACGTAGATACCTAGTCAGCTTAGCTTCGTCGATAAGAAATGAAATCAGGAAAGAGCTTACTGTACTAATTAATTCCCCTTGTCCTTTTCCCAGTCATTTGACTGCTACAAACAATTTTTTTACCAGTCAGATCGAGTGTACAGTTATGTTTTTTCTTCAGCCTGGAAATACAAGATTGGTGCGTTTTTAACTTACGCTGCCGCAGGGATGGTTTATTTTATTTTTGGCAAGAGCAAGAACAAAGAGATCGAAAGAGGAATAATTCAACATTTTAACAGAATATTATTACACACATATTACACAAAAGTGAAGTTTACACAAACGAATACAGACTAGATGACACACATACATGCGGCTGAGAGGCAACAAATCAATCGAGTTCACGCAACTCGATCAAGAATATATATCCTCGCAAATGCTTGTTTTAATTTCATCTTTCTTTCACGCCGAACAGGAAAAGGGGAACTGTTTGACACCATATTAGCCACGAGGACTGAAACCAGGCCGACGCCGGGTCACTCACTGCAACCAGCAACCGGAACTCCGGAAGGCTGCACTGCACAAGACATACCACACAATTGTTGACGGGAGCTCTAATGCTTCGGCAACCCACGTCGTCGCCGCGGCTCCGCACCTTATTGTACAGAGATCTCACTCGCAACACACAAGCATAGTAGTAGTCAAATTCTGTCGTTCCGAAAGCCGAAACGATCGATTTCTTCCCCTAGTTTGACAGGTGCTCACATGGTGAACAGCCAGCAGGGCACGAGCGGCGCGGCAGCAAGGAGGAGAAGCAGGACACATGCCATGGCAGCGAGCAGCCTCAACGCAGCCGGAGACACTGGCGCCGGCGCGACTCGGAGGTATATAAGGATCACGCCGGTAAAGTGAGCCAGAGCAAGGGCAAGAAGAAGCGTGACGGCGCCGGCGGTGGCCGACACCAGGCCGGCGACGGCGACGCAGAGCAGGAACATGGACACGTCCAAGAGGGAAACCATTGCGTTTGTTTCAGTGTTCAAAGAGAAGGCCAAACCGCCCGAGTAATTCTGGTGTATAGCAAGAATGGGTGCAACTCGAATCTGTTGGTAGGGTCCAATCCAACAAATCTGATCAGGTGCAATTGAAGGCTGTTGTTTCCCGGCAAATCTGAAGCTAAAACACCTTGAGAAGCAGCACCGCAGACCGATTAATAATAATAAAATAAAGCAAGAGGAAGAGAGACGGTGGGCCAAGAGAAACCAAGAACAGGTTTCCTGAATTCATTCTGATACGTACCTCGAATTGTTCAGCAGGGCACATGGACCCTGCTGCTTGCTACGCTTTCTCCGTAAATACTTCTCGGGAACTAGACGGACAACGGACAAGTACCTCGATACAGTTTGCTTGTAGCATCTGCGAGTGGGTACCAAGTACGAAGACGAGGGGAGGGACCTTCAATTCAGCTCGTACGTCGCCCTACAAACAAAGAGCGAACGGCGGCCAACTGGGGCGGGCGTCTGGGAGCCACCACAAGGCACAGGGGGCGGTCTTATAAAGTGTGCCATTTCGATACTCACGGAGCAAGGTTTTTCGACGAAATTCCTTGGGTGAGAACCGCTATTCCCTCGGTCCCGTGGCCGTGGGACGCGCCTGTTCCGGCGTCGCTGACTCACCAGTGAATCAGCCCGACGGTGGGAGGAGCCGGCAACACGACCTGGCGGGCGCGACCGGCCGGCCTGAGGCCACCGGCCATGACGCAACAGGGGGATCGTGACCCATTCTCGGCAGCAAGCGCCGACGCGTCATCTACTCGTCTGTCCTCCTCTGTGGGCGCTGTTTGAGTTTTAGCATCGACCGCATTTCCTTATTATCGTATTACGCTTAGACTCGCTGCAAAACATTGCGCTTTCTGCGCTTGGTGGTTTACACTCTTGCATTTCATCTCATCTGACTTTTCAGATCAGTATACTAAGATAACCGACAAATCACAGCTAGTAGTAACCATCTCATTCCCATCAAAACGGGCTGGACAACTTTATAGAGCACCTCCCATGCCAAATCGCACTCAGCTTGCAAAGGCTGATTGCATAGGTTGAATAGCAATGTGTGGCTGAGATTTGTTGATGGCTTCAGTCCCATCAGTGTTTTTGTTTTTAAAGTACCCCAAAGCTACATGAAAAAAATATCCAATTTGGCATCATTGAAAGATAACTTAATCATGTACATTTGAATTTACACTGCCCACCTATGGCATTATGTAAGTAAGGCAATTTAAAGGAAATCCCTAAACTACATTTAAATTAACAACCTATGCCATTCTCAAAGATAGGTTAATGTGGCCCTCCAAACTTAAACTGAATCAGCCACATTTTTTATTATAATAGTCAATCTAGTAACTTTTAAACATACATGTAAATTACCCACCTCAAACAAAAATCTTCCCTCAAGTCTACAGCTATGTTACCTTCTTCAACATCAACTATATTACATCTAATAAATCAAAGTAAGTCACTCCCACAGCGCTTTAAGACTATTGTAAGTGTGACCATGTTTATAATGATGCTTTTGATATGAAATGGGCATTATTAGATTTAATGACGAACTGTATTTTTCATAGTTCATTTTTTTGTTGTTGTGGTAGATGTCATTATTTTTGTTTATAATTTAGCCAAGCTTAAGATGCTTTGACTTAGAACAAACCCTTAAAATACTGCATTTGAGGGTAGAGGGAGTGTGATATTATAAAAGAACAAAAAAATATACGTATAGTGTGTATCATTTTCTAAATTATCATCTTGTAGGACTATATATATTCATGTACACCTTTTAACACATGTTTTCGAAAACGTTAATCCGTGTCCTCGCAATTGATGGCTGGAGGGGTAAAAAAGGCCCTGGTCATGGTCCCTGTTGAGAAACCAGTATTGGGCCCTGAAGGCCCATGTGGACCATCTAGTCAAAACCCTAACCTTGCACTATATATAGAGAGAGAGAGGAGGCTACCAACATATGTCGTAACCTATGAGCTGAATACATGAATGGAAATACCAGTTGCTCATATCCTTGTGTCTCCCGTGTTTGTTGTTCTACTCTTAGTTAAGGAGCCTTTGGACGACACTCATAGTAAAGGGCTCTTAACACGTCATCGACACCTTTGCTCTTTTGATTCAGGAGCTCAGAGTAAGTGAGAAGTACTGATGTAAGCGGACCGGTTAGAAGGACTAGCGACAAGTCACGTCATTTTCTAGCAGAGATGCAAAGCACGGTATGAAACTATCCCTTGGCTGATTTTATCGCCGGTATGAAACTGATCAGGATGCACACGATATTGCGGCGGACAAGAAGTCGCCGATGCATATTAATCAATCATGAAAGTACATTCTTATTTGCATCTTGCACCAAGCACGTAAAGAAAAAGAAAAAAGAAGGGCGTCAGCCACTACCGCACTGGCGGGCAAGCCGCAACCGCAAGCGTCCGACCAGGCCAGGCCGCCGCTGCAGGACCGCACGCAGGCGCCGGGACCGCGCAGAACTCGCGGGCGAGCTCGTGCTCCACCACAGCAGCAGACACGGGCGACCGCGCGGCCCTCACTGAATGCGCACGACGCGCGCCGCAGGGTACTGGTTGGCAAGCAATAAAGAGGCGTGGTTCTTGATTCTGCCTGCGGCCATTGGCTAATTAACTTTGCTGACGCTGTTTCTGATAGGAAGAAACAGTAGCAACTAGACAACTAGTACGTGGAAAGCAACGATTTTTATGTTGGTGCGTGAGGTCTGAATGTCTGACGAAGGCACGAAGATGTCTCATGTGTGAGAAAAAAAGCAACACTCAGGGACCGGTTCTTCCAGCCTCTCGTTGGTCGAGCCAAAGCAAACCGTCTTTTTTTCACTTGATTGGAAATCAAAGATGCTGACTGGTTCCGGATAGGCGAACTACAGGTGATTAGCGTGACAGAGATAGAATAGCATCGGCATCGATGGCCGTCGCTTTTGGTTTATCCTTGGGTTTATGGTCCGGACCATATGGTACTGCCTGAATAAGACGTGCCAATGGACGTGTGGGAAAGGAGCAAGAGCCAAGGGGAAACGAGACTCGTGCCAAAAACGAGCATGCAATCTGATGATGCAATCTCATCTCCGCGACAAACCAATCTGATGATGCCTCATCATACAGTAAGCAGCAAGGGTTTCCAAACGGAAACAGAGACAGGCTGCACTGCACACGGCCCTGTAGTGTCTGTACCTACGTACAGTATATACCAAAAGCAGTAAAAAATGAATCATGGTTGCTTACCATTCCCTGCATACTAGTACTAGAGTACTACATACTGTACCCATCTACGCTAATTCAACGAAAGCAACACGAGAACATCGGGAGAAAGGCTGAACAGATTTACCATCCATATTAACTCCATCAATCCACCGTGTGCCAATCCGATCCGTTCAAACTCACCGTTAACGACCTCTCCCAAATTCGCGCCAAATCAGGAGGAAATGTGATCTCCGCGACGAATCATTTGACAATCCTAGTTTGATATAGCTTATTTATTGTTTATGACCAAAATAAGTCAGAGCTAGCAGCCAAACAGAGTGTTTTTTTTTCAGCTTCTCCTGATCGCGTGTCTTTCCACAACACCCATTTGTATTAAAAAGCAGAAGCGAGACCAAACCCACTTATTTTGGCCGTCGCTTTTCGCTTATTTGTACAACTGTAAATAAAAGTGCGGTTAGAAAAAATAGTAACAAATAGGGCCAATGCCTCGTCGGAAGCGATAAATTATTCAGTTCCCACAACTGAACAGAACCGAGAGACAGGCGGCCTGCACACCGACCGTGCATACCAAAAGCAGGGGGAAAAGGGCTCCTACAGCACTGGAACCCTACCCGAATAGAGAAGGATGGGTGTTAGTGACACTGCCTCTATAGTACGTACTTTTTCTGTTTCAATGCACAGAGGGTCGTTTGATTTTTTACGTCAAGTTTAAATGGTTCGTTTTATTCAAAAAAATCAAAAAAATTAAACGACCTATAAATTGAAACGGAGGGAGTTCGTACCATGATAACATCGTAGGTAATCTTTTTAGAAAATGCAATAGATCTAATGGCTACTTACATGATGGACAGTCAAATGTTTTTATTTTTTTATGACAATTTCTAAATTTTATCCTTTTCTTCTAACGCGCTTGATGCAAATTAATTTGAAGGCTCTAAAAAAAATCTCTAATAATTAGTAACACTAAGATAATGTTGTTAAATCATGAAATGCACTACTTTTGTCTCCATTTGGGGACCCCATCTCTCCTCGACGAGCACCAGGCCTATTGCATGATTGTTTTTTCTATTTTTTATTAGTATGAGTCATTGTCCCATAAGATTGTGCTTGGTTTCTAATAATAACCTTGTTTCTCCCCAACTGGTACGGTACGCCAGTATTCCACCTTCAGCAATATATCATGGCACGCGAGAAGCAAAGCATCGCTGCATTTATACCGTAGAATACAATATTTTCTCATATGGCCCGACCACTTTCTTCAAGAGTGAAGCATGGAACGAAGGCGGGTAAACAGAACTTCGAGCAGGCAGCGGTAGTTTATAAGCTACTGTTCCAAATTGCTCGATCACAGGTTGTACTCAACAGTAGCGAAAAGATAACTTGTGATGAGCTTTTGCGAAGACGCGAACCAGGATTGCACGTACGGTTGTAGTTTAAGCCAGGCCAGCATGTCAGTGATGAATTTTAACAGGTTTAGCTAGGGATGTAAGCGGGTATATTTGTGGACTTAGCGACAAACTATTTTTATGCAGATTTCGCGGGTATTTAGTTACGTCTCCAAGTCCACGAGTAGTCCCGCTTACATTCTTAGGTTTAACACCAAAATAATATGATTAATTTGGAAAGAAAATCCCATGTCCTAGTTGTTTAAGGGGTGTTTGGATCTGGGGGTTAAAATTTAGCTCACGTCACGTCAGATGTTTGGATGCTAGTTAAAAATATTAAATATGGTTTAATTAGAAAACTAATTATACGGACGAGGAGTAAACGGCGAGACGGATTTATTAAGCCTAATTAATCTATGATTAACGAATGGTTACTATAGCACCACATTTGTTAATTATAGATTAATTAGGCTTAATACATTCGTCTCGCTGTTTATTCCTTATATGTGTAATTATTTTTATAGTTAAACTATATTTAATACTTCTAATTAGCGTCAAACATCCGATATGATGGATGCTAAATTTTAGCTTAGGATCCAAACACCCTCAGCACCATAGAAGGAAAAAGATAGAAAATCCAGTCCCACCATTGTATCGAGTTGCAAGTTGGTTTGGTGGTGGGACGTTGACCGAGTTGTGGGGACTAAGCTAATCTCATCAGTTCCACTTGAGTTTTCATACATTTATATAGTTTTTTTAATAAAATGAAATATTAAAGTTTTGAGAAAAAACAGCCCTGATCATCGTTGACTATTAAGCTTTTGATTTATCAATTGATGGCCAAGATGATGTTCTCGTAAATGATGACGGACTAGTCTTAATGGCCTGTAATCGTATACCGACTTGCTGAGCTGATGCTCATGCTCGAAACGTGCTGCCGTTCTGCTGCTGTTTTGCATGCGTTCCATTCCTACAACAAACCGTGTCGTCTTTTTCTCCAAGTCTCGTTCCTCTTGCTCCTTTCCCTATACGTCCATTGGCATGTCCGGATCATAATCGAAGGAGAAACAAAGCGACGGCGATCGATGCTGTTCTGTCATGCTAACCGCCTTTTAGCCTGTCCGGAACTGTCTTTTGATTAGGACAAAGCTAACGCCCATAAATCCATGACGCAGGTCAGATAAATTCGGGGGCTTTGCCTCCCATTCCATTACAACAACCAACTGGCTTCGGCATCACCGAAGAAAAGCAAAACGTACTAATTTGACTTGTGACGAACTTCCAATAAAATTGAGTTGCTTTGGCATGATCATCAAGAACTGGATTCCGGTCCCTGCGTGCTGCTTTTTAACGCTCTTCGTCATCCACACACTATAGCTCAGCTTCGTCAGGCATTCAGACCTCGCATACCGAGTTACCAACATTCTTATATCAGAAAAAAAAGTTACCAACATAAAAATCGTTGCTTTCCACGTAGTACTACTGTTTCTTTCGATCGGATGCAGCTTGAGCGAGCTAAGCCTGAATCCAACAGCTCCCCCATCCTCTAACATTATTCTAACTATTTTCTATCTATTTAGAGTGCAGTGCAGAACAGTACCGGTGTTATATTTACTTTTGAGAGATAGATCTAGGGTAACGTCAGAATTCAGCCTAAGGCTATGCGCAGTCGGAGACCCGAAACGCTACATTAAACATATGCAGTCCACTGTGCCTCCGCAGCGGTGTACCCTATAGCCAACTGCATCGTCCCTGAGGCTCCGTCCAACCCCAAATCTAGAGTCCTTCCAGTACCGACCCTATCCGCTCTCTCCCCTCCACGTTGGCAACGGACCGCGCCATGCCTAGGCCAGGCGGCGGCGACGCGGGCGACACGGCGACCCGGGGGAGGAGGCCGCGACGCGGGCGACACGGCGACCCGGGGGAGGAGGCCGCGACGCGGGCGACACGGCGACCCGGGGGAGGAGGCCGCGACGCGGGCGACGCGGCGACCCGGGGGAGGAGGAGGCAGCGACGTAGGCGACGCGGCGACCCAGGGGAGGAGGCCAGATCCGGCGGAGGGCGAGCCGCGGAACCGGCCTTCTTGGCCGGCACCGGCGGGGCGAACGTGCTGCCGAGCAGGGGAGGAGCCTCCGCCTCGCCGTCCGCATGCCGGGGAGCGCGGAGGAATCCGCGGAGGAGCCATAGGGCGGGGCGACGGCGTCTTCTCCGGCGGAGGGCAGCACCGGTGGGAGGAGAGGGAGGCCGCGGATCTTGGAGGAGGCGGCAGCGCTGAGGGAGATGAGGCGTCGGCGGGGGACGCAGTTGCCGGCGCGGGAGAGGAGGCAGCGGTGGTGGCGGGAGTGAGGCAGAGGCGGATGGGAGGAGAGTGGCTGCGGGAAAAGGATGGATAAGGAGAGATAGGGGGAGGGAGGATTATAAAATAATAAAAAGTTGTGGTGATTGATATAGGATAGATATTTAGAGTAGAGATGGCTGCGGATGATTGTAGTATATGGTAAAGAATCTTGATGATCAGAACGAAATATTCTTTTTAGGATATAAAAATAGGGTTGAATGAGTGCGGATAGCCTAAGCCAATGGCCGCGCACATCAACGACCGCGTGACACTCAGACACGTGCAACCCTGCGGTGCGCTGCCAAAAATGAGGATGGAAATTGCTGCCCGCAGGGAAGGGACCCGCGTGGGGGCAATCAAGGATTCAGGAGGAAATCTGATCTCCGTGACGAACCATCTGATGATGCCTCATCAAAAGCAGTAAATTATCCATTCCTCAATTGAACAGAACAGAGAGACAGGCGGCCTGCACACCAACCGTGCATACCAAAAGCCAGGGAAAAAAAAAAGGCTCCTACAGCACTAGAACCCTACCCAAATAGAGAAGGATGGGTGCTAGTGACACTGCCTGCAATCTGCATAGTACGTACAGTACGTACCAAGATAACGTCGTCTCGCAAGAAAAGAGGACATATATTTACCATCCTTATGAACTCCATCAATTCAAATCCACCGTTTACGGTCCACAGCCCAAATCCCATACGTTCAACCGTTAACGACCTCACCCAGATTCGCGCCAAATCGACATCAGAAGTAGCTGCCCTATCCTATCCCGAAGCCTACAGGAGCAGCAGAGCCACCCTGCTTTAAGCTGCAGAGTACGTCTGCACCCCCCCTCGCGCCATTACGGCGCGTAATACAGGATGATGATGGCCAGGAGGAGGACGAGGCAGGCGAGGGAGAAGAGGAGGACGCCCAGGGACGACGTCTTCTTGCCGATCCGCCGCGTGCCTGCCCAAGGCGCACGGGCGGCGGTGGCATTACGCGCCCGGCGGACGAAGCGGACCAGAGCCATGGCGAAGGGGAGGGAGCAGGCGGCGCCGATGACGATGATGAGGTTCTGGACGCCGCCCGACGCGACGAGGTGGCACGCGGTGACAAGGAGCGCGGCGCCGACGGACACCACCCGGGTCACCTGCGCGAAGAGGTCCCTGGCCGGCGCCGGCACGGCCCGCGCGCCGCCGCCCGCCTTGCGGGTGAACCGCGCGACCAGGATGGTCCCAAGAACATGGGCCGTGAAGACGCTGATGAGGACGACGCAGACGGAGAGGTCGGCGGCGGGGCCGCGGCCGAGCAGCAGGCGGAGCGCGTCGGGCGCGCCCAACGCCGCCGCGCCGAAGGCCAGCACGATGGTCTGCGGAACAAGACCACCCTCCATGGAGACGGAGGTCAAGGTTCGTCACCTGATCGTCGATCGATCGAGCAAGGAAGCAGCTGCTGTCTGTGCACAGGTGCAGTTGCGCTGTTTCCTCGGCTGCCTCAGTGCCTCTCGATGCCGGCGGGCTCTGCTGCGAGTGCTGCGGTGGAACGGGCATCAGCACTTGGAGCGAGCTTTATAGGCGGCTCAGAAAAAGACGGTGGGTCCAGTAACACGTGGGGCGGTGGGGCCTACCGAGTCGCTTTGGGAGGATCAGGTGTGGGCCCGCACCATGTGGCCTCGCAGTGCGTCGGCCACGCTAGGCTACAAAATTTGGAGGAGGATCCGTATTCGTGACGTGTGGACTTTGCTCGGGATTTGGGCCTCCTTTGGGAGGGCTTTTTTTAGCTCCGCCTCAAGCACTGCAGATGGGAAGAGCCGCAGCCCAAAAAGCCAAGGTGCTGTTTGGTTCACCCTAGGGATTGGTAACGTAAAGGAATGGAAAAGCTCTGTAAACGTAAACAATGTAAGCAATTAATACTTGCTTCGCTTGGTTCAGCTCGGTAATGGAATCAGGTACCAGGCGATTGCGAGGGGGCTTCTTTACAGGCGAGGCCATGGCCTGGAGCTCATCAAGAGCGATCCTCCTTTCATCATCCTCGTCAAATCCTCCCGCTACCTGAAGATAATCAAGCTTGGACAGTTGTCTGGCTGGCCGGATTCTAAAAGCGATTGAAAGGAGGAGCGCCGGCACTAGCAGCCATGAGAGCAGAGTAGCTCGCCGCCAGGTGGTGGTTCCCTTTGTCGCCAAAATCCAGATCGAACGCATTAGCCAAGGCCTCCATGCTTCCATTGGATCAGCAGCTAAGCTCACCAGCCGCTGGCCCGGAGGAGGGCTCTCGCCCAGGAGCCCGATAATGACGAAGCAAAGCATGGTGGCGCCGGTGCCGGTGTGCCGGTCCAGCTATGGCGCCGCCGCCCGACATAGCGCCGCTGTTCCAGTACCCAGCGGCGTGGCCGGCCGCCGGAGGTCATCGTACGCAGTGCAGATGAGCGCTGACAGACATGCATAGCAGCAGGGGAGGGATGAGCCACGAGCGTGGGATGGCGGCGCTATCAGCCTGTAAGCGAAGAAGAAGCAATCGCCGATCGGTAATCGGATACCGCCAGGGGATGGGCGGGATCGGAAGACAACGGAGCGGGATCTGATTACGGAGCAAATTGAATCAAACGGCCGTATCGCTATTTGTTTCCCGATGTTAACAGGTTGCGTTACATTAGTACCCAAGTTCGAGCGGCTCCTCTTGACCAAAACGGCTCTATGAGACGCAGGAGATAGAAAGCGGAGCAACAGTTCTCGCTACAATGGCACAGTGGGTTGCTGTCGGGTGCTGGTCAGCCTCGGCAGAGCCTTGTCGGGCGGAGCCGGAGCCGCTGTGCTGCTCTGCCAAAGGTAGCCTAGGTGACCGAAATGAAAATAATAAAGCTCTATTTGGAAGTCCGGTTTTCAACTTAAAACTAGTGTAAAAATACAGTCTCACACTTTTTTCCAGGTTGGACAAAAAAAGATTGCTTGGATGGCATGTGAGCCCAATAATTTACAGCCGGATTGGACCAAAACCGGTGTAAAAAACATCCCCTAACCATGCCTAAAAAAGGACGATAAACGTCGGGGGGGGGGGAGGGGCACCTCGTGCTTCGTCGGCCGGCCGCCTCCCCTCCGTATCGCTGGCGCCTCCTCCTCCTCCTCCTCCTCCTCCACTTCGTCCGCCGCCTCCCCTCCGCATCGCTGGTGCTACCCTTCTTCTCTCTGTCCGCTGGCGCCGCCCTCCTTCTCTCCGTCCGCCGGTGCCGTCCTCCGATGGACGGCTCGGATGGATGAGAATATGCCGAGGAGCGAAGGGGAACAATTCAAGGGCACCGTATCTTGGCTGGCCGTCGGCGAGGAAGGGGATGGGTGGCTCGGTGATGACAAGACTGGGGTGGCCGCCGGCGAGGGAGGGGTTGCTGTCGGGGTGGCCGCTGTCGGGATCGGGGTCGGCGAGGGAGGGGCTGGGCGATGGGGTCGGGATGGCCGGGGTGAGTCCTCCGTTGAAATGAATTACAGAAGAAATAAATTACATATAGTTTCTTACGCACAAGATTTTACAATCGGAATCAGATTGCAGGCGAGTAAAATTACCAAATGTCTAAACAGGGCCTAAAGATTATTTGTCTCCGTTCGGAATAAACCATGCTAGTACACTAAATGCTAGCATACTACTGAGTGCTGACGCCAGATTCGATCACTACTAGTTGTGGCAGCAACAAGTATTACCGGTGGGAGGGGGTAGAAAATTACTAGTACAACAGTTTGATTGCAGCAGCTCCAAGAGTAATCCTGTGCAGAATGAATTTCCTCATATGTAAAGACCTTTTAGAACACGGGATTTTGCAAAAATCTTACAGAAATTTTATATAGAATAATTCAATTTCAAAGAAAAAATGTACATGATCCATGAAAAACCCATAGTTCAAAGGCCTTGATGGCACCCAACCGTGTTTGGTAGGGGGATCAATCAAGGAGAAAGAGAAGAGAAGACAACACAAGTAACGAAATTATACCTTTTTGTCTTCCATCAAATCATCTTCTATGTTCTATTCTATGTGTCCCAAAATTGAAGTCACCTTCTTGACTTCCGTACAGAGTTAATAGCTCGTTTTATTCAAAAAATATTTGATAATGGACAAATCACGTTCATAATATGATTACGGACATAATTAGTAACAAATAATAGTATTTGATAATGCACAAAATGGCGTTCAAAATAATTTTTAAATAAAATGAACGGTTAACCGTTCACATAAATAAGAAAGTGACTTCAATTTTTTTCAGACGGAGGGAGATAGTACTGTACTATACGAGGACCTGCTGTTACGAATAAAGCATGAACCGAACAAAAACAACAAACAACGCCACAAGTTCAAGTTGTTGCTGACTGCTGGTGCCTTTTCCCTTGTGAGCTCAGCCTCACCCATGCATGAACCGAACAAAGAAACAAAGAACGCCACAAGTTCAAGTTGTTGCTGACTGCTGGTGCCTTTTGCCGTGTGAGCTCAGCCTCACCCATAGTCGCACTCGCACATAGATCGCCTTGTTCGGTTCGGACATGGACACCCCGTTGCTTTCCCGCACAGCTGACCTCGTCAGCACACGACCGACCGGCACATGTAGCTATCGGTCGCAACTCGCGTCGCACGTCACATCCAGTGATGGAGGGATCCGGTCGAGTGGTCCAATGCTTTCGACCTTTGGTCCTCGTCATGCGCACATCAAATGCGTGCCTGCCGCTCCCGGTACGCGTTAATCAGCGCAGGGTGAATGGTCAGGATGGGATATGGAAGTTGACGGGCTTGCCGGCCTCCGGCCTTTTTCTTTTTCAATTTCTTGGCGTAGTGTTCTTTTCTTGGAAACAAACAGGACCGCAATTGGTTCGAGGATACAATAGGATGGGACGGTTTTATCTTATTTTATATGGGACGGTTCTATATACATATTTAATTATCATTCTAAATTTTGTTTGGTTTAAGAGATAGAATGAGATAAATGTTATTTTATCAGCAGCACTGTCAGTAGACCCCACGTGTCAACGGGCAAAGGGATGTCCTTTGTCTTCTTCTTCCTTGCCCTTTCATCCCCGACCTGCAACACCGCCGTGGCCACGGTGATGAGGCCTGTGGTGGCAGTGCGAGTGGGTCGATGAAGGGATCTAGGCTTTATTTGGTGTTTTGGTAATTGTGACAACGTTGTGTGGACTAATGTTTCAATTGAGTATATTGAAGGGAATTGAGTCCACGGATAATTGAGCTCGGTCGATATAGATTGAAGCGTGGTGATTGCTTCATGGATGGATAGCTCAAGGCAAAGGTATAAAGATAGGTTTGAGTTTTACCGGTCAAGCGGTGCTTAGAGGATGGAAATTGACCGGACTAAGAGGCTAGATAGCCGCACTATTAAGAGGGGTCTAGATGATGCTTGAGTCTTTGTCATGTGTTGAAAAGCTCAATCTTGCATCTACATACTCTTCTTGGCATAAGATCAATTGTTTGCAAATCTCGTTTAGCTCTTGGGTGATGTCAATGTTTTGAGGTGGATCTTGGATTGATTTTCAGCATTGATCCATTGTGTTTGGGGTAAATTATTCGGCTGGGTTGTGTAGCCCTCTGAATAAGCTTTCCATAGAGTCCAAGATCACCTAATTTGGACATCGGAGCTAAAAGTTACGGCCGTTTTACTTAATGTCGTCTGGGCTGAGATTTGTACTGCGGACAGTCCGGGACTATGTAGCGGACAGTCCACGGTTATTTGTTTTGGAGCTTGCCAGAAACGGTTGTGGTTCTGTGGTGGTCTTAAGCTTTGTAGTGTGGACCGTCCGAGGCCTAGACGCGGACAGTCCGCAATTATCGCGAAAATTTGACACAGACTCGGGCTTGTTTCCTATGTGTTGCATCAACTTATACTGCGGACTGTCTGGGTCTGTATAGCGGACTGTCCGTAGGTATTTTGGAAAACTAAGTCCGTTTTTGTATGGTTAGAAGTTTGAACTACGGGCCATCCACGGTTTATGATGCGGACAGTCCGTAGTTCACTTAATAATCAGCTCTGACTTGCATTTATTTGAAATATAGCCGTTGGGTTGAATGGCGGACTGTTCGAGGTTTGTACTTCGGACAGTCCGCGAGAACTCCGTTTTCACGCGAAAGGCTCTGTAACGGCTAGTTTTTGGAGTGGGCTTTATATATACTTGGTCCCCGGCCGTGGGGGTACTCTCTTGGTACTTTGGAAAGCTTGTTGAATATCTTTGAGCCTTTCTCCTCCACTCTCTCACTCTCTATGCTTTGAGGTTGCATCTTTGAGAGGTTGAGAGCATTCTAGTGCATTGCATCAAAGAGATTGAGCTTTTGGGCACTTGGTGGAGAGTCAAGTGTGTCTTGACTTGTTACTCTTGGAGATTGCCGCCTCCTAGACGGCTTGGTGTTGATTCCCTGTCGAGCTCTTCAAAGAAGATTGTGAAGAAGCCGCGGTGGTGATTGTGAGAGGCTTGGTGCTTGCCTCACCGGAGCGGTGAAAAGCAACTCTAGTGGATATCGAGGTTTGGAGAGGTTCATTGGTCCGAGCCGTCTCATATGCCAAGTGGATTCTTGGTTGGCCAAGTGGATTCTTAGTTGGGAGCAGTAGGATTTCATTGAATCCACCTCAACGTGGATTAGGGGTGATGGGCAAGTCACCGATACCACGGGATAAATCTTGTGCATTGTGTTGTGAGCATTCTCTTACTCATTTACATTTAAGCATTTCTTTGTGCTTTACTTTACTAGAGGTTGAATTATTACTTGTCACCCTAGGTTGCAAACCCACGTAGCTCAACATAGACTAGAAGATTTAATTCTCTTGTGGTTCTAATAAAATTTGCCTAGTGTCTTTAATTTTAGTTGTTACCATATATTCACCCCCTCTAGCCGGTAATCTCGATCCTACAGTCGAGGCCAACGGCGGTGACTGGATGGGGAGACGAGCCACGCGATGGCCAAGGGTAGGCCGCCGCCGGGGGCCAGTAGGGGAAGGAGCTCCGCAGCCGTTGTGACCGAAGCGAGCACCACGACGTTGTCAGGGGCGGCGACGGCTGGGACAAGCACCGCGGCAACGGCCCGGGCGAGCTTTGCTCACGGTGATGGCTGGAGCAATGACATGGTGGGTAGCTCCACGGTGGGGGCAATGGTGCACGGAGACAATGGGATGTGGTGGATTGGAGCAGCAACAGTGGAGGAAGAGGACGCCGCACATGAGACGAAGATGACACCGTCACAGAGGGACGGCGTCATCCCCAAAATATTGAGGGACCACACCACCCCCAAGTCTTGGTAGAATATTCCCCTCAGAGGATGACTTCGTCCCATATGTCTCTCAACCAAACACCAATGGAAATGGGATCGTCTCATCTCATCCCGATCACTCTGCCCTACCAACCAAACACACTTAAAAGACAGAATCTACATGATAACAACACTGTACATATAGTGTATTGTTTGAATATGGACAGTGTTTGAATATGGACATTGGGATGATTCTTCTACTGGAATCACTCCGATGCTATCCCACACTCGGTCGCATCTCGCATGTATCGCTCCCGCACAAAATAATTGTTATTTCTAACGCCTAGTAGTATGTCCCAAAAGAAGTAATTTTTTTAATGTGGTTTATTTTGTTTCCACAACTTTAACCATCCATCTTATTAAAACATTTATTATTTTTATGTGTTTGATTTTTTTTTTAGACAAGACGAATGGCTAAAAACGGAGTCGTGTTATACATCTGCCAACGTAGTATAATTGTGGATATACACATAGACATGTACCGAGTAGAATTCTACTCACACTCTCCGCATGATTTTGAATTGGATTGCTCGATAAGTGTTTAATTGAAATTAGATATCAAATCCACATTTTTTTTGGACATCTTGATCCTTTCAGTAATCAGTATTAGTTTAATTGAATTTGTTATAGTGTTGAATCGTGAGTGAATCAATTGAAATGTGAATTTCTAAATTGTATTGGATTAAATTATAGATTCCGGTTGTTGTTGGAGTAAATTTTGAGCACTATCTCTACCATAACACCACTACTATTGAACCCTAAATACTCGCGCACCAACCGGTTCCAATTCCTTTTGGTATAATTGTAGATGATCATTATCATTACAACCGGAGCACCATTACCGGCTGTATATTTGGCCAGATATATGTGGATGGACGGATGTATAGAAGCCCATTCTCTAGTGGTGAATGTTAGGTGAAAATATTTTCTCAGATACTCATCCTTCTATACAGTATGATAGGAGTAATAGATACCATTGTGCCAAAATGGTACGTTTGTAGCTCCGGCCGTCTACAGTGGTACATTCAACATCGACTCTGTCAGATCTTTACTACTCTGACTCCCAAGGGTTTGAGGTTTGTCGTAAATCATACCCTTTTTATGCATCGTTCTTAAAATAAACAAATCTTTAAAAAATTAACTAACTTAAAAAGCATACCGACATCGGGAAGTAAATACACTTGTAAAAAAGTTTTTAGAATATTCTTAGTCAAACTATTAAGTTTCAGAGTGAGTGAATCTGTAGGCCAGTTAGTTAGGTTTCCTATGGTTGAATCTATCCATTCAGTTTAAAGTCCTCAACTTTTACATAGTGGTCACATTTTTTTTTTTTGAATTTATTCAAGAATCTGTGACGCTATACTTTAAGTGGTAAATGACATTTGAATGTTAAAGGGCCTGAGTGACGTTGAGGTTGATGGACCAACGTGAGAATGCGTAATTAAGCATTTCCAACCGTGTCTTAACAATTCCAAAAATCAAGCAAAATTGTTGGAACCATAATCAATGGGCACAAATTTAAGGAAGATGGCATGTTTTTGGTGCGAACCAGAAAATATTGGGCGTTCGCTGTGAGAACCGTTGGAGTGTTCAGTTTTGTTAGTTTGAAATACAATTTGGGATGCCTTTTGGTGTACTTCACTTTAAGTTAATCCATTTATTGGCAAGAGTATAAAAATCTATGGCATCAAATAAATACACTATGAAGTACTACTCTAGCTCTAGCATGTCCTCGATGTGATCAAAGGAGCGGCGGCACTCTAGTCAGCGCGGGCCAAACACCTTGCAGGCCTCATCCGCTGCGAGTAGTCCTCCGGCGCGGGTTTTTTTTCCTCCTCCGCTTCTTGTTTTTTATTTTTTCTGTTTGGTATCCTTGCAGCTTTTGTACAGTGCTTTGCGCTTCTTTGCGTTTCGCTCTTTTTAATACAGTGGTCAATTCTCCTGCTGGTTCGTAAAAAAAAGTACTACTCTAGCTAAAGGCCAATTTGTCACTCCAGACAACCGCAACATCACGATCGGTACAAATTAAGTTATTGCTAGAAGCATACTTAACACTTGCACTTAGAATAATCCCTAGACTACCACAGTTACAGAATTTGTCCTTTATCTACTACTTTACTCCACCTAACCCCGCTCCTTTTTATTGGCAAGAGTATAAAAATCTATGACATCAAATAAATACACTATGAAGTACTATTCTAGCTCTAGCATGTCCTCGATGTGATCAAAGGAGCGGCAGCACTCAGCGCGGGCCAAACACCTTGCAGGCCTCATCCGCTGTGAGCAGTCCTCCGGCGCGGTTTTTTTTTCCAAGAGTGACTACTCAACGTTTGGATGATTTTGTAGATGGAAATCATTCATTTAGTAGACCAATCAAAGCTTTACACGTCTGAAAGAAAAATAAAAAACCGATTGAAAATGGATACGTAAATCACTCAGATTTCCAAACCAGCAGCCCCAAGACTGGGGATGTGCCTCACCGGCTCGGAGCACCGGTTGAAGCCGAGAGCCGCCGCCGCCAAGGAGGATGGGGCGTCACCAGCCACCACCACCTTGGAATGGACACTGTTGCCGGATCTGGGCCGGAGTATGCTGGGTAAGGCCCTCCGCCACCGGATCCGGGGTGCCAGCAAGTCGACGCTGTCCCGGGGAGGGCCGATGACTGGCGGAGCCGGTGACGGCGTGGGCGTGAGGAGGGCCAGCGGCAGGCGGAGCAGGCGACGGCGCGAAGAGGACCGGCGGCGGGCGGAGCTGTTGACGGCGCGGGCGCGGACGCAAGGAGGGCCAGTGGCAGGCGAAGCAGGCAACGGCGCGGGCGCGAGGAGGGCCGGCGGCCGGCAGAGCTAGCGATGGCGAGAGCTCCGGCGCTGGGTGAGGAGGTGCCGGCGATTGGCGGAGTCGGCGGTGTCCGGTGGCCCGGCGATGGCGGCACTACCGGCAGAAAGCCCCGCCAAAATGAAAAAAATAGAGAAAGACGAGCAACAAAAGAATGAATGGGCTGAAAAAAAAAAGCCCAATCAATGTTGCTGTCGCACGAATCTAGAAGGAATAAGAGCCATGCAAAAACGAATGAAAATCACTCACGAAATCACCCGGTGGATGTTTAGAATTTCCCTTTTTTTCCTCCTCCGCTTCTTGTTTTTGTATTTGTTCTGTTTGGTGTCCTTGCAGCCTTTGTACAGTGCTTTGCGCTTCTTTGCGTTTCACTCTTAATATAGTGGTCAATTCTCCTGCTAGTTTGTTAAAAAAAAGTACTACTCTAGCTAAGGGCCCATTTGTCGCTCCAGGCAACCGCAACATCACGATCGGTACAAATTAAATTATTGCTAGAAGCATACTTAGCACTTGCACTTAGAATAATCCCTATACTACCACAGTTACAGAATTTGTCCTTTATCTACTACTTTACTCCACCTAGCCCCACTCCTCGTTCATAACGTTCTATCTCTCTTCAAAAGGCCCAGTAAACAATAAACTCCAAGATCTAGGGAGGGAATTATAATATTTTTAGAAACAATCGTTTCAGATGAGCCACAAACTTCAACTCGCACGTACACGGCTAGATATTAAATCATCCTTGTTTGGCATCACTTCTCCATCCTTACCAAACCTTTGATCCTTGAAACTGTACAACACCTATAGGAATACTTTACCATCCAAAAACACCTCCACGTATATACACTAAACAATAAGTGGCAACATTGCATATGAGAAATGTTGTATTCTACGGTATAAACGCAGTGATGCCTGCTTCTCATCTACCATGATAGGAATTTGCATCACACATTATTGCTGAAGGTTGAATGGCAGTGTAACGATTGAAGATAAACTAGGTTATTAGAAACCAAACAGAATGGACAATAGTTCATACTAATAAAACAGGAAAAATTCAAGCAACGTGCATGGTTCTCGGCAAGGAGAGATGGGATCCTTGAATTGAAACACAAGAAGTAGTGCAATCTATTTCGTGACTTAACAACACTAGCTATTCTTTCAATTGTAAATAATGACGTTGAAATGTTAAAGGGCCTCACTTTGGGAGTTCATGTGCCCAGATAAGAATACATGAGTTAAATTACCTATGGTCACTCTACTCTAAGTTTAACGAATTTAATAGACAAAAGTGTCAACATCTATGGAACAAAATAAGTGCATTAAGAAAATATATATTCCCATTTTCCATCGAGGACAACTCTATAAGTTGATTTGGGACGGAACGAGTACAAAAATCTTACTATTATTAATTGGAAATTTCTTTTAGAGCCTCCGCGTTAATCCTCACTAGACACGCTAAGAAAAAAAAGATAAATCCTAGAAATTCTCACAAAAATCAGAAACATCCGGATGTCCATCACGTACCTCTAATAATAATAGTCATTTGATCTATTACATTTTCTAGAAAATTACCCACCATGCCATTATGAAATATGAGATAAAATAACCCCCTAGATTTATATAAAAATTACCCGCCATACCATTATAAAATATGAATTAAATTACCCCTCCTAAATTTGCATATAAATTACTATCATGCCATTATAAAAGATGAAATAAAATAAACCATAAATCTACATATAAATTACCTAATATGCCATCATGGAAGATAAATTAAAATACTTCCTAAATTTGCATATAATTAACCATAATACTATTTCAAAAGATGAATTAAAATAATCACTTCTAATATTAGTAAGGACTATTTTTCTTAAAACTCTAGACCGTGCGAGAGCACGGGTTGATAGACTAGTATAACTAATGTTATATTTAGTGAAACAACTTTGGTGTTGTAGATGTAAATACATTTTTCCATCAACTTAACCAAACTTTAAAAAAGATTGATATAGGAATAAAACTAAAACATTTTATATTTTGGAACAAAAACGTACATTTGTTTGGATACTGTGCAAATGTTGGCCCTGTGTTGGAACCTAGAAATGTGGAGTTGATTCATGGATTCGAAAATCCGTAGATGAGTTCGTAAAGTTGAAACATTTGGCTTGCAAATCTTGGAGTAGACCTGTAAAAAGTGGAGTGGACCAATCCCAAAACAAGTCCTAAGGGTTTCTTTTGGCATGTATGATTAGTGGCGGAGGACGCCTAGAAATTTAGGTGTGACGGAGGATTACTACTAGACTATATTCATACATTATACGGACACAAAAGTTCACAACAAGAATATCATTCAGAAGTACCTCAAATGAAGAAAAACATGCAGAATACACATCAAATCACCAATTGGACCAAAACAAGCTGTCAAACAAAAAAGAAAACATAAATTAGTAGTGAAAGCTTAGAGATAAAATGTTAAATGAAATACAAGATATACAATTAGAGCATAGAGTTATACCGGTAATTTATTAGTTCCGTCTAGGAGACTTTGGCAAGTGCATATTTCTATCTTTTTTCTTTTGAAAAGCCTTTTTGATAGATTCAAGATCAATTCCTTTAAATACCTCCCGCTCAATATACACCACCATCAAGTCATTAAGCCAACCATTAGACATCTTGTTCCGCAACTCGGTTTTAATAATCTTCATGGCTGAAAAGGCTCTTTCAACTAATGCAGTTGCTACCGGTAGTAGCAATGCCAACTCAATTAGGCGATAAACCAAGGGAAACATTGTATGACTATTAATTTCAACCATTTTCATTGCTAGGCTTGCAAGGTCATGACAAACTCTGAAATCCTCAAGTCTTTTAACATGAATAATGAAGGTTCCTAACTGGTCTCTTATTCTTTTCTGGTCATCCAAATCAAAATCATCCAAATATATTTCCGTGAGGCGAGCAAGTTTATTCACATCGAACTTAGAGAATGAGTCTCTAGGATCAAGGCAAGCAAAGCAAGTAAGTAATTCCGAGGATACCTCATTGAATCGATGATCAAACTCTGTTGTGATAGCATTTATAGTAGCATAGAAGGTATCAACACGGAAGTAATGATCTTGAGTGATGTTGTTTCTCCCTCCTTTCCTTGATCTACCAAATCTTGGTACACTGTCTTCCATATTTGGTATTGGGATATCATTGTCTTGGCAAAATGCTTGGGCTTCTTCAAGTAATGGTTCATAACCTTCGCTTCTCAAATTTACAAAACGTGTTTTCACATCTATAACCAAAGACATAGCCTCAACAACATTTTGATCCTTCTTCTGTAACAGACAAGATAGCTCATTTGTTATGCGAAGGATCTGCAACATCATCTTCATGATAAACACAAAGCTGAAAGACTCCATAGTATGCACCAACCCCCCTGCCCTTGATGGATTACGCTGCTCATCATGTACCACTGACAGAACTTCTATAATTGAGTCCCACATTGTTTCAATATGAAGTAATGTCTTGTAGTGAGATCCCTATCTTGTATCTCCAGGCCTAGCCAATGATGTTTCTTGATGTTGTCCTCTACCTGATGAAGTTTCTCCACTCTCCAACTTATTCAAAACAATTGAATGATGATTATCAATCAATAAATCCTTCCTCCTACAAGATGCATAGTGCTGCTCACAATCATGTTCACATAGTCAAAGAAATCTTCCATAGATGAACAACATTTTGAAACCGAAACAACGACCAACTGCAATTGGTGAGCAAAACAATGGATATAGAAAGCATATGGGTTCTCGTCACGAATTAGCTTTTGAACACCATTGAATTCACCTCTCATATTAGAAGCTCCATCATACCCTTGGCCTCGTATTTTTGAAATAGTTAAACCATGGGCACTAAAAACCTCCACCATTGCTCTCATTAATGCTTCTGATGTAGTTAGCTTGACATGCTTGATACCCAAAAATCTTTCAACAACTTGCCCTTTTTTATTCACATACCTATATAAGCAAACTCACAATATTTAAAAATATTATGACAAGATTCATCAACAAGAATAGAGAATAGAGAATAAACAAGATTCATAAAAGTGGATGTATACCTGACTATTATGGCCATTTGCTCTTTGACTGATATATCACGAGATTCATCAACAAGAATAGAGAATAAACAACCACTCATCTCTTCTTTTATGACTTTGGTAACTGCTTGAGCACAACACTCGGCAAGTTCTTTCTGAATTGTTCCAGAAGTCATTTTAGCATTTTTAGGACAACCTGCTTCAAATGCCTGCCTCACTTCCTCATTTCTTAGTTTATACCAATCAAGAAATTCTAGAAAGTTGCCTTTGTTTAATGAAGTTTCTGATTCATCATGTCCACGAAACAGTTCACCTTGCAAGGCAATATAACTTACAATAGCCAAAGATGTATCTAGACGAGTTTCATACTTCTTTTTTTGCATCTTTGATATGAACTACAACTTTTTGCTTTACACTTGCCCTTTGATTATCAAAATCATCAAATGCGGCTCTTGCTCTATTATGAGCACTATTAGGGCCACCAACATGTTTAGGGAGTGCTAAGTAGGCATTCTTCCATTGCTTAAAGCCGAACTTTGTAAAGGCCTCATAACCAAATTTATCATCATCTACACCAACTCTAAAAAGATAACAACAGAAGCAATAAGCCTTATCATTCACCAAGCTGTATTCTAGCCAATCATATTTCTTAAACCATTCTCTTTGAAAGCACCTTTTATCATCTCCTTTAGGAAAAACATGACTACTAGGTTGAGTTGGACCTCATTCCATGAAAGCCCTCCTAATTTCACTTCTAATATTAGGACCAAATTGATCAATTGGAATCCGAAGACCCGGATCAAAAATGATATGATCTGGATTGAACTCAGTTATTGTACCTTGATCATTTTCATTGCTACCTACATCTTGACCATGAGCCTCCTCAACCGGCATTGGAACAATATCCTCTTGGCCTATGGTATTGGTGTTTTCCAAATGAGTTTCCACCACCTCTTCCTCCTCTATTGTGGCATTACCAACTCCACTTCCATGAGTGCTTGGATTTGTACTACCGGATGGATTAAAATAGCTCTTCAGATCTGAAATAAATAATCAAATTCATATTAAAGTAAATTAGCTACGTTCCCAATCCTATTCTTATAAAACGCTCAAAAAAACACTCTCACCTCTTTCTTGTGCCTTCCTTTTCCCCTTTCTGCTTGAGCTTGGTTGTTGCTCCATGGAGCTTGGTCCGGTGGCTAGCTTCTCCTGCAATGTGTGGTCCCTACGATGTGAGAGCCGGAGTCTGAAAGTGAGGGAGAGAAAGGGACGAGGAGGGAGTACCGAGGGAGCCAGCGAGCCAGGGCCTTACCGGAGTGGGGCTGCGGTGCGCGGGGGCTCGCCAGCGGAGGCTGCGGCGCGCGTGGACGGAGGCCGGCGGTGCGCGAGCGTTGCTAAGCGGGGCGGCGGCCGGCGGCCTGCGGGAAGGCGGCCAGGCGGGGACGGAGGGCGACGGCGCGGTGCTTCGGCAGCTCAGCTGCGACCTGCGAGCGGCTGGGGGGCGTGGCCGTGTGGGATGCGGCGTCTCGGTTGCTAGGGTTAGAGCTGGGAGAGTGTTTCTTCATGGGCCAAAAATGATGTGTATTTCCACGTTGGTCCAGGCCGAGGTATGGCGAGCGCCATACCTCGCCACACTGGGCCCTCCACCCCTGTGTATGATCGATGTAACCTATTCCAACGGAAAGCTATTTCTCTGGACCTCCTCTTGAAAGAAAAAAAACCACCATATTTGAGACATCATCAACCTTAATAAAACAGTATCTTAATTGACTTTTTTTGTTTTCCTATCAAGATGGCAACGAAATTCATTGAAAATTGGTTGAAAAGAGAGGCAAACTAAGAATCAACTTCTTACGTCAAACTCGTATGTGTATCGACGAGCTAGTTTTGAATGGGAGGCTGAGAGCCAATGGACCAGCTCCATTGCCTCTGGAGTGATGAGTGATTGTCAATAGTAGCAAGACCCAGAAGGACTTGGGCACAAGACCTCCGATGGACAGGAGGCCCTCCGATGAACTGGAGGTAGAGGGAAGTCCTCCGAAGGACTGGAGGCACGCTCGGCGTCTGTCGGCCATGGGAGTTCGGTATATGGAGGAGCGGCACGACGACGGTAGGAGTAAGTCCTCCGAAGGACAGCGAGGCTGCCCCGATGTACAGGGGATGCCGGGCGCCACCGCGGTGCTCCAACCCGAATGTGTGGCGCGAAGGCGTGCGAGGGAGGCTATGGCGGCTTTGGGTCAAAACCGTCACCCAAGCTACCCAAGCCTTGGTGAGTTGGGCCACGACTCGCCAAGATAGAGAAGATGGGCCAAATCCGGCCCAGGCGGAGACTTCCTAAAGTTTCCCGGTTTCTGACTTCAAAACCGGGGGCAGATCGCGGATTGGACTACTGGCCATGTGGAGAGCATCCAAGGATTGCGTGGAACTTACGAAGATCAAGACTTCATCGTGGTCGTCCGTCCCGAAATATCCTATAATCTTTCGTTTGAGTCCTTAGGGTTTGTCTAGCTGTAGGGACCTAAGTGCAAAACTGTCTAAATAGCACTCGGGTATAAATAGGTCCAAGGCAGGTCATTAGAGGCTCTCTTGGCTGCTAGGATTAGTCTTCACTTGGTGATTTTCGTCCTTAAGCTTTGAGCTCCATTGTTAGGGAGGTTAGAGTAGGATTTAGCCTCCTAATCTTGAGGGAAGGTGAGGCTGGTTGCTTGGGACGAATTTTTGCTTGTATGCTGAATCTTTAGACCCATAATGGGCACTTAATCGAAGCAAATTCGTGCAGCAACCTTGTGTTCTTCTCCTCCCCCTCTCTCTTTGGTTTTTGGGTTCAATCCTTGCTTTTTGGGTGTTTTTGTTGGGCAAGTTTGAATCCCTTTCTTTGCTGATGTTCTGGACTTGCTAGGACGTGGAGATCATGATTTAGTTCATCTCAATCCTGCTGGATTGCCACGAGCAAGGCTCTTTTGTGTTTTCCCCTTTCTTGCCCAAGGATGGCCATTTCACAAGATCTGAAATTCCCGCTGATTCCGCGGTTACCTTGAGTTGATCTTTTGGGAATAACTTTGAAATAGGGTCCAGATAACCTGTGCTAAATTTCGTGAAGTTTGGACAAGGTTTGATCAAGTTAGGATTTGAAAATATCTTTTCTGCGACCCTACCGGACCATCCGGCAGAGGCCACCGGACAGTCCGGTTCCACCGGATAGTCCGGCAGCGCCCACCAAACAGTCCAGCGTGAGGCACTGTTCAGGCCGTGCCATCGGACAGTCCGGCGGCAGGCACCGGATAGTCCGGTCCCACCGGACAATCCGATGTTGGCCACCGGACAGTCCGGTCCTGCCAGGGAGCTGCTGTGTTCTTCCCAGTTTGGTTTTTTCGCTGTGATTTTGGTTCGGATTTTTGCATTCCTCCTTTAAGATCATTCTCTTTGCTTACTGTGAGTCAGTGAGACGCGCCTCGGTGCGGTGAGTGTCTTGTGGAGGGTATTGCAAAATTCGTTGCTCCGCTGTCATTCTTGTTCGGATCTTGAGCTTTCTTGCATTAGTGCATATCCTCAAAGTGGACGGCACCCTTGCTCTGCTAGGCACGTATCTATTCAGTGGACGGTGCTTAGTTTTGGTTACCACTTGGGGGTTTGTGATTTTGTGATTTCAAGTGCTCCTATTCACCCCCCTCTAGTCGCACGTCTCGGTCCTACAGAGGCGAGGAGCCAACAAAAACTTAGTCCTTCCCAAGTATGCGAAGCCCCTCAAAATACATTTGAGGAGCCATTTTATTAAACCTTTTTTTATTTTAGCTTCAGCTACAGCAGAGAAGCTGTTTCTCAGAGAAATCAGAGCTTTTTTTAGGCTGCTCTCGCTAGAGTATCCAAAGTACTGTTTTGCACTGTGTGCGTACCGTAAACAGAGAGGGGTTTGAATCATGGACGCTCCGGTGAGAGCAGCTTTCAGAAACCAGAGAAAAAAACTAGAGCCTTCCCAGAGGAAACAGCCCCTAAAAACACGTGCTGAGCCTTGGATTCTGGTCCATGAGCCTGAGCAATGTGCAACGGAGCCTCAAATCTCAAGTTCTAAAAGAGTTTTGCCAATAAAACTAACCAAGATATCCGATATCTCGGCGGGACCGAGGCCTACTCCAATAATTGTCTCATTTCGAAGAATCTAAGACTGTTTGGTAGACACTGTAGTTTGTAGAGTGTAGTCGTAGATGGGTATGGTATGCTGCCGAGCGCCGAAGATAGCCAGCATGGCTCCGTTTCCGGGATCTCTCACGTCGTCGGCTGCACCGCCGAGGCGGCGTCGAGCCGTGCACCGTCTGCTACGACGGGGATGCCACCATGTACTCGCGCGCGAAGGCACAGACGTTCGCCCGCGCGCGGTTCGGCCTTGGTAGGCACCAGCTGGAATTCACCGGTCACATCTTCCATGAAACCCCCGGCGCCGGCAGGGAACTTCAAGGATGTTTCCTCAAGGCCCAAAATTTCCACATCCAAACAAATTCCGTGGCCCCGCTGAAGCTTCTTGGAAATTTCCGGCGTTGAATGTTTAACCTTAATCGCTAAGCAAGAAACTTCGGCGAGGCTTCGAAAGCCTCCCTTTTCCTCCGATCCGGAGCTGCCTGCCATCGTCGCCCGTCCCCATCGCACCAGACTGCGCATGTCGTTCTCGGCGAGCCCCTCATTTGTTCACACGCCCTTCTTAAGTGTTCTCACCATATATATGGCGCCTATCTGCTCGATTGTGTCGCCTGCCTCGCGTCCCCGCAAACTCCATGCACCCCATCAGTATGTGTGGTAAGGTCATGCTGTATACTCTAGTTTATTCCCTTTGCTTCGTCGATGAACTCCCCTGCTTGCTAGGCTGAGGTTTGCATCGAGCTACATGTGCCCAGGATGCACGGGACTATGGGAGCTCTATAGCTGAGACAATCACCTCTGTGTGCATGGTTTGCATTAGTGATCAACGGACCACACACGTGGCGCCAGCAGCAGCAGCACTTAGTTATCTCAAGTGCTAAAGCCTGAAGCTACCAAAGGAAGTGTTCCAGAGTTCATGCAGGCAGTTTGCAATGTGATCAATGGCTGGAGCAAGCGGCTAGGGGCTATTGATGGCCTTCCGGTGCAGGCAACTTGGCTCATTCTACGGAATTCAATCTCCCACTCTTCGAAGAGTGTGCGATTGGGTACGGTCGTAATGGAACCGGAAGAGCAAAAATATAGTCAGAAGAGGCGAGGCAGCCTTAGGGTTAGGGTTTCAGGGGCTGCCGGGAGAGGAAGGAGACCATCGTCATCGGGGTTAGAAGGCAAGACGAGGTGATGAGGGCGTCGCTAGGCTACCGTAGAGGTTGAACCCTAACCTTAACTAGTCTTCTTCTCCGATAACACTGTCGCAGGATCATCATCAGCCATTTGTTTTGCTATGGCGGCCTCTCATGGCATCATCGAGTCTAAGGATGCAAGCGGGTTTACTGTGGGTTCATGGAGCATACCTCTGGTATCAAGGATAGGTGGGATGGATCAGACGCAAAGGCGAAAGAAAAAAACAAAGAAAGAAGGCGCCCACAACATATTTTTTGGGATTTCAAGAGACACAACTACTTAAAAAAAAGACGGTCGGTAAGTTGATCAGATTGTAATGTAGCCTTACGAGCTCTCTTGCCTAGTTGCACCTCACCATGTTGCCGGTTACTTTGGGTTTGCCGATTGACTTTTCTGTTACCACCAAAAAATCGAACCACTTAGCATTCTGTTCTTATTTTACCACCAAAAGAATTTCACACTAAAATCCAGTAAGTTGGAGCCAGTAAAATCGTACTACACGAAAAATTGGACACTGATTTGACATCCAGCTCAAAGACACTTCAAGTTTTATTTAAAAAAAAAAAACTCATAGTTGGAAGAGCGAATGGAAGGAAAGAGCATAGTATTTCTCCTTGCCCGTCGCCTTACTCAGTCATCGATTTGTTTTTTAGTCAAACTTTACCTATGAAAAATGAACGGTTATTCAGTTAACTTTTCTCTGTGCAACATGGAAAATCGAAAATACACGGAAAGTAAGTTATGATGTGCAGGGCCAGGTTGAACATTCTTGCAGGAATTGCACAAGGACAGATTCAATTTAACAAAGAGCATGTGGAATTTACATACATGGTAACATGACAAACTTGTACTCATACAAGCGAATGAAGTACTGAACTTTTACAGATTCTTTCAGTGACTACTCGCCGGTAGCGACGCCGCTCTTGTCCGTCTTCGTCTTCCTCCATCCACACCGAGTCATCGAGGAAATGGTGCCGAGGAAGCAACCTAGACGCTGCAAAACGCGGACAGAGGATGAGCACACCGCCTATGGCACGGTGCACTGATGTTTCTGCAGCTGTACATGGCGTCGTGTAGCAAGAAGCAACATCGTTTCCAATGACTTATTGTGTACTGTGCCACATAGTACGGTAAATATTGGCTTATAAAGTTGGCTCCGACAAATCGTCCATCCCATTATCTATATTCAAACTTTACTGCGTCTATCCTACCGCAGCTACGTTCCATTTTGTGTACTATAGACGACCATGCAAACGATCTACTGGATTTTGTCTTAGACAGAGTAGATGCGGTGAAGTCTGAATATAAGCAATGAGATAGAGGATCTGCTGAAACCAGCCTAAGTATAAACTTTAAATGTCTCAGATTTCTGTCCCAGTTGATTTATTTCCACATGTTAATAATCTAGTCACCACCCGGCGGGGGCTAAGAAAAGGAACAGCGCATGCACGAGAGGCATGGCAAGGAGGAAAAGTATGGCAGACGCAAAGGCGCAGGCCAGGGCAGCGAACCGCCTCAAAGCCGCCGGCGACATGAGCACAGCCGCCGCCGGGGCGATCTGCAGGTAGACAAGGATGACGCCCATGTAGTAGGCGGCGGCGAGGGCAAGGAGCACGAAGGGGGCGACGGCGGGGCCACTGGGCAGGAATTCAAGGAGCAGGTTTAGTACGCAGAGTCCCGCCACGGCAACACCAAGCACAAACATGGCGAGCATGGTGGAGCGATCTGTGGTGAGGGAGGTACGTCCAGGGGGTGGGGATCAAAGCTGTGGTGGTACGGTGTGGGTGGACACGGGGGTGGAGGAGGCTGTGATGATTCTTTGACGAATCTGTGAACTGAAATCGCTCGCGAGGAGCGTGCGGATCCAGTCGGCTTCCTCCGATCGGGCCGAAGAAAGGCAGAGAGACGAACAAGAGGGGAGATCAGGGCGCCAAAGCCAAAGGCCACAATCCAGTCCAGCGCACACGGGCGGTCCTTGATACAACAAACAAGAGTGGGTGGGGGTGGGTGGGGTTAATTCAGGCGTCAAACAGCCTTCACGCCCAAAGACGTTTCTCTTTCTCACAAATGCGCGCATCGGCCAGTGGAATTCCAACGCCTTATATAGGGAATTTTAACGGGCGAGCGGGTTAACACTATAACAGGTCTTGGTATTTTGCGCCCGAACCTATACGGCTTGGCCAAATCCGAATCACCAAGCGGACCCTGCTCGGGCTCGGCTACGCTGGGATGGTTTCCAGGATAGATCTAGAGCTAGATGGAGGCCGGGGGCAGGATTCTGAATTGGGAAAACCAACACTACTATAGTCCTACGAGCTAGGGAACAACGGTGACCTCGCCGGCGCGGCTCCGATCCTGCGCAGAGATGGCCTGGCACCCTTTCCCTCTGCGCTGTGCTCAGCTCCCCTGCTGCACGCGCGCGCAGGGACGAGACGAGACGGCGAGGCAGGCGCGCACCAATGCATCAGTGATCACTGATCAGTGATGATGGGTTCCAGTTCCAGGAAGGCAGTGTGTGAAGGACGCACGGCTCGTGGTCAGCGCAGGCAGAGCAGGCCAGGGAGGAAGCAACGCAGCAAAGCGCCCGGTCCGCACGTCCCATCACCTCCCATCAGAACCGCGTCTGCCTCGGTCGTCACGAAATTTCCCTCAGCATCTCTGAACGACGGCGGTGCCGGATTCTGGGCGGGCGGATTCTGGGTTGACTCGTGCGCGCGAGATTGGAGGAGAAGGGGAGGAGACGGAAGTTAAAACAAAAAAAGGTGAAATGGCAGGGTAGTCGACAAAGAGATTGTCAAATACAGCTCAGTACCTAGTGTGTATTTCTGCTGGATCGAGTTTCCTCTTATCTGATTGCTGATAAGCAATTGGACGGCAAAACATCCTGCACATTGCTGATTGTGTGCCACAATGATGATTTCTAGCCACTGTCTCACAGTCTCAAAGGTCTACTAAGCACTAACCATATTGCTTGAAGATACCATAAATTCAGTTTCCGAGGACATGACAGAACCAGTGGAGCACCACAGATACAACAAAAAAAAAGGTTCGGTTTTAACTAGGATACTTAAAACCTAATGCATGTTTAGGATACAGATATGATTAAGTTGACGAAACAGATACGATTAAGTTCAAGCTTGACTAGGCTCTTCCAAGTGTTCTTTGGTTCCTTGATCGTCTGGTATTGATCGACTGCCAATGGGGATGCTTCGCTCTTGCTCTTGCTCTTCCTCGTCCTTTCCAGTTTGTGCGGAGTGCGATGTTAGAGAAATAGGAAAGACACACTCCAACTTCTTGTCTGGGATCCAAGTTGGCAACTTCTTGTCCCGGATCCGAGTTGGCATCTTGATCTCCCAGCTAAATGGGCTGATGATTATGTTGTTTCGCAGAATTTCAGGTACAGCCAATTCTCGACTCCAGGTATTACATAGATAGGACAGGCTGTAGTACGGGGACATGTATGTACAAGTGCTAACTCCAATTTGACTGCAGACAGCTGTGACGTGAGAGCAGGGCTTGCGAAGAAGCTGCGTCTTTTTGCATGAACATGTGGCATGTTTTCTGATGGTGCATACTGCAGACTTGTTCACGCCACCGGTAGATTTTGAATACAGGTGAACAGCTGCACACTTCTGCCCTGACCGAACCACAAACTTTTTAACACCCTCCCTCAATACAACATTACTGTTCTTGGTGTTCATGCAGATCACCTGATGTGCCTGGGCCTTCTGCATTTTAAAATTCATCTCATCCTGGACACGTTGAGGGAACTTCATTGCTCGGTCATTCATTTGCTGCGGCACTTGTATTTTTTAAGTACTCTACCGTGCGCTTGAACGTCACCTCCACAATGGCACCGAGCGGAAGGCACAGTTTCCCCTTGAATACATGGCTATTCTTATATACATCATATATATCAGTGCCCATGATGCCATACCTAGCACTCTGTGTCATGCAGCAATGACCACTTCTCCTTTGGTTTCAGATGGATCCAATCGGAAAACTTTGTAATCTTTCTTTTGCTGTCATGTCCGAGATTTCCTTCTTCCCCATCCCGCACTGAGTTAAGTTGGTTGCTTGAGATTTGTGCCTCAAGTTCTGCCGAGCCATGCTCGCTAGAGCCCTGCTGCATTTCCTGACCTGTACTGCTTTCTTTCTCTGCCATATATTGCAATGTCAATTCGTCTAGCTCCTTCCAGATGTTAGCAAACTTACTTGGTCGCATCTGCTGGCAAAGCCTCTTGAACATCGTCACCAGCTTCTTGTCGCCAAAAGATGCCAAGAAGTTTTCAGCAAGGTGTAGCATACACCACCGGCTTTGTACATCCCTCCACGGATGCGGTTCTTCAGAGTTATGCTGAATATCATCTAAAGCATCTATCACCTCCACTTTGCAGTCATGTATGATGCAGACACCAGCACGTTCCCTCACGACTGCTTGCTTCACATTCCTAAGAAACCAAAGCCAGCATTCCTTTGTCTCGCTCTCGGTAATAGCAAATGCTACTGGAACTTGGCAGTCATTAGCATCTAATGCAAGGGCAGTCAACAGCACCCCTTGATATCTCCCACACAGTGGTGTGCCCTTAACACAAAGCACAGGGCGACAGTAACGGAAGGCGTGTATGCACTGTGCAAGTGCCCAAAACGGAGCACCTGAAAATCGTTGCAGCCCACAACCTCTGTATCCTTGATGTCAATAAAACTACCAGGGTTCGAACGTACTATTTGCTTAAGAAACCTTGGGACATAGTTGTATGAATCATAGTAGGTACGAAATCTTAACTCCAAAGCTTTCTGTTTTGCACTCCACACCTCAGGGAGGCTGACCTGCTCGCCACATTTGTCAGCTAGATACGCTGCGATTTCCTTCACTGTCATAGTTGGCAGCCGGTCTTCCAGAAAGCGCAGATCAACAGTCTCATCAAATCTCCTCGGCAGCACAGGCATTGACAGTTGGGAGTAATCATCACGAACTGCTTTGAACAGAACATCATAATGCTTGAGTTCAGAACAGTCCACATACAGCGCGAGCTGCCGCATCACATTTTTCTTCTTCAACTTATTAACAAAGGAAGTCCAAGACCTATCGCTATGAAAACACCGAGTCTCCCGCTCCAAGTTGCCCAGATAACATTCTGGCTCATGCTCATCTAGACCGAAGAAGTCAGGCTGGTATTCTTTGAAGAGCCCCTTGATACGGAGATCTTTGTCTCTGGATGAAGCCGGAACAGTTTCAAGATCCAGAGATGCACATCCACCACTGTCATCGGCCACGGCTGCGGCAGCTTCGCCACTATGTGGCCGCATCTATCCAAATCTTTTCCGCTCCGAACAAAATAATCCACGATGTCTTCGGTGTGCCCGTAGCGCACCTCCATGTGATATGTTTTCTGAGCGTATCAATCGAACAATGACGCAACATGGATGCGACAGATTGAGATGAAACAAATTAGATTCAGGGGAATGCTAGATGCGATGAGTACGGTACTACGGTGTACAGCACAGTACAGTGGGAAGCGACGAACCTGTGCCTTCCGAGCGCCCGCCGGGGCCCGAGCCTTGCGCTTCCTCCCACTGGCAGTGGTAGTGGCACCCTGCAAGCTCACAAACTTGCAAACATTAGACAAAGGGAGATCCGAATCGACACAAGGAGGGTGCAGGGGAGCAGAGAGCATACGGGATGGGTGGCCGGAAGGGTCGGGGCCGGCGGCGGAGGACGCGGAAGATCCAATCGCTGCCACCCGAGCCCGGATGGACGAGCACGCAGTTCCCCATAGACAGACAGATTCGTCGGGGGCGTTGGTCTCGACCTTCGAACTGTCACTGTGGAGTGTGGTTGGCGTTGGGGGAAAGGCGAGAGTTTCCCGCCATTTTCTCGCGCTTTCCCTCCATTTTCAGGCAGTGGGAGTGGGACATTGAGAGTTGAGACTGCGGAATAAGCCCAGTGGGCTCAAGACGTGTTACTGTTTTGGGCTGTCTGGGCCGAACTCAAGTGATTTTAAGTGACGTGTTAGTGTTTTTCAGTGTGTGGTTTGTTGAGTAGTTTGATGCGTCATATTCTTACTTTTTATTTGTTTTTTGAAATGGATTAATACATCGTCATCTAATCCATACAAGAACCAGTATAAGCATGAGCATGGAGGCCATCCCATATATGACGCGGTAGTTTCTCAAACCAAACACTACATTGTTATACGTGAAGAAACCATCTATCTAGTTCCAGTCCCACTAATTAATAAACACTCAGTAGAACACTATCCAATAAACATTTAAGCAACTTTTTTTACTTTGCCTTTTGATAAAACATTTCCTTAATTTTTTTTTAAAAAAACATATATATGTAACTTTTGCTTATAATTTTTTTATGGACAAAGATTGTTATGCTAAGTTATAAACATGAAATTTTAGTTTCCCTTTTTATTTTGAAAAAAATAATTTCCACAACTTTAAATGTATGGAAAGTTACAAACTTGTGTATATAACTTATATGCGTATTTTTTTATACATAAAATTGTCATGGTAACTTCTGAACATAACTTTTTCCTATTTCATGTTTTGGAAAAAAAACATTTTACACAAATATTTCATATTTTTTAAAGTTAACAGAACTTGTACACATATGTTTTCGTAACAACAATTATTCTATCTTATAAATAAGATAGTTGAACCAACAATTTCTATATATAGATGTAAAATAAGTAGCCAAATATGTAATAAAAAGGGGGAAAAGGGATGTGAAGTGAAAACACGGGGAAAAAGTGGATGTGAGGAATCACTCATTAGAAAAGGATTCTAACGAATAAAGTTGATCTTTAACGCAGGTGAAATCCCTCCATTCTTAGGGTGACTGCACCATCTCACCCCTGCTTTGCTGCCCCCGTGGCCATGTGTGATCGCCAAAAGGAGTAGGCACCTTTCCGGTCGCAAGTGGTGGCCGGTTAGGCTATTCTCGTCAAAGAATTCATCTAACCATTTATATTTCAAATTTTTCTCTGTCTACGGTGCATGTAGAGTGCAAAATAGTGAGCATAAGCCTTAGACGGTTAGTTGATGTGCATCCATTACCAGCACGGCGCTTGTTGTCCAGTCGAGGAGGCGCTCTACCCCCAGCCGTCCAGCACGACGACACAGATATGGCTCTGCTGGCTTGGTTCGCGAAGCCCGGACCGGACCGGAGGGGCGAACCGAAGCCAGGATGTGGACGGCTCGTGGTCAGCGCGCATCTGACCGCTCCTCGTAAGCCGTCACAAATTTTCCCTCGACATCTCTGAATGAGAGCGCTTTCGGTCGGGGGCTCGGCTCGGCCAACCGCAGAATTCTGGGCGGGCGGCGTCCCGGCGAATGGCGTGCCCGCGAGATTGGAGAAGCCTACAAGGCAATACGGAAGTCTAGTCAACAAGGAAGCGATTGTCAAATACTAGTACTATGCAAATTTCTCGTTTTTTAGTGGTGGTACGGATGCGTGCCTTTCTTTTAGTAGGAGTATAATATAGTAGTGTATATGCATGTGCATACTTACATAGATGCTCTGCATTCCATATCCCGATTGAAAACTGCGACCGGGAATATAATGTTGCAAGGTTACTGTTGTCTCGCACAATCTGCAAGCATGTCGACAAAAAAATATCTTGCCTAGTGTGGTGTGTGGATTGCTGGTGGATCCTGGATCCAATATCCTTTTATCTGACATTTTTGTTGCTGTTAGTCTCATGAATGCGCTTTGCCTGCAGATCATGGTTTACACTGAACCGCTGCATTGGAAAAACCAAAACATCCTGGAAATTGATGGCTGTGCCACATTGATTGATGAATTATAGCCACCGTCAGTCTCAAAGGTCTACCAACCATATTGCCTCAAGATACCAGCACTTCAGTTTCCTGGGACTGGGACATGACAGGAGCAGTGGAGCACCGCAGATTAAGAAAAATGAAAGTTCAGTTTTAACTAGGATAACAAAAGCTCAAATGCTACTGCATGTTCAGAATACAGATATGGTTAAGTTGACCAAAGATTGTACGAGTTCAAGCTTGACTAGGTTCTTCCAAGTGTTCTTTGGTTCCTTGATCGCCTGGAATTGATCGACCACCAATGGGGATGCTTCACTCTTGCTCTTCCTGGCCAGTGCCGGTTTGTGTGCAGCCCGATGATAGTTAAAAAAACAGGAAGGCCACACCCCAACTTTTTATCCGGGATCCAAGTTGGTACCTTGCTCTCCCAGATAAATTCATTGATCATTCTGCAATCTTGCAGCTTGTTAGGTACAATGAATTTTGTACTCCAGGTCCTATACCGAGATAGGATAGGCTGTATTACAGTTACGGGGACACCAATCATTGTGGCTGGGCGATTTAGGCCAAGTACAAAGCCACGAATGCACCAAATTGGTGCACACATCAGGCCAACAGCAAGACTAACAGAATTGCCAGGACAGGCAACGCCAGGAGGAAACAATTGACAACATACCACAGCATAGCTGACAGACAGGAACACACTAGCAGACTCAAGCCTTCACGTGTCGCCTTCATGGAGTTTGGATCACTGCCACTGGAGCCACCTTGGTCAGGACAGTTTTTCTTCTTGCGGGTGCCTTGCTCAACCAAAGTTTTCAGTGCCTCCATCATCGCCTTGGGGACACATCACTCCTGCTCTTCCTCGTCCATGCCACTTTGTGTGGAGTCCGATGTTAGAAAAACAGGAAAGACACACTCCAACATTTTGTCCGGGATCCAAGTTGGCATCTTGCTCTCCCAGCTAAATGGACTGATACTTCTGTAATTTCTCAGATTTTCAGGTACAACCAATTTTCTACTCCAGGTATTACATAGATAGGACAGGCTGTAGTACGGGGACATGTATGTACAAAGTGCTAACTCCAATTTGGCAGCAGACAGCTATGACATGGGAACAAGGCTTGCGAAGAAGCTGTGTCTTGTTGCATGAACATGTGGCATGTTGTCTAATGGTGCATACTGCAGACTTATTCATGCTACTGGTACATTTTGAATACAGGTGAACAGCTGCGCGCTTCTGCCCTGACTGAACAACAAACTTTTTAACACCCTCCCTCAATGCAACATTACTGTTCTTGGAGTTCATGCAGATCACCTGATGTGCCTGGGCCTTCTGCATTTTGAAGTTCATCTCGTCCTGGACACGTTGAGGGAACTTCATTGCTCGGTCATTCATTGCTTCATTTGCTGCAGGCACTTGTATTTTTGAAGTACTCTACCGTGCGCTTGAACGTCACCTCCACAATGGCACTGAGCGGAAGGCACAGTATCCCCTTGAATACATGGCTATTCTTACATACATCAGATATATCAGTGCCCATGATGCCATACCTAGCACTCTTTGTGTCATGCAGCAGTGACCACTTCTCCTTTGGTTTCAGATGGATCCAATCGGAAAACTTTGTAATCTTTCTTTTGCTGTCATGTCTGAGATTTCCTTCTTCCCCATCCCGCACTGAGTTAAGTTGGTTGCTTGGGATTTGTGCCTCAAGTTCTGCCTCGCCATGCTCGCTAGAGCCCTGCTGCATTTCCTGACCTGTACTGCTTTCTTTCTCTGCCATATATTGCAATGTCAATTTGTCTAGCTCCTTCCAGATGTTAGCAAACTTACTTGGTCGCATCTGCTGGCAAAGCCTCTTGAACATCGTCACCAGCTTCTTGTCGCCAAAAGATGCCAAGAAGTTTTCAGCAAGGTCTAGCATACACCACCGGCTTCAGTACATCCCTCCACGGATGCGGTTCTTCAGGGTTATTCTGAATATCATCTAAAGCATTTACCACCTCCGCTTTGCAGTCATGTATGATGCAGACACCAGCACGCTCCCTCACGACTGCTTGCTTCACATTCCTAAGAAACCAAAGCCAGCATTCCTTTGTCTCTCTCTCGGTAATAGCAAATGCTACTGGAACTTGGCAGTCATTAGCATCTAATGCAAGGGCAGTCAACAGCACCCCGTGATACCTCCCACATAGTGGTGTGCCCTTAACACAAAGCACAGGGCGACAGTAACAGAAGGCGTGTATGCACTGTGCAAGTGCCCAAAATATACGGTGGAGCACTCGAAAATCCTTGCAGCCCACAACCTCTGTATCCTTGATGTCAATAAAACTACCAGGGTTCGAAGTTACTATGCCCTTAAGCAACCTTGGGACATAGTTGTATGAATCATAATAGCTACCAAATGTGAACTCCAAAGCTTTCTGTTTTGCACTCCATACATCAGGGAGGCTGACCTGCTTGCCACATTTGTCAGCTAGATACGCTGCGATTTCCTTCACTGTCATTATTGGGAGGCGGTCTTCCAGAAAGTGCAGATTAACAGTCTCATCAAAACTCCTCGGCAGCACAGGCGTTGACAGTTGGGAATAACCATCAGGTACTGCTTTGATCAGAACATCATAATGCTTGAGTTCAGAGCATTCTGCATACAGCGCAAGCTGCTGTATCACATTTTTCTTCTTCAATTTATTGACAAAGGAAGTCCAAGACCTATCGCTATGAAAACACCGAGTCTCCCACTCCAAGTTGCCCAAATTACATTCTGGTTCATGCTCATCGAAGAAGTCAGGCTGGTATTCTTTGAAGAGCCCCTTGATATGGAGATCCTGTGTCTCTGGATGAAGCCGGAACAGTTTCAAGATCCAGAAATGCACATCCACCAGTGTCATCGGCCACGGCTGCGGCAGCTCCGCCACTATGTGGCCGCATGTATCCAGATTTTCTCGGCCCCTACCAAAGAAATCTCTGGTGTCTTCGGTGTGCCCGTAGCGCACCTCGATGTGATATGTTCTCTGAGCGTATCCATCGAACAATGGCGCAACATGGACGCGACAGATTGAGACGAAACAAATTAGATTCAGGGGAATGCTAGATGCGATGAGCACGGTGCACAGTACAGTGAGCCACGAACCTGTGCCTTCCGAGCGCCCGCCGGGGCCCGAGCCTTGCGCTTCCTCCCACAGGTAGTGGCAGTGGCACCCTGTAATCTCAAGTACCTGCAAACATTAGCGGAAGGGAGATTGCAAATCGACAATACAAGGGGGGGGGGGGGTGCAGGGAAGGAGAACATACGGGATTGGTGGCCGGAAGGGAGGCGTCGGGGTCGGCGGCGGTGGAGGACGCGGAAGATCCAGTCGCTGCCGCCCGGGCCCGGATAGACGAGCACTGGCAGTTCCCCATGGACGGATTCGTCGGAGGCGTTGGTCTCGACGACCTTCGACTGCGTGCCACTGACTGGACTGTCGCTGTGGAGTGTGACTGAGATGGGCGTTCGGGAAAGGCGAGAGCTTCCCGCCATTTTCTCGTGGTTTCCCTCCATTTTGGGGGTGGGTGGGGACACTGAGACTGCGGAATGGGCCAAGTGGACTCGAGATGTGTTGCTGTTTTGGGCTGTTTGGGCTGTCTGTGCCGAACTCAAGTGATTTTGAGTGACGCGTTAGTGTTTTGGAGTGTATGTTTGTTGAGTAGTTTGATGCGTCATATTCTTACTTTTTATTTGTTTTTTAATGGATTAATCCATCGTCATCTCATCCCTATAAGAATCAATATAAGCATGAGAATGGAGGCCATCCCATATAGGACGAGGTAGTTTTTCAAACCAAAACACTCAATTGTTGTACGTGAAGAAACCATCAATCCATGTTCCAGTCCCACTAATTAATGAACACGCATTAGGACGCTATCCAATAAATATTTAAGCAAATTTCTTTACTTTGCCTTTTGAAAAAACATTTCCTTAACTTTTAAAAAAACATATGTATATAACTTTTGCTAATAATTTTTTTATGGACAGCATTGCTAATTTGCTAGTCTGCATGCTACAGGAGATATGCCTCCTCGCAACATCACTCTGCAGAAGATGAGAAGCACGTAGGTGCTTACGCAGAGCATCTCATTCAGAAACTCGCCCGCAAGTTCCAGGAAAATTGTGAGGGTGTAAACTGAGTCACTGAACCAGCTTTGCCTCGCCGAAATTTCTGACCAGTGATCACATGACAAACCTAACATCTTGGAAAGGTTGGCAACCAGATCATCAAATGACATTTTCGCCGCACTCGGAGGCACGCCTGCTCCTTTCTCCACCAGACACGCACGTCATTCTGTTGACCTGTATTGTGGACGAGAACGAAGCATATGTGCCTATAACTCTCTATATATATCGTTATATGGTTAAACTGGCACATCTGTAGCTTCAATACACTTCCAATAATGTCCAGCAGCTAGGGATCCGATGGCCGGGACTCAGGTTGCAGCTTTGGTGCTGGGTTGATTGGGGATCACTGGAGTTCAGAGGAAGCGAGCTAGGCGCTGGTTTTTGCAAATTGCCATCAACAGTTATGCATTGTTGGTTATGGCTTACGTTTGCTACATGGAAGAAGGCGAATTAATCAAGTGCTACTGGGCAAGGAGCTAGTGTTGATTGGCAGCGTCGAAGGATCATGGATGGATGGAAAGGAGCACAGGAACAGGAGGATTTGTCAGTGTTCAGAGAGGATGAAGATGGACATCAGGACATGCATATATAGACGACATGCGCGCAGCGAGGACCTCGATCCGCACTTCCGCAGTGTTGAGGATAGCCTTACCGACATCTATTCTATAGGTCAGTGTCACGGAGGAGGGAAAGGAATGCCGGCATGGTGTTGGTCTGTCGGACACTTGGACCTCGTGCCATGTCTACAAGGATCACAGGCTATAAAAGGTATCTGCGAGTAGCGAATGCTTGTTTTTCACTCTGTTCTGAATAATGTCTTTTTGCAATCTTTTCCCTATCGAACTCTTTTTTTTTTTTGGCCTCGTTCAGTTGCATAGGGATCCCTCCAATCTCCTTCAATACATGTGCAACCGAATAAGGTAGGCTTTTATGGTAGTTGTTATGTGGGTAAATCTAGAAAACACCTCACTTCTTTTCCATATATATATGTCCCAAAATATAGTCAAACTATCTTAGGGTTAATCAAATTATATCAAAACAATATACCAACATCTATGACACCAAATAGCTAGTATCGTTATTAGGTCAATTTCAAAATATATTTCCATGGCGGTGTAGTGGTTCTGATTTTAACATTCTATAAATTCAGTCATACCTAAGGTATTTTGGCTTTGGATAAACCTAAAAATAACTATATTTTGATACGAGTGAGTACGCTCCAATCACCATAATGGTTCAAAAGAAATTCTAGACATTAGTACCGTGGGATGAATTTCAAATGACTTTTGCCTTTGAGCTTCAATATCTTCATCGAGCACGCCTTTCCGTGAGAAGATTAAAACTTCGTAAATTTTACATGTATCTCAAAATCTACAAGTCATAGTACTACTACTAATTAGAGATATCTATTACAACCTTCAGGTTAAACCACCTCTTGGGACATCACTGGAAAAATAGATAAATTTCTTGAAAACATCTTGGCTACCATATTCTAATCACCATTACATGTATTCTATTTTTCCAAAAGAAAATAGGCACATACGCCATTATTAAAAATAATCTAAAAACAATTCCATAAATCTAGAAAATCAAGAGCAACCTCTAAATTCTCATTTAAATTACGAACATATGCCATTATGGGTGAAATCTAAATTACCAACATGTATCATTATTGAAAAAAATAAAGTGATACACAAATCTATATTTTAATTACTTACCTCTGTCTTATAAGAAATAACTTGTACATGCTTCTAAATTAAAGATCCACAACTGGCCTCACGTATATGTGTATGTAAAAAAACAACGAGCATGTTGATTTTCATGCTAAACACATATCTCAAGCAGACAATTTCACCAAAATATGTCAAACACGCACGCCTCTGAAAGTCTGAACTTACTAGCCAATCCAGAAGCACGGGCCAGTGGACAAGGATATTCCAAAATATTTTTGAAGCCGTTGGAAAAAGTAGAGACTAAAATGAGATAGTAGTTGGTTGATTTGCACCTAGTGGTGGTCTCAAAACCGAAGTGTTCGTACCAACTTCTAACATCAACCTCTCCTCCCCGAGGTGTTCTTTTTACCTTTTCTTTCTTATTGAACACCTCATCTTCCATATATTTTGCAGCCACCGACGGAGATGGCCTGGACGTGAGGATGTTATTAGGGGTTGACAAATTCACATGGATTTAAGGAGAATAATGTTCTAGGTTCATATAAAAGAAGTGCTCCAGCGTCACGAACAAATGCTCTAACTTCACAAGTATGATATTGTAGGTCTGCAGTCTGCTGGAACTGCTGCATTCCCCCTCGGCCAAATCCCAAAGGACAACCTTTGTCCCAATTCAACAGACGGGGGATGTTTGGATCGAGAGGCTAAACTTTAGCCCACATGATATCGGATATTTGGACGTCAGTTAGAAGTATTAAATATGGTCTAATTATAAAACTAATTACACATACGAGGACTAAACGGCGAGACGAATTTATTAAACCTAATTAATCCATGATTAAGGATTAGTTACTATAGCATCACATTTGCTAATCATAGATTAATTAGGCTTAATAAATTCGCCGCGTCGTTTAGTCCTCATCTGTGTAATTTGTTTTATAATTAGACCATATTTAATACTTCTAACTAGCGTCCAAACATCCGATGTGACGGGAGCTAAAATTTAGTTAGATCCAAACACCCCCGAACCCATTAAGGCTAAAACCAGCGGTTCTCCTATCCCCTCATCCTCCATCTGCTATTCCAACTACTTCTCACTCTGTCCACGGCGTAGTAACAATGTACAGAGGAGCGGGACAGGGACCGCTAGGCTTAGCCTAATGGGTGTGATTTCATCCATTGAGTTGGAAATAAATGTGATTGTTTATTAATAAATAAACAAGAATATGCAGATCAATTGCACGGCTCCATAGGACCTCAATCATGGGAAGGTTCTCGAGTGAAGAACTGCTCCATAGGATTTGCAGCAGTCCATGGAGATACTGCATGGACCGGAGCAAATCCCAATTGCTCGAGCACTGGAATAGAAAAAAAAAGTCGAAAAAAAAGGCATCATGCAGGGTTCTGTTCATTGTTCAAGATGTGGCCACAGGTGGCGCACGGGGAAGAATTGAGTTAATTTTTTCTATGTCACTGAAAATTATATCAATCTCTTCTATACCATCGGAAAAATATAGAATCCCCTCTATAACAATACATCAATTTTAGCTTTTAGTCCCCTGTATGCCATCCCCGCCTATCTCTGGCGGACAGCGTCCAAACGCCGTCAAATCCTGCCGGCGCGTCCACGAGACATGCCTATTCACCGGATCAGAAAAGGAATGTCTACTGCTATGCATTATTTGTTTATTTGGTGAATGACCATGACCGCGTAGCCAAAGCGGATGGCGAGCGTGGTGGAGGAAACCATGGCGGGGGGCTGTTTCTTGTTTCTTTCCTTGTCCACGGGAAATCTCTTTTTTAAGCACTAGTAGTATTAAATATAAAAAATCGAGTTTTCGCAATACCATTTTTTACTAAAAAAAAATGTACCCCTCACATTGGCCCCACTAGACAGGTTGGAAAGGATTGAAAATGACCTAAAACTGATAGAAAGAAAGTGTTTTCACCCTTTGGTCCTTTATTTTCTCACATCGTTTTATATCCATATCCACCAGTTAGTTACCTTTCTTTGAAATTAATAAAATATGAAGACATCAATCAAACGGGTTTTCTTTCTTCTAATTCCTTAGTTTTCTTTCCTTTTCTTCTTTCTTTAGAATGCCGCCGGCTGCTTAGTTCATCTTTTTTCTTCGATATTTTGGATTTACCAAGCACGTACCTCTACGCAAGCACTGACATGGATAGAAAAGATGGTCAAGGAGCATCGGCGGGTGTTTCAAAAGGAAGGGTGTGAGCCATTGTGGATGCGCAGTTGGCTCCAAACAAACATGATAGAAGAAAGGGTTACCTACGTAAAGCGATATGTGTTGGAGTAGAACGATTGGTCCATTGTGTTGCACGGCTGAGAAAATTCGTCCGGAGCAAGTTCATTGCATGAAAGAACCCACGCCATTTACTCCCTGGCTCCCAAGGTAGGACACAAATATTCGCCGCCAATTGATAAACCGCCTGGCAAGCGATTTATATAAGGCCATTATTGGTAGTGGGCCTAATTCCGATGTTTGCGAGAGTGCCACGTCAGCGACAATAGTTTGGGTTTTTTTAATATAAGAAGTAGTTTGGGTTAATGGATGAAAAAAGATATTTCTGTGCACAGTTTTATTCCCCTCTTCCATAGTACTGCTAGTCTACTAGTATAGTTGAGACTAGGGTAGACCAGCATTATCTGTCAAATGTCTACTCGTAGAATTAAGTTATTAACAGTGGGCACGATTCCATTCCATCCCTTGAGTTGAAAAAACAAAGCTGATTGGTTTATCCAAAAGGAAAGGAACAGAAAAGAACAGTGGACGGTTACACAAATTAGTGGAGTACGGCGTAGCAGTGTGTACGGAGTATATACCTACGACATAGCTAATCTATGTACCAGATTCTAGTTAGCAGTATATGGGAAAGCATAGCAGAAGAAGGAAACTTTTATTAGTGCAAAAAAAATCGCGTGCTGAAAATGAAGAGGAAAGTGCGCTGATGAAAGAGCACTTCGCACGACGAGGACTGCTGCATGCGTACCCCAAGCTCTGTTCGCTTGAGCTATTTTTAGTTTTTTTAGTTTTTTTTAGCCGTAGAATAGTATTTTTCTCTCACAATCATTCAGCCGGTACAATGTTTTCAGCTGAAAACAGCTGCAGCTGCAGTGCAATGAACCGGGCCCCAACTGCTTCAACACGCAAACCCAGAAAATAGTAAAAACAAAAAGAGAGAGGAACATGCTTGGCTTTCAACGTCAAACAAAGGGCTAGCCACTGCATGATCCGACGTCTTCCTTCTCTTTCATCGGAACGAATTAGGAATCACATGGTACTACTCCTACTAGTAGGAACCCATGGAAAGATCACTTTTTCTGCTGCCAGTTCTTACAACCAATCGAAAGGACAAACAAGAATAGAAACGGATATCTCATCTTGTTCAACATCACCATATATTGATGGGGAAAAAAAAGAAGCATAATTCGTGACCATACTACTGGCATCAAACGGTTCTTCCAGACTAGTACTCTAGTATCCACTGCCCACCGTACGTCGGAGAGACAGGTTGAGAGTTGAGACGAGCCCAGCTACAGAGTAGTACAAGTAGTAGAAAACAGAGCAAATTTAGGACCTGCCGTGTCTGTATGACCAGAACGCCTACCACCCGCACTGGCCGTGATGCCAAGCCAAAATGCCAGTTCCACGTTGCACTTACGCCTCCAACGAACGATAACGCCATAACGGGGACCCGTTCTTACTCCGTGTCGACCCATCCGGCGCCGTCGGCGACGAGCCGCAGCAGCAGCACGGCCCCCAGGAGCAGAGCCACCGTCGTTGCACCCAGCGTCGCGCTCGCCAGGCGGTTCACGACCACGAGACGCCGCCGCGCGGCACCTGCGGCGGCGGCCGCGTCTGCACGATGGCCGAGCGCGCGCACGTGGGCGCACAGGAGCAGCGACGTGAGCCCGAAGGTGGCCACCACGGCCGGCAGCAAAGTTCGCCGCGGGAAGGTGCTAGCCTGCGGCGTCTGTGCCTTCTTCTCGGCCTCCCGGAGGAGCTGGAGGCACCAGAAGGCGGCGGCGTAGCCGAAGACGATGGTGAGCGTGGCGCGGGAAGCCATGGCGGGGAGTGGTGGCAGTGCCGAGCTCGAGCCTCGAGGAGGAGGAAGAGGGATGGGAAAGGAGATATTTCCTGCTTCTTTGATGCTGGGCAGCGGCAGTCTCTCACTCTCTCTTCCTTTTTATAAAATGGATGGCCAAGCAAGGAGCGTCCAAGTCAAAAGGGAAAGGGAGTGGGCCATTGTTGATGCAGCTGGCTCCAAACCGGACGAGGATCAAAAGGAAGGAAGCATGGCATGCATCCACTGTGTCGTGTGGCTGAGAAAATTCGTCCGGAGCATGAAGAACCCGCGTCACGTCCCGCGTCATGTACCCCGCGTCGCGTCCGGATACAATTTTTTTCTTCCCCAAGGAGAAACTGCCTGGCAATCGATTTTTTTGTCGCCATAATAATGGCACTAGTTTGATTCGAGTAGGCTAACGCCATTCGACACGGGCTAGCATGAAACAATGATATTAGAAATGTATATATAAATTTGACCACAATTAATTAAAATTTCTATTATTAATATATCCATATGTTCGCAATTTAATAGAACGTATATATATGTACATAAACATTTTTATCTTATTTATCTGTAACAAATTCTAGCTAACTAAAAATTATTTTTTATAATGTCATAGTGGTAATTTATATGCAAACTTAGGGGTTGTTTCAAATTATCTTTCGCAATAACACAATAGATAATTTATATGTAAGAGGGACCTTATTTTTATATACATTAATTTATCGTTCGGAATTGCATGGTGGGTAACTTATATTCAAATTCCGGGTTTATTTTAAGGGTGTGTCTACTTATCAGGTGACTGATATTTAACTTTTCATCGGTCACATTTTACAACCATCCGATGTTAATCTAACGGTCCCCTATGATGTCTGAAGGAATCAATATATCAACCACATTTTATACCATCACATATGACTGATGAAATTCAATCTATCAGTCACATATCAAAATCACACAACATAGTGCAAAAAATTACGGTGCAATAATATATATTTTTGTATATATGTAGCAATTTAACAAAAGTACAAAACACACACAATAACAATTTGACTGATGGATAGACAAATATTAGGCGACTGAAGAGGAGTAAATCTGTTATTTTAATTCATTTTTCATAATGGCAGGGTACATAATTTATATGTAAATTAAAGGTTACTTTAATGGTTTTTTATAATGGCATGGTGCGTAATTTATAGAAATGTAGGGGGTTATTTTAATGGCCTTTCCATGCAATGGCATGGTGGGTAATATTTTAGAAAATATAATAGATTCAATGGCTAGTATTATTGGATGCCAGTACTTGATAGATGGTCAGATGTTTTTTATTTTTTTGGAATTTCTAGATTTCATCTTTTTCTCTAGCGCGTTTCGTAATTCATGCTTTTTTTTACTTCTAATTAGTAATAGTAAATTTTTTTTGGAATTTCTAGATTTCATCTCTTTCTCTAGCACGCTTCATAATCCGTGCTTTTTTTTACTTCTAATTAGTAATAGTAAAATTCCGGTGTTTGCAAGAGTGCTACGGTCGTCGTCAAAAGTAATATGAGTTGATGGATAAAATAATATAAGATCTCCTCGTACATAGTTTTATTCCATAGTAGCATTTAATTATGAAGCATGAAATTAGACTCGGGTGGTATTTGGTTCGAGCACAGGTCACGCAAAAGCAAATGGAATGATGTCCTAGCGATTTTTAGCTGTGGAAATTGTCAATTACACATTTTGTTTGGTTGGATTGGAGACGTCAACAGTCATATCTGGTAACAATGGGACATGGGAGGATCAGTAGTGAACAGCAGGCAGCATCTGATTGCACTGTACTGGATCAACCAAACTGTTGTATTGTATCGATATCTCTTCCCAGAGTAATCAGGTACAGTTACATTTCCGCGAACCAAGAACGGTGTCACTTGGATGAAATAGAGCTCTCGAGCTCTCAGTGCCAGTTTGAACATGTTCCGTACGGCCGTAGCCCCAGAGAAATATGTGCATCTAATTTCTATTGTCATAAAACTCATTTATTGTCTTAATTCATAAATATATGGCCATATCTATTTACTGATGTGTCATGTCATTTAACTCAAAGTCTCAAACTGAGAATTGTCTAATCAGGTCATGTAACCTTTCTATCTCAATCCTCACGGTTAATGCACAGATTAAGGGCGTCTACAGGGTACTATTATTCGGAAAAAAACAGTGTGCGACCTTTGTTAGGCCAGCAGGGTTTGGGACGGCAGGCAGAATAGACACGGCCTCTCGCGACAAAAATCTGAGCCAGTGGAACAAACAAACTATGGATGAATCGAAGCGCTGAGTATTAGACCATCTGCAGTCGTACCTCTACTCATTCCAGCATGCAAGGTAGCCCAAACATTTGGCGTAAAATGTGCTGCAGCCGTTTCCGCCACGGGCTACGCCAAGCCACCGGAACCTCCCCGTTCCCCCAAATCTAGCGGAAGGAGAGCTCTACGCCAAGCACTGTTGCGTCGGCGAGGACAGAAAGGAGAGAGGAGGCCGCACGCCGCCGCAAGCTCGGGCCGCACGCTGCACGCACACCGACGGCAGAGGAGGCGGGCTGGCGACCGGAGCTCGGGCGCGGCAGAGAAGCCGGATCCGCGCTGGCGTCGGGAGAGGACGCCCGTCGGTGGAGGAGGGGACGCCCGTGGCCGTCGGTGGAGCACGCGGCCGTCGGTGGAGCACGTTGCCGCCGTCACCGGCTGCCGGAGCCCGCACTGTGGAGCTCGAGCGAGCGGAGAAGGCCGGTGGAGGACCGAGCGGGGAGAGGAGGCGGGCCCGGCGGGGGAGGCTGTAGCCGCGGTGCCGGACCGAGCGCGGAGAGGAAGCGGGGCCCGACGAGGATGGCTGCTGCCGCGGAGGCAGGCAAACCGGCGGCGGCAGATCCGGGCGGCGGCGTGAAGAGGAGGGGACGGCGGGCGAGGCGACAGCCGCCGTCGGCAGACCCGGGAGCGGTGTGAAGAGGAGAGGAGGTGGGCGATGCGGCGGCAGCGGCGGATGCGATGTGAGTAGGGAGAAGGAGAGAATGGAGAGAGTTGGAGGATGGGGATGCGTGTGTCGTCCATGGGGAAGATAAGTTTTAGGAGTTTTTGTCTTTATTTTTCTTCTTTCAACAAAAATGATTTTCAATTTTTTAAACACTTGTAATATTTTCCAGTGCTATATTATGATTTATTAGCATTATGGATATTAATTTAGTGTATAGGTGAAAGGAGATGGTAGTTGAAGTTGAATGAATAAAATATGAGGTAGTTGGATTTGGAGAAAAAATGTAGAGTAACGTGGATGCGGAAGAAATTGATATGGAAAAAAGAATCTCGCTGACTAGACTGAAATATTCTCTTTAGAGAAAAAATATAAAGTAACCCGAGCGTGGATAGTCTTATAGTTTCTTAGACTATGGTCACCAGCTGGGCCATCGAACGTGCAACGTGCAAATGCACGGTGGCCCAACTCGTCACCAGGTCGGGCATCCGGTCGGGCATATAACCAGTAAAAAAATAGGCAACGGCCCACTCAACTGTCGCCTCTCGTATTCCCCTAACCCAGCAGCACGCGAGCGCTCCTCCCCTCCCCCGGCATCCTGTCGCCGGCGTCCTGGCGTCCAGCGACAGCGGCACCGGCCGTCGGAGCCTCCGGCGGCAAAAAAGGAGGCGATGCGTCCTTGAAGCGGAGGTCGCCGTCGTTTCTAGCAGCGACTCCAGCGGTGACTGCGGGCCGCCTCAAGACGTAGATCCACCGCGTCTCCCTTCTCCTGGATCCGAGTCTTCTTCGTCTTCTCCTTCGGCGAGGTATGGTTTCTCCGTCCCCCTCCATGGATTTCCTTCAATCTTGTGCTCTCCTTTGTTGGGACTATTTAAGATTTGTCCCGTCCATGAAACTTTTGGATCTAGGGTTGAGGTGCAAGTAGGAAACGATGCCAATGTTGGGACGGTGATTACATGTGCCTAGTTCATGTTTAATAGATAGACACCATTGCTTTGTCGCGCATGGTCACCCCGCTTGAGGCATATACGGGTGCAGATTTCAGTGATCCTTGATAGAGAACATAATCTCTCTGTGCATATAGACAATATTAATGTAGCATGGCCTACGCACATGAATGAGTAGACATGCATACCGTGGTGCATCGCAAATAATCGATTACTTGGCTCATATCATTATCCCAGTACTTGTGTGCGGGCTGCCTGCATACAGTCCTTTTCTAAATTGCAATGGATAATAGAATGTGGAAAAGCTTAGTGTGCACACGTCAATGGACAATGCATTCTTCACACTATTCAGTAGTGACAACATATGAGCATCGACCGTTGCCAATGGCAACTGTCTAAACTTGAATGGTCAGTCATATGGAGACACACAATCATTCAAAAGTGCTAGAAAAGAGAGAATTGGCTCTGATCCGCTTACTGCCTATGTATTTCCTATCAATGGCATTAGTTCCTAATCATTCTCTAGATAGATGGGCAGGTTCAGGGTTTGTTGGGCACAAATCATTCCAATCCATCATTCCAATATTGCAATAAATGTACAGAACCATAGCCTTGTATTTTCACATTGTCTGTCCTATATTTTGTACATGAATTCTTCTGCTAGTAAGATAAGTTTTTTTTATACATCATCCCTTTATGTAATTTCCTGAATTTTAACTTCCTTCAGGTCACCATACAGCATGCAGCCGCCGTTAGATAACCCTTACATGCTAACCACCCCAAACTGCCGCTTGGGGATCAGACGCCCAGCCCATTGAGATCGACGATGTTCGTCCAATCCAGATTCTGCCACTCCATGCTCCCCAAATGTTCCAGTCAGGGCAAATGCTCCCCCCTATGCTGTCCCAACCCTCCCAGTATGGTCAGTACGCATATGCTACTAGTATGATGCCACCTCCTACTGCCATCCCACCCACATCGCCTACTGACCTAGCTCCATCTAGTTCTAAGAAAAAAGGCAAAGAAAAGAAAGGAGTCTCCAGCAGGGGTGCATCGTTCACCCATGAAGAGGAACTATTGCTGTGTGCTGCTTACCTTAATGTGAGTCGTGATCCTATTGTCGGTACGAACCAAACTTCTGAAACTTACTGGCAGCGCATAACCAATTACTACAATGAGAACAGAAAGCATTGGCCCGAACGTAGTTGTGATTCTTTGAATTCGAAATTTCGAAGCATAGCTTCAGACACCTCCTTTTTTGTTAGCTGCAAGGGTTTTGTTGATCGCATACAAAAAAGTGGCCAAACAGAAGATGATCGGGTACGTAACTGTTGCATTTCCCATTGTCTACATACTCATGCATTTCGTATACATCAGGTTCATTTTTTTTCACGCCTTACACAGATCAAAGCGGCATGTGAGCGGTTCAAGGATTTGAAAAAGGGCAAGGATTTCCAGTTCCTGCATTGTTGGCGTGTTCTTCGTGGAACAAGGAAGTGGGAAGATTATGTTGAAAAAAACAATGCCAAACGCAAAGGAAACAACGACTCTCCTGATTCCTTGGCTGCTACCTCGGACACAGACTCTCCTCAGGAAATTCCTAGGCCTATTGGCAGGGACAAGGCAAAAAAGATGCGCAGCTCCGGTGGTACACCTACTTCCGAGTCTGAGGCAGTGTCACTATTCCAAAGAATGGCGGCATCAAGCGAACAGAAACAACAGCTACAGATCCAATGGCAACAGGACACCAAATCATTTCAGGAGCGCCAGCTTGAGATACAAGAGAAGCAGCAACAGGACACCAAATCATTTCAGGAGCGCCAGATTGAGATACAAGAGAAGCAGTTCCAGGTACAGCTTCAGCAATGGGAGTGGACAAGGTTCCAAGATGAGAACAAGATAATGCTCATGGATCTTAATAACGTTTTAGACACTGCGAAGGAGTACTTCTTGAACATCCAGCGAGACATTCTCGGACGGCAACACCGAGGAGGGTCCTCTAACAATCAATAGAGTAGCGCAGAGAGTGTCATCGAGTGTACTATGTTATCCATGTCTTGCATGTGTCCTGTTTGTGAACTTAGAAATAAGTCTTGTAGATCATCGAGTCCAGTGTGTGATTTCAGTTGGACCATTCAATTGTTGTTGACAATATATGTACTGTATGATGTTGTTTCCATGCTTATCATTTATATGAACATTCACTGTAGTTTGTGCAATTTGTAGTTTCTAAGAACATCAGCTGGACCTTGCTATTGAACAACTTAAAGGCAAACCGGAGGTTGTGAAACACATGGAGGGAGAGGGCTTCGATGCCTGCTTACAAAATCCACCATAGTTCATCTGCATAAACATATTACATCCACCATGGTTGATTCAATTCATTGTTTTGTTCGTAGACTATGCTACCACAAAATAATTCGTGTACTATATAGCTTCGCATTAAGTCAATGTTCACTGCTATTTAATTACAAAAACAGCGACAGCATGCAAACTCATGCTGATCACAAAATGATGGCAGCTGCAAGGCGCCACAAAATAATTCATCCCTCTCCCTGCAACAAAGCGGTTCTTTGAACCTTCGTTGTCTTGCAAGCATCCTCATATCGCTTGATCAACCACCTGTATAAAAAACAAGACAATTAGGCTGGTGGAGAACACACAATGACACCGACACAACATCTGTAGAAACGAAGTAACTCATATAGTACCATGTCTCCCGGGCCCAAATTTATACCACACATGTTCCATCAGATCGGCTTGCAGCCTTGAGTGCACGACTGTGCTCTGGATTTTTTTGTGCTTCTGAATCAACTCCGCTACAGATGGTTCATGGCCTGTACCCAAATGAGGCTCAGTTCCTTGATCAAAGTCATGAACCCGTGCCATAGGCTGCCCCCTTTCGTCCTCAACAGCCATGTTGTGCACAAGGATGCGACATTTCATGCTGTATTTCATTTCCTTCACGAAAAAACTTCTCGCCGGCCCTTTAACAATTTTGAACTTGGCTTGTAGAACACCAAATGCTCTCTCCACATCCTTGCGGTATGCTGATTGCTTAGTGGTAAACAGCTTCTCCTTCGGATTGGTGGGACGGGGGACACCTTTCACCAATGTCGCCCAATCTGGGTAAATCCCATCAGCTAAATAGTAACCCATGTCGTAGTCGTGGCCGTTTACAGAAAAAGAAACAGGAGGCCCTTTTCCGGCTGCTAAGTCATCGAACACATGGGATCTGTGAAGAACATTTATGTCATTCAGTGATCCCGGTAGCCCGAAAAAGGCATGCCAAAACCACAGGTTGGGTCCTGCCACAGCTTCGAGGATCATGGTTGCCTTATGGGTGTGTCCTCGATGTTCACCGGCCCAAGGTACTGGGCAATTTTCCCATTCCCAATGCATGCAGTCAATGCTACCGATCATACCTGGAAACCCTCTAGTGTCTGCAACCTGAAGCAAAGAATCAATGTCCTGCTGGTTAGGAGCGCGCAGGTACTCGTCTTCAAAGAGGGTGACCACAGCCCGAATAAAGCGCTTCAAGCTTTCTGCTAATACCGCCTTTGAATGGCCAAATTCACATTCAAGCGCTAGAGGTGGTAAACCGGTTGCAAGCATTTTGAAGCAAGCCAAAATCTTTTGATATGGATTGGCGCCAGTCTTCGCTGCATTATTCTCCTTCTCTTGGAAGTAGTCGTCGAAGGCGGTAACTGCATCTGCGATGCGTCGAAACAGTCTTGGAGAAACACGATACCTGCTTACAAAATCCAATAAACATGTGTATTGTTGTGGTAAAAACAACAGATAATAGGGTGCAGGATGGATGGTAAGCTCACATTCTCCGAAAGTAAGCATCGGGGTACACCTTTTCAGGATCGAAGTGATCGGCTGAAATACGCAGCCAAGTCTCCCTAATTTTGCGCTTCACCATGACTCGCCGGACGCTGTAACGTGGATGATGCGGTGCCCCGTTACCAGGAAGTGGCAGAAAGCCCAAAGCAATTGCTGCAGCAAAAGCTGCCTCCTCTTCCTCGCAGCAATCGTCAATAGGATGTAGCCCGTATGGAGTTGGCATGACCCAGTTCATTCCGGACTCCATTGCGCTCAGTAGCAACCTGCAATAAATAATTGAGCAGTAGGTTTAAAAAAATATATAGGCTGCCTTGCATCATTGTACAAGACATGCTGTGATGACTTATGTGGATGGGTAGAGCTTGATTTTAGAGGAATTTAGATGGAAGAATGGCTAGAATCGGAGTTCAACCGGAAGAGATATGGAATTTTGAACATATATATTTTTGGAAAAGAAAAGGGAATATTTCTAGAATATTCCAAAATCCGAGTTTTGGATAAACGGGAGAATAAAATCATATTTTTAGATTTTGGAGGAACAGAAAATATTGGTGGATTGCTCGTAAGCAGAGCTACGTGCTGGTGTCAACGGCCCGCGCCTACGGTGTTGTACGTGGCACTGACATGTAGACGGGCCCTGGAAACTCCTAAAATCATAGAATTAATCCGTGTGGTAGATATTGATTTTAGATGAATTTAGAAAAGAAGAATTAATGGAATCGGAGTTTGGATGGATGAGATATAAATCCAGGGAATAAAGGATAAACTGAAATGGTGATACAAACTGAAATGGTGACCATCCGGTGAGTTACATGATGCCGGCACACAAATGGTTAAGGCTCATTGGCAGAATTGACTCTCTGACAGAATTGAATCAAGTGATCACACTGTGCTGCGCTCTGAGAGGCATTCAGTTAAACGAGGAGAGGGATCAGATCTCCTGGATTTGGACGCCCAATGGAGACTTTTCGGTGGCATCAGCTTATGAAGCACAATTCATTCGGACCATTAATGTTCAGTGGTCTGGGTTCCTATGGAAATCTGAAATCTCATGCTCATCAGGCAGGAGCAGGGGCCAGAGTGCGTTTCCAGCTTTCCGCTGATGGACACCTCGACCCTAGATCCCCAATGAACAGTAGCAATGCAGAAATGCAGGAGCTTGGACTATACCTCGTGGTCTTGCCGGCGAAGGGGAATGAAGGAGACCGCACAAAGCTCACGTCGCCGGAGCAAGGGCCGCCATTGCCGCGAAAGGCTACCACAGCCGGGGCGAAGAACAATCACCGGAACAAGCAGAGCGGCGAAGCAATGTTCGGAGCTCGGGACCGGCCGGACTCGGGGATGGAGCGGCGAAGCAATCGGAGGAGGGCGAATGCTTCGGGCGGGCTACATGACCTCGGGACCGGACTGAGTTCGGGACTCGGGTCGCGTTTTGGACAGGACGAGTGGGAAATTTCCGTGTGCGCGCGGGAAAGAGGCCGAGGGCAAATTGCACGGGCGGGATGCCCGACCTGGTGACGAGTTGGGCCACCGTGCATTTGCACGTTGCACGTTCGATGGCCCAGCTGGTGACCATAGTCTTAAATCCAAGCCACTGGCAAAAGCAGGGGCAACCAATGGCAGAAGTCGTAGGCTCGTAGAGTCGTAGCCCACCAGACACTAGCCTGCACAATCCATAGATATCCTATCTGTACTGTGTATGTGTGCAAACGGTATTTTTTTATTCTGTGTACGGTACGCAAATAATATTTTTTATATCTATATTCACTCTCTGATAATTCTAATTAAAAAACCATCTATAATAAAAAAAATAACATTATAACTACATCGTGATAAAATAAAATTTAAAACAAATGACAGAGACAGAGAATCGGACGGCTCATGTCATTTGGGCGACCTTGCTGGTGGACGTGGACCTCGTCGTACTAGCGGATAACAGCCTCGCAATAGCTGCACAAGGTGTCCAAGCATAATCACGCTCACGGTATTGCTCGCATTATTTGCCATCATAAATTGCTTGCATTATTTGCGGCATAAGGTAACCCTAAATTTATATCTAAATTGTCTACATTTTCTTATGATAGATAATTTAATATAGCTATCTAAACTTGTATCTAGGTTACGCATCGTTACTATCGCTAATGATAAAAATACATGTGAACATGCATATAAATTAATTGCCAATACCGTGGAAAATATCACTATGGAAAATAATAGTAACTAATATCTAGGTGTACGTTTCTGAATTACCAACTTCATCACTAAATTTATATACTCCCCGTGGTTTTTTTGTTGGATGCATCTTAACGATGAAAATGATCTAGTCAGCGAAGAACATCCAGGAACGAAGATATACGTCCCACCAAGACTCTAATCCGTACGTGAACAATCTAAGCTCTTGGGTTGATGTGATTAGTACTAGTAACAATACTGACACTGCGATAACTGCCGCCGGCAGGTGATCCCTTTGCCGGCAACAGCAAAAGCGGACTTCATAAATCGCGGCAGAAAAGAGCGCTGCAGACTTGATCATTTGACCAACAAATTAAACAGTTGCTTAGCTCCCAACTGGTCAAACTTTTGCTTGTATGGGCTTCGTGGCCGCTGCTAATTAACCACTTGACCCGCCGAACCGTCAACGTTCTTCTTATCTTTAGTAGTCTAGGACTAGTAGGTACTTCATCTTTTTGTTATTTGTCTTTCCGACCAACAAGATTGGCCTATTTTTGGTTCAACGATGATGTCTGAAACGTCGTTTATTTATATTCTAGAACTACGTACGTAGTGTCTTATTGATCTTCCGTGCGAGCCAAGGCAATCTCGGACGCACCTGATTCGCGCATTTCTTCTTCCCGCCCCCCTGGATTCGTTTCACACATGACCTGCCCCCAATTTCCAACAACAAATCGAGCCACAACAAATGCCTGGCCTTCCCTGACGCGACCAGAGACGAACGACGCGCGGCCGCCGCGTGCCGAAGCATCTCCGTGTGTTTGCTCTGTTTCTGTCAACCGATTGATGGCACTCATCAAATCACCTGATTCTTACGTGATTCTTTGATTCGGGTGTTTCTATCCATTGCATCACCTGATTTCTAAATCAATCAAATCGGTTGTGAAAAAACATTAAAACACCCCAATTCCAAAGGATGTTACGCCAACCCGCCTGCCCGCCTCCAAGTGTCTCGTGGACAGCGACTTTGCCCCGCGTGGTGAACAGCCGAACAGGTGAGACAGGGAAAGAAAAGAGAAATCACAACCGTTCACTTGGTCAAATGCACAAATCTAAAAGCGGGTTTCGGAAGATGCATAGGATTTCCGCACATGAGCTGTGCAGATTGCTCAGCGCAGTGACAAATTTGGGGTGTTTGGATTTGGGAGCTAAACTTTAGTCTACGTCATATTTGATGTTTGTGCAGACCGCTCAGCGCAGGACAAATTTGGGGTGTTTGGATCTGAGAGCTAAACTTTAGTCTACGTCACATCGGATGTTTGGATAATTGTTAGAAGTATGAAATATGATTTAATTAGAAAACCAATTATACAGACGAGAACTAAACGACGAGATGAGTTTATTAAACCTAATTAATCCATGATTAACTAATAGAGTCAATGTAGCATCACATTTGCTAATCATATATTAATTATGTTTAATAAATTCGTATCACCGTTTAGTTTTCATCTTTATAATTAAACTATATTTAATATTTCTAATTAGCGTCAACTATTTCGATACGACGGGGCTAAACCCAAGGGCATCAAACACCCCCTTCGACGCCGCAGCCCGCAGCGCAACTGTTTTTTTTTTATGGTTAAAAAGAAAAAAGAAAAGGAAGCAGCCGATGCACCTATTCGTCTCTGGGAACCCGGGGCGATGCGTCAGCAGCAGCACCCTGCCCCAACCAAGTACGTCACCCCTGACGCACGTGAGGCTGACCTGGCTAGCTGCTACCTCGGCGCAAAGGGTATGCTTGTTTGCTGACAAATGTTTGCTATACCAAAATTTTGACAATTTTAACTGTGTTTGAATATAAATTAAAATTTGATCAAAAATCAATTTTTTTATTCAGCTGAGTTATTTAAGGCTCAAATAATCCATTAAAATAAAAAAATTTATTGTTGAACTAAATTTTCACATCGATTCAAACACGATCAAAATTATCAAAATTTTGACGTACCAAAAATATGGCACCAAACCAAGCAGTCCCAAAGCTTTCTTTGGCCATTGGCCGAGGAGAGAAGGCAGCAGGATAGAGCCAGAGCACAAGCCTGAGCCCACGCCCAAGCCCAAGATGGGCGGGTCGTCATAGGTGGATCTGTAGTAGCAGAAGGACAGCGAAAGGCCGGGGGCGAAACGGACAGTCTGGATCGTTTGCGTCTCCAGGTTTTATCATATCCCATCGCCGACACCGACTTCATCCGGACCCGGCTACCCCCTAATCAAGTCTCATGCAACGTTCCCTAAAAATGTGGTCTAGTTTTCCAACAAAAAAAAAGTAATTGATATAAATACGGAATCAACTCAGCCATTAAACATTTTAATTAAGAGATATATGTGGGATGAAAAAAAGTTTCATTGGCTTCTTTGCCTATCCAATCAGCCCATATAGGAGAGCTTTGTGCCATGTCTCGCAACCCCCGAGCCCGCCTGCCTGCCTCCCTCTGCTCTCCTTAGACTATCTCCAACGTATCGTATATCCACTTCTGTCTATCACTGTTTCAGCCATCTCTCTCTGTCTATAGTGGCGCTACAGTGTCGTTTTGTACTATAAACAGTCTATATATACGATCCGTTGGAGACAGTCTTAGCTCTGTTTCTAGGCCAGTGGCTTAGGTTGAGCTCAACATTACGGCGACGCCTACCCCTATTGTCTATATTTAGAACTCAACTCTGTCTACCCTTCGTCTTAAGCCGTGGTTGGGTATCGTTCGCTTGTGCAATCTAGCTTTCAGAAAAACTAGGTGTGTGCAACTTGTAAAATTTTAAAAACTAGAGATTAGAAGCCGTTGAAAGCTGAGAGTTGAAGTTGTTTGCACCAGAGACATTTTTCAAAAGCTATATGTAAAATTCGAATATCTAGATCCAAATGCGGCCTTAGTTGTGGCCACGCCTTGCCTTTCAGCCTGATCCCATTACAATGTTAATGTAGAACCCACTTGTTAGCAATGGGCCCCAACTCTCAGCCACACATATCATCTTCTTTCTAATGCCTCACTGCCTCCCTCTGCCTCACATTCATCGCCCTTCCTCTTGCTCCGCCGCCCCCATCCCTTTTCCTTGCACCTCAGCATCGCTCTGTCATCGCCTCACATCCCCGCCTCTATCTATCGTTGCTGCCCCTCTATCGCGATCTCCACCGTGCCTCCATATCGTTCCACTGCCGCACGTCCCTTCCCCTCGTGCTGGTCCGCCGCCTCAGCTTCGCCTCGCGCCGCTCCATTGCTTCATCGCCTCATGTTGTTGCGCATGAGACGGGCAGGAGATGACATGCACGAGAGACCTCCAGTTCACTCGAATCGTGGCTCATGGGGATAGGGCTTGTTCGCATTTAAGGAGAGTATTCCCTTTAAGAAAATGGTCCCATCCCTCCCACTTCTCCAACTAAACACTCGGGAACCTTCTTATCCATCCCGTCTCGTCTCCCGTCCAAACAAACACATGCTTAAAAGGCAAAGAGAGAAAAACCGTAGGACGCACCTGGATGAAAAGCATGATGTCCCTCGTCTGCCGAACCTCTCTTAAAATTTCCCTTTGGAAACAATTAATTTGTTGCATCTTCTTTTGCCTTGGATTGAGCCCTGTACCGACCCTGCTCAGCTCCACACTGTCGTCGATAACGGGCACTATTCACCGATCCTTGATTCCTTGTGTGCCTAGCGGCTAGCGCCACCGCCGGGTCGCAGAGAGCCACTGCTGGTTCCATCCCCTAGCTAGCACCGCACCGTTGATGGCGAACATAGTAGTTACACCTGTTCCATGCATGCATGGGACCATGACAATCGCTTCAGAGTCCTCGATCGCTGCTCCTTGATCATGCCTTGTCCTTGCTGTCGTTGCTGCCCGATAAAACAAGCTCTCCGCGCGTGAACTGAACAGCCGCCATCACCAATTAATTCAGACTGCCTTAATGGCATCTCCATGACTCCATGGCATTCGCTGCCCCTGATGGTTCCGAGCTAGTAGATCCTTGCGCCCCATGTGTTGGCTTCTCAGGTCGTGCACAGCTGCCCCAGCAGCTAGCTGGAGCTGGTGGCTCTGGGCCTGGAGCCATGGACTGATGCTGGCTGTGTTCATTAACTGAGCCGACTATATATAGAGATGGAAGGCGAAAACCCCTTGAAGATCCAACGGCGCGAAATTTGAAGAAGCATTTGATGGTGAGGTCGGTGGTTGGTAGGTGTAAGGTGTTACTTTCGTACAAAATTTCCCGGAAGCTGCTCCGTGGGAGCAATGGAGGTTCCGTGCTTGAATCGCTGTCATGTCATCAGCCGGGATTAGGTGGCTGGGCAGCGAGAGACCAGCTCCATTGCCTTCCCGGCCACGACGCAGAGTCGTCTGGAGTCTGTTCACAGACCGAAGCGGATTCACCGCGGAGATTTGATGGAGAAAAGCTAAACGGCAACCGGTTGTTTTGTTGCCTGCTGTCACTCGAATTTCCATCCGTCCGATGGCATCTGCGTTGTCGTGGTGGCCATTTGATCCAGCTTAGTATCCACCGCATGCTTTGAAGTATTTGATCACGCCTCGATGGCCGTTGATCACGCCGTGGATCAGGAGCGATATGCCGTTGGATATGGTGTTTAACGATAGGTGAGGCCTTAGTTATCAGGAAGTTACTCTTTGAATTTGTTTATTTTGAATCTGCGTCGGAAGCTTCGAGGGCCATTCATTTCGGTTGGTGATGAGTTGGGGGAGGCATGGCCTTCCCAGAGACGGCAACGACAAGGCGAATCAGAGAGTTGAATTTGTTTTTTTGGAATTACCTCTACGGCCACGGCGTCATTTTTTTTCCTGAGTTTCGGTTCTGGTTCTGTTTCAAGAAGAGTTCAGTGTGTAAAATCCAGATAAATACGTATGTTAGCACAGCATATACCCACCATATGCACAGGATATGCTCACTGTACTTACAGTGTACACACCGCATTTACACTATAATTGTAATATGTATGTGTTTTAACCTATATTTACAATGAAAATACACTGTAATTACATTAGTATTTTGTATTTATACACTGTAATTACATTATGTGCGTTTTATATACTACTAGTAAAAATGCACGTACGGGAGTCCCACATGTGATAATAAAAAATATTTTATAAATAAATTATATTATATTAAATTTGGTGTCTTAATTTTATTTACCTAATTTTTTTAAATTAAAATTAAATTATATTAAATTTTGTGTATTATATCTGTTTATCTAATTTTTAATTGAAACAGTTTATTATTTTGATCAAGAATAATCCCACCGAACCTTGTGATATAGGCGTGTCGATTCTCATCATTGTCGTTTCGAAGAAATCACAAATTGCATCTTGAACCGTGATTCTTCCTATCGCCACAAGCCCCCAATCAAGCGTATGTGGACCTCGGAAACAAACTGGGTTAAAACATTATGGAGAAACTCTTACAAAACTCGTGTCCATACCTATTTAGAAAAACATTTATCTTGATGTCAAATATATTCCTTAGCTTTTAAGCAACACAAAGATTGCCCTTATAGATTTGAGGGTGTGAATTTACATATAAAATTGTTCTATAAATACATTTTTGATGGAAATAAACATTAAATTAAAACTTAAGATTAAACTTATTGTAGAAATTAAAACACAAATTTAAACGAAAAAGCTTTTTAAAATGTATACAACTTAAATTTATGTATTTGTTGAAATTTATTTTGCACTAAAACTTAAAACTTATAAACTATGCAAAATCAATAATCACTTTGGAAATCCACCCTATAAAAGAACGAGTTAAAAAATAACAATATCCACCTATCAAGTTTTATACCCATCCTATTTACCCACCGTTAAATCTAAACATCGGTCCTACCACAAATTTAATCCGACGGTCTTCTAAACAGAGTTACGCACACCTTTACGCATAGGCGGCATAAACGCCTGTTTCTTCCATGCAAACTCAAGCGGGCGTGACTCCCGGTCCTATTTTTTTTTCACCAAAAAAATTCCATACCCGCATGCCTAGAGATAGAGTCCGATGCGTTAAATCCTGGAGTTCGTTGAGGCCCAAGAATAATCGGAACAAGCTGCCAGCTCGCAAAGTCATGCCTATATATACATACCCCTACGCTACGTGCTAGAGGTTTTTTCTTTTTTTCTTTCTCTGGGGAAGCGATGCCGCACGCGCACGCAGCTAGGTTCTCACGTCTCACGCTGCCAGACTGCTCGTGCTCGCGCACCGTCCGTCCGGGCTGCAGGTCTTGACGCGCACGACGCTCTCCAAGCCGTCGCCAATATCTGCTGTTGTTCCTGTGCGCTGATCCCACACGCGCACCGCTGCCATCGCCATCGATCTCGACCAGCCGTTCTTCTCCAACAAGTGCGATGATGAACAGTGCCGTAACAGTTTTGATTTATTAATAGATCATATTAAAAATTAGGTTTTTCCAACAACCGGATGTTGACCTGTGCTTTGTCCACGCCGCATGGTGAGTTTTGATCTATTGATAGAATGTTGAAAATTACGTCGTTCCAACAACTAGATGTTGAACCGTGCTGTGTCCATGCTAGATGAGTTTTGATCTACAGCCGAATGTTGTGCCGTGCTGTGTCTATACTAGATGAATTTTGATCTATTAACTAATGGATCATGTCGAAAATTAGAACAAAGGCGTATGCAGACTGCCTTATTGAACCTGTCAATTATGTAGCCATCCGTAGAATTCGAGCCATGCTCTTCCGGCAGATGTGCGTCGAATCGAAAATGAGAACGAGAGACAAACTGCTTTATTGTTATTGAACCAGTCAGATGTATTTGCCATCCGTAGAGATGAGTGAACCCGACAAATACATTTGCCATCCATGAATTTTGACCTGTGCTCATCGACTTCACATTTCCACACATTAAATCTTTGTGGCTGTTTTGATCCGTGGGGTCCGAGCTGGCTCTTCTAACAGATGAACAAATGTCGCAATTTTACTTGAGAAATAGAGAAACTAGATAACGCCGGAAGGCTGTCGAATGTGCAAAGCAAGCATCGTCCTGCTACTGCATTTCATTTGGTGTAGAAAAAATCAGATGCACCTAGAGGCCATCTAAATGCAAAACAGGCATCATGCAAACGTTGCTGCAATTTATTTGGTCTTCGTACCATGATCGCTACAATGCTATGCTTTAATCCCAAATCGCCATTGGAACATTGTGCAAGGCTATTCTTAATCATCACCACTGCTCGAGCAAACGTGATGCAAGTGTGAATAACTTGTACAAAGAAAAACTGAGGAGGAGGAAAGCAAAGGATCCAAGAACCGAGAGAATCTGGAACAGGCGCGGGGAGAGAGGAAACAGAGCTAGCTGTAGAACGGAGATCTTCTGGCGGTGGAGGAGCGGCCGCAACCGGGGAAACATGACGTCGAGGCAGCCCGATGGTGAGGCAGGCCGGTGGCCCGGGCACCGTTGGGCGATGGAGAACGCCGCTGGCATCCGATGGCCCTGGCTCGGGCGGCGCGCCGGTGGTGGAGGAGGCCAAGGGAGGGGCGCCGGGGCACGGCAAGCCGGAGGAAGCAGTGGGACGGGGCGAGACGGAGGAGGTCCGGGAGGACGCGTGTGGACCGAGAGGAGAGGAGGGCCCAGTAGGCGGTGCCGTGGTGTTAGGGTAGGAGGCGGGCAGCAGGCAAGGGCTAGCGCGGCGCCGAGGAAGGAGGCATGGGCGGCGGGCGGGCGGCCGCGCAGTCAAGCCGGAGGAAGTGGCGGGACGGGGCGAGACGGAGGAGGTCCGGGAGGACGCGAGTGGGCCGAGAGGAGAGGAGGGCCCAATAGGCGGTGCCGTGGTGTTAGGGGTGGGCGGCGGGCGGGCGGGCGGGCGGCCACGCGGTGGTGTTGGGGGTGGGCGGCGGGCAGCGGATAGGGGTTGCCACGGCGCCGAGGAAGAGGGAAGGAGGCGCGGGCGGTGGGTGGGCAGCCGCGGAGTGGGAAAAAGAAAAATAACGGCTTAGGGTTTGGACGGGGCAAGTGAGACTTTTTAGGGTTTGGAGCCGACGAATGCGAGGCGTCCAATCGAGATGGAAGGATGAGATGGAGGCTGCGGGGAGCAGGGCCAACCGGGCGTTTTTTGGAGGTGGGCCGAATTATTGGGCCGCGGCGTTTTTACCGTACGATTTATTTTTGACAAAGGATCTGATAGATTTCTCATATTAAGTTTTTTAGAAAATATTTATGGGTAAACTAATCCTTTTATACGTGAATTCAAAACTATAATTTTCAGGAGAAGCTATGCCATCGCTGCAAAAACGAAGGTACAATAACTACTAAAAATCATAATGACTTAGTATGTATCTAGACATGAGCAGCGTGTGCATGGCGACTGCGACCTCAGCACCAGATTTGATCAATAATCGTGTTTCATGTTCAATCCTGCTACATAAAAAATTTAACTATAAGCAAATACTTTTTATTAAAATAAATTAAATACTTTGTTTTAAGCCACGATACATTTGAATGAAAAAAATAAAAAATCATTAGCTTTCTTTGTTATCTAAAAATCTTTAACAAAGTAATTAAAATAATAATAAACTATGTGCAGTTTAAAAATCATTCATCCTCTAAAAAGGCATGTGCGTCACGTGCGGGACGCACGTGCATTTTTACTGGTATTAAAAACTAATGGGTCAAATATTATTTTGATCTCATCATATATACCAAAGGGCATGTAGCCTAGTGGTTGTAGCAGTTCGAGCGGCGCCAGAGGTCCTGGGTTCGACAGGTCGCTGGGAGCGAATTCTTGTAGGATTTAATGGCTTTGTTCATTTGGTGATAGGCAACGTTTCCGTCGACAACGAGGTAATCTTTCGGAGGTGCTCATCGGGGTAGAGTGTGCGTGCGTGCCTTCATAGGGGTGAGTGTGCGTGTGTGTGAGTGACTTAAATTTCTCTGAATAATTGATAAGAATATAAACTCGATTTCGATTAAAACAAACTTGATGTAATTTTATTAATTCTTAGCTTTCTTATGCAAACACGACAATGCTTAACTTAAGGACTCTACAAAATTAAAATTTAATGAGAAACCTAAATTCTGTTTTATGGAATAGCCCGGTACAACGCAGCCCTAGAAGTGCGCACGCACGTGGTAGCCTAATTGCGGCCTCTTTCGTTCACCCCTGTCACGTGCCAATCTAGGTCCTTGACTTGAGATGGATGGTAAGTGCTCATTCTCACCTGCGATATAAAATCGGGTGGCGATCACATGATGCCCTACTGCCCACGCCTATCATTCTATATTCATATTTAGAAAAAAAATGTTATTTTAGTCATCAAAATTCTTTCCTTCATATTACGATCATCCGCACTCGTGTTAGTCTATATATCATGCTCTATACCAACTATTACATATTTTATTCAACCATTTCCAACTACCATGTTTTTTAACAACAACATTTCTAATGCACGTGCGGAAACACACATGTATAAATAAAATTATCATGACGTTGAACATATCTATATGATTTTTTTAACTTTGCAATTTTGTAGTATTTTTTTCAAAAACAAAGCCCGATTATCTTCTAAAGGATTTGACAATGTGAATTCACATCAGAATCATAATTCTCCATCTGAAAATACAAGGCATTCATATATTTTGAAAAGTCAAGCTTTAAAAATCTGTAACTAATAACTCATTTACAAATAATATATATGATTAGTGTAAATTATTTGTATTTATTGACGACATATTTTGGAAACAAATAATGGCTTAATTTTTTTATAGGCTGTATAAGGTTTATATACAACCTGGCCCAAAATATTATTTGCTCTGTTATTTCTCATGGTCCAAAAATGCTACGTGTTCCGTTTCAATCCTAGCTTGCTGCTATCCATCCATTTTGACGGCTGTGATACCTTTTACCACCGATCTCTCTACACGACCCTAGTCATCTTTTGACACTCCGCATGTTGTGAGAGAAAGGCAACTAAAGCAGTGGATGATGTTAGGAACCGAAGCCTAGCAACAATCTTGGCGGCGGCGAACCTAGCATGCTCAGCTGATTAGTTCCTTGTGGTGGAACCTGCCCATTCGGATTGAAGTTCTCGACTTAGCACGGACGTTCGCATGAGTTAATTAACAGCTTTGTTCTTTTAGTGGTATGCGACGTTCCTGTTGATAGCGATGCGTCTGTGGTGACTTTATGAATCTCGAGATGCTGGTCCAGCCCAATTGTACGAAGGTGCTCATAGAGATAAGGGTGTGCATGTATGTTCATGGGTGAGTGTCCGCGTGTGAGAGCACTTGCGTTGCAATGTGTTTAGAAAAAAAAGCAAACTCGGCAGTGGCATGGTGTGCTTTCAACTCCTTTTCTATCAACGTGGATAGCTCGAAGTTCAAGGGACGCACGTGCTGATTGCAGACCCGTCAATCTACTTATTGATCCTTCCGTTTCAGCTGTGGTGTTTTTCCACTTCGTCGTTTTCTACTTAAAAAAATATTCATGCTAGTTAGTAAAAAAATTTCTATATATTAACTTCTCTCGCTCTTCTATTGTTTCTTCAAATATAACGAGGGTTAGAAAATATTGAAAAAAATATTCTACATAACGTATTAAAAAACTCATGGAGTTTGTTATAAACATTGCCCCGCCGCCCGTGGTTTTTTTCTTTTCTTTTTTAGCTGCTCTGGGCTGCCGTCGAGTGGATAAGAACGGACGGCACAACATCCTTATCAAGCAGCGCGGCATTTTATTTTTTGCCCATGAATTTCTTTTCTTGTTCTTTCGTCTCGGGCTTCAGTCTTCCTATTCTTTCTCCCATGGAGAGTTTCTTCGTCCCGTGATTTTGATTTCGTAAGTCCCTATTTCCTCCTGATTGAGTAGACAGATTTGTCATGCCGCCATGCCGGGTGATTCGATGGACATATGGATCGATTATGAGCATGTGTTTTCAAAGTTGTCCAATCGATGTGGCATTATCATTGTGCTTGTATTTTTCTATGGTTGTGTTGGGCTTTTTCTGTTTGTATTTATGGTTGGGCCACTTATCCAATGTGTGAAGGCGTGTTTGGCCGCCGTCGACTTGTCCGCCAGTTCGGCCTGCTGCTCTAACTGAGATCGGGATTGCTGTATTGGGTTTGGAAGAGGACGCGCAGGTGTGTGGCTGGATTTGGGAGAAGTGGGGACAAGGATTTAGTTGGTCAGGCGGGTAGAAGAAAGTTAAGGTGTGAAAAAATTGCGTGACATCGGCAGGAACGCGTAATAAAATGTTACGCTCCATAAGCTTGTTCGACCTGTCAGCTGCTGCCGAGGCGCGCGGAAAGCAAAGCGAAGGCCGGGGCTCGGAGAAAAACGGCCATTATGTTAATAATATTTGTGGGCCTAGATTAATCCAATGGAACCGTTGGATCAGAGCAATGACGGAATCTAAGAGTGGGTATAGCTGACGCTTGGGTGAAAAATATTTTAGGCACAACTGGCTCTTTTATAGGGGTAAATCAGTAAAAATACACGAACGTCTCGGACAAAATATTTTTTTTATTTTTAGTTTTTGGTATTTTTATTTGCGAAAGATTTTTAGAATGACAAGTTGAGGATTCGAAGAGGAAAAAAATAGTCCGGAGTCATAATTGCCACCAAGTGATGATGATTGATGGCCTCTAATTACGGCGTGTCTCCTTGCCTGTTTTTTGTTTGGCTCTTAGAGAGGAAATAGTCATGGGCTGTTTTTTTTTGGAAGTTGGGCTGCTCGTGGGCTTTAAAGATTACTGCTTATGTAACTTCCACAAAGGTGATAGGAAATCCCGCTCAAGTGCATCGGAAAAAAAACGAGTTCAATTGGCTACGCCAATTATTACCAAACTACAAACTTTTCTCATGAGGGAAACAAACGATTGGTTACAGTTACAGTACTACTTATTAGCTGTACCATGCGCATATATTGCTCGTTATATACTCTCAACAGATTCAGAGAATAATTAACAAAGTTCGCGTCTTTTCTCGGTCTCCGATGATCAGATCAATGCATATTGGGCAAGTTAGATTGACAGTAGGATAAAAAGGATACGCAAAAAAAAAAAAAGGTTTGCTTTATACGGCAAATAGTAATGGGAACGTAAACTTGGCTGTTGTTCAAACCACGTGTGCGCAGTCCTCATGCCAGTCAAGCCAGAGGGTCCACCGGCCCAGGCATCGTGGACTCCCTACTTTGTCCTGCCCGTACTTGGTCAGCGAACGAAAGCTTCTCGAGAGCAGCAAATATCCAGACCGTGACTGGAATCATTGTGCAGTGTTTCCCCTTCTCCATGCCCCACCAGAATGAAGCATCTATCTCATGCATGCGCTTTAATCATCAAGGGAATATGCAGGTTCCATCCAACTCGCATATCTGAATGTTGGTGGGTAGCTCAGCTCGTACAGCGCACCTCGTTCCTAGTATTTTGCAACGGAAACCGAGAACTACAAAACCTTTACAGATTTTGACGGGCGAAAATGGGGACACGAAAAGTGGACAGAAAGCACCTAGTACTGTGCTACTTATGCATGAGTACAAAAGAAGGCAAACACTAAATCAAAATGAAAGATGCGCGTCGCTTTCAAAGGCAACCGAATAGTTTTCGAGATCATGAGCAAATCTAGATAGACAAAACAAAACAAAACCAGCATCTGCGCTCCGGGCACAACATACAAGAACAGATGTAGCTGCAAGGAAGATCTGGGGAGCAGAGCAGATACAAGTGGAAATTAACCACTAACCAGCCATGTACTTATATGGAGAAAGGGAATTAATAAAGGCAACTTGTAGTGGCGCCAAACTAATTTATTTACAGAGGAGCATTAATGTCCGAGGGAACACCCCGCCCGCACCGACCACCACTTTTTAGTACAGTACTGTACTAGTAGCTGGAAGCCTGGAACAGGTTTACAATTAAGGGGATGGTACGGTTCTTGTCGTCGCTTCACGTTGAGTCCGGGCAGGTTGAGCTAGCTAGCCGACGTCGTCCGCGCCGCCGACGCCGAGATACGACCCACCGGCACCGAGCCGCACCAGGGCGCCTGCGAGGAGCGCGGCCACCGCCGCGAGGACCGTGGCCCTGGCGAGGAGGCGGCCCAAGAAGGTGCCCCCGGCGCCGGCAGGCGTTGGCACCGGCGAGCGCCCGCACGTGCGCGAGGAGGAGCGCGAGCGTGAGGACGTAGGTGGCCAGAACGGCCGGGGCGATCGCGGACGCGGCGAGGCTCTGCTGGGCCTGGGACTGGGCCAGGTCCGTCGCTTCCTCCAGGAGGTCGAGGTTGCAGAAGACGGCGTAGAAGCCGAGCACAATGGTGAGCGCGGTGGCGGAAGCCATGGCGGCGGGCGCCCGGGCAGTGATCTCTCCCTCTCTGGAGTCTGGACTGCAGGGGACGGGGGGAGGAGACGGGTGAGGAGATGCCGGAGGCGGATCTTATAGCACAACGGACGGTGGGGATGCGACTCGTGGCCTCCACCGCATTGACCGGCGATTTTGAAAGGAGGAGCGAGACGTGGCGGCCGGCTACTGGTCGGGACTCTCACGGCCACCAGCTAGCTGAGAGTCTGAGACTGGAGCACACTTTGTCATCCATCCACGTACGCATGGATGGAGCAGGACGAGGAGGCTGCGTCATCCCCCGCGTGGTTTTAGCGGCATGCAGTTATGCGCTGCTACTTAACCATCGGTTTAATTTTAATCAGGACAAACAAACGGGGTGGGGTCCATCTCGTCGCCAAAATGTCAAACCAAAGATCCGATCCGGTGCTGTTTGTTTGATTGGCTGCTAGAAGAATGCAGGCAATTTCGTCAGGTGATCAGGTGATGTGTCGCCCAAATCAAAGCGAGATTAGGCAAAAGGCGAGTGCGGCGGTCAGTGCTAATCATAACCAGTCCCTGCCTCCAATTCCTAGCCGATGGAGAATTCAACTTGCGCCGATGACGACGGGAGCGTGTGAAAGCACCATCAGCAAAGCCGCCCCGGTGCCTTTACCTTATCCTACACTACACACGGCCCGCCCCCGCCGGGACGCCCGGTCCACCGCCCTCTCAAAGTCGCCTCGCCATTATTGTTGAACTTTGAACAGCTTCAGACCATCAGGTGTACTCTCGCAGCCCCGAGCCCCAACCCTGTCGTCGTCCACTGGAAACACACGCAGGCACAAGCTTCGTCCCGGCCAGAGGCTACGTGTCCATGATCACCCTGCTAGCTACGTACTGTCTCGATCCAAAGCGCGCCATAGACTAATACTGACCTCTGCCCTCTGGTTATGCGCGCGGTCACGGCAGGTAGCCAGCCTATATCTGCGAGCTGCCAGCTGACTACGGCAAACTGCAAGGGGCTAGCTGTGAACCAAGTGAACCGCGCATGCAGGCACAGAGGAGTCCGGATCGGTGATCTGAGCACAGATGCTGATCGATCGGCAACCAATTGACAAAGGACCGATGGCTGAAGAGACGCAACATAGGCATCCAATCCGCAAGGACAATTTCCGGACAAAGCCCACGGTTCTGTGTTGCCCCTCTCCTGTGCGCCGATGGTGCCTTCTTTATCTTTTTGGCAATAATTCTGGGACACAGAGAGTATACAATACGACATCATTTATTTCAATTTTATTGTGATTTGCTTTATTGTTAATAATACTTTGAGTATGCTTACATTTTTCCATATTTGCATTATAATGTTTGAGAACGGAAGGTCTGGGATACACCTTCTTCCTATATTGTTTTCATCTAAGCTATCAAAATGTGCAACAGGATGGGGACTAGTGCGCTAAGGCACGAGCACGACTCCCTACTTGTGACGGTTCCACCCGCTCCGCTGCTCCATCCTAACCTCTCATAATCCCTTTGGACGAGATTTCATTGCTCAACACATGTGTCCACGTCCACCATGGGTGGCTTTAGTGTCGGTGACCTACAACATTCCGCGTCGGTGTCACCAACTCGTCTATCCCACCGTCTATGTTTCAAACTCCACTCTGTCTACAATTTTGCACATCCATATCCATGCCATGGTGATACCAGCCTTATATTGGTTATGGAGGATAGATCACATATCCTACCAGGAGAATGAACTCTAGGAAACATAGCATCAACCTTTTGATTTTTAATCTAAGACTCATGCAAATTTATTTTTTAAAATATATCTTTCCAGCCTCATTTTTTTAAAACAAAGTATATAAACGTAGACACTAACACAGGAGACTTAAGCCCATTTCACTATAAAAAACCTAACTTTTGGAGCTACGCTCAACTCACTAAACCTGAGTTCATTAGTAGGATACCGAGCGCAATTTACACACATGGCACGCAGGGGCACATCTTGGCCTCCCTCATTTTAAAATTGTGAAGCCGTGTTCAGTAGGCAGACTAAAGGATGTAATCTGCATTATAGTAACACTATACACAAATTGAAATTTGAATTTAGACGGTGGGATACTGGGTGGACACATCACGAGACATCGTTTGTTAAGCTTTCCTTGCGCCCCAAGGCTTCCCTCGCTTGGAGTTTTTTTTTTTTTGGAGCTGGTCAGCTGGATAAGGTTTGACTGGAATTATTAGGATGCGAAATGGTATCATTCGACCGGATGCCAAATAAGGCTGCATCTAAATGAGTTGGGCCCGGCTAAGTTCTTCACCAAATTGGATATGAAATCAGGTTATCATCAAGTGAGAAGCAGCCTGACGATGAGTTCAAGATTGCATTCAAAACGCATCATGGACATTACCATTTTAGAGTTATGCCATTTGGTCTGTTACTTTCCAGTGCTTCATGAATGAAATTCTCGGTCCATTCTTGAGGAAGTTTGTATTAGTCTTCCTAGATGATATCTTAATTTTTAGTAGGACTTTGGAGGAGCATGTATAACATCTTTCCCAAGTTCTAGACAAGCTTAGGACACATCAGCTTTATTTGAAAGCCTCTAAATGTTCCTTTGCACAAACAACAATTGCTTATTTAGGTCACATAATTTCTGATCAGGGTGTGGCTACTGATCCCGAGAAAACAAAAGCAATGCTCAATTGGCCAAGACCAACATCTATGACTGACCTGAAAGCATTCTTGGGCCTGACTAATTATTACAGACGTTTTGTTAAACATTATGGTCTACTTGCCAAGCCACTTTATCAAATATCGAAACTGAAAAAGTTTGAGTGGTCAGATCAAGCTGAAGATGCCTTTCTGCAACTCAAGCAGGCTATGACTACCACTCCAGTTCTCACAATTCCAAATTTTGAGCTCCCTTTTGTTATAGAGACAGATGCTTGCGATCAAGGCATTGGTGCAAGTTCTCATGCAGTCAGGTCGTCCTGTAGCTTATTTGAGTAAAGCACTGGGATCCACTCATTCTCATCACTCCATTTATGAGAAAGAATTTCTTGCCCTATGGCTATGGAAAAATGGAAGCAATATCTCCATTATCAGGAATTTCTCATTCAAACTGATCACAAGAGTCTTGCATACTTGAATGAGCAGAATCTCCATTCTGATTTGTAGAGAAAGGCGATGGCTCGACTCATGGGCCTGAGGTTTAAAATCATATATAAAAAAGGAAAAGACAATATTGTTGCTGATGCATTGTCTCAAGTACAGCATTTGATGGCTATTCAAGCAGTTTCAGAGGTTCAAACTGTCTGGATACAGGAAGTACTCAATTCCTATGCAACTGATAAGTGGGCACAGTATTTGTTAGCCCAGTTAGCAGTCCATAGTCGCAACTCTGAAGGATACAGCTTGCAACGAGGACTCATCTATTACAAGGGTTATGTCTGGATTGGGAATAATTCATCTATTACAAGGGTTATGTCTGGATTGGGAATAATTCAGCCCTGCGTACAAAAATTATTGCTGCTCTACATGCTTCACCAATTGGGGGGCATTCTGGCATTAATGCCACTTACTTCAGGGTCAAAAAAAATTTCACTTGGAAGGGACTTAAACTAGAGGTGGAGAATTTTGTTAAACAATGTGATATATGTCAACATGTCGAGCATTCTCTGACTCATCCTGTAGGACTTCTCCAACCGCTCCCTATTCCTACAGATGCTTGGATTGATCTGTCTATGGACTTTGTGGAAGGCCTGCCGAAATCTGAAGGGTATAATGCAATTCTGGTGGTGATCGATCGTTTTACCAAATTGGCTCACTTTCTACCAATCAAGCACACTTATACTGCACCTGGCATAGCCAAACTGTTAATAGATAATATAGTCAAACTGCATGGATTTCTGAAGACTATTGTTGACAGAGATCCTATTTTCGCGAGTCACTTCTGGCTAAGAGCTTTTTAAACTGTATGGAGTGAAATTGCAGCTGTCTATAGCTTATCACCCCCAGACGGATGGCCAAACAGGACGACTTAACCAATGCTTGGAAATGTACCTCCGATGTGCTGTGCATGACTCCCCTCAGAAATGGAAGGCTTGGCTAGCTCTAGCTGAAATGTGGTATAACTCCTCTGGGCTGCCCTCCGTTCAAAGCTCTCTACGGGTATGATCCTAATGAGTTTTCGTCAGTTACTGACATGCACTGGGATAGACAACTTCATTTGGACAATCTGAAACATCATCTGGCGGCTGCTCAAAATAGAATGAAACAATAGTCTGATAGAAATTGTACTGATTTGGAGTTTCAAGTGGGTGAGCAAGTTCTTCTCAAGCTTCAGCCATATGCTTTAGCATTCATTGGTCAATAGACCATATCCCAAATTGGCGTTCAAATATTTTGGACCCTACAAAGTCGTGAACAGAGTGGGCAAGGTGGCTTACAAGTTAGCATTACCACCTAATTGTTCTATTCATCCCATGTTTCATGTATCTCAACTGAAGCCGTATACTCAAGATTTCAGCTCGGTGTTCACTGATTTACCTCCAATTCCAAAGCTGGACGTTGCACAAGTGGAACCGGAGTGCATTCTGGAGCGGAAGTTGGTCAAACGGGTTCTGCTGCCATACCACAGGTGAAAATTCGGTGGTCTCATACTTCACCTACGGCATCAACTTGGGAAGATTATCACTGTCGTTCGAGCACGTTTTCCGGCTACACCTGCTTGGGGACAAGCAGAATCTTCGGCCGGGGGAGCTGTCATGGAGGACAAGGACGACTACAAAGGGAAGGCGTCTGTTTAGTAGAGTTACGTATTTTTACATTTGTGTTTTCAGTTGGCCCGTGGGCTGTGCTTAGTAACCAAGTTCCCGGGTCGACGGGGTCAAGGAACAGGGGACGTGATACGTGGTACGCTGATAAATAAGGATTTTAACACTACGTGGACGAAATTGTTCCTGCGTCCCAGAACAGAATGAACGTCCCCGGGACGAGGAACGTGGCATAGTTTCCACGTTCCCGGTTACTAAGGGGCTGTGTAACTGAGAGGGAGAGTATTAAAGGAGAGAAGTGCCACTCTGTTAAGGATATTCCAAAATTTTAATCATGAAAAGCAAGAGCACGGAGGAAACCTTCCTCGGCTCGTTACCCAACCAATTTGTGGCTCACGTCTCCGGTGATCGTCGGTGGCCAAGGGTTACAACAGCGCACAGGCAGCAAGAACTGTAGAGCAGAGCATAGGCAAGCTAGAACAGCTACGGGGAAAAAAGACGATATGGTTTCCTGTAGGAATGAACAGCCACAAAATCTAAGCGAGTGGAACAGACAAATTATGGATGAATCATCAGGCACTGAAGCGCTGAGTACTACAGTTGCTTAAACCCAAGCCACTGAGCCATCGTATTAGACTATGAGGTAGCGCGAAGTAGAAATCGTTCCTCCGGCAAAAGCAGGCGCAACCAATGGCAGGTAAATCGTAGGCTCATAGCCCACCAGACACTAGCCTAATCCGTAGATATCCTGACGGCTCATGTCATTTGGGCGACCTTGCTGGTGGACCTCGTCGTACTATACTAATATATACTGTAGTACGAGTATAGTAATACTACTATCCGTCAACGTTCTTATCTTCAGAGAGTTCAGACATACTATACTGAAGTACTATATACTTTAGTACGAGTATAGATTACTAGTAGTCTAGTATAGTAAAGTACGAGTATACTATACTTTAGTACGAGTATAGATTACTAGTAGTCTAGTAATAGGTACTTCATCTTTTTTTTAGTTGTCTTTCCGACCAACAAGATTGGCTTATTTTTAGTTCAACGATGATGTCCGAAACGTCATTTATTCTAGAACTAGTGTCTTATTGTTGATCTTCCGTGCGAACCAAGGCAATCTCGGACGCACCTGATTCGCCCATTTCTTCTTCCCTGGCCTGATTCGATTCACACGACATGGCCTGCCCGCTGCCCCAATTTTCAACCACAGATCGAGCGACAACAAAACGCCTGGCCTGCCGCGAGCAGAGACGAACGACGTCGCGCGGCCTCGCGTGCCGAACCATCAAACCGCCGCGGCGAATCCGCTTCGGTGTGTGAACAGACTCGGTGCCCAGCCACCTAATCCCGGCTGATCGATGACAGAAATTCAAGCACGGAACCACCATTGCTCCCTCGGAGCAGCTTCCACGAAATTTCCTACGAAAGTAACACCTCGCGACCACCAAAATCACCATCGAATGCTTCTTCAAATTTCGCGCCGTTGGATCTTCAAGGGGGGCAGTAGGAGACGACACATCGAATGATCGGACCGCGCTGATTCCGTTTTTTGCCGCCTTCTATCTCTATATATAGTCGGCTCAGTTGATGAACACAACCAGCAGTCCATGGCTTCAGGCCCAGAGCATGCAAGCCACCAGCTCTAGCTAGCTGCTGCGGCGGCAGCTGTGCACGACCTGAGAAGCCAACACAGGGGGCGCAAGGATCTACTAGCTCGGAACCATCTGGTGCAGCGAATGCCATGGAGGTACCAGTAAGCCAGTCACAATTAGTTGGTGATCACGGCTCTTCAGTTCACGTACGGAGAGCTTGTTTTATCGGGCAGCAACGACTCAGCAAGAAGGACAAGGCAGGAGGAGCAGAGATCGACGTATTGAGGAATCTGAAGCGATTGTCATGGTCTCACATGCATGCATGGAACAGGTGTACTATATATATGTTCATCATCAACGGTACGGTGCTAGGGGATGGAACAAGCGGCGGTGGCGCTAGGCACACAAGGATCGGTGAATAGTGTCCGTTATCGACGACGGTGTGGAGCTGAGCAGGTTCGGCACAGGGCCCAATCCTAGGGAAAAGACGACGCAACAAAAACAAAAATGTTTCCGAAGGAAAATTTTAAAACAGGTTTGGCAGACAAGGGATATCATGCTTTTGATCCAGGTGCGTCCTACGGTTTTTCTCTATTGTTTTTTAATCATGTGTGTGCATGGGAGATGGAATAGGATAGGACAAGAAGGATCCTTAGGCTTGTTTGGATAATCATTTCCGACCGGAATTGAAGGTCAATGGAGTGGATTGAGGAAAATAATACTTCATTTGTCCCTCAATTTCCTCCATTCTCTTTCAATCCAAAGGAAAATGAGTACGAGCCCTAAGGTGGACATTCTCCTTATGGCTTGTTTGGTTGGTCTGATTTTTGGAGGGGATTTAGTCAAATTTGAATAGAAAAGGATGTGATCCCCTTCAATCCTCTCCAATACCAGGCTAATCGAACAAGCCCTAGATGTGGGACAACCCCGTCCCCATGATTCGAATGGACGGGGCTGTCTGGACACCGTCTCCCGGTCATCTCATGGGCGATAATGCGAGGCGATGTAGGGGTGAAGAGGCACGAGGCGAAGGGGCGGTGGACCAACACGAGGGGAAGGGACGTCCAACAATGGAACGATGTGGAGGCACGACGAAGACTGCAACAGAGGGTCGAGGATGGTAGATAGAGGCAAGGATGTGCGAAGCTACGACAAAGCGAGGTGAAGGCGTGAGGCAAAAGGACGTGGGGTGGCTGAGCGAGGGGAAAGGGGCGATGGATGTGAGGCAGAGGAAGGCAACAAGGCATAGGGAAGAAGATGATATGTGTGGCTGATAGTTGGTGCCAGTGGCTAACAAGTGAGTCCTACATCAACATTGCCTAATGCACTCAGGACGCCACCTGTACAGATGCATCAGCAATCCCTAAGACTAAACAAAAATAGGATGTATCCATCCCTGCTAACCAAACACCTGATACGATGGTTCTTTCCCAAGAATCAAGAATAGTGATAGAATCGTCCCATCCATATTATCTCCCATCTAAACACATACTAAGTCTTTGCGTTTAAAACATTTCTAAAGTTAATATCACCTAAACATGTATATATAGACGTGCATAACTTTGTAGACGTATTGTAACTAGAGTGGAGCTTGAAATATAAGTGATGAGACGGTAGACCAATGACCTTAACCTAACGGCCTTCCTAAACTTAAACCTATATTTTATTCACATCAAATCTTCTATATCTAAATAGTTACACCCCCACCACATTATTTCTCATGCATGAAGCCATGTCATCTCAAGACCAGACTATGTTGAATGCCACGTCACCGTCTATTGAGCCATCTATTTATTACTTCTATCGATTTTCTATAGGCATCTTGCATGATGTGCTTTTCTGTGGTGTATACATAGGATATCATCCAAATTCCCGCAGCAAACGCGGGGGAAAAATTCATTTAGGTACACCCCACTACACTATTGCTCTAGACATGCATGAAGCCATATCATCTCAAGACTATACTATGTTGAATGCCATGTCACCGGCCACTGAGTCATCTATTTATTACACATCTTCAGACAGATTGTAGACACTACTACACAAAGGGGACCATCAGTACCGGTTAAAAACCCAAATATGTTTCTGTTGGGACTTGAACTCAAGAACAATAGCATTATGCGTGAACGAACCAACCACTACAACACATCGTCATATCTGACCACATAAGAGATGCTCTTCTTTTATTGTAAGTATTTGGAAGGCTTTAGTGCCTGCTAGTAAGGCTTTAGTACTATGTTAAATTGGAACTCATCCGAAACCCTATTCTCCAGGTAGTAAGACAAAGTAGAGTTTTAAATATAAATGATAGGACAGGGGTATTGTTGAGCTCAGGCTAAGCCACTTGCTGTAGAAACGGAGCTAATGAGACCAGACGGAGGCAGACTAACCAGCGGGCTCGGGGTCGAAGAGGCATGCCACACAGTCTCTCTTATATGGTCTGGTCTGGGCTGATCGGTAGGGTGCACATGGGGTTATCTAGGCTTAAATAATGCACGCATGCTCGTTTGGTTTCCTGAACCTAATGCGGTCTAGCACAACACGTTTCACATGCGTTTCTTTTTAGCCTAGCTAGGTTTGGATAGGCACATAAACCAATGAACCCTTTTCCATCCCATTTAGTGATATATCTCTTAATTAAAATGTCTAATGACTTAATCGATTTCATATTTATATTAATAACATTTTCTAAAAAAACTAGACCACATTTGCCGTATAAAATCTAAAATAATGATCTTATTTATTTTTTATCCTTATCTTAGCTGAAGCAACCAAACACAGGCAATCTCAACCCAATGATATTTCTGATCGAACATCGAAACAATTCTTAGTTGTATATTTAAAACTGCCTCTAGACATCCCGGATTAGTACCTGGCTAGACCTTGGCCATGATGTCATGTACATGTGAACACGTGAAGTCAAGAGCCGAGTAGTAGGAGCCGCAGAAAGCTGGAGTCGTTCCTCTCCCTACGAATACAATTCATGTTGGTGGACTTGTGGCTCTGCGATCTCATGACTTTTCCGAAGGCGACGCAGGTCACCCTTGGACCGGCGGCGGTGGCGGCTGGCGGGCGCACGCCCGGCTCTAGAGAACGTGGCGTGAGACTTGACTAGGGGTAGCCGGGTCCGGATGCTGTCGTTGTCGCCGATAGGACAGGATAGGATATGGGATAAAATCTGGAGACAAACTATCCAGGGCTGCCCCCGGCCTGCTTGGCCTTTCGCTGTCCTTGTGCTGCTACAGCTCCACCTACGACGAGTCGACGACCCATCTTGGGCTTGGGCTCTCCTCGGCCAATGGCCAAAGAAAGCTTTGGTGCCGAGGTAGCAGCTAGCCAGGTCAGCTCCCGACAGTCTTGACGTCGACTGTGCCGCAGATGCTTCGCGTGCGTCAGGGGTGACGTCTCCCAGCTTCGTTCCAACACAGTCATCTCGACTCATCTTTCCCCTGCTCCCTTGTGGCCCAAGGCAACTTGCTAGTACAGGTAGGCTGCGTTCGTTTCTCGGGGTTGGAAGGGGGTCTATTTCTCCTATTTTGATCCTGCAGCTAATACCTGTTGGACTGGTCAAACTTCAGGTCTCCTTCCCTGCTCGGCTGCCCGGCTGCTCGCCCCACCCTAGTCCTTTCCGTCCTCCCTCCTCGGTACCCCGACCTCGGCATCCGCCTGCCGCCCAAAGGCTCCCCGGCAGCCGCCGCATCCCGGTCCTCGTCCTCCGTCTCACGAGCTCTAGGCCGTTGCCCCTCCACCAGCGCAATCCCACAGCCTCCATCCATCTCCTAGAACCCTAGGTCTGCCACCACGCCATGGACTGCCGCCGGGATTCTCCTTCACCAAGCCACGCAGTCGGGATTCTTCTCTTCCGCCCTTCCTCCTTGCTAGCAAGCGCGGCAAGCGCCAAGGATTCGCGGCGAGGGAGGCGCATCGCCGAGCCTCTTGGCCGCCGGCCCGACGGCCAACCATCGCCTCCGCTTCGCCATGCTGGTCCACCAAGTGCCGCTGCCGCCCCTCCCTCTCCGTCACGGCGCAACGGCAAGGCACGCGACCCTTGCCGCTGTTCTTCTTCCCATCCGTCATCCGGTTCTTGCAGGTACCACTTTCACTATGATTTGTGCTCGGATAATGCTGGTTTTACAGGTTCTAAACATTTTCACTTTGATTTGTTCATAATCTCTCTTTCTTGCAGTTGACTGCATAGTGAGCGTCCCATCTTACTAAACTGTTGGTGATTTGTAACCGAGATGCAATGATCTGTAAAAATTATCTGTGCATTACCTGTTTTCAAAGGCAACATTGTTGTGGATAGTCTCATTTATTATTCACGCAGGTAGTGGCTTCATGGAATAATCTCCTTTATTTGTTGTTGTCGCTAGTCTTAAAGCTAGTTTTTGGCACACTACTGAATTGATCGTGCCAAAGATGAGTACCTCTGCATATCTACCATGCTCAATGATTACTAGAACTCCAATTTCAGCTGAACTTTAATGAGTTCGATAATTATTACCACAGCTGTGGCGTTTTCCATTTCGTGTACATATTTTTATTATGGTTTATTGGTGCATCTTACGAGTGTAACACTTTGAAGGATTTTTATTTTTAGCGTGGCTAATATAATCTTTCGCTTCTGTCATTGTTGTGTTGACCCGACATCAGTTTGCAGGATGGATTCTTCGAGTCTTTCACACTATGTTATGACCGGCATCGCGTACAGTAGGCGCCATAGGGACAATAATAGTGGCTAGAGATAGATTAATTAATTAGAATTAAGAGTTATTGGGCTATTTTGTATTTAATGGGCCATGTAGGTCCATTAGGGGTCCGTTATGTACCTTAATATAAACATATGAGATGCTAAGGAATAGATCAAGCAAGCAATTACTCTTGCCCGTGCTTCCCCCTTGGCCCTAGCCGCCACCTCTCCTTCCTTCGGTAACCACGGCGACCTAGAGGTCGCCGAGGATACCATCCCCGACCTCCGATCTCCCACGGCTACAGCCTTCGAAGCGCTAGTTCCAACAATCTGGTATCAGTGATGTCGGGTGATCCTCCTTCCGGCCTCTGTTCCCCCGGCGTCAGGCGCCTTCTCCGGCGTCCATCAGCGCACCACCGCCGCCGCCGTGGATCCACCGGCCCCCGCGCCGGTGTCCCAGGACGCCTTCATGGCGTTCCAGCGGCAAGTCCTAGGACAATCAGACCCTCCTCATCAACCACTTGTCGGCGCTCACGACTCGCCTTGGGGCACTCGAGATGCAATTGGCGCCGGACCGCATCCATCGTCGACCCTTCCACGTCGTCCCACGCCTCTCCATCCGACTACACCTATGGCCTGCCGGGTGTCGGCGGCATCCCTGCGCCGTCACACCTGCCGCCGCCGGCGCCATCCCTACGGCTATCCTGCTCCAGCACTCACCACCGCCCCCCTGCCCACCACCACGCCACTAGCCCCTGCCGCCATCGCCTCCATGGCACCACCGCGCCCATCCCTTCCCCTCCACCAAATTCCCTTCCCCCACTCGCCATCCGCCATACCCATCTACAACAACCACCCCCACGACAGCCCTCCCCTGCCACACCACCCCCAGAACCCGCACTACCACAAACTCTCCTTCTCCCACCTTCGATGGCAAGGACTACCCCGTCGGATGGCTGGCGCACTGCGAGGGTTTCTTCTTCAATCAGCGGACCGCCTGAACCGGACAAGGTGTGGTTAGCCGCATACCACCTGACCGGCGCGGCCCTTCAGTAGGCTCTCATGCTGCAGCGAGACGAACCAGGCCTCGCCTGGCCTCGCTTCAAGGCGCTGTGCCAACAGCGTTTCGGCCCTCCCCTCCGCAGCAACACCTTGGGCGCCTACCGTTCCGCTCCACGGTGGAAGACTTTCAGGAGTGCTTTCTAGCTCTCTTGTGCCACACCGAGCCCGTGCCGCCGCCCCATCAACAGGCGCAGCTCTTTACCGCCGGCCTGCTGGGGCGTCTGAGGGTGGACGTCGAGCTGTGCGCGCCCACCGATCTCCACCTTGCCATGGCGCTCGCCCGGGCGTACGAGCGGCGCGCCCAGTACCCCGACGGCCGTTCCCAGCGCCCAGCCCCCCGCGTAGCACCGACCCCCGCACATGTGGTGCCGATCGCCGGTGTGGCACCGGCCGCGGGTGCGCCGCCACCCCCGCGACCACCACCGACGACGTTTCAGTGCCTCTCGGCGGCTGAGATGAAGGAACGCCGTCGACAAGGCCTCTGCTTCAACTGTGATGAACCATTCATCCGGGGGCATCGTTGCCAGTGTCTCTTCTACCTAGAGGTCACGGATGAGGACGCCGCCCCTGAGGAGACCCCTCCCCCCCGTGCTGATGAAGAAGAGGACGCGCCAGTCATCTCCTTGCTTGCCATGGCAGGGCTACACATGCCGGGGACGATGCACATTCATGTCACGATTCAGGGTCGCCGCCTCATCGCCCTCCTCGACACTAGCTCCACCCACAACTTCCTCAACACGGCAGGTCCTCAGCACCATCGACTTGCCGTTCACCGGCTGCCAGGACCTCCGCGTCACAGTCGCCAATGGTGACAAGGTGGCGTGTCGTGGCCGTGCCGACCACATCTCCATGAGTATCGACTCTGAGACGTTCATCGCAAGTTTCTACGCCATCCCGCTGGATGGTTTCGACGTCGTGCTCGGGGTCGCCTTCCTGTGCACCCTCGGGCCAATCCTGTGGGATTTCGACCGGCTACACCTCACGTTCCGCTGGGACGGGCGACGCATCCAGGGGCGCGGCATTGGGCCCGCCGCCTGGCTCCCGCGGCTGGCTTCGCTCGCCGTTCGAGACCAGCCACTCCTGGACGCCCTCCTCGACTCCTTCACCGGCATCTTCGCCACTCCGACCGGCCTGCCGCCGGCGCGTGCTTGCGACCACCGCATCCACCTGCGGCCTGGCACGCCTGCCGGTAGCAGTACGGCCATACCGGTACGCCCAGCTCCAGAAGGATGAACTTGAGCACCAGGTGGCTGATATGCTGGCGCAAGGCATCATCCGCCCCAGCACATCGGCTTTCTCCGCCCCTGTGCTCCTCGTCAAGAAGCATGACCAGTCCTGGCAGTTTCTGCATCGACTATCGCGCCCTCAACGACGCCACTGCCAAGGACAAGTTCCCCATTCCCATGGTGGACGAGCTCTTGGATGAACTCCATGGCGCCCGCTTCTTCACCAAGCTGGACCTTCGGTCGGGGTACCATCAGGTCCGCATGTACATCGCCGACATTGAGAAGACGGCCTTCCGTACTCACCATGGCCACTTTGAGTTCCTGGTGATGCCGTTCGGCCTCACCAACGCGCCTGGCGACCTTCCTAGGCCCTCATGAACGGCGTCCTCCGGCCGTTCCTAGCGTCGGTTTGTGCTTGTTTTCTTTGATGATATTTTGGTCTACAGTGATTCTTGGTCAGCTCATCTCCAGCACCTCAAAGTCGTCCTGCATGCCCTTCGCGCCCACTCCTTCTTCGTCAAGCGCACGAAATGTTCCTTCGGCACCGAGACAGTGGCATACCTCGACCACGTCATTTCAGGCCGACGGAGTCGCCATGGACATGGACAAGGTGGAGGCGGTTGCCTCCTGGCCGCCGGCCGCGCTCGACGCGCGGTCTCCGTGGCTTCCTGGGGCTGGCGGGCTACTACCGCAAATTCATCAAGGAGTTCGGCCTCATCGCGGCGCCCCTCACCACACTGCTACGCAAGGACGCCTTCCTCTGGTCGCCTGAGGCAGAGGCGGCTTTCAGGATGCTCAAGCGCGCCCTTTCCACGGCGCCAGTCCTGCAGCTTCCCGACTTCTCCAAGCGTTTCATCAGTCTGAGTGCGACTCGTAGGGCACAGGCTTTGGCGCCGTGCTCCACCAGGGCGCTGGCCCCCTGGCCTATGTCAGCCGGCCCTTCACTCTGTGCCATCTGAAGATCAGCCGCCTACGAACGTGAGTTAATTGGTTTGGTGCAGGCCGTTCGACACTGGGGACCTTATTTGTGGGGGCGCCACTTTCTCATCCGCACCGACCACTTCAGCTTGAAGTTTCTCCTCGACCAGCGCCTGTCCCATGGTTCCACAGCATCAGTGGAATGAGCAAGTTGTTTGGCTACTGACTTCACCATCGAGTACCGGCCTGGCCGCCTCAACACGGTGGCTGACGCTCTCTCTAGCCGGGATGCCGACGTGGGTGAGGCGACATCGGCGCTGGTGCTGGCGACCGACCATCTCGCCGCATCGCTGACACTGTCGGGGTCGACCCTCCAGCTCTACGCCGACCTGGCTGAGGAGTCCGCCACCGATCCCACGTGCGTCCAGCGGCGGGAGCAGTTGGCGCGCGGCGAGCTGGGGGCCCCGTGGCGAGAGCATTCCGGCTTGCTGCTGCATGGTTCCCGGGTGTTCGTGCCGCCGTCCTCGACGCTCCTTCCACAGATCCTGCAGCTCGCCCACGCTGCTCACGAGGGGACACAGAAGACCCTCAATCTCCTGCGTGCCGTCTGCTACGTTGAGCACGACCGTGCTGCTGTGCGGGACTTCGTCCGCGCGTGCCAGACATGCGAACAGTACAAGACCTAGTCGCTTCAACCGGCCGGCCTTTTACAACCGCTGGAGGTACCGTCCCAGGTCTGGGTGGATATTTCCATGGATTTCATTACAGGGCTGCCCAAGGTGCACGGCAAGTCGGTCATCATGACCGTCGTAGATCGCTTCTCCAAATATGCTCACTTCATCGCCTTGGGGCATCCGTACACAGCCACTTCAGTTGCTCAGGCGTTCTTCAACGAGATTGTGCGCCTCCACGGGCTCCCGGCGTCCATTGTCAGCGACCGCGACCCCGTCTTCACCAGCGCTGTCTGGCGTGATCTCTTCAAGCTAGTCTGGTGTCAAGCTTCGCATGAGCACCGCCTTCCACCCTCAGACGGATGGCCAATCGGAAGTGACCTACCAGACCATCGCCATGTACCTGCGCTGCATCACAGGCGATCGTCCGCGCGCTTGGGTTGATTGGCTGCCCTGGGCGGAGTACTGCTACAACACTGCCTATCACACGGCGCTTTCGGGCGACTTCCATTTCAGGTGGTGTACGGTAGGGAGCCAACTCCGTTGGGCACCTACCGGGATGGTTCGGAACGCACCCAGACCGTGGATGAGATGCTTGCGCGATCGTGACCTCTTCCTCAGTGAGGTTCGCGACCGACTGCTTCAGGCGCAGGCATACTTCAAGCGCCAGTACGACAGCTCGCACCGCGCTCTGGAGTTCCAGGTAGATGATTGGGTGTGGCTTCGCTTGCTTCATCGCCAAGCTGCGTCCCTGGTGTGCCGTCCCAACGCCAAGCTCGGACCACGATATGCAGGGCCAGTTCCAGATCAGTGAACGGATTCGTGCTGTGGCTTATCGCCTCAAGCTGCCGGCGGGCGCTCGCATCCACGACGTCTTCCATGTCGGGCTCCTCAAGCCGTTCCGTGGTGAGCCACCAGCAGAGACACCACCACTTCCTCCCATGGAGCATGGGCGCTTGCTGCCTGTATCGTTCAGGGTCCTGCGTGCTCAGTTGCGCCGTGGCGTGTGGCGCGTTCTAGTCCACTGGACCGGTGATGATGAGGCCAATGCGACATGGGAGCCTTTGGAGCAGTTCCGCAGCACCTACCCTTCTACACAGCTCGCGGACGAGCTGTTTCTGGAGGCCGGGAGAGATGTTATGACCGGCATCGCGTACAGTAGGCGCCATAGGGACAATAATAGTGGCTAGAGATAGATTAATTAATTAGAATTAAGAGTTATTGGGCTATTTTGTATTTAATGGGCCATGTAGGTCCATTAGGGGTCGTTATGTACCTTAATATAAACATATGAGATGCTAAGGAATAGATCAAGCAGGCAATTACTCTTGCCCGTGCTTCCCCCTTGGCCCTAGCCGCCACCTCTCCTTCCTTCGGTAACCACGGCGACCAGAGGTCACCGAGGATACCATCCCCGACCTCCGATCTCCCACGGCTACAACCTTCGAAGCGCTAGTTCCAACACACTACGATGATGACGATGACGAAGACAATATGGACGAAATAGATCTCCTAGCCCTTATGTACTACTATTACTACCACAATGCATGTCGTCCTCAACGCCAACCACATCGACAACGGCTATACTCTGGGAATGCATGGGATTCATCACATTCTAGCTCATGATGAGTACTGCTACTGACAGCTTCCGGATGCAGAAGGACCAATTCCTGAGTCTACATCAACTATTGGTCTATAAGTATGGTTTACGTAGCACAAACAACATAAGTTCGGAGGGGTGTCTAGCAATATTCCTCCATATCGTCTCAGGTCCCCACTCAAACCGGTCCGCTGCAATTACTTTTGGGCATTCCAAATAAACTATTAGTATCAAATTTCGTCATGCACTTAGAAGGGTATACAACCTTGGGGTGGACATCATAAAACCATTAGATCCAACTTTTGTACAACCACACCCGAAGGTTAGTAGGGGTGCATATTATCCTTAGTTTCAGAATTGCATAGGTGCTCTCGATGGGACTCATATTAAGCTTCAAGTCAGTGGTGAGAGAAATTTGAATTTCATTGGACGGCACATGGTACCAACTTTCAATGTCCTAGCTAGTCGTTGATTTGGATTGTCATTTCATATTTGTCTGCTCTGGGCGTCCTAGATGTTTGCATGACTATACTGTGCTTCAGTAGACGTTAGTGCAGTACCGTACTCAATTTTCCGCATCCTCCCCAAGGTATTATGGTTACACCTCCCATATCATTAGCACTGTTTGCTTGCCTTTTCTACTCTCATTGACTCTATGTTTCTTTTGCAGATAAATTCTACCTAGTTGATGCAGCATATGGGAACATGCCAGGATTCCTAGGGCCATATAGAAATACTAGATATCATCTCCAACACTTTCGACAAGGGAACATGCCAAACACAATGGAGGAGCTATTCAATTACAGGCACGCTCAACATCGATGTACCGTCGAGAGGGCCTTTGGACAGCTAAAGAACAAGTTTAGGATACTAAAGTCTATACCTAATTATGGCTTGAGCATATCTAACCGTATCGTTGTAGCTTGCATGGCGTTGCATGATTTTATTAAGGACAACGGCAGAGATCAAGGAGGTGATTGGACGCAAGCTTCAATCCAAGCAGGAAACAATGCTGAGGGTATCGAACCAAACCTTCCTGACTTGATGGAGGAGGTAGGAAATGAGGCAGACCAAGTAGACATGGATGGGCTGAGAGACATGATTGCTGCAGGCATGGCATCCGAACATAATTGTTTTTGCTAGATAAGACCTTTTGTGCTAGATAAGGGCTTTTGCAAGTGATCTGGTGCATCATGAGATGAATGTGTGTAGTTGTCAAGTGTAATTAGGTAGATATGGAGATTAATTGGACCAGCTTGTACCCTTGTAGCTTTTGTAATATGCAATGTGTATATTGATTAGGAGAACTGCAGGACCGTGTCTGTAATGACCATATTGGTTTGCTGATGGAATGGAAATTGCAGAAATTTACAGTGCTATACAGAAATTTTCCCTTGTTGAATTGTGGTCCATTCGACTGAACTTTAACCTGTATATCCAGATTTTATTTCTGCAATGTGTCACTCCCTCTCATGTGTCAAAAATCTGACAGATGTGTACACTACAAATCTGGATTTTTTTTCTTCATTGGATGTAAGGAGACGACAGTAAAGGACCATTTTTATTATGTAATGTATAGGTACTGTATTTCTTATGGGCTATGCAATATTGCAATTCATTTCTTGAAGGCCGTAGGTTCTGTAGCATTAGTGATGTCAACCTTTGGGGATCCCTTCTGAACGAGCACAAAGAATATCATTTTATAAGCATGGATCTTAAATACTGAAACCACTTTCTGTCATGGGAGTGAGCAGAGCAAAACTAATATGGGACCAGTGCTCCCAAAGGCAGGCAACCTGTATATTGCTACAAGAATGGAACCAGCCAAGAAACGCAAGTTGGATGCTCAAACTCGTGAGATAAAATAATGTGCATTACACATGGATGGTCAAACTCCAGTATCCATGTTATAAATTAATAAATATTAAAGTGGACTCATGGTAAACATGAACAGCTAACAACCCATAATAAACATCTACATTACACATGGATGCAATAGTTCTAACAAAAGGACAATGTTTGAACTACCAGATACATCGATGAACAAGTGCAAATTGATGTGAGACCAAGTACAGCTACATAGGAGGCTGTCCTATCTTCATAAGGTAAGCTCTTTTGATCCAAGCAAGCTTCGCTTCAATAGTAGGCAAAGGACGATAAGCACCACGACGAGTAACGTCTACAAGCACTTCAGAGGCCATGAAGTACTCATGAGAGTCGGGGTTGATCCCTCCATCTAGCAGCTCTTTCATGAATTGCTCGTACTGAGCATCCTCCTCAGCCTTCTTGGAAGCACGGGATGTTTGCTTTTCTGTCTTCCAATCAGAGACATCATGGTAGAAAGTTTTGAACCCTTCCAAGAAAGATGCTCTAGAATCCATGGGATCAGAGGCCTTTCTTTTACCAGTAGATGCACTTGTCCTCATTGTTAAACGCGTAGACTGTGGAGGGGATGGATTGGAATTATGCATCTAGAGATCAACTTCAGAGTCATTTGAGTCATCACTGTCCACGTAGTGTGTCGGGACTCCAGCTCGCCCTCTCTCATGGCCGCCATCTTCACGGGGGCCGACATTTACTGGTTCCATCTTGGCAAATATAAGATCGAGATCCTCTTCACGTTCAAGACGTGCTTGCTTGAACACCTTTGCAACTTTATGTACCTGCACAAAGATGAAGGAACAGTTATAAAAAAATTATCTAATTTTATCAGGTGTAGTGCAAGTATGGAATGGGTGACATACTTTTTCTTTGTCTGCCCACCACTCTTCAGGCATGTCGATGGCACCAGTATGGGGATGATATCCAAGACCACTAAATGTGTGGAGGTACTTCCAGCAGTTCCATCTCTTTTTCAACTCACTCCACTTAGATTTGCAGGGTTCCCATGTCCAATCCCGACCAGTGTAGTCTCTCAAACGTTTGAGAACATTTTGTCTACCTAGTGAGTTTAAGGTTTTGTGTGGCCTATTGCCCGCACGACACTCATCAACCAATGCAGTAATGAAGAAGTCCGTCAAGTGCTGCAGGCCATTTAGTTTTCGGCATGTCGAACCGTAACTGTAACATGAAGAGTGCTGAAATTGCAGATGTAATGGAACAAGTCGGATCTGGATTGACAATACAAGCAAGATGGCATACCTAACAGGCGACTTGAGTACGAGGTCGGGTGGTCGGCGCGAGTCTTGGTGAGGAAGCTGGGCCTCTGGCTGGAGATGGTGTTGCTGTTGTGGGGGTATGAGAGCAATGCTTCAAGAGTGGAGAGATCGAGCTTGTACCCTCGCTGCAACTACCTGAGCTAGAAGATATGCCGCCTGACCTTTGGTGGCCAGGATGGTGGTTGCCGCTAGTAGCCAGAGCTGCTAGTAACAAGCACCTCAATGGATGTGGTGTATAGCTGGGAGCTTGTAGAACATAATGAAAGCTGAATGTATTAGCTATTGGTCAGCACATGAAATGAAGTAATAATGTTGAAAATACTATGGAAAGTGGATATGATTAGATTGCGACATTCAATGAGACAGGTAGAAGCAAGGTAAGTTAATTGAATTTGTGACTTGAGGAGTACATTATAATAAAGTAACGTAAGGTTGCCTTTTAGGAAGTAGCTTGCTGATGATAGGATGAATGCATGGCCTAAATACTAACAGTGATATGTCTGAATTAAAATGTTCAACAACTATTGCATGGTTGAATTATATATGTAAATTTAGTCACAAATCAGGTAGGTGCTGTAGAGTAGGTAAACTTTTAAACAGTGTAAATATTAAATTAGAGTCTGAATGTATTTTTTGGCAATCCTGTAGACAGTGGCACTATGAAATCTTCAAATGAAGAGGACCAAAGCAGTGAAATAATTTTTCAATTCTGCACCTACATGTATTTATTGGTCTTATTTATCAATTAATCTTGATGGTTGGTGTGTATAATGGGCCTGATCAATGCCGAATTACACATAGGCCGTAGACCTTGTTGGCTAGCATGTAAAGACCAACATCAGCATTGTACAACGTATAAAGTTGTAAAGAACAATTAAAATTTCCTAAATCTTGGAGTGAATGCATGGAGTGCCAAGCACGGACTTATTTACATAATCAATTGATAGGGGCTACAACATGGAGTTCTATGGCAGTAACCGTGTGGATTCATTAATTAACCCTTAACTAGAATGTAGTAGAAAAACGGTGGTAGTCCACAACTGCGAAAGTGGTACCTGCAAGAACCGGATGACGGATGGGAAGAAGAACAACGGCAAGGGTCGCGTGCCTTGCCGTTGCGCCGTGACGGAGAGGGAGGGGCGGCAGCAGCACTTGGTGGACCAGCACAGCGAAGCGGAGGCGATGGTTGGTGTGATGCCCTAGGCATCTCCCGAGCATTATCAAGTGCATACTTTGTTTAATTATTTCTCATAAGCATCATTTCATATCATACTAATGTGCATTTGAGTAAACATGGAGAAAATAGCTAAGTAATGCATTCAGTTTCGCAAAAATGATGCTATTAATGTGAGCATAACTTAAATCCTAGGGAAATTTAGGTAGAACTTCTTATACCAAACTTGTAGGTCTTAAGGTGGTAAACAACTTTGTCAATTAGAGCTTGGATGGAAAATGGGCTTAACTAAGTGCAAAGGGACTTTTGGTGTTACCCAACAAACATACTCCAAATCTGGCTTATTTAGAATTCTTCATTTTTATATAACCTAGAGTACTTTTCATGCAAAGGTCCAATTGGGAAAGTTTTAGGTTATGAAATCTTCAACAACTTTTTCAAAAAGACTTTTGGGAGAAAATGGCTAGAAATAGGACATTTGAATTATCTAAGGAGAATAGTTCTCAGTCCAAATTGAGGGCTGACAGTTAAATTCAATTTAAGTCAAACTTAGAGCCAGGATTTGAATTTGGTTCTTTTGACAAAGTTGTGGATCTTAAAGGGTACAACATTTCATTCAATTGGGCCCTTTTCAAATTCGGTGCGTAAATTGGTCAAATTTGCGAAAATCAGAAACCTGATCAGCTGGTCAAAGGGATTTTTCCTTTTTCGGAATTTCTTTTCTTTTCCGTCTCTATGCCACGCGGGGCCCGCCTGTCAGGTCCGCCCGCCAGCGCACGAGGTGGATTCCACAGCTCCCTCGCGCAATGCACCGAGTCCATACACCGTACGCTCTATCCCCGTCCTTGGCCCCACCTGTCAGCCTCACCGGTCCACGGACCCAGCTCACCCGCGCGCGCCCTCTTCCCTCTCCGCCCGGGCGCGCCCACGCGGCGCCGGCCGCTGAGCGCCGTGGCCACGCGCCGGCCTCCCCGGCCGCCGCGGCCACACGCCGCTGCCGCGCGCGGACAGCGTGCTCGGCGCGCTTTCAAGGCCGGGACGAGGTCCCGACCCCCTTCACCGAAGCCCCACTCTCGCGCTCGGCCTCCCCGTTCCCTCTGCTCATCCTCGCGCCGTCCGCCATTGACGGAGCTCACCCGAGCTCGTTCCCCAGCCCCTTCCGCCCGCTCCCGAGCTCAACCATCACCACGCCGAGCTTCGCCGTCCTCGACTCCACCCTCCCGCACCGGCCTAGGCCACTGGTTCCACCTCGACGCCGCCCACCGCGCCGCCGGAGCTCGTCACCCTCTGCTCATCGTCGTCACACCTCCTCGCGCCCTCTTCCGTCGATTAAAGTAGGGGGTAAGATTCCCCATACTCCCCTCTCTCTCCCCGGCACCTCACGTCGAGCTCCCGTGCCCCGTAGGACCGGATTGGCCGCGCGCCACCGGAGCTCCTCCTCTTGTCGCGAGGAGGAAGACGACGGGAGGAGGAAGATGGACTTTTTGCGCTGTCGCCCTTCCATTTTAACAGTTTTACATTTCCATACAAAGCGCTGTACGCTGAGTCTTGTAAATCTTGCATGTTAGCCCTCAGAAACTACGGATATTTATGTTTAGGTCCTGAATCTTATAGTTTCGATTTAAAATGCTTTTAAAAAGGCTGAGACTTTGGAAAAATCGTAGTAAAGTGAATAAAAATCCAAAAATAGCAAACTTTGTTGCTTTGAACTCCCCTTAAGTAAATCTACAGAATGGATATGATGGTTGAGTAGGAAAAGACAGTTTTGCCCCTGATTTTGTGTAAATATGAAAAACCCTAATAAATAAGAAATGTGGACTAATTGACCTTCAAAAAAATTGCCAAACTTGGACAGCAGGGTTGTTAAGGCATAAAGGTTCACTGTGATTTTTGGTAGCTCAAGTGTTCACTGGTTAATTACTGTTTTGCCCCTACATGTGATTTTAGCATAGAAATAAATGAGAAAATGATATTTATATAGAAGTTGTGTTCTAAATGGTTATACACATTTTATTTGTGCTCCCTGTAGTATAAAGAACTCACTGTTGAAATGGGGCTCTATACATGTCAAGAATAGTTAGTATTTTGAAATTAATAAGTTCATGCATGTTAAATTAATAAATAGGAAATGTGGGTCAAAAACTTCGGAATTTGGGCAGCAATATTGCTAGTATACCTAAACTTAGTATAAGAATTTGATAGCTTAAATGCTTGCTGTATATTTACTATTTTACCCTTGCCTAGTAAACAAGCAAATTTTTTTTTAACAAAGGAAAAGGGTTTTAGATAAAAGTAAGCTTCGGTCACTTCACACTAAGCGATACTACCTCGCCACGCGCACCCACGTTGTTTTATGTGACAAGCCAAGCTATTGTAGGTGATGGCTTGTACGATTTCTTAATGCTAAACAAGTCTCATCACAAAAATGCATAATGTTATTCCATAAACCCTAGTTTATTGCATTGCACTCGCATCATGAAGCAAGCGTTGCACTAATACATGCTCCAATTGCACCATGTCACGCATATAGATTCCACGAACGAAGGACAACCGCCGAACCAGCCCATCACAGAGGAACCAGAAGAGGAGTTGCACCAGGAACCAGAGGGCCAGCAGCAGGAACCCGACTACGCTCCGGAAGAAGCTACTGACCCTAGTGAGGAAGGTAGGCAGGACCATACTCAACCCAGCAAACAAATTATACTTATGATTACGCATATGCATTAGGAATTGCTTGGAACCAATTGCATTAGACTCCCTGGCCGCCTTGGCCCTAGCACCTATACATAGAGTTCGTAGGACGAGTATGCCTAGAAATTGCTAGGTACGAGTAGACACGAGTGTGTGGACTCGTCTCGTAGGTGTTTTCAAAGTTACAAAAGCTTACAGTTATATCATTTATTATTGTTACTCATGAATTAAATGGAGACCGGGCGGAAATTTATTTCAGTATATGCTTTTCATGAGGTTGCACCTTGGACTCCGCCCGAGTCGTTTAAGGCCCGTCCGCTGTTCGTCTGCTGATCGGCATAACATTGCTAAAGTGCTTATCCGGGGAATGGGACCGGAAAAGTCTTTCCTGGGCTCGTCCGAAGCACAGAGACACGTTCCTACCCGCTGGTTGAGAGGAAGGTGGCCCGGGGGAGCTTAGTACTCATGACGGGGAGACCGAGATGTCGGCAGGCTCATCATGGGGGCACAACCCGGGGGCTAGGCGGGAGTGAATCGAACTTGGGACGAGGCAGGTTAAGATTGGGGCTATATGTGGGAGCGCGGTGGCTAGTAAGCATATACCCCTGGCATGATAGTTATTCCCAGGAATTAAAAATCGATTCGAATCGCTGATGCCTACCAGGTGTGGGAATGCCAATATCACTGTCGGGCAACGTATTAATTACTTAAACTCTCGGTATTTTAATACTCATGGTTTTTGGAATACTACATGTTTGAACTGAGTTGTTACCTTACTGTAATTTACTATTATGTTGGTAATCATACGGACAATGAAAACTTGCTGTTTATGTTACATATGTTACTGTTAAAAACTAAAGGCTAAGGATCCACTTGTTAGTAAGCTGCTTCGCGTCAGCCGTAAGCCAAATCCATTAAGACCTACTGAGTAATTAGTACTCAGGGTTTGCCCCCATATTTTGAGCGCAGGTATGGAATTCATGGTGTGCACTTGTGTTGGGGGCGGAGCGTGTCCTCATTTAGGATGAGATGACATGAGTGGCACGAGGGCAACATCGGTGGGCTCGATGTTGTTACCTCTAGTGCAAACTTATATTTCCGCTGCGAGAAACATTCGAACTTGCTACCTTATAACTTTATGTTGGACTTGTATTTTATGTAAAAACTGGTTTGTAACTAAGTCTAACTTTATGCTATTCAACTGACTGTGATGATGTTTCTGTTGTGGCTCCATCGTGAGTCAGATGTGTATGATGTCGGTTCCTCTGGGAAAAGGTAATATCGGGAGTCGAATGACTCTCGACGGACGACCGGGTTTAGTTCGGTCTAATCGCACTGCAAGCCAGAGGTGGCAGGTGTGCTTAGCCCGGATTAAATCGGCGGTTCCGCCACAGCTGGTATCAGAGCCGATCATACACAGACAACAGACATATCATCCAGTTTTGATTTACAAACCTATTTTCGAAAACCCTTTTCGAAGTATTTGGAAAATGAGAGTATCGATATGCCCATATTAAAGATGTTAGTGAAATACCAGGTGACATTGCTAACATTCTGACCTAGATAGAACTCATATGCATGTTCGGCGTTTTGGGAAGCAACATTTCGGCCATAGCTATCCCCAGTACTGGCGGAGCGCTATTGGGATTTGCGGACTGTTGCGAACCCTGCATTCATGTTGATAGGGCAGAACTCTTTAAGGGGAGTGGTCACGCCATTGGAGTGTTTCGTGACCACTTTTCCTTCGACCAAAATTATAGCTAGATCTTGTTGGCCACCGTTTCTCTCCCCAGCAATTCCCTAGTACTGGAGGAACACTGGGTGTGTTGGGAGAAATGGCGCCACTACGTCGTCCACCAGACGTAGCTTAAAGAAATTCGTGGATGCCACTTTTAGGGTTAGAGTGGTAATGTTTGGTAATGGTGATGATGTTGATCTGAGCATGCATTTTTCTGCAGGTACACTAACCACGTGCGAAATTAAGAACGAGTAGAGAACGACTAGTTGCAGTAGGGAGTGGCGTGCATATATGTCACCGGATACTCGCTAGATATATAAATTATACATAAGGTGTGTGATGTGAGATCGAATAAGACGAGTCATGCATCATGTTTACTTTCATTGTTCATACTTGGGGGATTATTGTTAAAAGTCAAATAAGTAAAATGAAAGTTCAAAGATGTTTTCTGCACACATCACCCACTTAACCGTTGAAATTATGTGCAGCCTATGCCTGTCACTGATTAAAGTCTCTATTTAAAAACAGATGGCCAGGACCAAGCAAACCGCCCGCAAAGCCACCAGTGCGAGGGGACTCCGCGTACAGGAGGGAAGAGCTGCTCCCCTTCCACCAGTGACCCACACCCCTCCTCACCTTGAGAATGGGATGGTCCACACCCGTTGCCGTGAGGAGAACGGCCTTGCGCAGATCCTTTGTCGGGCTCTGTGTGAGATGAGGCGCAGACCGTGCCCCTTCTTCTCCGTGCAGACCGTGCACGCGGAGGGACACTGCATGGCCAGTGTTGTCCTTCCTTCGAGCCACACCGCGGTCCAGCAGACGATCACCGTCTACGGGGCCAATGAGGAGGACGCTTACGACAAGGTCACCTTAGCAGCCATCACCTCACTCAGCTCCTCGCCATGCAGGAAGAGGGCCACGAGCCCACATGGGAGGAGTTCCGTCAGGCTTTCCGGGCTCACTACATCCCGGCAAGTTTGATGGAACAAAAGCGTCGCGAGTTCCGAGACCTCAGGCAGGGTAACAGGACCGTCATGCAGTATGTGCAGACCTTTATCAACCTCTCTCAGTATGCTCCGAGAGATGTTGCTACTGAGCCGGAGCGGGCCGAGAGACTCCTAGAGGGCCTTGACCCTACCCTCCGGACTCACCTGGCATGGCGCTACCAGAGCTTCACTGAGCTGGTAGACACTGCTCTCGAAATGGAGAATCGTCTCCGTGCTGCTAACGAGGATCAGAAGCGCAAAAGACTAGTCAACACATCAGCGACTGGCCCTTTACAGAAGCAGAAGACCGCATACAAGCCTCAACAGCAAAATTATCAGTAGCCTCGCTATGTGGTCCGGCCCAACCAACCAAGGTGGATCCATCGGGCGGCACCGCAGCAACAGTACCCCATCTATCGAGCACCCGCACAGTTGCCAGCTCCCCGTGCTCCTATTGTTCCGGGGCCGAGTGCTCCGTGCTTCAACTGCGGCAAGATAGGTCACTTCAGTCATGACTGTAAGGCACCCCGCAAGATACAGGGTCCTACCCCAGCTGGTGGAAGTCAACAAAGCAAGCCGAAGGGACCCATGCCCAAGATGGGTCGTGTGCACTATGTGCACATGGAGCAGATTTCCGCCGGAGAACCGGTGCTTGCTGGTACGTTCATGATCAACGGTCAACCGACCGTCGTGTTATTTGATTCTGGGGCCACACACACTTTTATCAGTAAAACATATGCATTGAGGCATGGGATAAAAATGTACAAGTTGAAAGAAAACTATCAAATTACAGCACCGGGATCACCTATTGAAACCAGTTTGGGGGTTAGACAACTTAAGCTGAGCATTGGCACAGAAAGTTTTATCATCAACCCCGTGGTACTGCCACACCAAGGGATTGATATTATTTTAGGTATGAATTGGATGAAAGAACACGATGCAGTCCTGGACGTTGGCAGCAGGACAATACAATTAAAGTCAGGCGTGAGTGGCAAGGCTATGCAGGTACACATGCCAAATCAAAAACACATGACCCCCACGGTCAATGCGACTGAACTACAAGAGGTTAAAAAGATACCGGTAGTGTGTGAATTCCCGGACGTGTTTCCGGAAGAACTTCCTGGACTACCACCAAAACGGGATGTAGAGTTTGCCATTGAACTCGTTCCAGGCACGGCACCTGTGTCAAAAAGACCATACAGGATGCCACCTGATGATCTGAAGGAATTAAAAACACACCTACAAGAACAATTAGACAAAGGATTCATTAGGCCTAGTTCATCACCGTGGGGTTGTCCAGCTCTCTTTGTTGAGAAAAAGGATCATGGTGGGAAAAGACTGTGTGTTGACTATCGGCCACTGAATACAGTGACCGTCAAAAACAAATACCCACTGCCACACATTGATATTCTATTTGATCAGTTAGCTGGGGCTAAGGTCTTTTCTAAAATTGACCTAAGGTCTGGCTACTACCAGATAAAGATTAGAGAAGAGGATATACCCAAGACAGCATTCTCTACCAGATATGGCTTGTATGAGTACTTGGTCATGTCATTTGGGCTAACCAACGCACCGGCTTTCTTCATGTATATGATGAACTCGGTGTTCATGAATGAACTCGATAAGTTCGTGGTGGTATTCATAGATGATATACTGATCTACTCCAGAAATGAAAAAGAACATGAAGAGCACTTAAGGATCGTACTCACCCGGCTTAGAGAGCATAAGCTTTATGCCAAGTTTAGCAAATGTGCATTTTGGCTGAAAGAAGTGGGTTTCTTGGGTCACGTACTATCTGAAAAGGGAGTCGCAGTTGACCATAACAAAGTAGAAGATGTGCTAAATTGGAAACAACCAGAGACCGTGACTGAAATCCGGAGTTTTCTTGGTTTAGCGGGCTACTACCGCCGCTTTATCAAAGATTTCTCCAAAATTGCAAAACCCATGACCTCATTGACCAAGAAAAATGCAAAGTTCCTTTGGAATCCGAATTGTGAAAAAGCTTTCCAAACATTGAAGAAATTATTAACCTCAGCACCAGTGCTAGCTCAACCGGATATTACCAAGCCATTTGAGGTGTATTGTGATGCCTCCGGAAATGGACTTGGCTGTGTCTTGATGCAAGAAGGAAGAGTAATTGCTTATGCCTCCCGTCAATTGAGAAAACATGAAGCAAACTATCCAACACATGACCTTGAGTTAGCCGCAGTCGTTCACGCACTAAAAATATGGAGACACTATCTGTTAGGCAACACATGTCACATCTACACTGATCATAAGAGTCTCAAATACATTTTCACACAACCCGAAATCAATATGAGGCAGAGACGATGGTTAGAGTTGATAAAAGACTATGATCTGGAGATACACTACCATCCAGGCAAGGCCAATGTAGTGGCCGATGCCTTAAGCCGCAAAATCCATTGCAATGTGATAGAAGCCCGACCTACAGCAAGAGTGATCTGCTGTGAAATGAGTGACATTGAAACACCTCCGGAACAGCATGCAGAACTTTATAATATCATAATTGAGCCCACAATCAAAGCACAAATTATAGAAGCGCAGAGGCAAGATAAGGGTATGGCATACATTCGTGAGGGTATTAGTGAAGAGAAGAAGGCGTGTTTCACACTTGATGACCAAGGCGTCCAGTGGTTCAAGAATCGTCTAGTGGTACCTAAGGTCATGGAGTTGAGGAAGAAAATACTAGAAGAAGCGCACACTTCAATGTTCACAATACATCCGGGCAGCAATAAGATGTATCAAGACTTAAAGCAAAAATTTTGGTGCACCCGCATGAAACGAGAAATCGCCAAATACGTATCTGAGTGCGACGTGTGTAAGAAAGTAAAAGCTGATCACCTAAAGCTCGCCGGGATGCTTCAGCCGCTTGATGTTCCATCATGGAAATGGGAAGATATACACATGGATTTTGTTGTGGGTTTGCCGCGTACCCAAAAGGGATATGATTCTATATGGGTGATTGTCGATTGGCTCACCAAGTCGGCACACTTCTTACCCGTCAAGACTCATTATACTGCCGCTACCTATGCAGAGCTATATATTGCACGAGTTATTTCCCTACATGGGGTGCCCAAGACCATCATTGTGATGCCCTAGGCATCTCCCGAGTATTATCAAGTGCATACTTTGTTTAATTATTTCTCATAAGCATCATTTCATCTCATACTAATGTGCATTTGAGTAAACATGGTGAAAATAGCTAAGTAATGCATTCAGTTTCGCAAAAATGATGCTGTAAATGTGGGCATACCTTAAATCTTAGGGAGATTTAGGTAGAACTTCTTATACCAAACTTGTAGGTCTTAAGGGGGTAAACAACTTTGTCAATTAGAGCTTGGATGGAAAATGGGCTTAACTTAGTGAAAAGGAACTTTTGGTGTTACCCAATAAACACACTCCAAATCTGGCTTATTTAGAATTCTTCATTTTTCTATAACCTAGAGTCCTTCTCATGTAAAGGTCCAATTGGGAAAGTTTTAGGTTATGAAATCTTGAACAACTTTGTCAAAAATACTTTTGGGAGAAAATGGCTAGAAATAGGACTTTTGAATTATCTAAGGAAAATAGTTCTCAGTCCAAACTGAGGGCTGACAGTTAAACTCGAATTTAAATCCAACTTAGAGCCAGAATTTGAAATTGGTTCTTTTGACAAAGTTGTATATCTCAAAAGTTACAACATTTCATTCAATTGGGCCCTTTTCAAATTCGGCGCATAAATTGGTCAAATTTGCGAAAATCAGAAACCTGATTAGCTGGTAAAAGGGATTTTTCCTTTTTCGGAAATTCTTTTCTTTTTCCGTCTCTATGCCAGGTGGGACCCAACCGTCAGTCCGCCCGCGCCAGCGCACGGGGTGGATTCCACCGCTCCTTTGCGCAGTGCACCGAGTCCATACACCGTACACTCTATTTCCGACCTTGGCCCCACCTGTCAGAGTCATTGGTCCATGGACCCGGTTCACCCGCGCGCGCCCTCTTCCCTCACCGCCCGGGCGCGCCCACGCGGCGCCGCGCGCCGAGCGCCGTGGCCACGCGCCGGCCTTCCCGGCCGCCGCGGCCACGCGCCGCTGCCGCGCGCGGACAGCGCGCACGGCGCGCCACCAGGGCGAGGGCGAGGCCGACCGTTTCTCCCGAACCCTCCTCCACGCGCTCGGCCTCTCTGACTCTTTTCCCTTTTCGACCTCGCGCCGTCCGCCATTGACGGAGCTCGCGCGAGCTCGCCCCCGGCCACTCCTGCCCTCTCCCGAGCTCAACCGCCACCGCGCCGAGCTTCGCCGCCCTCGACTCCACCTTCCCGCCTAGACCGCGTCGCCCGAGACCCCTCCACCCCGGCGTATTGCAACGACGGACCTCGCCGGCCAGGAGCGTTCGTCGCCGTCTCTCCCCGCGGTCTCCCCCGCCGTCTGAGGTAGTGGATAAGGTTCCCCGTCCTCCTCTCTCTCTCCCCGACACCTCGCGGCGAGCTTCCGTGCCCCGTAGGGCCGGATTGACGGCGCGCCACCAGAGCTCCTCCTCCTGTCGCGAGGAGGAAGATGACGGGAGGAGGGAGATGGAGTTTTTGCGCTATCGCCCTCCTAGTTTAACAGTTTTATGTTTCTGTACAGAGCGCTGTACGCTGAGTCTTGTAAATCTTGCGTACTAGCCCCTGGGGTTTCGAAATAATCACAATCTAGCCCCTGGTTCTGTTGATTTTTTTTAAATTGTTTATATCGGCAGAAATCTTTGAAAAATCCTAGAAAATTCAATAAAAATCAGAAAAATACCAAATCAGTTGCATTGAAATCCTTTTGAATAGATCTGTCTAGGGAATATGATGGTTGAGTAGGAAAAGACAGTTTTGCCCCTGTTTTTGTGCAAGCATGAAAAACCTTGATAAATAGGAAATATGGGTAAAATGAACTCCAAAAATTGTGAAATTTGGGCAGAGGCCTTAGTATTCTGTGTAGGCTCTGTATAAATTTTGGTAGCTCAAATGTTCACTGTTAATTACCATGTTGCCCCTACATGTGATTTTAGCATAGAAATAAATGAGGAAATGTTGTTTATATAGAAATTAGGCTCTAAATAGTTGTGCGTATTTTTATTTGTGCTCCTTATAGCATAAAGAGTTCACTACTGATATGGAATGCCATGCATGTCAAAATTAGTTAGTGTTTTGATATTGATAAGTTCATGCATGTTTAAAATTAATAAATAGAAAATATAGTTTAATTGAAAATTTCTGAATTTAGGGCAGCAACCTTGCTAGTATGGCCTAGGCATAGTATAAGAGTTGGTAGCTTGAATGCTTGCTATATTATCCTTACCTAGTAGTTAAGCATATAGTGAACCATGAAAAAGAGTTCTAGATGATAGTAGACACCGGTTTTTCCGCATAAATCGATGCGATTCAGTCACACCCCCACGTTGTTTTATGTGACAAGATAAGCTATCTTAGATGATGGCTTGTACGATTTCTTAGAAGTTAAACAAGCTTTATCACGAAAGTACATAATACTATTCCATAACCCTTGCTTTCTTGCATTGCACTAATACATGCTCCAATTGCATCATGTCATGCATATAGAGTCCGCGAACGAAGAACCACCGCCAAATTAGCCCGACACAGAGGAACCAGAAGAGGAGTTGCAGCAGGAACCAGAGGGCCAGCAGCAGGAACCCGACTACGCTCCGGAGGAAGCTACTGACCCTAGTGAAGAAGGTAGGCAGGACCATACTCAACCCAGCAAACAAATTATACTTATGATTACGCATATGCATTAGGAATTGCTTGGAACCAATTGCATTAGACTCCCTGGCCGCCCTGGCCCTAGCACCTATACATAGAGTTCGTAGGACGAGTATGCCTAGAAATTGCTAGATACGAGTAGACACGAGTGTGTGGACTCGTCACGTAGGTGTTTTCAAAGTTTCCAAAGCTTACAGTTATATCCATTATTATTACTGCTCATGAATTAAATGGAGACCGGGTGGAGATTTATTTCAGTATATGCTTTTCATGAGGTTGTACTTCGGACTCCGCCCGAGTCGCATAAGGCCCGTTCGCTGTTCGCCTATTGGTCGGCATAACATTGCTAGAGTGCTTAACCGGGAAATGGGACCGGTAAAGTCTTTCCTGGGCTCGTCCGAAGCACAGAGACACGTTCCTACCCGCTGGTTGAGAGGAAGGTGGCCCGGGGGAGCTTGGTACTCATGATGGAGAGACCGAGATGTCGGCAGGCTCGTCATGGGGGCACAACCCGGGGGCTAGGCGGGAGTGAATCGAACTTGGGACGAGGCAGGTTAAGATCGGGGCTATATGTGGGAACACGATGGCTAGTAAGCATATACCCCTGGCATGATAGTTATTCCCGGGAATTAAAATCGATTCGAATCGCTGATGCCCACCAGGTGTGGGAATGCCAATGCCTTTGACGTTCAACGTAGTAATTACTTAAACACTCTGGTATTTAATACTCATGATTTTGGAATACCACATGTTTGAATTGAACTGTTTACCTTACCGCAAGTTACTTTTGTGTTAAAGGTTATACAAATGAAGAAAACTTGCTATTTATGTACACATGTTTCTGTTTAAAACTAAAGGCTAAGGATCCACTTGCTAGTAAGCCGCTTCGCGTCAGCCGTAAGCCATTTCCATTAAGACCTACTGAGTAATTAGTACTCAGGGTTTGCCCCCATATTTTGAGCGCAGGTATGGAGTTCATGTTGTGTACTTGTGTTGGAAGCGGGGCATGCCCTCATTTAGGATGAGGTAACTGAGTGGCACGAGGGCAACATCGGTGGGCTCGATGTTGTACCTCTAATGCAAATCTTTTGGTGATAACATGGTGACCTATAAACTTATATTTCCGCTGCGAGAAACTTTCGAACTGGCTACCTTATAACCTTATGTTGGACTTGTATTTTATGTAAAAACTGGTTTGTAACTAAGTCTAACTTTATGCTATTCAACTGCCTGTGATGATGTATCTGTTGTGGCTCCATCGTGGGTCAGATGTGTATGATGTCGGTTCCTCTGGGAAAAGGTAATATCGGGGGTCGAATGACTCTCGACGGACGACCGGGTTTAGTTTGGCCTAATCACATTACAAGCCAGAGGAGGCTAATGTGCTTAGTCCGGATTAAATCGGCGGTTCCGCCACAGCTGGTATCAGAGCCGATCATACACAGATAACAGACATATCATCCAGTTTTGATTTGCAAACCTATTTTCGAAAACCCTTTTTCGAAGTATTTGAAAAATGAGAGTATCGATATGCCCATATTAAGGATGTTAGTGAAATACCAGGTGACATCGCTAACATTCTGACTTAGATAGAACTCATATGCATATTCGGTGCTTTGGGAAGCAACATTTCGGCCATAGCCATCCCCAGTACTGGCGGAGCGCTATTGGGATTTGCGGACTGTTGTGAACCCTGCATTCATGCTGATAGGGCAGAACTCCTTAAGGGGGGTGGTCACGCCATTGGAGTGTTTCGTGACCACTTTTCCTTCAACCAAAATTATAGCTAGATCTTGTTGGCCACCGTTTCTCTCCCCAGCAATTCTCCAGTACTGGAGGAAGACTGGGTGTGTTGGGAGAAATGGCGCCACTACGTCGTCCACCAGACGTAGCTTTAAGAAATTCGTGGATACCACTTCTAGGGTTAGAGTGGTAATGATTGGTCATGGTAATGATGTTGGTATGCGCATGCATTTTTCTGCAGGTACACTAACCACGTGCGAAATTAAGAACGAGTAGAGAACGACTAGTTGCATTAGAGAGTGCCGTGCATACATGTCACCGGATACTCGCTAGTTATATAAATTGTATATAAGGTGTGTGATGTGAGAACGAATAGGACGAGTCATGCATCATGCTTATTTTTACTTGTTCATACTTGGGGGATTATTGTTAAAAGTCAAATAAGTAAAATGAAAGATTCAAAGATGTTTTCTGCACCCATCACCCACTTAACCGTTGAAATTATATGCAACCTATGCCTATCACTGATTAAAGTCTCTTATTTAAAAACAGATGGCCAGGACCAAGCAAACCGCCCGCAAAGCCACCAGTGCGAGGGGACTCCGCGTACAGGAGGGAAGGGCTGCTCCCCTCCCACTAGTGACCCACACCCCTCCTCAGCTTGAGAATGGGGTGGTCCACACCCGTTGCCGTGAGGAGAACGGCCTTGCACAGATCCTTTGTCGGGCTCTGCGAGAGATGAGGCGCAGACCGTGCCCCTTCTTCTCTGTGCAGACAGTGCACGCGGAGGGACACTGCATGGCCAGTGTTGTCCTTCCTTCGAGCCACACCGCGGTCCGGCAGACGATCACCGTCTACGGGGCCAATGAGGAGGACGCTTACGACAAGGTCACCTTAGCAGCCATCACCTCACTCAGCTCCTCGGGTGCAGCAGGGATGTCAGTGCTGCGCTACCTCCCCACCGACGGCTACGACGACGAGTGGCTCCGTCGTCACAATGTGCTGGAGGAGCGGATTGACACCAAGCCCTATGCTGCGACCATGCAGTTTGCTCACAGCGTACACGGGATGTACCTCCGTGCCGAGGACCGTGTCTCCCACTACCGCGACCAGCACATGTATGCACAGGACCGTATTGAGGAGCTGGAGGCAGAGTTGGCTGAGGCACAGCAGCGCCAGGCGCAGTACGAGCAGGACCCTTCAGTTGCCCCTGTGGTGGAGGATGAGGACAGCATGGTGTCTGACGCGCGTAACGGGCGTTAGAGAGTTTGATGATAGCACTGTGTGGTGAAGCTTTTTGTAAATGGTGCACGTTATGAGCGATGTTTTGTATTATACCGGTCCGTGCATTTTGCCATGACTGTACTAAACAATGGTGAGGTCGAGAGAACTCACTTATGTACGTCATGTAACCCGATGTAGAACCTTAAGCTAGTGTTTCGATGTGATGGATGAGATGGCACACGTGTGTACTAAGTAAACCCTTAGTTTATTAAGACTCTATAAGTATGGTTGTAGTAACTACTGGATGTGCATGGACAATGTGGAATGATGCGATGCCTTTAAGCTTGGAAAATGGCACAATTGAGTTTGAAACTCGGAGTCCAGCTGCTTCTATTGTGCAAAGCCTAAGAGTTTAGGACAACTTTTCTAATGATGATCAGACCTAGCCGGTCGTTCTGGTAATCAAATGGTTAAGAGACAGAAGCTACTGTCTACTCACGCGAAACTGCACGACCCGGTGACAACGTGCCATTGCTTGGCCTTGCGAGATAAAAGCTAACTGTTTTGCTACAAAATTTATCTGTACTCACAAATTGCCTACAGTCCTGTGATCTTTCTATCACCATATCTTTGCGCAAGGGCTATTGGACTGAACCCATATGACTCCATTTTGCAGATGGTGAACACTCGCACTGGACAGTCATCGGGGCAGTCAGCGCAAGGCGCTCCACCCCCGCCGGAGCTGGCCACTTTGGTGGTCCAACAAGCTGAGCTGATTCGGTTATTAGCAGAAGACCGCCAGGCCCGTGGGCAACAACAGCCGCGGGAGTACCGGCCACGTGGCATTACCTACCAGGACTTCGAGGGGCTGCGACCCCCAGTTTTCACCAATTGCCCCGAGCCACTGGCGGCAGACGACTGGCTTCGCACCATCCAGTCCAAGTTCACCCTTCTGCCAGGGATCAACGAGCAAGAGAAGGCTCGATTTGCTGCTCAGCTCCTTCATGGGCCTGCGGGAGCATGGTACGCCACTTTCCTCGCCATGCAGGAAGAGGGCCACGAGCCCACATGGGAGGAGTTCCGTCAGGCTTTCCGGGCTCACTACATCCCGGCAAGTTTGATGGAACAAAAGCGACGTGAGTTCCGAGATCTTAGGCAGGGAAACAGGACCGTCATGCAGTATGTGCAGATCTTTATCCACCTCTCTCAGTATGCTCCGAGAGATGTTGCTACTGAGCCGGAGCGGGCCGAGAGACTCCTAGAGGGCCTTGACCCTACTCTCCGGACTCACTTGGCACGGCGCTACCAGAGCTTTACTGAGCTGGTAGACACTGCTCTCGACATGGAGAATCGTCTACGTGCCGCTAACGAGGATCAGAAGCGCAAAAGGATAGCCAACACATCAGCGACGGGCCCTTTACAGAAGCAGAAGACCGCATACAAACCTTAACAGCAAAATTATCAGCAGCCTCGTTATGTGGTCCGACCCAACCAACCAAGGTGGATCCATCGGGCAGCACCGCAGCAACAGTACCCCATTTATCGAGCACCCGCACAGTTGCCAGTTCCCCGTGCTCCCATCGTTCCGGGGTCGGGTGCTCCGTGCTTCAACTGCGGCAAGATAGGTCACTTCAGTCGTGACTGTAGGGCACCCCGCGAGATACAGGGTCCTACCCCAGCTGGTGGAAGTCAACAAAGCAAGCCGAAGGGACCCATGCCCAAGATGGGTCGTGTGCACTATGTGCACATGGATCAGATTTCCGCCGGAGAACCGGTGCTTGCTGGTACGTTCATGATCAACGGTCAACCGACCATCGTGTTATTTGATTCTGGGGCCACACATACTTTTATCAGTAAAACATATGCAATGAGGCATGGGATAAAAATGTACAAGTTGAAAGAAAACTATCAAATTACAGCACCGGGATCACCTATTGAAACCAGTTTGGGGGTTAGACAACTTAAGCTGAGCATTGGCACAGAAAATTTTATCATCAACCCCGTGGTACTACCACACCAGGGGATTGACATTATTTTAGGTATGAATTGGATGAAAGAACACGATGCAGTCCTGGACGTTGGCAGCAGGACAATACAATTAAGGTCAGGCATTAACGGCAAGGCTATGCTGATACACATGCCAAATCAAAAACACATGACCCCCACGGTTAATGCGACTGAACTACAAGAGGTTAAAAAGATACCGGTAGTGTGTGAATTCCCAGACGTGTTTCCGGAAGAACTTCCTGGATTACCACCAAAACGGGATGTAGAGTTTACCATTGAACTCGTTCCAGGCACGGCACCTGTATCAAAAAGACCATACAGGATGCCACCTGATGATTTGAAGGAATTGAAAACACAGCTACAAGAACAATTAGACAAAGGGTTCATTAGGCCTAGTTCATCACCGTGGGGTTGTCCAGCTCTCTTTGTTGAGAAAAAGGATCATGGTGGGAAAAGACTGTGTGTTGACTATCGGCCACTGAATACAGTGACCGTCAAAAACAAATACCCACTGCCACACATTGATATTCTATTTGATCAGTTAGCTGGGGCTAAGGTCTTTTCTAAAATTGACCTGAGGTCTGGCTACTATCAGATAAAGGTTAGAGAAGAGGATATACCCAAGACAGCATTCTCTACCAGATACGGCTTGTATGAGTACTTGGTCATGTCATTTGGACTAACCAACGCACCGGCTTTCTTCATGTATATGATGAACTCGGTGTTTATGAATGAACTCGATAAGTTCGTGGTGGTATTCATAGATGACATACTAATCTACTCCAAAAATGAAAAAGAACATGAAGAACACTTGAGGGTCGTGCTCACTCGGCTCAGAGAGCATAAGCTTTACGCCAAGTTTAGCAAGTGTGCGTTCTAGCTGAAAGAAGTGGGTTTCTTGGGTCACGTGCTATCTGAAAAGGGAGTCGCAGTTGACCCTAACAAAGTAGAAGATGTGCTAAATTGGAAACAACCAGAGACCGTGACTGAAATCCGGAGTTTTCTTGGTTTAGCGGGCTACTACCGCCGCTTTATCAAAGATTTCTCCAAAATTGCAAAACCCATGACCTCATTGACCAAGAAAAATGCAAAGTTCATTTGGAATCCGAGTTGTGAAGAAGCTTTCCAAACATTGAAGAAATTGTTAACCTCAGCACCAGTGCTAGCTCAACCGGACATTACCAAGCCATTTGAGGTGTATTGTGATGCCTCCGGCAATGGACTTGGCTGTGTCCTGATGCAAGAAGGAAGAGTGATTGCTTATGCCTCCCGTCAATTGAGAAAACATGAAGTAAACTATCCAACACATGACCTTGAGTTAGCCGCAGTCGTTCATGCACTAAAAATATGGAGACACTATCTGTTAGGCAACACATGTCACATCTACACTGATCACAAAAGTCTCAAATATATTTTCACTCAACCTGAAATCAATATGAGGCAGCGACGATGGTTAGAATTGATAAAAGACTATGATCTGGAGATACACTACCATCCGGGCAAGGCCAATGTAGTGGCCGATGCTTTAAGCCGCAAAGTTCATTGCAATATGATAGAAGCCCGACCTACAGCAAGAGTGATCTGTTGTGAGATGAATGACATTGAAACACCTCCGGAACAGCATGCAGAGCTTTATAATATCATTATTGAGCCCACAATCAAAGCACAAATCATAGAAGCTCAAAAGCAAGATAAAGGGATGGCATATATTCGTGGGGATATTAGTGAAGAGAAGAAGGCGTGTTTTACGCTTGATGACCATGGCGTTCTGTGGTTCAGGAATCGTCTAGTGGTACCTAAGGACATGGAATTAAAGAAGAAAATACTAGAAGAAGCGCACACTTCAATGTTCACAATACATCCAGGCAGCAATAAGATGTACCAAGACTTGAAGCAAAAATTTTGGTGGACCCGCATGAAACGAGAAATCGCCAAGTACGTGTCTGAGTGCGACGTGTGCAAGAAAGTAAAAGCTGATCACTTAAAGCCCGCTGGAATGCTTCAACCACTGGATGTTCCAGCGTGGAAATGGGAGGATATACACATGGATTTCATTGTGGGGTTGCCTTGAGCTCAAAAGGGGTATGATTCGGTATGGGTAATAATAGACAGATTTACAAAGGCAGCCCACTTCCTTCCGGTAAAAACGATATACCGTGCCAAGACCTATGCTGAGATTTATTTAGCTCGTATCCTTCCTTTGCATGGAGTCCCAAAGACCATCACTTCGGATCGAGGATCACAGTTTATCTCCCGTTTCTGGGAGCAATTGCATACTGCTTTTGGGACCACTTTGATTCACAGTTCGGCATACCACCCTCAAACCAGTGGTCAAGTAGAAAGAGTAAATCAAATCCTAGAAGACATGTTAAGGGCCTGTGCACTAGCTTACTCCACCAAGTGGGATGAGTGTCTACCCATGGCAGAGTTTGCCTATAACAACAGCTACCAAAAGAGCTTAGGAATGGCTCCTTTCGAGGCTCTTTATGGTAGGAGATGCAGAACACCACTAAACTGGTCCGAACCAGGAGAGCGTGTTACCTTTGGCCCTGATTTAGTGGTAGAAGCCGAAGAACAAGTGAAACTCATACACCACCATCTCAAAAGAGCACAGTCTAGACAGAAAAGTTACTCGGATAAAAGGAGGAGGCCACTAGTCTTTGATGAGGGGGATCATGTGTATCTCAAAGTATCTCCGATGAAAGGGGTACAACGGTTTGGGGTAAAAGGGAAGTTAGCACCAAGGTACGTCGGTCCATTCAAAATCATTGGGAAATGCGGATCCGTCGCCTACCGGTTAGAACTACCACCACATCTAGCTGCGGTTCACGATGTGTTTCACGTCTCACAACTAAAGAAGTGCTTAAGAGTGCCGGAGAAAGTGGTAGATACCTCTCAAGTTCAGATTGAACCAGATCTCACATACGAAGAACATCCCGTAAAAATCCTCGATCAAAAGCAAAGATCCACCCGGCGAAAAACAATCAACTTTTACAAAGTTCAATGGAGTAATCACTCCGAAGAAGAAGCCACGAGGGAGCAAGAAGAATACCTACACACTAAGTATCCTGGTTTTCTACCATCCACCTCAACTTGGTATGTTATAACAGCTTAGCTTCAGGTTCTAAACTCAATACATGCACCCAACACTAACTACAACCAATTTAACCACCCACGTCACTCCAAAAATCTCGGGACGAGATTTCTTTAAGGGGGGTGGGTTGTGATGCCCTAGGCATCTCCCGAGTATTATCAAGTGCATACTTTGTTTAATTATTTCTCATAAGCATCATTTCATCTCATACTAATGTGCATTTGAGTAAACATGGTGAAAATAGCTAAGTAATGCATTCAGTTTCGCAAAAATGATGCTGTAAATGTGGGCATACCTTAAATCTTAGGGAGATTTAGGTAGAACTTCTTATACCAAACTTGTAGGTCTTAAGGGGGTAAACAACTTTGTCAATTAGAGCTTGGATGGAAAATGGGCTTAACTTAGTGAAAAGGAACTTTTGGTGTTACCCAATAAACACACTCCAAATCTGGCTTATTTAGAATTCTTCATTTTTCTATAACCTAGAGTCCTTCTCATGTAAAGGTCCAATTGGGAAAGTTTTAGGTTATGAAATCTTGAACAACTTTGTCAAAAATACTTTTGGGAGAAAATGGCTAGAAATAGGACTTTTGAATTATCTAAGGAAAATAGTTCTCAGTCCAAACAGAGGGCTGACAGTTAAACTCGAATTTAAATCCAACTTAGAGCCAGAATTTGAAATTGGTTCTTTTGACAAAGTTGTATATCTCAAAAGTTACAACATTTCATTCAATTGGGCCCTTTTCAAATTCGGCGCATAAATTGGTCAAATTTGCGAAAATCAGAAACCTGATTAGCTGGTAAAAGGGATTTTTCCTTTTTCGGAAATTCTTTTCTTTTTCCGTCTCTATGCCAGGTGGGACCCAACCGTCAGTCCGCCCGCGCCAGCGCACGGGGTGGATTCCACCGCTCCTTTGCGCAGTGCACCGAGTCCATACACCGTACACTCTATTTCCGACCTTGGCCCCACCTGTCAGAGTCATTGGTCCATGGACCCGGTTCACCCGCGCGCGCCCTCTTCCCTCACCGCCCGGGCGCGCCCACGCGGCGCCGCGCGCCGAGCGCCGTGGCCACGCGCCGGCCTTCCCGGCCGCCGCGGCCACGCGCCGCTGCCGCGCGCGGACAGCGCGCACGGCGCGCCACCAGGGCGAGGGCGAGGCCGACCCTTTTTCCCGAACCCTCCTCCACGCGCTCGACCTCTCTGACTCTTTTCCTTTTTCGACCTCGCGCCGTCCGCCATTGACGGAGCTCGCGCGAGCTCACCCCCGGCCACTCCTGCCCTCTCCCGAGCTCAACCGCCACCGCGCCGAGCTTCGCCGCCCTCGACTCCACCTTCCCGCCTAGACCGCGTCGCCCGAGACCCCTCCACCCCGGCGTATTGCACCGACGGACCTCGCCGGCCAGGAGCGTTCGTCGCCGTCTCTCCCCGCGGTCTCCCCCGCCGTCTGAGGTAGTGGATAAGGTTACTCGTCCTCCTCTCTCTCTCCCCGACACCTCGCGGCGAGCTTCCGTGCCCCGTAGGGCCGGATTGACGGCGCGCCACCAGAGCTCCTCCTCCTGTCGCGAGGAGGAAGATGACGGGAGGAGGGAGATGGAGTTTTTGCGCTATCGCCCTCCTAGTTTAACAGTTTTATGTTTCTGTACAGAGCGCTGTACGCTGAGTCTTGTAAATCTTGCGTACTAGCCCCTGGGGTTTCGAAATAATCATAATCTAGCCCCTGGTTCTGTTGATTTTTTTTTAAATTGTTTATTTCGGCAGAAATCTTTGAAAAATCCTAGAAAATTCAATAAAAATCAGAAAAATACCAAATCAGTTGCATTGAAATCCTTTTGAATAGATCTGTCTAGGGAATATGATGGTTGAGTAGGAAAAGACAGTTTTGTCCCTGTTTTTGTGCAAGCATGAAAAACCTTGATAAATAGGAAATATGGGTAAAATGAACTCCAAAAATTGTGAAATTTGGGCAGAGGCCTTAGTATTCTGTGTAGGCTCTGTATAAATTTTGGTAGCTCAAATGTTCACTGTTAATTACCATGTTGCCCCTACATGTGATTTTAGCATAGAAATAAATGAGGAAATGTTGTTTATATAGAAATTAGGCTCTAAATAGTTGTGCGTATTTTTATTTGTGCTCCTTATAGCATAAAGAGTTCACTACTGATATGGAATGCCATGCATGTCAAAATTAGTTAGTGTTTTGATATTGATAAGTTCATGCATGTTTAAAATTAATAAATAGAAAATATAGTTTAATTGAAAATTTCTGAATTTAGGGCAGCAACCTTGCTAGTATGGCCTAGGCATAGTATAAGAGTTGGTAGCTTGAATGCTTGCTATATTATCCTTACCTAGTAGTTAAGCATATAGTGAACCATGAAAAAGAGTTCTAGATGATAGTAGACACCGGTTTTTCCGCATAAATCGATGCGATTCAGTCACACCCCCACGTTGTTTTATGTGACAAGATAAGCTATCTTAGATGATGGCTTGTACGATTTCTTAGAAGTTAAACAAGCTTTATCACGAAAGTACATAATACTATTCCATAACCCTTGCTTTCTTGCATTGCACTAATACATGCTCCAATTGCATCATGTCATGCATATAGAGTCCGCGAACGAAGAACCACCGCCAAATCAGCCCGACACAGAGGAACCAGAAGAGGAGTTGCAGCAGGAACCAGAGGGCCAGCAGCAGGAACCCGACTACGCTCCGGAGGAAGCTACTGACCCTAGTGAAGAAGGTAGGCAGGACCATACTCAACCCAGCAAACAAATTATACTTATGATTACGCATATGCATTAGGAATTGCTTGGAACCAATTGCATTAGACTCCCTGGCCGCCCTGGCCCTAGCACCTATACATAGAGTTCGTAGGACGAGTATGCCTAGAAATTGCTAGATACGAGTAGACACGAGTGTGTGGACTCGTCACGTAGGTGTTTTCAAAGTTTCCAAAGCTTACAGTTATATCCATTATTATTACTGCTCATGAATTAAATGGAGACCGGGCGGAGATTTATTTCAGTATATGCTTTTCATGAGGTTGTACTTCGGACTCCGCCCGAGTCGCATAAGGCCCGTTCGCTGTTCGCCTATTGATCGGCATAACATTGCTAGAGTGCTTAACCGGGAAATGGGACCGGTAAAGTCTTTCCTGGGCTCGTCCGAAGCACAGAGACACGTTCCTACCCGCTGGTTGAGAGGAAGGTGGCCCGGGGGAGCTTGGTACTCATGATGGGGAGACCGAGATGTCGGCAGGCTCGTCATGGGGGCACAACCCGGGGGCTAGGCGGGAGTGAATCGAACTTGGGACGAGGCAGGTTAAGATCGGGGCTATATGTGGGAACACGATGGCTAGTAAGCATATACCCCTGGCATGATAGTTATTCCCGGGAATTAAAATCGATTCGAATCGCTGATGCCCACCAGGTGTGGGAATGCCAATGCCTTTGACGTTCAACGTAGTAATTACTTAAACACTCTGGTATTTAATACTCATGATTTTGGAATACCACATGTTTGAATTGAACTGTTTACCTTACCGCAAGTTACTTTTGTGTTAAAGGTTATACAAATGAAGAAAACTTGCTATTTATGTACACATGTTTCTGTTTAAAACTAAAGGCTAAGGATCCACTTGCTAGTAAGCCGCTTCGCGTCAGCCGTAAGCCATTTCCATTAAGACCTACTGAGTAATTAGTACTCAGGGTTTGCCCCCATATTTTGAGCGCAGGTATGGAGTTCATGGTGTGTACTTGTGTTGGAGGCGGGGCATGCCCTCATTTAGGATGAGATAACTGAGTGGCACGAGGGCAACATCGGTGGGCTTGATGTTGTACCTCTAATGCAAATCTTTTGGTGATAACATGGTGACCTATAAACTTATATTTCCGCTGCGAGAAACTTTCGAACTGGCTACCTTATAACCTTATGTTGGACTTGTATTTTATGTAAAAACTGGTTTGTAACTAAGTCTAACTTTATGCTATTCAACTGTCTGTGATGATGTATCTGTTGTGGCTCCATCGTGGGTCAGATGTGTATGATGTCGGTTCCTCTGGGAAAAGGTAATATCGGGGGTCGAATGACTCTCGACGGACGACCGGGTTTAGTTTGGCCTAATCACATTACAAGCCAGAGGAGGCTAATGTGCTTAGTCCGGATTAAATCGGCGGTTCCGCCACAGCTGGTATCAGAGCCGATCATACACAGATAACAGACATATCATCCAGTTTTGATTTGCAAACCTATTTTCGAAAACCCTTTTTCGAAGTATTTGAAAAATGAGAGTATCGATATGCCCATATTAAGGATGTTAGTGAAATACCAGGTGACATCGCTAACATTCTGACTTAGATAGAACTCATATGCATATTCGGTGCTTTGGGAAGCAACATTTCGGCCATAGCCATCCCCAGTACTGGCGGAGCACTATTGGGATTTGCGGACTGTTGTGAACCCTGCATTCATGCTGATAGGGCAGAACTCCTTAAGGGGGGTGGTCACGCCATTGTGACCACTTTTCCTTCAACCAAAATTATAGCTAGATCTTGTTGGCCACCGTTTCTCTCCCCAGCAATTCCCCAGTACTGGAGGAAGACTGGGTGTGTTGGGAGAAATGGCGCCACTACGTCGTCCACCAGACGTAGCTTTAAGAAATTCGTGGATACCACTTCTAGGGTTAGAGTGGTAATGATTGGTCATGGTAATGATGTTGGTATGCGCATGCATTTTTCTGCAGGTACACTAACCACGTGCGAAATTAAGAACGAGTAGAGAATGACTAGTTGCATTAGAGAGTGCCGTGCATACATGTCACCGGATACTCGCTAGTTATATAAATTGTATATAAGGTGTGTGATGTGAGAACGAATAGGACGAGTCATGCATCATGCTTATTTTTACTTGTTCATACTTGGGGGATTATTGTTAAAAGTCAAATAAGTAAAATGAAAGATTCAAAGATGTTTTCTGCACCAATCACCCACTTAACCGTTGAAATTATATGCAACCTATGCCTATCACTGATTAAAGTCTCTTATTTAAAAACAGATGGCCAGGACCAAGCAAACCGCCCGCAAAGCCACCAGTGCGAGGGGACTCCGCGTACAGGAGGGAAGGGCTGCTCCCCTCCCACCAGTGACCCACACCCCTCCTCAGCTTGAGAATGGGGTGGTCCACACCCGTTGCCGTGAGGAGAACGGCCTTGCACAGATCCTTTGTCGGGCTCTGCGAGAGATGAGGCGCAGACCGTGCCCCTTCTTCTCTGTGCAGACAGTGCACGCGGAGGGACACTGCATGGCCAGTGTTGTCCTTCCTTCGAGCCACACCGCGGTCCGGCAGACGATCACCGTCTACGGGGCCAATGAGGAGGACGTTTACGACAAGGTCACCTTAGCAGCCATCACCTCACGACTGGAGGAGGAAGATGGACTTTTTGCGCTGTCGCCCTTCCATTTTAACAGTTTTACATTTCCATACAAAGCGCTGTACGCTGAGTCTTGTAAATCTTGCATGTTAGCCCTCAGAAACTACGGATATTTATGTTTAGGTCCTGAATCTGTATAGTTTCGATTTAAAATGCTATTAAAAAGGCTGAGACTTTGGAAAAATCGTAGTAAAGTGAATAAAAATCCAAAAATAGCAAACTTTGTTGCTTTGAACTCCCCTTAAGTAAATCCACAGAATGGATATGATGGTTGAGTAGGAAAAGACAGTTTTGCCCCTGATTTTGTGTAAATATGAAAAACCCTAATAAATAAGAAATGTGGACTAATTGACCTTCAAAAAAATTGCCAAACTTGGACAGCAGGGTTGTTAAGGCATAAAGGTTCACTGTGATTTTTGGTAGCTCAAGTGTTCACTGGTTAATTACTGTTTTGCCCCTACATGTGATTTTAGCATAGAAATAAATGAGAAAATGATATTTATATAGAAGTTGTGTTCTAAATGGTTATACACATTTTATTTGTGCTCCCTGTAGTATAAAGAACTCACTGTTGAAATGGAGCTCTATACATGTCAAGAATAGTTAGTATTTTGAAATTAATAAGTTCATGCATGTTAAATTAATAAATAGGAAATGTGGGTCAAAAACTTCAATTCTGGGCAGCAATATTGCTAGTATACCTAAACTTAGTATAAGAATTTGATAGCTTAAATGCTTGCTGTATATTTACTATTTTACCCTTGCCTAGTAAACAAGCAATTTTTTTTTAACAAAGGAAAAGGGTTTTAGATAAAAGTAAGCTTCGGTCACTTCACACTAAGCGATACTACCTCGCCACGCGCACCCACGTTGTTTTATGTGACAAGCCAAGCTATTGTAGGTGATGGCTTGTACGATTTCTTAATGCTAAACAAGTCTCATCACAAAAATGCATAATGTTATTCCATAAACCCTAGTTTATTGCATTGCACTCGCATCATGAAGCAAGCGTTGCACTAATACATGCTCCAATTGCACCATGTCACGCATATAGATTCCACGAACGAAGGACAACCGCCGAACCAGCCCGTCACAGAGGAACCAGAAGAGGAGTTGCACCAGGAACCAGAGGGCCAGCAGCAGGAACCCGACTACGCTCCGGAAGAAGCTACTGACCCTAGTGAGGAAGGTAGGCAGGACCATACTCAACCCAGCAAACAAATTATACTTATGATTACGCATATGCATTAGGAATTGCTTGGAACCAATTGCATTAGACTCCCTGGCCGCCCTGGCCCTAGCACCTATACATAGAGTTCGTAGGACGAGTATGCCTAGAAATTGCTAGGTACGAGTAGACACGAGTGTGTGGACTCGTCTCGTAGGTGTTTTCAAAGTTACAAAAGCTTACAGTTATATCATTTATTATTGTTACTCATGAATTAAATGGAGACCGGGCGGAAATTTATTTCAGTATATGCTTTTCATGAGGTTGCACCTTGGACTCCGCCCGAGTCGTTTAAGGCCCGTCCGCTGTTCGTCTGCTGATCGGCATAACATTGCTAAAGTGCTTATCCGGGGAATGGGACCGGAAAAGTCTTTCCTGGGCTCGTCCGAAGCACAGAGACACGTTCCTACCCGCTGGTTGAGAGGAAGGTGGCCCGGGGGAGCTTAGTACTCATGACGGGGAGACCGAGATGTCGGCAGGCTCGTCATGGGGTCACAACCCGGGGGCTAGGCGGGAGTGAATCGAACTTGGGACGAGGCAGGTTAAGATTGGGGCTATATGTGGGAACGCGGTGGCTAGTAAGCATATACCCCTAGCATGATAGTTATTCCTGGGAATTAAAAATCGATTCTAATCGCTGATGCCTACCAGGTGTGGGAATGCCAATATTACTGTCGGGCAACGTAGTAATTACTTAAACTCTCGGTATTTTAATACTCATGGTTTTTGGAATACTACATGTTTGAACTGAGTTGTTACCTTACTGTAATTTACTATTATGTTGGTAATCATACGGACAATGAAAACTTGCTGTTTATGTTACATATGTTACTGTTAAAAACTAAAGGCTAAGGATCCACTTGTTAGTAAGCTGCTTCGCGTCAGCCGTAAGCCAAATCCATTAAGACCTACTGAGTAATTAGTACTCAGGGTTTGCCCCCATATTTTAAGCGCAGGTATGGAATTCATGGTGTGCACTTGTGTTGGGGGCGGAGCGTGTCCTCATTTAGGATGAGATGACATGAGTGGCACGAGGGCAACATCGGTGGGCTCGATGTTGTTACCTCTAGTGCAAATCTTTTGGTGGTATCATGGTGACCTATAAACTTATATTTCCGCTGCGAGAAACATTCGAACTTGCTATCTTATAACTTTATGTTGGACTTGTATTTTATGTAAAAACTGGTTTGTAACTAAGTCTAACTTTATGCTATTCAATTGCCTGTGATGATGTTTCTGTTGTGGCTCCATCGTGAGTCAGATGTGTATGATGTCGGTTCCTCTGGGAAAAGGTAATATCGGGAGTCGAATGACTCTCGACGGACGACCGGGTTTAGTTCGGTCTAATTGCACTGCAAGCCAGAGGTGGCAGGTGTGCTTAGCCCGGATTAAATCGGCGGTTCCGCCACAGTTGGCCGTCGGGCTGGCGGCCAGGTGGCTCGGCGATGCGCCTCCCTCGCCGCGAATCCTTGGCGCTTGCCGTGCTTGCTAGCAAGGAGGAAGGGCGGAAGAGAAGAATCCCGGCTGCGCGGCTTGGTGAAGGAGAATCCCGGCGGCGTCCATGGCGTGGTGGCAGACCTAGGGTTCTAGGAGATGGATGGAGGCTGTGGGATTGCGCGGTGGAGGGGCAACGGCCTAGAGCTCGTGAGACGGTGGACGAGGTCCGGGATGCGGCGGCTGCCAAGGATCCTTTAGGCGGCGGCTGATGCCGAGGTCGGGGTACCGAGGAGGGAGGACGGAAAGGACAGGGTGGGGCAAGCAGCCGGGCAGGGAAGGAGGCCGAAGTTTGACCGGTCCAACCGGTATTAGCTGCAGGATCAAAATCGGGGGAATAGACCCCCCCCCTTCCAACCCCCAGAAACGAACGCAGCCGTAGGAGCTCCGCGTCGCCCGAAACCCGTTAACCACTGGATCCATGCAGCTTGCAACATTGGCTGTCCGATACGGGCTTCTCGCCCGTTAACTCGCAAGCCCGGGTCGTCGCGAGGATTCGCGAACCCTCCGCGACTCTGCTCCCAAGTACGGTGCCCACTCCGCCACCCTCCTCCCTCTGCCTGTCCCTCCCTCCTCCCGCCGGCACCGCGCACCGCTATGCTGGCCTTGGTGCGCCTCTGCCGGCCGCCGCGCCCTCCCTCCACCAGCCCCCACGCACACCACTTCTGCGGCTGCGCGCCGCCTCGACCGCGCAGCAGCCAAGGCCGCCGCCGTCGCGCCGCCTCCTCCACGACCGCACGCCGTCACTCCCCACCTCCTCCGCAGCCGTGCGTCGCCTCCTTTCTGCCTTCGCCGTGGCTCAGCCGAGCTAGGGCCCCTGCGCTGCCTCCTCCTAGCTAAGCCGTCGCCGCTCCTCCTCTTCCTGGCCGCCGTGCCCTCTCCGCCGGCCGCAGCGTGCGCCTCCACTAGCAACCGCGCCCTCGTGCCTCCTCCACGGCCAGGCAGCCCTCGTGCCACCTACGACCCTCCGCCGCCGGGCCTCCTCTGCCTCTGATTGGCCGCCGCCACCGGGATTCGTGCTGCGCCGCCGCCCCGGTCGCGCGGCCCCTCTGCCAGCCCGTCTCCGCGCCGCCTCTTTCTTCTCAGGCGGTAATGGCGTGGTGCCAGCGCCGAGGTGGCACACGGCCTTCCTCTCTGCAGATGTCGATGTCGTTGGGGGAGCGCGAGCGCACTTCAGCACGAGCGACGGCCGAGGAAGCGCAGGGACGAGGGTGAGCGCTCCTCGTTGTGGGCGTGGGAGCCACAGACAGTCCTTCCTCGCTGTGGAGGCCGAAGCCTCGCCGCGGGCGTGCAAGAGCACCTCGCCCACGAGCGCAGACGCTCGCTGCGGACCTCACAGCGAAGGCAAGCAGTGGCAAACTGCGGTGCTAGGCGCCCAGGCCCGAGCAACGAGAGCTCGCGGCGGACCTCACGACAAAGCGGCCGCAGGCCGTGGTGCGGAGCTTGCAGGGGCCAACAGCCAGCAAGAATTCGCGTGGCTTCGGGGCTTGCGTGGCCAGTGCATGACGCACAACCTGCAGAGCTCGCGGCAGCAAACTACGATGCGTACTGTGCGGATCTCGTGGCGGCGAGCTATGCTAAGACCCAAAGGTCTTCTCTAAAATTTAATATCGTACTATTTTAAAATTTTAATATTAAACTGTCAGTATTGTTCTGCACCGTAGATAAAAAAAATAGTTAAAACAGTGATAAAAGATACGAAGACAAAAAAGCTTCTGGTTTCAGCCTCACCTGGTGAAACAAGACAAATGCACTGCGCACTCCTCTCAAGTCAAGCCAGAAGGGGTCCACTGGGCCTCGCATAGTGGACTCTGTGCTTTGCTCTGCTGCCTGTACTTGTGATCAGCGAAAGCTTCTCGAGAGCAGCAAATATCAAGACCGCAGGTTTTATCCACTGTAATCATTGTGCAGTGTTTCCGTCATCATCAGTTCAACATGCATGCTCCTGACACTCGCTGCATATGTTGCCCTTCTCCATGGCCCTTAACAGTTTAAGTAAAGGAAAGCGAGGGAAAAGCAATCGTGCGTGCGCTTTAGGGCGCGATTGGTTGCCCGTGCAAGGCTGAACTCTCCTCAGTCTGGCCGAAAGGATGCAAATTTACTGTTCCAAGCTGCATCTCCGCTCGCTGCATGTAAGCACGGGAACCAATGTGGCTTTTTATCATTTTTTTATTGTATCTCTTAATTGATATATTTTATCATCAAACCGGTTCCATATTTGTGTTCCCCACACTTTTATGATTAAAACTACACTTGATATATAAATTTCACTAAAAATATTTTTTTATTTTTTATTCTTCATCCACCTAAACTTTAATACAGACAACCAAACAACATCTATACTCAGCCTGCATGAACTAATATAGACAACCATACAAAAATCTTTTGCATGAGCTTAGCCTGGCTCAGGCCAACCAGACTCACTGATGCGAGCCAGGCTAGGCTCATACAGCCAACCAGGCCCTTGACCAACGGGATATGCAGGTTCCATCCAACTCGCATATCATATCTGGATGTTGCTCCGCCGCTCAGCTCGTGCAGCGCACCTGGTATATGCAACGGAAACTCTGTATGTTGCCTATAGAGTTATAGACGGAAATAGTAGGAGTACTATGTATTCAGTAGCACTGTGCTTCACAAGTCCGCAGCACAAAAAGCCTTTGAATTTTGACGGAGAAAAATGGGGATGCGATACTCGGTGTAGCAAAACAGAACACGAAGCTTAGTTGGAAAAAAAGCGTTGAAAAGCGGAAAGAAAGCACCTACTTACTTATGCATGAGTAGAAAAAGAAATACCAAATCTGTAGAGGTGCAAATGGTGTGGATAATTATCCGAACCGATTCGATCCGAATCCTAATTATAAGGATATGGATGAGTTATTTTTATATCCATGGATAATCCGAATCCGACTTACGTGCGGATGCGGAGTAGGATACGGTATCACTAAAATCCGACGGATATGGAGTATCCGATATTTGAATATGGATTATCTGATGTTTATAATAGGATAATATCGGATTAGTTTGGCAAATACATAAGGGTCAAAGATAATTGATTTGTGCCAAAAATACTGTCACTATTATTTTTATTACCGATATGTAAATTATGATGTGAACAATTATACTTAAGTTTATGAATTATTGATCATTGTAAAAAAATTACATGTAAGCATGTATTATCCGATGTTTTTCAAATCCGTTTCCGCTCCGACACCAATCCGACTCCGCACAATTTCCGATATCCTAAAAAATCCGTATCCATATCCGTAACCGAATAATATCCGCTCCGCTTCGAGTCCGACAAAATAAATAGAATTAGGATATAGAAAAAATATTATCCGCTCCGATCCAATCCGTTTGCATCCCTACAAATCCGAATCAGAAGGAAAGATGCGTCGATCGCTTTCAAAGGCAACCACGTCACTTCAGGAGGCCGCAAGAACAGAGCTTGAAGGGCCGGGGGATATGGGGAGCAGAGCAAGGGCAATGGAATTAAATCAGTGGAGCTGGAGCAGACCCAACACCACCAATACGCACACGGCCATGAAAACATTTATTTACAGCGGAAAAATTAATATCCAGTAATCGACCCGCTTCATGGCACCGGGCCGTGATCAGACTCACTGAGCTATGAACAGAGCAGAGGAACGGGAGGTCTCGTCTCGAGCTTCCAGATGCCATCAAGCGAGTCCTAGAACACCCCGCACCACCACCACCACCATTTAGCATACTAGGTGGAACAAGTCACAAGGGGATGCTTCGTCTCACTTCATGTTGCTCCAACCGACGCCGTCCGGGCCGCGCCGGGATGCCCGCCGCCACCGGCATCGAGCCGCACCAGGGCGCCTACGAGGAGCGCGGCCACCGCCGCGAAGACGGTCGCCTTGGCGAGGAGGCGGCCCAAGAAAGGCCCCCCAGCCCTCCCGCCGCCCGCGTTGGCACCGGCGAGCGCCCGCACGTGCGCGAGCAGGAGCGCGAGGGTGAGGACGAAGGTGACCAGAACCGCCGGGGCGAACGCGGGCGCTGCGACGCCCGCGAGGCCGCCGCCGCTCTGCTCCGTCCGTGGGGCAGTCGCTTGCTCCAAGAGGTCGAGGTTGCAGAAGGCGGCATAGAAGCCGAGCAGAATGGTGGCGGAAGCCATGGCCGTGGCGGGGCGCCGGGCGGCCACCGGGGCTCTCTCGGGTTGCAGGGGAAGGGGAGGAAGCGAATGGTTCCCGAACGGACCCGACCGATCGTTCGGCTCGGGTGGGATGTTATAGCAGAAAGGACGGTGGGGATGGAGCTATAGCCCACCTGGCGATTCGTGCGCGCCACCCCCATTGATGGGCGATTTTGAGAGGAGAGACGTGCCGGCCGGCTATTGGTCGGGCCTCACGGGCACCGGCGGTGCACTTGGTCCTAGAACAAAGGATACCCGATACCAAACTTGCCACCCATCCACGTATGCACGGCGAACACACGTGCCTCGCCTCGTGTTGATTTGTTGGCGGGAGAGGCGGACCAGGAGGACATTGCCGCCGCCGCCGCCATGACGCGTGACTTTGAGTCCGCGTGAGCAGACGACCAGACGTTGTTTCTTGTTTGCTAGCTTTGCCGACACACCAGAAGAGCCGGTTGCCTAATTGTTGCATCTCGAGACGGTGCTTGGTGCTCACAGTTGATGTCGTTGCAAACAAACGCTTATCAGATCCAGCAACACCTGCGACACGAGCCCTAGCCCGCTCTCACCACTTGTGCCGATTCCAATTTCCTCTCGACGATCATGCACGTACGCATTCTGTTCTAGAGCTAGCGCTGGTGTGCGTCTGATCCCCCTCTCCCACGCTCGTAGCTGCGTGCAGACGTTCTTCTTAACCATCAGTTGGAGCACATCAGTTCATTGGTCGTCAAGTCTTGTGGCTGAGTTGAGTTCCTGTCAAGCACGGAACCTCCTGGGCCAGCGAACCTTCCATTGCGAAAAAGTCTACGGCTGCATCCGCAGCCAAACATCTTAAGATCCGGTGCTCGTTCGGCTGCAACAGTGCAATTTTTATTTGAAGCAACGGGAGTCTGTAATATGTTAGTGCTTCTCTCACCCGTGCCCTAAACTTTTTGGGCACTTGGCCTACGAGTTGGACTAGGAGACATAACGAGCCCTCCCTCCCTCTCTAGTATATACAAACTGTTGGTACTTCCAATAATAAACAATGCAATCTCGATGGAACGACACACCTGCAGCCTGCAGGTTCGCGCTGCCCCAATTCCCTCGTTCCTTGAATGGAGATGGAGAATTCAACAAACGGCGACGACCATGGCCCGGCAAGTCATAGGGCAAAAAGGACCCGTCCTTTGCCTGCCCCCGTACCGCGTACGTACGTTAGCCTATTCCTAGACAACACATGATTTTTTTAGAATTAAAAGGGACCACACCCCCTGTCTTTTAACCAAGTCAAAAGGCCAGTACCACTGTTTACAGCATTTGTTTTAACAAACCAGCAAAAACCAACGAGGCACCAGAAAACATTAGCCAAGCTAAGAAACTACTACTCGGACAGCTAGAACAAGCTACCAAGAACCAAGACCCTATTAACAGCAACCAGCACCAATTACAGGCCTACTCAACTGGACCTTCTCGCGCTGTCTTCAACTTAGCACCGAAGCATCTCACAACAGAACCACCATCAGAGACAGTCTTTTCTTCAATAGCTTCAGACGTCCAAGCAGCTCCCGGTATCTTTTCCTCCGGACACAGCACCACCCAATTTTGGGCTAATCACCAGATCATCAGTAGAAGAACCTCCATATTCTTCCACGATGCGTGCTGAGAACAGATCTCATTAATTCCTTACTTTTTACACACCCCATAAAGCCGCCAAACAAATAATGTTAGGCACTACACCGATTCTTCTAAATCTAGGATATCTGAAACAACTTTCCACGTCTTATAGCTAGGGTTTCAATAAAAATATTTCCGATGTGTGCACCCTCCCCAGGCGGACGGGCCCACGTATAGTATAGTTGGTTTGTCAATCCCTAGAAACTTAGCTAAGCTAATCAGTGCAGGCAACATACAAAACAACTACCGAATTCTGTTTGCTCGGGCAACCAAACACGAGTGGGTCCTCGCTCCTCGCATGCGATCGGCCCTTGCGCTTTGTATACTCACGTAGAGGTACTTGAACACGTACGGTTACGAAGCGATCGGTCGGGCAAGAAATAAGGAAAAGAAAAAAATAAATTAATACAAAGGAGGGCTATTTGATTGACGTCCTTTCTTTTCATTAAATCCAAGATAAAGAAAGTACCATGTGAATATGTTACAAAATATGGTGAGAAAATAAAAGACGAAAGGATGAAAACATTTTTTTTATTGGTTTTGGATCATTTTTAATTCTTTCTAAATTTTTTTCAACCTGCGTAGTGGAACCAACGTGAGAGAAACACTGCGACCATCGTATAAAAAGTTTTTCCTAAAACTCGCTCTTTTATTCTTTTTATATTTATATTCAAACCACCTCCGATCATTTTCGTTTGGTTGCTGTCTGTCGTCGTCGACCTAATCTCAAACGAACGGCTGTGGAGGAGCTGCAGGCATGGCAGCCCTTCTTCTTAATTTTCTCCGTTTCTCAGATGCCGCAAGGGCCGGCCGGCAGAGACGAAAATTAACCGACCCATGAGCGAAACGTGGACGAGCTAGTCGCTTTCAGCAAGTTGCCAAGCAGGGTCCGCCAGTTTTTTTCCACATAGCCGCGCAATGGCGGCGGATGTGTCGGCCCGTCAGCCTGGCCCGGCCCCGCCGGCCGTCCAGTCCACTGCCTCTCAAAGTCTCACCTGGTGGTCACTCCTCCGAGTATACATGTCCACACCAGGTTGGTCCGGCGGGCGGCCCATCGCCCGGCACGCCTTGGCACGGCCCAACAGTCGGTGTGCCCGGGCTAGCCCGGCACGCAGCCCATGCCGTGCTTGGGCGGCCAAGCCAGCCCGTGATGCAGGCACAAGCCCGACATGCTTAACAGGCCAGCCCGGCTTCAGCCCGCTACTCCCTAGGGAGTATATATTATGATACCCCCAGCATCTCAAGAGCACTAACACACGATTAGATATATGCCAATGAAGTTTTACAATGTAATCGTGTCTCCAGAGAAACATGACTTAGGTGAAGAAACCACTGAGTCCAAAATGTGTCTATGTAAAAGACAAAACCTCCCGTTGGTTGGATGGGTAGTTCAGATTATATTAGCTTTCGAGTAAAACATCAAATATAAAAGTTTTGATTTAATATGTGTCCATCAACTTTGCTATTATGAGCATCTTCTAAATTACATGGTGAGAGGTTCGAAAAATCCAAGTCAAAACCATCCATACTTAGAATAATTCTTAACTCTGGGTTTTCAGCTCTTCTCTAAATTTCTTTCTGAAATTACTTTTGAATTCACTATAGCACTTCAAAATCTTTCTGACTATGAAATGAAATTAAACTCATCACTTTTCAAATGCATGTGAACCTGATTTGGTACTTCAAAAGCTTGAAACAAAAAAGGTTATACATAAATTGAAACTGCAGTTTGGCCTGACCCTTGCACATGTTAGATCATATATTTCAAAATCTGTGATGTTTCAAAGAAAATTTTGTTTACCAAACTTGTAGAGGACCTAAGGATGGACAATTTTGGTATTTGTACTGGTGACATGCAGAAAAGTTTGGATAGAGGTTTGGGTCATCCTCTGTCAACATGTGAAATTTGACCAAACTTGACTTGAACAGTAAATTCAAATTTATGTAAAACAAAAGATCTATTCATCCAAAACTTTATATAAGAAAGTTATATATAATGAAAATATCAACAACATTGGTATAATACACTTGGTATGAAAATGGAAATAAAATAGACTTTATGAATTTTTAAGTTGGGAATGCACCCTGGTCAAACCTCAGCCAAGTCACTTCAATGCAAATTTAAACCCAACTTTACTAAAGAATATGGTATCAAAGTTTATAATAAAGTTGTAGTACGACAGATTTTGAATGTTTCTTGTATTTTGAGAATTACTTGTTTCGGCAGTTTAGTTGCTCAAAAACGTAAGATCAAAATATGTGTTCAATCGGTCAAACTGGGATTTTCCCATTTTCCTCTTCCATTTTTCCCTCCTGTGTCTCTTACAGGTAGGGCCCACCGCTCGGCCGGCCGACCATGCCCAGGGCAGTGCTCGCCACGTGGCCATGGCTGCCAGCCGAAGCTGGGCACGCGGCGTCCACGCCCTGCTCGCCTCCCCCGCGCCCCTGGTTTTCCTGCGAGTGGAAGCGAAGCCGCGCCTCTCGCCTCTCACTCTCGCTGCCCTCGCTCCCCATCCCCTGCTGATCTCATGTCCAGAGCGCCGACGCCATGGGAGCCGCCGCTGCGAGCTTGTGTGCCGGTCGCCTCCGGCCTTCTCTCGTCGAGCTAGCACAAGCATCAGAGGTGCCACGACCTTCTCCACCAAACGCCCCAAGTTTCGAGTGCCGCCATCGCCCTAGCGGCCTCCTCACGTGCGCCACCCATGCCGCTCCCCTCACCCCGGTTCATCGCCATGGAACGCCCTCTCCAGGCCATCCTCGTGCCTCCGTAGCGCGTCTCCTCTGGTGCGCCGTCTTCCCTCGCAGCTCACACGCTCTTCCTCGGCCCTCTGTCTTCGCCGGAACCGACGGATTGAGCCGGCACCACCACCACCGTCAAGCCGCGATGACCCGCAGTTCATGCCCAGTTCATGCCACGTTCCCCGTGCCTCTCCTCCTCGCCGTCGGCCGAAAACCGAGGGATCTGGGAGCCCTTAAACGAGAACACCTCCCGCACCACGGCGCCGCCGATCTTGCTGCCCCTACAAGGGACCGCCACGCGATGGAACGCCCGCCACCACGCGCCTCCTGCCTGTGTCGAGAGGAAGAAGAAAGAAGAAGGTGGTTTTACAAAAATCCCCCTGTTTCTATTCATTTAACGCGCTCTGATTCAATCCCTGTTCCCTGAGTCATAAATCTTTCCTGTGCGGGCCCTTGACACATAGGGTTAATTAGATTTGGGTCCCTTCAGGGGGTAATATTTAACTATTTTCCGGATTTGGCATATGAATTTTGAAATGGTCTAGAAATTAGTAGGAAAATCACAAAAATATGAAACTTATTTTGTTGGATTGCTTGTGAGTAGATCTATGCTGTGGAATAGGCTTTGCTGAGTGAAATGACTGTTTTGCCCCTGCTTTGATGTATGCATTGTTTTAGAAGTTAATTAGCGAAAGTGGACCAAATGAGCTCCAAAAATCATGAAATTTGGACCCTGATCATGTTTACATATATGTTTTCATATGCATTTCTTTAAACCCCAGCACTCACTGTTAATTATAGATCTACCCCTAGTTCTATTAATTAGTACATTTTATATATATGAAAATGCATGCTACATAAAATTTGTCCAGAAAAATCCATGGAAATTGTATTGTTCTCATTTGGTCAAGTGTAGCCTAAAAATAAAGTTTCACGTGCATTACTTGCTGTTTGCTAGGTGATTTGAGTATGAAAAATGCTATAATGATTTAAATAACAAAATAGAAAAGTTCTATTTAGTGTATTACAAAAATTCCACCAAAATGTTTGTAGCTATGTTACAGTGTATGTATACTTGTGTGAATTGTTTATGAATTTTGGTTGCTATTACTTGAAGGGTCCATTAATAGTCATTTAGTATGCTTAAAAATGAAGAAAATAAAGCGGGGATGACAGTGGGCATGCATGCTTTGAGTTTATCATTTCTTCTATCTAATATGCTTGATATGTACGAACTTATGTATAGATTAGCCCCACCCTTTGTGCAAATATTTTGTGGTCGAAACCATAAAGCAACACTACTGTCATTATGCTAAGTATAGTTAATCAAAACTAGTAGTCATTACATATCTAAATATTAAACATGATCTATGCTTGGCTTATACGTGACATGATAGGAGCAATTACAAACTTAATGCATTTTCATGTGCTCCTTCCATGCATTGCCTTTGTGAATAGTTGATTGTAGAATTGCGGACTTGCGATCCCATTAAAATACTCAATTACCTTTTTTATGTCCGTGAAATGATTATTCGTATGTGTGCTTAATGTTCATGCATCTCATTCATTGCATCATGCATATCATATTCATATAGGGACGCTTATTGCAGATATGTGATCAAAGGAGGCAACGTGTGGATCTACATCAACCAATGGTGGTCCAAAAGATCAACTAAGCCCCAAGCACGATCTGGAGGGCCCATCAGTCGTGTTTGGACGGATGAGTTATCCAAGTGATCAATGGGTTGCCTGGGGCAAAGCCTCACAACCCGGCAGACTAACTTTAGATTAGTTTGTTCAAGTTCTCAACAACAAAGGTAGGCCCCTTAGGCATTTACACCTATTTAGAAAGTCCCACCACCCTATATTTGTTTGTGCATTACGTTCAAGAGTTGTATGAAACCCCACGTGCATAAATTTCTGATATACTAATCCCACTACCCTATATTTATTTGTGCATTACGTTCAGAAGTTGTATGAAACCCCACGTGCATAAATTCCTGATATCCTAAGTAGTATGGATAGGTCGAAGTCTATGCTTAGCCATGCTTTGACGGTAGAAATCGAGTGAAGATATTCACTCGCGAGATGAAAGGGCACCGCTCAAAATGGTTTTCGGAAAACTCTAATTCGAAAGCAATATGATACGATGTGATGGAAATATGATGGCATAAGTTTACTTTGGTGGTGTGCGTTGTTGTATCATTGGCTTTGCCCGAGTCGTTTAAAGCCCTTTCGTTGTTTGCCTGCTGGTCGGCGTAACATTACTAGAGTGCTTATCCGGGTTGTGGAACCGATGAATGTCTTATCTGGGCTCGTCCGGAGCTTTCGAGGTGCCGCCCATCCACTAGATGGAGGCAGAAGGTCTAGAGGAGCTTTGTACTCATGGCGGGAAGACCGAGATGTCGGCAGGCTCGCCATGGGGCACAACCCAGGGGTTAGGTGGGGGCGCTTTGAATTTTGGGATGAGACAGGTGGAGATGGAGGATATATGTGGAAACGCGATGGCCAGTAAGCATATACCCCTGACATGATAGTTATTTCTAGGAATTAAAATCGATTCGAATCGCTGATGCTCACCAGGTGTGAGAATGTCAATATCACTGACGGGCAACATAGTAATAACTTTAATACGTCATCTATTTAGTCATGCTTTTTATTACTACATATTTATACTTGTATGTTTACATTTCTGCAAGTTAATTTATGATGATCTATGTGTTGAGGATATTGAGATATATGGATTATGAGTTATGATGATAATAATTGATGGATCAATTCAACTTATGCTTATAAAAAAAAAGTAAGGACTCACCCTTAGTAAGCTTATGCGGGTTAGAGTCAAGTCCACAAAAAGCTTTTTATACTCTTAAATGTGTCAGGCTGATACCGCCCACGGGTAAGTCCTACGAGTACCCCACGTACCCATCCTTTGTTGTTGATATTTTTTTAGGTACATGGCAATTTGTGATCGAGGATGACAACGGTGGGCTCGATGTCATGCCTTGATATTTTACTTCCGCTGCACATTTGCATCTATATATAATCATATGTATTCCGCTGCGAGAGTATTTTTGAAACTCTATTTCAATATGATTGTGTATCATTTTGAGAAATGGTTTTATACTAAATCAAACTATGTTTGTATGAAATGATGGGTTGTTGTAATGGTTGTGGCTTTCTTGAGGGCTTAACGTGTATGATGTTGGCATCCCTAGGTGATAGTTACATCGAGTGTCCGTTAGGGTAGCTCGACGGACTACCGGGTGTATTTCGGTCTAAGTACACTGCGAGCCAAAGTGGCAAGTGTGCTTAGCTCAGATTAAATCGGCGGTTCCGCCACATATATATCCCCGCTGCCCTCCCCCGTAACCCTAATCCGTTCACCCCCTTCCCCCTCCCCAGCAGCCGCCAGCCGCCTCACCTCACCTTGTCTTTCGTCCTATCCCAAGCTCTCTCCTTCCTCTCGCTTTGTCTCCGCCCTCTTCTCCCTTCGCCCGCGCCGCTTCTTTGCACCCCGCCTCCTCGGCCGACGACGCGAACGTGAGCAGAGGAGTGCCGCCGGTGTCCAGTGCCGCCGTGTGGCCCCTCGCCGGCAACCGCGCTCCCTCAAGGGTGAGCGTGGCGCCGTCGAGTGGCCTCGCGGTGGTGCTCCTCGGGGGGGAGGGAGGCGCACGTGCTCTCTCCACCTCCGGGGTTCATGGCGACGACTGCTGGTGGTAGGGCCGCCACCCTCTCCTTGACCGTCGACGGCCAAGGTGTGTGTTCTGGGGCTTCCTTCTTCTTGCTCTGGATGATGCGCAGGTGGGGATTCTTGGTTTAGGGTTAGGGTTTCGATTCGGATCCCCTAGTGGGTGGGGATGCTCTGGTGGATCTGGGCACAGGGCACGGCACGGCACGGCCAGGCTGGACGTGCCTCCGGCACGGCATGGCCCGTGTAAGGTTAGCCGTGCCGTGTCTAGGCAAGAAAGGTGGCATGCCGCCGTGCCGTTCCTGGGCACGGTGAAGCCGTGCCTGTCCAGGCGTGCCCGTGCCGAGACCAGCACGCTCATTTGGACACGTATACCTCCGAGTCTCCGACGTGTCTGATTCTTCTCTGTCCGGATGTGGTTGCGAGAGGACGGATCGGAGGACCGGGCCGTCGTGCACATGCGCACAAGTCTAAGTGTCTGACCAAGACCAAGTCACAACCTCGCCAATGCTTAGCTTCTCCAACTTCCCCGTCCTGACTGTGCTTTGTCTGCAGATCGGTTGGTGGTCGATGCATGCGTGCCGCCACCAGCCCACCATGCCGGTTTGAACAGCTTCAGCCTTCAGGTCATCAGGTGGACTGCACTCAGCACGTACTGCAATGGACGCCGTATAAGTACTCTCGCAGCCTCGTGCCTGTCGTCGTCCATGGACGACGGAAACAGACGTAACAGGCAAATTTCCGATGGCTGAATAGACGCAACGGAACCGATGGCTGAATAGACGCAAGATGTTCATCCAATCTGCAAGGACAATTTCCGGATAAGTCCAGTTCTGTGTTCGGTGCTCCCCTCTCCGGCACGGTGGCGATGGTGCGTTCTCTTACAGTATATACCTTCCGTTCTTTTTTCATATATAAGATACAATATCGTTTATTTTACTGTGACTTGCTTGGACATCTCTTTTGAGGACTTTGTCGTGGTGGAAGATGCTTCTGATGATGAGGAAGCTGTCTCAGGGTTGTGTGAGCATTTGGAGGACTACACCTTTGTCAATGTTGCCACTGGCAGCTTCACCCTGTCTACTGAAGAACCCCAACAGCCAAATCTTGGCTTGGAGGAGACAACTTACACCTCGGATGACACGGAGATGGATAGCGTGGACCTTGCTTGTCCTCCTATAATGGCCTCTCTGCAAATGGCTCCATTGGCGATGACAACAATAACGCGTCGACGCAAGTCTTACAACCAATCTTCACTCCGTCGAAGCACTCGGTTGGCCCAACGCAAAATGCTACCAGACTTGGGGTTTATGGGGAATGATGGGAAGCTCAATGATGCTGCGTTTAATGACTGTGCAAGGTGCTTGAAGGAGCTAGTGCCACCAGACGTTCTCAAGTCGCTCATGCATTTGAAGGGTCGTGCCTTTTGGGACCTTGTGGCAGAGTTTTTGCCTCTTCTTTAGGCTATGGAGCTAGTTCGGGCTCCTTCGGTTGCCTTGCTTGTGTTGTTGTCGTCGTGTTGTTTTTCTGTCTGTCGTTTTTCTCGTGAGTTGTAGTTGCTAGTCAGTAGTTTTTAGTTTGAGTTGAGTTGTTCTTTCCGCTGTTGTTAGCATTGTTGTCGAGTCTTTTGTTGGTTGTTGTACCCATTCTGTGGGTTCTCTTCTTTATTAATATAATCGGCAGCTTTCCTGTCTGTTTCGTTTCAAAAAACAAAACGATAGTTTGAGCATAATTTATATTTTTGTTTGCATAAACTTTTTAATAAAACAAATGGTTAGTTGAAAAAATAAAAGCCGCCCATTAAGCGTAATCCAACGGTTTAGAAATAGGTGGTACCACGGTATCCGTACTAAATAAGTAAGTCCGGAACCAAAAAATTTTATTATTTATTTTAATTATTCAATAATTCAGCTAGAAAAATTAAAATACGGTACCGGTAGGTATTTTTTCAACCACTGTAAAATGTCTCCTGAAACAAAAGAATTTTTTTTGTTTCTGTGTTTTTCTGTCAAATTGGAGTGTTTCGTTGAAATTTTTACGTGGTTCTTATCAAATTCCCACATTCAAAATGGACCCTAAAATGGGCTGGAGCACGTCTTGATCTCCCTCATTTTAAAATTGTGACAGCGCACATCAAGAGACATCGGTCGTTAAGCACTTAAGCGTTCCTTGCGACCTAAGGTTGGAGTTTTTTTTTTTTTTTTGAGCTGGTCAGGTGGATAAGTTTGACGGGAATTCTTAGGATGTGAAATTGTATCATTCGACCGACCGGATGCCATATAATCCTGCATCTTTAAAATGGGCTGGGCGAGACATGCATGTCATATATATATAGTGGACAATAATGTGCTATTTTACTTGTAGCGTCGTTCCCCCTTTTATTTCTCATCTTTGAAAAGTATTATGGTGACCCTTGCTCCTTTCAGCCTGACTACAGTGTTATATACTGGCATGGGGCGCGCCATTCATCTTTGACTGTTGAAAAGCTACAACTGCATTGGTTTCCGGATTTTAAAAATCCATCTAGATCGATCCTGGTGTGCATGGAATCAGATTTTTCTCAAACAGACATCTAGATCTAGCACCCAACAACTACTACAAGATTATTACTAAATTAGCTCATGATCAGAATTGGTTCATCTCGGTATGATTTCTTCGTACCGTCTCCAACGGTTTGTCTATATGCTTGTCTATCCACTGTTCTAACTATCTTCTTTTCTATTTACAGTAGTGTTACAGTATCGATTTGTATTATAGACAGCGCATTTACATGCTCCGTTGGAGACATCCTTATCTAACCAAGCATGAGTGCAAGACCGAAGGAAACAAGCTAGTATATGTTCTTTTAAAAAAAAGATCTCCATTTAATCTGATACCTACCCCACAGGCGTAGACGATGAGGAACTGAGAATAAATGTTCCGACTTTCCTTGACATATATCTATGAGGCTGTGTTCAATGGGGTTCTCTAAATGGAGTTCTCAACACTGTTTTGCACTGTTTGAATTGAATGCTGACTGCTGTAGATATAGAAATGAACAATTGAAATAGCGATAAGGAATGGGAGATAGAGAATAGCATTGAAGATAGCCTGGACTCATGTCCATCAAAAAGATGTTGCCATTCCAGCCAAGTGGGTACGGCATTGTCATAAGTCATCACCCTAAATAGCTTCGAAGAAAACCTGCACCTAGAAGAAAGAAGAGGCGTGTTAGCATGATTGGAAAGTACCATATGTATTTTCAGAGAAAATGGTAAGTACAATATTTTTTCAATTAAAATTCATTTAACTAATTAAATGCTTTGGAGGGCAGTATGGTAATTGTACACATCGCTGGAAAATGTCCTCTCCTACCCGATCGAATCAGCCGCCGGGACTGGGGGTGTAAATGGATATCCGAATTATCCAAATTGTCTGAACAAATTTGATTTTTTAAAAATAGATATAGAATGAGTTTTGTGCTCATTTTTCATGCATTTTAACAATTTCATTATAAGAAATAAGAAGATAAAATTGGATGAAAAAAATTTATGCCTTATTTTCTTCCAATATAGAAAAAAGTTAAAAGGTATTCGTATCCGATCGTATCCTAATATGATTATTTGTAAACTTATTTTAGCAAATATAAAATAGATTTTGGATCCATTTTTTTATGGACATCAACAATCTTAACACAGAAAATAATAATATAAATTTGAATGAAAAATTATATGTTCTATTTGTTCAGCATGGATAAGAAAAACTATTCTGATAATTATCGGATTACACCCAGCCGGGACTGGTCTCTTCCGCATCTACGACGGAAAGAAGACGGGCGGCGGAGCCGCCATCGCCGACTCCTGCTCCCTTTGATTGCTCCTCCCTCGGAGGTCCTCTTGGAGTTCGGAGTTAAGGGGGAGCCGGCGGCCGCAGCTCCATCCCTAGTTCGGCCGCGGCGGACTGCGAGGGTGCCGTCGCCCCTCCATCGTTGTAGTATCAGTGCTGCAAGAGCGTTCGTCGCGACTCGATATCTCGGTCGGCAGTCGCGGTATACGCCCCTCCATCAGCCTCCAGCACCGCGGCCCTCATCCTGGACGACGGTGCTGCAGGGGAGGCCGCGCCGCTGCCCCACCACTAGGCGACGTGGGTTCCGCGAGATCCACGGCCTGGAGTCGCGGGGAACTGCACGGCGGGGCGGCAAGAGTAGTGGAGCCGCTCACCCGTTCGTCCCACTGCAGCTAGGCGCTGAGGTAAATTCATGCAGAAGTAAACAAATTTACGCAAACATTTAATTTTTTGTGAAGAACCAATTGATTCATAACCTAGCTATTCTGAGATGAATGTAACTTAAATCCATTCGGGGAGAAACCATGTACACAGCCTGTTGTTAGCACTTGGCAGTAAAAGCATCTAGGTAGCATAAATGGATTCAGAAGTGGTAGCTCGGTAGAGGGTTAGCCTGTGCGGGGTGGGATGGCAGCCTCTTGTTCAATCGATGGAAGTAGCAGGAATTATGTTAGTTCAAATGATTCATGGCCAAACCAATCACTCACAGAAATAGTAAAATGCTATTTATGAGTCTCTGTATTTAAATAGAGCAGAGCTGCAAATCGGCAGTAGGCATCACTCTTGATGAATAGAAATAGTGGTCATACAAGTACGAAACAGTTAGAATAAATGATCGTAGCTTCTTTTTAATTTACATTGAGATATTGACCACACTGACTGGTGTTGTCTTCCCATTAATGTTATGCTCTTTGTCTTTTCGATAGTTGTAGACTCACAATTGAATTATTACGCTGGATTAGCCTAAATTGACAAATGGCATATTCATTGTTATTTTGAATTCATGTGGGCAGAGGGTGTTATGTGCAGGAAGAAATGGTAGTACTCTGGTATTTTTGAATCTCATGAATTTTCTGATATCTAAGCACTGTGTACTTTTCATCAAAGAAAGTGGTATTGTGGAAACATGGTGGTGGTTTTACTGGGATAAGCCTTTGGAACATGAGGTGCATATCTAATTTCATTGTGCATAGCTTAATTTATGAGATCATTGTGAATGCTGTAACTACACAGTTGAGACTTGAATACTGTGATGTTTAACCTGTATTTCAATCTGTGCATTTTGCATTCCATATGTTTACTATTTTATTAACTAATGTTTGGAATTCATTCAGTTCTGAACAAAAATGATTTGCTATTTCAGGCTTCTGTGTTTGTATTAGCTCTGCTGTTTGTTTCCTTGCCACAAACTAACTGAGGAATGCCTACCATTGTACATTATACCCCCACCCCGTGAAAGACAAGTTCATTTTACCCACTATGAACGACCCTTGTCTTTTTGATGAGTACGCACAATCTGTCAATCCAGCGATCCGTTCATGTAACCATTTTACTTAGTAGTTAAAGGGATTGTGTCTGCTTTGAACTTTCAGTGAGAACTAAAATATTTATATATTTTTCAGGGAAGTGCATCACATCTATTTGCTGCAGCCCTGAGGATGAGGTGAAATTAACATTATCTTGTTTTATGTTTGATACAAGGTTGGAACCTGGAAGTCAAGCAGTAAGAGTATGCGGCAGTTCCAAGCTGATGGGCAGTTGTAACTAGACTTGGTTGAACAGCATATGAATGATGAAGCAGAAGGATTTTGAATAACATGGAACTGATGCTCCTACTTGATTGTGCAAAGTTCCACCCTCCTGGTTGTGGGATTAATATTCTTGATTTTCTAGGTAGCTGAACGCCTCTCCGGCTCTTCCCCCCTCGTCTAGTGTCATCTAGGTCTCTCCTTGTAGCATAAATGTTGAAGTGGGTATAGTTGACCGTAAAATTTTTTTGTTGTTTCTGCTCTTATACTTATTTGCCATACCCCTTCCTCTCATGGCTCACTTGTAAGGAGTGGAGTATATTTGTTAAAACAATTTGAGACTGTTCTTTGCAAAGCCTCCGAGAGGTTGCTTAATGCCATTCTGAACTACGCTGTCGTTTTAAGAAGCTGACCCGCCTCGCCCGCTCAGCCCTTCGTTTTCGCGGAGCGTTTATGTCCGTGCAAAGCATCTGCTTACTGACTAGGGGGAGCGGGAGATTGGCCGGAGAAATGCTGGCCTGTACGCTGCAGTTTTGCTCTGCCAGGCGTTCAGTGACTGTCTGCTGACCCCCTATTATAACATTTACTTAATTTCGTTTTACCAGAGGAAAAATACTACCTGGCTGCCTAAAAACATTTCACGAGTCAAATTCCAGAGCTGAATTTGAGGAGAAGAGAACAATTTAATTTTCCCAGTACACAATGAAATGAACACCTTTTGACATTCCTGGGGTCCGTGAGAGCTATCTCGGCAGCGGCAGCTTGGGTGACTCGTCCCCCGCGACAAAGTTGAGCTTGCCCATGAAGCTGTCCATGGAGAGGCTGCGGCAATGGCGGGACTTGCCCCGCCGTCCTTCCTGTCGACGGAGGTGGACTGGCTGTCGGCGGCGCTCCCCGCGCGCGTCCCGCTGGCGCGGCTCTCGCGGTAGTCGTGGTCGTCTGAGCCTCTGAGGAGTTCATAGGCGGGCGGGTCCAAGTCGTCGAGGTCCATCTAGGAGCTGACGAGTTCATAGAGTGTGGCGTCGTCGTCGGGCACCGCGCCGAGCTCGCGCTTGATGGGCCCAGGCGCGGGCGGAGGCAGCGGCGGGCTGAGGTTGGTGAATGCGAACCTCATGTCGCTCTCGGAGCGGCAGTGGCCGGCCTTCCTAGGTGGCAGTCCTAGCGCCGCCTGCAGATGTGGCGGGTCAGCATAGGGCGGGTAGGGCGGCACAGCGACCATATCGGCATACGGCGGCGGCGGCGGTAGCGAGTCGACCGAGAAAGTGGCTGGGAGAGCGAGCGCGGGGATCTATCCGTATGGCGACGGGAGGCGCGGCTGTGGCTTCGGGTGCGCCGGCGGGCGGAGCGACGTCGAGAGAAGGCGGAACTCGGACGCAGAGCGCGGCACCAGCGGCTGGCCTCCGAGCTGCTACGGCGACAAGTGGTGGCGCGTGGCGGATGCGGGGGCGTGTCGGGCCTCGGGGGTGCGCCTCCCGAGCGGCTCCGGAGCGGAGAGCGGAGCGGTCGGGAAGCAGATACGATCGGCAACCATGGGAATTTACCTTCGTACCCTTAGAATTAAGAAAAACGAAAAATGTATTTTGGTACCGGTGTCACCACCATTTGGTACTGGTCTCACCTTCATTTGGTACTTTTTTATTTTTTTTAGTACTTTATATTTTTCTAGCCATCAGATTTTTTAAATGAAACGCTCACATTAATGCCTAATCATTATAAAACTTATATAAAAAAATATTACATGCCTTCGTACACATAGACAGACACCACAAACACAATGATAAAACAATTGTCCGATACACTCATACAGAATCAGAGCCATCGCTCATACATTAAACGTTCCTTGGCCATTCAGGCTTCTTTGATGTCTTGGAGGTTTTAGCACTTGAAATAATAATTTTTTTTACTTTTTGAGGCAAAATTAGGACGGCAAATTGTATCGTCGTCAGTCGACCGTCTCGTCCCATGGCAAATTGGCAAAAAGCCAAAAACAACGCCGGGGGTGGAGGGGGAGCCAATGGACTGCTTGCTTGCATCGCTTGTCTTTGCCTTTTCAACTTCCCTTCTTGTTTATTATAAAAAAATCCTTTCTGGTTAACCTTTCAATTGCACGCGTCGCCATCCTTGACGAGAGGTGATTATATAATTTGGCAAATATATATGGTACTTAAATATTAGTCTAACTATGTAACTAAAAGCAAAATTTTCTCTGGTGCTATGCATTCAACTGGGCGCCTAAAAATCCTGGATGAAAGAAACAAAGTGCGAAGAGATAAGGGAGAAAGGTAATACGGAGTACTACTTGACATGGAAAATGGTAGAAAAATGAAAAGTGTGGGAAATAGAGGAAAATAGAGAAAAACACCTGAAATGAAAAAAAAAATCAAATGCCTTGGCCCTAAATTCCGAAAGAGACACGAATTGAATAAGTGCAGTGAGACATGGTGTCAAATCCTAAAATCTCTCTCCAAAGTTACATGGGCTGCTTTGATCGTCCATAGTATTCAAATCTAGCGCTAATTCAAGCATCCGAACGTACCATTTGCGAATGGTGTCTTTCGAGCTAATCAAGGTGATTTCTCGATGATTAACGTGTTGAGCGGCAGATTGGCCAAAACTTTTTGGCTTTGCAGTTGCAGGGCACATGCAATTCCAACCAAAAGAAGGAAGATGCTGTCAAACCGTACCGCCTCCCATCGGAACGCTGGGCCTTGCATTTGGTGATTTGGTGTTGCCAAAACCGACTTGACCCCCAAATTACGCCACACATAATCCGGTTGACAATTTTTTTTTGAACGTAATAATCCGGTTGACAATCAGCAGCGCAGATGCAGAGACTGGTCAGAGTTCCATTACAGCACGGAAACCCTAACCCACCCTCCATAGAATTGAACATTTCCGCCATTGCTTCGACGAAATTTCGCAATAACCTCTCTAGTACTCCTTATGTGCCAAAGGTCACCTGCATCTCATGATTCATGAACGTTCTTAGCCGTCAGGAACATCAGTGCTGACGGCTGTGGCCACACTTGGAAACCCTTTTTTCTTTCCCTCATGTTTCTGTCCGCGGATATGTATCACCTGACGCCTGCGCGCAGCCACACGCGATTCACGCGTGTCCGTGTCAACGGTCTCTGAGAGGAACGAAGAAAACCACTATAAAAAGCATAGACGACGCATCGCATGGCGCAGACACAAGCAAAGCTTCAGCCTTCAGATATCGTCTGCATGCATGCACCCTGCCCTGCCACTCTCGCTCCAAAAAAACCCTCCTATGGCGGCTTCATTCACCCACGTCTTCAGACAGTTCAGGTTCAGGTGCAGATACTACAAGCATGGCGATCGCGGCTATTCTCAGATAGTCAGATCGTTAGCGGAGCTAGCGTTGTGCGGCGGCAGCGACCCTGCTGGCTGCTGCAACGATTTTTTGTTATTGTTTGCAACAGCGCAACTGGTGCAAAGCGATCGTTAATCAATGATCGGAACTCATCAGCAGGCAGCAGCATCGAGGACTCTGCTGGGATGGTTGTCATACATGGCTCTGCGGAGGCATAACAGCGGCACGGTGCTTGGGATCGAAATGGAATCACGTCAACTGTCATGGCGGATCGAGCACAGCTGGGAAATCCTGCAGGGATCATCGACCATGCATGCATGGCTCTGGGGGCTAGTTTGCACGCCCTTGCAACACAAATGGGCAGGGAGGGAACGGACGGGCAGTGAGGCTGTGTCAGTTTTTTAGGAGAGCACGTGAAGCTGCTCTGCTCCCACACCCGCGGCAGGTTCAATCCAAATGGGCACACAAAATAAAGGCAACAGAGGTTTTCTCCAGAGGACCTTCGGGTACGCGTTGGTGTTGCATGGTGCGTTTATATATATACAGGTACGTTATTCTACTCCTCCTCCTTCCCCGTTCCAAAGCTTTCGATATTTTTGATTCGGATATGAACTTTTAGAAAACTTTCTACTCCCTCTGGTTATTAATATTAAAAGTTTTACGGTGGTTGAAAAAAATAGGAGTCGTCCATCGGAGAATATCTAACGGTTTAGAAATAGGCGGAACCACGATACGGGATACCAGACGGTACCAAATAGAAGGGTCCGGTACCAAAAATGGTAGGGACCGGTACCATGTTTTTTATTTTTTAGTTCCACAAAAGGGCATAAATGCCTTTATAAAAATTTTAAAAATAGTTATACCATCTTGTACCGTGTGGCTACCTGTGGGTACCTTTTCAACCACCCTAAAATCTCTCCATTAATATATGATATGTTTAGTATCCGTCATATATTAATAACCGGAGGGAAGTAGTTAAGGTATCGTTTGCTTCCATTCCAGATTTCAAGGATGAAATGGTTATGTTCTATATTTTAGGGACTGGAATGGTTCCAGTCACATATTCTAAGCTTGAGCCCACCGGTAGCTTTGCATTCTAAGTGGAACAGATGTGTTCTAGATTTTGTTTTTTGAAACATTCTCCTCCCGAATCTAGAGAAAATATTCTCTTTTCTAGAACCGATCCATTTCTCTGCTTTTTAACCGGACGCTAGAATCGATGGATGCGATGGTTCCATTTCATCCCATCTTACCATCTAAACACTGCTTAATAGAACTCACTTTCTCCATCCATAAATAATTGGTGCTCATTTTTAGGTGACAAGAGTTTTGCTTATCCATCCGTCACCTTTTCTCTTCCCTTGACGTTGATCTAATGGATTAGGTTTATTTTGCCATATTTTATTGATCCTTGGTATATTTTTCTATAAATATTTATCAAACCACTCCTGTGGCATTAGGCTCTAATTGAAAATGGACACATATTTATGTTGGTTGGTCTAATATTTGACATAACTATGTTAACACTAGTTTTTACTACTTTCGTGGCCACTCTAGCAAAAGAAAATGATTCTAATAATTCTATTGCTATTTGCCTCAGTGGGTTTTTTATCGCATTTTTGTCGGCCAGGTGGCTAATCAATAGGAGACATCAGCTTCTGCTATATAACATAGGAGAATACAACTAATGAGATATAGAGAACGAATTATTTTAGAAGGAGTATATGAAAGAGTGGTACAACGGAGGATACAAAGGATGTATAGAGGATAACTAGTGGGCTATGGACCTATAGTCGGTCCTTGATCTTTGAAGCCTCAGTAACTTCAAGTGGTTAAGCAATAACTTTTGAAGAAAATACCTAAAGTAGAAACATCGTTCAGAATTTTTTTTGCTAGAGGTCTATTTTTGTAAAATATGATTTTGTTTTGCAAATTACATAGGACTAGACGCATATACTCACAAACACACACACATGAACTCGCCCCTATGAAATACTTGTCTAGGGTAAGGCGCCCTATGAAATGCAAGAATTTTATAGAAAATAGTGTATAAGTTCGAAAAACAGTATAATTTTAAAAATTAAGGAATTTAGCAAAATTCCCACATTCAAAAAATGACCTAAAACTTCATCTAACCAATGGATCCTAATGCACTTGCAGGATGTGCTGTCTCTGTAAATTTATAGGTACGACTTTAGATCATTGTTAGAAATGGCCTGTTGGGCCTACAAAGATGGCCAGTATCACTAAAGTGGCCAACGTGCACATGATTTTCACATGTTTTTCCATAAAAAATTATATAAATCAAATCTACCAAGAAGTTTGGTTGTTTTTTTCTTCTTATAAATAAGCTAACTACTTTGAAGGAACCGCTATATTTTAAGCAGAAAGAACCTGCCTCCTTTCCATCACAGATTAGGAAAAAAGTCCATTTCAACCATCAAACAATCATCGGAGTGCGATTTTGGCCACTGGATCTCAAAATCAGATATCTTTGACGGGTTTGACAATATTACTGGCTTCATATGTGGTTTCATCAATATATATTTTCTACCATTTATTTCTTCAATAGAATTGTGCAATAACCACTTGTTTCTTCCATTTCTTCTTACGCATGGTTTAGCTAGTGTTTAAGGTTTCCCGAAGGTATAAATTTCGAAGAAAGCCCACTATTAAAAAAAAGATTACTAGTGCGAGCTGATCTCGTCTCGTGGTTTTTAATTTCTCCCAGGACGTCAAAATCTACTGCTCTACATTTCCTCATTCACAAAGAAAAATAATACTAGTTGTTCGAATAGAGCAATCGTCCTTACGTTTCCTTCTCAGTAAGTTTATTTGCATTATTAGGCCTTGCATTTTTTTACGAAGGTACTCGTGAAAAGATTAGGTGAGGAAACTGTATCCCCCCCCTCTCTCTCTCAAAAGAAAAAGAGAGAGGATGTTCTGCTTGTACAGTTCCTCTTTGATTTCCCTTTGAAAAGCAAAGATTATTCCGCTCAACTTAATCATACAATGGGTTATACAGTTGTTTGCTCAGTCACCATGGTCCATAGTCGCGCCTACCATCTCTGACCAGGTTTTCTTCTCTCTCCCCTGGGCCTGGTGAGTGGGGACGGCGAGGCAAGATTGTTTACGGGGAGATCAGAGATGTCATTGTATGGCACGATCAGAAGCCAAAAAAATATTGAGAGCTTGTTTGGATGGTCTGGGACAAGGAGAACACAACAGCCATCGGCCATTACGCATTCCTTCCACGATAAGCCTGCTCTGCTCGGACCAGATCAGAGGGCATCATCTCATCCCATCCGTTCCGCTGCAAACGAACGAAGGCGCGTGTGTAGACCGAGCCCGTGACATTGTGTGTGTGTGTGCGCGCAATCAGCTCTTTGCTTTGGTTATGTTTACGTCGCCATTTCCAGATTCATCTTTGACCGCTGAAAACGAATTGCACAGCTGATGGTTTCGGAGTGTTTCACAGCTAAAAATTGGGGAAGAAAGTAATAAAAAAATAAAGCAGATTAAAAGCGAGATATATGGTATATCACGCGGGGTAATAACATATCTCTTAAACTCGAACTAGTTGAGCATCCGCCCACAACTGGCAGGAGATTACTCGATCAGCTCATGACCACAAATCTTCCACAATCTCGTTCTGATTCATCTGACCGGCCAGTCAGTAGGACTACTGAAGGACGTCGAAACAAGCTCATGATGTTCTGGATGTATCCGTGTGACCGTGTGCTATGGAATCATATCCGTGAAATAGAAAGATGTTGGCATTTCAGCCAAGTGGGCACGACAAAGTGTCATCACCGTAAACGGAGTAGTGTATATGTATATAGCTTTAAAAAAAAACGCGCCCTGGAGAAAGAAATGAAATGTTACATGCAAAACATTACCAGACAGGCAGATGACACCACAAACACCATGATAAACAATTGTCCAATATACCACGCACAACCGGAGCCATTGTTCATTAAAAGTTCCTTAATCATTAAGGCTAGCTCCTTTGATCTATTGGAGGTTTTTAGGAGTTGAAATAATCTTCCGAGGAAAATTGGGACAGCAACCATGCAAATTGCACCGGTCGACCGTCCCATGGTGCCATGGAAGAAGAATCTTCTGCCGGCGGGTGGGTGCCTGGGCGGGGGGCGCGAGCGAATGGAAGGCTTTGCTTGTAGCTGTAGGCTACCGCTTCTCTTTGTTTTTTCTTTTCCCCCCCAGCTTGTCTTCCTCTTAACCTTGCTGACCCTTTTGTTTATTTTGCCGCGCGTGGGTGCGCGTCGCCACCCGTGACCGTGGAAAAGCCACAAATCAGCATTTTATTTTGGATCCGAAAAGTGAAAACCTCGATCCCAGTGATTGACGCACGTGCCCTAAATTCATGTTCAGCCAAAGCAGAGAGATAGAGCACCCAAGAGCCAAAAGAAGGCATATCGTGCGTCATACCAGTGATTAACTCATTCAAGCTGAGGAGTGGAGCTGTACGTGAAAGGAATTCTATGCCACATCGTCGTCGATCATGTAGTACAAAATAAAACAGTAGTGTATTTGGTTGATTATGGAAGAATATAAGTCTCCTGTATATATCACACTGCTGCTGCACCTGCAGTTTTGTACAGAAGGCAGACCTAAAAGAAGGAAGTACTTGGCCAAAATTAGACTAGAAAAAGCCTCAGCGGATGAATGGAATGATGAAAATTTTGTACACAAATCCATAATCTCACAACAATTGAAGAAGCTATATACACAGTGGTTGATTTCTCCATCCGGGCAAGCAGGCCGGACACCGTCTTGTCGGCGACGAACGAAGGACAGACACCCACCTCAGTTTCATCGTTTGATTGAGTGCAAGTGTCCATCCTTGTGTGCCGGACGGCCGGACGGTCTCGGCGGCCCCGCCACCGGGAGCAGATCCTTCCTCTTCCTGGGCGAGTGGGCGTGTGGTGGATCCACCGTCAGCTTGTTAGTTGCTGTTACCTGGATTCAGCATGCTGACGAATCAGGATATATACTTCCTTGATGAACGAAAAAATATATATAAACGCGGGAATAAAAATTCGTTTATGGTAAAAAAATTAAAAAAATTCTAGCATCTGAAAACAAAGTACTCCTACAAGTAGTAATTTACGACGACAGTCGACAGATCTGGGTCCTCTGGTGAGAATCCAAGTGATGATCCAACACCAACAGGGTATAGAACTTCTTCAGCCTGTTCTTTCCCTACTGTCTGCGTGCCTCGTCTGGTGGTCAGCGGTCAGAGTCAACACCGACGACGCCGGACGGATCCGCGGCCGCCTCCCCTCCGGCGCCGGTCAAAGAACCGCCGCCGGCGCCGCACCGCACACGTACGTCTCCTGCTCGCCATCCGCCGGTCCGGTGACACTTCCCCCCGGCCGCCCGTCCCCTTGCCGCGCTGCTAGCTATTCCGTGTTCGTGGTCCACCGGTGCGGTGGTCCGGCCGGCCGCCTCCAGCCCAGTCCAGGCCTCTACCCCTCAACAACTCCAAATTAAACCCTCCCTAGCTCACACAAACAACTAAACACCGCGTTGGAGATAGAGTGGGTGTTGACCTCGCGATCTGGGAAGGATCGGAGAACCCTTTTGCAGCGCGCGTACCTGCGTTGTAGTCTGTTCGGCGGCCGCTCACACAGTGTGTCACAGACCACCTCGCGGCGGCGGCGGCGGGGTGAGGAGCCAGAACACCGCGAGAGGCACGGCGAGCAAGGCGAGCAGAGCGGAGACCATGACGCACGCGAGCCCCGCGAAGCGCCCGGCGGGCACCCGGGCCACCTGGAGCTGGAGGAGGAGGACGCCCGTGAGGTAGGTGAGCGGGAGCGCGACGGTGACGACGGCGACGGCGCTGTTGAGGGCCGGGCTGGGCGGGTCCACCCCGGCGACGAACTCGAGCAGCGGCTTGAGGAGCTGGGAGGTGCCGATGGCGACGCACAGCGCGAACTGGGCGGCGTCGTTGAGGCCAGCCATCTGGGGCAAGACAAGCGGTGAGAAGTGAGAAAGAACAGAGGCAGAGCAGAGCCGCCCTCAGTTTGATTTTCAGAAGAAAACCTCGGATGAGGGGAGGGGACAGTAGAGACAGGAGATGGTGAGGTTATCTAGCACGAGAGGTCGATTTGCTCCAGGAGCTCGCGGTCGCCGTCGACGGCGGTCGGAACTCGGGACAGGGCAGAGCAGAGGAGAGGGAAAGAAAAGATGGCGCGCGCGCAAGTGGGCAAGGGCCGGCGGAGACCGTCGGGTGCCAATTTGCTGAGGGGAGAGTGCGGCGATAGTATATAGGCCCGCCCCCAGACAGATTTTACTTGTTGGCCGAGTTACAGTTACTGCTGGGTGCTGGCCCCGGGAGCTCAAGGCTTCTAGTCAGAGGAGCACAAGTTCGGCGTCAATGCTCGAGTGGAGACACTGGAGAGATGACTGACGGAATAGGGGGAACGGAGAAGACGGTGTCAGGCTTCGAATCCCATCATCTCGTAATGCACGAGTCTTCGGCGTGTGGTGGCAAGGCAACGAGACTACTGGCTTTGACCTTGCCGGCCGGCCGGCAGGCCGGTCACCGCAGCCCGCAGGCACTACTGCCGCCATGCTCTGCGTTTCAACGAGCTAACCCCGATCATGTGCCTTTTTGCTCGCCGGGTCAGCAAGAGCTAGCATTCGGTTCGGCGCCGCTATGACTATGAGTCTGGGGAGTCAAGTCTTCCACTCTCGTCGGACACAATGTCTGAATCGCGACTACTGATACGATCCCACTACGGGTCATGTACGACCCTTGGGCCTCTACTGCGACAGTACTCAAGCCCAAGCCCAACAGACACGGATTCCTTGAGCCTGGCCTGCTCTGCGCTCTCCACATGAATTTTTTATTTTTATATTTATTTAATTCTTTATTTGCAAAAATAAATCACGGAACTAGAAATTTGCAAATTTACACCTATAACGCCGCCAGAGAGAGCGTTATTTGAAAAACGCCGGACTAATGAGCGTTTTTTAAAAACGCCTCACCAACGCTGCCCAAAGGGCGTTTCAGTTGGCAGGCCGCGCAAGCCTGGCAGGTGGTGGGCCCACGGCCCAAAAAAAGGCCCTCCAGGCTAGCGTTATTTAAAAAATCGCTCCAGCAGCGGACGTTTTATAAAAAACGCTCTCCAGCGGGCGTTTTTTTGGCCATATAGGCCGCAGGCGCCCTTCCTCTTCTCTTCTCTTTGCTTTCTTCTCCGTTTGTTTGCCGCGCCACCGCCGCCGCCGGTCAGGGGAGAGCCGCCGGTTAGGGGAGAGCCGCCGCAGAGGAGAGGAAGGGGAAGAGGAGGAGGAGGTGAGGGCGCGACGCCTAGAGAGGGAGAGGTGGGGGCACGGCGCGGGAGAGGGAGAGGTGGGGGTGGGGGCGCGGCGTGGGAGAGGGAGACAAGCAAGGAGAGGTGAGGGCGTGGGAGAGGAAGAGGAAAGAGGAAGGCTTTTCCTCCAATTTCAGGAATATTTTTTCAAAGTAATGGGATTTATGAGTAGTTTTTGCAATTTTAGTAGTAGTTTACATAGTATTAGTACTATCATTAGTTTACAGTAGGCATTATTGTTAGTTTATAATAGATGTATTAGTATTAGTCTTAGTATTAGTATTAGCGTTAGATAATGTTAGTATTAGTTGAATAGCAGTAGTTTTATCTTAGGAGTTAAATTACAAAAGTGGTCGCATATGTACTGAATATTGTTTTGGTTGTTGCATTTGGTCAGACATGTCAGATAAAACATATTTTCAGATATTCTTTAGGTGAATGGGAGATACGTTATGGTCAATTTGGGGTAGATGTAACTGGGTTTCCGTCGGTAACAAAAGAGATTGATAGACCAAGTGAGAGGTCATTCCGTTCATTGTATAATTGGTTGATGAAGTGTTTAATGTTGAATCACGATGAATGGGAATTAACCATCTCGAGCGGTGAGTCACTAGAACGGATTCCCCTGTATATTGGGAATTAGTTCCGATACTAAGTACCTGAGTATGGAAGGCATTTGTTGAGACTACCACACAGTATGGTTTACCTCTGATAATGTTTGTGCAAGCAGACAAGAAAGGTGATTGCTGAAACAGAAAACTCATAGGGCTCCGATGAGGCCACAATTGTTAAAGAAGTTGTGGAAAACAATGAGAATAACAATAACGAAGTGGGCGCAGGCTATTGATGAGCAAGGTGAAAGAAGTGAAATGGTGCGGGAGCCTAGGGGTCAGATAGACGAGGGGGAAGAAATTCCAGGTTTGGTTGAACAGGTGCAGCCGGAGGATACTGAGGCTAGATGTCCCTGCGGATGAAGATTCAAATGATGAAGATGATACGTTGAACCAAGGTTCCAAATGAATGGTACCAACTATGATCACTCGCAACTTGTAGTGAATGAAGGTGAAACGGTACCATGGGAGTACAGTGAGAATGAAGTATCCGTGGGAGCTATTTACCACAGCAAGAACGAACTGAAAGAGGCCGTTCAAAGATGGGCGACTAAGTGTCTGAAGGAGTACAATGTTGTGAATAGCAGTTCAAAAGTGTATGATCTGAAGTGCATACGAGATGATTGTCTTTTTAGGGTGCATGCGTAGTTGGGGAAGTATGATACTTTCTGGACAGTTTCAAAAATTGAACACCATACATGTATCCTTGAAGAGCTTGAGAGTCATCACCGTAACTTGATAGCCGATTTTGTGGCTCAGCATATGTACTCGAAGATAGTAAACAATCATGGATATGAGCCGAAGCAAATAATGAATACTATAGAGGATGACTTCCAATATAAAATAAGCTACATCAAAATTTTTAGGGCAAAACAGAAGGCTTTAGAAATAAGATGGGAAACCTATGAGGCATCGTACCACAACCTCCTACAGCTGCGGAGCACACTCTGCAGCCGGAACCCAAGTAGTGGCTTTGAGATTAAGCACTACACTTTGCCTCAGGACCCTACAAAGCGTGTTCTTCAGCGTGCTTTCTTTGCATTAGGGGCCGTACACGCATGCTGCCATGAGAGCTACACGTAGGGGCAAGAGGCGTCGTTGATAGCTGGTAGCACTGCGGTAGTTGTTCAGTGACGTTTACCATGCATGTTGTTCAGTAACATCTCCGAGATGCTTTTGTGTGATGCTCCATAGCTTTTTCAGATCGACGTGAACGCTTAGCTAGGCTATTGGCTCATAGACTTTCAGTTCGACATGACTGACACGATGCCACGAATACCTGTCTACAACGTGCCTTCTTTTCAGTTCAATGTGACTACACTGATACAGCCTTTACATGACCATTCAATGCCTCCACTGACACCAACTTTACAGGCTTTTCAGTTTGACAAGACCATTCAATGCCTCAACCTGACGACCACCTACTAAATATCTTCACTCCTCTCATTCAACTCAAACACACAACACATAACCTCCCACACTGAGCAATGGCGGAGCTGGGAGAAAGGGGACCGTGGCCGAGGCCGAGGGCGAGGAGGGAGAGGTCCGACGCCGTCGTAGCCACGACTTTCTGTTCAGGTGGTCCGCAAGGCCCTGACTGGTATGGACCATCCATTGGAGGAGATTCCCGCTAGAGGGAATAGACACGTTTGTTGGTGGCACGCAAGCTTAGGCCTTACGACGATCAGACGGAGCCTTGGCCTAAGTGCAAATGTGGTGAGTCTTGTGTCGTGCAGGTCTTCGATGAGTTCGTCCATGGTGGCCGTCGGTTCTACAGGTGCCCTTTTGGCTATGTTAGTGCTAATGCTCCCCTGCTCCACAATTAGTTACAACAAAAAGGTCCTACTTTGTCTAAAACTATTTCTCTTTGCAGAACTTCCCATGACATGGGAAACTGCCGCTTCACGAAGTGGGTGGATCCCCCCAACTACGACCATGTCGACGACTACATCGGCCATCTCAAAAACTAGATCCACGACCTCGAGTGCAACGTCAAGTCTCTGGAGGATGAGGCTGAAAAAAACGCACTGGTGGTTGGACTCGAAGACTGATCCAACTTCGAAGATGATCCAAAGTGCCCTGACGCAGTTCTACAAGTGCCCATACCACCCATGCGGCCAAATTGGCCTCCCAATTCCCCACCCTTTGGAAGGTGCAAGGCTACTACTGATCATGGAGGACCCCTCTGGAGGTGCAGGCTACTACGATCTTGGAGGCCCGTCGCAGTACTATCCCAACCAGTTCGCCTAGATGAGTCATTTGTTGTTATTAAGTTCCCTGGCATTTTAAATTACCTAAGGTCACACCGTTGACGTGCCATCGCAATTGTGTCCGAATTTGTTTCTATCGTTCAGTGCACTGTAGTTGAGTCTTCAGTTCCATCTCATAAATGTAGCCTTACTTATGCACGTTGTGTTGTTCAATGTAACTTGCCGCCGGGATTTTCTATTTCATGTATCATCTATGTGGTCGAAATTTATCTAATTACTACACTTGTGTTTGCTATATTTTCCAATATATGTAACTATATTTGAAATTTAACTTTTTCCTACACTATATCTGAAAAATACACTACAAACATATCTTTTCAAGAAAATGTTAAATCCTTCTAACTATTCGATTCAAAAAAAACAACAAAAAAAAGCCAAATACAATATGGGAGCGAAGAAAATGTTAAATCCTTCAAACTATTGCATTCAAAAAACAACAAAAAGAAGCCAAATAAACATGGGAAAAAATAAAGCCAAACATGTTAGATAACTCCACTCCAACGGGCTTATTTAAAAAAAAACCCTCCCAACGGGAGTTATTTAAATAGCGCCCAGCCATGGGGGGTTATTTAAAAAACTCCCAGCCACGGGGCGTTTTTAGAATAACGCCTTACCAGTGGGCATTTTTTAAATAGCGCCTAGCCACGGGGCGTTTGGTTGCCAGGGCCAACAACTGACCACCCCGCTGGTGCCACGTCGATATAACGCCCTTTGGATCGGCGTTTTTTAAAAAAACGCCTACTAGGACCGCGTTATAGGTATAGATTTGCAATTTTCTGGATCCGTGAGTTCTTTCTGCAAAAAAAAAGATTTAAATAAATATAAAATAAAAAAAATCATATCCACATCGCTGTCAGTACGTACCATTGAGTTGAGTGTTCAGGGGCTCCAAACAATCCAAAGCATAAATCTGTCTCCGATTAGAATCGTGTCTCCAGCCAAAAACCAAGTAAGTACTACTACCCATGAAATTATTGAATGGATCGTCCTATATACTAGCTGTACATATACAAAGAGCACGGTATACACGATTATCACAAGGCGGGCGAGTAAGAGGCTCCAATGTTAGTACCTGTATCTTGTGATGCATGAGACCTAGAACGTCATGGTGGTAGTATAATTTTATATAACGTAATAAAGGAATAAGAGCCTAGATCCCCGAGGCGCACTGCACTACTCGTGGTCGTAGTAGCTTTGCAGCAACCATGGGTTCTCTAGCCTGCTCGATTTAATTGCGCGGTCTGAAATATGTATCGGTAACGCAAATACGCAATGCGTGCATGCATGCATCACCTGGACGTGCTTTTCTTTGGCGTTTCTCTCCGTCATATACTACTCATGAGAGAGTAGAACTAACATTAGTTTCTCTTGGAGAGATACTTGGAGTACGTGGTGACAATCATTAACAAAACGGAGGAATTAGTACATGCAACAAATTAAAGGGCAGCCTTGGAGTCGAGAGCGCCCCGGTGGATGCATGGAATGGTAGCCAAATATGAAGCCATTCCTCACTTGAGACGGCTAATCGATCTTACTCTGCTAAAGTGCTAATAATTAGACTGGAAACTCGATTGAGAGCCACAGTACATTGCAAACTCTTGCTATCAATTATTATTATTACCGGCGGCGGCGAAGGCGCGGCTGACGACCACGAAGTAGCCAGCAACGGTAACTGCGAGGACGAGGAAGCCTGCCGCCGCCGTGGCGACGTGGTTGCCTGTGGCGGCGGATCGCTCCAGCAAGCCCAAAAGCGGCTCCATGATCTTGCCGCAGCCGACGGCGACCTGGAGCGCGAACTCGGCCGGGTCGGGGCGGTGTGGCGCCGCCATTGCCTCTTGCTCTTGCCGGGTGGGATTAGATCGAGTGGAGCGGACGCTGGTGCTTGCTGGGCGATCGAGCTAGCAGCTAGAGCTCACGGTTGCCGGTTGCCGCATCTGGTGGTCCGCCGCTCTTATAGTAGAGACAACGCCCTCATAAACTGCTTCCGCGCGGAACCAAATCCCTTGCCAAGGTTTGTCTCTGTATTGTTGGGGTCGGGGCACCATTTCGGGCTCAAATGTTCTCAGGATCCGGAGTTTACTTGAGAAAAGGTATATTATTATGATCGGGATTCTATGTAAGGACTAAGGTCATCCAGATAGTAGATATGAATGTGAAAAACATTGTTTCTATACTGTACACAGAGTAAAAAAAATATTATTTTCGCACCGTAGACAGTATAGATGCACGCCCGGTGCGTTTGCGAGCGGTCGCGCATTAATTGCACTCACTGTGTGTGCTACAGCAGTTTTACCAGCGTACCAATCCACACCTTCCCTAGCCCTAGCCTCTCTCGGATCCAGGGCCACCTCCCCCACCTTGATCTTCCTCCCTGTCCCATCGTGTCGGTCCTCGGCTGCATTGCAGGGGCAGCAAGCACCAGTACTGCACCGAGAACAGCAGACTCATTGATGAGTCATTTGAGTCTCCTTCCTTTTTGTAGTAGAATGGTGGAGACTGGAGATGCAACAGCTCGAGAGTCAAGGCTGACAAAACACATTCGGATTCAAATTTCAAAGACGACCGACGATGAGCGCATCATCACAGTAATTGTGGTTGATGGATACATTGTTGCTCGCTCGGTATTAGGGCTGGGCATTCGGCCTATCAGGGTAATTCGGTTCGGTTTACTCGGGTTCTGCAAATTTCGGGTTCCAAAAACTGAGGACCGAAAGTTTCTAAAAAATTTACGGAAACCGAATCCCTAATAGACCTGAAAATTTTGGTTCGGTTTTTCAGTCCACCGAAGTACCCGAGAAGAAGCGTCCTGGTGCGGTGGTGGCTAGGCGTGGAGGAGGTCTCGGCGAGCGACAACCCAGCCTGTGCCGGCGGATCTAGCCTCGGCTTTGGCAGATCCGGCGCGGTGGGGTCGGAAGGCGACGGCTTGGTGGGGAGGAACCGGAGGGGCGGCATCACGGCGCGAGGGAGGAGGGCAGGAGGCGATGGCACGGCATCCCGGCGCGAGGGAGGAGGAGGCGGCGCCGTCCGGCAGCATGGGGAGGAAGGAGGCGGCGGCACGGCATCCCAGCGCGAGGCAGGAGGCGACGATGCGGCATCCCGACGCAACGCGCGAGAGACTGAGGGAGGAGGCGGACTGCGCCGTCCGGCCGTGCAGGGGAGGAGGAGGAAGAGGCGGCGGCGGCGCGACTTCTCGACGCGAGGGAGGAGGCAACGACGCACTGTGCCGCCGCGTGGAGGAGGCAGCGGCTCAGCGTGCAGCTTGCTGGGCTCGGGGAGGAGCCAAGGTGGCAGGCGGCGTGTTGTGGCCTTGTGGGCGGCGGGTGCGATACGGGGAGAGGAGTTGCCCATTGGAGGACTGAGGAGCAGAGACGTGGTCTTAGGCTTTTTTTTTTATTCCGGGTATATGGGTGTATTCGGGTTACAAGAGTCAGGAACTGAAACCGAACCCAAAGACCGAACTAAATTATTTTTTAGAACCGTAACCTAAACCCCAAAAACCGAATAGACTGACATTTCGGTTCATTCGGTTCGTTTTCGTTCGGTCCAGGTTTTTCGGTTTAAAAATGCGCAGCCCTACTCGGTATGTATAGTGAGGCACGGTGGAGGCCCTGCAAATTTCGCTTATTGGCGATGCATTGCAGGCTTGCAGCCTTGCAGATTTCGTACTGTACTACTGCTAGTAATAGCCTGCCATTCTATGACACGGGCCTTCCGGGAAGAGGCAGGCAGCAGCTCCTGCGGTCGCACAGGAGAGCAAAAAGACCAGAATACCAACCACCGTCCGTCGACGCGTTGAGGGTAGGGTTTGCAATTTCGGTTTGAAAGTATCGAATTTCGGTTTTTTTTTTCATTTTCGCTGCACACCGAGAAGCGTTTTTTGGTCTGAAATCTAGCGTTTTCCGGTTCACTGTTCAAAAATATAAAAATCATTTTTTTGATAAAAAATGAAATTCGCTACAGTAGAAACGAAAATGTAAATCCCGGTTGAGGGAGAGAGGAGAGATCTTGGCAACTGGCACTTGGCAAGCCAGCGTTCTCTGCGCTGGTGTCTTGTCACAGGCTGCTGGCGCTGACGCTGACCGCCCGCGCGACCGGCCCAGGCATTGCAAACAGTTGGAACTGTTACGTTAAAAAAAATAAAAACAGTCGGAACTGTTTGGGGATGTCAGATGTGTGAACTGCCAGAGTGGTGTGGAGCAATGGGGCATGGCTCAAGGGGGTGTGGGGTGTTTGCATCCGGCCTAAAATTTAGCCTCCATCGTATAGGATGTTTGAATCACTAGGTTAGAAAGTATTAAATATATTTTAATTATAAAACTAATTACACAGATGATGACTACATTGCGAGAAGAATTTATTAAGCATAATTAAGCTATGATTAGCAAATGCGATGCTATAGTAACCATCCATTAATCATGGATTAATTAGGCTTAATAAATTCATCTCGTCGTTTACTCCTCGTTTGTATATTTAGTTTTCTAATTAAACTATATTTAATACTTCTAACTACCATGCAAATATTCGATGTGACGTGGGCTAAATTTTAGCTCCCGGGTCCAAACACCCTAGGCTTGATCCAGGAGGGCTCTTATTTTGAACCCCAAAATTAAATGTTGCACTTGTTCTACACTGTAAACAGAGTGAGAGGTATTTGGAATAGTGATGGGAATGAGAGAATCCTTAGGCTGTTTCCAGCGGATTGTCCAAATGGACTTGCCTATCACTATTCCAACTACCTCACATTCACAGTAGCGTTACAGTGCCATTTTGTACCGTAAGCGGTTCATATATCCATCTACTGGAGATGGTTTTATGGGGCAACATCAGGCCTGGTTGGTTTGGTGTCAAATCTTTGTCATGTCAAAATTTTAGTAATTTTGATTTTTGAATCTAAGTAAAAATGTAGTTAAATAAAAAAATATTTTAATAGGATTGTTTGAGTCCAAATAACTCATTCGAATGAGAAATTTATTTTTGTTTAATTTTATTTAAATAATTGTCAAATTTTTGGCACGTGCAAAGCTAGAGTGCTGCGAGCGAAGCACGGCTGTGAGTGGCTGATGGCTCCCTGCACGTACGGGTGCTCCAAGCAGGCGGACGCGTTGCCGCTGCCCCTGTTGGCTGCTGCTCCCTTCGCCGGCGGGCGGCGGCATTGCCCGTTTTACTCGATCCAAAACCCATGTTTTGCCAGCTCCCATCGCTCGGTCTGAGCAGCTCCTGCGGTCGCACTAGAGTTGAGAGTCGAGAGCAAAAGATCGATCGGACAAAACACAGCTCCGGGCAAGCGGCAACCAAAAAGAGACGGGTCCGAGCTCTCAGCAAAATAGCAGCCAGGCAAGCACTGCACTCTGCACCAGGTAGTGTCCTGCCACGGCCTCACATCAGTCGTCTCGTCGGAACTGTTTGGCTTTGGGATTGCAAAGGTACGATGTCTGCTACATCCACCGACACACAGACAGAGGGGCCCGTTAGGCTATCTCAATGGATGTCTCAAGTGGGTTTATCAAAACAATGTTTAGCACTGTTTCACAGTAAATGCTGCACTGTAGACAGAGAGGAAGGTAGATGAAACAATGATAGAGAAGAGGAATTTGAGGAGTGTTATTGGAGAAAGCCTTAGGAAGCCGGCGGCAGGATTCTTTACAATCTTGGATACCTGGTAAAATTTGAATAATGGATCTTGATTATCCAACCTGTTTGGACATCCGGATAATATGTGTAGATGATATTTCACGTGCCTGCGCTTCCCCTGCTCTTTCGCCCCTTCCTCGCATGTTCCTCCGCTAGCGCCCTTCATCGAGAGCCGCTAGTTGCCCCTTGTCCGCAAGCGGAGGCTGGTGGGCCCTCCGTCTTCAAGCATCGCCGCCAGCCACCCCTTCTCCATGAGCACAGGCGACCCTTCCCCATGAGCGCCGCTGACCCCTCCTCCGCTGAGCGCCGCAAGCCCCTCCTCCGCGAGCGTCGGTCGGCCCTTTCTCTGCGAGCGCCGGTCGGCCCTTCTCCGCGAGCGCCACCGGCCCCTTCTCCTCTAGCGCCGGCGACCCTCACCTACGAGCGCTGGCCGTCCCTTCTCCGCCAACGCTTGCCAACCCCTTCCCCACCCGTGCCGCCACCGGCGGCCGGCCTCTCCTTCCCTCGCGCAACGATGACGTTCAGAGTAGGTGGGCTGCGGTTTAGGAAGGACGGCAACGAGTGCATGGGCGCGCCGACGCCTGATGCATCTCCAGTTCTGCGTCGAGCGACGAAGAGGCAGACTAGCAGAGAGCCGGAGACAACGAAACCCGTGGTGTTTTTCTCCCTACCTTTTTCCAAGGGAAAATTTGTCTTTTCATCGGATTTCTCCTCGTTATCTCCCATTAGCAGAGTGATGGCAGATAGTGGGATTTTCACTGTGCTCACAGAATCCAACGCAAAAAATCTATAGTGTTTGGCTCCATGTCAAATTTTTTATGCTCATGGATACTCAGGGGGCGTTTGGAACAAGCCAGATAATGCAATTCTAGATAAAATTATCTCCAAAACATCCAAACAGCCATGGATAACGTGGGAGATAATGCACTGTTGGGCGTTATCCTAGAATTCCGCCAAAAGCAGATAGGGAGGGATAATGGAGGGAACTTTGGTGCGAAATGATGAAACTGCCCCTGGAAAATTAGCTGGCACCCGTGGATGAAGCGGCGAGCGATGTGCAGGGGAGGAACAAGTGTTACATTATCTGCACATTTTATCTGCTGTCCAAACGGGTTGGATAATGGAATCCAATATCCGGATTCTACCCAGTATCCAGATCTGCACTATCGCTATGCGATCCAAACGGGCCTTATACGGTTCAACCAAACAGGCCCAGACAGCGTGTCCTGCAAGCTAGCGCACGGTTCCCTCCCTGCGGTGACAGCAAGCAGACCTCACGCACCGGTGCTCCAAGCAGGCGTTGCCGGCTTGCCGCTGGGCTCTGTTGCCTGCAACAGCTCCTCAGAGTCAGAGCTGCTGGACCTGGACCAACTCGGGCATACCGCGGGGGTGTTTGGATCATCTCGCTAAAATTTAGCCTCCATCACATCGAATGTTTATACGCTAGATAAAAATATTAAATATATTTTAATTATAAAACTAATTACACAGATGAGAACTAAACGGCGTGACGAATTTATTAAACCTAATTAATCTATGATTAGCAAATTTGATGCTACAGTAACCATTCGTTAATCATGAATTCGCCGTTTAATCCTCCTGTGGTTTTCTAATTAAATTATATTTAATACTTTTAACTAGCATCCAAATATCCAATGTGACGTGGGCTAAATTTTAGCCTTTGAATCCATACACACCCTGTATATGATATGAGCATTGTCCGTCCTTAGATGCTTGCTAGTAGTAGTAAAAAATTGGTAAATGGTACTAGTACTACTATGAACTTAGGGATTCTCCAATATCTAGCTAGATATACTTTCTTTCCTACGTGTATTGAAAAAAATGAGGAAAACGAGAAACCGCTAGCTGACGAGCTAATAGATAGGAGATTTCACACATTTCAAGAAATTGAGAGTATTACGTGTGGAACCAAATACCTGTGGTGGGATAAATTACCATTTTTATTTTTCTCACAGCTCCACATCAGCCAGCTATTTGATCCAACCACTGCGGATGCCCTTACTGCTGTCTCCAACAGGCTGCCTATATGGACTGCATATGGTATAAAACGACACTTGTAGTGCTACTGTAGACAGTGAAAGAGTTGGTTGGAATAGCGATAGATAAGCCCATTTAGATAATCGGTTAGAGATGGTCTTAGGATCCATGTAGTATCGCGTCGGTCCCCAACCCAATACAAGTTGCGTGCGTAGCATGCATGCATTATTAAATAATATTCTTAAAGCAAATCTTAAATGATGCATGCATTATTAAAGAATATTCTTAATGCAAATTTTAAATAATATTTAAGGGTAGAAATATTTGTGTAATTGCAAGATAATATTCTTAGTAGTACATAATAGGAAGGATGGATTGTTGGAGAAGCAATGAAATAAGGAAAAAAATGAAGAATCAACTGCAGAACCTCATACTTCAGCAGGTCGCGCGCTACAGTTGACCAACTGCAGAACCTCACGCTACAACAGGTCCACCTTGTCCGTGGCTCCACAGCATTGCAAGTACGATGCAGCCACATCTGTCCCTGGCAGATGCTTCAAGTGAGATCTTGGGGGGGGCCATGCTCATGCATCAATCAGGGCACTATCTCCTTCTTGATAGGAGTGACTTGAGTGAATGAATGGGTCAAGTACAATATATTTGATGACGATTGCTTGTGGTTTTATAGGAGCATATAGCCTGGGAGATGTAGAGTTTTTCATTTCGGTTTAGCAAAGCTGAATCGTTTACATCATGAATGCAGTGCATTGTGGAGACAGCCTGTGATGCCACTCGGCGTCCTTACAAATACTACAAATGTCTCCTTGGCTTAGCACAATCGTTGGCTGATGAGACGAAGTTCAATGGCTGTGGCTTTACAAAAGTGTAGACATGTGAGGCCTAGCGATGACGTGAATAGTTTGAGAATTGAGAGAATTACGGTTAATGAGACATAGTGAGTTCTATTTACTAGTCCACCAACCCGTGCTCTCGCACGGGTTAGATTATTAGCATACGTATTAAAAGTTGATATATAATAGTAGCAATAGTTAATAATTTTAAAGCGTATATATGTGTATCTATTTTTGTTATTTAATTTTTTATATCAACATGTTTTATTGTCTAGAGTTCAGATGTTATTTTATTTTAGTCTATAGAATATTAGATGTGATTATTTTATTTCATTTTTTATAATGCCATGGTGAATTTAATTCATCTTTTATAATGGTATGTGGTAATTTATATGTAAATTCAGAGAGTTGTTTAGTTCATATTTCATAATGGCATGGTGGGTAATTTATTTGTAAATTTAGGATTATTTTAATTTAATATCTATAATGGCATGATAAGTAATTTGTACGCAAATTTAGGGGGTTATTTTAATTCATATTTGATAATGGCATGGTGGGTAATTTATATGCAAATTTAGAGAGTTACTTTAATAGCCTTTCATAATGGCATGTTGGGTAATTTTTTTAAAAATATAATAGGTCTAATGGCTAGTATTATCTGATACTACTTGATGTAAGGCCGGATGTTTCTGATTTTTGTGGGAATTTCTAGAATTTATCTTTTTTCTAACGCACTTCGCAATTCGTGCTTTTTTTTACCTCTAATTAGTAATAATAAGATACCGGCTATATAGACATGGATGGATAACATATTCTAATTTTTATCTCTTTAATATATAATAGCCAGTAGGTCTAAAGCTTCCAGTCCAATAGAAGATAAGTCTCTTTGGTACTCTAGGTCGTAAGAGTTTGACCACTCGTTGGGGCTAATTAATAAAAAACCATCCTCCCTAGCAAAGCCGTGATATTTGTTCCTCTATCCTCTTAATAAAAACCCGGAGGCGCCCATTCCCCAGGACACGTTTTTCTTCTTGCAAAATTGAAAGGGCTACAAAACAGCCGAATCCAAACACTGGCCAAACTAAAATGGAAGGCGAGCTATATGCGCTCATCTCAGATTCCATGCATGGGCGCACAGCACAGGAATGAAGCACGGCTGGGTACTGCAAATTAGTTAATAAAAACCTCCAGCCCTACTATGATGCACTCGCTGTGTACACCACGAGGAATGCATACACATCAGGCAGCAATAAGATTGAGCAAAGGCTAATAAAAATCTAGTACCATATAGGAGTAGTATATATGATATCTGGCGTGCGTGTTGGTATTGGTAGTCGTCTTGCGCCCAAGCCGTTGGAGGAGATCATTGATTCGTGGGCTGTGGATCTGTTCTTCCTCCTGGCCGAATAGAGGGTGTTTGGATCTTTGACTAAACTTTAGCTCCCGTCACATCGAATGTTTGACGCTAGTTAGAAGTATTAAATATAGTCCAATTATAAAATTAATTACAGACTGAGGACTAATCGGCGTGACGAATTTATTAAGCCTAATTAATCTATAATTAGCAAATGTGATGCCTACAGTACCGTTCATTAATCATGGATTGATTAAGCTAAATAAATTCGTCTCGCCATTTACTCCTCGTCCGTAGTAACTAGTTTTTTAATTAAACCATATTTAATACTTTCTAACTAGCATCAAAACCTCCGATGTGACGTAGACTAAACTTTAGCCCTTGGATTCAAACATCCCCTAACAAAACAGGGGAGCATACAGCTCGACTGCGATCGCGTCCGCTGCCAGTTCATTCACCGGACTGAGCAGTGCCTCACGCAGTGGCATGTTCGTCTCCGGGTGGCCGAGACTTGTATTCCTGTCCACGAAAAAATGAAATTCTAACTTTGTCCTAAGTCAAATTATTGTAAGTTTAACATTTCTATAATATCAAATATGTATGATACGAAACATATTTTAACAATGAAACTAATGATACCAATTTGGTAGCATATATTTTAATATATTTTGATATAAAGTTAATCAAAGTTATCATGGTTTAATTTAGAAAAAAGTTAAAGATTTCTTTTTTTTTTTTGACAGAGGGAGTACAACACAGATTCCTATCAGTCAATCTGTCCAACGTACAGTACTTTTAATTGGGATGAGCCCACTTCCACTGGGCACCGGCACACCCAGCACAGACGAGGACCCTAGCCTCATCTAGCAACCTGCCAACATTACCTTTTGTCGCAGATCCGACGAGGCACGGCGACACTTTATTTGCTTATATTAGTAGTAACCTATAGGGTACTTTTTTTTTTAAGAATAAGAGTAAGCCCGAGTCTAGAGAAGCCACGTCACTATCTCATATCCACTATTCTAACTATTCCACTCACATTTATAGTACTGTAACAGTTCAACATTAAATTTTTAGAGTCCTAGCATGTAAGCTCCATTGAATTTAAGCCTAACTATAGGTACTACCATCGTCTAATCTTATCCCTTTTAATTTGGAGTGTTTGGATCTTGGGGAGTCGAGCCCCCTCGGAAGATCCAAACAGCAAGTATGTTCGTTGCCTCGCTTACCGGCCACCGGCGGCGAGGCCGAAGAGGAATGCCAGTATGCCACGACGACAAAGAGGAGCACGGCCGCGCAGGCAAGAACTACGGAGCGGCAGCAAGCCGCCACCGCCGGGGGCGCGCGCGGGCTGTTCTGGGCGGGGCGACGTGGAGGTAGAGGAGCGTGGCACCGAGGAGGTAGGCCATCGGGAGCGCGAGGACGCCGAGCGCCGCGTCCAGCACGGGGCTGCCGCACGGGCCCGCGCGCTCCAGGAAGTCGAGCAGCGGGTTGAGGGCCATGCAGAGCGCCACCACGCCCACCTCCGGGAGCTCGGCCGCCGCGATGGCTGGCTGGGTGATGGTCGCTGTTGCTGGCTTCTGCCGGAAGGGAGGGAGACAGGCCGGGGACAGAGCTGGAAGGTCAGCTGCTGTAGGCTCTGTGCGGGCAAGTAGGGGACTGTGTGTCGTTGGGAGGTGAGAACTCATTATTGATGATTGGGGCGGGGCCTCTTGGTCGGCTCTCGGGGCTGTTTATGACGCGGTTTCGGGGATGGCGCGGCCATGAATGTCAGAAGAAAAATGTCGTTTGGATTAAAAACATAGGAAAAATGAAGGTTTTGATTCCAAAGAAAATAAAAATACAAGCAATACATTTGGAACAAGGATTCGAAAGAAAACTTTCCAAAGAAAAGGCTATTGGAGCCGTATTTTGGAAGAAATAAAACATGACCTTCGAGCTCTGGGACCGCAGCTCTCGCTCGCGCTAATGGAAGAGTACTTGTTTGAGCAAGAAAGTGGGCTGGGCAGGGGCGGAGTTAAGTAGGGGGCAGGGGCTGCAGTCCAGATAAAAAGTAGTTCTTTACACCGTGTATTTTTTGGTATAACAAACGAAAAATAGCTTAGCAAACCAAATTTCATATGAATTGTTTCATATACTACTAAATACTAATTAATTATTTTTATGAAATTAGCCTCCATCTGATCCAATCCTGGCTCCGCCACTGGGACTGAGGCGAATGGACGGCGGCACCGCAGCCGCCAGCGTGGGGGCGGACTGGGGCCGCGTGAAAGCCGGTGGGAGGCGGATGGCCGGCTGCACTGTACGCCGGTGAGGAGGCGGATGGCCGGCCAAGCTTACACCGGCATGGGAGCGCACGGCCGGACGGGCAGCGTATGCGTGCTAGCCTAAGTCGCTAGCAGCAGACCGAGCCGGTCAAACTTTGTTCGCACAATTGGAACAACGGAAAGTCCTATTTCATCAAATATACGATTGGAGGCAAAGAGAGATCGGAGAACAGCAAACTGTCTGTGTATCATGAACAGAACCAGAAAAAAAAGACGAGGACGATCAAACGAGAGGTGGTATGTAATGGCAACATTGCAGGGCTAACTATATTGTACCGTATATTTGCTATGTTACGAATTCCTATGATCCAAGCGGTTTAAAGTTTTTATCCTTGTATTTTGGATTCCGGTAGTTTTTTATGTTCACTCTAGCGTATTTCTGTGGTTTTTTTTTTCATTACTTTGTTTTGGATTCCTGTGTCTTCCAAACACGCTCTAAATCTAGTAAAAACCGCATGATCTTTACAGAATCGCAATTAGCAGTATGTTTACATAATATATATCCTCAGTGAGTCAAGCATTCCTATCTGGAGGGTTGGGTTATGGTAAACTCCCATTTTTCTTTTCTACATTTTTTTCTTTCGCCCTAGTGCGTGCTCTTCGAAGAGGAAAAAAATCCTGCGTAAACAGGTGTCAGAATAGTGCCACATTCTTTAATTAAGGAAACCGTTGAGTTAGCCTTATATATATGTGCCAAAACTCAGCGAGTAAATTACAACCCGCAGAAGAACTGGGCTGTGGTTTAATAACGACTTCACTTTTCCGAAGCGTTTGAACCATGCGTGAGATGCGTGTCCTGTCCAGAAAGGAAGCGCTCGTGCAAATGGCGCAAATGGCACGTCACCCATCCACCGATCCACTGCACGATGCCGCACCCAACCAACCCTAGCTGCTGAATTACAGTTATGCTGCCTGTGCTTAGTCAGATACCACTATACCAGCGACGTCGCCGTTCAACCGCAGAGCAGAGGCGCCGCTGCCATGCTCTCCGTTCCAACGAGCTTTGCTTTGCGGGATCTGGTCTTTGCACACGTGCGCATTCTCCATGCGCATGCCTTCCCTTGCAATGGATTCGGGCGCTGCTGTCTGCCAGAGAAATGGTCTCTGTAACTCCTCTGTCTCTCTGTGATCTTGATCTCCTTCCGAACGCGTCGTTGCAAGGGATACAGAAAATAGCTGCATCCAAACACTGACCGAAAATGGAAGACAAGCTCTCTGCGCATTTGAGATGGGGCATCGTGTTTATTTTTAACTTTTTATTTTTTACCTGTGGTCAAGCGCGCGAATTCGTGACAGAGACAGGTGCTGCAAAGTAAAAACACGCGCGAGGTAATCCATCGGCAATAAACCTTGCTTCAGATGAAGTAGACGTTGTGTACATCACATCACGAGGCATGCATGCATACACGCATCAAGCAAAGGCTGAGCAGTAGCTAGTTTAAGAGCAAAATGGAAATCGAAATCAGTTGCGCCCAAACAGCGGAGCAGAGTATGTAATAGCTCGCGGCCGGCGTCATGGTCCGCCGCCATGGCTCTGTTCTTGCTCCAGGCCTTGATACCAAAACTGGGAGCAGCTCGACCGCAACCGCCGGATCAACGACAGAGGCGGCGGCGGCTTCCCTCTCTGGCTGGCGCAAGATGCCGACATTCGTTCCCCTTTTTTGCAGATCCGAGGCATGGCACTGCACTTTAATTGCTTCGCTTATACTACACTGCTACTAGTACTCGTGAGTATATATGGTTATGGTACTCTAGTCTTTTTTTTTTTTCCATTTGGCTACTGGGTGTTGTGAGCTTGGATTCAGTTCATCGGAAGCTAAATCCAGTCCCAGCCAATTAAGCAGCCACCGGCCGGCGCGAGGATACTGACGCGTGGGTACGTTCTAGTAGTAATGTACTAGTATTTAGTATCTACAATGGAACGATATCCAAATATGCAGCTCACACTGCTAACTAGTACTAGCTTTGTGTTGCTATCCTACCGGCGGCGGGCGACGCAGAGAGCGAAGGCGCGTGCGACGACGGCGAAGTAGCCGGGGACGATGAGGAGGGCGAGCGCCGCGGCGGCCGCGAAGGCGAGGTGGTGGCCCGTGGCGGCGGCGCGCTCCATCAGCCCCAGCAGCGGCGCCATGATCTGCGCGCAGCCGGCGGCCACCCAGAACGCGAACTTGGCCGGGTCAGCAGGGCCTGCGGCCGCCATCTATCGCCGTTGCTGAGGAGGAGGAGGAGGAGGAGGAGGAGAAGGGTGGTGTTTGCTTGCTGGGCGCGGTGACATGGGGCTCTGCCCGCTGCTGCTCTTTATAGCACTTTCCCGCGCTCCGGTCCCTGTTTGCTTCGGCCGCCATTGGCCCTGCCCGACGTTGGGAAGGAAACCAGATTCCCTCGTTCGTTGTCTCTTTTGGCCGGAGAGTTTAATGCGGTGTGGTACGAACAGAATGAGGGGGCTCCGGGCGCGCTGCCTCTGACAGTCTGCCTTCTTTTGTTTGCCTCATCATGACAACACAACGTAGAGAATGTACTGCACTGCACAGCTGTGGAGGTGTGAACGAAGCAACGGGGAACGAACGGACGGACGGACAGACAGACAGACACTACGATCGTCGGCCGACGAACTTGGAGTCTGGTCGTGTCAACAAACAATCGGTGGTACATGTCTCCAGGCAGCATGCACCACGGCACCATGATATATACACCACCGCGCTGCTGATCGGTGAATGCCAGTGAATCATAGCAAACTATTTAAATCCAACAAGGCAACATAAATTAGTATACTAGTCTAATGGCTTTCAAAAGTGTACTACTTCACAAGTGCAACAAAGCAAAGGCGATAGGTCAAATTTAGTAGATCTGTGCCATGATTATTGGCTCACTAATTGCTCCAAATTCTGCGTTTTCCTTTTGTCCCTTCTTCTTCATTGCCTCCGCGTAGCTAGCGACTTGATCGGGAGCTCGCTGCTGTATTCCCATGATCTGAGCCGTCCATTCCCTCATCACCTCGTGCATGAGCACAGCCTAGCTGAGACGCTCCATATATACGTAGTACGTACGTGGAGTGGAGGAGGCCGGTGGAGCTAGAGCACTGCGTGCCGCGTGCGTGTGCTGTGCCATGCAGTCATGTAGCGGCACAGCACATGGCCAAAGGCCATTCCCAACATGTTGTTTTCTTACACATTAAGTTGCAATGGCTACAAAGCAAAGAGTTCAATCCAAACACTGCCCTAATGGGAGACAAGTTTGTCCAATTGCATACAGGGGGTGTTTGGTTCTCGAGGGATTTTTGAAATATAGATAATGCGCACTATCCAAGAAAATGCACTTCAAGGTAGATTTTAAGATTGTGTCTAGGTAGTAGGCACAAAAAATCGGACGCAGAATACAAAAGTTGTTTGGTTAAAAATAAGATACTAGAATAAGATTTTGAGATTGAAGACATATTTCCCAGTATTTATCCAATTTCCTATGGTACAAATATATACACTATTATATTTTATCTATTACCTCAACAAGGTAATAAATCACCATATATATCTATCTACATCTCACTAAATGGATGGCACATAGCTATTTCAGAGTAGTAATAGCTGTATATGAAAATAATTAGATAAAATAGACACATGTATGTTTATAGATTACCAGTTTCTCCCACGAGCATGGGATGTGGAGTAACAAAAAAACGGGCAAGAAGCGTTTGCGCACACACAGCTCTCAAACACCAAGCCACTAAGGCGACATGGGAAAACCCTAGCCTGCCACCATTTTTATCTTCGCTTTCTTCCCTCTCCCTAGCCCCGCTGCTGCCAGAGCCGATGAGGAGGTGAGGGCGCCAACGGCGGCAAGGTGTTTTAGTTCACTGTGCACTGCTTTCACTCCATTCTTATTGGCCAGCAGCAAGGCATTTTTGGTCTCTCATTTTCTCCTTGTGTTTTATTCTTCCGTAGGTTTTGCTTGAAGCGTCTCTTCTCCCATAGTGCAATTTTAGTGTAACATTTAAAAAAAAAATCATTTCCTAAACCTTAAGCTTAATATGAGTTTACTTGATTGAGTTAGAACTTTGCAATGTGGAAATCAAATAATCAAGCTACCAGCTAGCACAAATTATATGGAGGTCATGGTTCTCATTTTTTTTTGTCCCTCCCCTCTTCCAATTTAGTTATTTGACCTGGCAATGGATTCTGGTAGCACCGAGGGTGAGACTCGGCTGTAGTAGATTTTACTTTTGCCCGACCAAATAGAACACAGACGAAGCATGCATAAATTGTTTAACAGAGAGGCCGTGTTATTCAAAGGAGAGATTGGTACTTCTTTGGTTCTGATGCACACTTTGAAGGCTTGCAACTTTGCAAGGGCCATTGTGGTTCTGATCGCATGTCACCAGAGGGTGCATATGGATGTGTACAAAAAATATTTGCGTACTGATATATAGTAAAATTTGAAATATAAACAAATACTTCACATAGTAAAATTTGAAATGCATACGGTGAGATAGACGAGAGCTGGTGACAGTAAAATATATAGACGGTGACAATAAAATCCAAAGAAGAGGCCCATTAAAGAAACGGTGATAAGTCGTATGGGCCCTTAAATAGTCGCTACCTCCAGAAAGGCCAAGGCCCAAAACACTAGAGCTAGAGGCAGGCCGTCTGCCTGGTCGATCCACCGCGACAAACACGGGACAATCCCCGCCGCAATTCCATTCCACCTCCGCCGTCTCCTCGTCGGAGATCCGCCCCGGGCTTGGATCGGTTCCTCCCTTAGTCCCTTCGTTGGTAAGGAACCCTACCCTGATTGGCTCTCTTTGTGTGTGCGGGGGGGGGGGGGGGTGTGGCGGCGGCGGGAGGGGGCCTAGCCCCTTGCGCCGACCCTCGTATGCGGCAGGACCCTAGCGACACGAGGAAGGAACGGGGAGCCAAATGAATCCGTGTGGGCAAGGGAAATGGTGAGGGATACTTTCCTGTTAACCCAGTGATTTGATTTCCCCATGTTTTATCTCCAAACTTCGGTCGTGATTAGTTGCTTATGGTCGGTAATATGAAAGCACAGACCGTCTGAGGTAAATGCCTTGTCTTGCATATGTCTCGTGCAATAAGGAGGAGATGTCTTAGAGCAACGCAGCTGTAGTGTGGTTATTGAACCCATCCTCCTCCCTCGAGAAATGCAGCTATATGCTGTTTTCTTCCTTTCGTGCATTCATCGTATCTTCCGTGTCATTTGGTCAGTAGTGTAGCAGACTAGCAGTTTTCTGAATAACCTGCTAGCTTCTGTCAGTTTGAAAGATGCTTTCAGTTTGCTCGGTTAGTCAGCTAACTTGTAATTTGCATCAGAGGCCAATAAATAGGATTTCATAGATGCATATGTAACCTGTATCCCAAGAAGCATAATGGGGATATGACAGTTTGCGCAAGAGGCTTATGGATATGGCAGGACGGTTCAGTCGTTTAGTCCTGACGATTCTTATTGTGATTAGCCACATAATGTTTTGGGACTTACCAAGTCGTGTACAAATTTTGCTTCCTCTACTATTTGCCTTGTGCATCGTATGGTCTGTCAACATGGTACCCTTGAATTTTACCTCTCTGAATCCAAGGCCATATGCTTATGTTTTCCCTTGTTTCAGTTTCTTTGGCTGCAAATCCGTACCTACTGATGGGGAAAGCAAAGCGTGCCTCAATCTTCATCAGGCTGGTTTCTGCAGCTGGTACTGGATTCTTCTATGTGAAGCGCAAGAATCCTCGGCGGATCACTGAGAAGCTTGAGTTTAGAAAGTATGATCCTCGTGTGAACAAGCATGTTCTCTTTACGGAAGCAAAGATGAAGTGAGACCCTTGTATCTCTACTGAATGCAGAACTGGAATAGGCTGTCAACTTTTTTTTCAATCAGAAATCTCTGGACTGTGAAGGATGGATCCCCACATTGTCTTGTTCTGGTTTCCAAGTTCCATTTAGACAAATGCACTGGGAATGTGATTAAGGATTTTATGTGCTTTTCCTGTTGGTTTTGTTGCTAAAGTGAGCTGCAAACGGCTAATGATTTTGTCATTTTGTTTGGGAAACTATAGTCGGTGATGTGATCAAGGAGACATGGACTTTTTCCAAGTTCCATATGTACCTTTCACCCATCATGTTCTCTGAAATGATGCCATATTTCTCTGAGCAGTTGGACAGTTGAGATCGCAGTAGCGAATTTAACAGGGGGTGAATGAAAGCAATTTAATTGCTTTACTAGGTCAAAAATGTTGCTTTGTGTATATTCAAATGGGCAAGAATTCTTTGCTTTTCTAGGACAAAATCATCATATCTAAATAAAGCAAAGCTATATACGAATATGATAGGGTTCAAGTTTGTGAGCAACTGCAGATACTGTATATGAATACGAGAGTTCTTCACTAAGATTTGGCAGATTACATGGTTGTAAGTCACTAACTGTTATCTCAAACAGATGGAATTGCCTCATCATTCTGAAGCTGCGTTCGTGCAACTGCAAGCACTGCTTAGATCCAGGATTCTTTTCCCCTCTTATCTATCCAATTGTTGTGAATGATGAAACAACCAAGCTCTTTGCAAGTCGCTCCGCCCATATACCCTTGTGAGCTCCATTGGGGAACTGTAAAAGAAATTAAACACAGTAGAACCTGGGATGATGAAGCTAATTACTTGACGCGCAGCAAGCAGAACCCTCTCGCCTAAACTCTAATTCGCACTCGCCTAAACTCTAATTCATAGTAGATTGGTTTTTTTCATGCTAAACAAAGGAAACTGACTTGCACACGATTTAAAGTAGCCGTAGTCATCTAGATGTTTAGTCGAGAACTTTATAATGGTTTGGTTACGCACAGGCACAGTCGTAAAGTTCGAAATCTTTTCTATTATCTAAAAAAGGTCACTAAGGCTATGTTTTTTCTAAGTATCTTATATAATCCATATTATTTGGGCAGATTATATATATGGTCTAGTTTATTATGTCAATTAGTAATGTGGTAAATAGCTAGAAAATAAGCTGAAATAAACATATCTTAGGATGCTAGCTTGTGGGTTGTCATATTCTACACTCTCTAGATTATATAATCTGTAGAACAAGCTGATTTTGAATTATGTAGCCCGGTGTAAACAAACGTAGCCTGAAGCTTCTCTCCACCTATACCGATGCTAAGATAATGTTATAATACATGCGGGTGTATCATCAAACTTAGCGGTCGGTGACCCTTTTTCTTGCATCCCCGGCCGCATATCTTCCAGACTCTCCGAGAGTGCCTTTCCACCTCCGTTCTGCACTTACTCCTCTCCTTTTTCTCCCCTGCCTCCTTCGTTACCGTTCCTTAGCAGAGTGGCGTGCTTTCTATCTCCCACATTCTTCTATGTTTTGGTGTTATGTATAACTGTCCCTGCGGCAGCGACAGGTGACAAATAGCGCCCCCCATTTTGAGCATGGCACTTCAGTAGCTACTTGAGAGATCCTAGCGCCCCGGAAGGAGATAGAGAGATGTACAGAGACAGTGGGTGAGCGGGATGGCCATGTCTCAATATGTGTCATTGTCTCCAATCAGAACAACCGAACAGTGCATGATTCCACCAAAAAGGAGCTCAAGTGCTACCATGCATGCATCCATGTGATTTCGCTACAAAAAGTTGCACGTCCACGCAGCACCTCCTCGGCTCCACGTCCACGGCTCCACCATACTTAGACAAACCACTTGAGCACTGCCAATGACTCAACGAGAGCGATGTTGAGATAGATAGATGATAGATTCTTCTATTATTATCTAGTAAAGATACTGACCTTTAACCAAATCGTCAAGCTAAACAAACAGGTCAAGCTATCATAGCCGATGCACAATAATAATGTTTGGGTTGCATCTTTTTTCTTCTTCTTTTTAACACACATGGACCACGCGCCTTTCTATCATGTCGATTTTTGGCTTCTAAGTCCACTGAGTGGGACGTATATATCATTGCCATCGGTGCAATCTGCAAATAGGCAAATAAAAGCAAAGTGCATCATCAAAAGCCAGACAAGCTTAGGATCTTGCTAGGGCATGGCATAAACACCTGTGTGTGTTAAAATAGAAACATAGAATTCTTCTAGCTCTTCTTCTTTCAAAACATAGTGCACACTCACATATGCGCGAGCACTTGCCCACACCAAGGCACTCGCACACCCTACCCCATTGAACAAAAATGCGACTATCTATGGCATCCCCAGCCCGTATTGTATTGTTCATTCTTCATGTGGCATTTCTCTTTTTTGAAAAAAAACTTTCTCTAGACATCCTATTAAAAAGAGGCATGACCACAAAAAATAAAATAATGGGGCTACACCATCACACAAGGTGTTGTTTGAAGTATTCTTTATATGACTACAAAACATGTATATATAGAGCATGCCTCCTTGGACATTTCACAATTTCCATCACTACGAACCAGCATAGCACTATAAACCGCTTTCGGTACGTAAGAAAGCTACTATAATAAAAATCATTTTCTTCTTAACAAATAGTAATGATCTTCACTTATTAGTTCGATGGGGGTAACCATACCGAATTTAGGCGCGCTAATTTCATGAACTTGCCAAGTTTAAAAGAGCTGGAAAATAAGGTACAAATCCCGCGAAGCATCAACACCGCCCGCTAGCATAACGTATGCAGCCACCAGTTTTCTCAAGCACTCCTGCCCTACACTGCAGTAGACCGTCATGTCTCATTCCTTCCAACAGCTCGTGCACAATCTTTGCTCTCCATTGAATACTCTATCGTCCCGTTCTTTAAAAAAAAAATTCAAACGAGAAAGAAGTACAACTAAATCAAAAACTCTTAACAAGATGCTCTTATGTACTCCTTCAGATTGCTTTTGATCGATAAGAAAGCCACCAATCCACTAAGACAGAAAAGAAGAGCCGTCCACTATACCTAACTAGTGTTAATCATATACTCATCTAATAAGACAAACATGACAAGGAAATTGGAAGAAACCACTCTTTTCTGCTTCATCACCATAGCTGTCACGCGTTCTCTCCACTCATCCCTCAACAATACCGTCAAGGCGAGGGCGAAATCCACTTGGGAAGAAAAGATGATTGACGGTCTCGGCATTCGATGCACACACTCGCCTTCTGGGATCACACTACTTGCTCAATTGTCAACCTTGCTCCTGAATATTCGCATGCAACCATTGAGGCCCCGTTTGGAATACGAGATTCTTTTCCCATTCCTGCATTTTTTCATCTGAAAATGAACCGTTTCCTATGTAATTTCTGCACGATTTATGTGAAATTCCTGCGTTCTAAACGACCATGAAGAATTTGTTCATGGCAACTAACATAGACAAGTAACAATGTTACAGTGAGGGTGGTCGTAGATCCCCTAAAAAACAAGTGTAAATGTGCAGAAATGATAACTGTACATCCTGAGAATTTATTCCCTCTGATGATAATCTTGTTTCTTCCTTACCATCGTAATCATCTAATCGAACATCTCGTCCATGTGATTGTCAACAATAGCTAGCACAAGTGCCCTAGTTATTTGGGACAGGGAGTTAATTTGTCATTGAAGAACAGTCAACATCTTTTTGAGAACACTGCTTCTCTACAGCAATGGCATAACGGTTGAACACATGTCGCGACAAATGGGCGATGCCGGTGAACAGTACAGGTGCTGTGGGCTTGCACACTGTTCGTACTCCTGCTTCAGAGGAGCTTCCTTGAGCAATGGTGATGAAGTTGATGCGATGGCTAATAAAGCAGGCTACACCGTACCACAGATGAGAGCTGTACTAGCTAGAGCATTTCTTATGGTCCTTGATATACGTTCTTACTTTTCAAATTAAATTACTGTCCGTGGTACCTCTTCAAAAGTGATAAAAATTGCTTGAGGAAAAGGTCTTTTGAGTCCATTTGAAAGCACCACGTGTTTAAACTTCTTCATCGTAAATTGAGCTAATAGTGTTTACAGCATAAGGGAGATTACAAAGACACAACATGACCAACAGCCCACCAACATAAACTTTTTAGAAGATTACAACTTCACTTCTACTAGCTCCCAAGAGAAGGTGCTCACGACCTCATTTTTGCCTTTCCTCTTTTCTTCCTCTGGGCGTCAAGGCCAAGTAGAGAGGGAAGCTTGGAACTTAAGTTCAAAAAGATAAAGAAAAAAACTTTAGTAGTAGTAGCATACAACCTAGTGGAACCCCGCCGGCCGCCTGTTCAATGCAGCTCGCCGGAATGATCCACACCTCGGCTTCCGCCTAGCGGCCGCCGGAGAGTATCTATCGCCTCCAATGCCGATGGACTTACTTGCAGTGGCACACCGCAGAATCTTTGCATCAGCTGCCACAGCCTTTGTAAAACTAAGGCGTGGCACTTTATTTGCTTATATATAGTCTAGCAGTACCAGTATCTTTTGCCCTTTTTGGCTGTTTGGTTTCGAGGGATCAAGCCGGGATTTAGCTTATTCTAAGCGCGCTATGTCTCTGGACCCAATCACTCACTCACCAAACCAAAGCATTCCCTTGCTACGCGCTGCCGGCTGTGAGGAATAGAAAGGCCACGAGGGGCACGGTGACAAAGAGAAGCAGCAGGGCGAAGCCCAGAGCAACGGACCGCCAGAACGACGACGCTCCGGGGAAGGCTGCGTCGTCCGGCGGCGGCAAGGTGATCTGGAGGGCGACGGGGAGGACGACGCCGACGACGAAGAGGTAGGCCGTCGGGAGAGTCAGGAGGATGGCGGCGACGGCCATGTCCAGCGCGGGGCTGCGCGCGGTGGCACCGTCCAGGAAATGAAGGATCGGCTTCAGCACCTCGCGGCAGCCGAGCGCGATGTACAGGGCCGCCATTGCCACCTCCGGGAGCTCGGCCGCCATGTTTGCACACAGGAGAGCAACGTGAGCTGCTGCTGCTGCGTCAGGTGCGAGCAGGCAGCTGACACCTGACAGGACAGGAGCAGCACCGCAGCAGTAATGGGAGGAGAGCTAATAATAATGTTCGGTTACCACGGCCTAGGCTCTGCTTAAATAGAATTAGCTTATGGAGACATGCCCATGGACGTGCTTAAGTAGAATTTATCTGATGGAGACGGGGTGGTGAGCGGTGTGGTGCTACAAATGGCTCCCCAAGACCCCAACTCCATACTGGCTCTTTTTTTTTTTTTTTACTTTGGTGCAATTATTCTTTGGGTTTAGAATGTCCTACAAACTCCAGTCAGACATTCAGACCTGACGCACTTTTTTTAATATAGTTTAACATTTATGGGTTTTCCCTGGCTTTCAGCAGGTACCAATGTCCATGCCATCATTTTAACAGAACAGCGTGCTGTGTGTCACTATATGTTTTTCAAACTGTCACAGCTCAAAAACTTCTTTTAATAATCTGAGAGCATGCGCATTCATTACCTCTTGATTTGAATGCTAGGGGTAGTCATCTAGTAATAGTATTGCTTCTTCCCTAGCAATGTCCAATTTATCCCATAGCACTGCTTAGTGTAGATGTTAAGCTAATTTAAATATTTGTTTTTTATCGCTACAAATACTCATAGCACCGGTAGCTTACATCCCCTAGCACTAATGTTAACACACTTCTCTTACGAATTCTTAGCATCTTCTATTGATGTCCATCCTCTAAAGAGAAACAAGGTCACGATCCATGTTGTTAGTTGTGGTACTGCCTGATACACGCCACGTTAAAAATAGGGCAATGCTTTCACCAAGACGAACCTGTTGTCGATAGCCTCTAACCGACTCAGCGTGTTCAGTCAGCCCCTTCCAAGGGGATCTGAGAGGGATTTTAACTCACACTTTCATCCTCTCTAATCTCTACTTAATATTAAAGCAAATAAGTTTTCGCGGTCTGTCTCCTCACGAACATTACACGTGGGACCAATTTATCCGAAAATCTCCCTATAATATAATAATTAATTAAAGCAAAATGTTTCTTCGGCTTCTCCTTTCACTCGCGCTTCTCTGTCGGCAGAAGGATTGAACTCCACCCAGATTGCCAAGTTACAACTCCACAATAAGATCCCTCAATCAAATCTTTATATCTTTTCTGCCAAGAAAATCCTTCCACCAGCCCCGCAACACATATCCGATTCTGACAGCTCTATATGGAGCACGTGCTCCTAAGTCCTAATCCAGGCCGCAGCCCACATGCTAATAGGAAATAGAGTTTGCAAGTAGCAATGACAGCCCAAAAGCAAGAGATCGATTCAATGCAGAGCAGAACGGTCGATTTGTATCTCTGTCTTACATACCTAGAATAAGCCAATGCAAATGAACCATAAGAACGGGAGACTGCCGCACGATTGGGCAAGATCCATCGACCAAGACCTGCCTGACACCGCATCACCTAGCGTAGGGTGCGCCGCCGTGCCAAGGTCGCCAACTCGCTCGACGCAATGTCGCTTCGCTTGCTTGCCGGCGACCACCACGTCGTGCCTCCCATCTGTCGTTTGTCGCCATGCCAGAGTCCATCAGCCTCCCTGCCAGTTCACCGCAGCTCAAGGATTGTGAGGCTTTGGATCAAAGAGATGCTAAGCTTTGCTGTGGATTGTGGTTTTAGATCAAGCTGGTGGCGGCAAACATGTACTAGTGTCCAATGGTGGTTGAGATGAAACAGAAAAGGATGTCAGGGAGGAGGCCTGGTTGGCGAAGTCCTCTATACAGAGGTCGGCATTGGGCACGATGCCATAGCGTGCACGACCTCCATAATATGTGTCCGCAATCGGAATCATCTCAGACCATGAGAAATTGGTTGCCATCTCATATGTTGTCCAAAGCACTGGCGGTCAAGACCAAGATTAAGGGAGGGATAGGCGGACCACCGGACGTGTGCGCACATATGCGATGAGTGTGGCTCTGTGATGGGAACCGGGGATTGGGACATGTAGAACGGCTGAAAGTCGCCGCTTGCGCAAGAATCTCTTGCCTCTAGGACGGACTCCGACTCCGAGACTCCAAGCTAGCGTTGGATTGGGTTGGACTCTAGGAGTGGAAGTGGGGATTGAAGTGCTGTCACTACCGTTGGGCTCGTGGGCTATTGAGGTAAAGCTATCACAAATTATTTTTAAGAACCTATTGTGCATAATGCTAATTGTCTGATGAGTAATGATACCATTGTAAAATTTTAAAAATTATCAATACTTAAAGGAAATAATGCAAATATATTTATGACTACCGTAGCAACGCACAGGCAATTTTGCTAGTCCTCTCTAAGCAGAACAAGCTCCGAGTCGGTTAGAGGTCATTAGGTCCGATTGGCTGAAACATGAAACCAATATGGTGACACGATCAGTTGAATGCTAGGGCGAAAGAGAAGATGACCATCCTGACGACCAGAACAAATGACGAGGCGCAAAAGGGAAAGGAAACTGAAATTGTAATCAAATGGTGCTACAGTATATTACAAGGGGAACTGAATTTTTTTTTTTGATGGTCAAGGGGACTGAATTTGAATTGTACAGAGTATTTATACTCACACATCTGAACAAACTGCATCACAAGAAATACAGAGGGGGTGGGGATGGTTTTAAAATAATGCCAAGAACAACAGCTCACCTAGGTTACACAAGAACATTAGGGTATCTACTGACTGTTCCCAATTTCCTAGCCTGCTATGTACTCCAGAATGATAGAACCCCAAAACCGGTCAAGTTAAGACAATCAACAATGGGCACAGCGGAACTAATTCGAAACGTACCGGATGGTCAATGCTAAGCAACTGCTCCTAACTATTTAGTATTTCCTTGGAGATTGAAGAACCCAAAATATATAAACAAACTCAGTATGTGATATTGCTCGCATTATCATATCAGTTACCCTCGACAATAAGAGAAGTCAGTTCATTTTCCTGTTGACTCCTCAATCTTGACAAGGTAGGGAGGCTCCTTTTGATCCTCTCAGGTAAGAACCTGGAATAGGAAATAAATCCTTTATAGCTGCAAACTATTTTCTGAGTAGTGGCATAACTAGAATGGTTGCTGTAAATAGTATATAGCACTGGAGGAACACATGGCTGTGAAAATTAAGTTGAAGGTTACAACTTACGTGTCAATTCTTTCTGAAATAGCTCGGCGCACAGAAGAGTTGAGCCCATAAGCAATGGAATTGAAAAGCCCCTAGATTAAATGGGAACCATCAGAATATCCATGGAAAAAAAAAAAGATAAGTATTCAAAGTATGGGATATGGTAGATTTTCAATCAAAAGAAACATTTTCTATCAATGACTTGTAGCCTATGGAAAAAATAAATGGACACAAAACTCAAGTTAATTAACTTGTTGAACACTATGTAAGTCATATATGCACCGAAGAGGTCCAGATTGCATGGTGATAGATTCATCCTATTTATTATGATAATAAATGATAGAAGCCACAAATCTATTCAAAGAAAGTGGTCAGAGCTCCAGCACTCCCACTTGGAGCGGGTTATACGGAGTGAAGCTATGCGAAGACCTCTTATTCAAGCCCCTTTGTATGAATTATGCCCACAATATGTAAGTAGATTTAGTTTTGGTAGAAAAGTTTGCGGCGCAATATTTCAGTGACATTAGGATCTACTCCGTAATACACAAGCATTAAGAGACTCACCATAAGTCCAGCGAACCCAACATCAAGAAAAGAGAGCCAAAATATCTTGTGCCCTGGATTGGCAAAGTCATAAACACGATTGATAGTTGCAAATGCCCATGAACCGATTAAAATTAGAGGGTAATAGCCCCATCGCTTAAAAGCCTGCACAATGCATAAAATATAGTAATCATGTATGGCTCAAATATTTTTTTTAACCACCTGTTTTTGCACCATATAATGAACATTGGTATAGAGGTAATGTAGGACAGAAAATGGACATGATAGAAAATGTTGAATACACTCAACAGCATTTTCACCAAAAGAACTGCTATATTGTTTGTTCGCAGTTTATGAACAAGTAAAGATGTATAAATGTTCACAAGAGCAAGTAAGCTATCTATGGAAATAAATGACATCAGTAACAAAAAAAGAAGTGCAATACGATAAGAAAAATAAAACTCCAGCAGAAGCACCAAATCAGAAACAATCACAAACTTTTGCAGAGGATTTTGTACCTTCCTGTCTGCCCTAATGTCAGAATGATTTGATCGATCACTTATGCCAGCAGCCATCTAGAAAAAACTCGTTATTAGATTCAGAACATAACATATAGGCAAAAATAGCATAATGCGCCAAAGAGTTGCAATGAAGACTTTGGTAGCCATCAATGTACAAGGGAGAACTGTTGAAAGAAGGTGTGCCTACCCGTGTTGCATTGTTCAGCATGCGGTTTACTTCATAGTATGTGAAACCATTGTACAAAATAGCACCCCAAAGTGGAAGGTAAAAGGTTATCAGGTGTAGGACCTGCAAGTAAGTGCATTTTAATTTAGAATTGCCAATATGCTAACAAAGTTAAGAATTTCAGTTTAAATACATTATTTGGCTAAGAACAATATGTTTCATAGTCCAAGCAAGATATGTTGAAATTCCATATAAATAGTATTTTTCCCTTCAGACATAGTTGAAATTATACAAAACTTGTCTTTAACCAAATATGCCAAACTTCATTTGTAAATGACACTTCTTACACTAGCATACTACTAATGTTTCGTGCAGTAATCTACAGAAAAACTCATAAAGACAGCAAAAGATTACATGCCTTTGCCATGCTTCCCTGCTGGATCCAGCACCAGGTACCTGGTCTTCCATAGTCACTTCCGATTGAACGTAATACAGTGGTAGCTAATGAAGTTCCTGGAGAAATAAATAAATAAAAACTTGAAACCTTTTTCAATTGCTTTTGAAATGACACAGTGACACATGACTTCCGTATAAAGTCATGAAAATAATGATCTACTGCTAAACATGGAGGATATGTGCCTACCACGAGTATCATCAGATAAAGATTCAGTAAACACACATGAGAGAGAACAACTAAATAGTGGTAAAAGAAGCATATACATTAAATATGAAAAGACAATAATAATGAAAATAAAGGACCATTTGAGCATGCCGATCTGCAATGAAATATCCAGGGTTGGGAAACTAAAAATAGAAAACAGGATCCGTAGCCTGAGATACTAAACATAGTAATTATATCAAGTCAACAGTTACAGACATGGGTGCAGATTCATGGACAGGGAAATCAATTGAAATCTGCATGTTTGGCTTCTTACAGCTTACATGGCAGGGCAGGATGAATTAAAGCAAAAAAAAAAGGCAAAAAAATAGGTGCATGCATCACATCGCATATAAATTATTTCCATGGCATATAACAACCCATGTGCTAACAAACAGATAATACAGCACAACACATCAAACTTCAAACATATCTTTATGGTGTGGACCATTTTAGTTTTTATCAATCACATTGATTCATATATATGGTACAGAAACGAAATTGTTAGTATTTTCCAACACAAGGTCTCTAGAAAAAGTGTTCTCTAACTAGTCCGACAAGTTGCTTAATTTGGAGCATATAAGTTCAAAGAAAGGCAGGGTTGCATACCCCACACATATAAGTGGAAAATAGATCCAAATTCTTCAACATCAGTTTTGTGTTTGACAACTGTGCGATGCAGAGTGAATGCTATGGTGGTTGTCCATAGAAAAGAAGCCACACAAAAGAAATGAGCACTGTAGTCATGTGCAAAGCAGTAAAATGCATTTGATGGCCCCCTGCAACATAAGAAAACATGGTTACTAATACCACAAGCGCATAACAACTACGCAGTCAAATGCAATGAGAAATCGAAGAAAGAATAGTCTGGTTTGTCTTTCTTAAATAAAAATAATTATTATTTTTTAATCCTGGCATTAATATTTCTTAGTAAGAAGAATCCAAGGTTTCTAGTTCAAATTATTCAGCTACGATTTCATTCTTGAGTTATAATTGTTTCTGTTTCTGTTTGTTCTGGAAGACTGTTACTAGAAAAAGTAAATCCACACTGAGAAAGGAAGTGGGCAAGTAATTGCGTGCAGCAGAAGATATAGCTTATTTATATAATACAGATGGCAACATACCCCAGTATAGTAAATAAGCTGCAAAACATATCCTGCAATTCAGAATAAAGTTATCAGAAGATATACAACAGTTAGAGCAATCACAAGAATGGAGAAACCAAGATTCAGCTAGTGTTTCCGCCTGCATCAGGTAAGCAACTAGACATGTATACCATTTTTTCTCAAAACAGTAAAATACTAGTTGTCAGGGAAGCCATGATTGATGAGCTAGGCTTGATATTTAGGTGCTCATCACGCCCACTGTTTCAAGACTGGTAAAACCAAATAATATGGGCATTAGCTGCCTCCATATTTAAGAATGAACTATGAACCATCTTTACGCAAAATATGCTCCCATCTAGCTCTATCCCATTAGAGACAGCACGCCCCACACCCACCTTCCACCCCACACTCATGCGTCGCTGCAACAAATCATAGACTCATATGACCTCAAATGCCATATTGTAACTAATGGAATTTGAATGATATTTCAAACAAAATCCAACTATCCAAGTGCAGAACATGTACAGATATGTTATATGAGTGACCAACACGTAAACCATCACACAATTGGTGAAGCGGTCGAGGGAGTTTATGGCCCAAGCTTCCAGAAATGAAAATTGGCGATTGTACGCACATTTCTGAAGATCCAGATCCCTACTGTATTGCTGGAACAAGACTATAGAGAACTAACGTGCATAGAAGAAAAACACGCCTGCGCTGAACTAAGGGCATGAACCACTAAACACACACAATTAGTACGCAAATTAACAAAACACTGCGCACAGGTCGCACCACGAGCTACTACTAGTGTAGAACAGCAACCGCGGCAGATCGCACAACTAGCGCCTCAGACCCAAAACCCCGAAGAGCACCGATATTGGAGAAGGCCACTCACCGAGACGGCGAGGTAGAAGACGAGCTTGAAGGAGAATTTGCGGAGCTCGCGGAAGAGGAGGTAGCAGAGGACGATGAAGGAGGAGCCCACGAGCGAGAGCGCCGCGGCGCCGGTGCCCACGGCGTCGAGGATCTGGCGGTCCCGCAGGGCCTGGCTCACCGCCGCCGAAGCCGCCGCGGCCACGGCCGGAGCCATCGCCGCCACCGGCGGCGATCTATGCGGTGCGGTGGTGGAGGGGGGCAGGGAGGGGTGGGAAGGGGGACCGGAAGTGAAACGGCCGGTGGGAGTCGTTGGTTGCTGGGCTGGGTTGGGACCCCGACCGCCTTCACCGCGAAGCTAGCGTGTTGTTATTTGGGCTTGCTTGGTAGTTGTGCGTGCGGGCTGCCACTTTGTAGATTTATGGGCTTTGCATATACGGGCCGTGGACCAAGTAGCACAAAGATTCTACGGTCCCTTTTTGGATTTTTTTTTTTTTTTTGGTTCCACGAGCGTGGCAACCTGGCAGGCCAAGTGTCGTTTATAAAGAGCAGAGAATGCATGTGAAGTTGCTAAGTCTAGTAAGATCGTTGTTACTATTTCGCTGAAAGTTCACTAAGGTGGGGCGGCCGTTGAAAATGCATTTTAGAAACTCGATAAGATGAGGTTTGTTGAGAGCAGATATCATTTGTTATAGAGAGGTTGGTAGAAAATGAACAAAGTTGGCAAAGATCAGTGAGGTCTCGTTGGAGCATAGTTGTAGTACCCATTCCAATTTTCAAAATTCTCAAACTCAATGCACATGAAGTAATTGGGCGTCAAATATTAGATGGTTTTGGCTGGTTTATGAAAAGGACAGCCTGGTTCTTATTTTTGGGATTAAAAAAAATGATCGGTGCTGCAGTCCCTAGCTACATGACTCCAGTCCATCTTCGGAGCTTCGGATACATAGCTGCCTATTAATATCACCATTGTTTGCTAGCTCTTAGCCTCTTCTTTTGACGAAACGATCCCCATTCTTGTGACCGCATCATCTTAGGGCGTGCGCAACGATGGACGATTTTGCTAGCTATTCTCCTACGTGGATGAAAGAGAACGTAAAAAAACAGCTCGCTAGCGACTCTGCAAGCAGTATGCTTGCACTTTTCCCAGAGAGCCATGCAGTCTCTGACACCTGTTCTCATGCTATGCTGAGTAGAGGCCCATCAAAAATTTTATTAGTCCTGATTACAACAGGGAAGACCAAAAGACGGTTTTGCATTGTAGAACAATGTAAAATGAAAAGTGGAATGCTTCTCCTGTTGGAAGCAGCCTTATATCTCATCTCCACGTCACTTGGTGATTTAGATACACCGTTGTGGACGCCCTTATCAGCTCACAACACGCACCGTAAAGTACCATGTCCACACATCAGCTCCAACGTTAATTATTCTCATCTAATCAATCGTCATCAAAACGATGACGAAAATATACGTCTAGTATTTCATATTGTCAGGGGTTCTGCTTGCTTTTCCGGCTCTTCGCAAATTTGGCTGATGACAGGGTCTAGCAACCCCGTCGATCTTGCATAAAGTTAACGCATTGACAGAGCACCAGATCAACGAAGAGAGAAATCATGCAGAATAATTTATGTTTAAATCATGATTATCTCGGCAAGTCCTGCTCGTTTACTTTAAAATATGCGAGGGTTAACACTGAAGTGACTGAACATGTGTTTGTATAACACAAATAAAAAAAACAGGTGAGTTTTATCTGAGAAGAAGTCATCACTCGTCAGTCGGATGTGCAGCACGACCTGTTTCGATCAGGCTGAGCTCGGCGGTCCGCCGATCTATATTTCAAACTTTTGTCCATGTACAGTACTCGTAGAGTTCTTTGGTGAACTCAGCCTGACATATACATACGCAGTCCAATTCTTAATTAAACCTTTTTTATGTAGTGTGTACCAATAAAATTCAATGACCTTGTTGGTTCATCACATCTTCCACCACATTGACTTGACGAAACCAACCTGCCACTTTTTTTTAGACGAACGAGACCATCAGCTGCGCGTCATATAATACTTGCACCCATAAACTTTCCCGGCTCTTTGGCACACCATTGGGCACCGGTGTCCTTCAAGAGGAAGAAACGGCGTATTCTTTCTCTCTTTTAGAACTGGAAATTTGGAATAAACAGCACTATCGACATAAAATAATCATAGTCAGGAGCAGTGCTGGAGACATCGCTGGCTGACATGTCATAAAAAAGAGTAAACAAGTTTACCTCTCTGCTCTCTTTTCTGTTGGGCCCATGGATTAGTTTCACACAGCATCGATTGAAGAGAAATAGCTTAGAGCTCGTTTGAAATGTAGGTGAAACAAATGAAAACCATAGGATTTCAATTCCTAAGGATTCTGATCCTACAGCGGCTTTTGGTTCGGAGGAATGGACCGCAGAAAAACTAAAAGAAAAAATTCCTTTCCCTTTGATTTCATAAGGAAAGTACAAGGAAAAAGAATCCACCCCAACCTATTTGTTTCTCTATTGCGTAAGATTGAGATATATGTTTTTTCTATGATTCATCCAAACAATATTTTGACACAATTTCTCTATTTTAGAATCTTCTATATGGATTTTTATTTTATTCCTACGTTTTTTCGTTCCTACGTTCAAAAAAAAACCTTAGCGACAAAACCTCACTCCTCCACGTCAGCCACCATTGGAACGCCCTAAGCTGGCGTCCAGTAAACGAAGTCGCAGATAGCAGTAGCACTCCGATCCGTACTATAATTAGACGACACACCTGCAAGCAAAGCAGCTGGGACGACGCCGAAAGCTTCCTCACGCGTAGCTTCCTCCATCAGCACCGTCGCAACAAGATCGAGGCAGCAGAAGTGGCCCAGCGATCAGCGTCGTTCAGCTGCCTCTGCCTCCATATAGTTCACTGCTACTGCTAGCTAGCTAGCTAGTTCGTCAATTTAATTGGTAGACGCTGAGGCGGCAGGGGAGAATAGGAGATCCCCCCCGTAGCCATGCAGTTCCGCCTGGCGCCGAGGCGGAGGGCGGCGGCCGCTGGCCCCGGGGCGTCGCCGCCGAGCAGCAGGAGACGGAGGAAGAGGATGGCGGTCGTGAGGCTCGGTGCCGGAGGCGGTGGCGGTGGTGGCGGAGGGAGGAACAGGAGGTTCTTATGGGCGCTGCGGATGCGCCTGCGCCGCCTGCGGTGGCCGTGGCTGGCGGCGGTGTACCGGCGCGCGCTGCGGCGGCTGAGGGCCAGCTACGAGCGCGCCCTGCGCGAGCTCGTCGACGGCACCGCGCTCGTGGGTGCGCTGCACAAGCCCGCCGGCATCGACTGCGCCCACGCCGCCTCCTTCGGCCCCATGGCCACCGTCGGGTTCTGAACTCCGATGGCTCGTCGGCCTGGCGGTGACCGTGCATGGATTGTCAGTTTACTAGTACTAGTAACGTTGATCAATCAGTTGCTTTTAAATGTGATGCTGGATTGCTGGTTTGAGGCCATATCTTGTGTGTACAAATGTGCGTGTACTCTTGTCCACGCTTCATTATGTTATTTTAATTTTTTTTCAATGCATAGTAACTGCTTTTAGATTTGTCGCGAAATAAGTACACCATAGAAATATATTTGCATGCTTGGTCCCAAGATACTAACTTGGTGATATACATGTTGATATATTTTTCAAAAATAAAATTGATCAAACTTAAAATGGTTTTACTTGGAAGAAACCTAGAATCAGCTATATTTTAGGGCACAATGAGTTTTTTTTTTTGCACAGTCTAATCATCTCACAAAATCAGTTTTGTGATCCTTTTCCAGGCGATAAAAAGAGCTACTGCTTTGGCAGGCAAGATGGTTTCAATTTCCGTTCCATCCCACACGCTTGCTCCTTTCTATTTTCGGTGCTCATGCATTCCTTGTTTGTTTGCTTTTCTCTAGATCCCGCCAAATACAACTAATGAACAAGCAATCGGACACTAAGGACTAGTTTAGCAACCCCATTTTCTCAAGGGATTTGGGAGGGGAATGGAGGGGAAAATGAATTAATTTCCTCTCCATTCCCCCAAAACTTTTTGCTTCTCATTCCCTTTTCATTCCTTTTCTTGTTCCCTCTTTGTTATACTGAAAAGTTGTTTGTAGACATTTTTTGAACAACAAAAACCTATGTCTATTCAAAAGAACAATCATAAGTCACCGTGATAAAATTTGCATGTAAGACTCAAAAATGTTGATCAAAGAAAACTTATAAACATCAAAACATTATCATGACAAGTCATCGTGTAAGTTTTATGTAACTTCTAAAGTCGTTAAATAGCACAAAATTATGTGCATAGAAAAGTAAAACCATAGGTCGTCATGATTGTGTATATGTGTTGAAGATGTGAACGGTTTTGTGAAGAGGATACTGCACTATATTTTTATTCTCCATCTTCCCTTGTTTGGTTTTTCCTTGGACCTTTTTTTTCATTTTTAACCAAAATTTGCCTTACATATGGGTGGAGAGGATACCACCAGGGCATGTGGAGTTTTTTTTCGCCTTCTACCATTCAAACTGGCGGAAGTGTTGGCGCATCAGCGCCTATAACTTCACCTAGGTAATTTTTCTAATTTACCACGGAGGCAAAGGTCAATAAATATATGTGGACTCTAGTCGCTCCACTGGCCGTGCATGGGTTTGAAAAAAAGAGTGTGTGATGATGTGGATACGTGTACAATCAATGCTTTCCCTGCTGTTTAAATAACACTAGTTGCGTCGACAATTCCAAATTAACACCGAAACACCTTGTAGATGTTAAGTACTGATAAATGTTACTTTTAAAATTTAAAATTTGTTATACAACAAGTGTTACTATAGAAAAATTAATAGCTTCTAAAAGTAAATTAAATTGTATAATGCATATGCCAAAAAAAAAAGAAAGATTAATCGATTAATCAAGGCATGCGTTGAAATTCCTCTCTCTAATCTGTCTAGAAAGTCTTTAAAACAACATTTACATGGATGGGACGGAGGGAGACAGGGAGTACATACACATAAATTTGCTGTGTAGAATAGAGATTTGTATTTCTTTTTCTCACAGATTTACTTTTGCAAAATCCCCAAAAAATAAAAAAGAATTACGTTCTACCGAACTTATATCATATACTGTAGGCAGCAGGCCTGCTGGAAGGCGGAAGCCCAGTGGGCACTGGGCAGTGGCCCGCGATTTCCACCCGACTTCCTCCTGCTTTCCCCAGTCTTCTTTTCCTCTCCCCGTTCACCGGCGCGTTCGCTCTCGTGGCGACGATTGGGCACCGCCGCCCTACCCTCTCTCTCGTGGCGACGACTGGACGCCGCCGCCCTAGGACAGGCCTTCGTCGGGCCCTTCGCCGGCGACGTACCCACTAGGTATGCCCACCCTTTCTCTTCCCTTCCTGCTGTGTAAAACTGAGCACCCAAACCCTAACTTAAAGTTATTTGGCTATTTGGTTGTATTCGGATCTGATATAATTACAAGTGTATACGTGTATTGTGCGTTCTGACTTCGAGATTTCTGAAAAAAAAATTCGGTCCTTTACTGCCACATAGCTCCTTGATTTAGTTAGAGGCACTATGTTTGTGTATTTCCAGTTTGCAGCAGCAGCCTGGTTACTAAGTTTCAGTGAACTGTTCTGCAGAACCATCACATTTTTCTCTTCTTTTCTGTGTTTGGATACACCTAACTAAAAATTAGCTATAAAATGTCCAAACGCCCTAGCCGATTGTGTCTTAGCTAAAAATTATCATTAAATTTGTGCCGAGGAGAGGATAAGGGAGCACTTGACATGGAAACGTATAACACTGGTTTTCCATAGCACCGTTAACAGAGTGAAGAATCACTAACCTAAAATTCCAGACATATCGTTCCCCATGGTTACATGGCGTGATGAGCAAAGCAATTAACTTTTTTCCATTCTTATTTGAAATGATTTATTCCCTGTTTGTATTTCATTTCTCTCCAGACCTTGCATTGTTAATCTTGTTTCTCTTTACCTGCGCAGACCCTCTGACTTGCTGTAATCTTATGCAGTTGATCTGTTCAAGCAGAGCTGATGGCTAAATCAGAGCCAGTGCAAGGGAGTTTAATGCTGGACTACGCACGACCTAGTAAGCCCCGGGTCCTTCTTGCTGCTTCAGGAAGTGTAGCTGCTATAAAATTTGAGAGCCTCTGTCGTAGTTTCTCTGAGTGGGCGGATGTCCGAGCCGTGGCCACCAAATCATCTTTGCACTTTGTTGATAGATCATCCCTACCAAGTGACATTGTTCTTTACACTGATGATGATGAATGGCGTACCTGGAAGAAGATAGGAGATGAAGTTTTACATATTGAGCTGCGGAAATGGGCAGATATTATGGTGATCGCTCCATTATCAGCAAATACCTTGGCTAAGGTACTTTTTTTTCTTTGTGTGAATGACAATTTTCTTTTCAGGGAGGAGTGTGAATAGTAAATTGGTTTCATTGCACACGAAAAGTGATGCTAGATTATTCTGTACAGATTTCAGGTGGGCTGTGTGACAACCTCTTGACCTGCATCGTGAGAGCATGGGACTACAGCAAACCACTCTTTGTTGCCCCCGCTATGAACACATTAATGTGGAACAACCCCTTCACAGAGCGTCATCTTCAGACGATCAACCAACTGGGCATAATCCTTATCCCCCCAGTTATCAAAAGGTTGGCCTGCGGTGATTACGGAAATGGTGCAATGGCTGAAACCTCGCAAATCTATACTTCTGTGAGGCTTGCATGCAAGACGCAACCCCAGGATGCAAGCAGCTCACTTGTGATTCCTGCCGTTAATGACCGTCCATCTAGCTGACGCAGCGATCAGCCCCTTGAGCTGTTGAGCTTAGGAATTCGTTTTCTCTGCAGTGTGATGTTCGAAGTGGAAAGCATTGGATATTAATTGGAGATGTTTGTGCCAACCAGAGTTGTAGTGTTGTACCTTTGGATCGAAGTACCTGTAGTCTGGTAGAACACTGAGATTAGGGAAAGGCTTCCTCCCTACTCAGTAATGATGAGTCTAAAGTCTGTAACTGTCTGCTGAAATGTTCTTATGCAGTTGTATCGTCGCTGCAGCAAATTTCGTTATCGTCCTTGATATGACTGCTATACAGGTACTACGTATAAGCACTACGTTGAAATGGGCTCCATACGTTGAAATGGGTGTCTTCTAAGTTCCATACGTTGAAATGGGCGTCTTCAGAGTTTAGACTGGATCTGCCATTGATGTGCTCCTGCCGCTTCATTTTCAAATCGTTGCCCATCCATTGGCGGTGTCGCTGTCTCAAATTTGGACGCCATCAATGCCTTATCGTTTCGATTAATTCTGGTCTTACAACTTACAAGCACAACTATAAATTTTTCACGGAGCTGCACCTGCACGTTGCCAAGCTCATGCATGGTTGCTTGTGCAAGCAACACGTGGTAGGAGACACGTGCGTTGGCATTTGGCAGGTGCAGGGACAAAGCGAGGACGACATTGACAAGCGAGGGCAGACGAACCAGAACTGGTGACCAAGAAAAGATAACGCCAGCTCGCCGAGCACCTGCGGAATGCAGATAAGCACGAAGCCGTCAGAGGTGGAGGATGGCAACAACCAGGGTCGGGTCGATCGTCGGAAGTTGAAGTCGGCGTCTCCACTCGACCTCACTGTCAACGAAGGGCCGTTTCCGTCTCGCGAGGATATGGTGAGGAATGCCCCCATCGAATGGGGATCTGATCTGAAAGTGTTCGGTCATTTGGATAAGTATCTCCGTTTCACTGCACAGTGTTCAGAAATGCATGGTTTATCGAGATGCTTACCGCAATCTCTAAATTGAAGAGGCAAGGACATGTACAGTGGATTAGTACTACAGATACACGACAGGTACACATCAAAGCGGATCGGCCACGGATTTCTGTTGCAAATTTGCAATTGAACAGCTTTATGGCACCATGGGTCGATGTAATTGCAGCCTAGATACTTTTGAATAGTGCTGATTAAAAAAAAAAGAAAAGAGTCACTTGATGTATACTAGTCCAAAAAAAACATCGCGACGTGGGCATACTCATTGCCTCAAAACAATTGTTGAGACAATAGATTGGAATGTATTACTCACTCCGATCATTATATGACGTTTTCTATTTAAAATTACACTAAAAAACGCTATATGTTGATCATTTAGTGTCACATTGCCATTTCTTTTTCGTGCATGGAGAAACCGACTTGGGCTTCATGCAGACACCTGCGCGCTACTTCTCATTGAAGAGAATTTGATTGATTAATAATAAGGCATGTAAAAGGAAAACAGTTCGGTTTAATGGATAGATAGTACTACAACACAGTATATAAGGACTAAGGAACTCAGGTATTAGTTGGCCCCATTTTGATCATTAGCACTACTAAATAGCTTCCGGGGCCGGAATAGGCCATCGGCCCTCCGTTGATGCGACTTGAGAGTTGGCAGCGCTTCACCAACCTGTATAAAACCGATCGAGCCAGGGAGGGGCGTGCAGCATGTGCTATGCAGGGAGTCTAGGGCCCGTTTGGTTTAGGGCGCTGGGCAGCCAGGTCCAAAGTTTGGCCACCGTTTGACTACGTTTGATTTTGAACTAAATTTTGTTTAAACATTAAAATTTTCATAAATATAATATAGTTTGTTTAGACCAAAATAAGCTATATAAATAAAAATTATGTTGTTTGAATAAATTTTAGCACAAAATCAAATACGATCAAAGTCTAAGTTTGGTGTGATCAACGCCATGAACCAAACAATGGTCGAACGTGGTCGGCCAGTCGGGGCAGGTTCTACAAACAAATGATGGAAGCCGACATGAACAGCTACAGTGGCGTCAGTGCTGCGCTACTGTACCATCGCACCAGCTGCCCCTCATCCTGTGCCTGTCGTTGCTGGCCCCTGTCACGACGGGTCACGTTACTAATCACTGTGTATCCGGTGTGGGCCGGCCGGTGCTGAGTGGATTGCTCTCCATGAGCCCCGTCTCTGTCGTCCCATGTTCACCGTCACCGTCCGTGTGGTGTGGTGTGGGGGCAGCCGGCAGCCGCCGCAGCGAGCGAGACGCACGGTCGTCGCGCTGGCACTGAGGCGCAGTGCCACTGCCACGGTGCCGGACCCTGCTCCTGCGTCGCGCCTCCGCGGACGTATACGAGAAACCCACGGGGCGTGGCACGGGGCAGCTGAGATCCGACCAGACGTCGGGACGCGACCTGCCCTCCGGTTTCACCGCGGCGTGCCGCCCGGGGCCCGGACCAGCAAGCCGTCCGTCTCCCGCGCCTTCTCGCTCCGACGCCGCCACCGCCGTGACACTCGCGCCGGGGCCGCGGCAACGGGAGGTAGGCTTCCCCGGGGCAGGTCGCGGCTCGCCCTTTTTGGCATTGGGCGCCCGGCCGCCTCCTCTACGCGGCGGCGGGCGATCGACGCGGCCGGCCGGCCGGGGTCGCTTTCGCCGGCAGCTCAATGATCCGCGGCGTGTAGCTAGCCACCACGGATCGAATCCCAGCCGCGAAATCGCGCGCAGCCATGCACCAGGGGGGCAAGCATGGCTGGAATTGGGGCCATGAGCCATGTGAGCTTAGCCCCCCGAGGTCTCCGTCCTCTCGCGGGCTTGCGGCGCTAGCTAGCTTGCACGCGCACGGCGTTGCGGCAGTTACACCGCCGGGACAGTCGCTCGCTCGCTTGATCGATCGGACGGCCCGAGCATGCCCTCGCGGGGCGGTTTTGTGACGGCCGTGTCGGGTAAATACCTGCCGACCTACCGTGACGATCGTGTGTTGAGCTCGCACGAACCGTATCGCCAGGACAGAGGGGCGTACCTGTCGTCGTCGTGCGCTCGTCACATGTGTGCGTGCCCGGATCATGAGCCAGCCGATCCAAAGCATCTTTCTCCGCGGAGCCCCATTGCAGTGTCGCGAAAAACTTTTGACAGATGGGCAGGCTGCTGATCGCAGATAGATAGTGGAAGGGATTGCCTACGACTACGAGCATCATGCAGATCTGTTTTGGTAAAAAGCAGGATCTAGATGTTATCACGATTACGATCACTCCAACGGGTCCTTTCTTCGTGATTCTCCGCGAGTTAAAACCGAGCATACGCTTTCTCCCAGCACGTACGTTCAGTACAGAGCAGGATTATGATTGGAGGCACCAACCCAAGACAAAAACAGCAGCGGCGACAGAACTGTTCCCCTCGTAAATAAATAGCAAAAAGATTAAAAACACGAAAGCGACTGGGAAATGCGCGGGCGGGCGGGCGGGGGGCCGGGCCCGGCGACAGCGACGGCCCAGCGGAACCAGCACAGCCCCACCCGACGGGAGCGCCGAGGGCCCGCGGCCGCCGCTCCGCTCCGCTCCCCTCCACTCCACCACCCGCTTCCGCGCGGCGCCAGCTGCCATGGTCCACGCAATGAAAAGGGCGGGCGCGGCGCCAGCGCGGCGGCCTGACGTGGACCTCCCCCTGCGGACCACGACCTGGCTACCGACCTGTGGGGGCCAGCAGGCAGTGCTCGCGGCCTGCGTGGGGTGACACGGCGGGCGTCTACGGATAAATACACCTGGAGACCGCACGGTGGAGGAGCAGGAGGTAGCGCGGGGGAGAGGAGGGTTAGCGAGCGGTGCTGCTAGTGGTAGCCAAGGTTCCGGAGGAGGGAGACGTCGCCCGCCTGCGATGACACCGGCCGCACCCGCCGCCGAAACCGTCGTCGTCGCAGCCGTCCCGAGCGAGCAGAGCAGCCGCCGCGCCGCGGCGCCGTCCGTGCCGTCGTCCTACGCCGTCTGGGAGAAGGAGCGGTAAGGGAGCTGCTGCACGTGTGGGTCTGTCCGTCTGTGGTGCGAGAGACCGATCGACGGCGTACGTCCGTGCGCCGCCGAAGCTGCTGCTGCTGCGACAAGCAACGAGAAGGGAGGAAGGCGACCATGGAGGTGGAGGCGGCCAAGTGCGAGTGCTGCGGCTTCACGGAGGAGTGCACGCCGGCGTACATCGCCGCGGTGCGCGCCGAGTACCTGGGCCGCTGGGTCTGCGGCCTCTGCGCCGAGGCGGTGGGCGACGAGATCCGCCGCGAGGGGACCATCACCACGGCCGAGGCGCTCGACCGCCACGTCGCCTTCGCGCGCGCGCCCGGCGCGGAGGAGGGCCGCGGCGGCCGAGGACGACCTCGTCGCCGCCGTGGCCAGGCTGCTCCGGCGGTGCCTCGACTCGCCGCCCGCGTCGCCGGCGGCTCCGACGCCGCGGGCGCAGAGCCGGAAGGTGGCAGCGGGGCCAGGGTGCCCCGACGGAGCAGATGCCTGATGCGGTGAAGCCTCAAGGTAGCATCTTGCTCGGCGGCAATGATTGATTGATTGGGGGGTCAGGGTCATGCCATTAGTTGGTTGGAGCTGCTGCTGGTGCTAGTGGGTTATTAATTAGTTGTATATGTACTGCAAGAATAAAACTCCGGCCGGCGCCATGTGGTGTTGGTATGAGCACCTGTGCAGATCGCCATCCCGGAGAAGAACAATAATAATTCGTGCCGTGATCGATTGATGATTGCTCGAGAGGGGGAGCAGGAGCAATCATGCTCCGTGCGATCGAGCATGAAGTTATTACGTACTGCATCTAGATCTATCTGTATGGTTATGATATTATTTGGAATTCACTCAGCCGAGGACAAAGGACTGTTCCATTAGCTCACTGCACTGTATATTCAGAGGAGCTGCATAGTACTGTAGTCAGGTTCAGGTCGTAAGAGCATAGTTTCTCTTGTGCCATCTTCTTCGTGGGACTAGCGCAGCGCGGTATCTAGTATTTTATCCATTACACGATTATCTATATATACAAGTTTTTCTTGTAATTTATCTTACTTATTGTTGTTGGAGTAGATGGTTAGACAATGATGATGACGATATTGTGTTTGATTTCTTTTTCTTTTTGGTGGCCTTGTTTTGTTTCCCAATCAAATTTGGATATTTATAAGCTCATTTTTTGCCAAAAAATTGATACATACTGTTTTGCAATATTTTGATATTACATAACCGACCTAGGTGTATCCATATCTTATAGTCATGTAATTCAAACAATCTAGGGTTTTCCCCTTATAAGCCAACAGTGTAGGTATTTATAGTTGAGTTAAATGTACCGGCAATTCCTAAACTTGGCACGTAATGTCATCTCGGTCCCCAACTTCTACAATACATATTTAGGTAGATGGCATGCATTGCTTGATTATCAACAACGCCCATGCTCAGTGTGTACGCCACCGGCACATAGCTCGCTGGTGTATGTGGGCGCCCTCTCATCCACGCGCTCACTTTTTCATGCGAGGGCTCTTCCGTACCCTAGTTGGAAAAGCGTGTATTCACTGCGCAGGCGTGCCAAAGTAACATTTAGATATTACCAACCATGCCGTGACGGACACCAACCCAACATGATAGCTATTGTGGCATGGTGACTCAGCGATGACATGGACCTTGACATGTGGGCTCCACATGTCACCTAATCTATACTCTATCTCTGTGTGTTTCAATATCACCCTAGACTTTAATTGTTTAATTTTTGTAAGCAATCAAATAATATTTACAAATTAAGGAGTGAAATATAAAAATAATCACAATGCAGAATACATAAATGTGAAAGCAATCATGATTAAAAGTAAGAAAAAATAGTAGAGACTTACATGAACATTAATATCTATATTTATCCCATCAAGCAGAGCATATTTGGAGGAAAAGTTAAAGAAATAGTTTTGAAACTTATCTAAATTATCTTTTAATTATTGTGTCCATAATTAGCATTATAAATAAAAACATTTTCATTGTGTTCCTTACTTGATGATATCATGTGCCTTCCTAAAATCTAAAGTTGCTTGTTGTATAAAACCCTTTTTGATTTTTGGCTTCTAATTATATATCATATTCTTATGGATAGTAGCATAAATGGTCTCACCTTATAAATAATAATTTTACAAATTGTATTTAAAATGTGTTCCGGTAATTTTGATATATTTGGGAAAAAATAATTCCTAGGTGGACTAAATATCATGTGAGAAAAATAATATATGTTCATCCATAAGAAACATATCTAAGCTCATAAGTTCACCGTCTATGAGATTTATTGTATCTCACGTTTTTACGATCTTTCTTATTATGCTCTATGATTGTCCTTTTGTTGTAAACTACTTAAGCTTTTTATATGGCATAATGATGCTTCTTGTAAAAAGGTCCAAACATATATGTTCATTGTAAGACTAACAATGAAATTATATATATATCAGTATATCGAATTGTATGCGTGTAGATAATTAGGTAACGGATCTAATGTCCTAGCTGAATGATCAAACCTTGATTGATTTAACATGTCCAAAGAGACTCGTCAATGAACCCTGGTGGGAAGAAAATTTTCTCCCAGTGAGATAGTGCAACTTCCTCAGGATTTAAAAGAAATTGTGTGAGACCAAGATGATTGAATTAACCGCATCAAAGTTATTATATCTGGAATAAAATTAGGTGGAAGACGTCTCCAACTCTCCATGCAGACGCGCGTGGAGACCAGGCATCATCTCCGTTGAAACTTGATCCCATGGCCATCGGTAATCGGCTCTTCCCTGTACATCCCCGTTCCCGCGGCTCCTCCTCATGCGCACGGCTCCTCCTCCTTGCATGCATTGCCTCGGCTCAAACCACGCGCTGGCTTGGCCTATCTACAACTGGAGCACCTTTGGACTTTGGATGACTATGCGATGTCTTTGATCCGCATGACTGCATGATCTGGACTCCTCTGGATCTCGACCCGCGCCGACTAAACCTATGCCATTGCGCGCCGGCGCCGCCTCCGTGAAGCCTCGTGGCGTGCTTGCAGCCGCTCATGGACGCCCCTGCAATGCCACCATGGCTACAGGTTCCGCTTCCCCACATCCACATGGACTCAGAGGAGTCGGACTCCGCCGCGGGTGCTGCATCGCTTCGGGGAGGGAGGTCTAGGGCGTAGAGTACGACGTGGGGAGAGGCCGCACAACAAGACGGAGGCAGCGGCGGCGCTTGAGATCTGATTAGGTCTCGCTGGACTGGGGTTAGGGGAGTGTGGCCGAGCGGAGCCGAACGCAGCAGCTAGGCTAGGAGCCTCGTGTAATCTTGTGGGAGCCGGAGCAGTAGACTATAGTCTGATATCACAACCATCCACAAGCCGTGAATCAACTGCCAGTCTCCACACGGGGCGACGTGCGTCCACCGTGTAATTTTGTTCCGATCTTGACAGAACTTAGAACTAAACTCTTCTCCCTCCTCTTTTTTTATCTTCCACCTTATCACCAATCCGATATGTCATTCCATGCAGTCCGTCTACGTCACTTATGAAATGCTTGCTATCTAAAATGGCTATAGATATCATAACATAGATTCTTTATTAATTTGTTTAGCTATGCATGAGTGCCGGTAGCGCATTCTTAAAGATCTTGATAGAACTTACGTGATTTCTTATTCCTCGTAGCTGTTTTCGCCTTTCAGGACTGGCTATCCAACACATGGGTATTTTAGAGCTTTTAAACACACAGGAGTGAGATGCCACCAAACACACACAAAAAAGCACAAAAAAAAAAGTGTGTTTCAATAGCTCCTAACACACAAGATTGCACACCACAAGATTAAGATCTAACAATTCATAAAAGAACAGATAAAGCGTTGTTTATCCCTAAAACACGCGGATTATATATGATAACGATAAATCGAATCGAATGTTTCAAACAGACAAAAACACAGTGAACCGCGGCGCCCCGGCGCGGCACGCGGAGACGCCGGCACAGGAGACGGCGCCGAGCATGCACTCTCGAGCGCTGTCTACCGCCAAAGATGCTGTTGTTCTGCATCTTCATCTTCTCCATACCGAATATGAAGCTAGCAGGCACCACGCGGTGGTGTGTGCGTGCGACGGTGACCAAGCAGTGTCATGGAATGGCAATCGGAGGAGTATGGTGAGGCGGGCCTTGACGTGGCTCCTGGATTATAGTCTCCACACTGGTGTCTGGTGTTGCAGTGCTGCACAACGACCTAAGCCAGCACACAACGACGAACACACATAACGTCGTCGAGCACGGCCGGCGCTTTCTCGCTCGTGGCCTTGTTCACGCCCACCAGGATCAGCACTGCACCAGCAGCTGAACTCCATGGTCCGAGGTGGGACGAGGTAAAGTAGGCGATGACGAGCACGACCTCCGTGGTCTGTGAGGAGACGGGTTCCCGGATGAGCTGGACGACAGCAGGAGGCACGCGAGCGCGCATGGAGCAACAAAACACAACAAGATATCCGACGGCCGGAATAAACACATATAATGGAGAAAGAAACCGAGTGAGGAGACAATAAAACAAAGAACAGCCTGAACGAGGGAGAAAAGAGGCGGGTATGAGCATATGGTCCCATGACAACATCCAACAGCAAAGAAACTGTGTGAAGAGATCAGCTAAAACACAAGGGTGGTATTTAGGATTCCCTTTCATGATTAGGTGTACAAAAATCCCAAGCTAGTTGTGTTATAAACAACAAAACATACCCAAATGACAGGCACATGTGGCAAGGTACGCACCCATAGATATCCATCTTTCCGTAGTTTTATTGTCCATCTTTATTATGATCTCATAGCTCACAAGACAAGGACAAAACAACCAACTATTAGACAGGCAAACAAAAATGTACTACTACTACTACTACTTTACAACGTACTAGATGCAAATAAGATAAACAGTGTCAATAACTCATATATTATGTTAACTTGCCAGTGATAAAAGGATGGCCAAGTGCTTGCTAGCTCCACGGTTATCCTCTTTGCTGGATCTAAAACAAATATCTTGTCAAGGAGATCTTTCAAATTAGATTGCATTTTTGGATCCTCTCTATGAACATTGGGAATAGAGGAACCAATACCTTTTGGCTTAATGTTGCAAACTAACCTCCTCACCTCCTTTCTTGTCACAGGATCCTCGTAAACCGCCTAAAAATTCAGATCTTGGTTGAAGTGCTGCGTCGTAAAGGCACCCCTGCGAAGCATCCTCTTAGGAAAGGGGCCCTTCTCCATATGAAGGCGAAGCATCTCATTGTTGGACTTCCCCTGAAACAAGACCTCGCCGGTGCAGAGCTCGTAGAGACAGAAGCCAGCAGACCACATGTCGAGCGGGTGGCCATACGGCAGCCCAAGGATGACCTCCGGCGCTCGGTAGAAACGGCTGACGAGATACGGCGTGGCCTCATTGGCTCCGGCGAGCATGGCGCTGCCAAAATCGCAGAGCTTGAGCACATCCTTCGCCCGGTTCACCACGACGTTGTCGGGCTTGATGTCGCAGTGCGGGACCCCGAGGTGCTTGAGGTGCGCCAGCACGACGAGCAGCTGCTTCGAGTAGATCTTCACCGCGGACAATTTGAGGCCAATGTGAGGCCATCCCCAAATGGGACGAGTGAAATGGATGCATATCTCTATTCATCTATTATTTTAACTATTTTTCTCTCTGTCTACAGTAGCGCAACAGTATTATAGTCAGCCCTTTGCACATCCATATACTCATGGATTGGGGTTGGTCTGAGGGCCGTACTTTTTGACCACCTCGCGGAGGTTCATGTGGACAGGCACGAGGACCAGGCAGAGATGGCTGCGGTACGTGAAGCTGGAGACAAACCGCGCGTAGTGGCGCGTGCCCTCGCTGTCCGCGCCCGTCAGCTTCTCCAGGATCGACGCTTCCTGCCTGCCGGCCCTAGTCATGGCGCTGTTGCTGCGGATGATTTTGATGGCCACCTCCCCGCCCGTGCCTGCCCCGCGGTCTCGCGCGCGCACCACCCTCGAGAACACGCCCTTCCCTTGTGCCGCCGTGACCTCGTGTTTTCGGTCTCGGGCAGGTGGTTCTGCTACGGTGATGATGCCATCTATGACCTTGAGCCGCTCTGGGGCGGTGGTATAGTTGGCCAAAAAGCCCACGGCCCGCCAGCCCGGCACGAAGCCCGCTAAATGGTCCCGACACTTGCACGGCCCGGCACTTTGCGTAGCAGGCCCGTGCTTGGCACGGCTCGGCAGCCGTGCCATGCCTGTTAGCGAAATTGAGCATGCCAGGCCAGCACGGCACAGTCCGTCAACGGCCTCCGGCCCGTCAAGGCCCTCTCCTCCAAGGGGTATAAAATAAAACTACGAAACCCTAGCTACCATCCTCGATTCCCCAACCCTAACCTTGCAGCCGCTCGCTCAGCCTTCGGCGCCCTCCCTCCTGCTCGCTAGCCGGCCGGAGCCCTCCCCGCCAGTGTCCTCCTCGCTCGCCGCAGTGGAGGAACGGGAGGCAGAGGCGACGGGGGAAGAGACCCGTGGCGGACGGAGACCTCCCCGTCGTTGCCCTCCTCGCTTGCCGCGGTGGAGGAACGGGAGGCGGAGGCACCAGGGGAGGAGACCCGTGGCGAACGGAGCCCTTCCCGCCGGTGCCCTCCTCGCTCGCCGCGGTGGAGGAACGGGAGGCGGAGGCGTCGGGGGAGGATACCCGTGGCGGGCGGAGCCCTCCTCGCTCGCCTCGGTGGAGGAACGGAAGGCGGACGCGCTGTCGTGGCGACATAGCAGCACCGGTCGTCTGCCGCCACAGCGCCCTTTCCTCTCGCTCGCCACCCGCCGCCTTCCCCACTCGCTCATCGTTCGCCGCTCGCCTCTCTCGTCTCTCCCCTCCCCGATCTACATCCGATTTGTGTTTTTTTCTTCATTTTTCTCTGCCATGAAATTTGTGGTTGATAGAGTGTTTTTTGGGAGACCGGGCCCAGGCTGGCATGGCCCGCTGATCGTGCCGTGCTGCCGGCACGGTTTTGCCTGTGGCGTGCCGTGCCCGGATGAAGCACCCTAGTTTCCATAATAGGACTAAAAGGTGATTTATTACCATCCCAGGGTTTGGTAACCACATTCTTACATCAGATTGATACAGATCCACCCTAAACGGGTCGGACACGGGCGCAGCCCTGAAAATCTAAGCAGCGGAATATAAAACGTATGCCCATATTTCTCACGCCTCAGTTGGGAAGCAGGTCGAAACCCTTACTCGTTCTCGGACCAATATATGTCCATAGCACTGAGAAAAACAATAACAAAAAAGGGTGAGTACATACGTACTCAGCAGCCCATCTTTCTCCAAAGGAATTTGGGGAAGGCTAATGTGGTGGAACCGCCGATTTAATCCGGGCTAAGCACACTTGCCACCTCTGTCTTGCAGTGCGATTTGACCGAACTAAACCCGGTCGTCCGTCGAGAGTCATTCGGCTCCCGATATTATATTTTCCCAGAGGAACCGACATCATATACATCCAGCCCACGATGGAGCCATAACAGATACATCATCTCAGGCAATTGAATATAGCATATATAAACTTATTTTACAAACCAGTTCGAAATAAAGATATAGATTTCAACGTAATGCCATACAATAGGCATGTTTGAATCAGATAGCGGAAGCGAATTCGAAAAGATCTCACCCCGAAAATAAAATACTTTAGTAGTCTTCATGCAACGACGATCGAGGTGAGCAGCACCGAGCCCACCGGTACTACCCTCCTCCAAGCCCTTGTCCAGATGTCACCGGTACCTGTTCTCAAAAGGTGGGGGCAAACCCTGAGTACTAATTACTCAGTAGGACTTAATGGTCCCATTCCCTGGTTAAGCACTCTAGCAATGTTATGCCGAACAGCAGGCGAACAGCGGACGGGCCTTAAACGACTCGGGCGGAGCCAAATGACACAACAACGCACACCACCAAATAAAATTATTCTCCGCCCGGTCTCCATTTAAATCATGAGCATAATAATAACTTTCATAATAGTAAGATTTCTGAAAAAAAAATTGAATCACCTACGCGACGAGTAACTCCATTCACTCGTATCGACTCGTACCTAGCAGAGCCTAGGCAACTCGTCCTACGAACTCTATATATAGGTGCTAGGGCCAGGATGGCCAAGGAGTCTAATACAAAGGTTTTCAATCAACTCCTAATGCGGATGCGTAATCATCAATCAAAATAACATTAGCTGGGAAATTTATGATCCTACCAACCTTTGCTTATTTTTATCGAAACCAACAAACTAAACTAGGTTAGTTTGCCGGGTTGTGAGGCTTTGCCTCAGGCAACCCCTTGATCACTTGGATAACTCCTCCTTCCAAATACCACTTCAGGGGGCCTTCAGATGGTATTTGGGTCTTAGTTGGTCTTTTGAACTACCGTTGGTTGAAGTAGCTCCACGCACTTGCTTCTTGATCACGTATCTGCAACGAGCGTCACTATATGAATGATATGCAAGGTGCAGTGAATGAGATGCACAGGTACTAAGCACACATATGAACAATCATTTCTTGGATGGACAGAAAGTCGATCGAAAAACTACGTAATATGGAGTACTCATATGAGCAGGGGGCAAGCACACAACCATACATTCATATGCTCATAAAGCAACACATGGATTCATCATATGATCAAGTTTCAACTTTAATTGTCCTTTATCATACCACATGCAAGGAAAGCATCAGGCAAGCATATAAGTGGACACGTTAAATATAATTTAACTTGTTTTGAGTTATTTTTTTATCTGTATTTAAACAATTCCATACTCTATGATTAAGGATTTGCAACAAGTTATATGAGAACATAACATGCATGTGGAGTATAAGGAATCGTCCATACACAAGTTTGCATCTATTAGTTATACATGGCAAGAGGAATCACAAATTAACACCATGCATGCCCACTACCTTTTTCTTTTCTAATTTCTTCAATTTAAGCTTATTAAAGTGACTATTAGTGGACCCTTCATGAAACGGCAACTAAAGTACTTGAATAAGTCACACAAGCATGCTTGCACATTAACATTGCTACCTGAATTTTGGTGGGATTTTTGAAGCACATTAAATGGAATTTTTCTATTCATTAATTACATATTAGCATAGTAATTATCATTTTCGTATCACATAGCAAAAAGCTACTATAAATTCCCCAAAAATACTTTCTGGAACCTGAACATGACTATGATACACCATGATTTTTCTTAGAGTTACTAAACAAGCTAGAGTCCCTTTTTCTTATTATTTAGTTAAACACGCATTAAGTCGTCATTTTCAAACTACCATTAAAACTTGACATGCACAGATTTATATTTCAACAGTGAGCTATCTATACCAAATAGAGCATGTATAAATTTCAGGGTGTCATTTAGAGCATCCTTCCATATAGTAACCATTTTCCATGTTATTAATATGCTTTAATGCATGACAAGGGCAAAACAGTAAACATACAGTCAATTCCAAGCCTACCAAAAATCATAGCATGCATACATACCCTAACCAAGCTACTGACCAAGTTTCACAATTTTTGGACTTCATATGACCCACATTTGCCATTTTCCTAATTTTAACAAGCATGCAATAATCCAGGGGTAAAACAGCCTTTTCACACCCAACCATCATACCCATTCCATAGATCTAGTAAATAGGAACACAACGCAACTGAGTTTGCATTTTTCTCATTTTTCTATGATTTCTAATGAATTTCCAAACTTTCAGCCGAAATAAAGTGTTTAAAATGTAGAAACCCCAGATCTAAGGACCTATACGTAATTAAACGTATATTTCAGGGGCTAGCGTGTAAGTGTTACAAGACTCAGTATACAGCGCCTTAGGATCTAAATCTAAAACTACCGGATCTCGAGGGCTAAACCGCAAATGAGCCATCTCCCTCCCCTGGTCGTCTTCAGCCTCGCGACAGGGAGGGGAGCGGCGACGGCGCGCGGCCGGAACCGACATGCCGGAGCCCCTAGGCGCACTGGCGGAGGCGGGTGAGGGAGAGAGAAGGGTGGGGACCTTACCCCCACAACCGGTTTCGATGGGGAGGGCTCGGAGGAGGCGCGCGACGGTGAGCAGGGGGCGGCGAACTCCGGCGACCAAATACGAGGCGGTGGAGGGGCTATAGCCCACGAGGTCTAGGGGATTCGGCGGAGGAGAGGGAGGGGAAGAGCGGCACGGCTTCGGTGGCTCGTGGGAATGCGTGTAGGGGCCGGGCGCGCGAGCTCGAGGTCGGGCCGGCTATGGCGGCCGCAGCTCTGGAGCGAGGGAGAGGCCAAAGGGGCAGGGAGTGGAACGCGGGGTCGCGGGCAGGACTGGCAGGAGCGAGTGAGCGCGGAGGGAGTAGGGCCGAGGAGGCCGGGCGAGGGCGGGCGCGTGGCCATGGTGGCCGGCGCCGCGTGGGCGCGCTGGAGGAGGAGAGAAGGGATGGTGGCGCGGTGTGGTCATGGTCCGTAGACCAGGTGACAATGACAAGTGGGTCCGGAGCGAAGGAACAAAAGGGTCGGTCCATAAACCGGGTGTACAAATCGACGGACGCAGGGACCAAGTGGGACCCACAACGCCTGCTGCCTGCGGGATGGGATCCGAGGCTCTGCCATGTGGGGCCCGCACATCATGGACTAGGAAATAAGGAAAAATCCGAAGATATAAAGATCTCCTGTTGACTGCAGAAACCTCCGTTTGAAATGTTGGTTTTTAACTAAACTAGAGGTCGAATTTGGCAAAACCCAAAATACAAGAAATGTTCAAAATTTATTACTCTACAACTTTGTTATAGACATCTATACCAAGATCTGTGAAAAATATTGGTTAAATTTGAATTGAACCAACTAACTCTAGTTTGACCATTTGAAACCCTCAGCTTAGAAATTATAAAAGTCTATTTTAGGTGCATTTTCACGAAAACTTTTCTATACCAATGTTGTTCACAATTTTATTTTCTACAACTTTCATATACAAAGTTTTGCATGATCATGTCTTTTGTTTGCTCAAAATTTGAATTTTCCATTCAGGTCTATTTGGACAGAATTCACTAGATGACAGAAAATGAGCTAAAACACCTTGCAAATCTTTATGCATGTCAACACACAAAATACCAAAGTTAATAATCATGAAGTTGTCTATAAGTTCGGTATATAAAGTTCTATCTAATTCACCACATATTTTGAAATAACATTTCAAACATACTCAGAGTTTTGGTAAAACAGCACTTTCCCCTTTTGTAGAGTCTTTCTTATTTTCAACTTTTGGAGTATCAAATGGAGTCCAATCATATCAAGGTCTAGTGCATCTGAAAGTGATGAGTTTAATTTACTTTCATAGAAAGGAAGATTTTGAAGTTGTATAGTCAAATCGAAAGTAATTTCAGAATGAAATTTGGGAAAGAGTGTCAATCCTAGACTTAGCAAAATTTCATGAGTGTCGCCTGCCTGGGCTTGGTTCGAACTTTTGAGCCCCTTAACATCTGATTTTTTAAAATGGTCAAAATAGTATATTTGAAGGCAACATCTTGAACTAAAACTTTCGTATTGGATGTCTTGCACGAAAATGTGTAAGTGTTCAACTACTCAACCAAACTACGAGGAGTTTGGCATATCCAACTTGAAATTTTTTAACTTAGTGGTTTACTAGCCTAGTTTATTAAGCCAAATCCTTGATTATCGCTAATCTAATCACGTGTTAAGGCTTTTGAGATGCCGGGGGCATCACAGCTAACACTATATGCAAGGATATATCTGGAGCTTAGGATAGTTTTGCAGAAAGATAGTTGTATGCAGGGTTTGGTGATGTAGAGCTTGAGTTGAGGTGATGTGAACCTACTGGGTTTTTACTGGTGGTATTTCTGCAAGTGGCTGGGGTGTAGCAAGAGTTTGGGCGAGTTGGCGGGCTTGGTAACGACAGTTACGGAGACCCCAAGGTAGGGGTGGTGGATGCGAGGGGCGGGGTCGATTACATCGGAGGGGTGGCGGTCGCATGATGTTTCGGAATGGGGGAGGTCTTTTGTGATGGCGAGAGCAATGATGTTCAGCTGATTCCTGGTATCGTTATCGTTTGAATTCAGGGCTCGGATAGACTAAGACAGGAACCTTTAGGATTTATGTGGAATAGGAGACCAACGGCATTGATCACCAGGCTCAAAATATTGGTGCGACCGGTGCGAAGCACTGACTAGGCGTAGGACGGCGTCATGGGGGCATGACGGTGGCTTCCGGCTAGGAGGAAAGACTATGTGTGGATGGATAGATCATGATTTTAGATGAATTTAGGCGAAAGAATCACCCAAATTGGAGTTCAAACGGTAAAGATATGGAGTATTTGGTGTGGAGGGGGTAGCAAAATTCTTTTCTGGAAAGTTGGGGGGTATATTTAGACTTTTCCTGATGAACTTATCGAATTTGGCCCGCGGGGACTAAAACTTGGGTCGGGGTGGCCTTCGGCCCGCAGCAGAGGAGCTTGGGTTGGGGCGGCTTTCGGCCCGAGGTGGCCTTGTGTAGCCCACTCGCGAGGCGTGCGGCCAGCTGGGCCGGTCTCGCGTGGCAGAGGCAGGAGGGGGACGACGACGTCAGGGGGGAGACGACGACCCGATTTGGGTTGGACACGGACAGACCGGTCGGCGCGATTCAACGTGGCTCGCCGGCGGTTCTCACCACCGGTGGCGGCTCCAGCGTCCAGGGTTGGTCGGAGAGGTGCAGGGTGGCATGGCGGTTCGAGTGGGGGAGGTGTGGGGTGGCTAGGCGGCAGGGAGTTGGGTCTCCACGGTGAGGGCGCGGGTGTGCACCGGTGAGCGCGCCAGCGGTGGTCCTGTGGAGGTGGGAGGGAGACGGCGAGTCGTCGGGGCGGTGGAGGATGGTGGGGTGGAGCTCTAGGGGCGGGCGGTTAATTGGGAAATGGCGCAACAGGGGGGTGGAATCCGGTGGGGCGAGCTCGCGGCGACGGTGGAGCACCGGGGCATGTAGGGGAGGGGGATAGCAGAACGAACTGGCGTGTCACCATGCCAAGGTTGCCCGGGACGGGTTTTCGGGCCGGCATGCATGTGGGTGTGTTCGTGTGTGGGGGTTTTGACACGGCTAGAGCTCGCCGGTGATGCCCTTTTGTAGGCGAGTAGGAAGGGGGGAGGGCGGGACGGTGGGGCGAAGCGGCGTAGCAGCCAGGTGGCGGAGCAGCGCGAGGGTGTGGCGGGGCCGGGCGCGGCGCGGTGGGGCTGGAGGCGGGGTCCGGGCGCGCTGATAGGTGCGGGCGCAGCGGCTCTACGCGCCGGAGAGAGGAAGGAGAAGGAGGGAGGGGGGACTGACCACCGGGGTCCACCGGTCAGAGAGGAGAGAGGCATGGGCCCAGGTGGCGGTGAGAGGGAGGCGGGGGAAGGTGTCGGCTTGGTTGGGCCGGCTCGGCCTAGCGGCCCAGGCGGGAGGGTAGGCGGGCCGACAGGATAGGCTTGGGCCGGTTTGGTCAGACCGAGGAGGAGGGGTGGGCTGCAGCCTAGGGAAGGGAAAGGGGTTTTCCTAAATTTGGATTTAGAGTTTCGGTTGGGAATTTCGGGTAGGTTACTGGAGAGAATTTATTTTGGAATGTTGAGCTCATGTTAGCGCACTCAAAATAATCAACAACCCAGATTTTTGAAAATATGATTTTAAATTAGGGTGAGATTTAGAAAAAAATTTCCGAAGCTAATTTTCATGGCGTTACACCGGACAGTGATCTGAGCACACCGGGCGGCACGGCACGGTTAGCCAACCGTGCCGTGCTTTGGCCGCCGCCCGTTTGCGTTTGGCCATCTATTATAGGTGGTGGCGTCGGGCCGGGCGTGGTCGGGGACAGGGGGGAGCGGCAGCGCTTGGGTGGTGGGCTCGCCAACGAGTGCATGGCCACGGCCACGGCGATGGAAGGGCGAACTGCAACACGGCCACGGATACGTCTTCTCAGAACCCGGGCAGGGGCAGGGGCAGGCGTGCGCGGCGTCCGGGTGGGAATAGAGGCAACCCCGCGCTCGGCACCACCCGCGACCGAGGGAAGTTCCAGAGATTTCCCAGCACGGCAGCCGGGCAGCGGCAAGCGCATATTCGCATCGCGCGCCTGGCCTGCCAGGCGCCCGTGCCAGCCCCGGATCCCGAGCCTGCCTGCCCGCCACCCACCCACCGCGCCGCGCCCTTCCCCACATTGGCCGAGCGGGCCCCACCCCCGCCGCGTCGGGTCAAACTCCACCACCCCTCCCTCACCTCACCTCACGGCCTCACCCATCCACCCACCCGCCTCCATCCGGCCATCCGCAGCGACCACGCCCTCTTCTCCTCTCCTCTTCGGCTCTTCCTCCCCCCCGCCTCTCCGTTCCCGCCTCCTTCCCGGACGCCGCGTCCCGATCCGGAGCCGACTCGACCTTGTCCAGGAGGGAGAGCCCGAACCGCGGCCGGCGGGAGGGCTCCCTTTAGTTTCTTCCGCCGGAGGCCAGCCGCCCCATGGGCCGGTCGCCCGCGCGCGCTACGTATCAGCTCATCGACCGGCGGAAAGGTACTCTGCTTTCGCCGCCGCCGGGCTCTCCGTCTCCTCCTCCTCCTCCTCCTCCAGATCTGGTGAATTCAGCGTAGATCTGGTCCGGATCTCCCGCTCTGTCGGGTACACTGGCTCGGTTGGTCGGTAATTCAGCGGTGTCCCCGACTACAGTCGGGCGCGTGCGGTGAAAAAAAAAAGCCAGTCTTTTCTCGCCGCTTTAAGCGTGGGTTGGGCGTCGTGAGCGTACGCCGCCCACGGGGGCAATTAAACAAAGCAGGCGCACTCTTTGCTCGCCTCTGTTTTGCTATTTGGAGTTCGCTCGAGTGTAAATTTAGTCTGATTAAAGCTTGAGTTACAAGAAATCGATGGTGTTGAGAGCAGCTACCGGAGCTTCCCTTTGCTGCCTCTTGTCTGCCTCGTTCGGTAACTGCTAAAAGAAGTTCTTTTGCTGTCTCTTGTCTGATTCGCTTGCTATTTATGTTAAGAGTCAGCGTTGGAAGAATATTTTCTTGCCCAGCAGAAAAAAATGCATAGCAATGGACCTGGAGAGTGCAAACTTACTTAAGATGCCTCTTTTATGATGCAGTACCGTGCTGCATCTTTTAGTAAAGGCAGCATGCATACGAGTGGCAGGCCACAGCTGCTTTTTATTGCAGCAGCAAGCAGGGAATACGGTATTAGGAAAGAATGCTACAGTTCTTTTTTGGGGTTGTGGAATTACTATTATAATAACTTATGTTGATGCTTGTGGTGGCATAACTGCCTCACACTGTGACTAGGATAAAAAAGGAAATTTCCTTTTGAAACAAGAAGCAATAGTGATGAGGACGCTCTTCTAAGAAAGCCTTGACCACTTTATCTAACCTTATTATTTGGTTGGGGTTTGCATTACAGGAACCAGGAAGTCAATTGATATGCTCCAAATATTATCCTAATACAATACAAGTAGCTAACAATAAGAGATATGATGTGCTTTATGATTATGCCTAACTATGTATGAGCAACCGACTAGGGTTAGAGTCCACATGTAGGAATTTATTTTGTCGATACCGCATTTCCTCTTAACATTGTTGTACTGTCAATTTTTCTATTTAGACTACGTTAAACAATCCTTGAAAAAGTATACTACCTTATAGTATCTGTTTAAGGATTGGTAGCTCAACCATGCGTCTGCATAACTCACCTTTTCTTTCCCATTTCAATGCAGGGCTTGGGTAAATCGCTGTTGAACGGACCCCTCCTGTACATGTAACGTTGCATGTGATTTTTTGTTAAGATGAGTTCACTAAATAAAGTAGCTTCAAATAGTGGAGATGCGTGTTCAGTATTACCTAGTAAAGTCACGTCACTAAATCCCAACGCAGCAGAATTTGTACCTTCATTTATCAAACCAACTCTTGGGAGTAGTACAGTTCCTGACGTAACTAAGTCAGATCTTAGAGGGTCTTCTGGAAAAACCATCCTAGATAGGTCCGAGTCATCAAAGTCTAATAACTCGGATGATGAGGCGCACCAGTTTTGGCGTAAGCAGCTTCCCGATGACATTATTCCAGACTTCTCTTCTTTTGAGAAAGTTGAACAAGGGCCTGAAGAATTGTCCCTTGCTGGATTATCCTTGAATGCGCCCCCCTTTTATGGGACAACATCCAGTCGCTTCTCAAGAGAACATCATGAGCTATCTTCTCCAGCTACCAAGGGCCTTGGAATGGAACATCCTAATTTGCTGTATGAAGATAGTTATTTGGGTTCCAGCAACTGGGAGCAAAATTATATCGGTGATCTTCATATTGCAAATGGAAATCAGGACCTTCATTTTGATTCTGAAAGTGGCGCAGGCTTTTCTGATGGTTTCGCTAGCGAGTATGCTGCCACATCAGATGGTATTGACCCCCTGGAGTACTTATCATCTCAGTTCCCTGGATTTTCAGCTGAGAGCCTTGCAGAGCTGTATTATGCAAATGGATGTGATTTCAACCATACTGTTGAAATCCTCACCCAGCTAGAGGTAACTTCTTCCTGTAACACTAATTTAACTCTTCCAGATATCCCATCACTCTACAAACATTTGTAATGTGATTGTAAGTATGTTATTTGGCTCAGAGCAATGTTCTTCAGAACTATGACCAAAGTGATTTGAAAGTTTTTTTAGATCTGTGATTTGGAAAGAATTATGAATTATGATGCACAGTAGAATACTACATGTTTACGACCATTTCAATCAAAACAATTGTGATTTAACTCTCCTAGATATCCACTCAGAATGTAACTTTGCAAAACTTGTGATGTATTTAAAAGTATGCTCTTTTGCTCAGAGCATGTTCTTTGTAATTATGATCAAAGTGGATTGAAAGGATTTTTTGAGATCCGTGGTTTGGAAACAATCATGATGCACAATGGAACACTACACGTTTCCCACCATTTCAATCGAAATATTGCTTGTTTCCACCTGGTCAATGTCTCACAGTAGAGCTGACTAGGACCATATACTACCATAAGCAGCCATATTTTGATATTATTTTTGTGGAGCTCAGCAAAGAAACCATGGATTCTTTGTACATCATCTTGAATTGCAATTTTGCATTGGTTTCCAATTACTAGGCTTATGTTTAAAGGATTTTGGTATTTTCCTTAATTATATTATATTGTTTTCCTGATTTTTCAGATGCAGGTTGATGCTACACCCAATCACACACTGAACTTGGCCCACACTACACCGAACTTTAGCACAGGAGATTTTCCAGCATTGCCTACAGCGGAGGACCAAAATGGTTTCAACAAGGGCAATGTGGATGTACTTGGTATATTCAATGGCCGCAGTTCGTCTGCCATGTCCAGTGGAGCTGGTGATTTTGTTTCAGCTGTTCGCAAACTTGCATTGCAGAATTCTGGTCATTGGAAGTTTAAAAAGGGTCCTGAATATGGTAATGGTGTTTCAGCTATTTCTGTACCCAAACAATACAGTTCTAGCACTAAACAGTCATCTGGGAACAAGTTCCAAAGCGTCAGCAGTGCAAGAGTTGCTCCGTGGCTTGAGACTGGCGATGCAGTGGGTAATACTCGTCTGAAATTTTAAATTCTTTCTGGTGCATAACTGCATATTGCACAGTTCCCTTTATGTATAATGTTTGTATATGCGGGGATTGCTCTGGCTGATTTTCTTCATTTAGTGCAAATTGGGACTGAGCCCTTAGGATTTGGGTTCAACCCCCCCCCCCCCCCCTGATCCAAATATTCCTGAAGATCATAACTGCCCCTGATACCAGGGCATATGCATTACACACTTGCTATTTTGATGGTGAAATTGGGAATTGCAAGAAATCAGGGAAAATTTGCAACTTTTCATGTTTCTTTACTGCTTCAACTATCTGCTGATTAATTTATCTCTGTATATGCAACCCACCAGCAAATATGTACTCAGAATCAAGGGGAGAAGCTCGTGATTTTGCTAGGGTTCGAAATGCTTGCTTTGAGCAGGTAAGCATGACCTCAGATGCACTTCATGCATGGACATACTGATACTCTAGCAATTTCTTTTGCTTGCGCTCGTAAAATTTCTTTTTTTTTGTGGGTGCATGGTGGATCTCACTATTGTAGTAAAAGTATTGTTATAGTTTTTAAGCTGTATATCTTATTCGTTGTTGAAGTATTGACATATGGATACACCGACAGGCTAGACAGGCTTACTTGGTTGGCAACAAAGCTCTGGCCAAGGAACTGAGTATGAAGGGACAGGCGTACAATGCACAAATGAAAGCAGCTCATGAGAAAGCCAGAGAAGCAATTTACCGACAAAGGTCTGATAGCTGTTTTACACACTTAACTTTTGGTTATTCCAGCTTTTGTATATTTGAAGTCTAATTTAGTTGTGTACTGAGCGTTTTGGATGTGTAGGAATCCTGTTTCTTCTCAACGCGGGGGAGACCGCCTGATTGATTTACATGGCCTGCATGTGAGTGAAGCAATCCACATCCTGAAGGTTGAGCTCTCAGCCCTGAAGAGTGCAGCGAGGGCGGCAGGGGAGAGGATGCAGGTCATGGTATGTGTTGGAACAGGCCACCATACCAAGGGCTCCCGCACTGCGAGGTTGCCTATTGCGGTGGAGCAGTTCCTCTTGGACGAAGGCCTCAATTACACGCAGCCTCAACCGGGTCTGCTCCGTGTGATGGTCTACTAACATCTCTTAGGTGAGACCGTGGAGAAAAAAAGACAAGTCCAAAAAAAAAAGAGAAAAGAGATGTATGGAAAACACACAAAAAAAAGGCGTTGGAGCACGCACTGTAATTTCCTTTTGTAGCTGTATATTAAAAGAGGCAGCAGGAGAACAGCCTGACAACAGAATACAGTGTAAAATTATACATAGCTTCATTCAATTCACAATCCAACCCCGTCCGTCAGTGGCTGTGCAATTAAGGTACGTCGGTTAACTCTTGCTTGGTTCTGAACTCTGATGCGAGCAATTCGGTTCATCAGTTGCTACTCAATTAAGTCGATGGCTGCTGCTATTCAAAGATTTAATTGAATTCATGACATACAATGCACGCTCAAAAATTGGTTCATGCTAACAGAGGCATTTTCCGCCACCTTTGTTCAGAGAATCGATTGCTGCGCTTCAATGCTCTACTTTCCATTCGATCCATATCATATTATCATGATTGGATGCAGTTTGATGCCTTGAAAATAAATCATACATCCGACACTCAGACGTGGCTTCCATGAAATGACGATCCAAATGTGGCTTCGATAAAATCACTCAATGTATATGGCTGCTCGATTTTGATAAAATCACTCGATATATATGGCTGCTCGATTTTCTGATATCTAGCCTTTTCTCGTCTAGTATTTCCTTTTCATTTCTTGTTTAGGCTATCATCACCCGTGCAAAGGGGCTGTATACGTACAGTTGTAGACGATGTATTTTGAAATAAAAGGTGTGATAGAAGTTCGGATACAAAGGGAGTTGTAAGCAGTATATTTTGAAATAAAAGGTGGAATAGAAGTTCGAATACAAAGACGGGTGACATTAGCCTTAGACCCCCTAAAATGACTGTGCTCCTGAACAATATATGAATATGACATGCTCCCATTTCGTAGCTGTGCCTGAACCCAAATTGACATCTCCCGTGACATTTTTACCAAATATTTCAACATTATTGCCTTTACATTAGGACAACACACAAAATGACCTACTCGATCGAGAGAATTACTTATTTAGCTTTAAAAAAATTGGTGTTTATTTTTTTTGTCCAAAAATTATAAATCTTCTTTGTTCGGCTATAAAATTTTGTTTGGTGTCTTCCTTGGCCCTTCCATCAGATTAGGGATGCAACAGTGTTAAGTACAATGTAAAAAGACATTTCTACCCTTGGCCCCACCTATCATCCCTTCTCTCCCTTTCTTCCCCCTCTCCGATGCGACAGTGCTAGGCCGGCCTCCACCTACAGCATTCACGGGACTTTGCCTCCGGCGGCCAAGTTGCTGGCGACACCACCACCAACGACCTGGCACATGACTCCCGTGGTCACAGCGCTCAAGCACGCTCACGCCTGAGTCGGCGGCGCGCGAGAGGCGGCCGCGCCCGCGGCAGCCAATCGCGCCCAACCTGCGCTGGCCGTCTCCACGCACGCGGCAGCTGTGCCAGCCTCACCCGCGACCGCTGCAGCCGCCGTGTGGTTCACTCTCGCGCGGCGTCCGCGTCCCAGGCACTGGCCTCGCCCGCCACGTCCCCGGCGCTGGCCTCGCTTGCGCGCGGCCCCTGCGTAGCTGCGCTCTTGCGTCCCCGGCGCTGGCCTCGCCTACGCAGCCGCGCTCCCGCGCGCGGCAGCCGCGCAGGCCTAGCGCGCGAGGCGCCGCGTCCCCGGTGCTAGCCTCGCCCGCGTGCGCCACAGACGCCAGCCTCGCCTACGCGCGCCGCAGCCGCCAGCCGCGCCGGCCAAGCGCGCGCAGCGCCGCGTCCCTGGAACTGGCCTCGCCTGCCGCGGTTGCGCCTCCCCCCTGCGCAGCTGCGCTCCCCGCCCGCGGCAGCCGACCCCGCCCACGCCCGCGCCCGCGGCGGGGAAGAGAGCCGGTGGGGTCGTGGGCTGGCGGCGGCGTGGGTCGTGGGTGCGCGACGGACTCGGGTCGCGGGGCACGGAGCGGCCAGGGGCGGCGCGGTGGTTGCAGCTGGTGAGGCTATGGTACTCCGGCACTGTTCGTTTCGGGGGGATGGAAACCCGGGGATCGCACCCCCCAATTTGTGGAGCCCACCGTCATACCGCCCGTCACGCTACCGTCCGGAGCGTCGGCTGCCTGAGCTGCCCAGTTCTTCCAGCGCCGTCCCCATCCGGTTCGTCTCCCGGACACCGACGCCCAGCCCCGCCTTCCACCGTCGCCCAGCGCCCACGGGCATGTCCTCCCCGCCGGCCGCCGCATCCAAGCCCTCCCCACTCCGTCTTCACAAACCCTAGGCCGTCGGCCCCTGCACCGCGCAATCCCACAGCCTCCATCCATCCCCATCCGGCTCGACGAAACCCTAGGTCCTCCACCACGCCATGGGCGCCGGCTCCAGTCTCCACCAAGCGGCAAGGATCTTCGTCTCCGCCCTTCCTCCTTGCTAGCAAGCGGCAAGGATCTGCGGCGACTCCGGCGCGACGACATCCGCCCCCGGACAACGACGAGAGGGCTGGGCGTCCTGTTCCCGCCTTCTCGTCCTCTTGGCGGAGGGGGGGGGGGGGCGGGCCTTGCTTGCTCGCCGTGGTGCTCTCCGCCGCTTGGATCTCCACCTCCGCTGCTGCCTCATTGTTGGCTGAGCAGGTACGGTAGGATGGATAGCCGCTCCTAGCTCATTCCGATTTATTAATCCGCGTTTTTATACAGAAGTTCACGAATCCTTTTGACATGCGTCAGTTTTCTCAATCGGAGAGGAAACCTCTCCTTTTTCCATATCACACCACATGAAAACCAAAAAGATCATTCCTGCTTTGTTTATGTCAACTAATGCCCATTCAATCATGTAAAGCATAGTACAAAGAACATATTGTTTCTAATTCCTGCTTTCTCATTTAAGTTCACTAAGGTGATGAAAAGAAACTGAAGGATTTCTCACACATGAACGTGCCAGATTGTGTAGAAAAAAACATCTAAAAAGCATTGTGACGTTTTATCAAGGACAAAAAAAGAACTACAAATCAGTTGCAGTGCTTGGACCAATTTTTTGCAGAGAAACCACTGTTGAGGGAGAACCAATATGACCTTGCAATACATAGAGATAAAGAAAACAATTAGAGTAAGAACAAAGTAGAAACCCACAGGCAAAATGAAATTGGAGAATGACAGCTGACACCAGAGGCTAACATCTCATATTTAAGCATTGAGGCAACTACTGATATCAAGTACCACAATCAATGAGTTCAGCACATACATAAAAGAAGAGAGTGGATTTTACCTTGTTCCTTCTGTTAGTTTTAGGTCCATTTCTTCATTTAATTTATGCTACCAGCTGTAGTGAATAGCTCCTGGAACAACAATCGTTACGAGACAAGTCATTTATGAAATGAGTCTGTAGCAGTATACGTGAAGGACAACTTAATCATTGAAATACACAAGGGTATTTCATTAAAATAGATTGATCGTGAGTTGAGCAGGGGCCATTGCTCCAGCACTTAAAAGAGTATGAATTACACAAGGGTAGCTATGTTGCAGCTTGAAAAAAAACATTGGCTTCTCTATGTTTACATAATAGTCTCTGGAATGTTGAAGGATTGATTCCACAGTTATTATTCTCTGTATTCACTGACGCGGCATTCCATTCATTAGGTAATATTCCAGTAATCCAAGTCCTATTAGTGCGTAACTAGACCACCAGTTCTTCTAGTGATTGCCCAAACCTTCCTGATTAGTTGATGAGTAATAACAAAAACACAAAAAGAAGTACTCACTGTTGAATCATCCATAACTCCTTGGTCTATGCCTGGTAAATCAATCAATTTCTACAGGAGGAGCTGGAAAAGCAGAAAAAACAAGAAATAATGCAATGCCTATCCTAATTAATCATATGGTCGTCCCATGTATTATAATTAATCAGATATTGAGGTAGCTGTAGGGTAACACTTAGTTGAGCATTGGAAGAGACTTTAGTTGGCACTGTCTATCCTTCAAAATCATATGGTCATACCTCATCTCTATATGCAATCCTACAGGGTAATATGCACTTGAAAACTTACTGACCTCATCTCTATATGCAATCCTACAGGCTATTGTTATTGTCAAACATTGCAACAAGTGAACTGATAGCCTCACCCTTATGTTCACACCGTTGTTGAGGTTTGTTTCTGCATTTGCTTCCTCTAAATTTCCATGTTCTAGTACTCTGGGTGTCTAAAATAAAAAAAATTCTGCATGCTTGCTCCTATGGAATTTATTGAATTGGTCAACACCCCTGCATGATACATTGGTTGATGAGTGTCGTGCGGGCAATAGGCCACATAAAACCTTAAACGGGCTTGGTAGACAAAATGTTCTCAAACGTTTGAGAGACTACACAAATCGAGATTGGACATGGGAACCCTGCAAATCTAAGTGGCGTGAGTTGAAGAAGAGATGGACAGCCTGGAAGTATCTCCACACATTTAGTGGTCTTGGATATCATCCCCGTACCGGTGCCATCATCATGCCTGAAGACTGGTGGGAAGACAAATTAAAAGTATGTCACCCATTCCATACTTGCACTTCACCTGATAAATTTAGATACCGTTTTTTTACTAATTGTTCCTTCATTTTTGTGCAGGTACATCCAGTTGCAAAGGTGTTCAAGCAAACACGTCTTGAACGTGAAGAGGATCTCGATATTATATTTGCCAATATGGAACCAGTAAATGTCGGCCCCCCTGAAGATGGCGGCCATGAGAGAGGACGAGCCGGAGTCCCCACACACTACGTGGACAGCGACGACTCAGATGACTCTGAAACTGATCTCCATATGCATAATTCCAATCCACCCCCTCCACAGCCTACACAGCGGACGGAGAGGGTGAGTTTGTCTATTGGTAAAAGGAAGGCCTCCGATCCCATAGATTCTAGAGCATCTTTCTTGGAAGGGTTCAAAACTTTCTACATGATGTCTCTGATTGGAGGAAAGAAAAGCAAACATCACGTGCTTCCAAGAAGGCTGAGGAGGATGCCGAGTATGAGGAATTCATGAGAGAGCTGCTGGATGCAGGGGTCAACCCTGACTCTCACGAGTGCTTCATGGCCTCTGAAGTGCTTGTAGACGTTACTCGCCGGGGTGCTTATCGTCCTTTGCCTACTATTGAAGCGAAGCTTGCTTGGATCAAGAGAGCCTAACTCATGAAGATAGGACAGCCTCCTATGTAGCTGTACTTGGTCTCACATTAATTTGCTTTCTCTGTACTCTTCTTTTTTGCAGTAATTCTCCATGTATCTGACAGTTCAAACATTGTCCTTTTGTGATGTCTTGTGGCATCCTTGTGTAATGCACATGTTTGTTATGGGTTGTACGCCACAGCCATGTTTACCATGTGTCAACTTTAATGTGCCAACCCTGTTTATTAATGTTTCTTAATTTTCTGACGGTCACATATGATTGTTGTAACATCTAAGATGTGGCTCCAAAAATGACATGTTGTAGAATCTGTTAACAGGACGCTGTAATGACATTGATGGAATGACATGACATTGCCGAAAAGTAGTGCAAAATTCCATTCCATCATCAAACCAATATGGTCATTACAGTATGTTCTTAACCCTACAGTGGACACGATCCTGCAGTTCTCCTAATCAACATACACATTGCAGACTACAAAGCTACAAGGGTACAAGCAGGTCCAATTAATCCCCACATCTAGCTAATTACACTTGACAACTATACACATTAATGTCCTAATGGACGAATCATCGAACCCAGTGCAGCAAGGCACCAGATCACTTGCAAAAGGCCTTACCTAGCACAAAAGGTCTTATCTAGCAAAAAATATAACGTTCGGATGCCATGCCTGCAGCAATCATGTCTCTCAGTCCATCCATGTCTATTTGATCCGCCTCATATCCTGCCTCCTCCATCAAGTCAGGAAGGTCTGGTTCGATACCCACAGTATTGTTTCCTGCTTGGATTGAAGCTTTCGTCCAATCACCTCCTCGGTCTCCGCCGTTGTCCTTAATAAAATTATGCACTGCCATGCAAGCTACAACGATACGATTAGATGTGATCAAGCCATAATTAGGTATAGACTTTAGTATCCTAAACTTGTTCTTTAGCTGTCCAAAGGCCCTCTCGACGGTGCAACGAAGTTGAGCATGCCTGTAATTAAATAGCTCCTCCATTGTGTTTGGCATGTTCCCTTGTCGAAAGTGTTGGAGATGATATCTAGTATTTCTATATGGCCCTAGAAATCCTGGCATGTTCCCATAAGCTGCATCGACAAGGTAGAATTTATCTGCAAAAGAAACAAATAGTCAATGAGAGTAGATAAAGGCAAGCAGAACAATGCTATTGATATGGGAGGTGTAATCGTAATACCTTGGGGAGGATGCGGAAATTGAGTATGGTAGTGCACTAAGGCCTGCTGAAGCACAGTGTAGTCATGCAAACATCCAGGATGCCCAGATCACACAAATATGAAGCGACAATCCAAATCAACGACAGCTAGGACATTAAAAGTTGGTACCATGTGTCGTCCAATGAAATTCAGATTTCTCTCACCGCTGACTTGAAGCCTAATATGAGTCCCATCGAGAGCACCAATGCAATTCTGAAACCAAGGATAATAGGCACCCCTACTAACCTTCGGGTGTGGTTGTGCAAAAGTTGGATCTACAGGTTTTATGATGTCCACCCCAAGGTTGTATACCCTTCTGAGTGCATGACGGAATTTGATACTAATAGTTGATTTGGAGTGCCCAAAAGTAATTGCTGCCGTCCGGTTTGAGTGAGGACCTGATATGATATGGAGGAATATTGCTAGACACTCCATCGAACTTACGTTGATTGTACTACGTAAACCATACTTATCGACCAATAGTTGATGTAGTCTCAAGAATTGGTCCTTCTGCATCCGGAAGATGTCATAGCAGTACTGATCATGTGCTAGAATGTGGTGAACCCATGCATTCCCAGAGTATAGTAGTTGTCGATGTGGTTGGCGTTGAGGACGAAGGCGTACATGGTGGTAATAATAGTAGTACATACATGCAAGCAGACCTAGCTCGTCCATGTTTTCTTCCGCTTCCGCATCATCATAGTCTGAAAGACTAAAAGAATCCATCCTGCAAATGGATTCGGGTCAGCACAACAATGACAGAATATATGTATACAAATAGTAATATAGCAAAAGAATATATTAGCCATGCATGAAAATAAAAATACTTCAAATTGTTGCACTATGCACCAGGGGCGGATCTGCAACCGGGACTGAGGGGCTGCAGCCCTGGTCCAGTCCATGCAGCTCCAAGTAGTACATATATTCATTAGCTAGTGTACGTACTTATCTCAAAGTCCAACAGTTGTGTCCACTTACTTCTAGCGTGTATTAGCAGATAACAGTCCTTCTACTAGGTTCCAGTTTTCCAGTTTGAGGTAGGCGGTACTTTCACTCTGACATCATTAGATTTTAACTTAATGTGAGTGCAGCAGCAGTGCCCTTGCAACTTGCCGTGAGCATGCAGATGAAGCGCTCCCTCTGTCTCGTAACAGTTAAATAAATTGAACCAAGGTTTAGCTATGATTGAGAAACAAAATACCATAAATCACGCATAAATTTGGTGATGATTGGGTGAAGCTTGATATTATATACTGAGCAAGATATGCTTGAATGCATTAAGACTAAGACGAGAGCATTTTTATGGCATTATTAAAGTTTTAACCTTCCATCCATTAGCCCCCCTTTGCTTCATTTGTGGTTCCGCCACTGCTATGCACCAATAAAATGTAATAAAAATATGTATACAGGAAATGGCAAAACGCCACAGCCATGTTAATAATTATATTTACACATGCAGGAAGATCGTCAATAACCAAAAGCTCGGAACAGTTGAATGCGTTGACCAAACCTATTTAGATTGGGCAGCAATAGTGGCCATCTTATGCAAAAATTGATATATATGGAGCGGTGGAGCCATAGACTCTGCATATTATAAGTGAAAAAAACCGGCGGTTGGGAATTAAACAATTAATCAGTTCGTCCTGTAACATATGTAGCAAATGCATTCAGAATCGTAGACCTTTTTTTGCAAACTGTACACACCTATTCAAACAGCATCAGAACCCTTCATGATTTTCAACTTCCGACATATAGTGGTAAACGAACTGCAAAGAGAACAAATAAGGTCAGCACTTGCATAATGTACGTATTGGGTGGCAGATTGTGCAGGTATGAAAGTTACAGAGGGTCTTCAATTTAGCAAATTAGAAGACCAAGCACCGATGTGGTAGAAAAACAATATTAGTCCACAACTACTACCTGCAAGAACCAGAGGGCGGATGGGTCGCCTGCCTTGCCGTTGTGTCGCCACGGAGAGGGTGAGCGAGAGGCCGACGTCGCCGCGGATCCTTGGCGCTTGGACCGCGCTCTCTACCAAGGAGGAAGGGCGGAGATGAAGAAGCCCGGCTGCTCCGCTTGGTGGACAGTGGCGCCGGTGCCCATGGCGTGGTGGAGGATCTAGAGCACGGATGGGGACGGATGGAGGCTATGGGATTGCGCGGTGCAGGGGCCGACGGCCTGGGGTTCGTGGAGACGGAGTGGGGAGGGCTTGGATGCTGCGGCCGGAGGGGACGCCATGGGCGGCGCTGGAAGCCGGCGCTCGGTGTTGGTCGGGGAGATGAACCGGCCGCGGAAAGGGCGCTGGAAGGGGCGGGCAGCTCAGGCAGACGACGTTTCGGACGAGTAACGGAGTTGACGGTAAAAAGGTGGGCCCCCAAAGTGGGGGGTGCGATCCCCCTCCCCACCCTCCGAAACGAACTGTGCCTCCGGCGGCGAAGGCAGCCCGGCCCGTCCTCTCCCGGTGCCGTGGAAAGTAGACGACGACCTGAACCGAAAGAAAAGGGCAAAAATGTCATTTTACCCCAAAGTTAACACCATTACCCGTACAATCTAACAGAAGGGCCAAGGAAGGCACCAAACAAATTTTTGTGGCCAAACAAGAAAGATTTATAATTTTTAGGCAAAAAAAAAAAAGCACCAACTTTTTGAGAACCAAATAAGTAATTCTCTCTTAGAGATCAGGCCTACTCGATCTTTTTGGCGAAACTAAATCAAATGATTAGAGTTGGGGGTTTGTTTGCATTCTCACCAAATCCAATGCAAAGTAGTCTCGCAAGGAGCTGCTACGGTCTCAAGCAGAGAAAGGAGCTGCTGCGGTCTCACACGAGAAGGAAAAAAAAAAGAAAAGTGATATTTCAAACTTCATTTTATGTGTCAGAACATTATTTTACATGTTCATTTACACGGGACCACCGGAGATGGTCTAACCCTATGTCCCAAAATTAAAAAAAAAGAGGAGGAGCTAGAATAGAAGGTGGAAAATGTCAAAAAATAAGCCTATGTTTTAGAATGATTTTTTTCGAAGCCAAATTGTATATTTGGTTCTCATTTTTTGAGTTTTGTTTCGAAAGCACAAATATTCCAGGCGCATCGCAAAAAAAAAAAAAAAGCACGTAGGGCCAAAAAATCTATTTCAAATATCTTCCTTGCGCTCGAACGAGCTCACGGCCCACGAGGCCACGAAGTCACCCGCTCACACCAACGTTATCATCTCCACGGGGACGGGAGCTTTGAGCAGCGGGAGCTCCCCCTCCGCTTTCATCTGGCATCTCCGCCCTCGCCGTTCGCGGGAGCCACACCGGACCCGCAACCGCAATCCCACGGCACCTCCATCGCCGTGGCGGTGGCTCCGTCCTCCATGCGCGCCTAGTCCCCTTCCCCCCCACATCCCAAAGACCAGAACCCAATGTCTCTGATGGCAGTCGCCTCCCAACCATTCCCGTTCCCCTCCTCCTCCTCGACGCGCCATCTCCGCCGTGCAAGCACAAGCACATCCACAGCCGCGGCGGCGTCATCTCCCTCCGAGGACTTCGACTACCCGCTCGCCGACCCCTCCGTCCGCTGGCCGCACCTCCGCTTCCCGCACCTCCCGGCGCCGCGCTTCCCCGCCACCGTCGCCACCGCGCCCCGGGTCCCCGCCAGACCTGCCCAGGACGCGGAGGACGCCGCGGAGGCCTCCACCTCCGCTTCCGCCCCCGCGCTCGTGGAGCCGCTGGACGCGCGGGCTCATCGCGGGAGGGTGAAGAAGCTGAGCAAGCTCGCGCTGCGGCGCGCGCGGGACTGGCGCGCCCGCGTGGCCGGGCTCGCGGACGCCGTCCTCGCGCTGGCCCCCGGGGCGCCCGTCGACGACGTGCTCGACGGCGCGCGCGCGGCGCCCGACGAGGTCGCCCTCGTCGTGCGCGTCGTCGGGGAGACCTCCTGGCGCCGCGCGCTGGACGCCTTCGAGTGGCTCGCGCGCAGCGCCCCGCCGGCTCCCCGCGCCGTCGCCGTCGTCCTCGGCGTCCTCGGACGCGCGCGCCAGGACGCGATCGCGGAGGAGCTCTTCCTCCGCTTCGGCGGGGAGGGCGCTACCGTTCAGGTATTCAACGCCATGATGGGCGTCTACGCGCGCTCTGGCCGGTTCGACGAGGCGCGGCAGCTGCTTGACGCAATGCGCGACCGCGGGATCGAGCCTGACCTAGTCAGCTTCAACACTCTAATCAATGCCAGGGCCAAGTCAGGGTGTTTGTCTGCCGGTGTCGCTCTCGACCTCCTATCTGAGGTCCGCCAATCTGGGCTAAGGCCGGATGTCATCACTTACAACACGCTCATCAGTGCTTGCTCGCAGAGTTCTAATCTGGAAGACGCTGTGGCGGTGTTTGAGGAGATGATGGCTTCAGAGTGCCGGCCGGATTTGTGGACGTACAATGCAATGGTGTCGGTGCACGGCCGGTGTGGGAAGGCTGAGGATGCTGAGCGGCTGTTTAGGGAGCTCGTGGAGATGGGTTTTGTGCCTGACGCCATCACTTACAATTCTCTTCTCTACGCTTTTGCAAAGGAAGGTGATGTTGACAAGGTGGAGCAAACGTGCCAGGATTTGGTTAAGGCTGGGTTCAAGAAGAATGAGATAACTTACAACACCATGATTCACATGTATGGGAAGATGGGCAGGCTTGACCTAGCAGTGGGTCTGTACGATGAGATGAAGGCTATGGGATGTACTCCAGATGCTGTGACGTATACAGTCTTGATTGATTCTTTGGGGAAGATGGATAGGATTGCTGATGCAGGGAAGGTGCTGGAGGAGATGGCAGATGCGGGATTGAAGCCGACGTTGCTAACTTTTAGTGCTTTGATTTGTGCATATGCCAAAGGTGGGAGGTGGGCTGAGGCAGTGAAGACATTTGATCGCATGGTTCTATCAGGTGTCAAACCTGATCGTTTAGCATACTTGGTTATGCTGGATGTTTTTGCAAGGTCAGGTGAGACGGAAAAGTTGTTGGATCTGTATCGAACAATGGTGAAGGATGGTTATAGACCAGATGATGGCCTGTACCAGGTCTTGCTTGCTGCACTTGCAAAGGAACATAAGTGCGAGGAGATTGAAGAAGTTATCCAAGACATGGAATTACTTTGTCAAATGAATCCTGGAATAGTATCTACAATACTGATCAAGGCGAGTTGCATTTCCCAGGGCGCTAAACTATTAAAGAAGGCATGTCTCCAGGGATACGAGCCTGATAATAAGAGCTTATGGTCCATTATCGATGCATATGTAACAACAGGGAAACACGAGGAAGGCCTCTCATTGCTTGAATGCATTCAGGAGCATGTATCCAGTTCTCAAGATTTGATATCTGAATGTTCTATCATGCTTCTATGCAGAAAACAGACAAGCATTGCTGCCTACGAAGAGTACAGTAGATTGCAAAAGTTGAAATATGTTTGTCGAAACTGTAACTTGTATGAGCATTTGATTATATGCCTCGAGGAAGCTGAGTTATTTTCTGAAGCTTGTCAAGTGTTCTGTGACATGCGATTTTTTGGCATAGAAGCTTCTAAAAATATTTACGAGAGTATGATTTCCACCTATTGTAAACTGGGATACCCAGAAACAGCACATGGGTTGATGGATGATGCTTTGCTGTCTGGTATTCCGTTAAATGTTCTCTCTCGCAGAGTAATTATAATTGAAGCATATGGGAAGATAAAACTCTGGCAGCAAGCAGAAATCTTGGTGAAAGGGCTGAGGCAGGCATCAGGTATTGATAGAAGGATCTGGAATGCTTTGATACATGCATATGCAGAGAGTGGACTCTATGAGCAAGCAAGGGCAGTCTTTGATAATATGATTAAAACAGGTCCTGTACCAACTGTTGATTCAGTTAATGGAATGATGAAGGCATTGATTGTTGATGGCAGATTGGATGAGTTGTATGTGGTCATAAAAGAGCTTCAAGATATGGATTTCAGGATCAGCAAAAGTTCAGTGCTTCTTATGCTTGATGCTTTTGCAAAAGCTGGTGATGTATTTGAGGTAATGAAAATCTATAATGGAATGAAAGCAGCAGGATATTTGCCAAATATGCACCTCTACAGAAGTATGATTTCCTTGCTCTGCCATCACAACCGATCTAGAGATGTTGAGTTGATGATTGAAGAGATGGAGGGAACAGGGCTCAAACCAGATCTTGCCATACTCAATGCTCTTCTTATGATGTACACCGCCACTGGGAACTTTGATAGGACAACAGCAGTATATCAAAGTATTCTTGAAGCTGGCTTAGAGCCTGATGAAGATACATTCAATACATTGGTAGTCATGTACTGCAGAAGCTATAGGCCAGAAGAAGGTTTTACACTATTGAATGAAATGGGCAAACGAGGTCTGACACCAAAATTGCAAACCTACAAAAGCTTGCTTGCTGCATCTGCAAAAGCAGAACTCAGGGAGCAAGCTGACCAGCTCTTTGAGGAGATGCGATCGAAGGGTTATCAATTAAATAGATCTGTATATCATATGATGATGAAAATTTACAGGAACGCTGGTAACCACTCCAAAGCCAAGAACTTGCTAGCAGTAATGAAAGAGGATGGCATTGAGCCAACAATTGCCACTATGCATATCCTCATGACTTCTTATGGGACTGCTGGACAACCACGCGAAGCTGAGAATGTACTGAACAGCTTGAAATCTTCCACTTTGGAAGTCAACACATTACCATACACCACTGTCTTTGATGCTTACCTGAAAAACGGTGACTACGATCTTGGAATCACAAAGCTGATGGAAATGAAAAGAGATGGTGTAGAACCAGATCATCAAGTTTGGACATGTTTCATTAGGGCTGCTAGTTTGTGCGAACAGACTGACAATGCTATTCTTCTTCTAAAGTCTTTACAGGATTGTGGATTTGACCTTCCCATTAGGTTAATATTCTACTTGATTATGTCGAAGAGACAGGCACTTCACATACCATTTTTTTCCTCATTCATGTTTTGGTCGTTGGTTCTTGAATCTTTTGTAGGCTTCTTACTGAGAGAACACCTTCACTGTTAAGTGATGTCGCCAATTATTTGGAAGAGCTCGGAGCACTAGAAGATTTGGCTGCTTTGAACTTTGTAAATGCGCTAGAAGATCTGTTGTGGGCATTTGAATGTCGGGCAACTGCTTCATGGATTTTCCAGTTGGCAATAAAGAGAAACATATACCGCGATAATGTCTTTCGGTATCTATGGCTATCTCTATCTCTGCCCAATTTCATTTGAAGTTGCGTACAATTAATTGGGTTGAAATATCTGCATTTCATGTGCATATATAAAATTGTGTGACCAGTTTGGGCATTGCTTTTCAAATTGCACATTAGTAGATTTGGCTCAAACAGTCAAAATAAATTAAAAAAACCTAAGCCATTAATCAATTACAGCTAATGATGACTTTGTATAGAGCAGTATAATTATTTTTACAAGAAATATACCTGACAAGGCACTTTCTTGTGATGTTTTAGAACTTTAATCCGATCGCCAAAAAGATAGTCTACAAATACCTACGAACAGACAGTTAATTTGTGTAAAAAATATTCCTTCAGTTGCCCAAGGAAGGTTAGCAATATGGTATGGCCCTAGGCTTCAGCTCAAGTCTGCCAAAGATCCTGCATTTATGTCTGATGCTACAAGAGTTAATGCATTTGAGTAATAATGTTTACTACTACCTTTTTTCATTTATCCATCCCTGAAGGTCCTGAGTTTGAACCAGCCTCCTTGCAGACTTGTGCAAATAATTACACAAAGTAGAGCTGTGTAGAAATTTGCTTCCCTAGAACTCCACCTTGTGTGGGAGCTTTTAGCACTGAGTAAACCCCTTTTCATTCACCTCTGAAGATCTTTATGACACATTACCTCATCTTGGCCTTTTCTTCTTCTTTTAATATGTTCTACTTCTGCAAAGTGTCAATACAGCATCAATTTTGTCTAGAGTTAACCTCTTATTGGCGAATGGCTCAGTGTTGCAGAAAAGGACTGGGGAGCTGACTTCCGGAAGCTGTCTGCGGGGGCTGCACTTGTTGGTCTTACATTGTGGCTTGATCAGATGCAAGTATGTTCTTAAATGATACTCTTTATTATGTGTCGCATTTGTAGAGCATGTACTAGTGTTAAAGAAACATAAAAAAAATCTTTGCTTTGCTCCTCAACAAATAATCTATTACCATCAGTGTTAGGTTTATTTATTTGAAGTAATGGAATTCAATGAGAATCCCACCACATGAGTTTTCACCCTTCGGTTCAGTGTTGTCACATGAGTTAGTTCCTATTATGCTAGTACTGGCGATTTTCACTTTGCAATGATGTAAATATGCTAAACTGCTGTTGGTTGGTAATTCCTGCAATCTACAACTAGATGTAGAGTCTGCATTGTTTGGCATTTTGGTATACTTTTTCATGTTCTGTGTCATTACAGGTTTTCTAGTCTATCAGCTTTTAGCCCAAATATAATTGGAGACTTCAATTAGTAACACCTAACCCCCCCCCCCCCCTTAAGATTTTTCAAGAGAACATCTTTGAATGTTGGTTTCTCAACTCCATTCAATGTTTGTTAGTCCTGATATAGCCAGATTTTTTTTGTTTAAGTGGACTTGAATTTCTTTTTTAACATGACACCTGACGTACTCTAGTTATAATTCAGGATGCTTCGCTCCAGGGTTCACCAGAGTCTCCCAAATCTATTGTACTGGTCACAGGGGAGGGGGAATATAACATGGTATCCTTGCGTAAAACCATTAGAGCCTACCTTTTGGAAATGGGTTCCCCATTCTTGCCATGTAGAGCTCGGTCAGGACGCTTTGTGGCAAAGGACTACTCTCTTAAGATGTGGCTGAAAGATTCTCCTTTCTGTATGGACCTTGAGTTGAAAGACCCTCCAGTTCTTCCTAAATTAAACTCAATGACGCTGATTGAAGGTTATTTCATGAGAACTGGCCTTGTACCAGCATTTAAAGATATACATGAGCGACTTGGGGAAGTATGGCCAAAGAAGTTTTCCAGGTTAGCTCTGTTGTCAGACGAAAGTAGGGACGAGGTTATCAAGGCTGATATTAAAGGAAGGAAAGAAAAACTGGAGAGAATGAAAAAGAAGGGTCTTGTCACAGCAAGAAAATCAAGACCACGAAGAGCGAAGTTTATCAGGGAACAGGAACAAAACATGAAAGCAATGTCAGAGTAGTTATGGCCTGTTGTTGTTTGCTTCATCATGGCATTTTCTCAAGCGGCATAATTGTGGAAATAAAGAAGAAACTATGATATTGCTGCTATTCACGGCTATGTTTGGTGGTTTAAACATCTTTGTGGAACAGATGATGTGATTCATGTTCTCCAAGATTTACCGAGCGCAGCTGAGTAACCAGCTCATACTGGTAAACTATGGTTTCGTCATCTCTTCTTTGAAATTTCAGACCTAAAATTTTATGACTTCCCATATACAATTATTGTTCTGTCATTCATTTGCAGAGGAATAAACTTTGGATATAGAGTATATTCGCTAATGATGACATTGTCAGGTGAAATCAAACACAACCCAATCATGCATTCACATGATATTGAGGCAAAAGCTCTTTCAAGTGTAAATTAGCTGCATAAGTTTGGACCATTTGCTTTCCTTTTATGAATTTGTCCAAACTGGTATTCCGTTTAATTACTAAAATAGCTTTGCCTTGTCCAAGTCCAACAGATATGTCATTTGATACTACTGTGACAGTGTCTTGTAGTATGTTGTCCAGATTATATGCATGTTTGATGCCACTGCCCATATTTTATGTGTACTGTTTTTCTTTGGACTGGACTACTGCTTATGAGGATGGTAGTGAATTGCAAACCACTTGTGATTTGGTTATACTTCCTTAGATGTTAACTAATCTTGTCAGGAACGTGAGAAACATGGTTTTATTACATGGACATGCAGGGAATCAGTTCTTACAATTCAGGTGAGGCTTCTTTTTCAAGATCATTGCTATTGTTTATGTTTTGGCATTGGTTTCACAAAAAAGAGGAGATTTCATTAACCGTACTTATTTCATTGTTTAATGGTAACATGCATGGTTAGTCATCAGTGATATGAATGTTGTTAAGTGCCAGTCAAAGCTAAGAAAGTAGACCAGTATTTTTTGTTAGCATTCTGTCAGTTTTCCGCATTGAGTTGCATCTCTTTAATTTAGCTAAGTTTTGCTATATGTGATCAACGAGTCCTTTTTAGTCCCTAGCCCCTAGGCATTAAATGGCACAAGTACAATTTACACTTGACGTTCTGTAAAGTTTATTGCTAAATGAGAAAAAAAATTACTGTCATTCCTATTACCTTTGGCAATGCCTTTTTTCCTTATTATTTTCGTTCAACAATAGTTCACTAAGCAATATGTATACATTTGGACGTTGCCCATTGAATTGATGGAAAAATGATGCTGGGTTGTATGAAGGGCTGTAGAGGAATCTTCAGGGATTTGAAATTGACGTTTTTAAACGCAGTGTCATGAAATTGCTCATAACGAGCAATTGTGATGCATAAAAAGTGACCCTACCCTGAAGGAAGCATTCTCTTCCAAGGACGCCAGGTGCTTTTTCTCAGGCACCATCGTTCTGTTTGCAGTGCACTTGAGCATGATAAAACAGTTTTCTCTTGTATATAACTATATATATACAAATATAAACCCTTACCGTCCAGGTTCATCTTGCATTTTGTGCAGTTGATGCTGGTGCCTCTTGTGCTGATGACCATGGGAGTTGTCCAGTAGGGCTCCTAAAGAACGTGTGCAGCTTCTTTTCGCATCTTGGGTCCAAACAAAAAGAAACTCTGTGTATTTGGTTGTTCTTTTTGAAAGAAGACAGAATAGAAATTTTATATAGAGTTAGTCTCGGCCAAGTCAACATGTGTTTGTTTGGATGGTTGGATAGGCTAGGCTTGCCTCAATGTAGTTTGTATTTGGTTGATAACACATGGATATAGCTAGGATAAGAATAATAAATAAATAACTTTTTTTTTAAAATTATATAGTAAGTATGGTCTAATATTGTTCATAAAAATGTCAAGAACACAGATGTGAAGTCGGTTATGTGGTTAGATATTTTAATCCAGGGATATAATATAGGAAAAAAAATCCATTTTGATCATCGAACTTAAATGTCGAACTTTAATACCGGATATGTTTGACTATCCAACTATTGAAACAAGACATTTAGTCTCAGGATGATTTTTTTATTTTTAACATAATAAAAAAAAGTTTTATTATCTAGAATTTCACAACTAATCAATTTTGAATCAGAATAATATGAAACTAGTGTTTTCTACGCTAGTACTCTGTTTAGAAGTTATATAGATTTTACTTCTTGTTCATAGTTGTGCCCATTGTTTATACAACTTATTGTTTTGTACTTTATTTAATGCTAATTGCATGATTGATCTGTCTTATTTGAAACATATTACTTAATCACGTAGTAACTAATAATAGTCTAATATAAAGCAAAGTTCTAGTCAGAGGTATTGATTGACTTGCGGCGTCGCATGGTTGTGCCGCCAGATCAAGTCAATGAAGTTTTCGCTTATCAGTCAGTGGCGGCAGCTGCATGGGACTCAACGGTGAATTGTTGCATCCACTGTCGCGGCTATCAGAAAAGTTAACCCTATCACTGCTGAATCTTGTGAGCATGCACGCTCCGCTGAAAACAGATATGGCGTGCAAACATATTTTGGTGTACATGAAGATGTATTCTCTCTGTCCCATAATATAAAGCTCGTAAAATTTTAAAATGTCCTTTAAAGTGAAAATTTTAACCATCTATTTCTTTCAAAATATGTCACCAACGGATACAAAACTATCATCATATTAAAGTGCTTTTCAATACAAATACAAATCCAACTATATAACATGTACATCTTAAAAATATATGTTTTTGACCAAATCATTAGTCAAAGATTTAAAAGTTTGACTTGTCCAAAAACATGCTCATGTTTATATTATGGTATGGAGAGAGTATGTCGTCTTTTTCTCTTACCACCGTATGGCATGCACGCTCGAAACAAATATGGTGCGGAAACTTCTTGTGCATAAAGATGTATGGCGCTAGCTACTATATGGTGTATAAAGAAATTATATTTTACTAACTAATATGGTGTGTGTGTGTGTGTGTTATAATGAAAGAAGAAAATAATTCAAGGTTACCAAATTTAGAAAGAATTATACATGTGACATGTTCAAAGTTCATGTAAATTTAGTTCTTACCTACGATCTATCGGAACAACACGTGCACCTCATACGGCCGTTCGACTTATGGGCAGCCAAACACGGGCTCGAGGCGCCCTCTCCGTCTCCCGAATCCACCGCCCGCCGCCGCCGCCTGCGCGCGCCTCCCCAAGCGCTGCCGCTCGTGACCACTCCCTCTCCGCGGCCGCGGCGCGCCTCCTGCGGCTCGAATCCCCTGTCTCCACCTCGTGCACCTACCTATGGAACAGGCTGCTCGGCCTCCTCTGCTCCGGCAGCGGTGGCCCGGGGCCGCCCGACCTCGCCCTCAGGGTGTTCGACGCGATGCCCCAGCGGGACGCCGTCTCCTACAACACGCTGATCGCGTGCCTGTCCCGCGCTGGCCGCGGGCACGCGGAGGGCGCGCGCGCCTACTCGCGGATGCTCCGGGAGGATGGCGTCAGGCCCACCGGGACCACCTTCTCGGCCCTCCTTTCTCTGAGCGGCGGCGGCGACGCTGCCAGCCGCGGCTTCGTTCGGCAGATGCATGCCCACGCGGTGCGGCTTGGGCTCTGCTCGAACGCGTTCGTGGGGAGCGCGCTGGTGCGAGCGTACGACCGGTGCGGGGACGAGGACGCCATTCTCGCCCTGTTTGGGGAGATCGACGAGCCGGACGTCGTGTGCTGGAACGTCATGGTCGACGCGTGCGCGCGGCGTGGCAGCGTGTGGCGTGCTGTGGAGGTGCTGTCCAGAATGTGCAGGGCTGGAGGCGTCGTCGACGGGTTCACGCTGGTGAGCATCCTCAAGGCGTGCTCTCGGGCCGTGGATCTGGGGCTTGGCATGCAGCTGCACGCGTGCACGTGGAAGATTGGCTTTGAGTCGGAGACGGCGACCTGCAATGCTCTCATCACAATGTACCTGAAATGTGGCGGAGGGGTTAGTTCAGCTGTTGGTGTCTTTGATCGGATGGTAGAGCCAAACATAATCTCTTGGACAGCCATGATTAGCGGGTTGGTGCAGCATGGTCTTTCTATGGATGCCACAGGCTTCTACAAACAGATGGTCAGTGTCGGCGGGATGGAGAATGACTTCTGCTTCACTAGTGTGCTCTCGGCATTCAGCGTCCTTGCAAGTCTGGAGCATGGCAAGATGGTACATTGTCGGATTATGAAGTCGGGTTTTTGCTTGGATGTGATACTTGGGAACGCTCTTCTCGACATGTACTTCAAGTGTGGCAGTCCAGAGGATGCTCAGTCTGTGTTTGACGCAATGCCAGCGTACGACGTGGTTTCATGGACAGTTATGATTGTTGGGTATGGGCGGCATGGCAAGGCCAGAAAAGCTGTTGATTGCTTTCGAGCAATGGTTGATAGGAGCTTTAGGCCAGACAGCATTACATTTCTTGCTGTCCTTTCTGCCTGTAGCCGAGGAGGTTTTGTGGATGAAGGACTTAAAATTTTCCAGTCCATGGCCACAGAGCATGGCATTAAGCCAAATAGAGAGCATTGTGCATGCTTGGTGCATCTTCTAGGCCATGCTGGGAGGCTAAATGAAGCAGAAGCGCTGATTAGAGGGATGGGGTTGCAATTTGATTCGTTTGCATGGGAGTCTCTTCTGGGTGCTTGCGGAATACATAGAGAAGTTGAGCTGGGGAAGAGGTCAGCAGCGAAGGTCATGGAGCTGGAGCCATGGAAGGATGGGCCTTATGTCTTACTGTCAAACATGTATGCTGAGCAATGCCAATGGCGTGAAAAGGAGATGTTGAGAGAGAGGCTTGATTACAACAGTGTCAGGAAGGATACTGCTTTCAGCTGGTTTCCAGTTTCAGAAGCAAATTAAGCACCTCAATGATTCTGCACAGTTACTCAGACAATTTGTAGATGAAGAAACAGATCCAGGGTATGTACTTCATTCACTTTCTGAATTCACACAGAGCTAAAGGATCGGTAAACATCAGTAGTGGGATTGAGCGTGTGAGGATTTGCAACATGCAAAGGCACCGGCAGTTCACAGATACAAAGAAACGGAAATTGCAATGAGCAAGGTAAGAAATGCTATTCCCTTCTGCATATGTATGCTGGGGCAATCTCATCACGCAGCTGACATCAATCGAGATTAGATTCCTATTAGGTAACAAACCAAGAAACTTGCATGCAACCCAACCTACACATGGAGCTAGATTACAATGGCACATACATGCAGGCGACAAAATACGCCTCTGGTATGATGAAATTAAGATCAAACGAACAATTTAATCCTATGGATTCCTCCCCTGTTGTCAGGAATACCACCTATTTCTTCTTATGCACAAAACCTTCCTTGTATCCTACCCTCCTTGTACCTTGCGTGTTCTATTTTAGCTGCAGAGCCATTGTCCCTCTGCAGCCTACATGAACAAGACAAGGCATGTGAGTTTTGTCACTCTTGGGTTCAATAACACAAGTATGTAAATCTTGTTTATTTTGACCTACTGTTTAGCTCAACGATGTAAAAATGTATTGATTAAAGCTGTACATTGAATTGTGGGGATTTACTGAACACATTCCAAGTCTTATGGAAATATACTGTATCTAGATGAAGTCATGATGAACTACAAGGAAAATCTGAAATTCTTCTGTACAGTTTGCACTTCTGTTTGCCACTAGAACATTGGCGAAGCTAAATTTATGAGTAGGATACAAATACAGACTGAACCAAAATGGTGAAATGGTTAACTTACAAAATCCCACTCTCAGTCTCTGACCAACTATGCTGCCTTGCTGCCCTCTCACGAGATGCCGTACGAGTAGTCGCTGCTGCCTCGCCGCGACGACCGCTCGCCGACGCTTGTGATCCGCTGTATCGACCCGTCTCGCACGTATGTGGCGTGCGAGCTTCTGCTGGCCGAGTCCCCCGGCCGCGAGGTCCCCTCGCCGCCGGTCTCCTCTCGCCTCTCCCTCACCGTGGCTAGCGCCGTCCTCACCACCTCCTCTACCCTCGCTGCGGCCTCTTTCATGTCCGGCCGTTTCTCCAGGTCCACCTCGACGCAGTCCACGGCCACCCGCATGAGGCGCGTCATGTCCGGCAGGGCGAACTTCCACGCCGCCATGACGGCCGGGTCGAACAGGTCCCGCTCGAAGCCGTCGGCCAACGCCGACGTCGCCCACATGACCAGGTCCGTGCCGCCCTTGGCGTTCTGGAGGTACTGCGCCGGGAACTTGCCGGTGACGAGCTCGAGGAGGACGATGCCGAGGCAGTAGACGTCGGCCTTGGCGCTCGCCAGGTGCCCCGCGACGCACTCGGGCGCGCGGTACGCGAGCATGGAGTGCGGGGACTGCGTCTGGTTCATGAGGCCGGAGAAGCCGAAGTCGACGAGGAGCGGCTCGAAGTCCGGGGCGAGGAGGATGTTGGCCGACTTGAGGTTGCCGTGGGGCACCTCGTGGCTGGCCAGCTCGGCGTGGAGGAACGCCACGCCGCGCGCGACGCCGACGGCCACCTTGAGCCGCATCGGCCAGTCCAGCGCGGCGTAGTCCATGCCACGGTCGCCGTGGAGGACGTACAGCAGGCTGCCCTTGGGGATGTACTCGTAGACGAGCAGCTTCTCGTCCTTGCGGTAGTGGTAGGCCAGCGGCGGCAGCAGGTTGGCGTGGCGCATCGCTCCGAGCCGCTTCATCTCGGCTTCGAACGCGTCCTTGGAGGCCCGGTTCATGTCGCGGGCGCGCTTGACCACGACGGCCACGCCGTTGGCCATCACCGCCTTGTATGCGGACCCGAGCCCGCCGCTCCCGATCACCTCGGCGGCTGCCTTCATCAAGTCGGTGAGCCCGAACACGCCCTTGCTCTCGTTCACCATGACGAGGTCGCCGGCCGATCGGCTGCTGAGGTCGTCCACCTTCGCGGCAGAGGCGGCCCGCCGGTGTCCGAGCCCCAGCGACGATCCTGGCATCATCCCGAGCCACGAGGTGCTCCGCTTCTGCGTGGTGGTCGACGCCTGCTTCACCATGTACACGGGCGGCTTCTCCTCGAAGCCCGCCATGTCGAGGCTGCGGGCGCGGCTGCTGGGCTTCTGGCTGCTGCTGCACGCGCGCAGGGCGACGAGCAGCAGGACGGCGGAGACGAGGACCGTGGCGACCACCACGACGAGCCGCCTGGACCAGCTGGACACGGTCTGCTCGCGCCTGCACGGCTTCGCGTCGGTGGGCGCGAAGCAGAGGTACTCGTTGCCGGCGAACCTGCCGGCGTCGAACTTCCGGAACGCCTCCGGGACGACGCCCTCGAGGTCGTTACCAGACACATTGAAGGACTTGAGCGCCGGCGGCGGCTCGGCGGGGAGCTCCCCCGTGAAGGCGTTGCGGTCGAGGTGGAGCTCGAGGAGGGACGTGGCCTGCGAGATGGAGGCCGGAATGGGGCCGGAGAGCTGGTTGCCGTTGAGCCAGAGCTTCTTGAGGTGGCCGAGGTTGGCGAAGAAGTCGTCGGGGATGGTGCCGGAGAACTGGTTGTTGGAGAGGTACATGGACTTGAGCGCCTTGATCTGGTGGAAGGCGGGCAGCGGGCCGGAGAAGTTGTTCCTGGCGAAGGAGACGGACCTGAGGCTCGGGAAGCTGGCGAGCGCGTCCACGTCGATGGTGCCGCCGAGCTTGAGGCCGTTGAGGCGGAGGCGCGTGACCACGCCGCGGGAGCACACCACGCCGTGCCATTCGTGTGAGCCGGGCGCGCAGGGGGACTTGCTGCCGTCCGTGTCGGTTATGAGCCAGGACGAGAGCGAGGAGGAGTTGGTGAAGGACTTCTTGAGCTGCACCAGCGCCTCGGCGTCGGTCATGTTGTGCTCCGCAAGCGCAACGACGGCCGCCGGGAGCGCTGCAATGGTGGAGACCACGGCGAGGGAGAGGAGGAGGAGGCGGCGGCTGGGAGACGGGGCCATGGCGTGAGGGGGCCCGGGACGGGGAGGCCGCCGTGTCGGGCGCGCGACCCTAAGGTTGGGGAGGATGCCTGCGCTGGTGGTTTTGCTTTCTCGGGACTCTGTTTCTTCGGCTGAGGGTGAGTTTACCTGGAATAGGCAACCGAGGATAGATAGATCACGAAGGCGCGTGTGGACGGGATTTGACCAGGTCAAAAATTGGTGAAATGTTAGAGTAATATAGCCTTGGTATTCATTTGCGTTTTGAGCTTGTCAGTCTCTGTGGCCTAAAAATTAAAACCAGCAGGGATTGAGGGCAGGGGAGCGAGCCTTGAAGCAAGGAACGAACACAAGCCAACGCGAAGTTGAACCAAAGGAGCATGCCGTCCATTTTCAATCCTACGACGCCCTCCCTTCTTCCACACTTGATTAAGACCGTCTCCAGCAACATACTTATCACATTTCTTAAATTTTAAAACTCAATTTTGTATGCAATACCAAAACAGTGTTTTGAGTATCTATTTTATGCAACGGATGCAGAACTTGCATCTCGGGCCAGACATCCCTCCAGGTTAACCGACCAACACCATTTAATACCTTATCCATCTTGTCAAAAGTACACAACCCAAACTACACATTCTTACTTGGTCCACTGCCCCCAAAAGGTCATCATCTTCCTTTGGACGACTACCATCTCACCTCTTGCCAAAAAAATCCTCCACATTGTACCATGCGTTACAAAGGTTCAATGATTCACTCGAAGTTTCTCCCTCTTTCGACGGAGAAAATATAATTCCATCTTAGAATTTCCAGAATAGAAACCCACTATGGACATCAATCCCTCCAGATCCCAACACGAACTAATACATGCATAGTTGTTTGATCTTATGTGCAATTTTCTCACCCTCCAATCTTAGATCTAGAAATATCCAAGCATGGGCATAGAGGGACGTACATCCTTGTGTTTATCCACCGAACACACATGCAAATGGATTCATGCAAGCATTGTCAATGTAGGCAGAGAAACATAGGCCTTGTTTGGATGTTATGGTTTTAAACAAAACTATGGTATTTGAAAATTATAATTTTGGAACCTAGAGATGCACACAATCATGGTTAAAAAAGAGGTTTATATTGGAGTTTATAAAAATCCAAAAAGACTTTAGGCCCTGATTGGGAGTAAAGTATTTCAATACCATGGTTTTAGAAGACCATAGTCCATATTGATCATGACATAACCATGACATTTGACTTTCCTACTGAAATCATAGTATTCTAACACTTGTTTGGTTCTATAGTTATACCGTGGATTTATTGCTGTCATGCACTCATGCTCACTTGGATGAGCAAATTTTGGAATGAAGTGGAATTTACAGTAGTTCAAAAATGCCAGACAATACCATGGTATTGAAAATAAAGTTTTGTCAAGATCAACCAACCAAACACCTTTTTAGTTAGAATATTGACAAACACCATGGTATTGCATTAAAACCATAAATTACATTGCAATACCATTGTTTTTAAAACTACAAGTTTTGTTCCATCTAAAAGCCTCATGGGTCTCTAAAACCAAAGTATTTTGCAATAGCATAATATTTCTCTAGAACTCCAAGAATAATTTACATATAAATAGGGCCTTAGTAATTATCGAGACTCTAGTAAACAGGCTATAAGGCTATTTTTAGTGCATTGTGTCATATTGTATTATCAAAAGCTACAATATCATATGAACATAAGTATGTTACAACTCATACAATGCTTATCATATATGGTGTTGTTTTCTAGGGATTTTGTACCAATCAATTGTACAAAATGAATTCATTCTCTTTTGGGGTTCTCTTGGAAATTGCAGGTACGTGGGCCATAGTTGCCCCTGTACGTTCTCAAGTCAACCCCGTCCTTCTAATCTACCTCCTTAGCTATGCGCCCTTTGCCAGTGTGGCTAGGACAAATGTGTTGATAAATAAATGAGTAAAAGGAACGTCAATATTACAAATCAGCACTGTAACGCTACTGTACACAGATAGAGGAGTAATTGAAATAGTGATAAACAGTCTCTTTTAGTCAGTTTGCTGGAAATGATCTAAGGTTACGGCCGTGCGTGGACAAGGGACAAGGGAGGGCGGCGTGGACTGGCGGCGGGGCACCTGCGTGCATGTGCGAGAGGCAAGGATGTGGCCGCCGGCACCCAGGGAAGAGGCCGGACATCAGCCACCGACGTGCGCTAGGGAAGCAAGGGTACGGTGTGACCATGCCGGTGTGGTTGGAGGTGGAGTGGAGGGTCCGATGTTGGGAAGAATAAAAGGATAAGCTACATAAGATGTCGGATTGGTGAGAAAAAATGTTAGCTTAGCTTAGAGCTGACCGATGGGACCTGTGCTGATGTTGATTGTTGAGTAGATTGTTAACGGTAACCATTGAAGCTTTCCACCTTTAGATGACATGTACCTTGTTATTGAGAGTTGCTGCCTAATTATGGTGAGCTTAGGGCAGCCGCAATTATTACAGGCAGCACCTCCATTGCCATGCATTACGCCATGACCCTCCACCACCCTGCCATCTTGCACTGAGCCACACTGAGTCTCTACATTTAATTAGGTTTGACAGTTCTTCATTAGTTCATTAACCATTTTTTACATTTTTAATTGAAGTTTAATTGCTTAATGTATCTGCTTCCCATCCTCTGTTCATGTCTAAACCTTGGTTACAGTGTGTTCATTTTAAGCACAAAGTCTATGATTTTTAATGCGGCAAGGGTTACTATTTCTGTTTCAAGAATCAAAATTCCTTTGTTTGATTTATTACCTCCACTGTACGATTCTTGTTTTAATCCAAGTTAGTATGTTGTAAAAAAACCACATTTTTATTATCTGAAAGGTTTCAACATATTGCGTTGAGTTCACTGAACCACTGCATTTTTCATGGTCATGGATAAAAGTTTAATTATCTTGATGTCGCTCTATTATGAATAGAGTTTTATGATCACGCATGGCGCTTCTCAGGACCAAGCAAAAGCTCGATTTTACAGGTACACTAGATAGTTATTTGTGCCCACATTAAATTCCCCAACCACAAATATAGACCATATGTATTATGACCATTGAAAACCAAGCATATTGTTCAATTCAATCAAACAGTCTTGCTAGAGTTTTAGCTTTATCTGTTATGCTCACACATGATATTATTTGTGTTTGGGCAATTTTATTTCAAGCAAAGTCATTTTTCATGGTTCATCAGCTTTATTTTATTTTAACACAATAACAAAGAGGTTTTCACACACAAATACATCGTTATTTATGGTTGAGAATTACTGCTACATTTCATCAGCATCATGTATTTCAGTATTTGTACTCCTACATGATAGTATTTGTCATCATCCTGTGTGCCACGATTAATAAATCATTAAAAAAATCTGTTTGTCATCATCCTGTGTGCCACGATTAATATATACGCGCTAGGAGAAGGGGTGGTTGTGGTTCTATGGTGATTTGGTGTTTGTCAATTTGATTTCATATTTGGTGACCTTGACTTTAACAGTGCCTCCTAATGATGTCATGGAAATAAACGCGGCTGACATTGAGGCTCCAATCTGAATAAAAAAAGAGACGGGAAAGTTTATAGTTAGTATACAGTAGAGATGATGGGTCCACAAAACTGACATGTAAGGTTGGAAATTAAATTAACTCGCAGCAGCTCGTGGCTCAGCTAGGCTCGGAGCGCCTTGCGGTACTGGGACCATCCGAGCCGAGCCTGTTTTCCAGCTAGGCTCGTCTGTTTGGTTGCTGTGCTAGGGGGCTGGCCAGGCTAGTCGCGGACAAGGCCATTGTTTGGCTAAACGGGCCGCGCTTGTAGCCAGGCCTAGGCGGACCAAGGAGGCGTCCGCAGGGTGGCTCCGGCCGAACGGCCAAATCGGTCGTTCCAATCTGTCCCGGCCATTTTCGCGCCCCACCAGCGCCCTGAGTTTCCTTCAAGTGGCCACCGTGCGCGAGGCGAAGCCTCCTGAAAGCCCCTGCACCTTTCTGCGCCGTCGACGCCAACGCGTCCTCCCCTGAGCCGGCGTTCCTCTCGGGTGCCACCGCGGAATCTTCATCGGTGCTCGCAGGCGCGGACGCCGTCGGTTAGCTCCCGAGTCAAATCAAGTAGCGGCGGGATTCCTCGATCCGCGGGGGCAGGGGGGGCACCGATGAGGAGGATGGCGATGGGGGTGAGCACTTTTCGAGGGCCGCGGCGGCGGCGGAGCTCCGGCGAGTCTCCACCATGGCGTGCTTGACAGCTTCTGCTGCGGCCGCTTGCCGTGGCCCGACTAGCCCTTCTTCTTGGGCACTATAAGGGTGAGGACCCCGGCCTCAAAGCGGCCGCTGATATCCTCAAAGTTGGCAGCAAGGAGTGGCCGGCGTTGGCGCGCTGGCCGCGGACGGTGAGGCAACCAAACACAGACTACCTCTATCCACCAAGCGAGAACATCCAACCAAGCTTGAGCTCCAGCTATGCACGCTTGCTAGAAACGTCAACCAAACAGGAGCCTCCGCAGGTCAAGAACCAACGAGAGCCTGGGAACCTGTAGGCTGGGTAGGGTTCGGAGGCGAGCTACGTGAGAACATGCAACCAAACAAACCTAAGGTGACCTAAGCCAGCTCGCTCTAGCTTGCAAGCCGGCTGCTACAAGGGTTGAGGCCCGAGGGCCACAACAGTCTACGCTTGAGAAGGGAAGGATTAGAGAGCCGAACATGCTTGCCTTGCCGTCCGGCACGTCACCCGAGACTGTGTACTGAGCGCCGCAGTGCATACCGGTTCCGCGGCTCCCGTGGATCAAGATGCCCACGAGGTGGCGCTGGGACATACCCACGTACGCCTCGTAGTAGAGCTCCACCATGCAGCGGCCCACGGAGTGGTCTAGGTGAAGGTGGCCATAGCCCCTGGAGACAGTGACGGAGCTAGCTCTAAATTCTAGGTGGGGCAACGACAGCCGACGTGTGGTTCGATGACGAACAACGGAGACGGAGGACTAGGGGTGATGGCGCTCAGTGTGGGGGTGAAGGCCAACGGTGAAAGTGTGGAAGACAATAGACGATGTTGTGCCGTCCTGAGGCGAGGCGGAGGCGTGGTCACAACGGTGGACGATGGGTGACGACGTGGGGCGAAGGAAACTCAAGCCTCATCAAGGAGGCGGCGGACTGTGCCAAGGTTAGAGGGATTGCTATTTGCTTGACGCTCATGCCTGGCCGACCGGGGAACAGACCGTTCGGCTGGAGCTTGCTTAGGATGGGCCAAAACCCCAAACCGAAATCAGCCTGTTCTACTTGCGGCGTCCAGCGTGCAGGCATACATTATACAACGTCTTCCGATTTTTCACACCAAGAAGGCAAGAACTTGGGCAGGTGGGTCTCCTTGCCGCGTACTCAGGCTATTCCCAGTGTATGGTAATATAGATATTTAGACCCGTTTAGATTGGAGTAGGAATTTCAAAGGAATTAAAACCTCTATTTTGCATGATGTCAACATGCGTTTAGATTGCAGAAAGTGGAGCAAAAGATTTAGGAGGAAAGGCAGCGCTACCTGTACTTTCACAGGAAAATAAAAATAAGGTCAGATCCAATGGAATGGCCGACTCTCGAGCATGCTGCACTTTACTTTGTCTCTAGTTTATTAATTAAATAGCTTCCATTGTGATATGATCGGTAACCAAGTGTCTCTGCCAACAGCGCATGCACATGTGATAGGAGGGACAGTGGGTCCATTTGTTTACTTCTAAGCCTAATGCTACCAGTATTCCTGCATTCCAAACACCAATTCCTATCAAATTCCTATATTTTTCATTATTTTATTTTACACTTCTATTCATTTTCTATTCCTCTGTTTTCTCTGATTCATTTTGCATTCCTCCATTCCAAACAGGCTTTTAATGTGTGCCACGTAAGCATTTTTCTTATGTGTCGAAAGAGTTAAGAGGAAAGAGAAAAAAAAAGGTATCATGAGGGAGATATCACCTGGGCATGAGATCATGTGTTGAAATTTGAACCGGTTGAGTGCTCCACAATTCATACTAAGCACTGGGATGGTTGTACCTTAGTATTGTATTATATGATGTGCAAATTTTAGATATTGTGACAAAATACAGTGGATTGGGAATAGCCTTAGCTGGGGCAGCTGGCCCACCACGTCACACGGGCAGTTCCGCCGCTGTGTGGAGAGGTCGTCGTGGGCACGCGAACCTCTCCATCCACATCGAGCATAAAGGCATGTACAATTAGGTGCTTAGCAATAAAAACCGGTTTATTTTCTAGCATCATGTACTTAAAAAGTATATGGAATGCTTACTTAAGCATTAGTGCTTAAAGAATGCTAATGAGGTGATTACACATATATAAACATCTTTTTGCATTGTAGGAATTAGCTTTTTATAGAGTGCTTAATATTTTTCTTTTTTTAAATATTTTTATAAACAATAATACATTGTACGTGCCCTAATCGGCCTGCAAGCCGTCGTCGAGCCGAGCCTCTTTCACGATCTCGTCAGATGGCCGAGCCGAGCTATGCTCGGTGACGGAGCGAACTGCAGCATTGCCTATTTGGCTCAATTCGGTTCATCTCCATTATTCCAGCCCTACCACCAGACGCCTTTAAGCCTGGATCCACACTATGCTAGACTATTTTGTACGATCTCATTCTTCATACAATCATACTACATGTACGTCCTTTCTCTGTCATTCCATTTGCATGTTTCGAATTTGAATGGTTAGTCTCATCGACTGCCAAAATGCACGTGTGTCCATGGCCGATCCCCGTTGTGGATGCACGCCTAATAACGGCGGTTTCAATTGCTGCGCGCGCAGAACGTGCAGTTTGTTTGTGCAAGAAGCTGCATTGCATGCCTACGACGTCGACTCAGTCGTTGATTCAGTTTGGAAAAAGCACGCGCGCAGGAGGTCCACGAAAATATCCAATGGCCAATGGGTCCACGTAACTTGACATGGGTTCACCCGCTTCTATGGCTATATACACACCCGGTGACATTGACATCAGCCTCAGGCGAAAAATTGAGGCGCCGACCGGACCGACGAGCGACGTCCAGAACTGCAGGGATCACAATTCACATGTTGACCAGGCACGTGAGTCCACACACGACTACACGTAACGTAACTGTATCCCCCACACCACACGAATCATACTACTGTCCAAGCCGTGCTTACGTGGGCGGCCCCACCCGTTGTCGTGTCCGTACGTACACGCTCGAGGAACAGCGGGGGCAAAGCTCCAGAGCCCATGGAAACGTCACTGTCCCACACGGCAGTCGTCACGCCGCCCTGGTTACGCGGCGCGCCAAGGTTCAAACCGAACCGTATAAAGCCGGCGACGTCGCGCTCCACAGCTTAGGGCTCCTGGAGCAGCTCTGTACTGTGCTCTCTGGAGCTGCCTAGTACTATACCTGCCACAGTGCTCTAAGCTAGCTGCTGGGTGCTCCGTGTGGGACGTGCTCGTGCTGTTGGTTGTTATATTAGCAATTAATGCAGGCTGAAGGGTCGTCGTCGCCGGCGGCGGCGCGGGAGCGGCGCGAAGAAGTAGCGCCGCCTTCATTGCCGCCGTCGGAGCGGCGGAGGCAGTACAGGGGCGTGCGGCGGCGCAAGTGGGGCAGGTGGGCGTCGGAGATCCGCCTGCCCAACAGCCGCGGCCGCATCTGGCTCGGCTCCTACGACACCCCGGAGAAGGCGGCGCGCGCGTTCGACGCGGCCTCCGTCTGCCTCCGCGGGCCGGGCGCCGGGCTCAACCTCCCGGGCTCGCCGCCCGCCGTCGCCCGCACCACCAGCCGCGCGCACGAGGTGTACGCGGCCGCCGTCGCGCACGCCAACCGCGCGCCCGGCGGCCCTGCAGGCACCGCAGCGCCTGCGCCAGAGGAGGATCAGGCAGCCGCGGCCGCCGATCCCATCATTCCCACGACGACGGCGCGTGGACGAGCGGGGGCTGCACTGCTGGCGCCGCTGCAGGTGCCCGCTACGGGGAGTGGCGGCCGGGGCTTCGACTGGTCGCAGCTGGTGGCCGACCCCATCTTCTCGCCGGTCGTGGCGGGGAGCAACTCGTACCTGCTGCTGGTGTCGCCGCCGACGGCGGCGGCGGCGGCAGCGGACGAGAACTTGGAGGAGGACGGGAGTGGGAGTGGCCCGTGCACTGGCCTTTGGAGTTTTGATGATTGAGCGCGCGCGTCTCGTCACTGATATGTTGACGACGAATTGAAACGAAACCCAACAGACGCGGAATTATATTTTTTGGCGGCATCCAACGATCGCGAGGTCGCGATGCCGAAAGCCCCACACACAGCAGTGATATTTGTCAACATTTCCGTAATAGTAGTTCACGTCGCCTTCGTTGATCGTCGCTACGGCGCTACCACGTTTTCAGGACGCGTTGCCACCGGAGAGAACGGAAGTTGCCTCGTTGCTATATACTCAACTACTGTTCCATCTTTATTATCTAAGTATTTCTTTTATAAATCACTCCTATATTCAAATACATACTACAGTACATTCAAATTCTGACTGACTGAGATTCAGTGAGTTTTCAGGCGCACAACACAAAGCATGGCTGTTGAGATTCCGAGGCAGGCGCCGCGCGGAGCGGTGCGGCGACGGCATCGCCGGCCGTAGGCGACCTGAGGCATGCTTGACAACAAGGTATTTTTATGATTTTCAAAACAATACCGTGGTATTTGAGAATACCACGATATTTGAACCAAAAAAATGTTTATAAACTCTATATATTTAAAACCATAGTATTGCCAATCATATGGTATTTTTGGAGTATTATAAACTCCACTTCATACTAAAATTTTTCATCCAAGTAAGCAGGAGACTACTAAAACTATGGTACGGCTATAGAACCAAAACTTTCTAAAATACTATGGTTTTGGTATGGAGGAGAAATATTATGGTTATGTCATGATCAATATAAAACTATGGTATTTTAAAAACATGGTATTCAAAACTTTGCTTCCAAACAGGCTGGATCGGAGCTCGTGTCAGGAGGTGAAGAAGTAGAGCCACGGCCGGGCGGCGAGGGGTTTATTGTAGTGTAAGGGGGTGTTTAGATACACCCAATTAATTTTTAGCTAGCTAATTTTTAGCTAAGACACAATCTACCAATTAGCTAGGGGTGTTTAGACACTTTATAGATAAATTTTTGCAACTAATTTTTAGTTGGATGTATACAAATACCCCTAATTTATTTTTCTCGCCTCAAGTTAGGAGCTAGATTTTAACACCTAAAGTTAGACATCGCCGCAAATGAGGTGAGGCGAATCAGCCCATATATATACATGGCCTAGCTCGGCAGCGCGCTGTTCAGTAGGGGTGGGCATTTGGTTATTCGGGTTAAAATTCCGGGTTTCAAAAATGAGGACCAAAGTTTTGAAAAAAAAAAGAACCGAACCCAAATAGACCTGTCTATTCAGTCCTCCGAATAGACCAAATAATATAGACACTTGTCTTCAAAACAAAAAAATATATATGCAATGAATAGTTAAATAGAAGTACTAGTATATCAATAAATAACTATAGAAAAATAACATATATACATAGATATACTAACATGAAGATGATATAATAATTATTAGCTCATAAGTCCACAAATCACATAATAAGATGATGACTGAATTGATAATTTCACTATATTTCGGATTATTCAGTCTATTCGGGTTTTAGAGACTGAGAACCGAATCCGAACCCGTACCCCGAAATAAGCCACTCGTTCGGACCGGACCGATCCTTGAAACCCGAATAGACCAACAATTCAGTCTATTTGGGTTCAGTTCGGTTCGGTTTTCGGTTCTCAGGTTTGAAATGCCCACCTCTACTGTACGGATTCTTGAGAATGGGCGAAGATCATCCTGACGACTAGGTCCACGCGAAGACACGACGCTCAACTCGCCGGGAACGGTGGTGATTGGTGAACAAGTGTGGCCACATCAGGCGTCTTTGGATTCGCCCAGGTGGTGGTCGAGGGTGACGGGGACGTGGTGGGAGCGCGTATTTTGCCACCACCTGTGGCTGAGATGCTGGAATGGAATGACAGAGCAGCATGCAGGAAGTGGGTCTAACAAGCAACAACAGAAAAGCCTCACAGACTTGACTTCCCTAGTCTACCGTAGATAGTTATCAGACTTGACTTACATAGTTACATTACACCATGTAAAACTTGTTTGCTTCCCTCTGATAAAAAAACGTGCTTGCTGTCTAACTGTGAGTCATTTTTTCGCAGGCATTATGGATGTCCGCAAAAAATGACTTGCCGCTAGGCCTTCTAGCCTGCCCGCTTACATCACATTCCATTCCTTCACTACATTCATGATTTCGTTTTGTGAAAAATCTCTCTTTTTCAAGTAAGTTTCCAAGGAAAAGGAAACACTAGGAGATAGTGCAATAGTTGATAGCTCAAAGGATGGCACTGCTATGTATGTTCCATTTTTAGTTCTCAAACCCCAATCCCCCATCTCATTTATTTTTCCCATTGGAAAGAAAAAAAAATCGGTGGATTCTATCATTGAAAAAATGAAACCTCTTTTGATATTGGACCATGCCGATGTACTAAGGACACTTCAGATTATAGTTGCAACACCACAACAAATATGCCTGCAGTTAATAATAATATCGTCACGTGATATTGTTGCATTGAAATGGGAGCTCTGAAGTTGGAACAACTCCACATAGCAAAACCGTGGCATAAGTAGTGAGTAAAGCCGGTTGCGGTCAAACATGGCGTTTCATCCACCGCCTGTCCATATTCTCAACATAAAGTTACATGTTATCCTTGCTAAAGTCATTCTTCTAATAATTCATCCAAAGACCACCCAACATCATCTTCAACAGGGGAGCAAGCGTGACGGCGACTCTGGTGGGGTGGAACGGGGAGGTGGTGAGCTCGGGGAACTTGCACAGCGGGGAGGCCTCGCTGGAGCATGGGCTCAGGAGAGCGTGTTCGCGGCTAGCAGTGCCCATGTGTTGGGGACCGGTCGCGGCGGGTGGTGTGGTGAGAGTGGTGGAGGAGGGAGCTGGCGATAGTGGGTGGCCATATATAGCCGGCAGCGGAAGAGGTGTTGTTGGGGGTGCCGGTGGCTCGGCACTCCGTGGCACCACAATGCACGACATTTCGTGGCGTGGAGATGCACGGCCAGGTGGAGCGAAGACGCAGTAGGGTCAAACAGAGATGGTGGGCCCGATGGCGGCGCGATGCGGCGGGGCCAGGGCACGCCAAAAGTGGGGTCGAACGGCGCTATCACGACACGCGGTGTCGTCCACGCGCTATGCGCTTTGCATAGGGCGGCGGAGGAAGAAGGAGGGCTGACGGACTGGCGGGGCCCGAGTGGCGGTGACTGGTGGGCGCGGGCCCGCTTGACAGAGAGGGGGGGCGAGAGGGGGCCATGGGCTGGGTGGCGGCCTGTCGGCCCAGGAAGGGGAGACAGGAGTGGGGTGATGGTGGGGACGACTTGGGCCAGGGTGGGTCGAGGCCAAGAAAGGGAGTTGGAGGATGGGCTACGGCCCAAGGAACAAGGAGAAGTGTTTTTCCTTTTCCTTTTTGTATTTGATATTGGAAAATGGATTTGGGAGGGATTTTTGGGAGATATTTTAGTGGATAAATACTTTGGAATATTTGAATTTTTGTTGAGCTCATATTGTGCACACGTGAACAAGCAAGGTTTTTGAGTTAGAGGGAGTTTAGAAGAAAATTTTGGTCCTAATTTTCGGGGTGTTACAGCGGCCACCTATTCCCAGTGGCACCTTTGGCTGTCGTCACCGGCAAGACGGGCAAGGGGAAGGCGGTGGCGGTGGCGGCCAACATACAGCTAGGGGCTGAAGGAGAAGCGGTGGCACAGGCACCCAAGGTCGCCCCCGAGTCGCCCGCTAGGGCGACACAGTGTAATTTATGCACCATCTGTAACCTACTCCCTTTGTCCCAAAACTAAAGTCGCTTTAGGAACCCGATGCGGGAATAGCAGAGATGCGAAAAGACCAATATGCCCTCCTGTCCTCCCCTCCATCACCCTCAGGGCAGTGCCGCTTCGGTCTCCCCACCTGCCGCACCGGTCTCCCCGTCCAACCGCCTGCCCACCCGCCGCAGCCCGGGGCCTCTGCTCGACGCGCTGTCGACGCTCGGGCGAGGAGGCGGCTGGCGGATAACGTGTCGCGGCGGGATGTCGAGGCAGAGGCGGAGGCGCGTGGGAGGAGACGACTGGATCCGTCGTCGTTGAGGTCGCCGCAGCCCGGGGCCGCCGCTCGACGCGCTGCCGACGCTCGGGCGAGGAGGTGGCGGCGGAGAGCGTGTCGCGATTGGACGTGGAGGCGGAGGCGCGGGGGAAGAAGAGGCGGCGTGCGGGGACGCGCCGCTGCACGAGGAGGCGGCCGAGCGGGGGTGCAGGGAAGGAGACGCGGCGCGCGGGGACGTGCCGCCGCGCGAGGAGGCGGCCGAGCGGGGGCGCGAGGGGACACGGGCCGCCGTGCAAGGAGGTGGCTGGGCGAGGGCGCGGGGAAGGAGACGCGGCGAGGGAGGCGCCGAGGGAAGCTGTTGTGTGGAGCTAGGAGGAGGGAGAAATGGTGGAGAACATAAGGTTGGAGCGGGGCTGTGAGAGGCGACGAGGGTGGGGAAAGTGGAGGTGGTTGTCAAACCGCGCAGATGACTTTAATTTTAAGACAATTGCTCAACGCGCAGACTGACTATAGTTTTGGGACGGATGGAGTACATCCTTGCTTACTGCATGCGCTGTCCCAGTGTCCGATCCAAAATACCACGTGTTCGGTGAGCAAGGTTGAAGCAGTGACATCGGCCGTGATGACCGATAACGTCGGCGGCGTCTGAGGGCCACTTTGGCACAGCTCTGAGAAGCTCTGGCTCCTCTGCGCTGGGTACTGTAGCGTCCTGTAGCGGTAATGTTGCAGGAGCTGTTTTTGCGTTTCTCTCTCTTTCCCTCTCACAGAGCACTTGAGCCTGTAAGAGCCGCTGGAACGTGGCTTTTTGGCTCCGGTAGCGCTGTAGTACCGGAATGGAGCTCCCGGAGCCGTGCCAAAGTGGCCCTGAATTGCTACCGGGGTTTTCAATTCCAAACGGATTTCGCGAATTTCGGCTGGATTTTTCATTACCGCTAGTGTGTGGGATTCGAAATTTCGGTATTTTCCGTAGAATTTCGTTCTCAAATTCAAAAATTCAAAAAAATTCATCAAAAAATCAGAAAAAAATATGTTAAAAACTAGATATTTTTATGAGCAAATAGCACTTAAAAACACTCAAATCTAAGATCATTTGATATGTTAAAAATGCAATTTGGTTTTCGGACCCGTTAACAACCCAACAATCCGTTAAAATTGAAATCTTATCCATTCACTCCCAACCCCTGACCGGCCGATAGCAGCTCAATCATCCCTTCCCCCCGTTCGGCCGCCCCACGCTTGCGGTCCTGCTTGGCTCCCCTCGGCATACTGGCGCCGCGCAAGCATTTTCCGGCCGCGGGAGCGGAAAGCCGACCGGCGCCTGCCGGATCCCGAGCGGGACGGGCGGATCCCGACCGCAAGCCGCCAGCAGGACCGGGCAGTGCGCGGGAGAGGGAAATCGAGCTTCCCGAGCGGATTTCGCCCTGTCCCGAGCGGATTTCGACCTTCCCGAGCGGATTTCGCCGATTGCAGCCCGTAAATAGGAGAAGGTATGCATATTCTCTGATTTTGATGGTTTTTGTTGTCGATCTATGGTAGGCAGTGGTCATTTGTGAAGAGCATTCATATGTACAGTACAAAAACGAGGTTTACATTCATACGTTAGGATTTGTTAGTATACTAGTGAGTTAATATGCTTACAATGATTGTAGGGCAATATCGGCAAACCTAGTGTGGGAGCATGGCCAAAAATTAGGGGGTGGATTCAAATGCAAGTATTGCAAATGTCGTATTCGTCTTTGTTTTGTTAAGTTACATACATGTGTTTAATGCTGTATTTGTGTTATGTATTATACACCTGTCAGTATATAGATAATTAGGGAGAAACTCTGCCAAAATTTTTATATTTTACAATTGTACGCATCATTTTCAACGTTTTCACATTTTTCCTAGTCGAAACTTTGGTTTTCCGGTCGGAAAGTGCGAATTTCGTTTTCTTGAATTCAAATTTCCTTTCCGTTCGGAAAATACCGAATTTCGACTCGGATTTCGTTACCGCAGATCTCCGGGATTTAAGCCGGCTTCGGAACTGTAAACCCTGATTGCTACTCGCGCGCGCAGAAGGTGCAGTCTGTGCAAGTTGCATTGCATGCGTGGAGGAGATCGAGTCAGCCCAGATGTGCAATGGGTCCACATAACATGACGCGGGCCCACCCGCTTCCTCTGATTTCAGCAAAAGATTCATGCGACGAGCGACGTCCACGTGACAAATCGACGGAAACGGCGCGCGCGGTGTCGTCGATCGAGTTGCAATGTTACATTTGCACTGCATGGCGAGGCCGCGGATGGCATGGTGACCGTGGTCTGTTGACGTCTTGACGTTGGCGATGCACTTTTCGGTGAGGACCCACTGCATTCTAGATGATGGCGAAGAAGCGACGTGGTCGCGGACGCCGAACACGGTGGTGAAGAAGTACTAGGGTCGCCAGCCACTCGGCGTACGTAGTTGGACTCTCGACGAGGTCTCGACGGCCGGATTGTCACCGTCGATGTGTCGTCCATCTGTGGTGCCTGATCATCACAGCAGTTGCAATGACAAGAGCCGCAGGAGGTGCGTGTGGAGGCGGGCCGGCCGGCGTCCCGTCCCGTGTTTGCCGCGGTACGCGCACCAGGTCTCTGATCGGATCGCCGAACAAGGGTTAGTTGGTGGCCGGGGAGGATCGATGCGCAAACGGGTTGGGTTGACGAACTCGTCCCGTGAGGTATCGAGTTTGTCAGTTTGAGAGCCAAACACACTCGAATGCCAACTTCCTAGTGACCTAGCTAGTCTACCGATCTCAGCCTGAACTGAAGACAAGGAGCATGGGAACTTTAATGTTGTTACAACCATGCAGCAGAAGTGACGGACTCACATGTCAGTGACCAACTGCATGCAGTGGATCTGAGGACGCCTTGTTCATCGCCCAAAAAAATCATTGGATTTATCATTGAAAAAAAATGAAATCTCTTTTGACATGGAGCATGCCGATGCACACACTTCTGATTACAGTTGCCGCACCACAACAAACATCGCTGCAGTTAATTATTAAGTATTACAATTACATGATATTGATGCCTTGAAAGTAGAAATGTGGCAAAAGTAGTGGGTAAAGCTGGTTAAACATGGTGCTTCATCCACCGCCAGTTAGACAAACTGCATGGCAAACCATAACCGACATTCAGGCTTTAACGTACGGCTAAGCGCGAGCACAGCAGCCCCAACAATTTCCATGCAAGACTGATTTTGCGAGTCATAAGCCATTTCGATACCATACAGAGATTTTCAATAGCTACTAGAGCAAATTGATACAGGATGTTCATCGTGAAGTAGGTAAGTTCATCACCAAGCACAAGCTACTCACGCTGGCAAGGCACTCAGTCTAAGAGGGTACAAGGTAGTTGATGAAAGCTTCAGCCTTAGGAGCCAAAGCTTTCATGTCCTCACGTGTGGCTAGTTCATTGTCCTCAAACTGGAATGCTGGGGCACACGTTACACCAACAAAGGAATAATGCACCGCAGGGTCTCTTCCAGGAGTCTTGACAAAGACACTTCCATCTTCGGTAAAGGACTCGATGTCACAGGTCAAGAAGGCCCCGAACCATACGTTTGGAGGAACTGTGTACTGTGGCCTCTGGCCATGTGGTAGATCAGGGCCAACTACTGTCATCTTGATTTGTCCATCATCATGCACCTCAAATACCTGGATGAATTGATGATCTGAGCAGCGTTCTTATAGAATCAAACGTGCCATTTCTCAGATAAGTGAGCAGACCGTGAGAGGTTCTCCCAGGTAGTAGTGCCAGGTTTCAGCACAAGGGATGCGGTGCAACCGAGCAATCTCCCCAGCAGGAAGCAGGAAATATATAGCACTGCTCACAGCTCGGTTCACCTTATCTACAACAAATGAAGCACATAATCAATGAATATGGAAAACGCTGCTGCCTAATTCAGGCTAACTATGATTACTATTAATATTTGATAGATATATGTTCAAGCATATTCAGAGTTCAGAAAACATAATGATCCAGCTGCAAGGCTTCATAATACCAGTGCAAACAACAGGTTAAAATGGATGATGGAAAGTCTAGCAAAATTTTAAACCATCCAGTTCATGGGCATGGAAATTAGATATTTTAGCTCCCATAAGCTAAGACCGTGCGGCTGCAAATTCAGGACATCTTCTCGCTTAAAAGAATAGAAAAAAGGCACAATACCCAGGTCTCCCAATTCTCACTGTAACAAGAGAGCACGATTCAAGTTTAAAGTTACAATTAAGTATTATTCCAGATAAGAAACCATTGTCAGGAACTATCAGATAGACATGGTAGCAGCAATTTGCAATTCGCAACCACAGTTGGGAAACCTGACTCCCTGAGAGCATGTACATCTATTGCCCCCTAAATTAGATGCTAAGGGTGGCTACATAGCATCATCTCTTCCCTTGGTTACTTGTACTGTATCCCTTAGCATCCTTGTAGGTGTTAAGAAGTTATTAATTTTGCAAATCCTATTTTGTATATAAAATCAACATAAGTGATTGTATATATTTACAATGATACTACATAATAGAGAAGCACTATTAATATGGTAGTACTTCATGAAGAAAATAATTCAATACAATAATTCATTTGAAGAGTGCTTTGCAGAATTGATTTTGGCGTCTAGAACACTAAATAGATGGAATTTTTGTGAGAGTTGTGACTGTTCATTAGAGGCAGATAATTCATGGTGAAGTGGGATGGTGGATCTTGTTGAAAAGAAATAAAATTTAACATGAAACAGAGCCCTGCAAAGTTGTTGATATAGTTGAAACTGACACCTTTTTTTCTCAGCAAGTGATCAAAACTACCATATCTTTTTTTTTTCTGTAAAGCTACTGGGTAATTTTTTGCATTGTGATTATGGTCTTTGCCGCGAGCTTGAGGTGCTGTATCAGTTGACATCAGTCCCTCTCTCCACCGGGAGACCCCTTGGCAGCCACCGATGTAAATCTATTAGTGCAGCGGTAACTGCCTCATTTAGTATCTGAACCTTAAACCATTTGAGATTGGCAGCTGTTCCATGGCCAAGAAAAGTTTCACTTGGCTGCATTCCAAGGACTAAACCCTTCATGAGGATCTCAATCTCAATGTGCTACTAGCAACTTATGGAGTTATGGCCACCCACCACTCCATGGCCGCATGACGCATTTACCGGTTTCTCCAAGGCGTTCACGCCATTTCCGGCTCTAATTCGAATCAGCACTGAACTACCACTAGGGCCTACCTTTCGTTAATCTCTACCCCTGTCGCTAAAATTGGATCTACACAAAAGAAACGCGAGGCCAATCAACCTAGGCAAACGCTTGAAGCTGCAGTGAGTACTGAATACTGAGTGAACCAAGCCTTGTCCAAAGCTTACAGCGGGGCGGGAGGGCGGACGTGGGGAGCGAGATCGAGGGGTCGCGGAAGGTCTCCAGATAGAAGCCGCCGTCGGGGTGGCGCTGTAGATCCAGCGCCGCGACGATCTCCGCCGCCGTCTTCCTCTCCTCCACCGTGCTCGAGAGCGCCATGGATGCTGGATCTGTTTTTTTTTTCTTTTCTTTTTCTTGACAAAATGGGTCTGGTTGGTGTCTGTTGTCTGCGACGATGGCGGCGGAACCCACGGCCAGGATTTATCCAGGTGGGCACACACAAGAGGAGACCCCTTGGCGCGGTCTGGCTCTGTAGACACAGACAGAACCCGGCATGCCACAGAACCCACCCCGATCGACCGGACTAATCCACCACCACCGTGCCTAGCTCGTCGCCGGCGACCATGTCCCTTTCGGCCATCTTCGTCTTCCTCCTCGTCTCAGCGCTGCAGATGCTCGACGGCGTCCTCGATCTTGCGAGAAAGGTCGGGGCCAAGAGAGCTGCATGCGCTGTGTTTCTTCAAAAAAAGAAAGCTGCATTTTTTTCAGATTATTTTCTGGAAGAGAATATTTGATTTTGGATGAATTGAGGTGTTTAAGAATGATTCTGCATGGGAAATACTCCTTACCTCCGTGATTATTGGATCGGCCTCCCGCTACAATTCCGACTGTTTGCCGTCAGTTCTGCTCCAGTAATGTTGTCTTAATCTGTTGATATTCCAGAGGGGATCAATTTCTGATGACCAGCTCAGGCTACGGCAGGAGATCTCGCAACTTCTCAAGGAGGCTAGCGCACTATCAACGTACGCAATTTAATTGGATAGTCTTGCCTTGTGGTCTATCGAATTTGGTATGGTCTCTGATTCCTTCCTCGATTGTGTTTGTAGGCCATCCACCTTTGCGCAGGCTGCAAAACTCAAGAGAATGGCTGCTGCCAAAGAGAAGGAGCAGGCGAAAAGTAAGGGTTCAATTACTTGGAAATGCTTTAGATAATATTCAATTCTTCAAGTTCTTTATTTGTGCTGGCTCCCCTGTATCACTGCAATTCACAACAGGTTAAAGATATCTTCTTTTGTCAAATTTACAGTGCAAGAGCTGAATATAAGAGGGAAGCAGTCTTTATACGACCAATATGGCAAAGCTTTGTTGATCACCAAGGTGATTATTCATGTAATTTTTGTTTTGGAAAAAAGTCTACATAATCCCCCAACATTTGGTGGTAGTCTACTTTACCCCTTAATCTTTAAAACCGGATTTCTAACATCCCAAACTTTGGAAAACCGGACAAAACACCCCCAGACAGTTTTCATGGGCAGTTTAATGACGTGGCGTGCTAGCATGGCCTTGGACCCCACATGTCATTTGGTTTTTATTTTTTATCATGCTTCCTCTCCCCTCATTTGGTCCCTGCTTGTCGCCCCCGTGCAACTTGGCCTCCAGCGCCGCACCGCCACTCTACCTCGTCGACCGTGCCGTTGCTTGCCCCGCTTTCGCCGCTTTTGTCCCCGCATGGCTTGGCCTTTGGTGCCCCTGCTCTGGCTTCCCCGTGCTGCTCCGCCTCCAGCGTCGGCCGGCAGTGCCCCTTCGATGCCCCTCTCCCCCGCTGTGCCGCCTCCTCGAATTGCTCTGCCTCTCACGGCGGCCGGCGGTGCCCCTCCGCCTTCCCCCATGGCCCGCCTCTTCGAGTTGGACTGCCTGCCCCTCCGCCTCCCCCATGGTGCCATCTCCTCGAGTTGCTCTGCCTCCCTTGGCGGCCATCGGTGCCCCTCCTCCTCCCCGCACAGCGCCACCTCCTCCTAGTAGCCGTCCCGCCTCCCTCACTTCGCCCCCCACCACCGCTGGTCTGCCACCTCGCTCCGCCGGCCCTGCCTCCTCTGCTGCTAGCGCCGCCTCCTGCCGCACCACCTCCTCCCCGCTCTGCCGCCTAGCGTGGTGAGAGTGGGCGCGGGATGGTGGTAGCTCCGGCGCGGCTCCAGCCTATCCACCTCATAGAGAGCGAGGGGAGAGGAGGCATGATAAAAAAACAAATGGCATGTGGGGCCCAGGGCCATGCTGGCACGCCACGTCATCAAACCGCCCATGAAAACCGCCCGGGGGGGTATTTTGTCCGGTTTTTCAAAGTTTGGGGTGTTAGAAATCCAGTTTTAAAGATTAAGGGGTGAAGTAGACTACCACCCAAATGTTGGGGGTTATCTAAACTTTTTCCTTTTTGTTTTCTGGGACTCCTATTTGGTATGTATGTATGTATATATCATTTATTCAGGAGTGTCTCATCAAATTCACCTGCTAGGTTGTAATCTATGGTGTGCTCATTCTGTGGTTTTGGAGTACTCCTGTAACCACTGTTCCTAAGCACATACTCCAGCCCTTCGGTACGTTGCTGACATCTATTAGATATCAGCTTGTTCAAAAAAAATTGTAACCTGCCTAGATGCTTATGTTTGCTTACTGCTCTCCATTAGTCCATTTGTTTATTAATGGAAATTCGACCTTTACTTTCGTGTAGTACTGATGACATCCATTAGATAATCTTCTTTCTTCTAAAATAAGCTCGCATTCAACAGAATTCTAAAATAAGCACGCATTCACCTGTTCCCCTAACTTATTTAATGCATTTGAGAAGTTCAAATTGAGTCCAATAGTGTGTTTAGCAGCTGCAAATAGTCTCTTCTTTTCACTGATAAAAATTTGGGCAATTAACAATTTTTAGATCATGATTGTGAATAGTTATACTTTCCACTAAAAATAGTTAGAGCAGTTAACATTTTTTATCATGACTGAATAGTTATAAGGCTGCGCTAGTAAAGTTCTGCCATGACGGCAAGTTTCTGGCACTTTATATGCATATACCTTTTTTTTACTAATGGGTTTATCACCCTTTGTACTTGCATTGTGTCATATTGTCTGGGTTTTGGGACCAAATTTTAATCTATTTATTCATTTTCCTTTCACTAGATCGTTTTTATACTATATAAGAATAATCTAGAAGTTAACCATTTCAATTTTTCAAGTGATTAACAGGAAGGATATTTTCCTGGAGAGGCGTAGATGCTACTACAGGCCGTGTTGTGGTAAGGTTCATCAAGCTCTTAATAGCCTCCAGCTATATAGATTGACTTGACATGAACCCTTGTCTAAACAATGCATGTTTCGCATCTTTTTTTTACCTATTTATCTTGAGAAGTCTCTCTTTACTCACTACTCCTATTAGAAGGTAACTACGTAAATGGGTAGACTAGAAAAATAGTGCATGGTGAAGTCTTAGTTCTAATAAATTCTACACCTTTTTAACTTTCTTGGGTTTGTTGTGACGCAAACACGCTAGTGAATATAGTTATTTGTGGACAATATCCTTTTTACTTTCCTAGTATATTTTTTTTCAGGAATACGAAAGATGTATCGTTCCTTAATCCCTCATTGTGCTGGTGCAGGTTGGAATTCTCCCTTGGCTATGTCTGACCTTTCGTGTCAGCAAGCTGCTAAGCGAGAAACTTGCGCCCATATTTCTGCATCCTTAGCTCCTCCTGATGATAACCTATTGTTTGCCTTTGTTTTTCTATTTTGCAATTTTGTAAAATATCTCTATCTACATTTTTAGACTCAATGAAGAAATTTGATCAAATTCCTATGTGCAATCCTTCCCATTGTTTCCTATAGAAATATTGTTGCTTTTATAAACCACCCCCACCCTAGAAGCATTTTAAAAAAACTTGAACTAATGGTATGAAAATTGCTAATGCTTTTCTACCTCTTGCTGCCTTAGTACTACTTCATCTAATGTGAATTCAATCACATGACTAATACAAACATACTATGTTGGTCGTGTAGGTAGAAGACATTCCATTACATTCACATGCACTCTTCTATGAATTTGATTGTTGGATATGTTGAAGTTGTGATGGAAGTGACTGTGAGAAGTGATGTTTCTTGGTGGCGATATGCATTATGCCATGTCTTGTGTAATTACGATGATAACATATGTGGCTTTGCATTGCATTCACTGTGCACTTGAATTACTTTGTAGAAGTTATATTTTCATGGTGTATTTGATGAATTGTTCGCAGTAGCTGCGATACCTCTAATTTTCTTTGGGATATTTGTGTTAGGGATGGGTGGTTACCTATAGGTATGCAAATGGGATATAGTAGCATGCTCCTAAAAACGACATGTGGCTCCACATGAATTTAGGATCTAGGGTCAACTCACCCCTTGGACCGTTGTGGGGAGAAACATTTCTCTAATAAGCTATACAAATAGGCAAAACAGTGGCCATGATAAGCTGGTTTATTCCAACTTCTGCTTTTCAGTACAAATAGGTGTGGTGGAAAAACATGCGGCCAAAAGAAGTTGCAAAAAGAAGTACACGGTTTCGCTACTAGTTCATCTTGTTTTGGCCATAAGCTGCTTATAAGATATACCGAACAAGGCCTTAATTAGTCGTGGAAAGATGACTCGCGGGGTATTGAGGGTTGAACTTCTTGGCATATGTTGAACTACCCCAGAGTAGCTAGTAGAGTCGTTGCATGCCTACATGATTCTAGGAGACAAGAAGCGTTTGTGTGAATCCAAATCGAAGGGGGAGATGAAGTTGGTGGAGGTAGCAATTGGCACGGCTTGCAAAGCGATGGTGAGTTGCATACATCGAAAGAATGAATTTATGGGAGCTATGAGAGTGGGTCAGATCAACCTCAAGGATAGTGCATTATGGCCCCATGTCTGTCAAACTATTCTTTTCTAGGGACGACCTACTCTAATCCATTACTCAACTCAAGGGGCGGGGCGTGTTAAGAGAGGGTCAACCCAAACCCATTGTAGTTGTAGTTATCTATTGTTTCTTATGAATCCTATATTGTTCAAGATAATGAGTGTCTCTTGTATAAACATACAATTATATAGTTTTTGCTATGGTCACATAATGCTAAACAAAAATTGTACCTTTAAAACTATTGGACATTGAGTTTATGAATGTTGGTATTGTGGAGGTTACTAATACTTGCCACAATATTAAGTCATTGTTTGACACATTATGGTTTAACTAGCTTGCTAAAGTGGATCACCTACCGCCAAATCAATCTCACCCTTGTTTTCCCCTTCCTAGGTTGTCTACTTAAGCTAGCATATGAAGGGGTGAGAGTAGTAGCACATCTTTCACTTTGGCATTATCACAACTAATTTATCCAATGTGTCATAATAAACGTTTTAGATAATAGAGTTTAGATTTAAAACTTAAGAATGTCTTTAAAAAGGTCATATTGTGGTTACAATTCTCCACTTGTGCCTTACATCAACCTTTGAATTTTGTTGAAGTATCAAGTATTTTTATCTATACCTATTGTTTGATTCCCCGTTGCCTCCAAGATGTGCTATGGACATTTATATTTGTGGCATCATGGTAGTGTAGTATAGAAGAAATTTAGAAGGATTTTAGGTTCTAGGGTGTGACATGCCTAGTGCTTGATACCTTTGCCGCATCTTTGATGGAGTCACCACCTCCAAAAGTGTTCTCAACATGCTTCTTATGATCTTCCTCTTCAATTGAAGGTTTCAATCCCTCTTCATCAACATTCATGTTTTAATCTCTTCATGAATCAGAGTCTACATGATATTTTTCTAGACCAATTTTGAGTGTCAACAATGGAGAGAGTACAGTAAAAAACTTAATATACCAGTACTGTTAAAAAGAACAAATACACATATCCATTGTGTGATCAAAGCCTAGGTTGCGCTCTTTCATACTATATGATTGCTGGGCCAATATTGACATTCAGTTTTACTTTGCACTTTCTAAGCTTTTAGCATGTTATCCTTTTTTAACACAGTACTGTAGATGTAGCTGGTCATACACACACATGTCACGTCTAGCTTAGCAAGAGAAGAGATCAAGCCACCAAAGAATGCACTGAACTGTACACGATGAGTATGGGGAACATGCTCTTTTACAAGCTGCCTCTTGGGACTTTTTTCGGCAAAAAGTGAGGGCAGCAGATTCAAGCTCGCATCATGCAATTCTATCCAACTAAGGCAGTAGCAAGACTAACCAAAGTCGACTATAACGGTTAGCTCATGGGTGCTCTGTGGCAACTGCGTGTAAGTGGCTTGCACAACTACAATGTGAGAATGGAATGAAATGCAGAGGCGTCAAAAAGAGACAGGATGCGCCTTCTTCCTGTAGCGTTGCCGCAGGTCCTTGACGGGGTTGAGCGCATTGGCAATAGAGATGGTCTCATTCTGAATCTCCATCAGCATCCCCTTTTGACCTGTGATTTGTATGTGTGCTGAAAATAATATGCTTCATTAACATTGCCTAATAGCAATGCTCATTATTAATGCTTAACAACATTTTCTAGTGCTAATGTGCTATTGAAGAAAAGGCAGTCAAATAAACAAAGAAAAATGTCACTGGAACTTGAGAAATGCTCCATTAATATTTCCTAACATTACTAAAAACGTTTCTGGTTCAAAACATTGCCTAATACATTGTTTTACTAATTAAGAAAGTACAATACTTTTGCCTATCATTAATTTTCTAATTGGTAATGAATAATCAGTAAACTGCTAGCTTCGACTTATAAAATGCTACAAAAACTATAATGGGCACGCATAATTGCAGCTTAGGAATAATTGAACATCAGATTTTTAAACATTGATATACAGATCACTAAATTAAACTTCAAACCACAAAATTTTAAATTGTATAAGCTTAGATGAGAATGAGAGAAAGACAGTACTATTAGGTGATTGCTACAGATCTGTCTGCACACCCACTAGCTGTACCTATCTTACAAAAGCTTGGGGGAGGTCCTGGTGGCTCAATTCCAAGAAAATTTCACAATGATTAATCCATGCTATTTATTTTTATTTTGAGATGCAGATCGTTGTCTATAGCATTTTGATGGTAGTGCATCAATTAATTTTATTGTACCGGCGGTCAGTGTCGACGTGATTTCCCACGGCCAAACGGTCTGAACGAGCAATCATATATCATGATAGAAACAATGTTTGTCAGCCACCACGACAAGACTTATGTTTCCCAACATGCCTGACTCCTTGTCATCCCAATATATTTCAGGCTTGAGGTTCCCAATAGGCTACTAGCACTGGCAGAGCAGGAACCCGTTCACCCATGAGTTGCTCCAGCCAGAGCTAGTCCATGGCCCCATGTGGCGCTCCCCGACCTTGAGGATCTGTCTGACGTCTGGCGGGCTGAGCAGCCATGACATCACCTTCTGCTCAACAAGCGACACCGAACAAGTGCCACGAGGTTAGCATCGCATGCGAGCTGAGCACAACTAGCGCCATGAGCTCGACACCGGTGCCGAGCCCCAGGACATGACCCAATACAGGCTTGGCCATGCGGGTGTGGATGACAAGGATGAGGACGAGATCGATCCTGGGGAGGAGCTCCTACAACAACGATGGGCAAAAAAATCCTCCCACAACTGCACCACTTTGCATCTCTCTAAACAAATTCACTTGAAAATCCCCTCAAAAATCAGTGCGCTATGTAATGAAGAAAGTGGAAGAGCATAGATTAAATGCATGGAAACAATGGGGCAATGACTCACCTCTAGATGTGCTCCTTGTCTCTCCGCCTCTGATCTACACTTTCCACTGAGCAAAATCACCAGATCTGATGAAATGAAGCTGAATCACAATGAGAGAGAGAGAGAGGAGAAAGACTAACCCTAGAGAGAGAAAGCAGGGTAAATGAATGGACGAGGACAAGTTCCTCCTCGTGAATTCAATAGTGCAGTGAGTATACTAATAAAGTCTTCTAAACAAACACTCTTATCGCAAATAGCTAGGCGGCAGATGGACGGGCTGTGCAGAGCAAACCAAATTACGATTGGCCAAGACGAAGTCTTTGTGGTTGTGATTAAACATATATAATGTCAGCATTCTCATGATAAAAAAGAGAGCGGCAGCTTAAACTGCTGAAGAGAGCATCAAACCCTGTGGTCATCAACACTCAAATAATCTGAATTCCTGATCAAACTCCTCCCTCATCCCTAGCCCCCACCCTCCACCCCCATCCCAACCCAAGATACTTGATAGCTGAATGAGAAATTTCCCCCACATTCTATTTCATACAGGTTTTAATGCACACTTCAATGCATGCCTTTCTCCGTGCAACTCATTTTTTTCTTTAAATGATATTTTCAGATCTTCTGCAAGGCATACTAAGTACAATGCTTGTTTAAATGGATAAGACCATTTATTCATACAGAATTATGTGTGAAAATGGAATCCTACCAACAAAGATCCAGATTATTATTAATATTGAATCTTCAATTTGAATTTTCCCTAATAAAGTACTGTGGCTGTCACTTGGCATCCGCTTCTCCAATTTGCTTCCCAAATGGCACTAATAACATTTAGATGTGTTGAAATTGATAGGCCTGTTCAGGAGACGTCATGACCAGGCCAGGATCTTAGAACTAGGCCTTGATCAGAGGCCCAAAACCCTCTAGGTTGTGGCACCTTTTCATACCACACCAATACATAAACAGATGACCGAGGGGCCACGAGAACCAACGTTCCTCAGCCCCTCATGCACACACAGAAATAGAGAGGGCCGATCTCCTCAGCGCGGGAGTGAAGGAAAACGCCACTGCCGCCGCGCTTGCGTCACCGCCCTCTGCATCTCCCCTCACCATGACCGAGGAGCGCTGCCACTACATGCAAGGAACCCCCATTACCCTCACGACACCGGTCATGCTCTCCAAGACTGAAAATAATACTCCTCTTCCCTATCTCTCCCTCTCTCTCTCGATCAAGAGATCCATACATGAACAATCACGAACTCAACTTGAGAAACCTAGTGGTTGGGATCTCGGACACTCGATCCGCACCTAGAAATCCATCAAGATGGACTATTTTCTGTAGGAGCATATCTTCCTGATCATTCATAACTGATATCTGTCAAATACAAGGCTAGGTGTCTACGAAGTACATGTCGTTTTTTTTTTAAGGAAAGTTACCCTAACAATTGCTGCTGCAAGTTTCATTAGATGTTATTCCTAATTCTGAACTATAAAGGGAGCAAGCTCTAGAACTTCGTTACCCTAATGCAATTATCTAGCACGATATAGCATGACTGAGGTTTACCAGTGGCATCTTGATAGGTGAAATCTTGCTACCTCCCTTGCCAACGTGTGATTGGGGTTTATCAATAGTATAACCAGAGCTAAGTTAATCAATAGAATCCGCTGTCATTTTTCTCTTTAGTTGATCAATCAAATTAAATTCAGGAAACTTTGTTTTCTGAACAATTTAGCTAACATATTTTCTATTTAGTCGGCCAACGTTCATGCAAGTTCAATGCACCATGTTATTTTTACGTACTGCCATGTTTTCAATATCTCAGGGCACTGTATTTGAGTGAAGTATATTTACCCCCTGATCTTACCCCTGAGTATAAATAACCTCTCTGAACTCAAAAACCAAGAATTTGACATCCCCCAACTTTTAAAACCAGACAAATAACCATGTTGTCCATCTAAAATAGCTTGTAAGGTGGTTTTGAGTTGATGTGGCACACAAGTGGCATTAGGTCCCACATGTCATAGCGCACTCTCTCCCTCCCTCTCATCTTTCTCACTTCCTCTCTCTTAGCAGTGTCATCTTCATCCACCGCCGTGCCGCTGCCGGCACCCTCTCCATCCCTGCCGCACCGATGTAAGGAAAATGAGCTCGCCACATTTCCATATATAGTTTTAGTGATTAATTGACAAACAACACTTAGACTAATAAACTAAAACTAGTCTAGATGCACATGCCCAGGTGCTTAGCGTAATAAACTTGACTAGGTAAACATGACAGGCCGGCAGGCTGTTATGTGAATAGGCACGTGTTCATGCATGCATGTGTTGCTTTTGAAATTAGCTTTCTTGACATGACAAGTCAATAATGTGTATACTGTGTATACAAATACTCAGTCATTGAAGCCACACCCACCTCGTGTGCACGTGTGGGAGTTCCCACACATGCTGTATCCCCCCCCCCTCCCCCGACCACGAGGTAAATATCTCTAGTAAAGTGCTTCAGAATTCATTGAATAAATATTCATCGCAAACTTTATACATGTACTGATTAATTCATTCAATGATTGGGGGCCCACAATTATTTCACTTTTTTTAAAAAGACAAAATCTCAGATTGCAGACAGTAATGTTACATATATTGGGCTTATTAATCCATTGTGTAGTACAGGTAGACATACTTGCAATGATTGCAAAGCAGATGGGGTAAAGTCTCCGATCCTTCCCCCTTTCTCTGTTTTTTTCTATTTAACGCGGTTATTTAAAAAAAAACTTTTATCCTTGATCTTATCAAAATAATTACCATTTATCATTTATTTTGTTTTTACTCGTTTTGTCATTAGAGATAGTTTAAATATTATTTGTGTTTTTATATGTTTGTATAAACTTTTTAAATAAGATGACACATTAAATTGTTGAAAAAAAGTCAACCGTGTGACCATGTCAAACAAAAAAAACGGAGGGAGTACATAGAATTGCACGTAAATGTGTGTATTTTCCTTATCCGTGCACTGCTGTCAACGCGCTGAGGACTTGAGGAGAGAGTGACAGATTGATGGCACACGGCCTGTGTATGAATGGTGCCAAAAGAATACAGAAAATATATGTCGGTATCGCTACCGCGTGATTCGGTACCGCCGATTATTATTGGCCACGAAAAACTGTGCGTTTATCTGGTTTTGTCGACGTGATCATTGCTTAGTGACAGGAGCCTCGATCACCAACATCAAACGTCCAAAGGCCCGGGCACGAGTCACTTTCGTTGGGCATCTCCTCCACGTCAGCGTCCGTCGTCGTCGCTGGCGTCAATGACGACGGCAGGAGCTCATGGCTTGCCACCACGGCTGGCGAGTAGATCGGCGGTGGGTTGGCCATGATCTCCGACCAGTTGAAGGTCTCGACGGACACCTGCAGCTGCAGCGGGGCCGGCGGGCCAGTCACCGCCGCGGCTGCTTCCACTGACGGTGCACCGTCGCCGTCATACGCGGTCGCGGGCTCGGGCTGCTCGGTTGCCCGCCATGGAGCTGCGGCGGAGTTGCTGGGAACGCGGTTGGCGTGTGCAATAGCGGCTGCGCGCACCATCTCTGGGTCGCTGGTGCGGCCGACAGCCGGCGGCGAGCTGGGGAAGTTGAGCCCGTCCGCGCCGTCGGTGCCGCGGAGGCATACGGACGCCGCGTCGAACGCTCGTGCCGCCTTCTCCGGCGTGTCGTAGGAGCCGAGCCATATCCGCTCGCGGCTGTTGGGCAGCCGGATCTCCGAAGCCCAGCTGCCCCACTTGCGCCGTCGGACACCCTTGTACTTCCTCTCTCCCGGCGGCGACTGCGCATGTGGCAGCTCCGGCGGCAAGGACGACGACATGTCACGAGCTAAGGAATGCAGGATGGCAGCTCTGAGCCAGACCTCCAGTGTGGAGGCCTGCAGCGCGCTTCGTGCGTCCTTGCACAACGAGTAAACTACTCTCTCACCTCCATGTATATATATACTCCTCCCGTACGTCATCCGAGAGTATAGAAAAACAACTTTTCCACGGAATCACGCGTGCATACAGAGCGTAGGGGGGGCCTAATTTGCCACATTAAAAAATTAACTTGTAGAGTACCTCTAGAAGGTAAGTCTTATATTTAGTTTTTAACAAAACAGTCTTATATTTAATTTGACTGGAGCAAGGATGGTAATCTCTGCCTGAATTGTGGGGATAGAGACATCCCCATTTTGAGGGAATATTCCACCCATACCATATCTCTTTATCGTCCAATCCAAACACATGCTTAGATGCCATCCATCATGGTTGGCTTCTTAGTCATGCCAACTTGTGTACTCACTTCTTATAAAAAAAAACTTGTACACAATGAAATTGTTGTAGCCATCTAAATTTACATCTAAATTACGTACTCATATTTGTCGGTACAAAAATTAATCTATAGCGACACATTTACCACCATGAAAAATAAAAATAACCAAAAGGTGCCCTATAAAAAATTGCATATAAATTACTTAAATCTACACTATTAAAAATAAATAAAGTAACCTCAAATATTCCATCTAAACTATTAACCTATGTTATTATAAAAATTCTTCAAGAGCATCTGTAGATTTTTAACATGGCCCTTAAAGCGAAACTTGACTATCCAATTTTTTTTAAAAAAAATCATCAATAAATACAAAATTATCAGCATGTTAAAGTGCTTTTGAATACGAATCTAAATATAGCATGCATACACTAAAAATATATAGATTTAGCTAAATCGGTAGTCCAAGTTTTAAAAAGTTGAATCTTTTTCTAAAAATATATATGCCTTATCTTTTTTGGATAGCCAGAGTATATAGCTTTTTTTTATATTCACTTATATAAGAAATTATAATTGTAACTAGTTATGGTTCCATCAACAAACTTCATCTACTTATGTCCCTTCAAATTACTATTATAGTATATACTACCGTAGATGTACGTGCGACACGCATGGACATGTGCACGAATAGCCGGCCGAGCAACCAAGGAAGGAGAGAAAAAAGAAATTAAAAGGAAGGGGACCCACTTATTTGGCATCATTCCTTTCTCATTAATTGCAAGTCAATCTCTGTGAGTATGGATATAAAACGATGTGAGAAAATAAAATACTAAATGGTGAAAACATTCTTTCTATCAGTTTTAGGTCGTTTTCAAACTTTTCCAATCATTTCCAACATGTATAGTGGGACCAATTTGAGAGATACATATGTTTTCGTTGGGTAAAAAAATAATATTGTGAAAATTCGTTTTTTTATAGCGTAGATAATCCGACATTCAGTACATTACTAGCTCCAATCTGTTGAGCTAAAATGGACTGTACATGTTCCTTGTATAGCATTTTACCGAGGGGGAAAATAAAAAAGCTGCAACACAAGCAGCTCTCTGTTTTGGCTGTTCCGGTCAGTCCCACTAAGTTCGGCCGTCTAGTTTTTTGAGATTAGAGGGAATCATGGTCCTTAAACGTCGTTGTTAGCTATTTGACGCTTCCAAACAGTTCATTCGTGGGCACACACTGGTCTACCTGGCTACGTCTATCTGAGGAATGCGCCTCCACGGAAACAGTATTTGTATCTTTGGAATGTGTTTCACGGAAACAGCTAGCAGTCATGGTCGCGGACGGCGTCGCCGCCATGGCGAGTTGGACCCTGGCCCGTTGACGCCATTGTCTGCCGTGCACTTTACTCAGGTTTTCCCGGTCTCTGGTGCCAGCAAGCAACAAACTCAAACTTAATACTGCCTATGACGGTAAGGGAAGCACTCCATAGAAGAAAGCAAAGTGGATCTCACTATCAGATGTGGATGCTTATAATTCCAACAAGTAGCTCGTAACTTTGTGACCATACAAATTTCTAGTCAACTACTCCGAACAGTGACTGCATGGGGTGATACATCACCACAAAGCGATCGTTTCATACCACTCCACACCATTTCGTTGCGAACTAAGAACGGGGAAACGGAAAGGCTCAGGAGAGGACAGCCATCACGTCCGACGCTCTCAACACAATGTAGCCCGTGCCGTCAGCGCCCTTGAACTCGCTCCCTGCGTACTTGGAATACAGGACGGTGCTACCCGCCAGCACTGACAACGGCTGCCTCTTGCCTTCCTCGTCCAGGGGGCCCGGGCCAACAGCTACAACCTGCGCGGGGAGAACAGAGCTTTAGCGATCTTTAGCGCCAGAGTTAAGACCGTGAGTGCTTGCTAGTGCTATAGGTATATCTTGAGGTATCGAATCCTGCAAGCTACAACTCGCACAAGCTAAAAATGAGAAATATGTTTGCAGCCACCGAACATAGAAAAGAGAGTTTGTGCGAGAACTCACAGTTCCGATGGATGGCTTCTCTTTAGTTGTTTCAGTGAGGATAAGGCCCCCAGGAGTTTTGTCTTCAGCTTCGGCAACCTGTCATGGCATGCCATGAGAAATGTAGCTAAAGGAAGCCATTCGGTACAAGAACAATTTACTACCCGAAATCTAAACATATGCGTCAAAATTGTTACAACTAGCAGGAATATATTATACCTTGATGAGAACACGATCATTGAGAGGCTTCATATCCTTCACATCGTCAGTCTCGAGAACACCAATAATATCGTCTTCTTTGAGAATAAGATGCTTGGAGTCATTGAATTCAATCTCGGTCCCAGCATACTTTGAGTATACTACTTCTGCCCCAGTCTAAAAGGCAAACATACATATATTATGGCAAAGCATTTCATGGGCAACCAGAGGAGAGTGCCAAAAAAGCACTTATGCAGTAGGGCATATGAAAGCTAGATTGACAGCATTACAGCATCCAACTTCTCTGCTAATACATTTAGACATACTTGCTCGATGTATCGATGCAGTCAAGCACACAAGCTTCAGCTAAACTCTGCTGGAAGCAAGTATCATAAACACAAACTTCTTACATAGCCAAAACTCGGTTTGTCCTAACATTCTATTACCATAATTCAAATGCAAAGCAGAACATAACTGGTTTAGGTATTCAAGTAGTAAAGCAACCTGGTTTAGGAATTCAAGTAGTAAAGCGACCAAATATACATGTGTTTATGTCCAGGTCTACCTTAGAGACAATTCCCTCAGATTAATTAGACAATGGACACAAATTATGAAATTGGCATTATCCACGAGCCAATATAAACTTGCCACTTGCAATTACAAACAGAATCAGATGAGAAGCTTTTTCTATGCATCAACCAGCAGCCCCAGGAGAGAAACATATCCCTCCATGAAGGTGTAATGATTGGTCTTAATATGCAAAATGGTGAATTGTTTCCGATTGGATCAAACTGGAGATTAAACATTGGATCAATTGTCAGTCCTTCCCCTTTTTGAGAAAGGGCGCTTCCGATTGGACCAAACTGGAGATTAAGCACTGGATATGGTGGGATCTACCTGCACTCCATTACCCCAACTCAATCCAACTTCCCGAATTCATGCATTTTCCCATACCAGTTACCAGATAAAAACGTACTTCCTCCATCCCATAACATAACAATTAATTCTTGCTTCAGGCCTGTTTTGCATGTGGCGTTAGCCATTTAATACAGGCATGGGTATTGGTTGGTGCCTTGTATTATGTGACTAGGAGAAACTAGGAGACAAAGTAGTTACACCTTAGGGCCTGTTTGGAAACATTGTTTCTCAAAACTATAGTTTTACAGTACCACGGTTGCAATTGTCATAGGCTCATAGCAATACCATGGTTTTATCTTGTTCTACTGAAACTACTTCCTGTTTGGATGCAACATCACAAACCATGGTAGTTAGGCAAGAGCTAGCCATGGCATGAAAACTTTGGGTTGGAGTGTGGAGTTTTCAATACTCCAAAAATACCATGGTATCAACAAAAACATTGTTTTTCAAAATGCAACCAAACACCTCATGGTCTAAAATACTATTGTATTCCTGCAAACCATGGTATTGCTCAAAAAACATGAAAAACCCATGTTTCCAAACAAACCCTTATATTATGGGACGGAGGGAATATGTTTTTAGTTCAATAATACAAGGCTCAACTCCCTTCAGCTTGCAGACCAAGAAAACAAATAATATTTGTTTTTTGGCAGTTGGGCCTTTTTTGCATGTAACGCTGTGCATTTAATACGTGCATGAGTATCAGTTGGCTCGTTGTATTATGGTGCTAGGAGAGAGTAGTTACGCCTTGTATTATGAGTCAGGGAGTACAAGCTAAGGGCATGTCTAGACTGTGATCATAAGTAATCAGAGCAAATTTTAGAGCTGCCAAGTCCAGTGAAATGTTTTATCTACAAAAATCCAGGGAGAAGGGCATGGACAAAAAAGGGCTCAAACCAAAGTGTAGACAAAGCTTGGCAAAACCAAACATGGTAATACCGACACATTATCACATGGGCAGGGAGTCCAAAACAAGGGAACCAAATTTGGCCATGAGTTCTACACATGGTTCACATTTATGTTGCACTTTGCTAGTCCAAAATAGAGTGGGCATTTTGCGCACCATTTGTAAAGACAACAAAAAAATAGGGCTCCTAAACTTATGGGAACTTTTGGACTTTTGGCTTCATGTGATGTTGGCGTGAGAAGCTCATCTATCTAAAACCTAGTGCAGCTCTATCCATCAAAATGGAAAAATCCAAGCAAGGATTTTGTAAAGATCCAGGGCATTCCTATGTGTTTGTAACTCCAAGTTAATACAATTGAGATAGAATAACCCCCAAAATTTCCTTGCAACACTCACTTGAGCTTCCTGTCAGGGGCACAAGGAGTTAAAAATATGAGAGAAACTGACACAGGGTTGGCTGACTTCATGACTTCAGATACGAACTAGGGATAACTAGCTATAAACAAGTTAACTTGAGGCTTGCTAACTTGATTTCCAAGCTAGCAGTCTAGCAAGGAAACTTAAGGGCTGCTCTACTCTCTGTCTCTATCTCAGTTATACTAGCTTGCAGATACAACCTGTACAAATTCACCATGTGGTAAATTAGCTATAGCTATATCTGCCTCTTTGCACTTCCAAAGAGTACTATTAACTCAAGCTCAGCAGTATAACTTGTGTCTGAGCAGTAAGTTACAAATTAGCTATTGCTCTGCACCTCCAGTGGATACTCTTAACCATAGTCACAATAAATGGGATCGATTGCGGCGACCCTCAATCCGGGAACGCCATCCCACCTTTTAAAAACCTCTCACAAGTAGATTTGACCAGGGAACTTTGTGACTGTGCTCTTAACTCAATCTTAGTAGTTCATACTCACTCCTTTTAGGAACATATGACAATGTTAAACCTTAAGCATGATGTTTGACCATCCGTCTTTTCAAAAAAAAAAAGTGTCATTTTTTTTGTTGTGGATTGTTTTATCATTAGATTACTTAAGCATGAATTATATTCTAGTATAATGTTTGCACTGTATTTTTTTAGTAAGACGAATGGCCAAACATCATATGCAAAAGTTGACAATGCCATATATTTAACAATGGAGAGGATACCTTTTGCTCCAAAGGGTATAACATTTGGTGCATATGAAAATAGACTCCCCAAGCCTTTCAACATTGAATCATTTCCACTAGAAGCCTTTCAACACTGAATCATTTCCACTAGAAGCCTTCTTGGATTTGATGCACAGAGCTCAATGATGCCTGCTTCAAATATTTAAAGTGGGAGGGGGAGGGCCGGAGGGGGGATGCAAGCATCTTTTTCAAGTACTAGCTAACCTACAAGGAGTTAGTTATTAACTGGGCTTTTTTTTTTGCCGTGTTCTTAATTGATGGGTTTATCTGCTCCAGAAAATGGAAACCAACAGTTATATACAGAGGTCAGAGGGCACACATGATTTTTGTAGGTTTCATATGACTTTTGCCACAGAACCACCTTTGCCAATTTTCTCATCCCCTTGACAGTTCATCGTTAAAACCTAACATTGTGTTATTTTTTGTGCAATATGAAGCCTATGAATGAGCATGGAACCTTATCTCATCATATCCATATTTACCAGCAAGGCAGGAACTCAGAACAGAGGCATATGAATTAGACATAAATCCATGAGTCACTAATCCACCTCAAACAAGGATTTACCTGTACGCCAACCTCTATTTTCTTGTCCCCGATGGTCCTTCCCGGTCCAACAGCAACAACCTCACCTCCTTGTGGTTTAGACTGCGCAGTCGATGGAAGCAAAATGCCACCGACCGTCTTCTCCTCGGCAGCACCAAGCTTCACGAGCACCCTATCTCCCAGAGGCTTCAGTGAAGTGTACTGCAGCATGACATTATATCAAACCCAATGCTGCGAGCCATGCACACGCGCACCTGAATCCTACCCAAACACCCTGAACCAAATCGTGTGCATCCTGCCTAGAATCGGGCACGGTCGTATACCTTTGGGGCGACGACAGCGGCAGCCTTGACGACCAGGCTACGGACCGAGCGCCTCGACGAGCAGACACGGAGCGCTGAAGGCGGAGAAGCTAGGCCCTTGTTCGTGAAAGCCACAGCGGCGACTCCAGCACCAGAGAGCTGCACAGACGACATTCTCGCGTGCTCCCTGAACGACGACTAGCTGCGAATTCAGGAGGCAGATAGGAACTGAGCTTAAATTGGTCGACAAATTCAAGGCACCCATGGAACAGATTAGAGTCAACTCCATCCAATCCTAAATCAGCACACTCCCCCATCCACAAAACAAGGCGAAGAGAAACCCAAATCGGATCGGAGCACACCACCAAAGTGACTCCCAAACCCAACTGAACCAGCCAAATCCAACACCCAACAAGCGCGAATCGACCAGGAGCCACCAGCGGATGGTACCTTCGGGGGCGGGGGCGGGGGCTGGGGCTGGGGGCTGCGCTTTGGAACCCGGCTGCCGTGCGTGGGAAGCGAGTCCGGGGTCGGGGCAGAGGAGGCGGGGGGAGGAGATAAACCCTATGCGAGAGCAGAGCGGCGGCCAGCAGCTAAAGCCTTGGCCTCACTTTTATCCCATTCCCAGCGCCGCTACGCTTGGTTGCCTGGTTGGTGGTGCGATTGGCGACTGGATGGTTCTAGAACGTAGTCCTGAAATGGGCCGGATGCTGGCGGATGACTGATCCGTTGCCATTTTGTTTCGTGCAGCGCCCCCCTTTTTTTTTTGATAAAATGCGCCACGAGTATTTGAAACGAGGTAAAATTTCAGATATCTGTTGCAAAATTTATAGGTAAAAATATTTCAGATTTATTTCTCACCAGGTGACTGATGTTTTTAGTTGTATATATCAGTCAAATTTCTGTACATGTAGATCCGACGGAGTATGTTGAGGAACTGTATGTTTTTTCGTCTTTGTTGAATGTATAAGTTTCTGTCAATCAAATTTTCTAGCTATTGTATGCAAATCGTATAGTTGAAAATGTGATTGACTGAACGACGGGGAGATATCCAAATATTTTACTATGTGTTAATCTACCTGATCCCGAACAATGGTCAATTTACTTCCCAAAACTATTTCAACGGGTTCAATTTGCCTCTAAGTACGTGCAGGTTGCATTTTGAGTTCAAATTTCACGAGAAGATGCAGGGCCATAATTTTTATCATTATTTTTTATGAGTTCGTGCTCCTAGGATTTAGATTTATATGCTTCTAACCTATGAAAATAACTATAAGAACTCTAAATTTACCTTTTACACAGGTGTTCGGTTGAGGTGGGATTTTGGAATCTAGATAAGGCACATTATCCAAAGAACTCTAGATAATGGTAAAGTTCTCTCATGCACAAAAGCCAAGAGAGAAAATGAGTTGGTGTTTGATGCATTATGAGATAAAATTATCTAGATTCCTATTATCCCAAGTAAACCAAACACCACCTTATTGTATCTTGTTCCTTATCGCTTCACAAAATTAAAAAATAAATTTAAAGATAGATATAAATGAAAATTTTCAAATTCGTTAAGAGTAAGTGTAAATTGGAAATGCTCAAATGGTTGGAGTTAAGGGTATGTTTGGATGGCGGGCTGGTTGCCATAGTAGTTGATTTTTGTACTAAATTGGCCAATGGTCAAATTTTGGCCACGACCAAACAAGGCCTAAGTAATCGAGTTAAGGCTTTCTTTAAAGGGTTAAGCGGCAATGTGGATCATTTGGGGTAGCATCCACACGGTTTGACTGATATTTGCAAAAAAAAAAATTTGAAATATGCTTGAGCACATATTATATTAAAAGGAGATGAAAAAATATATTGTTTAGTGTTCACTATCAAACTTTTGTACAATTATTAAATATGGGTCACTGTACAATCAATCGCTGTGTAACAAGTTCTTCATATCCCATAGAATGGCACTGGCTAAATGAAAATAGAAACAACTGTGAAAAAATATTGTTCACTATCAAATCACCTTCCAAGACTAAATCGAAATAGAAACGATTGTCAAGAACAAAAGGTAGGAAAACTAAAGCAAAATTTGTTCAAGCCGATTTGAAGATTACTCCGCTATACAAAGAAAGATGTCCTTTTAGCACTCAATTATGCTCGGAATCTGATTTTCCTTCTTTTGTTAAAATTGTATGTTGGTCCCCCGTACCCTGAAGGCCTCAACTTTGCAACCTTCTGTTTTTTCACCATAAATATGTATAGATTGTGGTGTTTTTATATGTGTTAGATTGTGGTTTTTAGCTATATGGATGTCAATTGCCAACGCGGTCAACCGCAGCCACGGTGAGATAAATAGGAATGTGTTTCAATAGTTCAAAAGGGTCAAGTAGACTTTATCAAATTTAAGATATCTATTTTTACTTATAAAAGTTATATAATTATCCTGCTAAGGGTCATGTATGCTAAAACCACCTGTGACCTGCTCGATGATGATTTTAAAAACTTGGGAAGGAGGCAACATCTGGTTTTATAAGTGGAAACCACCATCTAACCTACTTGAGGAATGGCTCTCGTTTTTTCCCCAACCATCATAAAACTTATATAAATTTTTTGGCTGAACTAACAATGCTTGTAACTTAATATAGTATCAAGGCTAGAAGTCTCAAATTTTGTATTGTGAGGTTTGTTTCAATGATTGGAAAATACCAACGGTACTTCTAGGATAAGATAATTAGTAAGTACCATTGGTACTTATAGGGTATTTTATATTGGGATTCTCATATAATACCCTTTTTAACCTTTGAATTAAAAAGAAAAATAATTTGGTATCGGTTCCACATGTTTTTAGTATGGATCCAACTCATTGGTACTTTCGGATTAGTACTTCATAATATTTAGAGTGAAGTCTATTTTACCCCCCTAAGCTAATCTCTGAGTTTAGAAAACCCCACTGAACTCAAATACCGGACACAACACACCCCTGAACTATATAAACCGGACAAATTACCCCCCTCGAACTGTTCAATGTGGTTTTGTATAGTGGTTTTTACTGACATGTGGCCCCCACCTTTGCCCCTCTCCCACTTACATGTGGACCACGTACAGTGTCTTCTTCCCTTCTCCCTCTCTTGTCCACGCCCCCTTTCTCGCCGTGCGCACCCGCGTCCGCAGCTGCTGCTCCCATCCTCGTGGATGGGCTCGCACCGCCTCCTCTGCTGCGCCAAGGACGGCGCATCCGCCTCCCCGCCACCGCACCCGCAGACCCCATCGCCGGAGACACTCCCTCTCCACTTCTGCTGCTGTGTCGCTTGCTCTGTTCGTCCGCGCCGCCCTTCCAAGCGACGAGGTGGCCGGGGGGATCACGTTCCCTAGATTTCGTCGTGTGGGGAGGTGTGGAATATGGGAACGCTGGGGTGAACCAAACCGGCGGCGGCGGTTCGATCCGGTGAAGGAGAGGGGAAACGACGCGACGAGGAGGCACAATTGCCACGAGGAGAGGTGGAGAACCCGGTGGCGGTGAACTTGAGGCGGTGGAGTGTCGCGAGGTGGTCCTCCACGGTGAGGGGTCGGCGGCGCTAGGTGGCTCGGTGGGGAGGAAGCTAGGGGTGGCGATGGAGCCCGAGGAATAGTGGAGTGGAGAGAGTAGATGGTGGCGGTGGTGGTGCGCACGATGGGGAGGAAGAGGACGCCGGAGAAGGCGGCAGCGCGGAGCACGCCGAGGCGACGGCAATGGCAACCGCGGTGGCGGCACTCATCAACGGATGTGATGGAGGCGGTGGCTGGGGACGGGGCCGTGGGGAAAAAGGAGAAGGCGACGGGGCTGAGCAGGTGCACGAGGCCTTCCGGCGGGAGGAGAGCGGAGGACGGCGAGCGGTGGTGCTGGCGGCAGGGAGGTGGCGGAAGACTGGAAGAGGGAGGGAGAGAGGAAGAAGAAGAGGTGGAAGTCGGACCAAGTGTCAGTGAGATAAGATAAAAGTCTGGCCCAAGAGAAAACCAGCTGATGAAACCGCTTTAGGGGGTTTTTTTGTCCGGTTTTATAAGTTAAGGGATGTATGATTCAGGGTATTTGAGTTGAGGGGGGTTTTTCAGACTAGGTGCCAAGTTCTGGAGGGTAAAGTAGACTTCACTCTAATATTTAAGCCATTGTATCTCATGAATGGAAGGCTCACATTAAAGGCAATTTTTGTAAAAGTTACATTGCAGCAAACTCAGGGCATAGCTTGCAGGCTTGCAGCTACGTCTGCATGACTACTAAGAGCAAATAGTTCTAGAGCAAACACTTTCAAGCGTTGTTATAGGGAGATCTTAACTACGTAAAAAATATGTCTGACATTAGCTCGAGTTTTCTGTTACAGATAGTCAATACAACCTCTTCTACTTCAATAATGGAATCAGCACACTAGGATAATTACATTGGGAATTCCGGTTGCAAAACCGGCAGTTACAGTTACAGGTTTACAGCACATATATACACTGATGATTGAACGATTCTGTAGGATTACAATGAATGTAGATCCCGATACACAGTGATAGCTTCTCAAGTTCAAATAAGTTTAGTATTCCAATAAAAGCATCAAAGTAATCTGAAACGTTGAGTGATTACCCGATTTCGTTGGAATAAAGCGCCAAGACCTCCAAAATATGGCAGCTTGCTGAACAACTTCTGCCACAAGTACTTTCGTTGATTCTGTCAGTGAGTCGGCTCTAAGTAATACCTCATAATAACATTAGACACGTGTTTCAATCCTTTATATCCCTGATCCTGTATCCTTTAAATAATGGTAAGCGGCACATTAGTATTTACATCAGGCCCTCCATGCATTCGCGTCATCAGAAGCGCTACATGCTTGCGTTTGTGGAGGGATGCAACCAAATTCGCCATCCAAGCTCATTTGCTGTACTTCAGCAGATGATAATATTTTGATACTTTTCACACAGCTTACAAATTCCCTGCAGGCCAAGATTTTCGAGTCATCAGAAGGGAGACAGGTTAAGGAAAAATCATGCTAAGGATAACACCAAGTAAGAACTTACTCCCAGGGGTCATCCCCAACAAGGAGGATGTCATTTTCATGATCAACATAGACCAGCTTCCAGTCTGTTCTGTAGGGATCTTCAAGCTGACCTTGAATACCGAACATGCATGCGAGATCATGCCGAAGATCATCATAACCTCGGTATCGTGTTATGTCAATTGATCTTCCCACGGATCCACGCTTTTGAACCTTCAAATCAAGATGATGAACATGTTAATATGAGTTAAGGTATTACAAAAGACATTGTACTATTATTGCACAATTGCACCATTAGGTATCAGTTTGGCACATAGGAACAATTGAGTCAAATATAACGAGCAGAAGAATTCACCCAAGGCCAAGCCAGGGTTGGATACTGAAAATGCTAGTATAGACACTTCAAAAGTTTCACCTATGTATGGAAGTAAATAGTAGTTCATCATCAGGGCTTTTAGCTACATGCACCCTGCATCAGGTGACAACTTATCTCATTTGGGGAACACTGGAATGCAAACTGACATATAGAGATGGAACTAGCTACACACAGGAGTAGAAAAACTGTCTTTGATAAACGTGTATATGTTACCGAACTCATTTATCAGTTCAAGTATGTTCTCATATACTCATTTTGAAGATATCCTAAAGAGAGCTATATGAAAAAAATTACAATAGAGCTTTTTTTATATATTGTGATAATAGATTCATACCAGTACACATAAATGTGTCCATATACTTCATTCGTACTCACATACTCAACATATATAATACGCCAGATGGTCTAGTATGATCACATACTCCATATACTGGTATACACACCCTTCTTGGGCCACATACGCTCTAGATATATTCCTTAATGTCATCCAAACAACTTTCTTTGCCCCAGCTAAACACTAAAACAGTACTGCAGTAACCCATAACACCTATATATTAGTTTAAAGATGGGGTTTCACATGAATTTGCAGAAAATTTTCCCTACTACTACCTTTAAAAGTATACACAATAAGGTCAGCTTTTATAACTGCATTAAATGTAATTCTAAAAGAAGAATAGATTAGATTACTTCGTGGTTGAGAGAGCATGCACATATTGTCACATGGCATGCATAATGCATGTACAGTGTACTCTTAGATAAGTGTTGCCAAGTAACAAACCTTGGTGAAGGTTCTCATTCGCTGTGTTTGACTATTCCACAAACCTTGGCTTGCCATTCCACCATCAGCAACAGCAACATCACTTGAACATCCAGGTTTAAAGGACATGTCAGGCACACCAAATGATTGGGAGCTGAATGCAGCGGAGGATAGCTCGTTCTCCACATCCCTATGATCCCTTTGTCCTGGAGGTAGATTACATATAGCCTTTCCAGACGACATGCCTCTCGACAACAAGGCATCAGGCATCAATGTGTCCACATTTTCCGCAATAAGAAAGTTATCTCTTGGATCAACTTGAACATTGTTATCCAAACATACTGGAGGAAAGGAAAAGCCTTCCCGTGGGCTCTCATCTAAACAAAATGACGTAGCAGATGATGCGTCAAGTTGATCTGAAGCTGGATGCCGATTAGGTCCATGGACTGTTTCTTTACTGCCTTGTATATCATTCTTGATTCGGTTATCTGACTTGCTTTGAATTTCCTGAAGTAAGTGCTCAATATGCGGTGTTGATGGCACCTCAGGTAAATTTTTGCTTCCTTGGTGTGCTCTACTCAGTGAATTTATTGGAGAGATACGGCTTCCAGATGGAGCTGTTGAGCTGGATGGTTCTTCACTCTCAGCAAGTGCTGAGTGTGATCTTACAAGTTGCTGGGGTGCCAGGGATCCTGTCATATGGTTCAAAGGTGTTTGCTGCAGATGCTTGAGCTGGCCTGTAGCATCAGCACCACCTAACTGATGTTGAAGAACTTGTTGCTGGAGAATTTCCTGGCTTTTCTGAGACAATTGTTGGATCAGCTGGGACTGATGCTGTGGGTTCAGCTGAGATAGCAAATTTTGTTGTTGAATCTTTTGAAGCAGCTGCAGCTGCAGTTCTGATTGTGATAGTTGTTGTAGTTGGGGTTGTTGACTTTGTAGGAGTGCCTGCTGGTATTCTGCTGTTTGTTGCAGCTGTGGAGTCTGACTTAATTGCGGTTGCTGCAAAGAACCAATGGTTGTTAAACCTGGTAAACCTGGGCGCTGGGTAGGTGACTTCGGTAAACCCAGCTGTTGTATCTGAGATGATGATGGTTGCAAAATCTGGTTTAACAATTGTGCTTGTGAAACAGCTTGTCCACCTGAATGTTGTTCTTTCAGCTTGTGCTGATCTGTTGGCTGAAGACATGCAGTAGCCTTCAGCTGCTGTGGCGGCTGAGACTGCTGCCGTTGGAGCTGTTCTTGCTGCTGCTGCAAGTGAATGGCATTCTGCTGCAACAGCTGGGCTTGTTGTTGCTGTAGAACTGCAGAACTTTGCTGCAATGGTTGGACCTGCTGTTGTTGCAATACATGGTGAGGCTGTTGTTGGTGTTGAGCTGATGAGGTAATTGCAGGGTGCTCCACTTTTGAACCAGCCTGTAAATTAGGCAAGCCAATGTTTTGGGCCTGCATACTCAATCTTTTTGCTGGATCCTCATTGACACTGCCTATTCCATCCTGCATACCCAGTGCATTAGAGGTCAGGTACTGTGACTGTACAGCAGGGGCAGCAGCTGTTAGCATCTGAGGATTTTGCTGCATAGCCATCCATTGAACTAGGTTCAAGCCTGGAAATAATGCATTTTGGACATCTTTCAGAGCAAAATCATCTGCAAGCCATGGCATTGCTCTTTTGAAAGCACTCTCAACCTCGTTTTCATCATCTGCAAGATTCATTTTTTTATACAAGGACAAAAACATATCTTCAGAAAAATGGAACAGCGAAAAATAACAAATGCATGAATGTTTATTGATAAATGATTCCAACACAAGGACAAACAAGTAGGCCATCATTCTTGCTCACAGTTAAAGTCTAGTATAACATAAGCAAGAAGCAATGAAATTTAGGTAAGGAAATTGCCCTGTCCATGCCACTTATATTGATGGTTCTCAGCAACCAATTAACATTTCTTGCCGGTAGTTGATGTATCAAGGTTATAGACAAGAAAAGAGTAAGAACTAATTCAGGAAATAATTTTTCTCCAACTTAAATATACAGGGGCACATGCCAGTCAGCCTTTTTTACCAAATGCTAAGAACGACAGAACTACAAAATGATTAGAAGGCCAAAATTTGAGACTGTATGTTGCACTGTTTCCTGTATGGTAGATAACATAACATTGCACTATCTGTACCTGGCTGCTTTGGAAGTTTTGGCCTAAAAAATGGTGGTGGGCATATATAAAATGGTGTGGCAACTGGCTCGATCTCCCATATTGAAACACGAGTGCGCCTCTCAGATGCAGTTGATTCATCCCAGCCAACCTAAAGTGGAAAAGGCAGATGAAGTCAGATGAACCTGCCATTCTTTTATGCTACTCTTCAAACATCGTTTCCATACGGTGTCAGGTACATCTAATATAATATCTATATAACATCAGGGTTAACTTGTGTAAGTCTAATTTCATTTATTAACCCAGAAGAATTCTCACTGGATGCAGCTTAATTAAATGGATACCACTGCAGAGTGCGGGGGGGGAGGCAGATGAATGAGCAACCTGAAGGTTTCGCCAGTGAGAATTCTTCCACCGCACCGGATCCAAGTCGCCAATGCCTGTGATTGTGCCCATATATCTTCTTACCCCTGAATCCTCTGTCTCAAAGAGCATTCTGAATCGCATTCCAAGGGACACTTGGGTATACAGAGCCTTATTGTATTTTGCTAAAGGGATAACAAACTCCGATGGGCTTGCCCTATCCAAAGAATAGTAAGGTTTCATCAGCTTAACTATTTGCAGAAAGTGCCTAAAGTTACAATTAGCAGCTAAAATACCTTGGGTTGTAGAAAATAGTAAATGGACTGCTGTTCGCAGCAGCATGGGCTGCTGCTGCCAGAATTCCGATGTGCATGCTGTCACTTGATAAAACTGATGATGACAGAGCTGGTTGAGGTCTGCTAGCATGCCGTATGCCTAAAAGAAGCTGAGATTTCTCGTCCCTGGAAAAAATATGTGCAACCAATGTTTTCTGTAACTGTTACCCATATACTTTTTGTTTTTTTTAATGTATGAATCGATAGTGTTACCTTATAAACAGAACTGAATCACCAGCTAAAAGCCTTTTAGTACTGACGAAGACACTCCAACCAGTTGTCAAAAGATGCCTTTTCGGTTGACCTGCATGTGCAGGTACAGTACAGGGATAAGTAAAGAACACCTCTGGTTTTATCAGATACCATGTCCTAGTACAGATTTCCCTAAAAGTTTCATGAAAAAAATTGGAATTCCGATAGCTGTGCAAAGGGTAGCCAAATATAAGCAATGGAGCCATTAAAATTGTGGCAGTGAACCATGGCTGCATAACAATTCACATTTGTACATACAAAGTTAATGTGCATGTATTGTACGAGTGATTCGCAATTTTCTGTACCTCGGTAAATGTGGCGAAATTTCCATGAAATATCATGCAGATCCTTCGCAATGAGTTCTTGGGCTGGTGGTTGCATCGTAAAGTCCTATCGAACATGTTACCCTGGTAAGGGAGGTATTTATTGCATCTGATAAATGCATAGATCCATTAAAATTATTCCGATGCTATGCAGAAAATTTGCGTACTAGCGGTGGAAAGATCTTCTCAGCTGCACGGCGTGGCACTGAGAATCCCCCATGTGTACTTGTGTCGCTTGCTGTCAACGTCTTGCAAAAGAATTCTGTTGGTTGCTTGTTTTGTTTCAGACCCAGCTCAGATGCCAGCATTGCGTCTCGGTCATACTATTTGCATTGAGAAACAATATTTCATTTCCACGGAAGAAATCAACAACGAAAAATAACTTTTTCCCGGAAAGAATGCTCACATACTTTGCTCACAGGCTGAAGCGTCATCTGGGCATAAACCTCATCGGTTTCAGAATCTGCCTGCACAAGAAATTTGTTTCCTGTGCCCAATTAGTAAAGCACGCCAAAGAAGCAAGAAGAAGAAAGATGCAGCTAGACTAGACCACAAAACCAGGAAACTACCATTGACATACATGTAAGGTGAGACTTAGGAGCTTGCAGATCAACTTAGAAGGCAGAGATGGGTAGCTGGGGATGGTGTCCAGCTCCTTGTGCATTGAAGCAGCAACCTAACAAAGAATTGCGACAAGGGTGAAATTTTGAGGAGAAGAAAAAACTCATTCCTGGTAGCTGTAAACTGGTAAATCCTGCACCTGCTCGCTATGCCCCTGTGGGAAGTATACGACGAGACTGCCCACCGGGGGCAACGACACCAGGGGCCCGGCACAAGCGTGCCACAGCTCCGAGTTGATAGGTTTCTTTTCCCCTGCTTTGCAAATCGAAACAGAGAGCCGATTAGAACTAATTGCGTCCGAAATCAAGTAAAGAAGATTGCCGGACTAAATTTCACTGGAATTAGCCGCAAGCAACAACTAGAACTAACTGTGGTTATCAGAGAGCTCAATGGCGAGGAAAGGAATCATGGCACGCTGCTGAATTCACGAGAAGCTGAGCTGGAAGCAAAAAAGCATAGCAAACGTAGGCAAGGAGAATCTCACCTTCCGCCGGGCAGGGCGTGACGCCGCCCGATCCCTGGTCCTTCATCTCACCGAGATCCTGATCCAAATCCTGCGTCCAGGGACGAGAATATCCACCGCGCCGCGCCTTCTCGTCCCACCACCACCTTCCTTTTCACGAACTGCTACCTAGTAGCCGACGCCCCTGCTTTCCGACGAAAGCGAGCGGCACGAGGCAGTTCGGGGTATACAAAAAATGGGATCAGCGGAGGAGCAGGTCCGCGGAATGAATCTCCGCCGCGCACCACCACACCGTCGCAGCCGTGCCGGCGCACCAGCTCATCCCACTGCGTCGCCCCCCAGAAGCTTCGCTCTCCGCCTGCCGAGGCGCGGAGGCGAAGGGAGGGCGGAGGCGAGCCGCGGCGTTGGGGCTGGGAAGCCAGGGGAGCGGGGGAGGGAGGGAAGGCGGGGGAGGGAGACAAGCGGGGTTTAAAAAATGGGGGACGGGGGCCGCGGTGCGCGCAGGCGAGTGGTGGGGCGCGCTGGCGCTGTGCCGCGGCGGCCGCGGCAGGGGCGGAGTAAAAAAATCGCCCGGCCGCGGCGCGCGCGCGGCGCGGGGGCTGGGAGACGAAGCAAAGCAAGCAGCAGGGCCAGGGAGGCAGCACTCGGCAGCTGCACGCTCGCGGGCGCTGGCGTGCCGCGCGCCGCGGCAGCGGCCGGCGGTTAAAAAAAAAAAAGGCGGCCGGGGCCGCGCGCGGCTGGCCCGGCTCCGGCTTGCGGACGGGACGGGGAGTCGGGACCGAGGCTGGGCGGGCACACGGACACGGGGCCCGGGGCCGAAGCCAGGCGCGGCGACCGGCGACGGCGACGGGTGTGGGGCGGCGCGGTGCGCTGCCGCGGCCGTGTCGGGGCCGTGCCGCGCCGAGGAGGGGCGGACGGCGACGGGCGGCTTTGTTGGCTCGCGCCGGTGCGAGGGGCAGCGAGAGCGACGCGTGCGCCTGGCGGGCGTGACGGGGAGACCGCGCGCGCGCGCGGCAAGTCACACGCCACCGGCCGGCCCGGCGGCGCCGGCACGGGCACGACGGAAGCGTGAGCGCCCAGGAGGCCAGGACAGGACAGGAGCGGAGCGGAGCGGGAGCGTGCTGCCGCGGCGCACGGAACTGGCGCGCTCGCGTGTCGAGCCGGTCCCGTTTGCGAGCCGGCTGCGTCGTCTCGTTCGGGGGATACCGTGTCGGCGTTGCCGGAACGGGTTTACGTTGCACCGGAGCTGACTGTGGCTGCCGGAGCCCGGAGGTGCTGGTGGCGTCAAGACGGGGTGGACCGGTGGACAGACAAGGCCCCATGAGCACATGCGACATGGGTGGCGGCGACCGAGGGAGGGCAGGGCCGTCATCTCACCGCCGGGGCTGATTGCTTCGAGCGTTTGACCGGCCTGAAATGAATGATCCGTCAGTGATCTGCATACAGCGTTAATATAAGATGGTTGATTCTTCCAGGACCCATCATTGGCCATTGACACAACAGACTTGCTAACTTCTGATGGATCTGTCCCGTGTCCCCCCTGGGGAAAGGACGGCGCGGCACTCGTAGTACTACAAAAAATCTCCCTCCCCGTACGGCGCGGGAGCCTCGGGAACCCGCGGCCTCGTGGGCTGCCCAAAGTCAACGTGTACCGCGCCTGCGCTCGCCCTCACACCTCGCCCCCAAGAACGCCATGGCGTGGCGGCCGGGTGCGCACCGGGACCGGGACACGCCAACGCCCTTTGGCGGCGCTGCCGGCTGCCCCACGTGGTTGCTGCGGGCTGCGGGCGCGGTACCGTGCTGCGCCCGCGCGCGTCGGCTCCGCTGCGTGCGCCTGCCTCGGTTCTCGTCCATCGCGCGCGCTCCCCACTCGTGCGCGCACGGGGGCGCGTGCAAGCCCGTGAGTCCGTTCCGATGCGCTGTTGATTCCCAGCGCCTCTGCACAGCGCTCGAGAAGGTCCCGTAGAACGCAGAAATCCCACCGGTTGTTTTTAGAAATTTCACAGAAAATAATTTAATTTCACTAAAAGACCTAGAATGTGCCGTCTTGATGATTTTGGTTAGATGAACTGCTTCCTCAGCTTTGCCTACCAACAGAGACGACTAATGAACCGGCGACTCGAACCAAACGCGTCGTAAGCTCGGTTTTAGGCTCAGATAGTCCGGCAGACCACCCCGTGCCGCAAACCAAACGCGTTGTAAGTTACCCTAATTTGTCGGGACCGTTGGCTGTTGAAAAAAATCCCTCTCGTTGGCAAAAGCCGAGGTTTGGGGGCTTTTCTAGATCAATTAAAGTTGAGCTCTTCTACCTTAATTATAATGGTGGGGTGGTTCTTTCCCCGCCAGTCGAGTTTTTTTAGAGATACTATAAGATCCCATCAACCAAACACCCCCTGATTAATTAGTTGGGTTTCAAATTTATATTTAGATTTCTATCATTTAATGTCTATTAGTAATACTAGTTAGCTAGTAAGCTATCTAATTGTTGTCAAATCATGAAGTTGTAAAGCCGCGAAACTATCTCCAGTAAAAATGAATATAGGGAGTACAAAACTGTGTTTAACCACACAGCTCTATCTTTTAAATCTGAACATTATCGTGGTTCATGCTAATTGGAAACATCATTATAAAAAGGAAAGTGTTCTGGTCTACGCAAGAGCACATAATTAGTTTTACATGTATGTAAAATATCTATCATTTAACCGATATATACATGGGTATGTCTCCTTATCATCTGACTGATATTTTGTGTTCCTATTAGTTAATTATATTGACCATTGGATCTCCATCCAACGGTTTTCCACCAACCTTATCCACCCTCCCAAACTGTAATCCTCCCCTGTAAGGCCGGAGGTGGAGAAGAAGACCCACCGGCGAGGTCTCCCTTTCTTCCCCGGTGAGCTGGCGGCAGCGGCGGAGGAGGAGGTCGGCTGACGGTAAGTGCAAAAAAATCAATCGACTGATGTTGAGTGAATCGCTATATACATACATACAAAAGAAAAATAATGTACAACAACCAATCTATATAATGAAAGATATCAGGCCTGACCTCCTCCCTCGGAGTTTCTGCTCACATGGCCACCTAGATACGTACCCCCTAATAGCTGGACAATGCAACATCATCAAAGAAGCACCGGCCGGAGTACCGGACGACATCGTTTGTATGTACACATGCATATAGCAGTAATGTAGCGTGTCTTATAGTACTATAGTCCAGTTCATCTACCTACGCAAACTCAATGGAGGACAGACTAATTAACTCCGGGGTCTTTGGCGCCTCCCGACTCCGCCGGACCCCCTGTTCTTGCATTGGGGACAAAAGACCATGCATGCAATGCAAACACACGGTAACATGCACGCATGATGATGCAGCCCTAACTTGTTTAAGCAATCAGCGATGTTTGTTGCCAGATCATCGATGGTAAGAGAGGTAGAGCCGGCCGACACAAGATGATATTTATAACCACTTGTGTACCGCACTTGTAGTGGAATCTACGTACACATACCCCACAAAGGAAGAGCCCTTTCTTTGCTCGATGATTGTTTAGTCCACTGGTCCAGGCGTCCAGCCGTGCGACTCAGCAACTCAGTCCCGCCGTCCCGGTCGAGAAGAGCAGCGCCCGAAGTTTTATATATTTCGTCAGCAACTCAGCATGTACAGTCCCGGTCTAGAGTCAAGAGCGAGGCTGCGGACACATGCAACGATTCCTGTCCTGCCTTGCTTGTTGTGTGTGTGTTAGAGAACACGCACTGTACTGTGTGCACGTCCGAGGTTGGAGGATACAATGTGGATCGGATTCGGATCGATCGTTTGCATGCCGGTGAAAAAAAAAATCCCGCGAGGTCGATCGAATGTGCCCCGTACGTGTCCGGCCACGCACCCGGCCGCATGCAGGCGCTCAGAACTCGGAGGCCATGCATGTCCCGTGCCCGTCCGCCGCTTCCGCGCGCGTGCATGCCAATATAGAGCAGTGCTCCGTACGTACTTACCATTGCCTCGTTGTTCCATTCACGGCAGGCAAACACATGCATGCATGCACCTGGACTCGATCTGGACTGGAGTTTGGGCATGCATGAGGAAGCAGGTTTCGCCAACTTGCATGGTTTTTATTTGGACGGGGGCCCGGGCCGGGAACGGGGCCGGCCGGTCTAGCAGGGGCCCGGCAGCGCATGTGCCCTGGGCGGCGTCAGACGCCAGAGGGATCGCGCGCTGCTGCGATCGCCATGCATGCATGTGCTGGATGATGCGCGCGTACAGATACGATCGCGGGCTCATGCGTGCGTCTACTAGCGGTACGCGTTATTAGGCTGTCATTACGGAGGGTTCTCCGTTCACCATCCCATCACTAGTACAGAACAATGTGTCATTTAATCTTCGGAGTCTAAAATGGAAGCAATGCTGGAGCAAGTCTTACCGCTAGTTGCTTGGACCACGGGTTAATTAGGAGGATCTGTCGAACGAGCATGCAGTTAGCTTATTAGCTTAGTGGTGGTGGAGCTGCTTAATTTCATAATTTGGTTGTTGCCTTGTTGGTGTCGTTGGACGTGCTGTTGGTCCATCCGCGCTGCGGCCGCCAAGCAAGCAGTCAATGCAAGTAGTCCTTCCACGATCGAATCGACTGGTGCATGCCGCCATGCCGGCGGCCGGTGCGTCGTGCTGCGGAAAAGTGAGCCATCCTTCTGCAGGGTCCGCATGGCCGGTATGGTTTGCCATGCCACACCTCGTGACGACCACGACATCGATCTCCTCTCGCATCAGCTGGGTCGTGACACACGCGATGTGTGTGTGCGCGCGCGCGCGCGCAAAAGTAGCTTGTACACGGCTGTGCGTGCGGGGCACGTGCGCTGATGTACGCCTTGTGTGTAAAACGTACTGTACGTAGTGCAGTACACCTTTTCCGCCGGATCCTCCCTGCTTCCAGTTCCTCATGGCGATTCTTTGGATATGTACGAGGAATTAACCATCGCGTGTGTGTGTTCAGCCGTGGAGCCACGAGCGCGAGTTGTGTTAATTTGTGCTCTGTCTCTGTCGGAAATCAAACTGTTAATCAAACCAGTACTGTACTGTACTGGCAATCAAACCAAACCAGTACGTCTGCTAGCTTATAGCTTGCTTATTACCGTACTCTACGCGGTACGTACTATAGTACGTCGTAGTGAAACTACAAGCATGCATGCATGCGACCCTTGGAAGAAACCCGTTTTGAACAGTTGAAGCATCATATGCGCGACAAGTTTTAATCTCTTTTTTTTTTCCTTTCAAAATTGCAGCACACGACCCACCACGTAGAAAATCGTATACATATAAATCTCCGGATTTCATATAGCTATCTAGCCACTAAGATCTCAAGTTCGGATGCATGCATGGTTTCCCTTTAATTAATCCACGAGACTGGTGAGCACGCACTACTACAACGTTAGTTAGTTGTTGACTCTCTGACCCGGATCGGCAGGCATGCATGCGTGCGTGATTCGATCTTCTGACAAGATGCACGTAGTACAACAGTGCGCGGCAGAGGACGCGCGGGTAGCTACCCAAGCCAAAAGACAGCCGTCATGCATGGGCAATATCCATGTGGACGCGCAGTGTACGTGGGTCCGTACGGGCGCGTCGTCGTATGTATGTATTTAGACCATCTCTGGTGGATTGGCAACATCAAATACGAAATTATCTCACTCTTTGGAGTCCTCAAAAATTATAACACGAAGTAAGAAAAGGATTGGAGGGACTCTTTGCCCGATGCGGAACAAGTATCTAACACAGAGTATGCCTACCGCTCAAAGAAGGCTTTACACGATATGACAAGATAACAAAATCATAGGCAAGGCGGGTGATACCTGCGGATTCACACCGTTAGGGCTGACGTCATGTTCTAAACAAAGTGTAAAGTGTGACTGCCAAAAGCCTGTCCCCCGTCGGTTGGTCTCTCAGATATTTATAGGGGTCGACAGGCAGTCTACTCCACAACGATTTTACAATACTATCCTTTGGCGTCCCCTTCTAACATTTACACCTCGTATTGTATATATTTGGTAATTTTACAACTCCTATGGTGTACATTTCGTAATTTCACATACATGGGCAAATCCTTCACTCAAGCTCCTTCGGGTGTCTACGTCTTGGTCACATCTCATGCCTTGACCTCTCATGCTTCGAAGCCTCGAGCTTAGTTCAAAGCTTCTCGACATCATCCTCGGTCTTGCGTTACATTCTCGCTTGGATTGTTGTTCAAATTGAGCTGTTAGTTTTTTGTAGCTCTTCATCCTTTGCTTGTCTCCGTCTCCAATACAGTCCACACTAGTAAAAAAGAACTATGGCGAATGCATCGTTGTAATAAAATTTAGCCCATCTGACCATCTCTGCCTCTTTAATAGCGGTTAAAAGTCAAAATTACACTCTCCAGCTCCAGCTAGCCAAGATATCACGATTTTTAACTCCGTGCTACAAAACCGAACAATAAATGCCCTCTAGCGTGAAAGCTAGACAAATTATAATTTTAGCCTATTTCAAATATGGTTTTCTGTTTTATGAAAATCGACATTTTGTCTCGTCTCGTCTCACTCGCTCGCGACGCCCAATTCCCCCGTCTCGTCTTGAGTGCTTGTGTGCAGCATAATATCTGTTTATCATGCTATGGGTAGCCCATAGTGCTATGGATAGACACCTACTGGTGCAAACACAAATAGTTGGGCATGCACGACTATGCGGCTCGGGGTGTGATGGCCGTGTCAGTTGCATAGGGCATACGGGTCCACAAAATGTGATATATGCGATGCACTAAACCCTGTGCGAACCTTCTGGGCGCATTAGAACAACCGGAAAGAAAAGACATATACATACATACAACTACATGTGTAAAGAGCTAATTTTGCTAAAATTCCCAGTTACATGCATTTATAAATTTTCTACGAATTATTTGCTACCGGAAATAATTAAGAAACATAGAATAAATAACATATGATATAAAATGCATGTAGAGAAAATATATTTGCAACTACAGGTACTCTGCATGAAACAATTCACGAGATAAAACAAAGCAAAAGTCCATTATGGGTCCCTCAACTTGTAGCCGAATCCGAGTTTCGTCCTTGAAGTCGAAAACCGGGTACCGCGGGTCCCTGAACTTATGAAACCGGTCACAACACATCCCTTGACGAAACCAAAGATGGTTTTGGCCGAAGTGGACCGACACCCCACCACGTCAGCACGCCACGCGTACCTGGACCCACATGTCAGCCTTATATCCTCCCTCCCTTCTCTGCCTCTCGGTGGCGCTCCTCGGAGCAATTGCCGCCTCGACGTCCGCAGCGCCGTGCGGCCTTCTCTTGCCCGGCGTCGTAGAATCTCATCCTACCTCCTGCCTCGAACTCCACTCCAGACTTGTCCTTGCTCCTTGGTGGTGCAGTGTGACGGGACTAGCAGCCAACTCCGGGGCGGCACTGCCCTCGAGCTCGCTGCAACTACCGTCTCCAAGGCCGCTGATGGTTGGGCCCCCGCTGGACAGAGGTAGATAACCTGGTCGACGCTGGTGACATCGACGACGCCATCATCCTCCGCAAGTCCGTCGTCTCTAGCCTCTCCACCTCCATCGCTGACCTCCACCTCGTTATGGCTCGTGGGCACCTCGCGGGCTCCTGCACGCCTCCCGCGGCAGATGGGTGTGGCCACCAGTTGGCGTCATGCGGGGTGAGCGTGCGGGCGTACGACAGCCGGAGGGTGAGGGCGCGCGGCGGCCGGTGGGGTAGCGGTGCCCGGCAGGATGAGCGTGCGATGACGAAGGGGCGCAGGGGGGCGAGGACGCGACGGCCAAGCGGGGCGAGCGCGGCGGTTGCGTGGAGGCCGGCGACGGAGGGCACGGCAGGGCGACGAGCCAGGGGCGCGTAGTAGCCGGTCGGTCGTGGTGGACGCGCGGCACCGATGTCGACGGGTCGGGCGGGGTCGGCAACGGTGTGCGGCGGCACCGGAGGGCACGAGAGGGGCGTCGGGCTAGGGGGCGTGTGTGGGTTGGTCACGGCCAGGGCAGGCGTTACGCAGGGCCGGTGTTTCGGCGGGGTGTGGGGTAGAAGAGAGAGGGATAGAAGACATAAGGCGGCTGACAGGTGGGTCCGGATACACGTGGCGTGCTGACGTGGCGGGGTGTCGGTCCACGTCGACCAAAACCATCTTTGGTTTTGTTGAGGGATGTGTTGTGACCAGTTCCATAAATTCAGAAACTCGCGGTACCTGGTTTTTGACTTCAAGCACGAAACACGGATTCGACTTTACAAGTTGAAAGCTGAAGAGATCAGTTGGTCGTAGCAAGCCATCCCGTGAGTGGACCACAGCGCAGTGCAGCGCGGCCCATCAGGGACGCGGAAAGGCAGGCCGTGAGTTAGGGCGGGCAGCCCGGGCAGCGCGGGGGGCACGCGGCGTACCTGGCGCAGGAATGGCCCGGTGGTGCAGGCACGCAAGATGGCCCAGCAGGCAGGCCAGGATGGCCTAGCGCTGTTGCGCGAGGTGGCCCAGCCGGCGGGGCTGGCAGTAGCACGCTGCGGCGTGCTCCTCTGCTCGGTACCCGCCTACGCGCGGCGCCCGCGTGTGCGTGTGTTCGTGCGAGTTTTTTTTATTTTTATATTTATTTAAATCGTTTTTTGCAAAAATAAATGGACGATTCAAAAAATTGCAAATCTATACCAATACCGCCGGACTTTAAAAAACGCCGCCCTATCCGGCGGTTTTTAAAAACCGCCGGAGCAACCGGCGTTTTTTAAATACCGCCAGAAGAGGTTGGCAGTGCGGCGGGCGCTGCGACCAGTGGGCCCGCCGATTAAAAAACGCCGGATGGCGCGGCGGTATTTAAAAACCGCCGGCGGGGACGGCGGTTATTTAAAAACCGCCGCCCCATCTGGCGGTTTTTAAATACCGCCGGCGGGGACGGCGATTTTTAGCCCATATACCCGCGCCGCCTCCTTTCTTTTCTTTTCTTCTTCTTCTTCCTCGCCGCTCTCCAGTCGCCGCCCGTACGCCCGCGCCGCCGCGCCGCCCGCGCCGCCGCGCCGCCCGCGCCGCCGCGCCGCCGCGCCGCCGCGCGCCTGAGCAGATAGGGGAGAGTAGAGGAGCCCAAGGTTGCAGGTAAATTTTCTTTGAATCATGTATTTTTTTTAGCATTTTAAATATCATTAGTAGTATTCTTTGATATTAGTAGTAGTTTAGATACAATATTAATAGATTAGGTAACAGTAGTAGTATTTTATATAATATTAGCACTAGTTTGAATTACCATTAGCGGATGTAGTCTCGTTTTATGTAATACTCATACTATTTTAGTTGACATTAGCACATTTACCAGTTTTAGATTTAGATAGAATATTCAATCATTATAATATAAGAAAAATTGAGTGTTATATAGAAATGTGGTTACATATGTGCTAAGTACTGTCTTGTTTGTCGCATTTGTGGTCAGGCATGTCACAGAAAACATATTTTCAGATATATTTTGGTGAATGAGAGATACGTTACGGTCAGTTCGGGGTAGATTTGAGTGGGTTTCGGTCAGTGACAAAAGGGCTGGACAAAGCAATTGAGAGGCCATTTCGTTCAGTGTATAACTGGTTCATGAAGTGTTTTAAGTTGGATTATAATGAATGTCAACTGAGCGTCTCAGCAGTAACAACTAGGAGTTCATCTCCTGTTTATTATGAATTAGTGGAAATAGAAAGCACTGCCGTATGGAGGAGGTTTGTTGACGTTAGCTTGCGTCATGGGTTACCTCTGGTTCTTTTTGTGCAAGCATACGAGAAGGTGAATGCTGAACAAGAAAGCTCACAGGGCTGTGATGAGGCAACAACAATTGAAGAAGTGGTGGAAAATAATGTGAATCAGGTTAACGAGGTGGGCGTTGATATAGGTGAGCAAGGTGAAGCTAATGAAACAGTACGGGAACCAAGGGGTGAGGTAGATGAGGGTGAAGAAATTGTAGGTTTGGTTGAACAGATGCAGCGGGAGGATGCCGAGGCCAATGTCCCTGTTGATGAAGATTCAGACAGTGAAGATGAAATATTGAACCAGGTTCCAAGTCAATGGACCAACTTTGATCACTCAGAACTGCTAGTAAATGAAGGTGAAATGGTTCCATGGGAATATAGTGAAAATGAAGTATCTGTGGGAGCTATTTACCATAGCAAGATAGAGCTGAAAGAGGCCGTGCAAAGATGGTCGGCTAAGTGCCTGAAGAAAGAGTTCAGAGTTCAAAAGAGCAGTCCACAAGTCTATGATGTGAAGTGCATACGAGATGATTGTCCTTTTAGGGTCCATGCTTTTTTGGGAAAGTATGATATTTTCTGGACCGTTTCAAGAATTGAACATCATACATGCGTCCTTGAAGAGCTTGAGAGTCATCACCGTAACTTGACAGCTGATTTCGTGGCTCAACATATGTACTCAAAGATAGTAAATAATCTTGCATATGAGCCGAAGGCAATAATCAATAGCATAGAGGATGACTTTCAGTACAAAATAAGTTACAGCAAAGCTTATAGGGCAAAACAGAAGGCGTTGGAAATGAGATGGGGTACGTATGAAGCATCGTACCACAACCTGCCACGTGTGCTGAACACACTATGTGACCGGAATCCGGGTAGTTACTTTGAGATTAAGCACTATAATTTGCCTCAGGACCGGACAAAGCGTGTTTTTCAGCGTGCTTTCTTTGCTTTGGGGGCATGTATCAATGCATTCCAGTATTGTCGCCCAGTGATATGCATCGACGGGACCTTCCTAACAGGGAGGTACAATGGCACAATTCTGACTGCAATTGCGGCAGATGGAAACAATCAGGTGCTCCCACTGGCTTTTGCATTTGTTGAGAGTGAGAATGGGGACAGTTGGTATTGGTTTTTAGAGCGGATCAAAGCATGTATTGTTCAGGATCGGCGAGATATGTATGTGATTCATGATCGCCATGGAGGCATTATGCAAGCGGTGCAAGATTTACAGGAAGGATGTGTACAACGTCAAAGAATAGCAAAGTTGGTCGATCTGAAGAGTCGGTGGTGCATGAGACACATGGGAGCTAACTTTCAGAAGCAGTTCAAGAACAAGAAACTAACAAAACTTTTTAAGAGGTTGTGTAGTCAAAGTCAAGAAAGGAAATTCAATGTTTTGTGGAAAAAACTTGATGAAGTCACAAAGAAGAACGCTACGGAAGTAAGTACTAGAGGGGCGAATTTAAAAGATGATGAGCCAATTGTAATGGAAAATGTGGGCCTCGATGGTCCTAATGTGCGACGGAGGCCTGGTCGTTCGATTAAGTCATTCTCGGAGTGGATTGAGCATGAGCCAAAGGAGAAGTGGTCTTTGTTGCATGATGAAGGAGGTGCACGTTATGGTATTATGACTACGAACCTTGCCGAGGTGTATAATTGGGTGTTACGTGGAAGCAGAAGCATGCCACTTGTCGGGATTGTGGAATTTTACGTATACCGTACAACACAATACTTTCGGGAACGTCATCCAGCAGCAAAGAATGTGTTTCTAGACCACCGCCTCGTATATGGGCAGAAATTCTTTGAGTATATGGCCAAAGCAAACAAAAAAGCCGCAGGACATCGTGTCAGGAACATGGGTGTCGCTGAGCATCGATTTGAGATCATTTGTCGGGACAAAGGCCGAAGAGGAGGCAATCATGAGAGGCACGTGCAAGAATGTGTCCTGTACAATAACCATTGTGTTTGTACCTGCCACAAGCCGAGGTTATACCACAGGCCGTGTACACATGTCATAGCTGCATGTCAGGAAGTTGGAGGTTTGAACGCTCGTATGTTTGTGTCCCCCTATTACCTGAAGGATGCAATCTACCACACCTGGAATTCTGAGATATATGGTTTCGCCATTGCGGGGACTTTCACTAGTATTGCAGAGGGTGCTCCTGATTTCATACCCAATCCTCACCCTGACATGAAACAACAGATAGGGCGACGCAAGACTCGTCGCATTCGTAACAACATGGATGACGCCGAAGCTGGGCCAAGAATTGTCATATGCTCGAAATGCAATGAGTTCGGGCACAGCTACAAAAAATGCGGTAATACACCTCAAGGAACCGTGTCGAACATACCTGAGCCAGGATCATCGAGTCACGGTCGACGCGATCGTGGAGGAACAAATGAAGTCATTTAATGATTTTTAGTTACTGTCATGGATTGTAATAACATAATGTTTGGAACCTTTCTCTGCTAGGCTTGCGGCAGGAGGTGGTCGTCCCTCAGAGCTTACTGCCGCCACACGTGCACCGGTTCGTGCCGACCTTGTACATTACCGTAAAGTTATATATTTCACATAATTCACATGCTGAGTCCACCGACAAAACTATTTTTATTTTCAGGTTTACGAGACAGGGCCAGAACGTTGGCCAGATCTGGGCACCACGTCTTGCCGAGTTCGTGGCGAAGTGGTCCACGGCCTTGGATAACCTCGTCATGGAGGGTAGACCACATGACGATGCAGCCTGGGGTCACTACCTCCGTTGGTACCTCCCACGGACACGACTGCGTGTCTTGTCGACGCCACAGGAGTTGCCCCACCGCACACCGTCCGTCACGGACAGTTACCCTACACAGCGAGACCAGGGGGCGTATATAGCTGTAAGTTTCTTTCCTGATTGTCGATTCCCCATTAGAAGACATCTAAGTTCATACTTCATGGCAAACTAATGCAATCTTTTTGAAACAGCATGACGTGCTCCGGCAAATCCATGCAGACGTCACGACGTACAGCCGTAATGCCCTCACCATGGCCCCACAAGATCACAAGGCGGCGTACGACAAGATAGCGGACCTGTGCAGAAGAGTGACTAGGTCGTTGTCTTGCCGTGGCGACGATGTTGCCCATCCACCACCGCAGCCGATGTTTGTTCCACCTAACCCGACCGCGCCACGACCCCCTCCGGTACGACCTCCGGTACCACTCTTTGCGCAGACTCCGCCGATGACCTACCCGCCGCCAGGTATTTCTTGTACAGGTCAATTTTATTAAACACGAGTTCGTCAATTATTTATGGATGTTCCGTGCAACAGGTACACAGTACGGGACCCATGTTGGGTCATCGTCTCGTCACCCTACCTACCACCACGACGTCTTCGCTGCAGGGACATCACGGACTCGTGACGTTGAGTGGGGTAAGTGGCATTCACATACATGCAGCAGACTCGTCATGCCTTTTACAGTGTTACTTTACATTTTTAATCCAGACGATTAATTTGCAGGATATGAAGCTGGCACGACCCCTGACGACAGCTACGGAGCCGGCCACGCTCCTGACAGTCCACCAGGTGCAGCAGAACAGATGGCGCAGTCCTTGTTCGCGTCGCCGCCGCGACATGATGAGATTGGTTACTCACAGCTACAGGAGGCGCCACCCCACGAAACTCAGCAGTCACAGGAGCCGCCAGCGCCCGATGCAGTCCCTGGCCGACGTACTCGACAGGCACCCGACCCCTTTAGTCACGGGTCACGCCACACTTGGGCTGCCCAGAGAGCTGCACGCAGGAGCAAGAGGGGTCGTAGCTAGATCATAGTTCCAGAGTTGACTTGCATTAGTTAGGTGTACATTCGTCATCATGTATTTTATCACTTTCACCTTTGCAGTAGGCCGTGACAACACGTAGGCAATCGTTTCAGATACATATGCCTCCGTAGCCTTTTCTGCTCGACGTGACAGCGCATCACGTAGCCTTTTCAGTTACAGGTACATGCGTAGCCTTTTCAGTTCGACGTGACAATACCTATGTAGCATTTTCAGTTTTACGTGACAGCGCAAGACGTAGCCTTTTCAGTTACAGGTACATTCATAGCCTTTTCAGTTCGACGTGACAACACATATGTAACCTTTTCAGTTCGACGTGACAACACATATGTAGCCTTTTCAGTTCGACGTGACAACACATATGTAGCCTTTTCAGTTCGACGTGACAACACCTATGTAGCCGTTTCCGTTCGACGTGACAACACCTGCGTGGCCTTTTCAGTACCATTTCCAGTTTGACCTAACAACTTTTTCGTTTTCAGAAGACAACTCAACCCCATCTCGACTACAAAAAGACGGCACACATTCAAAGAACACACACAACACACTACCAGAGCGAGGGAGGAATGGCCGAGCCGGGAGGAAGGGGGCGTGGCCGCGGCCGAGGCCGAGGAGGGAGGGGTGGAGGACGTCGTAGCCACCACTTCCTCTAGGGAGGTCCTCAAGGCCCAGACGTGTTTCCACATCCACTGGAGGACTTCCCGCTAGAGGGACCAGACGCCTTTATTGGCGAACGCAGGCTTAGGCCTTACGATGATCGCACGGAGGTGTGGCCTACGTGCCGTTGTGGTGAGTATTGTGTCGTGCAGGTGTTCGATGAGTTCATCGATGGAGGTCGTCGCTTCTACAGATGCCCTTTTGGCTATGTGTGTGCTCAAACTCGCTCTCTACACTTTGTTCTGACATAACTCAAATTGTTTCTAAAAAGAGATATATATGATTGCAGGATTCCACTGACACGGCATGCCGCTTCACCAAGTGGGTAGATCCTCCATACCATGCCTACGTCGAAGACTATATCAACCACCTGAAGAACAAGATCCACGACCTTGAGTGTCGCGTCAACTCTCTGGAAAACGAGGCTGACGCTAACGCGATAGTGGTTGGACTCGAAGATGATCCCCTATGTCCTGACCCCTTCTGCAAATGCCCGTACCACCCGCGGCAGCGTATGCCCCCCAAGTCTCCACCATCCGGAGGTTACGGCTACTATGATCTCCGAGGCCCGTCGCAGCACTATCCGAACCAATTCGCTTAGACGAACTTCCTACTATTTTTAATCGCAAATGTGTTCAACTTTATTTATGTCGTTAATCTACGCTGTCAACATTGAGAATTATGTATCCGAGTTCAATCTATGTTGCGTTTTAACTTCTGCATCAATTGTTCATGTCGTACTCAATGTAACGCTGTGATTTCAATTTAATTTAACGTGTACTCTCATAATTTGTTTTTGTCTGTCCTCCATACTAAGAAAAAGAAAACAAATATTTTACGTCATAAATTAAAGAAATACAAATTTACCGGTACTAATTACAATAGTTTCTATGCCCACATTCAAATAGTTTTTTAATTGCCATTTTGCCTGTACGTATACTCATATTGGTTATTTAACAAATTACCATGCTCTTGTTTTTTAAAAATGCACATGGAGCAAAAATCGTCGGATGGGCCGGCTTTATTTAAAAATCGCCGGATGGGCCGGCTTTATTTAAAAATCGCCAAAAGGATTAAATACCGCCAGCCATTTTTTAAAAAACGCCAACAGGACCTAAATACCGCCACGGGAAATAAAAATCGCCGGCCCATTCGGCTTTTTTTAAATATCGCCGGGTGGGCCGGCGGTATTTAAAAAACGCCAAATTTCGGTGGTTGTTAGGATGCCACGTCATAAAACCGCCGGATAGGGCGGCGTTTTTTAAATACCGTCGGATGGTCCGGCGGTATTGGTATAGATTTGCAATTTTTTGAATCGTCCATTTATTTTTGCAAAAAACGATTTAAATAAATATAAAAATAAAAAAAGCCGCCGCACTGTATTCCCGCCGCCGCCATGGTTTTTGTGCGGCTACTAAAGGTATGCCGCATGCAGACATTCGCATGATGGGGGTGGTGCGGTTCGGCCCGTCGGTTCGCCGAACCGGCCCACGAAAATGAACCTAATGGGCTCCATCTTGTATCCATCCAGTTGCTTTGGTTACGTGGATCCAAGTCACTCGAACCTCTGTCGCGTTTCTCTCCGGACTCCCGAGAGGCGCGCAAGCAGAGCGCGGCGGCGGCGGCGTCCAAGCAGCGCTCCCGGCGGCGCTCGGGAACCTCCTGCAGTGCGTGGCGGCGGAAGCTTCCAAGCAGCGCTCCCGGCGGCGCTCGGGAATCTCCTGCAGCCGCTACTCCAAGCAGGGTGGCAGATCTGCAGGCATCAGCCTGTCCCCAAGGAGGAGAAGTGGAGAACCTCCTGCGCTGCCGACTGCCGTCGTCTGGGCCAAGGTGAGCACATCTTCTGACAAATGCTAGTGGATGGCGACTGAAGAAACGCACACAAGTGCAGAGCCTTCAAAATCTCACTAGAAAGCTTGGGTGCGGCGTTGCCGCACCATGTCCGAGCCATCCAGTGGTGATTTTGTATGGGTTCAGAAGCTTTTGAAATTTACTGATGAGCTGGTGAACAAAATAGCAATATCTTTATGAGAATCTAAGCATCAGACTGGAGAACAGATGCAACAGAAGCGATGAAAAGCAAAGGTACTAATAATAACAATTTGTTATTTCAGTACAGATCCAATTTGTTGTTTCAGTACAGCCTGCAGGCATTTGAGATGTGAATCTTCACTTGCTTTTTTGCTGATGATACCTGTAGTGGATATTTATAAATTTACTGAGTTTAAAAGAAAAAAACAATGGATGCCGTAAGATACTAAGATATGATTTTGACGACCATACAAAAATTATAATGCTAACAGTATTAACAAGGAGATAATGTGTGCAGCATCTATGCCAATTTTGTAGCAATCTGAAGTCCAAAGAAGTTAGTGAGTCATCCCAAGATCATGCTAGATTTGATTATATGCATCAATAGAATAAAGGGAAGAGTTCGTATGTAAGTATAATACATACTGACCAATCGGTAATGCATATAAATTTAAACAGCAACAGTATAAAATAAAGATGTCTTAGCAAATCTAATGGATGCAATTCTATACGGTAAACAAAAGCAAAGACTCCCTGTTACACAAATAATATCATTTTTGCCTGAATGCTGCAAAGAGGTTGAGGACTTCCTGTATTTATGCAGCTCCTTGTATAGCCAGATATCAATGCATTGCAAGGCTCTGAGCCCCATGCTGGCATTCCTCTGAAAAGCTCAACAGATATATCCTGTCAGTTTAATAGGTTTGGAAAACACCTGAATGGTGATCAATTAGCCCCATGATTAATCATTTTCAAGCTCTTTTGCACTTGTTGATTAAAGAGGAAATTTTGTTGTGCTATGATATTTTGGTTGAAATGAGTTAGCACACCTTTTTTTTACGAACGTTAGCACACATTTATCCATTCCATATATACAAAGGTGCATCCAGGAATCTACAAAATCATGACCATTGTATAGAGCATCAGTAATAGGTTAATCAAACGACCAGCTTCTCCACTTCCTGACATTTCGAGTAAGATGTGCTTGGATATGATTGCTGACCTCCATTGTTCCCAAATCAAAAGCCTATGCATTCGCCAAAGCACTTTCATCCAGTTTTGAACCTCAAAAGTCTCAACGCTAAACTTGAATATAACTTTCAAAGTAATCTAGAGATTCAGTCAGAGTTCATATGTTTTATTGCCACTACAGTTGCACAACTAATCTGTACCTTAACTATCAGTGGCTGCAGCCCAGTGTTATCTGGGCATTTACTTTTTTTTGTACTAACAGCTAAACTTAAGATCCTTTTTTAGCTAGAAACTGATTGGTTAGAGTAGCAGAGGAGAACCGAACCTCGGGCGCCTCGGGCATCTTGGCAGCCTAGACGACGCCCGGGAAGAGCACGGCCTCCCGCTCCGCCGTGAAGCGCACAAGGCGACGCACCTCCTCCCTCCACGCTGCGGCCCGGCGCCAGCGGCTTGCCGCCAGGAGCGCCAGCGCCGGCACCACGACGCGCGCTAGGAACCCTAGGGCCGCCGCCGAGGATGACTCAGGCGGGCTGCGCCCCAGCGGCGGCGACGAGGAGCTTGCGACGGGCCGCAGAGACGCCGCCGGGCGGGGCCACGGCTCTGCCTACGGAGCCGAATCGCGCTGTCGGCCGCCACGCCGGGCCGCTCCTCCGCCCGCGCATTGGGGCGCAGAGCCGAGCCACGGCGCTTGCCGCCGCGCCGGGCCACTCATCCGCCCACGCGCTGGGCTGCGGCTCTGCCTGCGGAGCCAAATAGCTCTGCCGGCCGCCATGCCGGGCCGCAGAGGGCGCCAGCCGCAGGGACGCGCGCAGGGCGGGGGCACGAGGCTGCCGTGCGCTCCGCCACTGGGTATGGCGGCGGGCGGCCGAGGCGGCGGATCGCGAGAGGGGGAGGCCGAGGGTTATGGCGTCGGGCGGCCGAGGCGGAAGCGTAGGGTTCACGACCAATCGGGCATGCGGCTAAACGGGCGAGAGGCCCGACTCAGCCCGCTTCGGACGGTCGAGATCATTGGCTGTGAGGATCCGACAGTTAACGTGTTATGGGCGACGTGGATACTCCACCCGTTAATATTTGGGCCCCGATTTCGTCTATAGAAGATTCCGTTGCTCCGCGACAACGATCTTGCCAGACATACGTTGGTGACTGTAGTTTTGCTTTGAGGTTGCAGATTGACACACATTGTTGTAATTTGCTATTCTGAAAAACTTACTATTTCTAAATCTCCCCTTTGATTTGTGAGTTGGAATATATCAGTTGTTGCTCCTCCCTGTAATTTTGTGATTTTAATAGGATGGATATTCAGATTTTTTTTCCAGCTACCATTACATCTTATGATTTTGGTCATCCCGCCACATGCCATTGTTCCCTTCATCGACATCTTCACCGCGGTAGTTTCGTGTAGTTTTTTTTGTGAGGAGTTTCGTGTAGTTCAGTTTTGATTGTAGCGGCTAGCGAGCTAAGTGGGTCCACCCGTGGTATCCATCGGGGCAGCTGGGGCAAGCAGCTATTAAAAAATGGATGAACTGGTTCTCCTCCTGGGCATAAATGGATCGCTGGATCGGTACCGGTTCGATCCATGGTTGGACCACGCCCACCTTTACATACTTTCATTGTGGCCATGCAACATGCATGACTCTTGCATGTCCATAGTAGATCGACCAAGTAAAAAATACTTATACGATTGCCCTCCAGGTACTTTCATGCGCAGTGCACCGCGAGCGAACTGGAGCACAACGTGCTGCGTGGCACGGGGAAGCGAGCTACGGGGCCGGAGGGAGGGCTCGAGGTCGAGGCCGAGGCCGAGGAGGAAGAAGTCCCTGGCGAAGGCCCTGCCCTTGACATCGCGGGGGGTGGATAAGAAGACTCCAGCACTGGTAGAGGACGAAGGGGAGACATCGCGGGGGGTGGATAAGATGACTCCAGAGCTGGTAGAGGACAAAGGGGAGACGGTCGCGGAGAAGGTGGTGGTGCGGGAGGAGGGGAAGGGCGTGGATGAGAAGGCTCCAGAGGACGCGGACGCGGAGGCGGAGGCGGAAGGGGAGGGGAAGGGGAAGATCCCTGATTCGAAGACGCCCACGGAGATGCAACTGGAGGAACTGGAGACGTTTTTGTCCACCCTCGATTTTGACTCAGACATAGACTCAGAGACGTCGGGCGACATCTTGCCCCCTAGTGTCGGTGAGCTAAGCTTCGCTCAATCTCACCTGCCCACGCCCGAAGGAAGGAAAATTGGGTTTGCAGTGATGTGGACAAGGAAGGGAAACCCTGTACAACCTTGTAGTTGTAGGCGGCACATGCCCATCCATTACTACAGATCTAAAATTCCCATAGCGGCTGTAGAATACAAGGCTTGACATGGCACACTTACACAGTATATGATTTTGTTTTTGCAGGTGCAGAGTTCAGCAATGATGGAATTATCCCAGGGAAGGGGAAGGGGAAGGTGGAGGAGGGGAAGGGTGTGGATGAGAAGGCTCTAGAGGCGGAGGCGGAGGCGGAGGGGAATGGGAAGGGGAAAATCTCTTATTCGAAGATGCCTGCGCAGAAGAAACTGGAGGAATTGGAGGCACTTTTGTCCACCCTCAATTCGGACTCGGACACGGACTCGGAGACGTTGGACGACAACTTCTGCCCTAGTGTAGGTGAGCTAAGCTTCTCTCAATCTCACCTGCCCACGCCTGAAGGAAGGAAAATTGGGTTTGCAGTGATGTGGACAAGGAAGGGAAACCCTGTACAACCTTGTAGTTGTAGGCGGCACATGCCCATCCATTACTGCAGATCTGAAATTCCCATAGCGGCTGTAGAATACAAGACTTGACATGGCACGCTTACATAGTATATGATTTTGTTTTTGCAGGTGTAGAGTTGGGCAATGGTGGAGTTATCCTGGTGCTTTTTGAGACGCCATCTGGCTTTGCAATTTTCTCGTACGATGGTTTCCCTCTCCGCCTACCACGAGCAATTGAGGTGCCTTTATTTTACTCACGTGCTTGTTTGTTCTCGTCACATTTGTCCAATGGTGGAGCATGTGTTAAAATCTGAATGTTGTCCATTAGCAGATAAGACAATGAGTAATATGCAATGATGCATTTGTGCCTTGTTTGATTTGGGCTCGTCCTCAACTGCAAGATAATGCATCCTATAGGCTCCTAGGTGTAACCTTTCAGATTATGTAATAAATGCCTCCTATTGCCTTGAAAACATGTAGGAAGTAGCATACAAGTGTTTCAATCCCTGCAGAAGAACATGCATACTTTTTTTTTTGAAACTTACCGGGAGGGACAAAGTGTCCCTTCCTGAATTATATTGACCATGATGCCGGGCTGGCTGGTACAGTCAATGGAAGAGGGAGGGAAAGGGGGGGGGGCGCTTAAGGTAGTGAGGGGGCAATTACATAGCTTTGATACATTGCAAGGCCAAAGTTGTGCTTCAGTTTTGCAAGATGACACCCTCCTGCTTGTGCCAGCTGATGCATGGCTAATTTAAGGGAGAGAGATGCGTAGTGGACATGTTTGCATGCTGAGTTGCAGATGCAGCAGTGCTGGCGCGCATGAGAGCTAGACTTGGTTGGGCTTTTCAAAATTTTCATTTGGGGAAAGGGGGCCCTGAGCCAACTATGGCCGCAACATGGATCTGCCGCTGCATTCGTCATCGGCCTAATTTTTTTGTCATCTGTGTCATGCAGAATGTATGGGCAGACTTCATGACAGGTTCCTTGGCAGATAAGGTTAGTGTCCCTACCCATTCCTTCTGATTGATTATCGCCAACCAGTTTAAACTGAGCAGTGCCACACCATTCATGCTTGCTGCTGCGATATATTCTTTGTATCGAATGAAATATGAACTCATTTAGTCGTTAGCTCAGCTAGATTTGCATTCTTTTTGGGACAGAGGAAGTACTAACTTAACTCATTCGTAACACAACTTTTCACCCCATAAAGCTGTTTGGAAAGCATGCAGCATATGCTGTTACTGTACTTATGTGTGCAAAAAGTTCTTTTTTACAATGGGCGCTAAGATACATCAAATATCAATTGGTGCTGGTTCCTAAAAGCTCGCCAATTTAGGCATGAAACCGGATCGGATACGGACGGATATATATGGATACGGACGGATATAATTATTTGTTTTTCGGATTTGGTTCGGATACGGGTAGTGCCGAAATGCGCCGGATATTGATATATACCTCGTATGCATAATAATATCTAATTTTTAGTCTTCGGATATAGATACGGATCGGATATTAACTGTTCGGATTCAGATATCGGACGTACCATTTAGTCTCTGAACCTCTCGGGACGGATTATCCGGCGAATAATATCCATCCCGCTTTCATCCCTACTCACCATTGCTCGATAGGGATGATAAGTCCTGACATGTTGATAGTACTGCACCAAAGAAGCACTATGGTCCTTTTTTTCCAGACTACGTTTTGTTAGCTTAGCATACTACCTTACTTCATTAAATTACTCCATTAATAGTTGATAGTAAGCATACTACCTTACTGAGTTACACCGTAATAGTTGGGGATTTGAACAGGGACATTTTTACAATCGAGGCTTACATACCTATTAAATTACTCCCTTCCAGTCATGATTTGAAGACATGATACTTCATTAATTGTCTCTTTTACCCTTAACATGCTTGTGCTTGTTTATTTCCATACCAGTGTGCCTGGCTGGATGATTTTGGCTGGATGATTTTCAAATTTTTGAGGACAAGACCACTGCCATTCACCATTCTACTGGTGTTAACGAACGGCTTGCTATGATGATCGAGACTAACATTGTTCCTGGGCAGAAATTAGCTGTCGGAAAGCGCGAATATAAAGAAATTATTGAACATGAGTTGGTTAGTGTTAACTCTCTAGTTTGTTTATTCTGAACAGTTTTGAGTAGTTGAGTACCAATTTTGCTGTGGCTTACATTCAGAAAATAGAGTGCCTGTTTGATGAAATTGTCATGGAGCTGATGTGGGGCCTGAAGAATTACATGCGCCATTTAGTGCCTAAGGAGGATCGCCGACATATGAGTAAAGGGATGAAAATTGTCCTGGATCGTTATAAACTTGAAGTCGAACCAGAGATGGTGAGTTCATGACCTCCATCCCCATGTGCCCATTGCTTTCTGCTTTATTATTACTCGTTGCCGTGTATTATGCTTCTGTGCACCCAGAGCCCTAATTTTCAGTCACCAGAACATTTTATGCGAGATTTGTCTTTTTTGAGTTTTCCCCCTATTGGTGATGTAGAAATGCTTCTTATTATGTCTAGGTTAATGGGAAAATGGTTCAGATGACAGGCGTTGTGTATAATTGTGATCTTTGGGAGGACAAGTATTCTGAGCCCTTGCGAGCTGCTGGTAAGCACCTTAAAGAGATATCAAACATTAACACTAATGATTGGGATTTGTTTAAACTTGCGGTTGCTCTCAAGATAATATATTTTCCTGAGGAGCAACTTCCTGGCGATCCTCTTGAGGTAGATTATGTTACTTGACAAATATATTCCTGGCTTCTTCCTATGCATGCTTGTTATTCAAGTGACCAAAAGTGCATTTCATTCAGATTTTCTCCAAAACTGAGTATTCCAAGTTGTTGAAGGATGCACATAAGTATGGCGATAAACTATCAAAGCCCCATTGCAAGTTTAGATTTGAAGAACTGCTGAATGCTGGCCTCCTTAGGAAAAAGGTGCTTGGAGGCTTGGCCCATTGCGTGAATGAGGCAAGAAAAGCATATGAAGCTGGCCAAGGTTTGATGGGCAGCAGTTGACCTAGGAAGGCTCCTGAAGCTGGCTTTTGATGCCGACGGTCTGCATTATGGGTTTTTTTGTTTGTATATCTAAATATGGAACTTAAAAGAGTCGTCAAAGTCTAGGTCGTCTTATTTCAACTGAGATGAATCAGATTAGCATTGCTTAGTGATGTTGCCATGTCGGTAAGCCTATGTGTTGCCATTCCGTACTCATCAGTAGTGGACTGCTACTTGTCATCCTATGATACATATTAGTATACTTGCTACGCAGTGGTGTTAGCAATGTAGTGTCTAGTTAGCCATTTGTCTGCTTATTATCCGAGTGGGATATTACACTATGAGATGCTAATCGAGGGTAGGGGGCAAATCACAGTCGATCAGTGTTCAAAGTTTAGTACAATACATGCACCCGAGTTGCGCTTTGTTATGTACTAGCAAAATGCCCGTTGCTATAGATATAATCTAACTCGCATGTACCTTGCATAGAGCACCACATTGCCGGTCTCGTGTACCCTCTTGTCGGTTAATCTCTTAACCTCCTCATATTCCATTTACCATGTTTTTTTTAAATGTTGGCATTTCTTTTGAAAAGCTCTAAGAAATAGGGTGACTCCATATAACATGGGCTAAAAAGGTATGAAATCGATATCAGTCCATGCTATGCTCCGAATGTGTGAAATTATATTACCCTTGGGGACTGCAGTGTGGGACCGTTCGTTTCACCAGCAGAGTCCGAGTCCGATACGACTAGAAACCTAGGGCGCGCATTGCCGCACCTTCTTGGAGCTTGTTAGAATTTTGTGATGAAAGTCCAGGGAGAATTTTTTTTACTATCAACGGAGGGGAGGGATCCCCATCTGTTTATATTGGCCCAGGGAGAATATGATCATGATCTAATGTAGTTATTGGGAAACAAATGCAGATAATGCATTGAGAGTGAAGAGCATGGAGACAGATGTAGTATTTGGTCTTACACTCTTTACTTGAATTGACTTTGCAAATCAAATCAACTGAATGAAGAACAATACATTGCTTTGCTCTTAAATCAAATGTGGCCTCTCTTGAGTGTAACACCCCGAAATTTGACCCTGAGAATTTTCTCTAAATCCCTCTCTAATTCAAAATTTATTTTTGAAAACTTTGTTTGTTGGAGTGTACGTTATGAGCTCAACAAAATCCTACAAAATTCCAACTCCTTTTCTCACCAAGTGTCCCAATTATTCCCACCAAAACTCCCTTCAAATCCCTTGTCCAAATATTCAAATTCAATTCCCAAAATCCAAATAAAAAACAGAGAAACCCCTCTCTCTTTCCCTTGGGCCGCAGCCCACCTGCGGCCTCTCCTTCCCCTCAGCCTAGCCGGCCTGCCCCCTTTCCCCCTGGGCCGCCACCCCACCTTGCCTTCTCCCTGACCCAAGGCCACCAGCCACCCCTGCTCTCCTGGGCCGCGAAGGCCAAACGGCCCAAGCTGCACGCCCCATCTTCTACCTCCGCCCGACCAGGGGCCTGCACACTGCGGACGGCACCGCGCCTGGCTTCACTGCAACCCCCACCTTGGAGTCACCTCACCGCCCAACATCTTACATCCACCCCCTCCTTCTACTGTTACTAATGGCGCAAGTGGGTTGCTTTTGGTTAACCTAAACACTAACCCAATCTACCCAACCATCCTATTTTGGGTATTGGGTCAACCCAACCCAGGACAGCTTTGGGTTTTGGTGTCAAAGGTTGGCCCAATGAACAGATACAAGCAGTGTTATTCTTAACCTCAAGCATCGTTGTTCTTGAGTAAGATGAGCTCAAGACGGGCCTAGGTGGGGGTAGGTGAGCAGTGTGTACTCCAAGGTCACGAGCACAGAGATCAGGCAGATGCTAGAGCAAGCAGACTTTGCTGGCGAGGCGAGTTGACATCTCAAGCAAGCCCAAGCGTGCATGCCGCGCGTCAGGCACCGTTCCATTTGGTGGAGCGGATACGCGCCGCTATGCAACACAGTGCTATAGCTGGTTCTACGTCCTTGGATTAGTTCATCGGAGGGTCTGGAAGGTTCTCGCTACTGTAAGCTTATTTATTCCGCTGCGTTTACGCCAAACGAAATGTAGCCTCAGATAGATGGTTGGTTGCGAGGAGCAGAGAGCCTGCCACCCTGCCGACGCACCGGATTACCTATGGGGAGGCGCTGCCGAGCACGGCGGCGCCATGCATGGTCTAGCCGAGAGTGACCTGACACCTCCAGGTTTGCCGGTCTGCAAGGGCAACAGCGCCAGGCGAAGGTACAGTATAGCAGCGAGAGCCGGCAGCCGAGCACCCCATTGCGCTCTGGGTGGATTCTTTTCTTTTTGTTGGACGGCGGCGGCGCTGCCGATGCAGGGGCTGCGATGGGCGAATGGTGCAGGGGGCCGATAGAGGTGGCGGCAAAGGGGAGTTGGCCATCGGGCTAGGTTACCCACAAGACCGACGAGATATATCAGTTTGTGGCACCAAATTTTATTGGATTAGTCTGATAGTTATTTACAATCCCAATTTGTATTTGGGTAATGGATCACCGGGTTCGACCTAACAAAATATGCAACTCTAACTAGTTACGCACCGGTATTCTTCCATCGAGCCCCTTCCTTCTACTCACGCAGGAACACCAGGAAGCCGAGCATAATCGGTTCGGGAAAGCTCTGGCTCGAGCGTCCGACGCCAGCCGCGGATAGCGGACGATTCCGCGGTGCTACCAGGGGCTCCATCGTCAGGCCTTGGGCCGACCAACCACACAGACCGTCACAGCCAGACCCATTTACCATGAATTTCCATCCATCTCACGCGATGTCAGACAACTGCCTGCATTGATTCTCTTTACGATATTGCAAGTTAATAATGTTGCATGAGGTGATCTAAGATGCTTCATTAAGTGATTTTTCTTACCACATGGTTTATATTATGACATGTTGTTTTTGTCTGGAGTCGAAGGAACGCGATGAATTTTTAATTCAACTATTGATGTTGCGATAGTTAAATTTGAGTGTTGCATATACTAATTTTTCGATGTTGAATATTTTCAGTGTTATGTGAATTTTGCTATTGTTTTTTTTTTCATATTGTGTGAAATATAGAAACAATGTTGTGGTGGGATCTTTTCCTTCAATCCGATGGATGCGGTGATTTCTTAATGGGAAACGCTCTGGACAGGATGTCCAACGGAACCAAAATATCGGACGCCTTGCCCGCTATTCCACTGCCGCCGCACCACCTGGCTTCGTCCGCCGCACCTAGCCCGCTCCGCTGCCGCCGCGGCCTCCTGCTCCTCCGCCTCCGCCGCCGGTTGCCGTGACTGTCGGACACCGCCGCCGCGGCCTCCCGCTCCTCCGCCACCGTGCGCCCACGTGCCGCGGCCTCCTGCTCCTCCGCCTCCGCCACCGGCTGCCACGGCGAGCTGAGCATGTTGTAACTTGTTATTTTAGATGTTGTGATCTGCGACTTGAGATGTTGCATGAGATTTGTACGTTTTTATTCGATAAATTCGAATGTTGTGTATATTATTTTTAGATGTTACAAACATGCATTCCTAATGTTGTACGGATCTTGGCATTTGGTTTCAATGTTGCATGAAACATGAGTCGATGTTGTGGTGGAATTTTTCTCCTACGTTGGATGGGTTGCGGTGATTTTTTTCCAGACTAATCGTGCATGTTGCAGAGGTTTATTTTCAATATTTCGCAAGCTAATATTCGGTGCTGCAGATGTACATTTCAAATATTTCATAGACCGTCCGATGGAATTGGATCCATCGGACGTCCGGACGCTAGTAGCACCGTTTATATTATGATATGTTTAGGTAGTTAAATGGGATGTTTCGTAAAGCATACCATGTGCTGCGGTGGAATTTTTTTGTCTCGAGTCGGATGAACGCGATGAATTCTTAATCAAGTATTAATGTTGTGATAGCTGTATCGAGTGTTGCATACACTTTTTTTTATATTGAAAATATGTATTTTTCAATGTTGCACGAATCTTTACCATTGTTTTTCTATGTTGTGTAAAACATTAACCGATGTTGTGGTATGATTTTTTTTCTTGAAACGAAATGGCTACAATGATTTTTTAATTTAAGTATTGATGTTGCAAAAATTGATTTTCAGTGCTGTGCACGCTATTCTTCGATATTGAGAGAATATATGTTTTCAATGTTGGGGAGATCTCTGCACACCTCATTCACCGACAGAGGCTATGGGCCTAAGAGTGGACAGTGGGCCACGTGCTAAAGTTGACGGGATTTGATAGTTGCTGTCTAGTTACAGATAGAATTGTTTCGTTGAATTTAATCTTGATTAACGGCCATAATTTGACGACGGATGCGTCCGACGCCCGGACGTCCGAGGGCTAGCATCCCCGGTTACCGGTTCCGTCACCCCGGCCGCCTCTCACCACCCCCCTCGCCGGCCTATATAAGGCAGCCAGCGCGCTCTCCTCCTCGCGCCGAGCTCGCCAAGCCGCTCCCCTTCTCCGTCCGCGCTCCACCCCTCCAATTTCGCCGGTCTGTGTCCTCGGACCGACCGCGCGTGCGCTCACTGTTCTCCATCCTAGTCCAATTCCTTCGCCAGTAAGCACCGCAACACCTCCCTCTACCATCGCCCGTCCTCAGTTTCTATTTCGCTTGCTCGAGCCGAGCTCTCCGCGGAGCTCCCGGACAGCAACAATGGCCGCCCGTGGGCCTCCCTGCTCCGCTCACCTCCCCCTGCCCGAAACCGCGCGGACGGATTCCCCTCGCTCTCCTCTTCGCGCCGGTGCCCTCGTATTCGCGAAGGAAGGCAGAAACGTTCGTTCCGGCGAACTCCGGCGAACCCGGAACTGTTCCGGCGAGGAACAGTCGGACACCGGCCGTAGCTGCTCGCCCCGAGCCCCCTGCGCGCGTGGCCACCACGATGGCTGCATGGGCCGGCCTGTGGGCCGTTGTGCGTGCTGGGCCGAGTGAAAAAAAAGAAGAGAAAGAAAGAAAAGACTATTGGGCCAAGAAACCCCTCGCGGGCCAAGCAAGGCCGCGAGGAAGTGGGCCGTGCGCGCTGAGATTTGGCCCGCGGTGCATTTTCCTTTTTCTTTTCGATTTATGATTTTCTTTTCTAGAGAAATTCATATCTCGATCGTTTGAACTCCGATTTAGTCGATTCTCGCGCCTAGATTTTCCATAAATCGAGTTCTACACATCCGTGTACTTTCCACTACCATTTCACCACCTTCATGTGGGTTCGTTTAACGGGGCTACGCTCGACCTGTTAAACAAACCGTACGTGCAACCCCTTTTCCGGTAGGGCTAGCATGCCTTCCTCCCTATCGCAACAACGGGTGACTATCGGGCCACACTATTGCGATAGGTGGATAGAGCTGGGAACTTTTCCTTGATCGCGCTAGTGGTTAGCCGTCAGGCACCATAAACGCGATGAACGAAATGGTCTAGGCTCTTGACCGGAAAATCAAACCTGCTTATCCCATATCTGCTTCATTTCTGCTAACCCCATGTTAATCCGTCTCGCCCTTCACCCTTGTTGTCCGCAGGAACCTTTCCCATTGCCATAAAACCTCCTCGCTCCCTGTACCTTCGCCCTCGCTATGGCTGTCCGTACCCGCGGCCATGGCACCCCTCCCCCAACTTCTATCAAGCTCGACGGTGTGTTCGGCCCTCGGCTTAGCGCCTCACCGCGCAGCGCCGAACCGTGGAGCAACTTAGCCCACGGGAGCCAGAACCGCTGGTACAATCCTTCGAGAAACTCTTTGATCCTTCTCTCGACACAAAATCCTTGTTGAGCTCATATTGTGCCATGCTTGTTGTTTGCTCTGTTTATGCGCGTAGGTTATACCGGAAATTTTGGTTGGCACGCCCCTCACGAGGATGTTCGTGATGCTCGAAGAAAGCAACCGGTGCCTACAGCGGGTTCTGTACGAACACGCTACGTGGATGGCACACATCGCACCCATCAGTGGGAGTTAGAGCGTGTTTCGTGTTGACGGTCGTTATTTCACGGTTTCGACCGTCAGTTCCTCGGTGAATAAATGGGGTATACATAAAGTTCTGTGCATCATTTACCTAACACTTATGACTTCCATGAGTTTTGGTGCTTTTTAGTGTATCACAGGGAGATGCTCCAATTCCATGCAAAAGTATATCATATGAAGCAAGAGAGAATTCATGCACAAATGGCTTGATAATGAATTGCAAATGACATCACTATGAAGTATATCAAATGCCCACATGGACCAAATCATTGCAAAGATCTCATCGAGATAATCAAAATGGAGTTTTGGTTCACCCAATTTGGAGTCCGGATGCAAAAGTTATGGTCGTCGTAAGAATTGACAACGCATGGAAGAGATGGTCCATGGCCGCCCGACCATCTTATATGGTCGGCCGGCCATCCCCATGGTCGCCCGGCCACCACCCATGGCCGGCCGACCATCACCTTGGCTGCCCAGCCACTATGTAGGGTCGCCCGACCATCAAGAGGGATGATGGGCCAAACCTATAGGGTTGGCCGACCACCTCCAGGGTCGGCCGACCACTTCTAGGGTCGGCCGACCTCGCCCTTGGGTCGCCCGACCATCAAGAGGGACGGGCGGCCCACCAAGCAGCCCAGGCCCAGCAGGCATGGTCGCCCGACCGTAGCTCATGGCTGCCCGACCCTACCACATCACCAATCTTGGACCTGCATTCAAAGAAACACAAAACACGTCGAATACAACCGTTGGACCAGGTATCTAATGCATCCAAGTATCGGAAGGCCATCATACAAAGGATTGATGACGTCAGCAATCTGAGGGGAACAACATGCAGCCAATCAGGTGGCCGGCCGACCATTCACCATGGTCGGCCGACCCTGCGCCAACCTCGTTTTGCATGTATATCAACTTCTCCAACCACCAACCGACTTGGAGAAGCATTCTCAGTCGTCGGATGCACTAAGTCAGTAAATCATGCGGTCGGCCGACCATGTGACTTAACCGTTTTATATGCAAACCAACTTGGGCAACCACCAACCGACATCAGGAGTCAAGATCAGCCGTTGAATGGCCAAAGGCGGTTCATCGGATGGCCACCCGACCACCCCAAAGGGTCGGCCGACCTCCGTCAGGGTCAGCCGGCCACCGCCTTTGTCGGCCGACCACCGACATACACCCACAACCGACCTTGCCACTCCTATAAGCAGAGGGGCACTCCCCCACTCCAAAAATGTACCATTACCATGTGAAATCTCTCTCTTCCTCTCTAGGAGGCACCCCACAGGAGGTGCCTCCACTCTGAAAGTAGTGTTTGGTTAGGAGTTAGAGGTAGGGCTCCGTCGTTCCGAAGCCGTCTTCAGGAGTTCGGTATGAATTTCCCTCGTATCTTTACTTTCACTTAAGACTTGAGCTATTTAATGTATTTATCTTTCTTTACTTTTGCGAGCATTTACTTTACTCTGGCTTTCGGTATTATTCGTGTCTTAGCATAGTAATGTCTTTTAGACTATAGTTAGAGTTGCTCTGACAAGTAATGAATATTCAATTTGTCATGCTTATAGATTCCTCGTATGCTCTTTATAGCGCTTGACTATACGGTTGTGTATACTTCTATCTGGGATACGAGTAGAAATAGTGCATGTAAGCGTAGACGTGTTGTCTACAATTGCGGTTACCTTGGTTTCGCAAGTGATTAGACCCCACACAGTTTTGGGTAGTAGGTGTGCATGTAGACTAGGCGCACCCGGCTTTGGTAGGTCCTCCTGGTGACAGCGGGAGTGTACCCTGTATAGTCCACCCCCGTCATTCGAGTCGCTTGTAGCCGCATAGCTGAGTTACTGCGACACCCGCCTTTCTCGTCTGGGTTATCAGCACTCTGGTGCCCGGAAGTGTTTAGCAGGCTCGGTGGCGAAGTAAGTATCACAGGCAACTAGATAAGTCATTACCTCCGTCAGAGCAACATGTTGGTCTAGCTTAGTCTATTTGGTTCACCATAGTATAGAAAGTCCTCATCAGAAATCCAAGCTCTCACCTCGTTGTCATCCTAGCTTTACGTGCTTTTATGCCAACGGTGTTTGGCTTGTATCCCATGGTGCTTGGTGTCAATCGTTCTTAGCTATCGGTTGACGTGAATGAGTAGTAACAACTGAATGAATAATACTTTGATATATCTATCTCAATGCTTCCCTATGGATAAATACGATACCTTGGAATACTCCCGGGTGAAAAGCTACAGCGGTCTCCGTGCGCTTACGGAGTAAAATCCGATAGGCTAAGAGCCGCCAACATTCGGCAAGCGGGGGTGCGCCAGCATATCCGGGGGATGATGTACCCTCGTCCCTAGCCATGAGTGCCTCAACGAGACACAACAAATAACTAACAAGTCTACTAAAATCCCTACTTGATACATAAATTAACTGGTTTTTATACACACAACCCATTGCCCTATCAAATAATGGAACATGTATGTTTTGTTTGCTAAGAAAACTTGGTAGGGATAGCCACTTGAGCCTCTTTTAGATGTAGTGCGCCTAGGTGGATCGCTCACTTAATTTCATATACCTTAATCTTGTTGTGAAACTTGGGTTGGAAACGGGTTGGTGTGCGTTTGCGAAAAGACGGCCAAGCCACGTGATTGAAGAGTGGAGAGCCCGGGTACCGTTCTCACGGTTACACTGGGGTTGGGCCTCACTGAGAGGACCGAGCGGTGTTTAAGGAAGCTCTGCTCTTCTAAGGACTGAGTTAGAGTCTCATCTTGCCTAACTCTTTATCGTGCAACCACTCGATGTTGTATGCGGCGGCAACACTAGGCCGGAACCCGCAAGGAACAAGCCGATACCCGTAGGCTGGGAGCACCAGGGGGCTGGGAATGGTGGATGTCGTGTGTCTGCTGGCACTGAAGCGATGTCGCGTGTCTACTGGCACTGAGGCGACAGGGATCCCATTTCTCTCTCTTGGTTGAGGTCGGGGAATACTTGCGGGGTAGAGCCTTGAGCGGAAAGGGGATCATGACCCCGGACCAAACTTGTGGGTAAAGTATGCACTTCTGGCCAGAGTATAAACCTATCCGGATAGTCCGTTGTCTATTAGTATGGACGAGTTACGGCTTGGTTTCTACCACCAGTGTTTTACAAAATTGTGTGGGCTAGGCTGGGTGGAAAAATTGTGTGTTTTGGATGCTGCGGGACGTGGTCCCGTAGCGGTGGAGAAACCTGTGGTCTGCGTGCCATAAGCCACGATGGACCGGCAAGGTCCAGTGGCACCCTTTTTGGAAAAACGTATTTTCTAAATTAAAACTTGGACCGCTGAGCCTTGTGTATTAAATTGTTTTCTGGCAAATTATCCTGAGCTCCGGATATACCTTGCACATGTAGTGATAGCCGAAGGAAAGTGGACTTGCGGAGTACGTTTCGTACTCACTCTTGCTTTGTTGTTGGTTTACAGAGAAGACGAAGTCGTCGTGATCGTGAACGTGTAAGGGTTGTGGTCTATCCCCGACTGGTGAAGTGGGGAAGCTTGGGTCTACGTTTATGTTCCGCTGCTGTGTTTTTCGGCCTGCACCCCGTTTGGACTGTCCTGTTAGGGCGGATCTGTACTACTCTGATGTAAGAATGCGATTACCATAACCCTGAAAGTGGTAATAAAGCACATTTTAATCCATTAAAAATGTTCACAATGCACTTGAAATATACCCGAGGAATATTTCTATCTCGGATTGTACCGGTATAAATACTTAATGAACTGTCCTAATATGGGATCACACCATTTATCGAATTCTACTGTCCATAACTATGTTTAAGAAAAATCAACTAAATTGTTAGTACGGTCTTACATAAATACAGAACGGTGAGGAATGCAATTATAATACAATACCTCTGGCATCAGAACCAAGAGCGTCCTTTATCGTGAGAAAATGTGAAAATTCCAATCAGGCATGATGAATAAGAGCTGCGAATTTACTGTATTTTTTTTGTTGTCGTGTGCTATTCAATACTCCCTCCATTTTAAATTGTAAAAGTTTTTGTTTTTTTATTTATCTATATTTATTTCGATATTGATGAATATAGACATGTATTGAATACATGTACATCAAGAAATGAATCAACGAGTACACATAAATTGAATTGCCGCAACGCACGCATCGACGAGGCAGGCCAGGCGGGCGTCGGCGTCGAGGGGCTCTTCTCCCGTTGCGGAGAAACCGAGGGAAACCCGAAAGCTATAGCCGCCGCCGGATGAGCGGACGTGTCACGCCCGCCCGCCCGCCCCATGCGTGCCCTTGGGTCTGGGAAACTTGGAGCGACGTGGAACGCGTGTCCCGGCCTCCCGGGCCGTGCCTGTCACGTGTACACCGTGGGAGGTGTGTGCGCGCTCTCCGCTTCAGCATTTCCAGACACACCGTTGAACTAAACGGACAGAATTTCCAGATTCATCAAATCATAGTAGTAATAAGGATAAAAGCAAAGCTAAATTATCCAGCTTATTTTCACCAGCGTTTTTTGATTATTGCTTCTCCAGAGCACCCCTGTCCCGACGGACAATGTGGTCAAAATTAGTGGGGCATTAGAGTGTGCCTGGGTAGATAATGACCGTGGTTTGGATCTATCATCTCCTTTTTTGTGAGGTCAAACATAAACAATCCAAAAGTAGTTGACTTCTCACTAGCGTTTTCTTATTTTTTGCTTCCTCAAAGTAGTACTCCACCTGAACGGACAATTAATGGTCAAACGTAGCGGGCGAACATAATCCGAATTCATATATGCAATGACAGTGGTTTAGAAGTGGCCTCAGTTCTATGAGAAAGTGAAACACAAACACCACTACGGCCCTGTGTTTTCAAACGATGCTTTACAAAATATCATGGCATGTAATTGACTTGACAATATCATAATACTCCATTCGTATTTAGATATAAGTCGAGGTTGATTTTTTTTTCAAAACTTCGATCATTCGTTTTATTCAAAAAATTTGTATAAACATATAAAAAAATTAGCCATACTCAAACTCTCTACAATAATAAAACAAATTACAACAAAATAAGTAGAAATTATGAAAATGTTTGAATAAGATGAGCGATTGAAATTTTGAAAAATAATCAGTCACGACTTATATTTAAATACGGAGGAAGTACCTTGAAACCAAGGTACGGAAACAAGTGTTTGCTTCATTGCATTATGTGTAGGCTTGGGCGTTCGGTTCTCGGTTCAGTTTCGGTTCGGTTCCTCGGTTATTTGCGAATTTCGGTTCTTCAAAAACAAGAACCGAAATAGGGTCTTAGACAAACCAGAGCCGACCTTTTCGGTTCTCGGTTCCTTCGGTTCGGTTCCGGTTTCGAACCAAAGAAACCGAACTGACAAAGTGCCACGGCCATGGGGAGAGGGAGACTGACTGTCGTCGCTGCGTAGGGGGAGGCAGGTGCCGAGCGCCGTCGCCGCAGCGTGGGGGAGGAGGGCCGAGCGCCGCCGTCGCCGCCGCATAGGGGAGGCAGGGGCGGAGTGCCGCCGCCGCTGTGTGGGAGGAGGGTCGAGCGCCACCGTCGTCGCCGTGAGGTGGAGGCAGGGGTGGAGCGACGCTGCCGCTGCGCGGGAGGAGGGTTGAGCACCGCCGACGCCGCGCGGGAGGAAGGCCGAGAGAGCCAGCGGCCGGCACTGGGCGTGGGCGGCGGGCGGGCGACAAGCGAGGTCGGCTGGCGTGGACGGCGGAATCGGCGGGCGGGCGGCAGCCTGGGTAGGGAGGCCGGGAGCACCGAGGTTGGGAGTGGAGTCGGCGTGGCCGCGTGGGGGAGCCAAGGATGGAGGAATGCGGGGTTAGGTTAGGGTTTACCTATTGGGCTTTCTTGGGCTGGGCTACGCTCGTTTGTTGGGCCATAATGATTAGATTTTGGTTTTCTCGGTTTTTTCGGTTCTTTTGGATCTAGAACCGAAAATGCCTGGGTTCTTTGGGATCCGGAACCGAACTCAACTTTGGATTTTTTTGGTTCCGGTTTTTTCGGTTCGGTTCCTCGGTTCCGGTTCTTTTTGCCCACCCCTAATTATGTGTGCTGAACCAAAAACTTTGTCCACACCAAAGTTTTCATAAAAAATAATATCGTAGCATCAAAACCATGGTTTTCAGAACAGTTTTTTTTTTCAAAAAGAGCAACCAAACATGTGTCATCGAAACAATGGTTTTCAAAACATTTTTTTTTCAAAAAGAGCAACTAAATATCTTTTTGTCCAAATACTTCAGTGTTCAATACCATAATGTTTATTCAATACCATAATGTTATCTAAAAACTACAAATATACGGAGTACTACGCTTCCAAGCATGCCCTGCATGTTGATGGTCATTTCACTGCATCACTGAAAGAGGAAAAAGCCTTCCAAGCATGCCCTGCATGTTGATGGTCATTTCACTGCATCACTGAAAGAGGAAAAAGCCTTAACACGGGCAACTTTTAGATTTAAACCTCTAACTTGACTCGATTATACCTTGCCACACACATGTATATATGTATGTATGTATGTATGTATGTATGTATACGTGGCAACAAAAATCATGAATTCTCGCCAATAAGAACCAGTCAATTGGATTCTCCAGCAATTTGAAATTGAACCAAGAGACCATGGTTGGTCATCATTTGCAAAAAGGAAAAGAATCTTAAGAGAGGCATGAGCATACTGTTTTTCACTAAGGGCGACTATGGACTTTGCACGCGCTAATCACAAAAATAAGACCAAGTCTAGTAAACTGGATAAATGGTCGTGTATAATATAAAATGATACTGTAGCAGTACTATTTACAGAGAGAAAGGTAGTTAGAATAATAGATAAAAAGATGAGATAGGCTGGCGTCGGTCTAAGGAGGGCAAACAAGAAACCCCCGTTGCAGCGTCCGCCCCCGTTACGTTGAGAAAGAGGAAACCCCGTTGCCCCGTCCACGGCGCCCCCAAGGCCCCACGACCCCCACGGCCCACCCTGCCTCCATACATACGCCAGCCAGCCAGCGGGACACCCACTCGAACGCCCCTCCCTCCCTCCCTCCGCGGCTCCGCCTCGTTTCCATCGCCGCCACCCTCTCCTCCCCACCCTTCGCCGCCATGCAGAGCCTCCTCCTCCCCACCGCCGCCGCGGCGCCGGCGGCGGCGGCTCCGCGGGGCCGGCGGAGCCTCCCCGGGCGCGTCTCCGTCCGCGCCTCTGCGGCGGCGGCGGCGGCGGCGGGCCCGCGGCGGGAGACGGATCCCAAGAAGCGGGTTGTGATCACGGGGATGGGGCTGGTCTCCGTGTTCGGGAACGACGTCGACGCCTACTACGACCGCCTGCTCGCCGGGGAGAGCGGCGTCGGCCCCATCGACCGCTTCGACGCCTCCAAGTTTCCCACCCGCTTCGCCGGGCAGATCCGGGGCTTCTCCTCCGAGGGCTACATCGACGGCAAGAACGACCGACGACTCGACGACTGCCTCCGCTACTGCATCGTCAGCGGCAAGAAGGCGCTCGAGGCCGCCGGGATCGCCCACGGCTCCAAGCCCATGGAAAAGGTAGCTAAGCTGCTGCCACCGGGAATAACCTCGTCTCCTGATTCTTTTTGTTTAAAATGCCGCACCTTTACCCGGCGAGTAGAGTTATCAATGGGCGAATTGATCTTGGAGCTTTTGGTCAGATAAAAGTGTCCTGGAGTCGGACGCTTTGCACAGATCAGGGGACGTTGGCTGCTTTATTGCGCGATGGTGACCGCATTTTCATTCGTTTTTAGATTGAGATGTGATCTCCGGTGATACTGAGATTCGTGACCTTGACGGCCTAGTCACAGAGACGCCAAGCAGTGGTAGGACATGCCATCTTAGCTTGGCCTTTAGATATTAATAATGATCTCAATGACACAGATAGATTCGAATGGCAAGAAATAAAATGCGCATAACCTGGATTATCGATTGTATTTTCAAGTGGATTTGCCTCTTCTGCTCTTTGGTGCAGAACAGAGGACGAAGCTTTTTCTTAGTCATTGAAGCTCGCGAATATTAGTATTAGTGTTAGATGCTTTGAGCAAGTGTTCTGGATTTGCAGTGAGTAACGGGAATAATTTGTTTCAGCTGTAAATGGTAAGTAGTTGAATTCAATCATGCCCACAACTTAGGATCTCCTGAACAGGAGCATTACTTATTCTGGAAAGCGTGATGGCATACGAGTTTCTTGTCCCAGGATTTGTGCATATAGAATGTTCTCTATTTGAGTAGTTTTGTCTGAACTGGTTAAATCAGTACACCGGTTTGCTTTGCAATTGTGCTGGTTAGAGGCCAAAAGGTCTTAAGCTAGAAAAGTGTTTCACCTTCTTTATTTTTGGTGTATATCTGATAAAAAATCTGGTTGGGTGTCGGTCTTCTATGACATAGATAAAGGTGAGCTTTGATATCAGTCAAAACCAACTGCGCTGTACTGGAAAGTAATGCTTGCGAGAGTAACTTACCTTGGGTTGGTTCTTATTTTCAAGGTCTATAAATGGAAGGTCATGAGCATTATGACTTATGAGTCATGTCCCACTACAACGCTTTTTCAAACTACATTTAAACTTAGTTGGGCCCATGATGACATATAGGTAACTAGTTTGACTGTGAAATCTGGAGCAAAGGAGTACTTTAATTAAAAAGGATGATTTAGCACAGCAGGTTTAATCTCTAGCAACGCATGAGCCTTGCAAGAATCTGTTGTTACATTAGATGATCCCCTTGCGTTATGGTGATTTTTCTAGCAAAATAGCATTTCTTGACTAATCAAATTGTTTTCTGACACATCAAACTTCTTTGGTTCATACAGTGGTGATAGTAGTTTCATCTGCTGCTTTTAATTTTTTACTAGTGTTATAGGATTTGCTTCTCCATAATACTATATTTGGCAAAATGGATATTATTTGATGCTAATTGGTAAAACATTCTCTCTGGCAGATTGACAAGGCCCGGGCTGGTGTGCTTGTGGGCACTGGTATGGGTGGCCTCACGGTGTTTTCGGACGGTGTTCAAAATCTCATTGAGAAGGGATACAGAAAAATAACTCCTTTCTTCATCCCATATGCCATAACAAACATGGGTTCCGCCCTGCTTGGAATGGACATTGGGTTCATGGGTCCAAACTACTCCATCTCAACTGCCTGTGCTACCTCGAACTACTGCTTCTATGCTGCAGCAAACCATATTCGCAGAGGCGAAGCTGATATAATGTTAGCTGGTGGCACTGAAGCTGCAATTATTCCAATTGGTGTTGGTGGCTTTGTTGCATGTAGAGCACTATCACAGAGGAATGATGATCCTAAAACAGCATCCAGGCCTTGGGACAAGGCTCGTGATGGTTTTGTCATGGGTGAAGGAGCTGGAGTCCTGGTATGACCTATTAGCATTATCTGATATTTTGTGAATCCTATGAACTGGAAAATTAATTATACTTTGTCAGCTATCTGTTTCAATGTGCCCTGGGTCTATCCCTAGCTGCTCCAATCCATCGGTTGTGATTGATGTTTTCTATATTCAATTAATCAGACATCTTCTGCCATGTCCATCCTTATGGCATGGTGCAAAGATGTTTCATGGTTGTCCGTCTCTTTTACATGGAAATACACTTTATAATCACTGATATTCTCATTCCTTTTTCTTTCATTTTGAAAAAGGTCATGGAGAGCCTAGAGCATGCAATGAAACGTGATGCACCAATTATTGCGGAGTATTTAGGAGGTGCTGTGAACTGTGATGCTTATCATATGACTGACCCAAGATCCGATGGTCTTGGTGTTTCATCATGCATCAAGCAAAGTCTCGAAGATGCTGGTGTGGCACCTGAGGAGGTAATACCATAATACGAATTTTTAATCCGTATAATTACACTCCAGCTCATATTTGTTCCATTGTACATAAACTTTTCTGTTCTCTTGTGCGGCGGTTTGTGATTCATAAATAATGATCCACAGTAGTGGTTTGGTTATTTTTAGATTAGGGCTGCTGCCTTTTTTTTGGTTCAGGGCCTGTTTGGTTGGTAGCCACACATTGCCATAACTAGCCTTAGGCGAAGTGTGACAGCAACAAAAACTGTTAGTGACCACATTTGTGGCAAAGTTTGGCAAAAAAGACGAGTCTGTAACGTGGGGCAGGGGGCTTAAGAATGTCTGGTTTCATCGATCTGGCGTGTAACAATACACTGTAAACGCCAATCCCTGTGGACCCTGTCACAGTTTACATTTTTACTTGAGAAGGTGGTTTTGACTTTGTGAATCCTTAGAAGAAATGTGAGTGGATGGGGGCATTAACAAACTGTTTGCAGGTCAACTATATTAATGCTCATGCGACTTCCACCCTTGCTGGTGATCTCGCTGAGGTGAACGCTATCAAGCAAGTCTTTAAGGACCCATCTGGGATCAAAATAAATGCAACCAAGGTACTACATCTTATCTGTTTTATACTTTTATTTCATATATTGATTCATTGCCCTTCCTGATGTCTGATGTGATCTTCCATTTCCAGTCCATGATAGGACATTGCCTTGGTGCCGCAGGCGGTTTAGAAGCCATTGCTACTGTTAAAGCGATAACTACCGGATGGGTGCATCCAAGCATAAACCAATTTGTAAGTATTAGTTTACAACGACACAGAAAATTTAGCTAGTTGACTGGTAGAATCTGAGCGGTGCATTGCCACTAAAAAAACTGAGCTATTTTCTCTTTTTGTTGCAGAACCCAGAGGAAGCGGTTGAATTTGATACAGTACCTAATGTAAAAAAGCAGCATGAAGTGAATGTTGGTGGGTATCAATTTCAACGCACTTTGATCCCCTCCCTATCAAAATTTCCAGTCATACTTATTTGTTGTTATAACATGCAGGTATCTCAAATTCCTTCGGATTTGGCGGTCACAATTCAGTGGTAGTATTTGCACCATTTAAGCCATAAGGTGTTCTTTGCCGCACAAATCTTTGCGAGACAACAAAAATCTTTACTAGGAATTTCTGCCTTCATTTTTATCTGATTGCTTTGGGGGAAACAACTTCAGATTTGATAGCCAGCAACGTTACAAATGAACTGAATGCTGAGATACATTGTGTTTTAGATGGCTCCATGTTCAGTTAGATTGAGAGCGGCTGTATTACATTGTTTTGAATCATTGTAATTGGTTGTACCTTTTTTCATGTAATGGAAGAGGTGTCCCTTAGCACATTTGGACCTTCTAGTTGAATACAATACAAATGTATCGAGGGCTGGGGTTGTGTCCGTACTACTGGATCTGGACTGTTATATACGATCTTTCCTTTTTTTTTCGTCATTGAACCCTGGGAAATGGATGAGGTCAGAAGGTCTCCTCAAATAGCTAATTGTGAGCTAAATGGAGATATAGTAGCAAATAGCCGCTAAATTGTATGTATGTAGCTAGATAGCTAGATTATCCTCAAACAGCTATATCTGGAGATAGCGGTTTCAATAGTGGGAGATTTAAAACCCTGATAATGGAAAGGTCATGCTCTACGTACATGTCAAGATCTATTAGAAAAACATGACATAGAAGGACTCTCCTCTCGGACTTGCACAAACCAGACCATCCGTTCTTGGACAGAGTAAGCCGAAACTGCTTCAACTAGTTTCTAATTCCAGGTCGTCCGGTCTTGGACTAATGCCAATTCTAGTCGCAAACAATATGTCTCCTAATTCAGTAATTCTGATGCCAATTTTTCTAAATATATCCTAAGATATCTCAACCATCACTGTTCGCCGTATTAGGTGATGCAGGAAGTTCAGAATGCAAGATGCAGCAACTAAACCCTCCAATATAAAATGCACAGCAACTGCATAGCCAGTGTTCAGCATCAATTTGCTCTAGACTTGAACGATGACAACGAGAAGAACGATCGATGCACTGCAATCACAAGAACAAAGAAGCCACGATTGGGTCAGCGAAACAAGCCACGTCCGTAAGATGGACGCATGCCAAATTGGTGACAGTAGAAACCTCTTGGTGATTTGGCGTGCAGGACAGGTTCCTTCAGTTCAGAATTTGCAGGGGCAGATGGCACAAAGCTCTGCAAGGACCGAACTGCACACATGACAATTCGCAATACATAAGCTTTGTGGGCAACCAAAGATGAGATTTCAAATTATCAAAAAACTGTCTCTTATGTTTATCCTTACTATCTTACTCAGACAACCAGCATCTGAATTCTGAATCAAACATGCACAATGCCACATATGATATGCTTCTACGACTACCGGAGAGGGTAGAAGAATTACCGCGCGGGGAGATGACATAGCCTTTATCCAGATCATCTGAGGAGTCCAATCTCAACTTGACCGAACCGCCTGCCGGGCACCCTCCGGTGACGCTGCTGCCATCGTCACCAGCCGCCGGAGCAGCCGGCGCCACAGAGTGCGAGGCGCGCTCGACAGCCGGCGCCGCCTCGCTGTTCTTGCCGATTCTCTTGCCGAAGGTCAGCAGCCGCTTGAGCCCGTTCACCGCGTCCCTCGGCGACTGCATGGTGATGGACGCGGCGGTACTACCGCTGCTTCTCGGGATTGGTAGGCTCTTCTCCGCACCCTCCACTTCCGTGTTCTTCCTCGGCCGTGGTGGTGAAGCCTCGGGCTCCGGCGACTGCTCGGTGGCGCTGGGGAGCGGGGAGCCGGTGGCCGATGCGTCGAGCTCTGATCTAGGGGAGAACGACGACTGAACGTTCGAGTACAGAGATTCGGAGCTCTCCTTCCGGGACTCTTCTTCTGAGTCGCCTGTCGGGGTTTCTCCGGCTACTACAACGTCGTTGCTGCCGGTCGATTCCACGGTGTCCTCGCCATTGCCGCCGCCGCCGTCGTTGTCAGATCGCGGTTCAGCACCTGGACACGTCCCGAGAGTGAGACCAGCCGATGCCTGAGGAGGCCTCGGAGTTTGCTCACCACTGGTATCCTTCTTGATGTACACGTAGCTCGGCTCGGTGTCGGAGTCGCCGGTGATGTCTACACTGCCGACCTTATCTGACGATTGATGATACTCGCGGTTGCTTTTGCTGTCAGCATTTCCACCACCGGCCGCCTGATCGCTGCCGTCAGGTTCATCCCTCGGAGCCGCCACCATCACAAGAGGTGGTGGTGGCGCGGGCTCGACGCCATTGCCAGATCGCCGAGCATAAAACGGCGGCTCGGGAGCGACGGCGGATGCCTTCTTGAGACCGGCGAGGACAGACTGCTCACTGGGACAGGAACTGCTCTGCGTCACGGCCGTCACGGCTACGCGCGGCGACGGCGCCGGCTCCTTGAGGTTGCTGAGACCGTCATAGCTCGATCGAGGGACCTGGAACCGCGGCGGCCTGGGGCTGTCCCTGACAGTAGTGACGGAGGAGCAGCCGCGGTCCCCGAACAGGCTCCTGCTCCGTGACATCATCGTCCTCGGCCTAGGCGTCGCCGGTGACGTGGCGGGCGGCGGCGGCGGTAGCCTGTTCTCTTTACGTGGCGTGGCGGGTGGCTGCGGCTGCTCCCGGTGCAGGTGCGAGGGACGCCGCCTGGGGTCGGGGGTGGACAGCCTCGGGCTGGCGGTCGCCGGCGACGACGGCACGCGCACGCCGGTCCGTGGCCGCGCGAGCTTCGCGGCCGGGTTGTTGCACCTTAGCGTGACAGGGGCAGCCGGTTTCGCTTTCACCACCAAGTTCCCAGGCTTCTGCACCTTAACTTGATCCTGCAAAAATTTGTGTAGGTAGCAAAATTTTTTTAGCACTCGATCAACACTTCAACGGAAACTACCTTTTCGAGAGCTCAAATGAATCTGCGAGTAATTGCCGAAATAAACAAATGAAGCAACTGTTTGCTAATTAGTTTTCACTGGATAGTCATAGATCAACTAATAAAAGATGTAGATGAATGCCCCTCACGCAAAAGCGTTGTGTAATACGATAGCTCAACTAAACAAGGGATCACAAGAAAGGCACAAAAGTATGCCTACACGAGGGGTTAACAAGCAGCAGAAACCGTGATAGTTGTTGATTGCGTCTTCCAAAAAGAAAAAAAAGAAGAAATATTCTGGAGCAGAAACTAACTTAATGCCTTGAACAGTAGAACGTCCTACATATTCATTCTGTGGCGGAACATGAAAAAGGAAAAAAAATGAGGGAGAAGAAGTTTTCATTTGATGAACCAGAACAAAAACTCACAAAAAAAATGCAATCATACATCGTTGGAAAAAACAAACAATTCTATGCCATATCATCTGCAACCGCAAGGAAGGAAGCGAATGGAGGCGGCGCTGGGGACACGCATGGGCTGGGTGTTTACCTCTCTCGCAAAGCTGGCGGCCGCAAGCTCGCCGCCGCCGCGCCGGCCGCGCGAGCCGTCGAGGCGCGCCCAGAGCTCCTGCATCTCAGCCTCCTTGCGCTCCATGCGCGCGCGCCACTCCTGGCGCAGCCGCTCGTCCCTCCTCCGCACGTACTCCTCGTACCTCCGCCCCCTCTCGGCCGCGGCGTCCCCGTCGCCGCCGCGCTCGGGGACCTCGTCGCCCACGCCGTGCGCCATCCTCTCGGCGAGCCGGCGCTTGTACCCCGCGAAGTCCCGCTCCAGCTCGGCCGCCTTCGCCCACAGGTGCTCCGTGCTCTCGCTCGCGCGCTGCATGGCCGTCGCTCCTGCCGGCGCCCGCGACGACGACGACGACATGGTCGTCGACTCACCGCCGCCCTTGGTGCGATGGCGTCGGGCGCGTTTGCTTTTGTTCGCGTCGATGGTGAGCTAGGCCAGGCGCCAGAAGGGCTCGCTCGGGGCGACGTGATCTGTCGTGATGGATGGAGTGGGCTTTGTGCTTGGAGTTGGACGCGGTCGTGGGCGCGGCACGGTTGGCGCGGCACGGCAGCGCCGGGCGGGATAGGACGAGCGCCTCTTGGTCGACGTGTGGCGCGCGCGCGGGGTCGGTCGGCAGTTCCGCTTGGTGGGCCGATTGCGTAGGTGCCGAGTAGATGGGCCGAAGCTGCCTGGTGTGATTTGGGTTTCTATGACTGACACTGTTCGGCACTGTTACGAATGAAGTTTGAAATGAGAGATGAGAAAGCTACTGAAGATATTAGGGGCCGTTTGGCAGGGCTCTGCTCTGTAATTCCAAGGATCTATTTAGGGTATAGATGGCCAGATGGGCCGTGCCCAATGGACCGGCACGGCCCGAAGGTGTGCCGTGCTTGGGCCGAGGCCAAGGCACGCAGTGCCGGCCCGGCACAGCATGATTATGTTTTTTATTTTTTTTATAAATATCTGTATATAAAGAGACATTACTATAAAATTGTCACAAAACCAAATATGCTTGGCTAGTTAGAAGAGCTCGGCTAGGCGTTTCATCCATGAGGTGCGTGGTTCGAACCTGTTGCAGCACTTTTTTTGGCCATTTTCATCCATTTATTGCCTTGGACTCAAAGTGGCCTGTTAGGCCCGTCGTGCTCGTGGACCGGTCCGGCACGGTTAGCAGGCCGCCGTGCCGTGCCTAGGCCATGGTCGGGGCACGCAGTGCCGCTCGGCACGGCACGTTAGCAAGCCGTGCCTAGTGGGCCCGTGCCGGGCCGTGCCGTGTCGGCCCGTTGGCCATCTATAATTTAGGGCTGCCAAACGGCAAAAATGCAACCAGATTCAGGTGGAGAGCGGAGCAGAATCACTTCTCCGTTTACACTGCGAGCTGGGAGCTTAAAAAAAGCCTACTTCCACCTGCTCCTCATTCAATCGTCACGAGAATCGCTCAAGAATTACTTCTCATATGCTCCCCACCCTGCTCCCATCTGGAATCACGACGAATCACTCTTTCAAAGAATCAAGGAGTGGAGTGGAGTGAAGTGGTTTGGGAGCTCTGCCAAACGCATACTAACACGATTAGGCCCGCAAAGGGGGCGGATCGGGGCGCCCCTGGCTGCGCCCCAGTGCCCGGTTTGGGTAAAGGCAGGGTAAGGGTCGACCTGTTCATTAATTTCATCAGGTTAGCCGGTTAGGGTGAACCGCGGTGCATCACGGGTCGAACCTCCTGTCTGTCTGGCTGCTTGCTTGCTTGTAACTTGTAAGGATCGGAGGCTACGGAGGACTGAGCTGCGCCACCTCGCTCCTCGGCCACCTCAAGGATGCCAGCCAGAGAGGCCCAGATGCATGCCACCACGGCCTCCTAGGACTCCATCAGTGCTGCCGTGGTGCCGGCGTCGTCTTCTCCGCGGCCGTCCGCAGTCCGCTAGTTGGTGAGCAGGACTCGAGAATCCATGCATGAGGAAGCGAGGCGTCTTGCTTGATTCTTCCTGGAGTTTGTTGCTTGCTTGCTTGCTTCTTCTAATTAATGGATCACAAGTGTTATCAGTCTACGAACAAAGCAAGCACATATAACGCAGTGGGTTGGAAGCAGTGTCTCAGCCTCTGCCGGTTACGGGGCGCATGAAATCGTGGAGGCGCGGCGACGGAGCTGCTTGCCGGCCGGGATGATGTTCTAGGAGGCGGAGAGGGTGGTGAGTAATCCAAATCGAACGCGAGGCGGCTGGATGAGGTAGCAATGCAAGTTGGACATGCGATTGCGAGGCGATGGCAAGATGCATCCCTGATCATCTGCCAGGCGGAGAGATCACAGTGGGCGTTGCGAGGGGCGGGTTGACCCAAGGGTCGACGAGTAATGGACTCATGACCCTCTGATGAACCGTTTTGTTTCAGGGTCGACCTGCTCCGATCCGGCCTCAGATTTAAGGGGCGGAATGTGTTCAGAAAGGGGTCGACCCGATCCCATTGCAGGCCTAAACACGATCGCAAACTCTATGGGACGACCGGGCCGACCGGCCCACGGCGCCTGCCCCTCTCGTGGGCTGCCTCCTTCGGCCCAATTGTGCGACGGGGTGACTGGACCGCAACCCCTCCTAGGAAGACAGCACACGCCATTCTGATCCACAATGGCAACCAATCCAAAATCGATTGATAATGTAACAACTTGCACATCCACACTACTACAATTTGCTACAAACTTTAGAGTAGGGCGCAACAAAACTTGCTATAAATTTTTTTAGCAACTTCTTTTTTCAAATTTTACCAACATAACTTGACATAACTTGCTACATAAATATATAGGTTTCAAATCCCTCGGTAACTTTGGTAACTTCTTTTTTTTTTTGATAACTTGCTGCACAACAGGAGATGTAGATAGTTGCGCTACATAACTTGCTAACGAAGGCAAAATAGAGCACAACCAAACTTGTTAGGCTTTTCCAGTAACTTTTTTTTTCTGTTTTTTATCAGCATAACTTGCTATATATAAAACTTGCTTGAAACAAAGCGACAACACGAGTGTTGCAAGTTGCACGTCCATACCACACAGCTTGCTACAAAAGTTGGAATAAGACAAATCCAAGCTTGCTACAGATTTTTTCAGCAACTCGGAATTTTTTTCTACAGACATTGCACAACTTACTACATGGGAGAAAAATAATTTGCTGATTTTTTTAATCTTTGGTGTTTTTGCCTCGATCTGTGGAAGGTCTTGGGGGATCGGTGGTGAGGGGAGGCAGGAGCTGCGGTGGGAGGGAAGGGAGGAAGTCGGCGGAGGGGGTGGCGTGGCCGAGAGAGGAGGGAGGCGTAGTCAAGAGAGGTGGGGGAGGCGGTGGGGGGAGAGGGCGGCGTGGCTGGGGGAGGAGGGAGGCACAATCAAGAGAGGTAGGGAGAGACAGCGCAGTTCAAGGAGCTCGGGGGAGGTGCAGTCAGAGGTGCGACTGAAAGAGACAAAAACAGAGGGAAAGGGAGGACTCGGGCGTTAACCCGGTCCAAAATGCTCCACTTGACAATTAAGTTCAGTTCCTAATACTGTCGGACCTCGTCCAGACTGGTCCGCTAAATCAGCCCAGAATAGCACCGAGTCCTTTATCGGTTAGATTGCACACCACGCTAAACTAAACAAAATCAGCCAGAGAGTTCGTTGATAACTACTAGTTCAGAAGCTAAACAACATTTGGTTCTGTGATGCACGAAAACACCATTTGCCATGGTAGCATACAAGTTTGCACGGAATAGCAGGCATTCTGTGATGCACGATTGCAGCATATCGGTCCAGATGCCGAATAAACCAGACTTGAATCCCTACGGTAACCGTTTGAAAGGTACACAAAAATATCTGGTAATGACTAGCTTCGTACCACTAATAACATCATTAAACACCAGAAAGCTAAAAGTAACCAAACCAAATTCATCAATACATAAGTATAAGCTAGCAAAACTATGTCGCAGGAAACGATCAAGACATCAAGCCAGAGTTGATAGTAGTGTATCGGTGCCAGTTGTGATACAGAAGCCTCCACCACCAAATTGTCCCTGCAACACTTGCCCCAGTCCTTCCTGAAACAATGAACACACGGAAAAAAAAACAGTATCAGAACACAGCAGTACAGCACAGAAACACAACATTTGGTTGCAAAAATGACTTACCAGATCCGGTGATGTTCCGAGCTTATCGCCTGCTTGTCTTTCCAAGAGTGCGCTTCCCAGAGAACAGATGTTTTGGTTTCAAAGTGGGAATAACACGGTCAGCCTCTCCACGGCGAGCATCCTTGTTCCTCTTCTTAGTAGCATCCTTAGCCTTCTTGATTGCCTTCTTCTTCTGCTCAGAATCCTTGAATCCTTCTCCAGGAATGACCTCCTCAGGAGCTCGTGACTTCGATCTAGATCTAGACCTTAGTCGTAGTTTCTTGTTCGATTGCTGGCCATCTATCTCCATGTCATCTCCATCACCAGCAACTCGGCTCAGTGACCTCTCACGCTTGCGGCCTCTGGACCGACTGCGAGCTCTATCCATGGCTTGGCTAGGATCCACACCCATGGAAGAAAGATGCCTCCCCATCCTTTCAGCAGTGAATTTTCTATCTTTGTCAAACTTCCTAGGAACAATCGGACGGCTTTCTGCAGGTTCTCTTCTTCATTCTATGCTCTTGGATGAGTAGTGCCTTCTTTTTCCTAATCTGAGACAAAATCTCCTTCTGTTCCTGAGTCAATTCATGTCCATCAATCTCAAAAGCATCCTGTGCAGCCTGCTCTTCCAGACGAAGCCCCTCCTCTCTTTCCAACTCTTCACACCTTTCCAGGATATCCGGATCCAGGAAATCAGCAACATTATGACCATCCAGTATCTCAGGAAGAATATCTTCCTTCCATTCATCGCTGGCCAATATATAATGCTTCTTGAGACTTGCAGAATAGACCCCAGCACCTCCATTCTCGTTCTCAAGGTCCTTCTCAAGCTTCTTCTTTTCCTTTGAAGCAGCATTCGCCCTAGCTTCCAGAACAGCCTGAGGGATGCAAACAGGCCTCTCTTTGTTGTCACGAGGCTTTGGAACAGCAACATGAAACCTATTCAAGCAATCAACCATCTTCTTTGATTTCATCTTCACATCCACCCTCTGTTCAAGGAGTCGCTCGCATGCAGCATTTTTTACAGCAATTACACCATCATCTGTTAAAGTGCTCATAGTCAACAAAACACCCTCATCATTAGGATCACCAGCTTGGGTTATTGTCTTCATAGCCTCTTCCTTCATCTCCATAACCAGCTTCATGTCATCCTCAGAAAGCCCTTCTAGAGGCTGCAAGTCTGTCTTGTTGCACACAATGACCAGAGGCTTATTCATGAACAGAGACTTTATACTGTGGAAGAGCGCGGCCTGTTGGGCGATACTGTACCCACAGGATCCAGAAATGTCCAGAAAGAACAACACCGCAGCCCTCAAGTGTGCCAGAGCAGTGATGCTGCACATTTCTATGATGTTCCTATCCTCAAAAGGCCGATCAAGGATACCCGGTGTGTCTATAACTTGGTAGCGCAGATACTTGTAATCTGTATGACCAACAAACAGGGATTTTGTTGTAAAGGCATAGGGCTGGACGTCCACATCCGCCCTTGTAATCTTGTTCATGAAAGAACTCTTCCCCACATTTGGATAACCACAAATCAGCACGGTACGGGTGTTTGGGTCTATGGACGGCAGCCTGGCCATGTGCTGTCTGATCTGCTCTAAGTATGCCAAACTGGGACTGATCCTCTTCACAACAGTGCACATGCGACCTAGTGCAGCCACCTTCAGACACTTGCACCGGTAGAGGGAATCTCCATACTTGAGCAGCCTCAAGTAGTCCTTGGATATCTTTGCAATGATGTTCCTAGCCGTGTTGATCTGGCCCAAGGCAAGTTTGTAGTGATCCTTGTTGTACAGCACGTGGAGGAGATCACCGTAGAAAGGGTGGATGTCATCCAGTCGAGGAAACTCATCAATGATGGTCGATAGCTTTTCATAGAAGTTCTGCTGGGAATACCTAACCTTGCGCATATAAAACTGGCGGATGCGGGAGATAGCATATCCCTTGTGGACAACGGTCGGTGTCTGCCTTTGAGTGCGGGACAGGATTATGTCAATGAAGTCCTTCCCAGGAGGAACAACAGTAATCTTCTTGAAGTTGTACTGCACCATCTTGTGGATACAAAGCTTGACTACCTATAACTGTAAAACAAGAAACACGTGTGAGTGCTGCTATATAGCAGCATAGCAAGGAATAAGAAGTTCTGAAATGTGAAATGACATAACTGACAGAGAGCCTAGTTTTCAAATGATCAATCACAAATGATTAGTATGCATCTCAGCATAAATAGTAACAGATTTAAGTTGACAGCATAAAATCAGACCAACTTAAAAGACAAACCATTTCATATTAAACTTGGACATGCTGTTTACCCAGGGAGCAACTACAGCTTCAGAACACTGCATGGCAATGAATCAATTTAAATCACACGGCACCATGTTATGCCGCGCCGCAATAATGCTACCAGAAAAGCATAAGCAGACAAAAGTGGCATCAGCAACTGCTCTGGCAAGGCAGCACATATCCTATTGCACCACCTATTCAATGCATTCGAGAACACTGCAGCAGGCAAGCTCGATTTCTCATTTGAAGCTAAGACAAGAAGAAGCAAGATGGCCATAAGAGACTACAGTGTCTACAGGCACCCGTTGCATCGCTAACCAGAGAACAATAGTGATTGTCTGCACAAACAATCTGAACCTTAATTGTCGCATACAATCTGCACCTTAATCCTCGCATGTCACATCTAAGCACCAGCCGCCAGTGAGTTGGTCGGTGAAGCATCCATCCATAGAACACACGACGGAACGATCTCTCACGAAACCATGAAAACCCACATCTAATCCTCAACAAAATTCTAGCGGGCAAAGCATGAAGAAGCGCACGCAGAAGAAGTAGAGAGAAGGCATGCAGGCACAGGGCAGCGCTGCTCACCTTGGGGGATGCGGCCGGTCGAAGGAAGAGGGCCGACTTGCAGTCGGCGGGCGGGAGAGGTAGGTGCTGCTGGTTGAGGGAGCGAGGGAGGCGGCGCGGGCGTCCCCCTCTGGCGGCGGACGGGGAGAAGGGAGAGGCTAGGGCGCGTTTCTCAGAGGATCTTAATAGCCTAGGCGTTAACGGGCTGGGCTTTGTTCGGCATATTTAGACATTCTCCGTAATGGGCCGCACGGCCCACTTGTCGCTCTAATCTGACTTGTGTTGGTGGAACTGTATTCAGATCACGCCTTCGGCTGCCAAGCGAGCCCATGTTGTGGCCGGGCAAAATTTTAGCCATTAACTGACCTGTTTGGTAAGGCTTCTCGTGAGTCTTTAGCTCTACGTGGTTTTAAGTAAAACTCTGCCAAATGTTTTTTTGAAAAACGGTTTTCTCCAGTGAAACTCCTGAGAGCCGAAACCATTTTTATACTAGAAGGGAGAAGCTCTTAAAACGTAGCTTCTCCGGCTTCTTTGATGAAGCCTTTTTCCAAGAAACCCTACCAAATGGGCTCTTAACTTTATACCAAAATTTATATAAACATTATGATTTTTCATTCACATAGTTTATTTTGATGCAAATAAAGTATACGAAACGAAAAATCGTGTTGTTTCGATAAATTTTAGTTTGAAGTCGACATGGTGCGGTCAAAATCTAGCCTCTCCACCAGGGGCCTTGAACCAGATAGACCCAAATTTTCCTAGAAACGGAGGTTTGCATCGCGTTGCTTGCTTCGTCGCGTTTGGTCCTCCGCAAAATACAGTAGTAGGCAAAGTGTTCATAGTCTTTGTACTGATCAGTTTTCTACCAGGGCAACGGCGTCCACACGCCGGCTCTGAGAAGGAGATGGCACGCATAGGAGTAGTATATTTATTTATGTGGGACGCTGCCTTTAACCACCACTCACTAGAGTATTCGCTTGTAAACTAGTGAAGCGGAGACGGGAGGACGGACGGTGTGGGCGACCACCGACCAAACAACCCCACCACAAGCCCACGACGAGGCACACCGCACACACACATATACTGCTACTAAGCCGTACGAGAGCTGAGAGCCACAAGCTAGAGCACGCACGTACGGCGGCACAGGTCGGCCATACATGCTGGGCGGTTGATCTACCGATTGTTCGCATTATTGGCAACTACACTGGCACTCACGGGCCAGGGCCAAGGACAAGCGGCCGGACGAGACAGCCGAGCCAAGCCAAGCCAAGCCGCAGCAGAGACTCCGCCGACGGCCACATTAGGTTTCTTGGCATCTTTCACGCGGGGCGCTTGCGGCAGCATAAGGCTGAGTCCAGAGATGCTCTCAAATTAGGGGTTTCACGTTCTAGATATGAGTAAAGGTAGTTAGAATAGTGGATAGGAGATGAAAGATGGAGACTTCTCTAGACTGAGCCTGATAGTTCATTCACGGGGCGTGGCGGAGCCGGAAGACGCCACCAAAATACCGAATTTTGTACCGCAGACGGAGCGCAGAACAAGAGAGTTTAAGGCTAAGTCCGGCGGAAAGGATCATCCCACTTTCTAAATTTAAACTTCGCTCGTATACAGTGCTGTTGCTGCATTTTAGTCCGTCCTTTGATCACCCTCCTTTGATCACCCTGTTAGATACAGCCTAACAGACAGTGCCTGGCAACCATGGGTAACAGATGCATGTGGGCTGGCTTCATGTTTGCTCAGCGGCGGCGGCGGCGGCAGCACAACACATACACACACAGCAAAAGTGTCTCTGTTCTGTTCCTGCCAGGTCGTCTCCGGCACCGATCATGATGTCTCCGGTGTTCTTACATCCGCAGACGGGAGGGAGCACGGCTGGGATCCGTCTTGAGCCTCGAGTCCGCGGCGGCTCATCTCTTCAACCACCACTGCCGCCACCTGTCGGCGTCGGCCGTCGGCGACCCGCCGTCCCAGCTCGCAGTCACAGGTGTGCCGAGCGAGCTCGGAGATCGCTGGACAATCGTCAGTCAGTCGGAGGGGACATGTGGCCCTTCGTGGCGGAGACGAGCAGTTAGTTTAATAATAAGTGCGCTGCTATATATGGAGTCGCCGCCGCCTTCTGGAAGCCTGCAAAGGTCGGTGGTAAAGGCGAGGCGCGCGAAAGCGAGCTCTCTGCTGCTGCCGCGGCTTGTCCTTGCCCGTCTCTCTAGATCGCCTCCTCTCAACTCATCATGGACAACGTCACGCTGACAGTACGTGCAGCGCTCAACCCCGGCACGCGCCACAGACCTTGTGAGCCAGCCAGGCAGCCAAGCAGGAACACACGGGACGGACGGGCATTATCTGATGATTTCGAGTTCAACCACCAAACGAGCAAGGGTGGGTGATCAAGAAACACCCCGCGGATGCGAGATCGTTTGTATATTTACATGTTGCTGCAGGGTTAGCTAGCTAGCAGTGAACACCTGCGAAATCCTCCCAGTAGCAAAGCGCCGATTTTTATTGCTCGCCTCTGTCCGGACGTTCAGAAGGCGGCCGCGACGGTGCCGCCGACCGCTCTGCCCCTGCGCCGCGGGCTCGCCGTCGGCGTCGGCGTCAGGCCGCCTCCCACGGCCTGATGATCCCACAGCTGCACGACGCAGCCGCCGAGCGCCGCCGTCGGGCTCCGGCGGTGCCGCCACCTCGCGTCCGCCGCCGCCACCGGGCTCAGGGGCGGAAGCGTCCTCACCACCGCCTTCTCCCACCCCAAGGGACCCGTCGTCGTCTCTGGAGCCCGCCGGTAGTACGCGCCGCCGTCGCGGACGCCTTCGCGTTCCTCCGCGTCGTCGTCGGCCTCCTCTTCCTCCTCGTCGCCCACGTCGCAGAAGCCGACGCACCCGGTGTCGCGGAAGTACGCCGTGTACCTCTCCTTGGGCGAGGGCGCCGTCGTCGGCGCCGCGGCCGGCCGCTCCTGCGAGCTGAAGGGATCCGGCCGTATACCCTCCGCCGCGGAGGTCGCCGGCTTCAGCTCCAAAGGCTTCGCGGCAACGACGGGAGCGGTTGTGGGCGCGGGGGAGCGCAGGTGCCAGAGGCCTGCGGCGGCGGCCGCGGCCAGGGCCGCGGCGAGGCAGGTCCAAGCGGCGGCGCCCGTGGCCGCGGGGGCCTCCTGGAAGGAGTAGTAGAGGCGGAAGGCGACGGCCTCCAGGGGGTGCTCGAGGAGCTCCATCGACCTCGCCGGCGGGACAAGCGATTCCAGGCGTAGCGGGGCGGGCTCCTTGGGTCGGTTGCTTTGGGCGCTTCGCTTCTTGGTTTGGTCAGTGAGGTACTCACTGAGGTGCGAGGGAGGTGGTATTTAATGGCGGAGAGGAGTGGAAGGGAGAGCTCATTGAATCTGGGCCGTTGGATGATGAGGTCGCCGCCAGGGGATCAAAACGGGAAGATGCTGGGTATCGGTCTATCGGAGGTAAGGTATGCTAGGCAGATGCTGCGACACCTGCCGGATTTGCATGCATATGGTCTTGAGAGAGATAAACATTGCTACATCTACCAAGAAATCACGTGGGACTATAGGGTTGCAGCTCTTTCGGAAGGATTCTACTTGTAGCGATTATATAGTTGAAAGTGATTTTCTAATGATTTTATAGGATAACAAATTTTCTAATTGTGTGTTTCTCTACGACAGAGCTCATCTTGAACTCAGCTTGAAAGGTGATATTGCCTATTGGGAGCTCTGGCAAACTACCCATGATTATGAAATAATCATGTAGAACAATTATCTATACTCGTTGAACAATTGTTTAGACGACTCAGGGGAAAAAAGTTTTATTGCGGCCCTCAAACCTATCTTCGACTCCATGATTTTCTTTGATGGCCTATGGATTTATGAAAAAAAAAACAATTACCCATACTACAAGAACAGCTATTCCTATTCCTAGGACAATTTTCTATAGCTATAACAATTTTGGTACCCGGCACCAAAAGCCGGTCCGATGGCTTTCGGCAAGTCGGTTGTGTTGTTGCGGTGAGGCGCGAACAAGGAGATGAATAGATGAGGCTCCAATATTGCATGGGGCTGCCGGCGGCGGCTACTGGCAAGTGACGGGGCAACTGGAACATGCGCGCACGCGCGGTTGGGTGGTTGGTAGTGATGCTACGTAAGTACCAGGCTTTTCCGGGCAGGTAATGCGTAATGGATTTGCCCTGCACGATTCTGATGGCGCTGGATGAAGCCGGCGTTGTACTTGTCGCCGTCCTGTCCGCCACGGCGCCAGATCGACTCGCCGCCTTGTAAGCCTGCCGGATTCCGGCAAACCTAGCCGGGGTTGATGTGGAAGATCGATGTAGATTTACGTATTGGTCAGAAACTTTACATATAGCCGAAGCCAATGCTGAATCAGAAACAGACGTCGTCCGTGTGGTTCAGAAGTCAGTGCCATATATATACTGCCGTATAAACAAAAACATCGTCCGCACCAACTATACATCTTCTCTCTTTCTGCAAGGGAAAAAACTGCATGTATGGATGGATGGTGGTGCATATACGTACAGAAATACAGTACCTACTTATTTATTTGGGTTCAATGAACTACATCATCTGAGACTGGCGGCCGCCGGTAGAAAGTAAAGAAAGGCAGTGGATCTGAAAGTGACCATCCAATTAGATAGACATGCTGCAAGCAGATTCAAGAAGAGGCTAGCTGGAGGATGGAACGGATCATTTTATCATCAGCTCTTCTTCGTATGTAGTACTAGTCCGGTACGGTTACAAATTACAACGACCATGGACGCACACGCACGCACGGCATGCTCAGGCTCGGCTCAGAGGCTCTGCAGGATCTTGAGCGTCTCGCCGATGTGCTTCTCGGGCTGGAACTGGTTGTTGTAGACGTACTGCACGACGCCCTGCTTGTCCAGCACGTAGGTCTGCCGCCCCGGCAGCGTCCCGAACAGGTCCGCGGGCACGCCCCACTCCTTGCGCACGCGGTTGCCCTCGTCGCTCAGCAGCGTGAACGGCAGCCGGTACTTCTGCGCGAACGCCTTGTGCGACGCCGCGTCGTCGCCGCTGATGCCGATCACCTCCGCCCCCGCCTTCTTGAACTTCTCGTACGAGTCCCGGAACGCGCACGCCTGCAAGCAATACATATATGGCATGGCAGATCCATTAATTAGTTATTAGGCATCTGCCTGCGCAATCAAGAAAAGAAAAGAAGCTGACCGACCTGTTTGGTGCATCCGGGCGTCTCGTCGGCGGGGTAGAAGTAGACCACCACGGGCTTGCCCTTGAACTTGTTCAGCGACACGGGACGGCCGTTCTGGTCCTTGAGGGTGAAGTTGGGCGGCACGCTGCCCTTGCTCACCTGCACCAAGCAAGCAAGCAAACCCCATTTCAGGGCCGCGGGGATGACGATGACGATGAGATGTAACTAATGAGCAGCTCCCAGTCCCAGCTACTATGATATGAAGCGGGCCACGTGCGTACCTTGCCGCAGACGATGCCCGTGGACGCGGCCGCGCGGCGCTGGCGGGGGGCCAGCGCGGCGGGTGCGGGCGCGCGGAGGCCGCGGAACGCGGCGGAGGCGGCGGAGGGCGCGCAGAGGAGCGCCGCCTGCGCGCGGCCCGCCGAGCCGCGGGACGACGCCCTGGGCGCCAGCGCCAGGGAAGGCTTGCAGCAGGCCGTGGACGGCGCGAATGCCATGGCGGATGGAGCTGCAGGTGAGGCCTAGCTCCTCCTGTTGCTGCAGCTCGCTGGCAATGGCCCGCTCCTTTCTCGTGCTCCTGCGACTGCTGGGAAGGGAAACATGCTGTGATGGTTGGCTGGTAGGGGATATCGGGATGAGGTGGGACGTGGTGGGGGAGGGAGGCGTTTCGTGTCGACGTGGCACGCCTTGCCGCCCTTAGCTGCTGCTGAACATTTGGCTTTGGGGTCCTCTTTCAGAAAATTGGTTCTTTTTATTCAGTAATTAGAATATTTTTTCCGTTGGGCTTTGTTGATTTGAAAATGTGCATGATATGTTAGTTTAGCATAAGCTGCGGATTACTTTTGCATGAATGTAGTCCTGACATTTTTATCAATTCATATTGACTACAAGGGAAAAGTACGGATATGTGCAAATTGTGAATACATCAAATCCGGGGGGGGGGGGGGGGGGGATGAAGGCTAACCCAATGGAAATACTTGGATGGTTTACCACAATTGCCTACCATAGAATATGAAAAACAAATACTTATCCCATGTTTAATGCATGTTCACCACTGTCCACACCATTAGTTCTATCTTCACATACATCAATATAGTCTAATTAATTTGACTTAGTTGCGCAAGGAATGTGCCAAAAGCAATCCAGTGGAGCCATCAAATTCTAATTACGATGCATGGTTTGAAAATTACAGCCTTGCATTCGTTGACATATCTGTTTAGCATCTCTTGGAAGCAACAGTGGTAGCGTGCGGCCACACAGAAAAGGAGCCATTCCAGCGAGATTGCTATTGTTAACTCCTGCACGTTCAATAATAAACATATCCGTTTGTTCTTAGGTTCAGGCTGAGGATGAGCTCGCCGATGCCAAATCTGAAACACCGGCGTACTGTAACTAAATCATGCCACTATACAGTACAACTAAAGCGTCCCGTAAAAAAATACAGACAAAAATACCTCAGGTGACCTCTGCTTCCCCCTCCTGAACTGTGAACAGATCACATGAGGTTAGAATAGCAATTAAAACAAGAATCTAATCAATCCAGTAAGCTAAACTTCGCAATGATCTGAATGATTACTCCACAGAACACCAAGAATAAGGGGCAGTAGATAGCCTCGAACCAGTTGGGGCAGCTTCGTCCTTGATAAATACAGCACGACAGCATGTCTGCAACTCCAAACTCTCCATGTACAGCCTCCAATCTGAGACAAGATACCAAACCAGCAAGAGCAGCAACAAAGCACAGTGCCGGGTTTCAACAACTGACAGTTTCTGTTTCTTTCAATTTTCATTTTCAGCAAAGCCAACGAAATCATTTACATCCTTTACCTCGTTGACTGCTTAACAAATGAATTAGATTTGAGGGATTGCTGTTTCCCACCTAACAACTTGGGCAAACAGCGGTCCCTGTTCTAGCATCAAGTTTGCTGTACACGCAAAAGAGATGCAGCATATAAAGAAAAGAAACAGTCCCCACCATTTACCATTCTGATAAAAATGACATGCTAAGAAATTTACAGCTGCTTTACCACCACATGCATCAACAATACCCTTCACATCTTAAGCCAATACAACGAAAACCTAGGCTCAAGCTCTCTTTTTTAAGCCACAGAACGGCAATTCCTAAAAAGAAGGTAACCAGAGTATTTACATCATGCGGAACACCTTCAAGCTGATAGCTGGTTCTGAGGAACTGTTACTTCAGTCGGAAATCACGTCTAAATGCTGTCAGATTTTGAGTGAACCTGTCACGGTTCTTAGGTTCCAAGTTCCTGTTGACATCCGTCATCAACTTATCGAAGCACTGTGAAAGGCGTTGTTGCTGGTCCACAGTCTGTAAGCAAAGATGCATTAGACCTTTTGCATAATCACCCATTTTGTCAAGCTATTAGGGGAATTCAAGAAAAACGAAAAGTTCCAACGAATCTCAGCCTTCATGAAAATTATCATAGCAAGTTAGCATTCTTCAGGTAACTCGATTCAAAACCATACAATGGAGACTGCTAAATGCTAATGGAGTGAAAGGTAATCCACCCGATTTCCTTTTATACAAACACATTGCTATATCATATCTGCCAAGGTGTTCTACAATGTTATATCACATCTGCCCAGTTTGCTTCACAGGAATAAATCAACGACTCAAGATTAAAAAAAATCAATTACATGTACCTTCCCACCAACTTCATGCTTTTACTAGATAGAAATCATGATTGCATCATTTGATTTCAATAGACTCGTTGCAACACTCAGAAGCTGCATCTAGCTTTGCTAATTCATTTTTTCTACAAGTATTATTTTGCAGGAGTAATGCAAGGGGAACAATCATCAAAGAGCTGCAGATCCAACAATTTGATTATCAAACCAAAAAAGTTCTAAAGTGTTGATGATATTTCACCCACTAGGCCATTACAGCTAATAAAGCCAATTAATGTCTCTAGAAATCACTCGGAAAACTCAAAACTCAGCTAAGAACCAGTAAACAAGAAATCTTGTCCACTTGGACTGCTTCAGAAACTCTCTGTAGTAGCATTGCCTCAGGTTCTCTGCTGCAACCACTATACACAGCTAAATTAAATCAAGTTCATCCAAACGAAGCAGTGGAGATCTGTGTTCCAATGTTACCATCTATCCGGTAAAGAAGTGTGGATATCAAAAGTCAATAGTTTACCACAAAATGGGTAGTGGAAAAGTACCACGGCAGTAATAAAGAAAATGCACTCCCTCCGGTAAAAAAAGATGCTTTGTTCTCCAAAAAAATGCTTCAGACAAGCTAACTACTAACTCCGTCCCATGAAGAGTGTCAATCTAGCATTTGGAAAATTTTCCCACAAAAAAGGCCAATCTAGCGTCATCAAATACACAAGAAATAAAACGAGGCGCACGCGTCAATTAACCTTAGCATTAATCTGTCCTAAAAAAGCTAGATTGGCACTCTTCATGGAACGGAGGTAGTAGTTGGTTATATGAAGCATCCTACTGTCAGAACGTCTTATTTTTCTGATTGCAGGTAGTAGCTCTCATGGTACAATAGTGACAAACAATTCTCATCAAGCAATGCAGAAAGACCGTTTATTCAGGATCTTTTAATTCCTTGCCTTGAATTTTTTTGAACAAAAAGAACACCGAGATGATGGCATGGTATAATGATTCAAAAAGAGAAGAAAATAATGTATTAAAGGCTGAAACGGAATGTGGAATTCAAGTAGGGGACTACTCTAACCTGTGATGCTAATATATGTGCTCTAAGGTCACTGAACATCTGCAGAAAAGAAAAAGAAATAAATTTAAATAATAAACAAGCTTAAAGGCATAAAGTGAGAAAACTAAGAGGTGCTATTATTGAAAAGACATAAAGGCACCTGTTCACTGGTCATTATAAGGCTCAATATCGGTCTACTCAGACTCCACTGGTTACCAGCATCCTCAAAGAGAATGATCTCAAAAAGAGTCTTCAGTATCTATAGAAGAACAACAAAAGGCGTATTAGTCCCAAGTAAGTTAAGTATCTATCACAAATGAAACATTATTTGCTGAGAAACCTGAGGAAACAAATTGGGGAACTCTCCAATATGTCGTGCAAGATTTACTGAAGCTGGTGATGGAGGTGCATCACCAGCTGTAATGTTGTTAAAGTAAAAGGCTGCCAGGCTGTCAATAGCAGAAGCACACTGCCAAAAGGGGAAACATGACAGATCAGGCAAAAAATGTAATAGATAATACAGTTCCACCCTATGTGTATACTATCAATTTTACTAAACAAATATAATAGGATAGAGCTCCATGATGGAATATTTGAGGCCGACCTGTGTTGATATCCCTGAATCTAGACCTTTTAAGCCAGATTCAAGTGAGCTGACAATATGTACAAATGTGCTCGTGTCCAAATTGAGAACAAACTTGATATGGTTGTTGAACAGAACTTCTATATATCCAAAGTACGCTTTCGACAGCTGAAAGACAATAGCTCATTCTCAATATGGCCACATGAAACGGAATAAATTCAAGTGTTAAGATGAACAAAGAGGTATGGGTTGACACGAGATACGAATCACATCATCCAGATTGCATGTTACTATGTGAACAACCAATCTGAATTCAGAAGCATACAACTAAGACCAAGCAGAAATTATACAGCATTGTGCCATATGTGCAACATAAATAAACACATTCTTTAAAGAACTTGAGCTATCAATCTATCATAATTAGAACACTGAAAAATACAAAGAAATACACACATAGGTACTGCTTACTACTCTGATTGTTGTTTAATGTTTCAAGAACCAGAGTGACAGACATACTGTCCTGATACATGGCCCCCGTGAGCAAAAACATTAAGATAATTAAGAGCAGAACAAATTGACCATTTCTGATTAATGAACATTATTTCGGGTAAACTGATTTTCATTCCATGTTGTATGTGATGTGAGAACTGAGAACTTTGCTGGATCGAACTTTGCACTAGCATTAAGGCATAAATTAAAATAGAATTGATATGAATACCTTTCTGAATGCCAATATATCAGATAATGGAACTGAAAGGGTCATCTTTAGAGATATATCTAGAGCATCTGCAAGTGCTCTATCACCATAAAGCTCAAATACACCAAAATTGGACATAGTTCCCACACAAAGCTGCAAGTCCCAGAAAACAAATTGCTTTGAGAAGCAGTAAAAAAGAACAGAACGTTATCAGCAAGAAGCTTACAGAGTTTTATGCCCACAAGAAATAAAATATATGGTACAATTGCTTTGAGAAAACATGACAGTTGAATCATAAAAATGCGAAAAACTAAGAATCAAGTGATAGTCAACATTTCTTTACAAGATAAAGACAAAGCAAGATCCCAGGGCAACAAATTCTCTACAAACCATCCAAGAACTGGTGGTTACCATAATTTACAGGAGTAACTGTAAAACAGTATCTTAAATTCTTTGGAATCTGTTGTAACTTGTAACAAGTAACTCGTTGCATAAGAAACCAAAAGCTATTTGCAAATTGATAGCACTGCTGGCAGGTTTGATCAGAAACCAGAGGAGCAGATATCTTCAAAGGTTTTCTAAATTATATTATGAACCCTAATGGAACAGCCACCAAGTTTCCAGTCCAAAATGATAATTCAGCAATAATATCCTTTTTTTTGTTTTGGTTGCACATAAGGTGAACCACATGCATGTGTCTATTTCTTTGATTCAATGCACGCATGATATGTTGACATACTAGAAATGTCAGACCAGAGTTTTCATGTTATGGCAGTTCCAGTTCTAGGCCAAGACCCACCAGCACAGAAAGACTGCACTAGAAGATATGTACTGCTAGTTTGTTAGGCGGTTTAGATCAAGTTTGTTTGTTCGTTAGGGTTACCAGTTAGTATTAGTGGCTATAATTACCCAGCCATATCATCAGTTGTAATCAAGCAAGAAGCCTAAAACACAGTCAGCCTCCAGAGGGAGGGCGACTAGCTGGTTCTTCCAGCTATTCCATAGCCCCAACTAAATCCATATTATTTAACTTAGGATAATGAACAATACAGTTCAACAATTAAGTGCCGCCGAGGTGCCTATGTTTGTGCTGGATCTGTTGGCATACTAGGTTGGGCCTTTGTGAGAAAAATTGAGATACGTGATCGGCTAGGTGTAGCTACAATTGAAGAAAAGAGATTGTTTGGACATGTCCAGTGGAGACTTCCAGAGGCACCAGTGCATAGAGGCATTATAAGACAGGACAATAATGTGAAGAGTGAAGAGAGTTAGGGGCCGGCCAAACTTGACATGGGAGGAGGCAATCAAAAGGGGCTTGAAGGGATGGGATATTCCAAAAGGGTTGTGTATGGATAGAAGTGCTTCAAAAGAAGCTATCCATGTGCCTGGACTGTGATTAGGCCTTACACCCTTTTTAGTTCCTTTAAAGCCCTTTTCATCTCCTTTCTCTTGCTTTCTCTTTGTTGGTGACTCTGGTTGGGTTTCAACTCTAGCCTACCCAACTTGCTTGGGATAAAAAGGCTTTGTTGTTATTGTTGATAATGAACAATAAATTGATTACAAGAAAGATTAGTATGAAAGACCCAGCCAATATTCATGCTATACATTCCTGTAAGGAAAAGGTATATATAACCCCCTGGAGTATCAAGGGGCGGACACATAACACCCTAAATTACAAAACCGGATATCGTACACGCTAAACTTTTCAAAACCGGACAAATAACTGCCTGGAGCGGCATTGGTGAGTGGTATTGCTGAGGTGGCATGCCAAGTAGGACAGATAAGCTACCTCATTGAACGGAATGAGATCCTCTAACGTTGCTCCCTGTCACTGACGCGTGGACCCAGGCCCCACATGTCAGTGACAGAACGTTACGGGAAGTAACGTTAGAGGAACATCATCGCCATTGAACATGTGGCAGGCAGGTCCCACATATCAGTTTTTTACAGTAAAATAACAGGGCTAGATTGCAACTTGCTATGGATTTTAGGGGGTTATATATAAAATTCATAAGGCACGTACATTTATCAAACAAATATCATAAATCACATGGGCTAAATTGAAAAGTCATTTGTTCTCCACGGGATCACGACAGCCTTCGACCGGCTCCGTTTGTCGGGCAGGCAACGGTAGGAGTAGGAGTAGCGCGTTGCGCAGAGGCAGGGCCGGCAGCCTCATGCTCCCGTGTCGTGGTGTGGCCTCCAGCGGGTGGCATAGGTGCCGCGACCCGTAAGCACGAGACTCTGGGTGCTGCACCTATTTCGTTTTTGGTTTGTGCTGTGCCAATCCCCATCCCGTCCAATCCATCCTGTGTCCCAATCAGCTAATCGCCTGCAAGCATGAGACGCCGACGCGCTGCTGCAGCAAGCAATGCACGTGCAGGACCGCCGAATTCGCAAGCGCACGTGAGCTTTCGCACACGCCTCCGCACCAGTTGCTTGCAGCTTCGAGCTGTCCGTCGCCGTCATCCCCCTCACGCTATGGGGCAGGCTAATCTTCGCTGGGGGATTTTGGGCAAGGGCGCTGCTGGCAGTGCAACGGCGAGTGGCGCGAAGGCAAGCACATCAGCACATGGCGGGTGGCGCTGGTGGTGTCCATCTACACGGTGGGATGCGTGCGTGGATGCCTGTTTCCGGATGATCATGCAGGGGCTGGACTGATACTGGGAGGTTGAAGAGGTGCACAGGATGGCCGTTCCTCGCAAGAGGGAAAAGGGCAGGCTGGAGGTAGATGGAGGATATGACAAGTGGGGCCCACGTGGAAGTGAGGATGAGAGGGGAGAAACATTGTTTTCCTAGGGTGGTAGGAGGGCCCTACTGTCAATGTGGCAGCCTGATCCAGCGTGGAGTGCCACATGTCCAAAACCACTCCACAATACCGCTCTAGGGGGTTATTTGTCCAGTTTTGAAAAGTTTAATGTGTACAATATCCGGTTTCGTACTTCGGGGTGTTATGTGTCCTATCCTCGATACCTCAGGGGGCTTATATATACCTTTTCCATTCAGGTAAAAAGGGAAATAGAACCTTCTGAAATAAAGAACAGCACACAATGAAAGCTACCAACTATCCTGAGGTTGCAGTCAACTCACTTGCAGGATATTAAATTAGGAGGCCAAAAGACATAAATTATACTCACCCCTTGAGAGAACAGTCAGTGAGATCCATAAGCCTTTGTATTTACTTTGATAAATATCTGTGCCACTCGGAAGCAATAGAATTCGCGACCCATAAGCCACGATTATCTTGCTAACCTCCCGGAACAAAAGAATCCCATTTGGTGATGATGAATCAAAAGTCAATCTTTGAGCTTTATTCAAAACAAATTCACACATGAACTTGAGCAAGGGTGTGGTGACCTGCATGATATTTAGGGTGACTTTTGGCAAATATAGAAATCTCAGGTTATGAATAGTGAAGTTAGGCTTAGGTAGTATATTCATGCAAAAACATGCTACAGGTGTGCAAGGATATAAAGCTGTTTCTAAAACACAGGGTTACACATAATAAATCGTGAATATATGCAGCGAGCCTAGCAACAACATACAGTATGTGCAAAGGCATAAAGCCGTTCTATAGAAAAAATCGGTAACAGATGACAACCTCTGGTTCATCAGTCCACAGTGAGATGGCTCTCAACAGAAGTGCCATTCGAGATGGATACAACCAGTCAAATAGGAGGCCATAGGTCTTGCGGCTGGATCATAAAAGCAAATGTATAGTTACAAAACTATAGGAACTGAAATATCCTTATAACCTATTTGATCAGATAACACACCTGCTGGTGGCCATCGCAATGCCACGTAGATCTCTCATCCAACCAATAAATGCGTGCTTAGCAACATCAGTCCGGAAAGCAGCATCAGAAGTTGCTTCCAGGTTAAATGCAACCTATGGTGAAAACAGAGTAAAATGTAAAAACCGCATCAAAATTTAAAATTGCAGCTGCTTCTCAAAAAAAATTATACATCTATGCACCTGCTGAAGTGGTTCCATGAAAGGCCTGAATTTTACAGGGCTATCTTCCATGAATACTAAGGAGCAAAGGATGTAATAGAACGTAGTTCTACTACGGGAACATCTGTATTCAGCGAGAAATGGGAAATTATCCCGCTGGAAAGACAACAAAAAACAAATTATTTCTAAGATTGAGTGCACTGATAGTAAACAAAAGCAAGGGGAGACTTTACAGAATGATTTGCAATGATGAACTTTATACTCTCCAGCTTAAGCAGCAGCTTTCCAGTCATATAGCTGAGTTGGCAAGAAAAAATGAAGATCTGTCATCACGCCTATACGAGAAATGGGAAGCTGAAAACGTATGGCCACAACTTTACCCAGATGCAAGCTCAAGGAATAGGGACAGCGTATGATCGATAACATCCTCACACTGTAAGCACAGCAAAAGTCAGCAAGGCTCAAAGGTCAAAAGTTAAAGCCAAAATCATCATCAGTAGATAAAGAGTCACCTCAGCATAGCACTTCAAATTTGTAGCAATTTTCCCAACGATGACATTGAGTAAAACTAAATGGTCATTAAGTCCCAGAAGCTCAGACAATCTTGTATACAGCTGCTGCAGCAAAGAAGATCTGGTTCATGGCATTTAACCCAAAGGTGGCTATATTGGCTAGACTTGGCTAAACATTGGCAAGAAAATGTACAGGGAAATGGGGGCATCGGCTTGCCAATTTTTAGCAACTATTGGCAACGGTGCCAAATTTTTGCAAGGCTGGTTTGGGAATAAACCAGAACAAGCCCATCAAAAGAGGAAAAAATATCAGTTTTTGTTTCTCTCTAACCTTTGACGAATGCATGGCCTGGTCTCCTACGTATGACCTTCTGAAATTTTGTACAAAGATGAGAATAGCTCGGTCAAGCCTTTGCTTACTTAATTCTTGATACCTCTGCAAAGACAATAAAATCAGTCATCGTTCACACAACGAACGTGTGACCACAATACTACCAAATTTCCAGGCAGTTTCTTTTCAAGTGGGCAAATATTAGCAGTATCTTTTGTTAAGCATCTCCCATAATTCGTGAGTAATCTGTTAGTAACAATGCAATTCGTATGTAGATACCAATGATCCCTACAATGTTCGAGGTGTCACCTAGGTCTCCTAAACTATTAATCTGCAGCATCCCTCAACTTGCTAAGTAGTCCACCTGAGGTCCAAAACAAGTGGTAAAACCTTCCACTGCTGATTTTTTTTTAAAAAATGCTACGGTCATTTGGACAGTAACAACACATGAGTTAGAGAGGAATGAGAAATAAGATGATATTTGGTCCCAATAGAGTTTTCTTTTTCATTGAATGGCATATGAGTCCTGGAAGTGATGTTCAAACGATGACAGTACATGCCAAGTAGGCGGATTAACACAGAATAGGAAGGCTTTGGACCTAAGGTGAACCAATTAGCAAAGTTAGGGTCGTAGGGACACCCTCAAGCAAGTTTAGGGACCGCTGGCGTGTTTCACAGAATTGTTACAATTGTCTCAGAAGATACTAATCACATTAGAAGAATTGTTGTTCGCTCGAGAAAAATACTGAAGAGCACTCAAACTGTTGCCCACTAGTAAATAATCATAAGAAAACATTAGTGAAATTGATAAGAAAAATTAATGTGTTATGAAAAGAAAAAATTAATTCTGAGACCGTAACATATAAAAATGAAAGAAGAATAACGAAACAGAAATCATGTGCAACTTCATCACTTTCCATTACCACATTGAGCAAATGTTGATTAGCAAGGATATCAGAAATATGAAGCACTGAAGTTCTTATCATAACTAACAAAAAACTTAGTTTAGGGGCAATTTACAGCTGCTATGCGTGTTGTGCCATATTGTGGAATCTAGATAGCATGGGAATCTGTGCTATTTCGTGGTAGTATATTGCTGTTATGGCCCCAAAAGATGCATTAAACTAATTGTAGTATCCAAAAGTATAAAAGCTTGAGCCAAATGGATACTTAAGCTTAGCTCCCATCATATCGATAGTCTATAAATGCACCAATGGTTATCTCAAAGCAACATGCTGATGATGAGGCCCACCAAAACCTACCAACCCAATGTGGATGCACAAAGATAAATGTAATCTATAGCTGTAAGTGAATCCAGCAAATAAAAGGAATACTGTTGGCTATAAAGTAGGATGCTTGCTTTGGAACAAACAACAATAAGTGAGAAGTCCGAAAGCCATCTTCAACTATAGTTTACATTAATTGCTTTCAGGAGTAGGCTGGACACCGAAGGGAAATGAGTACAGGGATGTCTTTCAACCATTCTGATTGCATACAATGATGCAATTCTAATGGAAAACTGAGGGGAAGGTCCCCATAGAATATGAGGGTGCCTGTAAGCATCGAAAAGTTTAAAAATGACACATTTTGCATTTGTGTGATTCGAAGTTTCCCAGTGAATTGATAAATGATTTTATATCATGTTATTGGCGAAATACAAAAGTTGTTAACCTGTGAAAGTTCTTCAACAACAAATTGTCACAGTAAGGGGGTTGCCTGACACACAAAATGCACTTACTTTCTACATTAACAAATACTCAGGGGAACCGTTGATCCTTCTAATACACTCCTATTCATGTTAATTGTTAAGTGGACAAATCAGTTTCATCTAACCTGTGCGTGTGCCCCTGTATCAGTGATACTTATCAACTGTAGCACACGGGCAGAGAGTTCTGCATCAATTAACTCTTGTGATTCTTGGCTGCAGAAGAAAATGGGCAATAGTCGTGCATGAGAAGAATAACGAAAAATATTTAACAAATAAGAAAAAATATTTTTTCACCTAACACCAACGGTCTGCCTAGTTTTGAGGACGGCTGCAATTATGTGAACCATCCATGCAATTTGGCCTTCAATGACAGATAGCTCATCAGCATCTCCAGGAGCCGGTAATCTGGACCTTTCCTATAATTTGTTTTTTAATAGCATTATTCGAAAATGAGTTTGTCCAACAACAGTAACATACCGTATAAAAAAAGTAACATACCGTATAAGCTTGCAGAAGAGGTTCCATGATGTTTATGATGAACAGACTACTGCTTTGATACTGCAACTCATTGAAAGAACAGTCAGGTTGTGTAGTGTAATAAGAACCATTGTAGGAAAAATATGAAATTTTGAAGTTCAAAAAATAATAAGGAACCCAATTTAACTTGTTTATCTGATTGCTAATGCTAGGCAGATAAAGGTAACATACAAATTAAAGGGAAATTCTACTTAGCACCAGTTTTCTAATAGGCTGGAACATGGCCCAAATATCTTTTAGACCTTTACAAAAAGATTTCTAATTAATTCGATTAAGGACTTATGGGATCTTTTCGTGCCAGAAATATTTTAAAGAAGGCAGTCATATTAATATTTTATGAAACATAAATTGTTCCTAAAAACAGAAACCAAAATAAGGTAGCAGCAACCTGGAATCTGCAAAGGTAGGGAAGAAACTCCAGCTGGTCCTGGAGAACTTCCACATTATCCAAAGGATTTTCCAGTGAGTTGTCAGCAAGGATGGCCTGAGATGAGTAGAAAAAACAAATAATAAGGATGGCAACAATCCATTTTTTGGAATGAAATAGTAGTAGCATCTCTCGTATAAACTAATACCTGAACAGAATTAATTCTAGAAGTGATAAAACCCTCTGTGATTTTGGGAACAGTTTCATCAAGCAGACTTGGCGTTTCCCCTTTCAGATAAGGCACAGATGTCACCAGCCTTGACCAAAGACTTAGAAGATAGTAGACGCTGTTGCTGGCCCACTACAGAACAGATAAACGGTAGTCATAAAACTAGCCATGTTCATGATTCACAGAACAAATTAACAGCAGTTAAGCAATAAGAAAAGACAAACCTGCCATGACAACAAGGACCTAGTTGTAAATTCGGCTACTAGACCAATCCACTCACCATAAAACTCAACATTCAGAAGCTCTGCCAGCTGCACAGCAGAAATGAGTTAATAAAATATAAAGAAAAGGTATGAAGGCTATTCAACTATAATGAAATATGGCAACTGGATCAGCAGAGGAACTACAGTCATCAAATAATTTATCCTGTATTATTGTCAGCTAACCAATGACATGGTTAAATATACACCAAATTTCTGCTCCTCATGTTGTAGGCCATAACTATAAAAGGATATCACAATGCATATGTACATTGACAAAAAGAACAGAAAAGGAAACAATATAGAACAGTTTGGTTCATGCTGCTTTAATGATCAATATAAGATACAAGGTACATAGTTGTAATACAAGAAATTTCTAAATAGAAAGAGGGTGCAGGTACAGACAAGTTTTTAACAAAATATATAACAAAGTTTTATACAAAGCCATCTTTTGTGGATCAATTTCTTTTGAACCATGGAAAAGGCTGCGGAAGTCATGGCGCGCCCTCTAAATGCAAAATGTTTCTTTGGCTAGCAATCAAATATAAGTGTTGGACGGCTGACAGATTGACCAAGAGAGGGCATTCTCACCCAGAGGAAAGAGTGTTGCATGTTTTGTGATCAGAAGGAAACAGTACAGCACATTCTTACAACTTGTGTTTTTGCCTGCCAATTCTCGTTTAATTTGCACCAGGGGTTAAGCCTAGTAGCACCAGGCCAGGATGAGCTTTACTTTGCGGACTGGCGGAGGAAGGCAAGCACTGCAGAAGTATTGAAAAATCTAGACAGAAGGGGTTCAATAGTGCAGTGATCTTGGGGGCCTGGACCTCATGCATCTATAGAATCAAATGTGTTTTTGAGGGAGCTTCACCCTCTCTTTTACCAGCCCGCATTTCTTCCTAGAGGTGACTAAGTGCTGGGGTCTTGGAGGTGCCCGGAAGCTCATACGCTTGGGCATTAGAAAGGGTTAGATTGTATTCAGGTCATGTTGTGATCTATGGCAATTTGTAGACTGTTTCCTTTTTCTTGCAGATCCCTTGCCTAGGCAAGAAATTGGTTGTGTCCAGCTTACTTTCTCTTCTCTTTAATATGAAATATGCACAGTTCTACGCATTCAAGAGCGAAAAACAGTTTTAGAATATAGTACCTTAAATTCATTATTTTGCCCTTCAAACCAATGTAGAGGGTTATTTAGAAAGTCTTGGATAGTTTTCAGGGCCTATTAGGTGCTATTTAGATTAAGCAAAAGCTCATTGGTAATTAGTATTAGCGAGAAAATTTGATAAAGCAAAACTTAAAGAGCTCCCTCAGTTAAGGACAGTGACTTCGGTACCAGGTGTCTGGGCAACAAAAGATCAGAAACAATGAGCCAAAAGAAAATGGTAATCATAATGATTAGTGTATTTCCTCATACATGAGGTGGCCGTGAGAGCAAAGGTACACAGCTTGAGGCAAACAAGAGCGACATTGTAAATAAGGTGTCCCTGTTCCATCTAAACCAGTTATGTTTTTATATGGCAACTAAATAAACAGCAACAGCAAGTGATAGCACTCAAACCAATAGGTTGTAACTAATTTGTATATTAGCATAACCAATTAACTGGTTCTTTTCATTGTTGTAAAAATACAGATTGGGAGAATTTCCACACAAAAAAAAAATGGTACTGCTGTTAGGTAATATAATTATCTTGATGGTGACTCTTGTTGGGTTTCAACTCTAGCCTACCCCAACTTGCTTGGGACTAAAAGGCTTGGTTGTTGGTTGTTGTTGTTGCTGCTGCTGTTAGGTAACAAATAACAATGCCAAGCAACATATAAGAGATAAAAGTCGGTTTGTCTAATTCCCATCGCATGCTAAAATGGTAAAAAAACTCCCTTGATTGCCAAACCACCAATAAATTAAATAGGATCGTTCTTCATTCAAGTAACAGAATGGAGACCTGGTAATTCACTTTGAAACGTCCCAATAGACGGCAGAACTCATGGTAATTATCATGATCAGCAAGACCTGCAGATAGGGAGTCAGTAAATAACATGCTGATTTGCCTGCATAGTGCATCAACAAACAAACTTATCTACTTGGTTAAGAGTAGTTACTATCACCATATGAAATCAAAAGAGACTTCTCTGCTAGAATGAGTGATTCATTATTCTCAACCCTAGAAGGGTGGTGATATAGTTAGAATACATGGGCCTACACACATACTCACCCCCCTCGCGGTCTGAACTTCCGGCGCAGCGGAGTTTAAGACTGGACAAGAAAGAAAACACACACAGGGCCAATACCCCCCCCCCCCGACAGTCTCAGCACTAGCCACGGCTGATGTTGAGGCTGGAACGGAACTCGGAGAAGGTCGAGGAGGGTAAACCATTGGTGAAGATATCGGCAAACTGGGAGGTGGATCGGGACGTGGAGAACCCGAACATCGCCGATGGCGACCCGGTCGCGAACGAAGTGCAAGTCGATCTCCACATGCTTCCGCTGGTGCTGAACCGGGTTGGTGGAAAGGTACACCGCGCTGACATTGTCGCAGTAGACTGAGAGTGCTCCTTGGCGAGAGGGCTGTGAAGCTTAGCCAGGAGCTGTCGGAGCCAGGAAGCCTCCGCCACGCCGTTGGCGACAGCCCGGTACTCCGCCTCAGGCACTGGAGCGGGAGACAACCGGCCTGCCGCTTGGACGACCAGGAGACAAGGTTGCCGCCCAAGAAGACGGCGTAGCCAGAGGTGGACCGGCGGGTGTCCAGGACAACCAGCCCAGTCAGCAGTCGGTGTAGACGACGAGCTCAGCGGAGGAAGACCAGTGGAGAAGCAGGCCGTGGTCAACTGTGCCACGGAGGTAGCGGAGGATCCGCTTTAGAGCAGTGAGATGTGGCTCTCGGGGATCATGCATATGAAGGCAGACCTGCTGAACCGCATAAGTGATGTCCGGCCTGGTGAAAGTAAGGTACTGCAGGGCACCAGCAAGGCTCCTGTAGGCAGTGGGATCAGCAATTGGGTGCCCTCAGCCTCTGACAGCTTGGCCTAGGTGTCAACAGGGGTGGAACAGGGGTTGCAGTCAGTCATCCCTGCCTGCTCCAGGATATCGAGAGCATACTGCCGCTGGTGGAGGAGAAGCCCGGAAGGACGGGGCTCAACAGTGACACCCAAGAAGTGATGGAGCACACCAAGGTCCTTCATAGCAAACTCCTGCTGCAGGGATATGATGATGCGCTGAAGCAGGTGCTGACTGGAGGCTGTGAGAACAATATCATCAACATAGAGCAGCAGATAGGCAGTCTCATCCCCACGGCAATAGACGAACAGAGAAGTGTCTGACTTGGTCTCAGTGAAACCCAAAGTCACCAGGAACATAGCAAACCAAGAGTACCAAGCCCGAGGAGCCTGCTTCAGGCCGTAGAGGGACTTGTTGAGCCAACAGACCATCTCAGGATGAGTACGAATTCACAAACCCCACCGGCTGGCTGCAGTAGACTGTCTCAGTCAGAGAGCCAGTGAAGAAACGCATTCTTCACGTCGAGCTAATGCACAGGCCATGTGTGTGAAAGAACAAGAGAGAGAACTGTGCGCACTGTAGCAGGCTTCACCACTGAGCTGAAAGTCTCATCATAGTCCACGCCCGGGCGATAGGTGAAGCCCCGGAGAACCCAAGCGAGCCTTGTAGCGATCCAGGGCTACCATCAGCTTGGCGCTTATGCGTCCAGATCCACTTGCCAGTCACCACATTGCAACTAGACGGACACGGCACGAGGTCCCACGTCTGGTTGGCAAGAAGAGCCGCTGTACTCCTCTTCCATCGCACGACGCCAATGAGGGTCCGCCAGGGCATCATGGACGGAAGAGGGTACAGGAGAGATCCGCGGCTCGGTGACGGCAGCGGAGAGGATCACAGGACCGAAGAACACCAGCCGCCCACCGCGTCACCATGGGATGGATATGATGAGGATCCCAATGGAGGACGGGCAGGTGATACACCGACGGCTCGTCGCGAGAGCGGGTCGGGGCACCACGAGGCGGCTCCGGCGGAGGAGTTGCCGAGGACGGCGCTGTACGGCGGTGGTAGACGCGCAAGGGTTGCGCGTAGCACGCGGGAGGTGCCAGAGACGGCACGGAAGGTGCCGGAGGCGACGGTGCCGGGCTAGGGGGCGGTGCCGAACGACGCTGGTAGACGCGCACGGGTTGCGTGTAGCGCGCGGAAGGCGCAGCGGGGGGCGTCGGCGCCGCACGTGGCACGGGAGGCGCCAGAGACGGTGCCACCAGGGCCACGCATGGCGCAACGGGGGGCGTCGACGCCGCGCGTGGCGCAGCAGGGAACTCCAGTGCCGCGCGTGGCGCAGTAGAGACCGCAGGAAGCGGTGTCAGCGCATCAGGGAAACACGCCGGTGAAGGACCTGCAGGACACTGAGACAAGGGTGGCTGAACCACCGGGTCAGTCGTAAACAAGGACTCCAACTCGAGGTCGGAGGTGGGGGTGGAGGTGGTGGAGAAAGGGAAATCCGACTCGTCAAACAACGTGGCGGGAGATAAGGATCCGGCGAGAAGTGAGGTCAAAGCAACGGTACCCCTTGTGGTCTGGGGAGTAACCGAAGAAACACACAACGAGTCGAACGTGGCGCCAGCTTGTGGGGAGCAGTGGCGGAGGTGTTAGGGTAACACGCACACTCGAAGACACTGAGGTGATGGTAGCGAGGAGGGGCACCGAAAAGAGCGTGGTGTGGAGTGGGAGCTGGGGCAAGCAGAGGAGGGTAGGCGGTTGAGCAAGTAGGTGGCGGTGTGGAGACTCTCTGCCCAGAAGCGAGCACGAAGAGAGACCTGGAACAGAAGGGAGCGCATGACATCGTTAGTGGTGCGAATCATCCGCTCAGCCTTGCCGTTCTGAGGGGAAGTATAGGGACAAGACATGCGCAGCTGGACACCAGCGAGAGAGGAAGAAAGAGCGGGAGGCGTTGTTATCGAACTCACGAACCGTTGTCACACTGGACGGCCTTAATGGTGAGGCCGAACTGAGTGGACACCCAAGCGAAGAAGTGAGAGATCGTGGAGAACGCCTCAGACTTGGAGCGCAAAGGAAAAGTCCAAGAATAATGAGAGAAATCATCCACCACCACTAGATAATACTTATAACCAGAAATGCTGAGTACAGGAGAGGTCCACAGGTCACAGTGAACAAGATCAAAAATATGAGCCGCATGAGAAGAAGTAGGAAAAGGAAGTCTAACATGGCGGCCCAACTAGGCACGCATGACAAAGATGCTCATCAGGAGCCCTAATACAAGGAACATCTGCACTACAACTAAGCTGAGCCAAAACGTCGCGGCTAGGAGTGACCAAGGCGGCGGTGCCAAGTAGTAGAAGGAGTGGCGGCGAAGGCAGCTGACGAAGAAAGCGAGGGAGAAGTCGAGGGCGGTGCAGCGGAAGTGGGAAGCCGAAGGGTGTAAAGGGGCCCCGTGCTGTCACATCGGAGAAGTGGATGCCGGGAAGCTGAATCCTTCACACTAAGACCAGAGGAGTCAAATTCGATAGAACAGGAATTGTCAACTGTAAATTGGCGAATGGAAAGAAGATTATGAACCATGTTGGGTGCAACAAGAACATTGTGAAGACGAAAAGAACCATAAGTATCCGCATTACCCACAGAGGTGACAGGAAGACAAAAACCATTTCCGACCATGATGGAAGAAGGGCAAGAAGGATGGGAAGGTCGGACAGAAGAAAGAATACCAGCATCTAGCGTGGTGTGGAACGAGGCGCCCGAGTCAGCGATCCAGTCGGTACTGACTGGCGGTGTCAGTCCCATGGTGTTGAAGGAATGTGCCAGCGCAGCCTGGTCCCATCCGGCAGGCCAGGTCGGAAGAGGACGAGGCTGTGCGGGTGGAGCCCAGGTCGGCGTAAACGGAGGAGGAGGCCAGCGAACATGGCCGCCGGCTAGGTGCTGAGGGCGAGAACCCCCCCCCCCCTTGTGGCCTGGAACGGCCACATCGAGATGCGCCCGGACCATAGGTGGCGTCGGCGTACTCCCACGACCGGTACCACCCCCCCCCCGGTCGACGACGTCCGCTGCGGCCTCCTCCACCACCGCTTGGGCCAGGGGGAGGAGCGCCGAGTAGAGAGGCAGTAGGCGGGGCGGAGGAGCTCGGTGGAGTGGCGACGAGGGCTGTAGAGGAGGAGGAGGAGGACCCTGGCGTGTGGCCCTTAGTGATCTCCAGGACAAGGTCGTCCCGAACCTGCAGGAAGGAGGGGAAGGGCCGCTGCCGGGTGATCCGTATCCGCAGGTGGCCATAGCTGTCGTTGAGACCCCGCAGGACATTGAGAACCAAGATCCGGTCCTCCACCGGCCAGCCGAGGTCGTGAAGAGCATCAGCCATGCCCTTCATCCGCCGGCAGTACTTGCCAACGGAGAGGTCCCCCTGCGTGAAGTTGCGGAAGGTCGCATCGAGCTGAAGAGCGCGGGCCTCGGCGTTGCCAAGGAACTGGGCCTCGAGCGCCAGCCAGGCCTGACGCACGGTGCCACCGTGAGTCCGGACGATGTCCTGGAGATCTAGGGAGAGGATCCCAAAGATCGAGGACACGGCGACGCTGTCAAGGAGCCACCACGACGGGGTCTGAGCCGCGACCGGCGTGTCGAGAAGGACGTGATCGTCGAGGGCAGTAGCGACGGAGGGTGAGGAAGGACCAGGTCCCGCCAGCGCCCGTAGGGAGGACGACGCGGGGATCGAGGACGACGGGGACCAGGGCCCGGATGTTCTGGACACCAGCGGCCTAGATGTGGAGCTGAGCGACCATCGGATCGGCCGGATCCGGCCGGGAGCACAGTCTTAGCGGACGGGGCCTGGTGGGAGGAGGTGGCAGCAACCTCGATGTAATCGATGAGGGGCTGCCAGGTCGGGGGAGACGAAGAGGTGGTGCTCCGCCTCGGCGACGCGGCGAGCAAGAGCATCAGCCACGGTGCGCTCACGCTCCCAAGCGAGGGCAGCCGTGCGGAGACGGTCCTGAGCCGCCACAACCTCAGTCTTGGCGGCGAGGAGGGCTGCGGCGAGGGCGGCACCGACGGACTGCTGGTAGATGGCGTGGCCGCCGGGAAGGAGGAAGGGGCCACCGAACCCCCCGGGAAGAGCATCAGCGGCGTAGGGCGCCACTGGAGCAGCGACATCGGCAACGACAGGGGCCAGAGCCCCACCCACGGCCGCAGCGGTGCCAGCAGGCGGAGCCAGGCCGGGGGGCGCCCGGGCGGCTAGCGGGTTGGCCGGGGGCAGTGCCAGGCCGGCGGGCGCATCGGAGGCTGGCGGGATTGTCAGGGGTGACGGGTTGGCGGCCGGGGTGGTGAGGACGGCGGCAGGGACCGGACCGGCGGCGACGAGAGCCACAACGGGCGCAGGGGAGGAGACGGCGGCGGCGCCCAAGCGCCGGCGGCGGCGGCCGCAGGGGCGGGCGCCCGCCGATGCCGCGGCAGCCGAGGAGGAGCAGAGGGGAGGGAGGGAAGGGGAGGTGGGGGGAGGCGGCGGCCAGCCAGCCATGGTGGCCTCGCGGCGGCGGCAGAGAGAGGAGAAAGAGAAAGTGGAGAGGAAACCCTAACCTGATACCATGCTAGAATGAGTGATTCATTATTCTCAACCCTAGAAGGGTGGTGATATAGTTAGAGTACATGGACCTCATACATGGGCCTAATACATGGGCCTACATACATACTCCAACATTCTCTGCTAATAGGTTTGCCTTTTGCTTCCAGTACACGGTGTGGTTGTGATGGTCAATTTATCCGATTAACAGAAAATAATATTACTACTTCATGTAAAAGGGCTTCCATCGAGAAAAGTTATTCCTTCATTTTAGCAAAAGAGGTTATTGATCTTAATCCGTGCATATTTTAGAAAAAGAGGTTATTGATCTTAATCCGTGCAAGCTGTACGAGGAACAAAACCAGCATCAAATGCTAACTTCACAATGAAATGAAAGTTTTAAGTGTGGTAAACCTTGGCCAGTTAGAAGTATCTCCTTTGTGCCTAACATCAAATGAGAAAGAAACTGGGACCTTGCAGGATCCTCTACAAAAATACTGCGCCTGACAGAAGCAAGTCGCACCAGACATTCCAAAGCCTGTCGGTATCAAAGGGCATATACACATATAAGAACAGAAGATAAAGGAAAAGAGAAGACGGATAGCAAGAACAAACTTCTAAAGCATACTGTAGCAATGTTAAATTCATAAAAATGGGCATAATTCTAAGAAATTTGGGCAAACATTAAAAAATTGTTGATGCTGCATGCAGCGGAAAAAAAATCCAAACCAGCCCTTGAGCTTCCATATAGCAATACCTTAATGACCAAGCCACCAAACAAAAAAGTAAATAGCGGTTGGTCTCTAATAGGAAACTAAAGATACATTAACCAACTTGCTGTTGCATGCAGCAGAAAAAAAAACTCCACACCAGCTCTTGAGCTTTCATATAATAGTACCCTGCTAACAACATTAAATTAGCAGGTTGTGTTAATGACCGAGCCACCCAATAAAAAGGTACATAGTGATTGGTCTCTAATAGGAAACTAGAGATACATAGCCAACTAATAAGCATAAGATTATACATAATTTAAAAAAAAACAACTTGGCTAACATGCTAGAGATAATGGTATTCCTATTCATTGTGCACAGGTTTATCAAGGACATAATTCCCCATAATTGTGTGCATGCAAATGTGGACATAACACAGCAACTCTTTTCAAACATGGAAAAAAGAATTCCCTGGAATTATTAATAAATTACTCATATCACCCGATCAACGTATACCTCTTTTGAAACACGTATTTCATTGACTTTGTAGTAATCAAAAAAGATCTGGACAGTGGAAGGATCTTGAAGTAGAGGCCTCCAAGCTGCGGGAAGCTACACCAAAGTAAAAGATTCAATGAATAAAAGGAAAGAAATGAAAAGTGGTATAATGACAGGTTAATTGTTGAACATAGAAGCTAATAATCATACGACTTATATACCTGCACTGTTCCAAATTCTTCGGAGCTTTCATCCACTGGAGAACCAACAAAATCAAATGATAGGCACTTTAATGCAAGGTCAAGAGGGACATGTCCAAAGTCTTCGGGAGCTGCAGTTTAAGGGAGAAAAAAACAAGTTTACGAATTGCAATAGTCAACTGGGAAGAAATGGCCACTGAACATCTTGTGCATACCTTCACTCTTAAGTTGGTTTAGTGAGGTTAATGAAATTTGGAAGATCTGCAGAAGAAACTGGTCCCTGAATGAACTTGCAATTTTCCTATGAAGTGTCATAGGCATTGCGGGGTTTGGCTATATGATAAACCAACATATAAACATTAAATTAAAACGGGCATAACAATTCAGATAGTACTGCAAAATACATTAGTCACAACAAAAACGGAAAAACCTCTATTGGAGGTGACATTAATTATATTAGCCAAAAAAGCACAGAACAGTTTGTAAAATGTAAAGAGTAGTACATCGCATGCTAAGAAACTCTTCATTCAAGAGAGGTGTTCCTTTAAAAATAAAAGATGGAGATAGCAATTAGTTGGAAGATGGAAACAGCTAGAATCAGTTCCTCCATGTTAACCAAGTATCATGTAGCATTCTTCATGTTTCGTAGGGTGCAAGAATATCGGTACTGTCACTAGTGATTCGTCGACAACAAATACACAAGGTTCATTCACAATAGATACAATTTTATTTGCATGCTTCAGGGCGCAACTGTGTTGCATGAATTCATTGCACAAGATAGTGTCTGTGTTGATCAGTCAGCATTATGCATGGTCGTCATGTCAAAAACCAAAGTTGGTGATTTCATACATTTGTTCTATGAAGGTATGTCCCCACAAGCTGAAGACATGAGCTAACAATACCACAAAAATTTACAGCCAGATTGAACCAACCAATCAACATTATTTTAGAAGCAACACTTAGTTAAACTTTAATCCTTCCATGTTTTGATGAAAATAACACATCAAATTCGAAAGAGAACCTACCAACTACGGGGCATATAATGACTTCAGAAATAATTGTCTGTCTCACCTGGTTCATTTCAGTTACGAGATTGTTTAGTATCTTCAACCCTATGAAATAATGATCCTTGGATGCCTGAAATAATGTAGGAACAACCAACAATGATTAGCGAAATGCATCAGGTCACATACAAAAGAACACCTCCAGTCACAAAGACTTGTCAGTTTGCACACATGGTCTCTGATATTGTAATTACGAACCCAATAAATTGTAATTTTATGAAAGCTATTTTCATGACAAACTTACACATGTTTTTTCCAGGTATAATTATTTAAAAATATATTGGCAGTTAAAGTTTTGGAGATTCGACTGCAGGCATGTCCAAAACGACAAATCTGTTGACAGGAGGGAGTACAATATTGCCGCAACCACTTCATTTACCTTTTCACTTTTCAGTAAACACGCGTGCTGTGGCAAATATTAATGTTGCAAAATGGGAATGGATGCCTACATTTCAAAATGGCAAAGGTTTGCATAATATAAGGAAATTAGATGCTCTCTTCCTACTCCCTCTAAAAATGATGTTTTACAGAAAGAACGTCCATTTGTAAATAATGTTCTCCCAAACACATAGATACGTCTTCTCAAACCACCCCACACCTGTGCACAGTATCAATGTGACAGATCATTAATCTGGAGGGGACTCTTATGACGTTAAACGGGCTGGTGAAGGATCAAACTAACAAATTTAAAAAAGAGTAAAACAGAGATTTGTAGGTCTATGACAACAATCTAGCACATTATCTTAATACGTGCACGTGAGGTAAAAAAACATTTATGGAAGAACACCGGGGGACATAATTAGATGAAAAAGGGGTCGCAAATGGTATAGCATAACATGGAGTGGCGGTTGTAGTTAAGTTTAAAATAAACGGGAAAAGACAGAAAAAAAATGTTCTTTCATGAGATGTGACCGAATATGAGAAGCCTAGTTTCAATAGTTATTGCAACAATAGATCAACAATTGGAGCAAGTCCATAAAGTATTTCAACCTACAAATAACAAAGGAAAATTTTCCTTCCACAGTTTCAACTGAAAGTAGCAACTTCCAAATTTTACTCGCAGACTTGGCATGGTTCAACCTGCTTACATAAGGAACTAAAACCACTAAAAATCGAAACAATGTATTCTCTTTCAAAAGACTCAAATTATCAGAATTCCTAATCATACAGCTCAGATGCTCAGTGGTATATTTGAATGGTGTCATATGAACCATGAAAATTTCATCTATAGCCTCTATGCCACATGGATCCAGTAACAGTAATTGCATTTCTTTGTGTCCAAAAGGTTAAAAGGTTCAAACAACTCATTGGATTCATGTTCGTTTGTCTAGAAAGGGGAATGATCTGTGCAGATTATTTGGTTTGAATAGCTATCTTCTAAAGTTTGATTAATTCCAGAAACAGGTTTTAGTCATCAAACTGGCCAAATCTCATGTGATAACAAAACTCTAAATATGTGATAATCAACCAGAGAATTCTTATCTCAACACGTACAGAATGAAGACATACTTACAAGACCTAAGAAATCAGTCGCTTCCTTGACAATCTCTCTGAATCTGTCATCATCAAACCATCCAAATTTTGTAATTCGACAAACCAGCTGAATTAGAGACACAATGACAAAATTCTGCAATTTAGGCCCCCTTGCGGCAAGATAGTTTATGACATAATTCCCTTCACACAGATTACAAAAAAGGTTAGGTGTAAATTAGCAACATGAATGATACAAAAGCCTGGAAGAAGAAAATAGACAAATAGCAATTCCAACAGTGGTGTAAAAGCATAAAAATGGTAAAAATAGATCTTTCCAGCAATGTCATGGAAGCATACAAAAAAATAAAGAGAACAAGAAACTATATATAGACAAGTCAAGAAAAAAGGAAACGACAAAAGCTACCTATATGGCAAGTCATATTGAACATCACTATGAACAAGTTAAGACTACTCTGTATGATTGCATGCCACATTCGTCACACAGCTCATATTGTTCAACATTGAAAGATAGAATGCTATGGCCATGCTATGCAGGTGCAACCGAACAGAAGCGATACAGCTAAATTTGACCAACATAGTAGAGATAAATACTGAAATGTCACGTGGATGCAACAGAACAGAAGCAATAAAACCTTTAATTAATAGATGATGCCATGCAATGCGTGTACAGAAAGAAACATTACGTATATCGAGGCGGAGCTGCAAAGAAAGACTGCGGTCAGAAACTTGCTTCAACAAGCTTGAACTCGCCAACATCAGGGCGTAAGGAGTTGAGGCATTGTCCAATATGTATTGGCACTGCGAAATGTACTCGCTGTTCTCTGAGAAGCACTTGAGGGTGCTTTCTGCATGCGCTCTCTCAGCCGAGTCTCTAGAATTATAAAGCTTTTCACACAACACCTCTAATTGTGCTAGGCTCTCCATTGATGATATGAACACGAAGCTCCAATTTTGTAGTTGACCAAGTATCCAAGATTAATATGCCACCAAGTTCTGAATTAATATCCACGAATTTGCATGAATGCTTGTCACAAGCCCCAGATTAATGCATGAAGTATTCGTTGAATAGTAAACTTGTAAAATACTGTAAGGAGCTTATAGAGGCTAAAATATGTGATCATAGCATAGAAAGGAATGTCACAGTACATTCATATTACAGGAGAGAAATGTTTCAACAAAAGAGTTTTCTCATGACAGTCTTTTCAATGACGCTTAATCAAATTCCAAGACACAATATAAAACAGCTAACGAGCGCTTATATCGCCAATACCAGCCACAATTCAGCCTGTGTTAGAGTGATCTGCAAGAATGAAAATGCCAAACTTAGCAACAGTAAAACCAGCATAACAACAAAACGACGGTTACTTTCAGCTAAGCAATTCCATTTTATGACACGTGCAAGCGTAATTCCATCTGTCTATAGGATAACATAATAATGAGCTAACAAGAGCTGCATGCCATTAGCTGAGCTATTGTGTTCTGATATCTCGTGCACAGGTACCACTCAGCATAGGGAAAAGACCATTTGATGCGAGTTAACATGCATCGCACGATCATTTAAGGCAAGCTATGTGCTGCCCTTTGTATGACAGGCTTTGATAGGGCATCCTTGCATTCCAGGGTACGTACATATAGCATCATGTGGTTATTAAAAAGATGATTAAGCGACGTTTGATCTCCGTTTAAGCGTCAAAACTGCTATGCCGGTGCTCTAGATCTGGAACCCTAGAACGCCGCTTTACCCACGCCTGTCCGCCGCCTCCCGCACGACCGTCCGCCGCCGCCAGGTGAGGCAAGCCCCTGCACCGTTTCCGCGCGCGCCAGCGCTCCTCCGACGCCACCCAGATACGCGCGCCCTGCTTCGTCGTTCGTCGCCGTGCCACCTGCCCCCTGCCCATGCCCGTCGTGCGGAGAACTCACATCGGTCGTCCGCCGCAATCGCCAGCGCGCGTCCGCCGCACCGCTACGCCGCCACCCAGATCCGCCTGGCTGGGCGTGATCGAAAGAGAAGAAAGGAAGGGGGGACGGGAGATCAAGGGGCTAGCGCGGGGGGGAGCCGAGCGGGAGGAGAGGGGGGAGGAGGGAGGAAGCCCACCTCGTGTGCGCGGACGCGGAGGAAGCAGAAGCAGATGCGCCGCGCCGTGCTTGCGAAACGAGAAGGGTTTTTTTTTTTTTCAGATTTTCTAAAGATGCCACGCAACCGAGCACCGAGGGTTTGTTTTAGCATCAGAGACACTTGTTGGGTGTTCGATCGTGGCTGGATGGTTGTGATGTTTGGCCAATTGCCTTTCAAAAAAAAAACATATGTCCGATTGGTCTTCTATTCTTGGGCCGGTTGGGCTGGGTGCTGTATATTATTATTTTTTAACCTACTATTTTATTTTAGATAGACTCCCTCGTTCCTTTTTCCGGGAAGGGAGATGTGCAAGACATAAATAGCGGGTCCAAGATGCACTCGTTTAACGACTTTTTGATAATTTAAGGAATCAAAGCATCCCGAAGATTCGCTTAGTTGTTGGCTCGTAGGAGCACTCCTTCACTCCAAGACGATAGACCAAACAATATAGATGGTGCTTGTTCCAACGGGTTGTCTCCCGAAACGCAAGGTTAACTTACAAGGGCCGGCGTCCCTTCCATTTCAACAATAGACCGTCATGGATATTTTCAAATCATTGTGCGTCTGCATTGCGGGCGCTAATACGAAGTACGGATTATTCCAAACCATATCATCGTGCAAAAAAGAGTTCCGGTGAGAGAGCCACTACTAAAAGAAGCATATATGGAGAGGGAAACCATTCTCCAGCAACCACATCCCATTGCCCTTTGAATTGCTAAACACATCAAGGTGTGATGAGTATTTGGACTGTATTTCAATTGGTCGGTTGATATTCCTCTCGATTGGGTTTTAGTGCGTGTCAAATTGTGCAATAAATGCCCACTTTGTGCCACGTGCATGTGTGTTCATCCAATTCTAAGATTATGCACAGTAAAAGCGCCAAAATATGCATTGGTTGGGGAGGAGGGGGTTCAATTGTGCTAGTTTTGCACCAGGCGTCCGAAGGAATCCCTCAATGCCAAGTGCTTGGGGCAGCTGATGTATTAGTATTACGTTGTCCAGGGGTGCAAGAGCATCGAGAACAGCCTCGGCACAGTCGCAGACAGCCAGGATTAGATTATTGCGTGTTCTTGGATTTGATTAGCGTTTTTAGCTTGATTCGCAGGATTAGTTGTTGATTTTGCGTTCTATGCTCGAGTGTACATGTATAAAAAATAAGAATCTACCCAGTGGCTGAGTCAACGGGGGAGCTGCGCTGTCTCTACCTGCTTCATCTCCATTAGATTATACTCCTAGGTTGATTAGCGATGAAAATATATAAGAAAATAAGAACAATAGAGAGAAAGGTTGAGGAAGAGAAACCAGCCCCCTAGAGCTCACCGCTAGTTCCGCCCCTCTATGTACCTTTTGTGCTAGATTTACGTTAGCGATGACCTAGACACCACAACATAAGCTAAAGTGTCAACTGTGCTCAGTAGCCCTTTCCACACCTTTCCTAATGCAGTCCAATGCTGCAAGTATGTGGCGGAACCACCCGACTTAAGCCACAACTCAGACACACATGCCGCCGCTGGCTCTCAATGTGTATGAGTTAGATCAACTCCCGTAGTCCGTTGAAGGCACGAAGTACTCTCGATGTCAGCTATCAAGCACAGGAACCGACAATCATACACATAAGACCCTAGTTATTATAAAGGAAGTTTCGATGCAAATATGTATACAAACCAGAGTTTTCAAATAACGCAGCAGAACATAACTCAGGTAGCATTATGCACAAAATTTCATAAACAAAACCAAGAGGGCTAAAAAAAAAGCTTTGAACGAGAGTCCTACATCGAGCCGTGATGTTGCCTACGAACTCTGTTGTGTGGTTTTAGTGGTTGCTTAGTGCGCAATGTCAAAATATGGTGTTGGTGCTTTACGGCTTTATCATGGATCCAAGTCTGTATTTTGCATTCGCGGATATAACATAGTAGTCAAACTCACGACCATGCATTAACGATAATACAGTCCACCATGCATTAACGATAATACAATCCCCATTGCATGTGTACTTTACACCTCAAGGCAATCCAATTTTCTTGTAATAACACAAAATATACCCTACAATTGAAAATTTGGAGTAATGTTACGTCATCTCTGTGGAGCTAACTAAAATTACTGTTATTCAATATCTCCGACACGTTAATACTTTAATAAAAACATGTGTGCATATTCTTACCTTATCTATATAACATGTTGTAGTTAGTATTTGTATTTCATAGTGGCACAGTAGATACTTTATATACATATTTAGAGATTTACTTTAGATTATTTTTTAAATGTTACAATTTGTTTAGTTAATATATATCTATCTATAAGTACAATCCACTAGTATGTATCATTAACGCATAATTCTCTTAAACCTCAGTGACGGGGAGGCAATAAAGGCGCCTCCAGGAAAGACGACCTGCGGCCCACCAGCGGCCTCGCAAGGGCTACCATGCTGAGGGAGGCTATCCGGCCCAACTCACGCGAAAGCAGCCGGGCCTCGCCCTGCACACACGAGGCGGGATGACCGAGCCTCGCCCCAAACGGTCAGGCTAGGCGGAACGGCCGAGCTTCACCCCTGTACGGTCGCGCGGGACGGAGCGGAACGGCCGAGCCTCGTCCCGCACTATCGCGCATGACAGAGCGACCGAGCTTCACCCTATACGGTCGCGCGGGACAGAGCAGATAAGCGCCTCATCAGGAGCCGAACCGACTGTGGGCCTAGCCGAAAGGACCACAAGTCGCTCCCCACGTCTGTTAACGCGCACGCTTGTACCTGCGGCGCGGGAAAACGAGGGAAGACATCATGGCCTACGCAAGTCACGATGCGACACCTCCTCGCCCAGCCCTCGCGTTCACCTGCCACCATGGCACATGGGGAGATGGTGTCAGCCCGTCAGGGCGGACGGAACGGGACATGCATGTACTACAGTTAACCCCAAGAAGAGGAGGGGGGTTCCATGCCTGGCGCGACTGACATGATGTGGCCGGAGGATCAGGAGGGACGATCGAGCCGTGCCCTCAACGCCTGGCGCGGCAAAGCTACAGGGACTTTCGTGGGAGGGACGTGCCAAGGACGATCTGGTCAGCTGAAGGGCTCCTGCCAAGAGGGTACCGCATGTCGCTCTACCTTCTTTTTGCTTCTCTTCCCTCCTTCTCCTGCCATGTCCCAAAGCACTGTAAGCTCCTCCTTACGCCTATAAAAGGAGGGAAACGCCTGCTGTAGAAGGGAGAGATAGAAAAAAACTCACAGGTCTCCACTTGAACCTTGTGTAACACCACTGCGGGTCGAAAGACCTCCAACAATATAACCATTCGCACTCACTGGACGTAGGGATTTCACTCCCGAACCAGTATAAATCTTTCGAGTCTCCCGGCTCTCCATTCGAAGCCGGTCCGCGTTGTCCCCCTGCCGAACAACAAATCTACTGCTTGTGTCCCCCCGGTTCCCGGAACCACGACAGTTGGCGCACCAGGTAGGGGCACTTTCAGCGCGCCAAGCGACATCAGCGCTCCGATGGCATGTTCACACACCTTCACCGGCGGCGAGGCCCTAGAGCCCGGGAGCCACATCTCCTTTGGCTCCTTCGACTTCGTCGCCACCGCCGAGCTGCGCCTCGCTGGCCCCGCGTCGCCCGTCGACACCCTTACTCAGGGCATGGGTGGCCTCTGACTCGAAGAGCCTTCCTGCGACGTCGTGATGACGGAGGCAGGTTGCCCTGCGCCCACTAACCCCGACATTGAGACGCTCGCCGACTGCGCGGACAAGCTACATGGGCCAATGTGGTGACCCAGCTACATGGGAATCCCCCGCTGCCATCTATGGCAGAGTCTTGGGGCGACGCCCCGCGCTCGCTCCCCACAGCAAAGGTGGCCAGCCCACCAAACCCGACGCTCGCCAAAACCAAGGCGTAGAAGCAGCGCCTGCAGGAGGCACTGCTTGCCGCGGCCAGGCGGCGCCATCACGCTCGTGCCGCTACTCTCCAAGAGGAGATGCCACATCCATCGGCCCTCATGGCTATGACAGGTCACTTTCCTGACCTCTGTCCTTGACCTACTGGAAGACGTTTCCAGCAGCGGATCCACCTCCAACCCGGACTAGGAAAGTCCCCAGTGACTGGTCGAGAGGGCGTGCCTCGTCGCAACCCCTCTCCTGGGGAACGCTAGGGGAGCAAGGGACGCCCAACCAGGAGTTGGAATACCAGCGTGAGCGGCTCGCGCACGCTGCGGCGCTGAGAAGGAAGAGCTCCGCCAAAAGGAGAAAGAAATCGATGACCTCGAGCGAAGGCTCGATGAGCTCCACAACGAGGTGGAACGGTGCCAGCGCAAGGGCGATGGACCTTGTGGTCGCGAGGTCTACAATCAGCTTCTCCAAGGGAGCGACGGGATGCCGTACTTTCCTCGCCCCGATCAGAACATTGCCGCCGCCGCGATGATGCTCCAGGCTATCCCGGAGCCCACCGAGCCCACCGCCAGGGTCACGCTCTAGAACCTCTGCAATCTCGTGCAGAGGGCTGCGGTGCAATAGGCCGAGCTGGCGTCCCAGCTGTCGACCGACACCACCGGCCACATGTCGCGAGATATGTCTAGCAAAGCACGGCCTTCCGCGAAACCAAGGGCGTCCCTCAGGGATGGCCTGGGCGACGTGCGCGACGCACGAAACATCCTCGACGCTCGCCGAAGAGAGCAGGGAAACCCCGGCTGTTCACACGCCCTCAACGCGAGGAACGAACACAGGCGCGACTCATCCGGGCTAGGACCGAAGGCGTTTGGGCCAGCAATACACGAGGCACAATTCTTGGATCGGGTTCGCGCTCCCACAAATCTCACTAAATACGATGGGACCACAAACCCGAGCGTATGGGTCGAGGATTATCGCCTCGCATGCCGGCGGGTGGGGATCAAGGATGATCCCTTGATCATACAATACCTCCCCATTCATCTTGGGGACGCACCCCGGGCCTGGCTCGAGCACTTGCCCGAGGATACCATCCATAATTGGGAAGACCTAAAAAAGGTCTTCGTTGGAAACTTCCAGGGGACGTACAAACGCCCCGGGAGTTCGTGGAACCTCAAGGGCTGCACACAAAAGCCCGGGGAAAGCCTCCGAGATTACATCCGGAGATTTTCTCAGAAAAGAAATGAACTGCCGGATGTCACCGACGCCGACATCATAAGTGCCGTCACCTACGGGACGACCAACGAGGCGCTCATTCACGAGCTCGGTCGTGGTCGACCGAAGACCACCGCCGGCCTCCTCGACGTCGCGATGAAATTCGCTGACGGTGAGGACACTATCGGGGCGATCTTCCATAAGAAGAAAGCCTCCCGCGACGACGGCGAAGGCACTACGGCACCAAGAAAGACCGACGTGATCGTCGCGACAAGCGACGTCGGGACGATCGCCCGAGACATGGGAGAAAGGAGGTCGCGGCCACCGGCCGACCGCCCAAACCGCAGTCAAAATCCAACGAGCATTTTCAAAAGCTCATGGATGGACCATGCCCGAATCATGGTTTCCCGGTGTGCCACAAGCTCAAGGAGTGCGAGCTACTCAAACGCTTCATTGGCAACCCCTCACAGAAGAAGGCAAAAACGGAGGAAGCCGCCCAGATGGCAGAGACAAAGGATGGCGCCGCCGATGCTTTCAACGAACCTTTGGGATGCCTCATGATTTTTGGAGGACCGGAGGCGTACGGCGACAAGTGCCAGCTCAAGCTAGCAAGCCGAGAGGTGCACGCAGCAGACCCCACCGTCCCATCATACCTCTGATGGTCGGAGACACCCATCACCTTCGATTGGAAGGACCACCCCAACAAAGTCCCACATCCGGGGATGTACCCGCTCGTCTTGGACCCAATCGTTGGTTCCAAGCGCCTCACCAAGGTCCACATGGACGGAGGCAGCGGCCTCAATATCATGTACGTTGAAACTCTCGATGCACTGGGAGTCCCAAGGATAGATTTATGTCCCAGCAGCGCGCCCTTTCACGGGATCATCCTGGGACAGAAGGCTTACCCCTCGGGCAAATCACACCGCCCGTTACCTTCGGCAACCCCTCGAACTTCCGCACAGAGCGGTTGCAATTCGAGGTGGTCGACTTCGCAGGTTCTTACCATGCAATTTTGGGGCGACCATGCTACGCCAAGTTCATGGCCATTCCCAACTACACCTATCTCAAGCTCAAGATGCCTGGTCTGCACGGGGTCATTACGTTAGGCACCTCCTTTAAGGCGGCTTACCAATGCGAGCGCGCCAACTGCTGTCACACCCCAAAATTTCTAATTTTGGGATGTGAATAGATAACAATGAATAAAGCAAAGGTTTTCTTATTTTTTTCTAAAATTTTCGAACTTGTAAGTTTTGTTGGATTTAAAGAAGGGTATGCTTTTAAAAAGTTTTCTCAATTTCAATTCATTTGTTTGTTGCATTCATGCCGAAGTGCATAGTGTTTATGTGTGTAAAATGAGGTTTCAAAATATTTCAAAACCAGCTAGGTTTCGAGTCCTTCTCAATCCATGTCTCTAAAATCCTAGTCCTTTTCTTTCTTGCCAACTCAAACTCAACCATTGAACCCTTCTATCAATCTCTAAAGTTTCAGGTTGACTCAAAACCCGAATCCAATCATGTTGACCATTCTCTATACCATGTCCATTATTTATGTTGATCCAAGTCAAAATTCTCAAAAACCTTAGATGAACTCATCAGAACCTCACTCTCCTTGCCTCTTTTAAAGTCAACATCTTAAACACCTCGTCTCCATGTTTATCTTTTTATCATTTTTTTCCATTGACATTATTCTCTCTTTATGTAACAACTCAGTTTCATTCTCAAGCTCAAATCAATATTGACTCTCAAGTCAACACTCTCCCATTCCATAGGCCAGAGAAAATTCTGATTTGGTTAAGCTCATGTCATCCATATTTCATATTTATTCTCCCACATGCATGACAAATATAGGACCCACCCTTTCTCCATTGATGTGTTAAGGCCCAATGTTCTTATTCTTTTCGCCTTGGACATAGGCCAAACATTCCTCTCCACCTTATTCCGTTATCTTGGGCACTCCCAAAACACTCAAAACAGCCCACAACCTTTTATCCCTTCCTCTCCCACCAATTGGTTATCTCCCCCACACACTAGGCCACCCTTTTGCCCCTCGTCTCACAAAGGAACTGAAGGGACACCACCCCTGGTCGTCCTCCCCTCCCACTCCTCCTTCCTCCTTTAACACTCACTAATTCCCATTAAATTCCCCACCATTTCCTCCCCTTCTTTCATTTCCTCCCCATCTCTGCTTCCTTTCTTCCCTTGGACGCCCCACTCCTTTTCCCTCACATCTAAAATAGATGGAGAGCAGCCATGGATGACCCTTCGCTGCCCCATGGCACCCCAAATCCTTCCTCCATTTCCCTACCTCTAAATCACAAAACCAGAGAGCTGTCAACGTATGGAGGTGCATCTATTGCTGAGTTCTTCAATTCGACCTCTCAACTCAACTGTGGTGGACATCCTTGCTTCTGCCCCTACTATCCATGGTATGAAGAAGACCATGGAGGGTGCCCCATTGACGTCGGAATGAGAAGGGCTCCCTGCTGCAGCCTGTCATCACCAGTCAACACCGCTTGCCAACGACCATCATCGAAGTCTTCATGGCTACCCCAAAATACCCAATGTGAGAACGCATCAAATCTTCTCTCCACCATGTTTTCAATTCCCTGTTGTAAATCATACCCCATAGGTCGATTTCCATCAAGTTCCGACGTAGTATTTCCATGAGACGTGTTCCTGTGTTCTTTGACAGCCCCACTGCCGCTGATGGCAACAGCGTTCCCCGCTGTCCTAGTGATCTAATCATCGATTCCTCTGACCACAATTTTAGTGGTATCCTTGAACACACAACTGCAAAAATTGTTTGGTCATATGTACAACAATGCGAGAGTTATGGCCATTGCCGTGCCTGCTGCTTCTGCTGCAGAACAGCTGCGGTGCCACAGAACTCAATGTGCCTTCCCTGGTGACCTGGCAATCTAGGGGCCATGCCCTTTCACAAGATCGTGTCTTGCATCCTTGAACATGTCCTGGTAAAATGGTATGTCCATAGGTGTAGCGGTGCAAGAGTAACAACTTTTGCCGTGCTCGCTGTTACTGCAGTCCAGACAGCAGCATTGTTGCCATTTGGGCACCTGTTTTCTCAAAGATCCAGCAGTCCAATCAGTAAGCCCTTCAATTGAGACGTGTCTTGTATCCTTTAACATGCTCCTGTAAACTGGTTTGACCATTGGTGCAGCAATGAGAAAGATATGGCCGTCTTTGTGCTCGTTATCTGCTGTCTTGGCAGCAGCACTCCTGCCCCTTTGACATACACTCTCACGTCAATCTGGCATTCCAAATGTCGATCCCTTCCAGCACCATATTCCTTATAATCTTTAACAGCTCCCTATAAATTGGATCGGGCATAGTATCTCTTGAGGTTAGGGTTTTGCTGCTCATCATGGTTTCTACCACTGCTGTCCAGACAGCCATGCAGCACAGCCTTATGCTCACGTTCTCTGTTGATGTAGAAGGATTAAGGCTGACCCCTTTGGCCAACGTGTGCCTTATATACCAGTGCACAATACCACAAATTGGTGCAGAATTTGGTACAGGTTTAGACCAATTTTGTTAATGGTTTTGTTATCCAGCTGTCCGGCAGATTTCAGCACACACACCTGTTAACAAATGTGCATTTTCTGTTGATCCGGTAGTCCTCATGGTCTATCCCCTTGTCATAAACATGTTCGCATGTGTGTCCAATATCATCTCAGGATATCACTATCAAATATCCCAATAGTGACCAGAACACAAACAATCCATTTGACACCTCCACCGATACCCATCCCATGAACCGTCTCCTTCAACAATTTTCATATGGTCTATCTATTACCATCAACCACCTTACCAAAGCCTTGCTGCAAGTCTTTGTTCCTTAACCCATGAATTACACTCATCGGTCATTCGACACATCAAATTCATCACAAACTCACATCAAGCTCTTCATGTTTTGCATACACTACCATATCCTTTCTTCTACCATCAAATCCCTCAATGTGGTACTGTTCTTTCAGTCCCTTCCTTTTCTAACCATCTTTATCTCCTTGTTAGTCGTTTTGTTGTGCTCCCATGTTATTAATAACGACCATTGTTGTTTTTATGTTTTTTTTATAAAATCATTTGTTTGTATGGTGTATTGTTCTTAGTTTCCCTTGTTTGTTATTTCAGCTATTTGCGCTGAGGATCAACGTGTATGAGCAGTAGCACCAAGAGTACTTTGAGGAAGGCAAGTATAACATGGACAACACCTAATAACCTTAAATCACCTCATATGCATGTGTCTAACTTGTATGCCTATAAGGACTATACATTAGCCTCTTTACCCTATGTTTTACCTATGTGAATGCATGTTGGATAAGTTTTGCTAGTTGCTGCGCAAACACATGTTCTTTTGTTAATAATCTTGTTAATGGATCTATGCAATATTTTGTGAGCGTGACCCTATGTGCTGAGGTGCTTGAGTGGTTCATGGCTCTTTAAAATTTGGCTTTTTAGCAACATGGTTTAGGGGGCATGAGCAATGTGCTTAGTGGTTTTGCTCATAGCCACTCTCCATAAGGACCGGTTCGCAAAGCGACAACCTGGGACAACAGCGCTACCATGAGACTGGAATGGGACGGTCTTAGCTGATTAATTAGATTGCCTTGGTTTGGGAGTAACTTACCTGCGGGGCAAGAGGGGAAGTGAGCCCGGATGGGCCTCGGATCTGCTTTGGCTTGTGTGTGCTGTGTGCTTCACCCCTTAGAGTAGGGCCCCATCTCCGCAGAGCTTGAAACCTCAGCAGTTACACCTTACCAACGTGATCTTTGTAAAGGCTTCGTAGTGTGGCTTGCTAGTCATCTCATCTAAGGCAATGTGATGAACTTCTAGCGTAGCTCACGACTTGTGGGTAAAGATGTGCAACCTCTCGAGAGTGTAAAACTGACATGTCAGCCGTGCTCACGGTTATGAGCGGCCCAGATCCTTTATGCTGATTAGTGGTTCTTGGTTTGGTTTGGGAGTTGGTTATGTTTCTAATAATGTTGATTAATTCTTTATGCAATATCTTTTGGGCTAATGGTTTATCTACTTACCTTAGTAAATAGATGATAATAAAACTTGACCAACTAAAAGCAAATGCAGTTGGGTCAGCTAACCTTAGAGCCTCATGGTTCATGTTATGCTTGTTGAGTACAGTTGAGTACTCACGCTTGTTCCTTTAAATTTTTTTTTGTTGGGTGGATACCCAACTGCTGCTCAGAAGATGGAGGCCTAAAGGAGTACAAATGAAGGTTCAAGGAGGTCTAGGCGAGCGACCCCCAGTCGGTTTCCCTGTGGAATGGCTTGGAGTTATAGTTACGCTTCCGCTACTCTGTGTTAAAGACTAGATGTCTTAATGTAAATCTTGCTTAAACGGTATGTAATAAAGCATTGTCTATGATATCACTGTTAATTGTCTCTATATGTGTGAGATTAGATCCTGGCACACATATGGTTTTGCTCTGGTTTTGTGTTGAAAACCATGGTATGACAACTGCGAGCTAGCGGTGTCCCTTGTGGCGTCCAGGGAATTTGCTGGCCTCAAGAAGGATGCATCCCAAGGTGTCCCTAGGGCATCAGAAGCCACCGACCACAGGGCCCCAGAGAACTCCGGCTCGGAGGGCAACGCCTTCAAGGCCATGGAGGACACAAAGGAGATATCTCTGGACCACTCCGACCAAACCAAGGAGGTCCGGGTCGGGACATCGCTCCCTAAAAAATAGGAAAGCGCGCTCATCGACTTCCTCCAAGCCAACCGGGACGTCTTTGCATGGAAGCCTTCTGACATGCTAGGCATCCCCCGGGAGGTCGCCAAGCACTCCTTGAACATCCGATCGTCTGCAAGACCAGTCGCCCAACATCTCCGCCCCTTCAACGAAGAGAAGGGTAGAGCCATAGGGGAGGAGGTCACGAAGCTTTTAGCCGCAGGATTTATAAAAGAAGTGTACCACCCAGAGTGGATCGCCAATCCTGTACTAGTTAAGAAGAAGAATGGAAAATGGAGGATGTGTGTCGACTACACGAGCCTGAACAAGGCATGTCCAAAAGACCCTTTCCCTCTTCCCCACACTGATCAGGTGGTCGACTCTACCGCAGGATACGAATTACTCTCTTTCCTAGATGCATACTCCGGCTATCACCAAATCGCGATGAAGGAAAGCAACCAGCTCGCCACATCCTTTATTACTCCTTTTCGTTCTTTCTGCTTCGTGTCCATGCCCTTCGGGCTGAAAAACGCGGGTCGACGTATCACCGGTGTATGCTCATGTGTTTTGTCGACCTAATAGGACGCAACATCGAAGTATACGTCGATGATATAGTCGTGAAGACTAGAAAATCCGGCGATCTCATAGCTGACCTCGAGGAGACTTTCGCAAACCTACGGAGATTCAACATCAAACTCAACCCCGAGAAATGTGTTTTTGGGGTACCCAAGGGCAAGCTCCTAGGGTTCATGATCTCAGAGCGAGGCATCAAGGCCAACGAGGAGAAAATCAATGCCATCCAAAAGATGGGCCCCATCCGGAACATAAAAGGGGTCCATCGTCTGGTTGGGTGCCTAGCCGCACTTAGTCAATTTGTATCCAGGCTAGGAGAGCGAAGCATGCCGCTCTACAAGCTCCTCAAAAAAGCGGATCGCTTCTCCTGGACCTCAGAGGCCCAGGAAGAGCTGGATCGAGTCAAGACCTTTCTAATGACACCTCCAGTACTGGCAGCGCCCCACCTGGGCGAGACACTGCTTTTGTACGTCGCCGCCACCACGCAAGTGTTCAGTGCGGCGCTCGTGGTGGAGTGGCAACAGGAAGGTCATGCCCTCAAAATACAAAGGCCGGTGTACTTCGTCAGCAAAGTATTGTCCGAATCCAAGGCTCGGTACCCACAGATTCAAAAGCTCCTTTACGCCGTGCTCACCGCGAAAAGGAAGCTCATACACAACTTCGACCGCCACCCTCTGGTAGTCGTCTCCACCGCGCCTCTAGGAGAAATCATTCACAATCGCGACGCGACGGGTCGCATAGCGAAATGGGCTCTTGAGCTCAACGGGCTCTACATCACCTATGTGCTAAGAACCGCAATCAAGTCACAAGCTTTGGTCGATTTTGTCGCTGAATGGACAGAGGCACAAGCGCCACCACCAATTGAAGATCCCGAGTACTGGATCATGTACTTCGACGGGTCATACCTCAAGACAGGCAGTGGGGCTAGAGTCGTCCTCATCTTCCCGCAAGGACACACCTTCCGTTACGCCATACGTCTCCACTTTTCGTCCACAAACAACGTGGCAGAATACGATGCGCTCGTCAACGGGCTCCGGGTAGCGGCGGAAGTAGGGGCTAGGTGCCTCCTCGTACGAGGTGATTCGAAGCTCGTCGTCGACCAAGTCATGAAAGCCGCCGAGCCCTGCGACCCAAGGATGTGCGCCTACTACAGAGAGGTGCGCAAACTTGGGGAGAAGTTCAAAGGCTTCGAGCTGGAGCACAACTACAGACGCTTCAACGAAGAGGCGGATCGACTCTCGACCATCGCTTCCGGGCGAGAACCCGTCCCAGAGGGAGTCTTCTCTTCTGACCTATACGAGCCATCCGTCAAGGTCAAACAGCCAGAAGAAAGGACGCCGCCACTTCCGACGGCACCAACCGAACCGGAGTCATGCACTCGGGAGATGGTCACTACGACCGACAGCCTCGACTGGCATCCTCCCATTCTGAAAAGGCTCACTACCGGTGACCTCCCCGCTGACGCGACCGAAGCCAGGCGCTTGGCTCGCAAAGCGAAGTCCTTCATTCTCATCAACGGTGAGCTCTACAGAAAAAGCGCCTCCGGTATAAAACAGAAATGCATTCTGTCTAGCGAAGGAAGGCAACTCATCGACGACATCCACGGCGGCACGTGCGGTCATCACACAGCACCCGGGGCCTTGGTGGGAAAGGCATTCAGACAAGGTTTCTATTGGCCCACCGCCAAGTCGGACGCCGAGCAGGTGGTACGAACCTGCGAGGGCTGCCAATTCTTCGCTAGACAGACACACATGCCTGCGCAAAGCACTACAGACCATCCCCATAACATGGCCATTCACGATCTGGGGTCTGGACATGGTCGGACCTCTCAAAAAGGCGCCCGGGGGCTTCACCCACTTGCTCGTCGCCGTCGACAAGTTTACCAAATGGATCGAGGCCAAGCCCATCGCAACACTTAAGGCCGCAGATGCGGCCTCCTTTTTTCGCGACATCGTCTATCGATTCGGGGTGCCAAACTCCATCATAACCGACAATTGCGTCTAGTTCACCGGTCGCGATTTTTTAGAATTCTGTGACGAATTCAACATCTAGGTCGACTGGGCTGCCGTCGCGCATCCACGAACTAACGGTCAAGTCGAACGTGCCAACGGCATGATCCTGCAAGGCCTTAAGCCTCGGATTTTCGACAGACTAAAAAAGTTTGGCTCTCGATGGGTCGCCGAGCTACCAGCGATTTTATGGAGTTTGCGCACGACGACGTCCAGAGTTACCGGATGTACACCCTTCTTCTTGGTATACGGCGCCGAGGCAATGCTCCCTACCGAGCTAACATACGGATCCCCGAGGGTCCAAGCCTACAACAGCGAGATGAACACAACGGTCGCTCAGCTCACAATCGACCTTCTCGACGAAGCTCGAGATGCGATCGTCATCACCTCCGCCAAATACCAGCAAGACTTAAGGCATAGATCCGCAGTAGGTCCTTCAACGTAGGCGACCTTGTTTTGAGAAAGGTCGTGATCACCAAAGACACACAAACTTTCCCCACCTTGGGAAGGACCATACATCGTTGCCCAAGTCTTGCGCCCTGGGTCATATAAACTAAAAGACTCCGACGGCAACATCCTCGCCAACACGTGGAATATCGAGAATCTAAGAAAGTTCTACCCCTGATCGCAACTATCGCGCTTTTAGATTAGTTAGACAGACGGACCCTACGGTCGCTACGTCTAACTCGGGGGCCGGATGGAATGGCACACACCCTGTGAACAGGGGAATTTCGAATAAAAGGAGAACGAAGCCCGAGTCATCAAGGGAGATACGGAATCCAACAAGCCATACAATAAGACATAAAAAGATAAAGATACAAGGTCATTCCGCTTCCGCCCTTCGCAGAAGATAAGCAGGCTCGACGCGGCTGGAGATCGTCATGGCATGAGGCTGAACCTCTTCCTCAAGCCTTTCCACCTCCTCATCACCCAAGCCGCCGGCGAAGCCCTCGGCTATCGGCCCAAGCACCAGGCGAAGCTCGTCGAAATGGGAAATCGCTTGGGCAAGCGCCATGCTGCTCCCGAAGAAGGCGGCTTGCCGCACGACACGATCGATATGGCCGGGTAACGCACCCAGACGCTCCGAAAGGGGAAGAAGCGAGGGCGGCGTCAGCCAAGCGCACGCCGCGCCAGCCGCATCTCGAAGAGCTTGAAGCTCCGCCCGGAGTTCTGAGAAACCACGCGTAAAAGATTACGACCAAACCTCGGTCGGAAACAACGGTTATAGCAGGAGGAGAAACACCCACCGTTGACCGTAACACCCTGAGCGGCGAGCTCGCCGTTCCCCCGCTCAAGCGATTCCGTCGACTGACGCAGGGTCGATTCCGTGTCGGCGGCGCGCCGCGACGAGGCGGCAAGCTCCAGGCGCAGACCCCGCGCACTCTTATCGGCAGCGTCACACTCGCCGCGTGTTGACGCAAGATTTCGACTAAAATTATGCTCTATTTTTATATAATTTTATATATTTTCAAGAGTTAATCTTTTGATTTAGTCTTGTTTTGCTAACAAATAACCCCGTTTTCGAGAATACTCTTTGTTTTTGTGCGATATTGATTTTTGCAGGAAAATAGGGTATAATTGATATAAATTTGAGGATTTTTTTGAAGAAAGTATTTATGCTACAGGTCGGTGAGATGATTAATTAAAGCCAAAAAGAAGGCCTAAGCCTATTATGGAGAAGGTTTCGGAGGATAAAAATTGATTGAGTATGAAGAATATGAAGATAAATAAGGTTTATCGAGAGTCCAATCCAAACTCTAATTAAACGGAAACGCTCTGCCACGGGCGTCTGATATGGAAAAAAAATCGGACGCTCCTTCTCCGATGTTAGTTCTTCTAGATCGTGTTTGTTCCGGTAGTTATGCCATAATGTTTCAACAGTGGTTCTTTAATGTTTCGTCTATTTTTTTTAATTTTCACCATATGCGCGGACCAGAAATTTTTAGTCAATTCAGTTAATTTTTCATATCCGCCGTTGTTGTAACAGTGTATTTTCAATGTTTCATCAGTTGTTCGTTGATGTTTCGGTAGTTATTTTTTCACTTTTCATGCATCGCCCGACTCGTCGCGTTCATAATTTTTTCTCCAAAATATCGATATCGTAACCGTTTAAATTTAATGTTTCAGCAGTACTGTGTTGATGTTTTGACAGTTCAATTCCGATGTTTCGTCTGACTCTTTTTTAAAATTTTTCATCGGATTCGCGGATCCAAAATTTTAATTCAATTCAGTTAATTTTTTAACATCCGCTGACGTTGCAATAGTATATTTTCAATGTTTTATCAGTTGTTCGTTGATATTTCGGCAGTTCATTTCTGATGTTTTAACACATGACTTAGGGCGATTCGATCGGATGGCTGAGGACGGTACGTCCGATGCGCACGGCGTCCGCCCGGACGTCCGGGCGCTAGTCCTTCCGCTAATTAAATCTCGAGATATTCTCGGATTTCAGGACAGCTACACCTTGCGGGTCCAATTCGGAGACCTTAACGACCTCAAATGAAGAAAGTTTGAATACCAAAGTTGTAGATCTCTTCGAGCTCTACAATTTAGAGTTAGAGTTTGCATTATTTGAACTTTGGATGAAGAAGTTATGGTAGAAATACTAAAGACTGCAGTATATGGAAAGCTGGTTTCGGGAAGGATTATGACAATGCCTTCATCTCCGAGGAAGGGAAGATGTGGACGACCGGGACTCTTCTAGAGGCTTGTATATACTTAGAAATAGGTGTTTTAGGTGTCTTAGGACTCTTAGAACCGAACTATTAGATTCCATGTACAGGGGACTTTCCGGAGTATAAATATATGGCCTCCCAAAGGGAGGGACATTATTATTCACCACCAATTCATTGTAAGTCGAGAGTCTAGGGTAGAGTTCAAGGACCAAAGGCATTCAACTCGGCGAGAAGGACATCTCGATGAAAGGAGGAAGCAAGAGGAGGCAGGAGGCCCGGTGGTCGGCTGACCCCTAGGGGTCTGGCTCGGCCGAGCAGGGCCCTCCCGAGGATTGCTCGAGTTCATCTTTCGACATATTTTTCGTCGAGTTCATTCCGACGACTATGCTTCAAGTTCATAATGTATCTCGAGTAATTTCTCGTACTACTTATGTTACTTTGATAAAGCCTTGATGATTTGATCAATAAAGTTCGTCTTTTAGACTTAGCTTCTTGTTTATGCATGGTTTATGATCCATAGCTTTGCAATGCTTAATTTCAACATGATTATCTGGTTAGATTTAAATGTTTTCATATTCTTTTAGTAGATCTTTTTACTTTAATTAGTCGATTGAATCTACTCATGTTTAGAGATGGTTGGGGTTTACTAGTTCGTCGATTAACTGGTTGTAGTGACATTATGGCGGTAGAAAGATTCGAGTAAACCTTTGACATTCATAATCATGCTTAATCTTTGCTTAATGATAGATCTTGTTTCAAGGTGGTTCTTAGTGCATAAGTTGTTTGTTGTATATCTCTTGTGGATCCTTTCGCTATGTTTAAATCATATCTATCTCGTTTATAGCTTAATACTTGTTCTATCATTTTATGTTATAGTTTAGATCTCTTTTAGACAGTAATTAGAGTATATTTAGAGCATAATCAGAAGTATAATTAGAGTAGCTTTAATCCCTTTTTAAGCTTGCTTAGATCTATTAGAACTAGCTAGTAATTAAGTTAATATTAGATTAATAATAGCCTAAGCGTAATTATTCTTGGATTGACAAAACCCCAGATACTCATCTTGGGGAAAAGCTACCACGATACTGTGCTCTAGCAGTATAAGGTTTGGCATGCTTAAGTTCCATCAACACCGCGGAGCCACTCCACCTCCCGACGGAGGTCCCCCACCTCCGAGCGAAGCAGCATCGATTCAGCGGACGCGCTGTCCAAACGCATGGACACCACGCTCGACTGTAGCACCGCCGTGACCCTCAGGCCCTCCAGGCGAGTGGCCTCCGCGCGCATCTGCTCCGTTTCGTTCCGCGCGCCTGCCAGAGCAGAATTATGCTCGGCCGCGTGCGACATGAGAGCCTTCAATAAAGAATGCTCAGGGAAGGGGACCGACCGAAGCATGTACAACAGGGAGAAAACGTACCATTCCATGCGAATGAATGTGCCCCGTGATTGCCTCCTGGACACGACCGGCCACCCCCAGGGCCTCCTGGAGGGAAATCAGGAGCGAACCCACCTCGGTAGTGGCCCTTGTAAAGGCCTCCTCCACGATTCCCCACTCCGTCGCCTCCTGCCCAGCAGAAGGGTCAGATGATCCTCCCCGCTCGAACCGAAGCGGCAGGGAGGGCACAAATAAACGCACAGCGTCTGGCGGAGGAGGTCCGGGAGGAGGGAGCAGTAGCCTGACCAATGCGGCGTCCCCCGATAGCTGCGCCACAACGAGGTCCCCACGGGAACCTCTAGGAACACCCGAGGGGACCGGCGCTGGATCGACGGCACAGTGCGCCCCCACGTTGCCCCGATGTGTCACCTGAGCCCCTGCGGAGGAAGATGGTGCCATCGACAGTGCCTGTTGGCTTGCAATCCTCATGGCCTCCGACAATGACTTGTGGGGCATATGCATCCTGAAGTAGAGAGAGTCAAGACTCATGATCATAAAACCCAATCACGGCAGAGCGATGTCAAAACCACATACCGAGAAGACCGCGGTGCGGAAAAAGGCCGCCTTAGCGTGGGGGGGAACCGCGGCACGGGCAGCCCTCACCGACGAAACCGGCCCGCCGGTAAGCGCCGCCCTCTGTCCGCTTTCGCCGCTTGGAGAGGACGCTTGCGCCGATGGAGGGACGCTCGAAGCCGCGGACGCCGCAGGTCCGCTCCTTGGGGACGGTTGCGACGCGTCTCCTCGCGGCAGCGTCGCAGGCACGACCGCACTCGGGAGCGGTGACATCATGAGCCCCGCCACATCCGGCGGCGCCGCCGCAGCTATTCCTGCCACGACCTCATCCTCTTCCGTCGCCGACGCCGCTTGGCCCGGCATCGACGCCATCGCCGGCGACGACATCGCACCCTGAACGTCGCTCGACGATGCCCCGGAAACGTCGGGCCTAGATGGCAGTGGTCCCGCTTGCGCCCCCGGAGGATCCATCACCAGAAGAGCTTACCGGAGGACGTCCGGATAAGAGCTCTCCGCGAGCGGGACTAGCTCGGACGTTGCGTCCAACGACCACTCCTCGTCGGATGGGTCAGTGGGAGGCGTAGGCGAATCACCGCGCTCCTTCGCCCTCTGTGCACGCTCGGCCAGCTTTTGTTGGCGAACGCGTTGGTGACGTTTCGCGCGCTCCTCTTCCGCACGCGTGTCAGCCTCCCTCTTCCGCTTCCGGTCAGCTTTGGCGGCGGCATCCTCCGGGAGAGGGGCAACGGAAGGCTTGAGAGTACCAAGCCCCTGAGCGACGAAGAGGCAAAAATTTAGCACGAACAGAATCAACGGAAAAGCGGCCACAAAGAAAAAATATCACCAGGTCACTCCTAATCGAATGATTGAGGGCCAGAGGGCTGCCGGCAAAGGGCGTGGATGATGTCCCTTCGGTGACGGCGACCAGTCGACACCGAACCTCGTCCGTGGAGAGTTCATCGATCGAGCTCCAGTTCGGGTCGCCTATGCTGATGTTCTCCCACATGCCGTGCTGGCGAAGCCGGAGAGGCTGCACCCTCATGTGCAGGAAGGTGTGGACCAGCTTGGTGCCGGTCAGCCCGCGGCGGCGAAGGGTGTCGATCTTCCCCAGGAGAAACTCAACCTGGTTCGCATACCTCTCATCCCGACCCCATTCCTATTCGGCTCTTTTCGAGGGGGTGCCCAGCCCTCCCGACGTAACCCGGTGGCGGCACGACCCCGTCCGCCAAGGGAGGGTCACCAAGGTTCCGCACGTAGAACCTGTGATGCCCCCGGCATCTCGAAAGTCTTAACACGCGATTAGATTAGCGGTAGTCAAGGATTTGGCTTAATGATGTTTAGAGAAGAGCAACAACTAGGCTAGTAAATCACGAAGTCAAAATTTTCTAGTGAAATATGCAAAACCCCTGAGTGCACTTGTGACTATAGTTCAAAATATAATGTGTTTTGGACCAAACTATCTATAACAAACTTGTAGAAAATTTTATATAGATCAACTTTGTTATTGAGTGTGGTAACATGCACAAAGGTTTAGGTAGAGTTTTGAGTCGATTAATGAAAAAGACAGAAATCTGCCTAAACTTGATCGGTAAGGAAAATTCAAATTTCAAAGGAACAAAAGTCCCTATCATGCAAAACATCATATAAGAAAGTAGTAGATAATTAAAAACTACACAACATTGGTATAATACTCTTTCTCTGAAAATGAGCATAAAATAGACTTTAGGAATTTCTAAGTTTACATTAAACCTTGGTCAAACTGGGGTCAGCAGGTTAAATTCAAATTTAATCATATTTAAACTTGGAATCTGATGTTACTCATTTTGACAAAGTTGTAGATCCTAAAAGGTACAACATTTCATTCAATTGGGTCCTTTTCAAATTCGGACTCCAGAATACCCAAAAACGCAAGTTTCAAACAGGTCTTCCTGCAGTCAACAGGGGTTTTCCTATTTTTCGAATTTTATTTTCTCCGTGAGTCGCTGACGAGTGGGTCCCACTCGTAAGGTCATCGGATTCCTGTTCACGCGGTTGGGACACGTCGCACCAGTGGGCCCCACCATCCCACGCCTCCGCAGACTCGGTCCAATGCACCGTAAGTTTTTTCCCCATCCGGTCCCACCTGTTAGTGACCTCCGGTCCATGGACCGAGTCCACCGCGCGCCTTCTCTCTTCCTCCTCTCCTCCCGCTCGCCCACGCGGCGGGCGAAGGGCGCCAGCACGCCGACGCCATGGGCTCCAGCGCGCCACGCCGCGGCCACGCGCCGCCTGCCCGTGCCCGGCCTGCCCTCACCCTTGCCGCGCTGCCCCGTACCCCGGACAAGAGCGGAGACCTCGACCCTCCATCACCCTCACCTCACTCGCTCCCTCCCTGTCTCTCTCCCTCTCGCGAGCGCGGCAGAGCGTGTCCGCCATGGGAGCTCGCGGCGAGCTCACGCCGCCTCGCCTCTCCGTAGCCCCTCCGCCCCACCCGTCGCGCGTCCCGCGCTCGCCTCCATCTTCTCCACCGTTTCCCCACCTCCGTGGCCGCCGCCGTTGCCCCTAGCGTCCTCCCCACATTCGCAGCCGCGCGTCGCGCGCGCTCACCGCGCCTCCGCCGAGGACGACCACATCCGGGCAGTCCCCGCACCACCAGACCACCACCGCTAGGATGCCCTCATCCACGCGCAGCTCCTGGACCCGGCCGTGGCCCCGCCCCTCTGCCGAAGCCGCCAAATCGAGCCGGCGCCACCACCGAGCTCGGCGCCCAGCCCGAGCCAGTTCACGGCCGTTCCCCGCTCGTCCATGCATCCCCGCGCGACGCGACCTTGGGGGAAAGAAAGCCCGTCGCCGGGAACACACGGCCGGAGCGGCTCGGCTTCAACCCCGCGCCTCCACGGGCCGGCGCACGCGCGCGACCACGCCCCTGCGCCGTCCTCCCTGTGCCCGGCCAGAGGTTGAAGAAGGAGAGGCCGGTTTTGCCGAAAACCCCCTGAGTCTTCTTATTTTTACGCTCCCTGTTTGTGTACTATTCACTGAGTCTTGAAAATCTTGCATGCAGGTCCCTGAAGTCCATGATTAATCGAGTTCAGGTCCCTGGTCATTAGGATTTTCGATTTAATGCATTTATTTGAGCTGAAACTTTGGAAATTCATAATAAATCGAATAAAAATCCAAAAATTGCAAACTTTGTTGCATTGTACTCCTATTGAGTAGATCTACAGAATGGATATGATGGTTGAGTAGGAAAAGACATTTTTGCCCTTGATTTTGTATATGCATATTAAACTAACATAAATGGAAAATATGGGTAAAGTGAGCTTCAAAAATTATGAAATTTGGGCAGAGGCCATATTAACATGTGTAGGCTCTGTATAAATTTTGGTGGCCATAGCATTGGCTGTTTAAATACTATTTTGCCCTTGTCTTATATTTAAGCATATATTTAATTTAAGAAAAGTTTGCTATGGTGAAAAATGTTCCATGTGACTTTAGGGGGTTGATATGAGCTCCAGGTTATGACCATAACTCACTGCTAGCATAGGAGGTGATGTATGTAAGGCTTTGGCTCTGATTTGAAAATGGTAGAAATAGTGCATAGTTACGTAAATAATAGAAAATGTGAGACTAGTATATCCAATAAATGCCACAATGAACCATATTTGAAACATAAGAATATGTAAGACTTAGCCACTGTTTCTGGAATGCAATATAGGTCTTCACTACTGTTGAGATATGCATGCTAGGAATTCTAAGTTAGCTATGTGAAATATGGTTATTCATACGGGTACTTGACATTCAGGCATCTCATTCGCTGCATCATGCATATCATTCATATAGCGACGCTTACTGCAGATACGTGATCGAGAAGCAAGTGCGTGGAACTACTTCAAGCAACGGTGTCCAAAAGACCAACTAAGGCCCAAATACCACCTGGAGGCCCCTGAAGTGGTATTTAGAAGGAGGAGCTGTCCAAGTGATCAAGGGTTGCCTGGGGCAGAGCCTCACAACCCGGCAAACTAACTTTAGTTTAGTTTGTTCAAGTTATCAACAACAAAAGGTAGGCCCCTTAGGCATATACACCTACCTAGGGAATCTCACCACCCTTTATTTGATTGTGCATTTACGTTCAGGTGTTGTTTGGAACCCCACCTGCATAAATACCTGATATCCTATGTAGAATGGATAGAACGAAGTCTATGCTTAGCCATGCTTAGACGGTAGAAGACGAGTGAAGATATTCACTCGCGAGATGATATGACTCAAAATGTTTCACAAAAATTTAATACGAGGGAAAAATGATATGACGTGATGAAAAGATGAGACCGGGCGGAGATATGAGTATATTACGATGAGAAATGACATGGATAGTCTGGTAGACTCCGCCCGAGTCGATTAAGGCCCGTCCGCTGTTCGCCTGCTGATCGGCATAACATTGCTTGAGTGCTTATCCGGGATATGGGACCGGAAAAGTCTTTCCTGGGCTCGTCCGAAGCACAGAGACACGTTCCTACCCGCTGGTTGAGAGGAAGGTGGCCCGGGGGAGCTTGGTACTCATGACGGGGAGACCGAGATGTCGGCAGGCTCGTCATGGGGGCACAACCCGGGGGCTAGGCGGGAGTGAATCGAACTTGGGACGAGGCAGGTTAAGATTGGGGCTATATGTGGGAACGCGTTGGCTAGTAAGCATATACCCCTGGCATGATACTTATTCCCGGAAATTTAAAAATCGATTCGAATCGCTGATGCTCACCAAGTGTGAGAATGCCAGTATCGCACACGGGCAACGTAGTAATAACTTTAATATCTTGTTCATTTAATCATGCTTTTTATATTACATGTTTGTACTTATATGTTACATTTCCGCAAGCTACATTGTGATGACATATGTGTTGGGATAATGGTATAAATGAGTTATGGATGATGATAATAATAATAATGAATCAAATGAGGCTTATATTTTAAAAATAAATGATACTTGAAAGTAAGGACTCACTTCTAGTAAGCTTGCGCGGGTTAGAGTCCAGTCCACAAAAAGCCTTGCATACTCTCAAATGTGTCGGGTTGAAACCGCCCACGGGTAAGTCCTACGAGTACCTCACGTACTCACCCCTACGTTGTTGATGTTTTATTTCAGGAGCTTCATGATCGAGAATGACAATGGTGGGCTCAATGTCATGGCTCGATGTTTTAATTTCCGCTGCAAGAGTATATCAGTATTACGTTACGGTTTCCGCTGCGAGGTTATTTTGGAACTCTATTTCAGTATGATTGTATCCCATTTTGAGTAAATATTCTTAAACAAATCAGTCTATGTTTGTATGAAATGATGGGTTGTTGTAATTGTTGTGGCTCTTTCGAGGGCTTAACGTGTGTGATGTCGGCATCCCTGGGTGATGGTTGCATCGATTGCCCTTTTGGGTAGCTCGACGGACGACCGGGTTTAGTTCGGCCTAACCACACTGCAAGCCAGAGGTGGCAGGTGTGTTTAGTTCGGATTAAATCGGCGGTTCCGCCACAGAACCACTCCCCCACGTACCCATGGGAGGACGAGGGAAGCGGGATCTGGAGGTAGTCCTGCTTGCGGCTATTGCGCAGCTGAACCGACACGCTGCCGACGAAAGATTGGCCGCCCTGCCCCGGCGACAGTTGTGGACTAAACAAGTAGCACCACAGCTTGAAGTGCGGCGCGATTCCGAGGAAGGCCTCACACAGCATGTTAAAGCACGCCATGTGAAGGATGGCGTTGGGATTCAGATGCTGAATCTCCAACCCATAGAAGAATAGCAGCCCCCACACGAATGGATGCAGGGGAAGCCCAAACCCTCGCTCATAAAACGGCGCGAGCACCACTATCTCATCGCCACGAGGATCTGGCGCTCGACCAATGTCCTCTAGCCTCCATCCCGACTCCGCCTGAGGGGGAAGGAAACCCTTCTTCTCCAGGGAAAACACGCGGCCCTGTGAAGTGGTGCGTCTGGGGAAAGGCGCCATGGACGCGAGATGGGAGAAACTGGCACGAGCAAGGTGAGGGGGGACTCAGAACGCGCAAGGGCGTCGAACCCAGGCGGCGAGAAGGTAGGATGGAAGGAACGCACTAGGTAAGCACGAGAACACAAATCCCCCCATCCATCGGCTTTTATATAGGGTGAGGCGGAGAAGGCCAGGCGAAACGGTGCGATCAGAGGATGGGCCCGCCACAACGGACGACTCCCCCGGTGACCGCAAACCTCGGGAGACGTGGGCACGCAATCGATCCGCCCGTTTCTTCCTTGGGCAAGGGCACAGTGGTTCGCTGCCCCATGAAAAGCGCAATCATCATGCCGCCTGACACGCGTAAGAAGACCAAGGGATTCCCTCTCCCATGACTAGACAACTCCTCACCTCGGATAAAGCTCCATGGGCCGAGGGCCTGTTTATGGCCCGGACAAACCAGCGCGCAAGAGTGAGGGACAGTCGGTTGGCAAGCTCTCAGCGAGTTGCAAGCCAAGTGGACGGCATACGGCCCATTTGCCCCGACCGTGTCCAAGGCCATACCTCAAATTCCCTTGTGGCAACCCAGCTGATGGGGTGGCCACGCGGCCCCCCTTTGGAACAGACACCTGACCAAAGGGCCGAGACAAGGTCAAATAAGGAAAGGCTCTTTAATGAGATGCCCCCAAGAGGGTCGAGCCCTCCAGTGGGACCGCTCACCGCGACCGTCCCGACTGGAGGGACCGTCAGGTCTCACTTGGACAACCTGCGATCAGCTCGACGGCCTCCATCTGCCGCACCACCATAGTCGGCTATGGGTGGCCCAACCCTCAAAAGGTGGAAAGACCTTCCGAGGGCGGACTGCACACAAGGCCCACTTTTCTCTGAGCATGACACCCGGGGGCTTCGCCAAAGATCAGCAGCAGGGTGAACAGCTAGCCAATCCCAGCGCCAAGAAGCACATACCAAAGCAACATAGCCCCAGGACGTTTTTTCAAAAACGCCACGAGGCTCGGGGGCTACATCCTATGGATGCGCTTGCGCGCCCTTCCACGACACGAAAAGCCTCTGACCAACTCCAAAAATTGGCCGAAGGCTCGGGGGCTACTGATGGAGAGGCAATAAAGGCGCCTTTAGGAAAGACGACCTGCGGCCCACCAGCGGCCTCGCAAGGGCTACCATGCTGAGGGAGGCCATCCGGCCCAACTCACGCGGAAGCAGCTGTGATACCCCAATTTTTCTAAGTATATTTAAACATATCATGTTATGCATAATTCAAGATTTTGAAGATTTACATTTTTAAAATTAATTTTAATCAAATATGAATTCAAATCCTTTCAAAATTGTTTTATCCAAAGGCAAAAGTGCAAGGTGATAGTTTAAAATACACCCTTTCACTTTTGTATTTGGACCTTGATGTAATTTTGTTTACAAAATGGGTTAATTGTGAAAGAGTTAAAAAGATTATAAAAAAGAAAGGGGGAGGAACCGGTGGCCCAAAACTGCGGCCCAGCCCCGGCTTCCTTGGCCCGCGGGCACCACGCGCCCTGCGCTTGGCCTAGCCAAAACCGTGGGCCGGCCGTGGCAACTTGGCCAGGCGCCATCTAGGCCCTGCCCACAGGAGCCGTCGTCCTTGCCCCCGTCTTTTTCCTCATCCGGTCGATAGAGACGACGAGGCCGAGCCACTCGCTTGCCACAGCCTCGCCGATCTCCACCGCCGTCCCGAGCCACGCCTCCTCCCCGGCCCAGCTGACTATCGCTGGAGCTCCACTGCTCCGTCCACATCCCTAGCTGCTGCTCTCCGTCCCCGCTCCGCCGCCGCACAGCCCCCTCGTCATGCGCTCTTCTCCACTGCCGCTGCTCGCCGCCGCCCACCATCTCCTACCGCCTGCGCTCGCCGTCGCACCCATCGACCTCTTCCTCCTAACCCTGTCCTCGTCAAGGATTAGGCCGGCCCGAGCTCGAATCGAACTCGGCACCTTCAATGGCGTCCATGGCCATCGCTGCTGCGTCGCCCCTGCTCCCCACGCACTCGAGCCCCTTCTAGGCTCACGGGTACACGCATCCGGTGGAGGACTCCCGCGCGCACCTCGCACGGGTGATCTCCGGCACCGGCTCGGCCTAGTGTCGACGGGAACGCCGTTCGCCGCCGCGCCCTGGCGTGCACGAGCAGAGCGAGAAGGAGAAGAAAAGAAGGGAGAAGAGGGAGAGAAAAGAGAAGGGGGAATAGGCCGGATGGCCTTTTGGGCCAAAAGAGAGAGAAGGGGGGAAGCAGGCAGGCCGGGCCTTCGGGCTGGGCCGAGTTGAAGAAGAGAGGGGGAAAACCAGACCAAAGGGATTGTTTAGGGAGTTAAATAGAACTTTTGTAGAAGAACTTATTTTGGGCCTTGGGCTTTTATAAATTTCTGATTTGTTTTCCTATTTTGATTTACTTTGTTTTAAATTTAGTTTCTACAATGATTTTGTGTTTATAAATATCTTAAAATACAAAATTATCTTTTAAGTTTTAATTGTAATCTTATATGTTTTTAAATAAATAATAAAATAATATTTTTGTTTTATTATTTATTTGTGGCTTTTCAAAAATTAATTTAAATACTAGAAAATTGTTTAAAAACTTTGCGAAACTATCTAAGCTTGAGGAGAGGCCTGAATATTTAGTTCTGTGCCTCACCTTTTCTTTTTAGAAACTTTTGTAGCTCTTTTATACAGGTTGATCATCCTCGTACTCATACATCTTTCATTTCATGCATTTAGATTCGATAAATCGAGTAGATCATCGACGAAGGAGTTAAAAAGCGAATCTGGAAGCTAAGAACGGACTGGGAGAAGAATCTAGAGACTCAGCTCGGCAAGACAATAATAGTACCAGGAGGAACATTATGGACCAAGATGCTAACTTTCCATGTCTCAACCTTTGGAGCAAGATATCATACCAGAAGAAGCTTTGAAGCTTATTATCCTAAAGTTTTGGTATTCTTGGAGAAGTTTTATTTGAAGAATCAAGTTCTAATTTCTGACTTCTGACATTCCCTGAGTATCCAGACAAACCCCGGTGCATTTACCCATTTTATTTTGAGTCATTTAAATTAAATACGGGTTATGTTTGTGCATTAGAGTTAGGCGTTGATTGAAACCCTAGTGCATATAATTCCCGATTCAAGCATATTATATCCTATACGTATTAGAATAAATGCTGAATTAGACTTTTGATAGGTCACGTTTACTTTAAAAGGAATCCAAGATAGAATATGTTACTTTGAGAGGAATCCAAGACAGTTTTCCTAAATTAATTAATTGGAGACATTGGACAGGAATGGTTTGGTATTTCAAAAATGGTGGTTTGTATTCCTGTCTATGTCGCATAAGGCCGTGCCGATGTTGGCCATGTTTTCGATTTTCGAACGCGCCTCTTTCACTTGTCGTCCTCGTCACGGGCTCCGATAAACCTTTCATTCTTTGTACATAAGAGTCGGAACTGTGGTGAGACTAACTGGATGGTGGGAGACAGGCGGGTGTCGAAGTGACTGTACACCCGGGTTCGGTGAGGGCAGTTCCGATTAGGCAACGGGAATGTTAGGTTGTCATATGTAAGGTCGTCGTACATGCATATGACTGGTGATTGGGTACTATTCCCGGAAGTATAAAATCGATTCGAATCGCTGGGCTTACCAGATGTAAGAGCTAAATCGTCACCAATACGTAGTTAAGAAGAATAATACTTTTGTTAAAGAATGATTTTGCAAAGTATTTGCCTTGCCTGAAAATAGAATAGGTATAACATAGCATAAATAGGTTAAACTAAAACAATGATAACACTTAAAAGCTAAGGATCTACTTATAGGCAGCTGCAGTGTGAGTTAACCTAACCAAATCAGCCTTAGGTTAGAAAGTTGGGTTTAGACCCAGTGGTCAGATAAGTCTTGCTGAGTAATTAGTACTCAGGGTTGTAGCTTTAACTCTTTTTCAGGTATGAAGTTTCTAGCCTATCTATCTCCTTCAAGAAGACATCGAAGTTAGGTGTCCTTCTGGCAGTCTTCTTCTATCTCTTAAAGTTGAAGAAATAAAGAAGCTAGATGTTGAAGTTTTCTTTTTAAAGATGTTTAATGTGAAATGACATCAGTGGGCTCGATGTTGATTTCATGTAATATAGCAGGATTCCATCACTTGGATCTTGTTTCCGCTGTAAGTTTTTACAACTTTGTTTTATAATTTATAAAAAATCTTGTTTATTTGTTTGTTTTATTAAAGTATATTAATAAAACTCTTTGTATTGGAATAATTCAAGACTCTTAAGGGTCACTTGGTGTATATCGATCCTGTTTTGGCTTAGTCAGGGCCTTTTTAGTACCTGACGGACTACCGGGCTTAATCCGGTTTAGGCGCAAACTTGTGTTTTGTGTTTAAACTAGATTAAGCTAGGCGATTCCGCCACAGCAGCCGGGCCTCACCCCGCACAAACACACGAGGCGGGATGACCGAGCCTCGCCCCAAACGGTCGTGCGAGGCGGAACGGCCGAGCTTCACCCCGTACGGTCGCGCGGGATGGAGCGGAATGGACGAGCCTCGTCCCGCACTATCGCGCGAGACAGAGCGATCGAGCTTCGCCCGTACGGTCGCACGGGGCGGAGCAGATAGCGCCTCATCAGGAGCCGAACCGACTGTGGGCCCAGCCGAAAGGACCACATGTCGCTCTCCACGTGTGTTAACGCGCACGCTTGTACCTGAGGCGGGGGAAAACGAGGGAAGACATCACAGCCTACGCCAGTCACGATGCGACACCTCCTCGCCCAGCCCTCGCGTTCACCTGCCACCATGGCACGCGGGGAGATGGTGTCAGCTCGTCAGGGCGGACGGAACGGGACGTGCCTGTACTACAGTTGACCCCAAGAGGAGGAGGGGGGTTCCGTGCCTGGCGCGACTGGCACGATGTGGCCGGAGGATCAGGAGGGACGACCGAGCCGTGCCCTCAACGCCTGGCGCGGCAAAGCTACAGGACTTTCGTGGGAGGGACGTGCCAAGGACGATCTAGTCAGCTAAAAGGCTCCTGCTAAGAGGGTCCCGCATGTCGTCTACCTTCTTTTGCTTCTCTTCCTTCCTTCTCCTGCCATGTCCCAAAGCACTGTAAGCTCCTCCTTACGCCTATAAAATGAGGGAAGCGCCTGCTGTAGAAGGGAGAGATAGAAAAAAACTCACAATCTCCACTTGCACCTTGTGTAACACCACTGCGGGTCGAAAGACCTCCAACAATGTAACCATTCGCACTCACTGGACGTAGGGATTTCACTTCCGAACCAGTATAAATCTTTCGAGTCTCCTGGCTCTCCATTCGGAGCCAGTCCGATCTGTCCCCCTGCCGAACAACAAATCTCCTAGTTATGTCCCCCGGTTCCCAGAACCACGACAGTCAGCGATCCACGTCACCTGTATTTTTAAGCCATTTGATCTTCACCAACCATCACCGTTATCCATTGGATGGCCTCTGCTCTCATGGTCCATATTTCTATGCCTCGTCTGCTGTACCACCAATTGAGCAATACCGTGAAATGAAGCGCTACAGTCACCACTTCAGTCATCACGAGAAATCAAGGAGACATTAATGACGACGGATCACATTCTGCAACGCCTCTAGGAACCGGTGGATTTAACCAAACGCTAGCTTCCGTGCCCACGGTCCTGTCATTGTTCCTGACTGCTAGGTTATTGTTGCTGATGTGCAGGAACCTTCAGTTAACCGTTTGTTTTTGCCGGAGTCGCACGAGTTCCACGGCTGTCTTGACCAGGACCATCGCCGCAAATTAAACAAGCCCACATCAAGTATGATTTGTTTTATGAATGAATTACTCATGTGCTCGATCTATCTCTCTGTCTTTCTTTGCCCAGAATTGTTTCTATATCCACCTGACTGATTGCATGTGCTGATATGGCTAGCTCTTCTTTATTTCCACAAATTATATTTTGTGTTTAGCAATGAATAGTAATATAGTATTCCAGCTTCATGCGCCCTTATACGATTGCTAATTCTCAGGCATGTGCTCATTGGTTTCATCATTTCAACGACTCAAAGTCTACCAATATTGAGGTAAATATTCTAACTTCCTTATTTTGTCTCAGGTTTAATTTACAATCTTAGTGGTAGAATAAGATAACCCTCGATAGGTACAGTTCCTGTATGACATGCTTAGATGATCAATTGATTGGCGATTGCATTTTTGTTGAGCCGGTTAGCTAGCATGTTTAACAATGAAAAATAAATACTTGCATTTTTCACTTAATGTCTCCTCTCAAACAATTATACTGATAACTATTTATCAAGGGTGAGATCATATACTAGCTACATGTAAAATGGAGATCATACCTTAACATCACTTTTTGCGAAGACGGTATGCGCCAAGTGTAAAAGGCGCACTGAGTGCCGTGTACCAATATTATTGTGTTCAAAAACCGATAGTATTTGGTTTGATTTACTTAGTATTTTTCTACTAACAAACAACTCATGTTTCAAACTGAAATCCACTCAGTTTACTGTCAACTCTACTATGGGTATTAATTTGGCTAACCTACACTACTCATTCCATTTTATAGATATAACAAGCTGCATGTTTTCCCTCCACTTATTAACTTATATACCTGATTCATACTACATCTAATCCCATACGTTTGTTGTTGGTTGAACTAAGTAATATCAAACAAATAGATTGGATAGAGTATTTGCTATCCACTCAATATTTATATTTTCTATTGATTTTCAGTGCCAAATAATATTCATACATGCGACCTATTCACGTTAGCTATGTGTCTACTAAGTTACAAGCCACATCACCGTCTACTAGGACTATATTCATGTCTTCCATCGATTTTTTATGACTAACAATATTCATGCAAGGATATTAGTCTTCGCGAGTGACACAGTACTACTGTCTACCATCGATTTTCTGTGCCAAATAATATTCATGCATGCAACCTATTCACATTAGCTATGTGTCTACTAAGTTACAAACCACATCACCATCTATTAGGACTCTATATTTATATCTTCTATTGATTTTTTATGATTAATAGTATTCATGTAAGCTATTAGTCCTAACATGTGCCACAATACTAATTAAAAATCTCAGAGAAGAGTATGAATAAATTATAAATATAATATTTGCAATAAATATTATTGTCACCCTATATTACATCTATATTTCTACCTTCAAAATTCATTTTAAAAATTATTTAGAAATTCTCACGGCACCTGTTGCACCCCCGTCGCCAACATTGGGTGCCTCAAAGAACTTTCCAAGCTGCTACACAGCGTCATGGCAAGGCTGCTGGGCGGAGGCGATCGGTGAGGTGCGAATAAAATTGGTGCAGCTACATGGAATTACAATGTACGAGCAGTGGTGTCACCATTCTGTGAACCACAAGCTAGCCAAAAATCGTCGAAACCCGAAACAATGCAAGCAGAAGAATAAACACAGCACGGGGCCGGCTTCGGAACAAACAGGCGGAGCAACGCGGCCAGATTTCCCCCCTTCCATTTTCTCATTCCAATGTGTCTATCAGAGCTGCTACTACTAGGACGACGTACGTCTCAGTGCTCCAACCAAGGCTCGCTCGGGCCATTCATTGCCACAGCGTTCTACCCCAACTCTGGCTGTGCCGCGAGCGCGGCGTCCCGGCGCCGGCGCCGGATACGTCGCGGCTCGTCGACAGCCTCTGCTTGCTGCCGCTCCTCCCGTCGCCGCCGTCGCACGCCCACGACGCCTGCCTCTGCTTCGACTCGCTCACCTGCACGCCGGACACGGCACCAGTCAGGCGCAAGATATAACATCCAACAAGATGCGCGGAACTCTCAAGCTCGCAACAACAACAAAAAATGTATGGAGGTGTTCAGATCCACAGCTAAAATATTTTAGCATCCGTAGATGTTTGATACTAATTAAAAATATTAAATATAATCTAATTCTAAAACTAATTATATAGACGTGGACTAAACGGCGAGACGAATTTATTAAGCCCAATCAATCCATAAAGAGCAAATGCGATGCTACAGTAATTATTCATTAATCACGAATTAATTAGACTTAATAAATTCCGTCTCACCATTTAATTATAATTAGTTTTATAATTAGACTGTATTTAATACTTCTGAAAGCGAAAAAATATCCAATGATGCTGCCCTGCCTTGTCCTCCTGGTCGGCACTGCAGCTAAGGACAGGACAGGCAGAGCAACCCAAGAAACCTCCCTGGTGGTCCACCGTAGAGAAGACCTCTCCAGAAAACCTCTCCCCTGTTCTTTTTTTCCTGGACCGAAAGCGGCAACAGGAACACAGCCAAATTGATGTGAGCCAAATTCAGCCAAAAGCGCTGTTTGCAGGCAGGTTCCTTTCACCGGCTCATCGCCAGGGTATTCCTTTCCGCGAGGACAACGATCATACGGAGGTTCAGAATCTCATTTTGATCTGGTGTGGTCGCCGGAAAAGGCGCCCCTTGGACCTTTTAGGTTTAAACAGTACACATGCAGTAGAAGCTAGTACGAACCCCGAAGAACTGGGAGCAGCTTAATTACCATGAAGCAGAACCCGGAGAGGCCCAGGTCCGGCGCCCGACCAGGGCCTCGGCCGCTTCGCCGACGCCGACGCCGACGCCGTCGAGCCGCCCCGCCTGTCCACGCCTCTAGACGACGATGTCGGCGCCTGGGGGTTGCTTCTCCCGCCAGGAGGCCGCAACGGCGGCGGCGGCGGCACTGACGACGTGCTGGACTGGCTCTGGCGGCCCCGCTGCTGCGCCGGCGCCCGGGGAGGAAGCCCGCCGAAGAGGCCGGCGTCCAGGTCGTCGTGGAACATGTCCACGAACATCTGCTGCAGCTCCTCGAACGTCTCCTGCACGCACACGCACGGGTCGGTTCGTTCAGCGCACGGAATCTCGACGCGCCGGAAACATTGTCTAGAGGCGTGCGGTTACCGTTGGCGTGGCCTGGCTCATCATGTCCGCCATCTCTCCGAGGAAGTCGCCCATCCCCGACAGCTGCGGACCAGAGAACCACAACAGGCAGAGCGCCCCGTCAGCAAATCGAATTTCCCTCACAGGAGATAGTAGCATACAGGGTGGGTGTTGGTCGGTGAATTACGTCGGCGTCGGCGTCGCCGCTGTCGTAGACGCCCACGTCGTAGAGGAACCGCCTGTTGGAGTCGGAGAGCACTGCTTCCATGGTTCCATCGGCGTGCATGGAGAGAAAGAAGAGTTCGTGAGGGAGGGAGACGGGAACCGGCCGCGACGATCGAGGGAGGGAGCGATCACTGACCGGAGTAGGCGCCCTGGATCTCCTGGAACCGCTCCTTGGCCTCCTGGACGCGCGCCGAGCTGCCGGACGCCGAGCACCTGTCGGGGTGCCATATCTGCGCGCATGCAACCAGCCAAGCAGGAGGAGCAGAGGAACAGCTCATCAGCAAAACAGAGGAAGAGGGAGCCGGCCGAAGAGAATTGGTGTCGTATCGTACGTACCATGGCGAGCCTCCGGTACGCGAGCCTGAGCTCGGCGTCGGTGCACTCCCTGCTGAGCCCGAGCACGGCGTACAGGTCGGCGGCGCCGTGGGCCGAAGAAGCCTCGTCCTGGAGGCCGTTGCCGCAGCGACGACCGGCGGCGGCGGCGGCGGCCATGTCGGTCGATCGAGGCTGCTCTGTTCGTCGCTGGCGTGCAGGAGAGAAGCAGGGGCGGCCCTGGCCCGGCGCAGAAGCAAACAGTGAAACCGCAAGCAAACTTGGGTGGGGGGGAGGAGCAGGAGCCGCGCAAGTGGCTTGGCCGGCCTCAGGTTCTACGCGACGCGCGAAGGCTCCAGAACCGGGGCCCGACACCGACGGCTGGCCCCCCGTGGTTTTTAAAGACGAAAAGCGTGTGGTCGCGTCGCCCTCTCGCCTGCTTAATAACGTCTGCTAACCGAGATATTTTACTTAGCATGAGTAGAATAACAATGCATGCTTTAGATCAGGGGAATGCATTGAACCAGCCGTAGCACGTCAGCAGGACAGTACGACACGCACGTACACATGCATCCACGAGAGAACCGCCCAGCGGTACGCAGACCATCAGGGCGATATTGCGTAACAATCAACAGTGGGGTTGTGAACCCGGGGTGGGGGGGGGGGCGCTTTTCTGGAAGCATCCTTGCTTGGGCAAGCTGGTGGTGGACTAATTGTGGAAAAAATTATTAATTGTGGCGGACGGGGGCAGGCATCCGCGAACCACCCGACCACCTTTAGCTTATCCTCGGCCGGCACGGGGCCACCCGGCGGCATCCGCCGACGAGCCGAGGAGGACGGTGGATTTTTCTCATGTTTCGATCGGGCGGCCACGAAGGCAACTTTGAGGCCCACGAGCTGATCGACGTCGAGCGGGAGGCGACGAGGCCGGCGCCGGCGTCTGGAGAGTTCTTCGCTGCACTGCCCTGCACGAGCCCTGGCGGGCCACTCGCGTCGCGTGGCGATTTGACTCGCCGGCCGCGCTTGGCATCTCGCGACGTGGGTTTGCCTGGCCCGGCCGGCGGCGCTGAGGAAAAACGCATGGATGCCGGGCCCGCCCCGAGGCAGCGCGGACGCGGACGCACGCACGCACACGGCCACGGGCAGGCGGCAGCGTCGGCACAGGCAAAGCAAAGCTTTCCGTATCCGGCAAAGAAGCGCAGGCGAGTAGGCTGGAGTGGAGGAGGCGAGCGCTGCACGTCTGCACCGAGACGTCCAGAGGCTACTCCGTTTTGGGTATACGTGTGCTCTCCGCTTGCCTGCCATTTGTAGATGCTCTCCAGTAGTAGTGGAGACTGCACACTGGCGCTTTTGTTTATCCAACCCACCCCAAGAACATTCTGCGATTCGTTGTTGTTTAACAAAGGCAAAGCAGCGGGACATCCGGGCGGGGCAAAACAACAGGACAAGGAGGAGAAACGCCAGGAAGAGACGTTCGAGAGGGATCCATAAGATCGATTGCTTTTTGAGTTTCGTTCCTAGTGGGGACCTTTGCTTGCTTGGGTTTACTGCGTGCTCAAGTGATGATCAATCAATCTTGTGCCTAAACTGTTTCCGGGCCCTGCGTGTTGCTGGTGGCGTGCATGCATGTCTCGGGTGCAGCTAGAAGCTGGAGCTGGGATAGCAAGCAACCGATGTTGCCCAGCTAGTTTGTTTGCAACCGGAGGCAGGATTGTTGCTTTGAAGAAAACAAGACTTAATTTCTCCTCTCTCTCTTTTTGTTTAAAAAAAAATGATGGCGTGGCCGCGTCTGGCGTCTCCTTGCAACTCGGGAAGGATGCCTCCTCCAAACGCGGGCGGTTCGTCACCTCCCCTCGCCTAGTTTGGACCATGCATGCGTGCGTGCATTCATTCGGTATTGGTGGTACGTGTTCACTCAGCCTCGTCTGCGGCGACCCGACCGGAAATAAACCATCGACGACAGCTTCGTGATTCCCGAGCCGTGCACGCGTGTAGATACTAGCAGCTACTGTAGCTAATAGCCGCCGTCGCGGCCGATGGGAGAGGGAGACGAGGAGATCAGCGGCGCCGCCGCCGACGAGAGCACCGCGTCTTCCGGCCTCCTGCGGGTCGTATGGTTCCGGCAGATGGTCCACCGCTGGCAGTCCTCCTCCTCCGGCGGTGCTGGCGCCACTGCCACCGCGGAAAGCTCCAGCGCCGGCGCCGACGACGGAGGCAGCCCGAGCCCGGACGCCGCCGGCTCGACAGGCGGACCCAACGACGGCGGGGACGAGGACGCCACGCCCGGCGCCGCCGACAGCGACGACAGCGACAGGAACCCGCTGCTGCCGGCTGCGGACAGTCCGCGGCGCCTGCCAGGGGTGGTTGTGGTGGTGCCGGAGCGCGGGTCGACGGGCCGGCGGCCGGGGCGCTGCCCCCCGGACGCGGAGGGCGAGTCGCCGATGACCCCCGACGCGGCGGCGCCTCCGGCGGACGTGCCCCGCGGGTGCGTGCCCGTGTACGTGGGCGCGGAGCGGCGGCGGTTCGTGGTGCCCACGGCGTACCTGGGCATGCCGGTGTTCCGGCGCCTGCTGGAGAAGGCGGAGGAGGAGTTCGAGTTCCAGTACCACGGCGGCGCCGTCACCATCCCCTGCGACACCGAGGCGTTCAAGTACATCCTCCTCGTCATGGACCGACACCGCCGGGGCCTCGTCGACGACGGTACGTACGTTGCGCCGGCACGCTGCTGGAGTTGGGCTGGGCCTAGCCTCGTTCGGCTGCGGCGGGCCGTCGTTTTTTTTTTTCAAGATTTGCGGCCCATGAATTTGGCTCATTCCATCCCTTTTCTTTTTTTTTTGGCAGAAGGGAACGCTAAGGACGGAGAGCAAGGTGCGTCATCGGCTTCATCTCCCCAGATTCGTTGACAAGCTCTTCCGGTTGCATTGCGGCCCATGATTTTGGCTCATTCGATCGTTTTTGTTTTTCTTTTTTGGCAGAAGGGGACGCCAAGGACGGAGAGCAAGGGGCGTCACCGTCTTCGTCTCAGACTCGATGACAAAGCTCCGGTGCAACGGCATGGCGACCCTCCATGGGACGTAGGAAAGCGTAGTGATGGATGTTGTTTGTTTGCGAATTTGTGAGCGTGCAAATGCAAATGCCGCCTAGTCACGATGCGATGGCGACAGACGATTAACGCGACTGTAATAATTGCCATCCACTGCAACGTGGACCCGTACCGTCCTCCACCGGGAGAGGAGAGCACGTGCCAGGCATGTGCCCGCCGGGCGTCCCGTGATCCCGTCCCGGCGTGCTTCGTCCCGCACGGCGACGTTCACGCCGATCGGTGCCGCTTCCTGCGGCTGCCCGTCGATCCACCGATTGATCAGGCCGAACATATCATTCGCCGTCTTCCTCGACGCACGGCTCGCCGGCGCCGGCCTGCCGGTAGGTGACAGGTGGACATGGCACGTGGGGGGTACTGTTGTCGACAAGTCAGCGTCGTCAGGCGGGAAATGGCACTCGCTACGTGGCGGGTGCGCGCGGGCCAAGCCGGTGGACAAGCATCGTCGCGGTCGGCCACCGAAGCTGATGATGTGAGCCAACTTTTCTTTTTAATTTTCAAAAACTGCGGGGCCTGTGGCCCGCGGACACGCGCCTTGCTTCTTCGGCGATACGCCGTCGATTCCCGGGACGCGTGACGGGCTGACGACCGGCCAAGTGCTGCGCGCGGGGGGTCTGCCCTCTGCCGTATGATACGGCACTCTCTATGGGCCGGCCGGCCGTGCAACGAAATTCGGGTGCCGTTTGCTTATGGATATTTGGTTTTTGGTTTAGAATCTAGATTCTACCATGAACAGGAGACGTTGTACTGTTGTGTTTGGATACTGAAATTTTTTTTTGGATAACGTGCTACTTGGTCCCACCGTTCTCCAATTGCATGGGTAAAAAATAGACATCTGATCATTTTATGTCTTTTCGGTGCACTGTTGGACCGTAGAATCTCCAAATAGCTGTTGTCTACGGGATACTGAGATTTTAACTGTGCAGCTTAAATATCCATGCATAATCTGCGCTGTTTGGCTACTCGAGCGGATTTTGGTAGACGGATGGGGCCTCCGAGTCCGAGGAATCCCGTTCGATCTGTGTAGCTGCGACACTTTAATCAGTTCCACGCCTCTTCGATCTGAGACCCACCTTCGTCCTGTTCATCCGCACAAGCTAGAGCTTTTTGTTGCACCGATGCTACAATGATTTGTGTAGCTGGGGAGAGGCTATATATGACTGTGTAGCAACTTTTCCGATCAGTCACATTGTGTCCGGCCCCTGCTGACCGCGTAAGGATATTGGGCGCACGGTACCCTGCATGCATGCGTGCAAAAAAAAAAAAGTCAGGGCGTTTCCTTTCTCTACGGGAAGCATGTCGCTTTTCTCTAGGATCACGCGCACTCGGACGCCGATCACGGTCCAATGAGCGCAGCGTGTTTAATTAATTTAACAAGTAGTACTTTCATTTTCACACGAGCCACACCACGAGTCACATGAATTATTGAGCGCTAGCGCCTCCATTTATCACGACGTGCTCGTGTGCGCTCATCCGATCCGTCCGCGCGGCCGGCCGCCGGCTTCGTTTCCGGCCAAATCCAGCGCATCTGTGCGGGAATGGGCGGCCGCGGTTGCCGCTGCCCGAGGTCTCAGCCACGGCGGTGCCCTCCTGCGACGGTCTCCCTGAGCGTATGCGCGGCGCAAGCCTATCCGCTATTATCCATTCCATGGCGCCGGGGCCGCGCCGGGCCTCTTTGGATATAGGAGTATAGCCGCAACTACTGCTACAAGCTACTACAACACTATACGCGCGGTATGGTTCCCATGTTCCGTTGTTGGCATTATCCATTGATCGCCGCCATCGTGCCATCGTGTGTTGTCGTCCGATCCGTTAAGTGCATGCTTACAAGTAAAGCTATTTTATTTGTGTACGTTTTTTTTCAAAACGACGTAGACGCTCACATGAACGTGTACACACACACACAAACGTACACCCTATCCCTATGCATCTCTATAAGACACGGCTGGACCTGCAGTGAGTAGGAAAAAGTGAAAGTGACATTCGAAACGATACACATATGAAAGGTTGTCGACCATTCTGTTTTGTGTGGATATACACGCAGGAATTTTGAGGCGAATTTAAGGACATATTTGGTTTGAGATTCATCTATAGTCAAGCAAGCATTGGAATGCGCTTATCCCGCTTTGGTTCTAGACTAATATTTGGCCAAACTAAATCATTTTACATTCGCTTTGCTCCAGGGCACATTGGACTAGGCACTATGGACACTAAACCAAACAGGTCTTAGGTGCGCGTTTTCGTCTTAACATAAAGCCACCTTCATTTCCTAGCTAGGTCGGTCTAGGTCTATTTGGTATATGTGCTTATTACTTTCTTTACCATCAATTTGGGGGCTTCTTGGGTGATGTGGATCCCCCGAACGTGCCTCAGCATGTATTGCATTAAGATGAAGGAATTTACAACTGGACAACATGGAGAGAACCCTCCAAGTGCAAGCGTACATGACTACCACACGGGCAGTGACAAAACAATGACCAGAAACAGAATGAACAAAAGAAATCCCTACGGACCGAAATCCACCTAAAACGACCTAAGACTGCTGGAACTCTGCGAATGAGAAGCACTATATGTAGGCCGCCCTCTAAGAAGAGCATGGAGTCTCACAAAACGATGCCCCTAAGGAGATAACATTTGTCCAAGACGTGGTCATTGTGCGTCCACACCACCACTGCTTCATAAACAATATTGTTGGAGCATAATGCATAAACCATGCATGCTGAAAAAAAAGAAGAAGAACCGGGGCTTGAAACATTCGAGCACCCTCGTCATAATATAATAACCCCATAATAACATGTGCTATTCAAGGTGTTACGACAGATCCATTTCCTATGTCAATTATGCTCTGCTGAACTAGTCCTGATGCTGAGAATGGGGTGGAGCTAGCCGACTCAATGTGCCTGCGCCGGAAGATGTATGTCGTGACCCGGCCGGCGGGGCCAATATTCTAGGCAGCACTGATTACCATTATCGAGAACTACTTTACCATTATCCGAACCGCCATCGCGTGATCTGGAAGATAACGTCTTGATACGATGATGATAAATACGGTAGACACCCCAGCTGCCGCTGTTCCGTGCTTCCGCACGCCCAATGCAACCGAGGGAACGTGCCCCTGTGGACACACGTCGCTGTTAACAGTGCCTAGCCCCACCGGCGCGGCTGTTGGTACGCTCGGCTTGCAACTCCACGACGCATACGAACGCCGCCCGCCGCCGCCGTATCAACGCACATGCGAACAGCCCCATGCGCGACGGGAAGAGCCTTTGACCTGACCGACCTTGGCGTCCCGCCCTGCATGGCCACAGGGAAAGGGGATCCGAAAAGCTGGTGTCAAACGCTTTTCGTCCAGACCCAGAAAAGGCCAGCCGCGCCCGCAGAGACGTGGCGAGGGCATTCTCGTCCGGCGCCGGCCAGCGTGCTGCCGCTGTCAGGTGTGGCGTGGACGCCCCCAGGACGTGGCAGCGACGCCCGCCAGCAACGGCAGGACGGCTCCAAAAGACCACACGTCGCCGGGAGCTGCGCGGCGTGGCGTGGCGTGGCGTGGGAGCGCGCGCATCGGCGGCGTGGCGCCCCCACCTTTCCCGCCCCTGTCCCCCAATCATGGACGCAGGCATCTGCCGGGGCCGAGGCTGCCAATCCAGCCGCTCCACGTCGCCACCCCCCGCCTCTCCCGGTCAACCCGCACCCCCACCCCCCGCGCGCGCCTCCCGAGCTATCCGAGAGCCGAGCCGACCCGTTTTGCCTCGAGACGCGAGACCGCGCGGCGCAGCAGAAACCGCGACCGTTTCCGGCACGCCGCGAGCGCACGAGTCCACGCGCGCGTTGTGGCGTACAAGCACGCGCTACCAGCGGCCAGATTCGCTTGGGTTGCTCTAGCGTGTTGCGTGCGGTGCCCCGTTACGTTCCCTCTTGCGCGTTGCATCGCGGCGCACGGCTCGGCACGCAGAGGCGGGTGGCGGAGGCAGTTGCAGCGTTGGCAGGCGGGTTTCCCGGGCACCGAACGCCCGTCGGGATTCTAGAATATGCTCGGCACCACCAGTCCAGGTCCACGAGCTGCTGAGCTGAGCTGAGCTGAGCTAATAATGCATGCAGATGGTAGCCGTATTCTTTTGCTTTTTTTAAAAAAAAAAATTGTTATGGTCCGACGGCAGAATGTGTGGCAGCTAATCAATCTTGGTCTTGGCATTTGTTATGAAATGATCGCACTTTCGACGGAGGAAAATTGAACGGGAATGTGTGCCTGCCTGCTCCCAGCATGTCTCGAAATCGTAGACGCAGAAAAGGAAATGGGGTACTTATATCCTGTCAATTTTAGACGTTGCGTAATCGCTGCTATAATCATCAGCTATCCCGTTCGCTCCGATCACCCGTTCGCCATCATCTGGAGTTCCTCGCGACACATAAATACGAGGAAGGACGGAGAGGGAAACTGGTGGCGAAGAGCATGCTCGAGCGGAAAATCCACAGAAAATCCAAGAACACAAATGCAAATACCATCAGAGAGCTCAATAAAGCGTTTTTAAACTATTAAACAAAAAACGGATCCCAATATATTCCCTCTCGCAGCGGCCACCTCGCCCGCCTCCTCTCCTCTCCTCTCCTCTCCGTCCGGACCAGCAGGGCAGGCAGCCTCCAGGCCTCACGGATTTCGCACCCCGCAGAAACAAAAGAAAGCGAAATCGACCAATCTCATCATCATTCGCGGCCGCGGCTGCCTGCGCCTCCTCCTCCTCCTCCTCCTCCACCCCCGCACGCAAAGCTCCCGGAACCCCGGGCCGGATCCGCGACCCGCTCGCCGCGGCCGGCCGGGGCTCGGGCTCGCGGGGCGCCTGCGGCCGTGGTCCGCGCGGGGAATGCTCTACCTCAAGCAGCCCGGCGGCGCGGACTTAGGGTTCCGGCGGGCGGCTTCGGCGTCGGCGGGGCGGCTGTGATCCGGCGCTGCGCCGGATGCGGGATTGACCCGGCCCGCGCCGGGGATTCGGCCGGCCATGGCGGCGGAGGCGGACGGCTGCCTCCAGAGCTTCGAGCTCTACGAGGCCGAGTCGGTGAGCTCCTCGCCCCCCGGATCACAATGCGCGGCCGCGTCGTGCGGGCGCTGCTGCTGTTTTTCTTTTTGCCGCTGGGCAGAATTGCCCTGTTCATGGTGCGAGCTCCTGCTCGCTGCTGCTTCGTGATTTTCGGCCCGAGGGGCTGCGCGTAGCTACGGGGATGGTCGACCTCGAGGCGCCGTTTTGCTGGGGCGCAAAACCTCGGGGGGGGGGGGGGTCTGCGCGCTCGGATCGTTCCATGCGACGCCGGGATTTAGGAACCATGATGATGATCCTTGTTCATTCGAGGTGTCTGCGCGCGATTTGGGCTCGCCTGTGTAGAAAGTGATCATCCCGCTTGGTTGTCAGGAGCTCCTAGCTTTTCTCCGTTTCTTTTGGTTAGGGAAAGGAGCGCCTACGCGTTTTGAGGTGCTGCCAGTGTTCATTTGTTGGAATTTTCATAAACGACGGCATCCTTTGTATCCTCATTGGAGCTATCGGTTAAACGAGGATGTAGTTTTCAATTCCTACTTTCCTAGCCTGTTCTAGTAACTGGCCATGTTCCTCGTCCCGGGAACATGGCAACAATCTCATCCCCTCAGTGTTATAACCTTTTCTTTACTAGCGTACCCGTGCCCCACGTTCCCGTTCCTCGACCCTATCAACCCAGGAACCTGGTTACTGGTTAGTGGTTACTACTCTGTGGTTCATCCTGCTAGTGTTTGAATGATTGATTTGCTTTGCTAGCAACTGATTAAGTTCTCGACTTGAATACATTCTGTTACACGCATGTCTTTGAAGAAAAATGTTTTTGCAAACTCATATGCAAAGGTGTAACCTTAGAATTTAGAAGTTGGGTCGGTATGTCATGAGCATGCTGCACATAAGGCTTTAAAAGTGAAAATTGGAACCACCTTTTCTGACTGTTTCATCTGTGAGAATGTAGAGATTTCGAGAATCTTCTATTTGTGCAACGATCTGTTCCTCAGGATGTTGCGAATATGGAATAAGTTGGTGCGAATTTCTAATGTCACAATCAAAGAGGATCTGGCAGGACATTAGGGTACCTGAATACATTGGATCATTTTTTTAGAACCAAGATTAGGGACGATGGTGCTGTCGGTGAAATTATAGTTTTAAGGAAAGTGGAAAATGGAAATTTAGAACAAAGGCGGCAATGGACTTGAATTGGTGTGTATTTTTGCTAGGACAGGTGGACAAATACTGGTTCTGGTTTGTGTAATGTTAGATATCTCCTAGTCAGGCCTATATTCCACGTAAATCTCGTGTCTCTTTTAGATCCTAACCCTAACATGTAACCTTCTAGGTGAAAGTATCTCCTCTCAGTCTTTAATGATGAACTGTGACCCAATTACACATTGGGCCAAACCCAATGAACTAGTCCTCAAACATTTTTTTAATCGTTTGTGACTATTGGGCACCATCTGAACTTTGATACTCAACTGTAGCAGCTGCCATTTACTGAAAGGGTGACATTGTCATTGTCTAACTGGACACCTAGTTCTGTATAGGGGTTTACTTCCCGCGTTTAAAATTGTAGTTCACTTTGGCTTTGTCTTAAGCCATACTTTTTTAACCTTGACCAATGTTTTAGAAAACGTATTAGCATATGCAATACCAAATAAATGCACTACTAAAACATATTTTAGTTGGTCCATAATGGAACCAATTTGATGTTATAGATGTTTGTGCTTTTTCCTAAAAACTTGGTCAAAGTGAGGGAGGTTTGACTTAGGACAAAGCCAAAGTGAACTATAATTTGGAATGGAGTATTTTTCATCATAATTAAATAATGGGTCCTTTTTTTGCAGACATTTTATATTCTTGGAACTAACACTGACAAGACATTTTGGAGATTACTCAAGATTGATAGAATGGAACCATCAGAGCTCAATGTTGATGAAGATTCCACCATACACTCACAGAGTGACTATCTTGATCTGCTAAAAAGTCTAGATGAAGACCATAGGTCAACCGGCGGGGTTAAATTTGTCACTGAATTGTTATGGAATCATCGGTAGGCTATCCCATCTTTGTCTGATCATAGTTTCGATGCAATGTTGGTAGCATTCTCCAAGCAAATGTGGACCAACTATCCCTTTTCTTTACAGGTTTCATTAAGTTCCTTGGGCCCTATTACATGTTAATTATTACTGAGCAGAGAAAGATTGGGAATATATGTGACCATCCGGTGTACCAAGTTACTAAGACTGCAATGATTGAGTTATCAAATTCCAAGACAAAGCCAAAGTTAACTAATTCCAGGGATGAGAACAGGTCCGCTGCACGACCGTGTCCCACGTTTATGTTGTTAGCATAGTATCATTCACATTACCATATACTGATAGTTAAATTGGATTTTTTCTAAATGTTTAATAAAATGTCTATCTCTTTTTTTCTTAAAAAAGAAAGATTCAGGAGCATAAGCCAACATTTATAACCATGCAGGTACAAGAAGCTCTTGCAGACGATTGATCTTAGAAAAGACTTCTTTTTTAGTCACTCGTATCATATAATGAGAAGTCTCCAGAAGAACTTTAACGATCCACAAGAAGGGTGGGAACTATACGACACGATGTTTGTGTGGAATGAGTTCCTAACTCGAGGGCTTCGTAACACTCTGAAAACTGCACTCTGGACTGTTGCATTAGTCTACGGTTTTTTTAAGCAGGTACCTATGAAACATATATCCTTTTGTCCTGTTCTGTAGTTTTATAGGATTCATTGAAGAGGACATATCTTGCTGCAATCACCTAATATGATAAATTGCATCCAAAAGGATGTACCCTATGTTCATACTCTGTTTTTTCACCATGTTATTATCTTCACCTGCTGTACTCTTTACCGAGATAATTTATGTTTTATATTTGTTTGTGCTAGACAAGTAAGAATCCTACTTTCCTTTTCCTTTTTTGTCAGAGAAATATCAGTGATTTTAGTCTTTAATAGTATAATTTGTAAATTCATGATGAAAAATTATAAAAATGGTAAACTGTCAGATATTAATATATTAACATGTTAGCCATGTGTTCCTGATTTTATTTTGCACTATATAATGGAGAATACTTATGCTGCTTCTTTGGGAAAGGACTTAATCTAAAGAAGTCTAACATAATATCCTTTTCTGTAGTATTCCTAGACCATCCTTGAGCTTACTTGTCATCTAACTTTTCTGTTACTCTTAGTAATATTTTTATTTCATATTTTCACTTACACCAAGGATAAACTTGCAATATGCGGGAAGGATATTATGTTGACGCTCATTGCTAGACGATCAAGGCATTATGCTGGCACCAGGTTCACATTTGCCAAGCTCTTAGTAATTATATTCCTTCAATTTTTGGTGTGGTTGGGATTGATATGCTGCATTTTCTTAGGTACCTAAAACGGGGTGTGAATGAGGAGGGCAGGGTAGCAAATGATGTTGAGACTGAGCAAATTGTTTATGAAGACATGTTTGGACCAAGGCAAATAAGCTCTGTTGTGCAGAACAGGGGTTCAATTCCACTGTTCTGGTCCCAGGAGACATCAAAGCTGAATCTTAAGCCTGACATCATATGTAAGCATTGAAATCCTTATCTGATGCTAAAATATTTTTCAATCATTTAATCTTTTTTCTTGCAGTGCATGAAAAGGACAACGATTATGAGGCTACCAAACTTCATTTTGAAAATCTTAGGAAGAGATATGGAAATCCTATCATCATCTTAAACTTGATTAAGGTGAGCACCCTGTTATGATGCTGTCACTCCTTCGGATGGATCTTTGCATATAATTCATACCTTAATTACCAGCTTACCACGCATTTCACATTTGCTTACTTTATGTTATTATTCTTGGAAGACACGTGAAAAGAGACCACGTGAAATTATACTCCGTCGGGAATTTGACAAAGCAATAAAGATTATAAATAGTGGCCTACCAGGGGAAGATCATTTGAGATTTTTACACTGGGATCTTCATAAGAACTCTCAAAGGTATTAATTCTTGTGTTATTCACTTTCCACTTATGTTCTGTTAGATGCTTGGTGTCCATAACTGAAGAAGTTTGCATTTCAGCAAAAGTACAAATGCCCTTCAAGTGCTTTTGAAAGTGGCATTTGAAGCTCTGAACTTGACAGAATTCTTTTATCGTCAAGTTTCCCCAGCTCGAGGAGCAGAGAGTTCCCTTAATTTAAGTGCTACATTGTAAGTTTTTATTATTTATTATACTGGCTTCTTTGCTATTGAACTTGGAAATCCTACTTTCTGGTACCTGATGGATGCTTGACACTTTATTTTTGTTTCATGCTTTATAGGAAGAATGGTTTTGGTCCCCACGTGTGTGATGAAAACAACAATTGTCACAATGCAGACTATGTCGATGATATTGACATTTCCCATGGAGGTACCTGTGGCAGTTCTGATCCTGGCAATGGAATTGAAGAAGATAGATATGAGGTCAATGGGTCTATCCAAATAAAGCCTCCGAAATTGCAAAAGGGTGTCTTACGTACAAACTGTATAGATTGTTTGGATCGCACAAATGTTGCTCAATATGCCTATGGTTTAGCTGCTCTAGGACACCAGTTACACGCACTTGGTTCTGTAGAATCTCCAGAAGTTCATTTAGATTCCCCTTTGTCTCGACATTTGATGCATTTTTATGAACGGATGGGCGACACACTTGCTTTACAGTATGGTGGTTCGGCTGCTCACAATAAGGTACTCCATTGAATCTTGCTGCTTCAATTCTTCTTCAATCTGGAAAAAAAACCGATAGGTTCTTTATTCCTTAAACAGTATGCTTTCTTGTTGAAATAAGGAATGATTGTACTGCATGTGCTATTACATCATTTCAGAATTCATCCAAGTTTGCTCTTTGAGCTTTACATATGGTCTATTTTAACTGTTTGCATTTCACACTGGACATACAGACTTGTATTTATTCTGAAAAGTAAATAAAACCATGAAATTAGTTGGACTTATAAAAGTTAAATTTGGGAACTATTTTGGTACTTGGCAAAATGTTGCTCCGGGCATGTTGATATGAGAACCAAACTAAAAGTCTATCATCAATCATTTATGCTGATTAATGACTCTAAAAACAATGTGTATTTTATATATCCTTAGTTTAGTATATATTTCTCGAAACGTAAGGCCATAATCATACGGTGTGTCAAGTATGAGGGAATTACTTTTCTTTTAATATGTATTTAATCAGAATACATCAATTGTTATTGACTTATTTGTGTGTGCATTACCACACTATTTACTTTTTCTCAGTATCTTATCAGAGAGGCTGGTGTCTCCACATATGCAGCTACTTTTATCCAGAAATATGAATGCCCTTCTTATTATCTTGTCTGTATAATTTCACTGTACTGATGTTGAAACTAAGTATTGAAATTGCATAGAGGGGGGAAAATTGCTATTGCTCTGCCATCTGCACTTAGATCGATCCTCCAGATAGTATAAACTGAACTGTTTCATGTAGTGGTAATACAGTGGACAGAACAAGATCTTGTCAGTTGTCATTAACATTATGAAGTGATAACAAAATTAACTGTGTGCCTGTTCTGTGCATTCTATATTACTTGATGATTTGGGAGCTTAATAATGTCTAACTACTGTGCACGCTTCTCTGATTAACCTGTCATGTGGTTTCATGTGCAGATATTCTCTGCAAAGAGAGGGCACTTGAAGTTTGCTATTCAATCTCAAGAGTTCTTTAGGACACTGCAACGGTACTACAGTAATGCCTATATGGATGCTTACAAGCAGGCAGCGATAAACTTGTATGTTTGATTAAGATCATTTTTCACCTGTGTTCTTGTATCTTTTGAAGTTTGACTAAGGAAATACTATGAATATGGACCAAGTTATTGTAACTTGTTTTTCCCCTTAATTGAATTTCAGATTTTTAGGATACTTCGAACCAGCAGGTGGGAAAACCTGCACTTTGGGAGCCAGAATCTGGTGAGGAGCATGTACTTGATGACGATACAAGGTAAGGTAGCAATATATGGCCATGCTGATGTGTGGCAACAACATAATAAACCCTTCCCTATGAATCGCGGCAGAAAAATTGTTGCTACATGTGGAATGATTGTGGAATACCTATATTTATTGTCTTTCCTATTGGCGACATGCTAAATTCACACTATATAAGTTAATAAATGAGAACTGAACAAAAAATGTGCTAGTAGTCTTTACGCTAGAGTATGAAGAAATTTTGCAAACGACTAATCCACTTTTTCTTGTGTAGCCGCTTCTTTACAAGTTCATATGGAGAAAGTTGTGTTATTCACCTCTTTACCTTTGTTATAGGGTTGGAAAGGACACTTAATTGTCTATATCTTTTACGTTCTTCGTAGGGATAGCCAAGGTTGTTTAGTGTTTCCTGACCTCTTATTCTAAGAACTAAGTACGCAGAGTTTATTCTTACGTGCATTGTGCAAATCAACACAATCCATCTTATCAGTTACCTAAGATATACATATTTGTCAGTAAATTGATGAAGAGGGCAAGATCAGATGGCAGCATTCTTAATAAAAGCAAACCACCGATGTCCAGCCACGGTCGAAATGGAATGTTAAACTCGAGATCTGATTCAGTGCATGGGATGTCTTCAACATCTGACGATTCCATGTCAAAGTCAAGGTTGGTTTGTGCTCTCTGCATTCTGAAACTTAACCTTTTTTGGTTTTCTGGCAGTAGCAGAGTGATTATCCTACAGTATATATTTGAGAAATTAGTACCTGACACTGACACATAAGTTGTTGTTTCTCCATCTTCTTGAAAAAATACTCAGGTATACTCCGACAGTGTCTCACGTTAAGCATATAAGCTGCGAACTAGACTATTGCAATGGTTCTGGTGATTCAAATTTCCTAGATCTTGACTGGCTTTCAGCTTCAGACAATGAAAGGTTGTTCATACTGTGCTTTCCCGACTTTGGTCTATCTTGTATATCTATGCATCAGTGCATCACTGCATCAGGCCTTCTTTTTGCAACTGAGATTCACAGAAATGACAACCAACCATAGTCCAGAAAACATCAGCTTGTCGATTTTTAATTAATTCCTCGATATCCTTTCTAAAAAAAAGAAGAAAACTCTTTGCATAGCTTGTGTAAATGGTTTCTCAGGAGAACTGAGCATCATTGCATTAAGTACGAAAGAGCTCAAGAACAATACTGACTCCAAAACAGACAAACACCCACCCACACATTGGATTCACTGGTTACACATCACGTCACAAACAGTATTGAAATGAACAGAAAACTCCACGCATTAGGACATGTTCACATTAGTGCAGGTGTAATTTGCACCCATGGGTGTGGTATGGATATATGGTTTCACCCACTGGTGCTCAAAACACAAGTGAATCTATTTATTCTTAATAACATAGATAATATGGCAAGGTTGGGTTTTTGCTCCATCCGCTCTTCACCCACCCATTGCCATCCCTAGTGCCCACACCTACACGGTTTGGATTGCCATCTCTAGTTCACAACAAGCTGTGGAAGCCCAGTAGTCTCCCCATGTTACACCAGAGTCGAGCCTCTTCCCTGGCCTGTCGCAAAGCCCAAAACCTGTTGGATGCTTGGTGACGCACCATTGGCCATGCAATCATTGTGATGTTTCCAAATACATCAAGGTCCAATGATCTCTAGAGAATTGGAACATCTCCTCAACTGTTTCTTTGAAGATGAACCTGTTTCTTTGATGAAGAAAAAATGAACCTGGTATTTCTGTAACAAACTTGCATGATTATTCACATTGAGAGAGAAAAAAACAATAAAAAAGAGGAGTTGTGGCCAATGCTATGTACATTCTGATCCTCCATTCTAGTGATGTGTCCATGTAACTGCTGGTTTACATCACACATTTATAATCTAGACGTAGATGAGTGTTTCTAAACTCATTTTTTTTTGTGTTGTGTGCATTATGCTTAAACAGGTCAAAAGCCATAAGCACTCCTGACGTGAATATTTCAACTGATAATGCTGTTAGTGATGTGAGCTCTGGGACAATGGTTAGTGCAATTAACAATCCTACCTTTTGCCACCACTTCTACTTTGTGCAGTTTTTTTTTTTTGCATACTTTAATTGTGGACAACCTTTTTTAACCTTGCTTGAATGGGTCCATGCTGAAAACCCCCACCTTATTTGTATTTTTCTCTGACCTGTCATTATATCAGTTGTATTTTATGACATTCATGGCTATTCAGTTGTAGTGCAATTATGGCTTTAAAAACCTCTCTTGGGCCTAATTTCCTGAATAGGTTTGAAATATCAACTACCAGATTCTGTTTTTTTAATATATAGCTTTTGTCAACTGTAAGCATAGCTTATCAGGTTTCCAAAATCAACTTGACTGTTTTCATTCTGGGTCTTATTAGCATGGAATTGAGAACCCCTGCACTTTTTTACTTGAGGCGGACACAATTTTGTTATTGAGAGTGACTATCATCAGCAGACTACAATTGACTATTCTTAGTAATATTTGGCTCACTCAAGGCTCAACAAATAAAACCAATCATTTCATTTGAACTTTACAGTATGATCAAGCTGCGGAGATCCCGTCTCAGGGGTTATCTAAGGATTTTGTACAGTGGGTTAATCAAGGAGAGGCATTTTGGTACTGAAATTGCAAGATGGCATTATCATATAAATCCAAGCTACATGTGGTAGCAGTTGCAAAAGCGGGGTAAAAAAGAGGCTACATGATGGCACCCGAACTTTGTTCCAAAGCATCAACTCTTAAAGGCCATTGCAAGGAGGCATCATCATCATCAGTGCTTGAGATTGTTTATCTTCCATCAGCATTCTCCTTGTGGTATATATGAATATATGATGGGATGGGAGCCGTACACCCCAGTCAGAAGAGTTGAGTGTACAATTCTGTTCATTTGTTGAAGCTTGCTCACCAGGCGAGTTTGATAGGGCATTGTTCTTCTTCTTAGAAGGAAAGAAAGAAGGTAGGTAGTATATTATTCTTTTGAAGCTGTACCATTGTCCAGGCACCCATCTCCATTCCTTGTGTAAATATATATATATGTCCCAAGTGTTCACCCCTTTACCTTTTCCTTCCATTAGAACTGAGGTGGGCATGAAAGCACCATTTTTCCCTCAGTCTCTTTGGATGGGATCTTCTGAATCTGAAACATTATGATGTACATGTATATTTGGTCGCAGGAGAGATGCCACTGTAATTTCCATCGTACCAATCCCATCTGTTCCGAATAGATTACTCCTTTACTGTTTGTTACATTGCAGACTGCTGTAATAACTTCTGAAAATATCCGGCTGGACAAAAATACAACGTAGTTTTCTTGCAAATGTCATTAACCAGCTAATCTGTTAACTAGATATGTTGATTTAAATTAGCTAATTTTCCATAATTTTGTGTAACTAATACTGTAATTAGTTTGATTAGCTGGGTGCATCTCACGTGTTGGGTGGCAGACTGGGGAGCTGATGAAGAATGCGGATGGCCTGTTTGTCGCATCGGACGGCGGGGAAACTGCTCGCCCGTCCCGCATCGGGTCGCAACGTGGAAACGAATCAGTTCTGCCGCAGGGACACTTTGCATGGCTACCGGAAGACTCTGGCCAGCCACTATCTCAAGGGACACCTCCGTACTTCTGTTCACGAGGCAAGCAAATTCGTACACGGTGCCCCAAAACCAGAAGTCCAGAACCATGTGCTTTGTGGTCACAGAAGGCAGACATGGTCCACCGTCCACGTCGATGGCTTTTCCAGCTATCTCTGGCCATGTGACTGATAAGGCCGTCCGGACAAGGCCTCAGCCTGGTTTGGACCCGTCCATTGACTCCTGCCTAATTTATCAGCCGTACGCTGAATCCCAGCTCAACCCAATGGCCAGCTTGTGCGAAAGAACGCAAATCCTCTGTCATGCTCATGCAAGACGAGCACGTTGGGAATTTGGCGTGGCCTCGCCGATTTGATCTTGTCGTTCTTTCTTTATTCATTTTTTCTAAGTAACAAGTTGATGACCCTTTATCGGAAGCCGAATCTTCCACAGAATATACTATTTCTATCCTAATTTATTGGCCGTTTGTTTCTACACTAAATTTGACTAATCCATCTTATTTAAAAAAATTAAAAAAATTAATTTATAGTTAAACTATATTATATGCTAAACGAAATCACTAATAAAAATTAATAATAATTATGATTTTTTAATAAGATGATCTATAAATTGGATTGAGGGAATAATATATACTAGTCCGACTAGAGTACCAAGACGGAAGGAGTACCATCACTGTGATTCATGTGAGGAAACCATGGTATCATATCGTCAGTAATGCAAAGCAGCAGCGAGAGGCTTCATCGTCACTGGTTTGGTGACCAGGCAAAACAGAATGAAGACCTTGTTGATGTGATCTCATCTAACTTTTATTCCTTTTTTCTTTAAAGAATAAAGACCCCTGAACATTTGCTGGCTTATATTTTGTTAATCATAGGCTTGGGCCAAGAAACAAAGAGGGAGTGCAGGAGACTAGTATTGTTTGGATCCTACTTTATCCGTTTTAAATTATAGATTATTGCATTAATTTCGACCACTCATCTTATTTTAAAAAACTTACAAAGATATCAAAAAGTTGACTTGTTTGGATATAAACAAGCCAGATTCTACTCTAGCTTTTACATCCATAAGCTAGCTCTCACTAGTTTTTACCTCAAAGGTTTTAGAAGCTTTTGGTTTTACTTTTACAATCTCATACTCCTAAGTTACAAGCTGGCCTCTACATTTGAGGTGGAACCAAATAGAACCTTACTCGCCAAAGCCCAAACAAAGGTACAGACAAGACAAGTAGAAGCGCATGAACGTTTCGCCGGCGAGGGTCCTAACTTATCACTTTGTCTCGGAGTACACTGGCTACTCTATCCACCAAAGAGTTCATTCCTCGGCGGAAAACCTTGCTGTTCCTCTCCCTCCAAATGCAGTTTTTATCACCGTGTCACCAAGATGGCAAGGGCGTGGACTCCTTTTGGATTTGTCACTGCGGATGGTACCATCTTCCTAACGCTAGGAACTAGGAAGCGACATGCCAAAGAAATATCTGTGCTAGCAGTGATAAAGTAGTCGGGGGTGGGTCACTCGTATAATTGGCGACGTCGCATCCACCCCGATAATTTATTCAGTGACAGGACCACGAAGAAGGATTAGGAGTGCAGTAGTTGATGGGTTAGTTAGCTTGCCACTTTTCTAGATCACTCATCCTGATTTAACTCCAATAGGGGACGTTCTGCACTTGTGCTCACGTGAGAAAACTGAAAGCTGTCTTATTGTGTGCCAAATGCGTGGTCTCCTGTTGCCGACCGGCGCGTCTATACAAATGGACCGTGTCGAAAGACCCATTGAATTGACACTATTTGTTTCAGACGTAGGTGAAGTAAACACAAAAGGGAATAATTAAGACTGCAGTGTATTTGGTGCTGGAATTGGAGATTACTCTGTTTGCTCTTGTTAGGCTCATGTCACCCAAGGGTACTATGTGCAAAACACTATTCACAGCACTGTTTCAAAGTAGAGTTTGAATTATAACGTGGTGGGATAAACTGCTTGATGAATCGGCGAAACTAATCTTAATTAGCAAATATAAGTATTAGAAGTTCTTTAGATAAAATTTAGTATATACTACTAATCAAAATTACTCATCTTTGAGCATGTGCTGTCTATTTATACTAACCCGTGTTTTACACATGTTGACGTACTAGTGGATGGAATTACAATGCCAATTTGTCACATACCACTATAAAGCAAACCGTATTTCGTTACCTTTTGTAATAGGATAATGTTACATTTAAGCGAACCAAACACTGTTATTCTTTTGGTTTACTACCTACGGTAGTAAAACAAGCTATGAAGATTTGTGTTCCGACCAAGACAGATTACACACGCATTTTTTTGGGTAGGGCGGGAATGGGGGATCAAAATTCGTCTAGGTAGATTGTTGGGAGCATATACTGTAGCAATTACGGATTTACGAGTATATATATTCTCTTTTGGAATCTCACCTTTTATTGACTCTTCTTTTTCTATGAGCCAGACGTGAGACGTTGATGCTTCAAACTTTCAAACTGTCATATATATCCTACTGCAAAATGTCAACCTCTGCTTGTGAAATGAATATAACAGAAGCAAAGGAGAAGCCAACTACGGATTGCTGCCTGTCGACAGTCGCGCCATTACGTCTTTGCAATTCGCCGCGTAAGAACCAGTTTCCACAGAAAGTACACGCATCTGGATGACATTCCTGTTGAATTCGTGTCTCTCTTCAATTCGCGACTCCACGTAATAAAAAGGGGTATTTAGGTACACCAAACTAATTTTGTGCTAAGACATAATCTACCAATTAGTTAGTGATATTTGGACACTCTTATAACTAATTTTTAGTTGGGTGTATCCAAACGCCTCCACGTATATATATTGATGTCTAGATGAAAAGTTAGGTTTGTACCAATGTCATTTAGATTAATCTTCGTCTGCAAATCGCAACGCAAAATGGTTGTTGTATTTCAACCGAATTTTCATTTTGCTTCTGTGTGGTAGGAGTACGTAGTTTGCGTCAAATGTTTTTTTATAGAAAAATGGATCTCATTGTACGTGTGGATTTAAATTTTGTGTGTTCACCCTTGAGTTCTTGACTTCTAGAACCGTTGATTCCTTTGGTCAGGCAGAATAACATATTGACACCATAGTCTTGTTTCCTATTTTGCAACCAACGACTTTGACATTCTATGGGATTGAGAAATGGAGAGCATTCATCAAACAAAGGAACAAGGCATTCTGGCCTTTGCATCTACTCTTTCCATCCCAATTTATAGGTCATTTGACGTTTTTGACACCAAGATTGACCAACTCGTTTTATTCAAAAAAATTTGTGAAAATATGAAAAAAAACTCAAGTCATAGTTAAAGTATATTATATACCAAACCGAAATCATAATAAAATAAATAATAATTATGAATTGTTTTGGATAAAACAAATAAGTCAAACTTGGTGTCAAAAAAGTCGGACAACTTATAAGTTGGAACATGGAGGGAGTTACTAGCCTTTGTAAAATAAAATAAAAGAATGTAACCCTAGTTTTCGTCTTAAGTCAAACTTTTCTAAGCTTAACCAAATTTATGATGCCAAAGTACATATAATACATTTATCATATTATATATATTTGGTGCTAAAAATATAACTTATGACAAAACTAGATTTTTTTTTGAGACACAGGTAGTTAGTAATTGGATGCACAAGACAAAATAGAATAATTTTATTCACTATATAAAAACTCAATATTTTCACATAATAAGTCACTGACATATGAATCTTGGATGCGCACTAGACACTTAACATGTTTGTTTTAAACTCGAATGGTTGATTCTGGTTCTCTAATAAAGGTTACAGCTAAAATGAACATAGGGCATTTTAAAAGTACATCGTTAAGTGTACACCCCACCAGTTTACAACCTTTAAGGATCAAGCTTTACAACCTTCGATTTACAGCTAGTTTTTAAGAACCACAACTAAAATGAATAGGAAACCAACAAAATTCATCAACTTAGTAGAATGTGTATGTAGGATGGAGCGATTTGATGCGTGTGCAATTTTAACATACCATCACTCCTCTCTCTACAGAAGAGAGAATGGTTCCATCATATGACACATTTGCAAAATGTGACATATCGTGTGCAATTTTGCATGATGCTATGCCTACAAAATAGCTATATATGTGTTTGTAGTTTTGGAAGCCATACATAGACATGCAATTATACAAAGCCAGTTTCTAAGACTCCAGAAGGACTACAATTTGTTTCAAATGTTGATTTACATTAGAAAAAATAGATTGGTGTGTGTGGATTTAAATTTCTTGATTCATGTTTAGGCTTGAGTCTTTGACTTGTAGAAAACCTAAATTGGTCTCTATCATCTATAGTCTTTAGATTACACTGTAGATTCTATCCTATTTCACAGCCGTGAATTTTTTGATACTTCAAAATGCAAAACATTTTTTTCAAACAAAGAGGAAACAATTATTCTGACCTTTGCGTCATGGGATTGTATGCACACGGCAGAATAGAATAATTTTAATCACTATTTAAAATCTCAGTAGTTTTCATGTGCTAAGTCACTAGCATATAAATCTTGGACGTGCTCGACACTTAACATGTTTTTTTGAACCTAGATTGTGGATTCTGGTTTTTGAACACTTATATAGGCATATAAGTAAAGCAAATAGAATGCTTTTTAAAGCATATTGTTAGAATACACCTCTTTACACCACGATTTGCAAGCTGCATTTCACTAGCTTCAGACTGTTAATTTAAGAATCAAGCTTTACAACCCATTATCAGCTAGCTAGCTTTTAAGAACCAAAGCTAAAACAAGTAGGCAACAAGAAACTCAACATAGCTTTGGATGGTGTTTTGCCTACGTGCGTACTTGTTGCCCATTATCAGCTAGCTAGCTTTTAAGAACCAAAGCTAAAACAAGTTGGCCGGTTTGAGACATGTGTTTTGGCTTGTAAAAAAAATATAAAAGTGTCATGGTCGATTGAGAGCATCCAATCGAACCTAATACATCTACTTTATCGTTTTTATCTTTTATCTCATTTACTATACTTTTTCAACCTATTTTGTTGTTCTCTATATGTCTCGATGACAACATAGAAATGTTTTAGGTGGTTTGCCGATACTGGAATAACCCTAACTGTCATCCTCCGTGGCGGGGTCCCTCCCGAGAGGTTGGCGCTAGGTGCTATCTGAGCTCCCTGAGCTCACCGAACTCTTTGACGCCCATCGCTGGATTGTCCTGCCGTCTACCAGCCATGACCTCAAGGAGATTGCTCGTTACATGCAAGTACCTAAGGTTCCCTTGGTATTTGGCCGATTTTGCGCCAATAACTCTGAAGATATTTCATATCCAAATGGGGCCTACCTAGAATGTTTTTAATCCCTAAAAAGAATCAGACGGTTTATAAACATCGAGACACCTCGTAACTTCCCAAGGCCATTGTATTTTACTAGGCCATACTATTTTTTTTAATTTTTTAAAAATCCTTTTGCATCTAAATACTTTTGCTAAAATACACCAGCTAAAAACGAAACATAAACAACTAATAGATCAGCTAACAATCATCTGAACTATAAGTAACAATTATCTCATTAGTTGCCTCGACCCAGCTAGCTAATGCTAGCTAATAGCACATAAAAAGACTTATATACCCTCCAATTTATGAGCTAATAAAGCATATGTTGATGTGTAGATCATGCACGGAGCGTATCCAAGATATATATTAATTCGGAACACTTATTTGCTACCAAATAACATATATTAGTGGTTGGAACCAAATGCCATCTAATTAATACTAGAATATCTAGCTAACAATTAGTTAGCTACTTTAGCTAAGAGCTTAATCAGCTAATTGTTAGCCGTCAATAGAACAAACATGGCCTAACAAAAAGGAACTTCACGATCACACCATGTAGCACAGCAACACTCAAAACTACAAAAACAACCCCGGACAAAGAACTCCCTTTCAGAAACACCCATCGGGAGCCTTCCTTCTCGTTTCCCCGCCGAGCGACGACGGACCCGACCAAACCAACTTTGCCAATTTGCCATGTCTGTCGTGATGACGATCCAAATAAACCACGCCCATTTGCAAATAAAAAGCGCAAGCAATCACAACGTGCCCGCGCAAAACCAGCGCCCAAATCGCCTGATTTGGGAACCGGGCTTGGAAAAACCACCCGGCGGCGGCGGCGGCCAGAGAACAGCATTTGGAAGAACACGAACATGCCTGCGGCCGAGACGCCATCTCATTCGCGCGCCTTCCGATTTCTTTCCGTGGGGTCAACCGGCGCACACCGAATCCAAAAGGGAAACCCGCGACGACTTGCTTCACAAGCACACGAAAAGATTTATCCGGCGGCCCGGCCTCCCGTCCGTCCCTGCCGCTCTATAAATCGCTGCCGTCCTGCACCCCAAGCCTCTGCATTGCGTTCTCTGCATCTATCTGCAGACGCCATTTTCGTTGTTTCTCGTCAGTCCGAGGTGTTTCGTGTTGAGGTTCTTCCGTTCTTGAGAGCCTGCTGCCTCAGCCTGAAGGTAACGATGCCTGAACTAGATCGATCGTGCAATGCTGGTTGTTGGGGGTTGATCTGTTAACTGCATGCATGCCCCTATTGCGACTGGGCGTGTTCAGATTGGCAGTGATTATACATAGTTCCTGGGTTCCATGGGCCATGCTGAACCTATCGAAATAAATCTTGACGGTTGGTGGGGGGAAGGTTGCGACGTTATCTACCTTGGGTATATTTTTTTAAAGCTAAGTTTTTTTCTGAGGCAACCATGATGCACCCAGGCAACCTGGGGTATATATGTTTGTGATTTTGTTTTGTTCTTCTTTGCATCCTTAAATTCCTAATGACCGCCAATACTTTGTGGAAGGCAAAGATGCAAAGTGAACAGTGGCCATACTCTTGGAGACGCCACTTTCTTGGATCTTTTTTGTAGTACGTATTCCCAAAGACATGGCTCAACGTTGCAGCAAAGCGTTGGAGTCTCTTTAGAGGCCGTTTGCTTAGCTCGATCGCACGAGTGCTCTGTTAACCTTTTCTTCTCTGTGCAAGAAAGAAAAAAAGCGTTCCTTTCCTGTTTCTGTTCTCGGCATCGTCTCGCTTGGTTTTCCATGTCAGCACCGCATCGATCTGCATAGGCAGCTCTGTTCTTGTTTGGAGCCTAGCCTCCTCGCGGCACGATCGATGCGAGTGCCGTTTGGCCTCTCGCCAGGCGCCCCAGCTGCAAATCTTTTGCAAGAACCGATGCTCGCTCTGTGCTCTTGAAACGAGATCTTCGCTGGGCAACTTTCTTGTTGCCGCTTGTCCCTTGCGCTGCTGACTGGACGCAGCTCTGGAGTGGTTTATTTGGCCTCATTTTCGGAGATGGTTGTGCCTGATTTTCGTAAAGAAATTCGCCACTTGGAGGAGCATGTTCTTGGCGTTTCCCTCTTTCTGAGAGACCCATGCCTGCAGGCTGCAGCTGCAGGTCAAGCTTCTAGAGGGAGGGGAGGGGAGGGGCGCCCTTCTGATCCAATGGGCAATTAGGATGGGGGGAAAATATCTTGATGCATTTTAATCCGGACAGTATCATTGCGCCTGTTGATGGCTGCAATGTTCAGCCGATCTCGGGCGTCCAATCACCACCTTTTTGCCGCTCACCAAATCAGCAGCGAGATTTCGATGGTGAAAAACCGGGGGAAGAATAATAAAAAAGGAACCTTTTTTGGGTTGCTTTCGTTTCTTGCTCGCCTTCCTCTCTCCGCCAGTCCTTGCGTGAGTTGCGTTCGCTGCACCTGCACAGATCACCCTGACATGCACTGTAGCTTAGTATTCTGCTGCATAAAGGTCTAAGCTTTTTTTGCTAATTGGATGCTTTTGCCGCACCATGACATAATTAGTGACACCATCAGTATTAGAAAATTTGTTATACTCCGTAATAAATTGGCGTTATCCATTGCTTAATTTTCAGCTTTGTATAAGCTTGAGGTGGTCCTGCCAGCCCACCTAGCTACCACCTCTCCCAGTCACAGCGCTGGGTTTATGCAGCATCCCACCTATTTATTGGCCCCCTCTTCAGTCCCGGAGAAACCCTCCTCCATTGGACTGCTCCGTGTTGACCACTGGGTATGCTTCCGTTTCTGTTTATTCCCGTACTAATCCTCTGGTAATCCTGGGTGGGGGTTTTGCTTGGATTTGGAGTTAATCTGTCCGCCATAGAAAATATCATATCTTAATGAACGCAAGGACTCGCCTTGATTGCTGCCTTGCCCCGCCATTTCTTTCAGTTTTTTCCGAGTTTCTGTGATTCTTTTGGTGCGTCATCGGCTGAATCTTGTCAGGGGCTTTGCTGACATGTTCTTGGGCTTATGGATTTCTCTGATCCAAATCGTTCATGGATGGCGTACAGAGCTTTAAGCTGTCCTTTTATGAGGTTTTGAGCGGAAAAATTTTCGTCAAAAAAGATTTTAACTTGGGAGTAGCGACAAACATGGATTCACATGGCTACAGTACAAGTGCTAGGCTCTGTGGTTCACTTGAGATCTTTCTTTAATTGCGTGCTCTGCTCATCTCTACTGCTTTCCGAGGAATTTATTGGTCCCTCTTGGTGGATTATATTAGCGAGAAAAAAACCCTTTCTTTGGGAGGTTTTGCTACGAAAAGCCATCTTGTTAGCTTCATCCATCGACCTGCCCGGAAATGTTTGCTGCAGCTGCAGCTGTAGCTGCGGAGTCTACGTAGTCCTGTTGACCTCCTTATTCAGAAGCCAAATACTCTTATTTTCATAGGTTTCTGACTTCCCTTAGTGGGTTTTAGGATCTGAGTGGCATCGGTACTCTTAAGGCAGCAGTTTATTTAATCAATCTGGTTCATTTTCTCCTTTGAAAACATTATCAGAGTACGAAGTGCTTGTGCAGAATCAGTACCTGCTTTTGTTTGTGGAGGATCAGTACTAGTTTTTGTTTGGGGTGGTATAAGTGCCTGCTTTATCCTGCCACTGTTGCTATAAGATTCCATAGCCGCGTCCTGCCTTTCTTTCAAATTTAGGTTGCTTTAGCATGATATACCTTTTTAGGCATATTTATTTCTTATTCTTGTATAAGTGGTGCTGCTGAGTCTTAACTTATTTATACCTCCAATCGCAGTATTGAGTATCATTGAGCCATGGCTGCCAAGCTAACTCGCCTCCACAGTCTCCGTGAACGCCTTGGTGCCACTTTCTCCTCTCATCCCAATGAGCTGATTGCACTCTTTTCCAAGTGAGCATTACAAAATATGTAACTTGCATTTCATTTCTGGTACTGGAAATTGTTGATTTGGTATTCTCTTCATCCTTATCTTCATAGCACATCCAGATGTACGACTAGATGCTACACGTTTTACTTGCTTTCTTTTGTTGACACTTCATGCATACTAAGGATTTTACATGTTCGTACTCAGACTAATAAGGATTTTAAGGTCGGGATACTATTGATCATGAGGCATAGTTATCATATACAATATGTTTGTTCTGAAGCTAGAATCAGTACACTTTAGATGATAAGACAGTTGTGGCACATCATTTAGCACATTGTTTGTCTTTAGCTAGTACAATGTCATTTGCTATTTACATCCTTAAGGCATAAAAGGATATGAGATATCCATCGCAAAAGGGAAAAAATGGAACATGGTATGAGATGTAGCATCGGGTTTATTTGTGAAATACCACCCTTTGCAGGTATGTTAACCAGGGCAAGGGAATGCTTCAGCGCCATCAACTGCTTTCTGAGTTTGATGCACTGTTGGAGGCTGACAGGGAGAAATATGCACCCTTTGAAGACATTCTTCGTGCTGCCCAGGTAACACTGCCGATATGCCTGCTCGAGTGCTTGCCAATTGAAAATCAGCAAGCCGTTCTAATTTCCATTGTCTTTGTTTAGGAAGCAATTGTGCTTCCCCCCTGGGTTGCACTTGCTATCAGGCCAAGGCCTGGTGTCTGGGATTACATCCGGGTGAATGTGAGTGAGTTGGCTGTGGAGGAGCTGAGTGTTTCTGAATACCTGGCATTCAAGGAACAACTGTTGGATGGACAGTAAGTTCTATGATAAAATTCTTAGTATTTTTAGGCTAATTTCTACTGTGGAACCTTATATACTAATTCAACACCTCCTTTTTTTTCTTTACACCAGGAACACCAGCAATTTTGTGCTTGAGCTTGATTTTGAGCCCTTCAATGCCTCGTTCCCTCGCCCTTCCATGTCAAAATCAATTGGAAATGGAGTGCAGTTCCTTAACCGACACCTGTCTTCCAAGTTGTTCCAGGACAAGGAGAGCCTGTACCCCTTGCTGAACTTCCTTAAAGTCCATAACTACAAGGGCACGGTGAGCTTCCAAAGTCAAGAACCTACCAAGTGCATGCTTCACAATGGATGATGTCATTATTACTTTTATTAATTAGTAACTTGATATAACCTGAACATGTCATTAAATGTTGCGGTCCAACTCCCTCATTTGCAATTGCCTTTTCTGCTACAGACGATGATGTTGAATGACAGAATTCAGAGTCTTCGTGGGCTACAATCATCCCTCAGAAAGGCAGAGGAGTATCTACTGAGTGTTCCTCAAGACACTCCCTACTCAGAGTTCAACCACAGGTGATTGGTCAATACATTACCATTTAGCTTCGTTTGAAATAGGGCAAATGGATTAACTGCTTATAATGTTATCATGATCTGCATTAGGTTCCAAGAGCTTGGCTTGGAGAAGGGTTGGGGTGACACTGCAAAGCGTGTACTTGACACACTCCACTTGCTTCTTGACCTTCTTGAGGCCCCTGATCCTGCCAACTTGGAGAAGTTCCTTGGAACTATACCAATGATGTTCAATGTTGTTATCCTGTCTCCTCATGGATACTTTGCCCAATCAAATGTGCTTGGATACCCTGATACCGGTGGTCAGGTACAGAAGCTTAACAATATTTTCCTTTTAGCTATTGTTATTTTTAGGTTATCTTCTTTCTCATTTGGAATCATTTTGCAGGTTGTGTACATTTTGGATCAAGTCCGCGCTTTGGAGAATGAGATGCTTCTGAGGATTAAGCAGCAAGGCCTTAACATCACCCCTAGGATCCTCATTGTATGTTGAGACCATGTTTCACCTCTGAGCCCTTCTCATTTTGTCTCGATTTGGTCAGTAAATGTGAGTGCATGATTTTATGTATTGCAGGTTACCAGGCTGTTGCCTGATGCTGTTGGGACTACATGCGGCCAGCGGCTGGAGAAGGTCATTGGAACTGAGCACACTGACATTATTCGGGTTCCTTTCAGAAACGAGAATGGTGTTCTCCGCAAGTGGATCTCTCGTTTTGATGTCTGGCCATACCTGGAGACATACACTGAGGTATGTGGACTATCTGACTGAATGTCCTTACACAGCATAGCATGTTCGATTAATACTGAAGTCATGGATTCTGTACTATAGGATGTTGCCAGTGAAATCATGAAAGAGATGCAAACCAAGCCTGACCTTATCATTGGCAACTACAGTGATGGCAATCTAGTTGCCACTCTGCTCGCGCACAAGTTGGGAGTTACTCAGGTCTGTTTGGTTGTACATGAGTAATTGAGCATCTTAAAAATTCTAAGTTCTCCAAGTGCTTAACCATTTTGTACATATTTGCAGTGTACCATTGCCCATGCTTTGGAGAAAACCAAATACCCCAACTCAGACATATACTTGGACAAATTTGACAGCCAGTACCACTTCTCATGCCAGTTCACAGCTGACCTTATCGCCATGAATCACACTGATTTCATCATCACTAGTACATTCCAAGAAATTGCGGGAAGGTAAATTTTGTATTTATCAGTAGAACATCGCTGTGTTGTAGCTGTAAACTAAATGTGTATCTGATGCTTGCTGTGTTATTTATGCAGCAAGGACACTGTGGGGCAGTATGAGTCCCACATCGCCTTCACCCTTCCTGGGCTCTACCGTGTTGTCCATGGCATTGATGTTTTTGATCCCAAGTTCAACATTGTCTCTCCTGGAGCCGACATGAGTGTTTACTACCCATACACTGAAACTGACAAGAGACTCACTGCCTTCCATCCTGAAATCGAGGAGCTCATTTACAGCGACACTGAGAACTCTGAGCACAAGTGAGTATCAAAATGATTTCATGTCTTATTGTAGTCAATCAGCTTGGAATGTTCAAAATTTCCAACACTCATCTGAATTTCTGTCCACCTTTCTATCTATTGAGAACTCAAGATATGCAAAGCTGTTATGCCATTTACAATAATCAGGCTTGCCACCTGAACGTCTGGTATGTAATTTCTGCTTCCAATGCTATGCAGGTTTGTGTTGAAAGATAAGAACAAGCCGATCATCTTCTCAATGGCTCGTCTTGACCGTGTGAAGAACATGACAGGCTTGGTTGAGATGTATGGTAAGAATGTGCGCCTGAGGGAATTGGCAAACCTTGTGATTGTTGCTGGTGACCATGGCAAGGAATCCAAGGACAGGGAGGAGCAGGCGGAGTTCAAGAAGATGTACAGTCTCATTGATGAGTACAAGTTGAAGGGCCATATTCGGTGGATCTCGGCTCAGATGAACCGTGTCCGCAATGGGGAGTTGTACCGCTACATTTGTGACACAAAGGGAGTATTCGTGCAGGTATATATATGCGCTTAATCTAACAAGGGATTTCCAAGTTCTAGCAATAGTGCAATCTACTTTCAGACAACAGCAGTCAGAGTAGTGCAGGACTAAATTCTTTGATCACTTTGTTTTTGTAGCCTGCATTCTATGAAGCATTTGGCCTGACTGTCATTGAGTCCATGACGTGCGGTTTGCCAACAATTGCGACCTGCCATGGTGGCCCTGCTGAAATCATTGTGGACGGGGTGTCTGGTTCGCACATTGATCCTTACCACAGCGACAAGGCTTCAGATATCTTGGTCAACTTCTTCGACAAGTGCAAAGCGGATCCAAGCTACTGGGATAAGATTTCACAGGGAGGCCTGCAGAGAATTTATGAGAAGTATGCAGTTTTCTCAGCTGCTATTTACTACAATACATTTATAAATGGATATATACTGAAGAAATTCTTGTTTTTTAAAAGCCACGTCATGTGCTTTTCTAGTGCTCATATTCAGATATTATAGGGTAATATATACTAGTTCAATGTTGTGGACACTCATATCCATCATGCCAACACTCAGATATTTTTGTTTCCCTTCTTAGTTATGTGTAGATCTTGATACTATAATATTTGGATTTCAGGTACACCTGGAAGCTCTACTCTGAGAGGCTGATGACCCTAACTGGTGTATATGGATTCTGGAAGTATGTGAGCAACCTAGAGAGGCGCGAGACTCGCCGCTACCTCGAGATGTTCTATGCTCTGAAATACCGTAGCCTGGTAAGTTATTTGACGACTGTTAGAGAGAATATGTATAGCAATTAGCAACCAGTGTTCATTTCAGCAATTGTAAACAAATGGATTAACTAATACACCTCTTTCTTGAATCTAGGCGAGTGCTGTTCCATTGTCCTTTGATTAGAATGGGGGAAGAAGAACCTCAAGCAGGAGAATCATCACTGCATTACCGATGGTTCGCCGCACTTCGCACTGTTAGTCGTCTGTTTGAGTTATGTGTACTTGATTTCCAAGCACTTGGGTACCTTTTTGCGAATTACTGGGCAGCGGTGGCTGGTTCCTAGTATAGGAACTAGCTGCACCTTTTGCTTCAAATAAACGCCTGCTCGTTCACCTGCATTCCAAAATTCAACTGCAATGTTTTGTTGCCCTAGTCTTCACTCTGAGTGATGGTGATGTTATGTATCTGTTAATCACCTGTTTCAACGTGGTAGTCTGATACTTGCTCTTATTATGAAAGTTGGCAAGTGGCTGTGCCAGACATGACTGCTGAAAAAAAATGCAAATAAAGCTGCACAAATTTCAATTGTCCAGTCGACAAAGCCCTGGTCATTGTAGTTGCAGGTCTGTGTTTCGTGATTCATCACTAATTCACTACATGTTGTCGGACAACTGACATCATCAAATTGGCTTTTGGACAGCAATAACAGCTAATTGAATTCAAGCTCAGAGCCTGAGATGCTCTTCGCTTCTGTATAAAGAGGGGAAGAGAGCTAAGGTGAGCTAGATACAGTTAACAGAGCAGCCGACTACTGCACCTCTGCCAGCTCAACTGGAAACAGTTGGGCACTATGTAGTGATGCACACCGTAGGAGTAGAGAGTAGGGTTGGGGTTGGAAGGTGCCGGGAAATGATGCTAGGGGTATTGCAAAGCACGAGATGCAGGGATGGGGTGTCACTCTTATGTTTTCCTGCATACCTCGAAGTTTACTGATAGACTCACCAGCATCGTCTTTTTAGACCGATCCTTGTAGACAGTCTCCAGAGGAGCGTATAATGACCTTTCCACACCTGTTGAAGGGAATCATCAATGTTGACGCCTTCTAGAATGTGGTTAGAACATGGTTTTCTTCATAAATACGAGGCTTCTTCTAACCTACACTCCAATTCTTGCTCTATCTTCGATGCACCAGCATCAGCTACTCTCACCTGAATGTTCAAGACAGTCTGCACACCGACAAAATCAATCTTAGCCCTCCTTGTGTTTCCCTATGAGCTGTCCACAGTCCAGATTTGGAGATGCATGCAACTGGTCTGGTGCATGGGAGCAGCTCGAAGGACCTGGAGAACTTGAATCGCTCTCGAATAGTCAGCCCATACATATCTTCTTCAACACACATGATGCACCTCTTGGTTTTAGAAGCAGATACTGTCAAGCGACTTATTGGAAAAATGTTTGGAACTTGATTCTAGGTTTTCCTTTTTTACAAGCTACATGTAAACATCCCTCCATTTAGAGATCATCACCTGAAAGCCAAGAAACGTTCCAAAGCCGCTCCAGCATAGAGGGGATAGAGAGGTGCAAGTCTGCACTCTGCAGTGGCTAGCTTTACAGCATAGGAATGGCAGGTGCCTGGATTTTTTTTGTTTTGAAAATGAAGCTTTATTAATCCATCAAGATGATGCAAAACAACTAAGATTACTCATGGCCTCTACTACAACTAGTGTACACAGACAAAAAAGAAAAGAAAAAAAAACAAGAAAGACAACATTTGTCAAGTCATAGTGATCTACCACACACAAATTAGTCTTCAAATACTGCACCGTCAAGGCAAATCCTGAACCAAGATTATTGTGGCTCTCTAAAAGCAACGTCTTCAAGAAGAATAAGACACCTATGTGCGCCGTCATTGCCATGACTCAACCAACGAAAGCAAGATCATGGGGTTTCAACCTAGAAAAAAGAAACTCCCCATGCTTCAAACAAACCCTTTAACAAGGTCAATGTCAGACACAATCAACTAAAATCAGGCCTAGATATTTCTCCCTGAAGTCACAGATATTGCACCCAAAAGTACAAAATCGAAGGTGTCCGGATTTGCAGTGACATGCTTCAAGATTAATGAATAGAGATGATGAGCTGCGCGAACGTTAATGACAGATGAGCGCGCCAGTAGTGGCACTCCCTAAGACCGTGGTACTGCAAAGGTAGCATTTTAGTCACGGCAATTAACATTGTATTATATACATCTTGTTATAAACAAATTTACCATATATATATATACTTGGAACGTTTCTTTGTCACTCAGAAACTAAATTAACCAACGTATTTAAACTCTTACCTACCCTAACCCTAACATGATTGGGACTAAAAGAGTTTTCTGTTGTTGTACTAATAAAAACCAGAAATCATCCAAATGAGTGGATCGACTGGTGAACAAAACACAGCACACATGACAAGTATATGGGATTCAAGAACTACAGGACTCAGTCCCTGACGGTTAGCTAGTTTAATTTGTTAGTGTATACCAGGTTATGCATCGATTTGATCATCTGGTGTATTCTGTACCATCTGATATATTGATTTTGAAATTAATAAAGCTTTCTTTATCGAAAAATATCACTACTTCTAATTATTGCAATGCCAATACTGATTCTAGTTTAATAAGTCCATTCCAAGGTAATATCAACGGGCATTACTCTCACTGAAAGGCATATATCCAACTTCCCAAATATTTCAACAAATAACATCCAATAAAACAAATAAGAGTGAACTGCATCTTTAAACTTATCCCTCAGTATCATCTATATAAACTTCTAAAGTGCACATCTATTTCCTAGATCTAATGAAGCTGCTTAGCCACAATTTAAACATAGACACGGGTGTAATTTGTTCGCGTGGACATTCCGCCGTGGCCACATATTGCCATATTGGTCTAACGTGGTCTCTCTTGCGTGTGGGCAAATCAGCAAACCAGCACAGCAACCAGCCGGTCTGGGCTTGGGATGGGGGCAGATGCAGTGCCGTTTCAGACTTCGGAGACTCGGAGTAGGAGCAGCCGGCAGACAACAAGGCCTGTGGCAGGCAGCAGCCACGCTTGGCACCTTCCCGTCGTTGATTACAACCCAAACCGGGCTTGCTAGTCAACGGCGACGGAGCCAACTCCGGCGCTGCGGCTCTGGCAAGATCCCCTTTGAACAGTACTAGGTGAGCGATTCTTGTCAAATTGATGCCTCCACTGTGAGACGGAAGACAACGACAATTCAGGCCGGAGGAGCCGCCATTGTTGTGCCGGCCACCAACGACCGAAGCACGCAATCTCTAGGGAGCCCACGGTCGCGGCGTATGCTGCGAGGAGGAAGGCGACAGGGATGGAACGGCCGGGGAGCCTCGCGTATGGGGTGGAGAAGACGGCCGCGCGCGGTCGGTGCCCTTGCCGGCTAGGCGGCTACACGAGCATGGGGGAGAGGACGACGAGAGCAAAGCTTGCGGCCGTACGGGCAGAGGAGGCCTGGACTGAAAAGTCGGTGGGCGGAAACTTTTGGACACAGTGTTTTGCGCCACAGATGGGTTTTCGTTGGGCTGCCTATACATTTAAGCCCCGTTTGCAACGGAGATTTTTCACGGCAAAAATCATAGGAAACGCAGAACACAGAAAAAAAAAAGAAATTTCACGATCAGTACCTCCCACAATGATATAATTAGATCTTCAAAAGCTAGATAATTAGAAAGCCATACAAGACCTCTAATTACTTCCTAAAAACTAGAAGAACCTCTAATCCCTAGTCCTAGAACTCGATCCTCAGCTCTGTTCAATGCAGCAACAGTGGATCATGATTGTCCTGATTTCTAGTTGCAGGACCCGTGTTCCTATCACTGTATGCAAGACGCAAGTTGTCAGACAACTAAGGACGGTGGCTTCACATGACTTTTGTACAACAATAACAGCAAATTGAACATGGCACCGATTGTTCTTGAACATTGGGTCTGAATCTAACGGCAGCAATGTAACGGCACAGGAAGTGAAAAATCACTCGCACGTTCCAGATGGCGCGGCTCGGCATCATTCTGAGAAGTCCTAATGGCTAACGCATGAGCTCTGCTTCTTCCACATTTCCATTCTCATCCATCATTTCCCATCCTTGCCATCCAACTCCAATGAGCGTTCGCATCAATCTGTGCAGTCGTTCTCGTTGTCCAGAGCCAAATCAAGCATTAGTGAACTTATTTTTGCAATTGCATTCACGCTCCATGTAACTTAAGATTCAGTAAGAAAAAAATGATATCAGTTTATGAAGAATGAGGCTCAGCCAGGGAAAACAATTCCGTTTCGTTTCCACCGAAATTCCGGTATTATTTTCGTTTCTGGTCGACTACGGGATGTGAAATTCCGTTTCTTTTCGCTATTTTTTGTTTTGAATTTTAAAAAATTGAAAATTTTGTATAAAAATCGTAAAAAATATGATAAAAAACTAGGTGTTTTTCTAAGCTCCTAGGACTTGAAGTCGTTCAAATCCAAGTTGATTTGCTTAGTTAAAATGACGATTTGGTTTCGGACCCGTTAATAACCCCAACCCGTTAACCTTTTAACCATACCCAACCTTATCCACTCACCCCACCGCCTAGGCGCCTGGCTGCCGACGCTTCCCTCTGATTATGATCCAGTTAGCAGTTTCATGGATCTGTCGTTGTACCGGCAACAATCAGCAATTGAACAATGGATGGAGCAAGCAAGGTCCAATGGAGCCCTAGCTTTTGATGAAAACTCAGAGTTCAGTGATAGTCCAGTGCTGAATCAGATGTTCGCCGACATAGGATGTGCTCATGGTGACCAAGAAGATGTGGATAAATGGGCCGAAAGAAATGTTGGGGACACACATCTAGAAAAAAGAAAGACTAAACTTAGTCCCGAACAGAGAAAAGGGAAGAGAACGAAAACTGACGATGAGGAGTAAGACATTGGTAGTGAGGATACCACACCTGAGCCTAGTGACGGTGGTGGTGGTGGTGACGGTGATTTCAATAGCAGTGACGGTGGTGGAGGCAGGGGTATTAGCAGTGATTGCAACGACGGTGATGGTGCAGGCGGTGGAGGTGGTGGTTCAGGTTGGCAGCAAGGGCATGTTTTAATTTTTTTGGTGAGGAAAACTTCACCCATGGCACACAAGATACAGATCATGGAACACTCTCATCACAACGATCCGCACATGATCGACGGCCCCCCCTACATATGATGATGATGGCTCCTCCCCAGCTCTAGTGGTTAGTACTGCCCATACAGCACTACAGACCCTACATGTGGCTTTGTGTGGCCACCACATGCGCCCATGCCCCCAGTGATTCTGCGGTCACTAAATGCAATGCCTTATTTGTACTATCACGGTTACCTACCGTATGGAGCTCCACTATTGTATTATCAGGGGTAGGGTACGTCCTCACAATCCGGTGGACAGATCTACAGATATTTCCCACCATCGGGCGAGCAGTATGAGGACCATCGGGAGAGCAATATGAGGAGTGAAGAATGCATGTACTCTGTGATGCCCCTGGCATCTAAAGTGCATTATACTGACCTCATTAACTTAATGACATCATTTCAAGAGCATTTTATATTGAGAGTATGCATTAGGTTAGGTCATTTGAAGTAATTAAACTCGGTTTGCTGAAAACTGTATTCACATTTGCTGTTGTAACTTTAATACTATTGTGAATTTGATAAAACTTTACATACCAAACTCGTAGAAAATTTCATGATAAATAACTTTGGTATTTTGTGTCATGACATGCATAAAGGTTTGAACATAATTTTGGGTCATTTTCTGTGAAATTGTGAAATCTGCCAAACTTAGACCTGATTAGTAAATTCAAAATTTTGTGAAACAAAAATCAAAATCTTGCCATAACTTGAATACCAAAGTTGTATTTCATGAGATTCTAAGCAACATTGGTATAATTCACTTTGTATGAAAATGCCCATAAATAGGCTTAACAGAATTTTAAAGATTTAAGGAATAGTTGGTCAAACTAGAGTTCCAGTTTTGAATTCATTCAAACTCACAAAATTTGAATAGAATCCAGTACCAAGACTTTTTACAAAGTTGTAGATATTGAAAATTAGAACAACTTTTGTATTTTGAATTTTTTCAAAATCGGCCTCCAGGATGTTCAAAAAACTGCGAGTTCCAAAGCCTGTACCGGTGGTCAAACCCAGTTTATCAATTTCGGAATTCTTTTCTTTTTCTTGTCTCGCTGACGGGTGGGCCCGTCCTCCCGACCAGACGACCGCGCGCAGAGCCCGGCTGCCACGCGGCCGCCGGCGTCCGGCCGCACGCCACGGCGCCCCTGCCCGCGACCCCGGCCAAAAGGTGAGGCCGAACGCGGCCTCCTCCTCCATTTCCCTCTCACTCGGCCTCCCCTCTGCCTCCCTCTGCTCCATTGCTGCACGCCATAGGTGAGCTCAAGCCAAGCTCCAGCGCGGCACCGAGCGGCCATCCCCGCACCTCCCTAACACCATGCCGCACTTCTCCATCCACCGCGCCACCAAATTCCCCTAGTCCCAGCCGCAGGAACCTCTCCACTGCCCCAAATTTTGTCGCCGAAGTTTCCATGTTCGCGTGCTTCGTCGCCGCGCCGTTCCGGCCACCTTCGGTCACTGCAGGTAAGGGGTAAGTGCTCCTCCGGCCTTCCTCTCTCTCCCCGTACACCCGCAGTAGGTCTCCGCGCCTCTCCCGGCTGGGTACAGGGCACGCTGCCAGCCATCTCCTATCCTGCTCGAGGGAGGAGACGAACGGGAAGAAGACGCGATTTTTCGATTTAGCCCTCGTCTTTTCATAGATCTATGTTCTATTCCGAGGCCCTGTACATTGAGTCTTGAAAAACTTGCAAGCTAGCCCATGTTGTCTATGGATATTTCCATTTAGGTCCCTGACTCAGATGATTTTCGGATTTTTGGCATTTCCTAAAATCTGAGAGCTTTGAAAATTCATACAAAATAGAATAAAAATGATAAAAATACAAACTCCATTGCGTTGTGCTCCTAATTACTAGATCTACATAATGAGTATGATGGTTGAGTGGGAAAAGACAGTTTTGCCCCTAGATCTTGCATGCATGTTAAAACAAAACAAATGCCAAAAGTGATATAAATGGACTCCAAAAATCATGAAACTTGGTCAGTAGCTTTATAATGTTATTTAGGGTTTATGTGATTTTTTGTAATCCTAGAATATGCTGTCAGTTTACCATTTTATCCTCATGCATGTATTTTGTGCATTTTACAAGAGTGGAAATACTTGCTACATAAAAAGTGCTCCAAATATTCTCCTGAAATTTGTAGATGCTCTATGTTGCATATTTAGTCCATTTTTAACGTTTCAAGTTTTGCATGTAAGTTTTGGTTGCTGTTTTGAAAAAAGACAAATAATTGTATGTTAAAATGAATAATAGGAGAAAGTGACTTTATTGTGTGAAATAAATTCTGAGAGAAATCATGGTAATTAATAGTTAAGTTTAGGTTCCGGAAAGTATTGCTATGAAATTAATTGCTACTGTTTCGAGTTACATGAGAAATATGTTAAAATGAATATATTGGAAAATAGATGTCGCATGTTTCAACTTATTAACATGTGGTGCATTGTTTTTCATAATTCCCTAGCATCATGAGCATCCGTTGCATCCATCTTGCACTTGATCATGCATATAGGATTGCTAACTACGGCAACCTCTCGAGCAGGAGTTTGGTTTCTCCATCAAGACGAAGACGGTGTGTCGCTGATTAAATCTGTCCATGATTCAAGGGGTTGCCTGGGGCAAAGCCCCACAACCCAACAAACTAGTTAGTTGGTTTTGATAAGAATAAGCAAAGGTAGGCAGAAATATGAATTTCCCAGCTAATATTATCTTGATTGATGATTACGCATCTGCATTAGGAGTTGATTGAAACCAATTGCATTAGATTCCCTGGCCGCCTGGCCCTAGCACCTATAATAGAGTTTGTAGGATGAGTATGCCTAGAAATGCTAGGTGCGAGTAGACACGAGTGAAATGGAGTCACTCATCGTATAGGTGATTTCAAAATATCAAATTATTAAAGTGGATATGTTATTTATGCTTGTGATTTAAATGGAGGCCGGACAGAGATTTTATAAGTTATTTACCGTTTATGATGTTCTGCAATGGATTCCGCCCGAGTCGTTTAAGGCCCGTTCGCTGTTCGCCTGCTGATCGGCATAACATTGTTAGAGTGTTTAACCGAGACATGAAACCGGTGAAAGTCTTATTTGAACCATCCGAAGAACAGAGATTTGGTCCTAATATAGGGCCTAGGGGCGCTTGACTCGTGGGAGGAGGGCTGACTCGGGATGCCATGGTATCGCTCCATGGGGCTAAACCTGAGGAATGGTGGGTTGGAATCGAATTTAGGATGAAACAAGTGGAGGTGGGGTCTATACGTGGGAACACGAAGGCTAGTAATTATATACCCCTGGCATGATAATTATTCCTGAGAATTTAAAAATCGATTCGAATTGCTAATGGTCACCAGATGTGGGAATGACAGATATCGCACATGGGCAATGTAGTAACTATCTAAATATGTTATATTATAATTCATGTTTTTAAATTCCACCTGTTTGTAATTGTTTACATTCCTGTAAGTTATTACTATAATGATGATTTATTTGCTCATGATAAAATTGTTTACCTTATGTCATTATATCACTGTTTAAAATCAATGGCTAAGGATCCAAATGCTAGTAAGCAAGCTTCGCGTCAGCCGTAACCTCTTTCATTAAGCCCTACTGAGTAATTAGTACTCAGGGTTTGCTCCCACATTTTGAGTGCAGGTACTTATGACTTCTAGACAGTTGCTTGGAGGAGAGTAGTACTGGTGGGCTCGGTGACGCTCGCCTTGCTCATCATTGTATGAAGACTACTTAAGTATTTTGTTTCTGCTGCGAGATGTTTTTGAAAAAACGCTTCCGCTATTTGTTTTGAACTTGTCTTTTTTATGCCATTATGTTTGAACTTGTATTTTATTTCGAAATGGTTTGTAAACTAAGTCTAATTATGTTATATTCAACTGCCTGGGATGATGTAACTGTTGCGGCTCCATCGAGGGCTGGATGTGTGTGATGTCGGTTCCTCTGGGAAAAGGGTAATAACGAGAGCCGAATGACTATCGACGGACGACCAGGTTTGATTTGGTCTAAATACACTGCAAGCCAGAGATGGCAGGTGTACTTAGCCCGGATTAAATCGGCGGTTCCGCGACATACTCGTCGTATCAATGCAAAATGCAATGCTAGGACTATGCCTTTGCTTCAAAGACTTAGATGGACCCCCGGTATTTATTTTTATGTTTTGCTTTCGCCATTTAATTCATTCATTTGATACAAAATATAATGCAGGGACTATGCCTTTGCTTTAAGGACTTAGGATGGACTACGCATTGTGTTGTATTCATATGTTCACTTTGGACGTAGTATGGATGCATTGTGTTGTATTAATTGGACTATAGACTTTGGACTAATTGTAATAATTCTAATGGACTTTAGACTAAGTATGTGTGGACATGACTTATGTGTTTAATGTTATATTTATCACTGTTTTTGTGGAGTTACATATATGTTATGCATTATAAACTGTCAGTATATAGATAATTAGAGGGAGCTCTGCCAAAATTTTTAATTTTTCTATATATACATACATTTCCTAGAATTTTCTATCCATCGTCTGCATTTTCCGGTCCAAATCACCAAAATTTCGGTGGAAATTACCAAAATTTCGCCTGGAAAAAACGAATTTTAGTTGCCTTGCCGTTCAGAAATTTCGAAATCCGCGGAATTTCGCCCAAAATTCCATTTTTGCCCCTCACCAGGCTTTTTGTATGCACCGAAATTATTAACCCTGGGCTCAGCTTTGATAAACAGGGTCCTCTGCACACAAAAGCAATTGGCCCTATTTTATATTATCTTTATACTCATTTGATTTTATATTTTAGTGTTATCCATTAGTAAAGAAATCATTGGAAATGCTAGTGAAACCGATTTTTTTTGGCCTATTAGCAATATTTCCTGTAATCTGCATACTAGCCATATGTATAATATGGTCTACAATCTCAGAAGACATCAGTTACATACTCTATATTTCTAGCTGCACTATTATGTCTTCGTGACTTTAGCATAATACAAGTTTATCTATATCCCTATCTAAAACTTGTCTGGCCAAAATAAGACTTCAAATTTTCTTCGCATGAGCGGCTGCATGGTTACCTGCTCCATGAAGCTTTCTTGCTTGACATTCCGGACCGTGGAGAATGCTTGGATTACCGCAGAAACATGGACTTGGCTTAGAAACCAACCAGCAATGGTGTCCATGTTTTTTCACTAACATTGATAGGCGTTATCATTGCCTGTTATCTGAAAAATAAAAAGTCTATATAACTCCCTGAATTATGTAGGATGGGATACATCACACACTAAAATATAAATCAGATGTTTACACCTTAAAATATTAAAAACTGGTAAAATAACCACTGAGCTATTTTGGTGGGTGGTTTTAATGACATGACACCTTGACGACTCCAACTATTTCAGCTGGTACAATCTACCCCTTGATAAAATTTATATTTTTAGTTCTCTATGTTCAAATTAAATTTGAAGTTTAAATTTTGTAGGGTGGTAATTGGAGTCATAACTAGTATTAGAAGAATATATGATGATTTTTTTGTGATCACTGTTCTTACAATATTGTATTAGCAAGGTTCATTTATTAGCAAATGTCTAACCTATGAAAAAAGTATGGTAAAATCATCATACATATTTTTAACATAAGTTATAGTGCCTTCCATGACCTCACAAAATTAAAACCTTAAAATTCAATTTGTACATGGAAAAATAAAAAAATAAAAATTTATGAATGGATATACTGTACCAGCTAAAATAGTTGAAGGTGTGATTTGAACACGTCAGCGTACCATGTCATTAAACCACCCACCAAGACTGCTTAGGGGGTTATTTGACCGGATTTTAATAATTAAGGGTGTAAAACATCCAGTTTTAGGTGTGATGTATCCCATCCTACATAATTGAGGGTGTTATATAGACTTTTTCCCATCTGAAAACCTGGTTGGAACCAGCAGTCATGATGCTAGGTTCTCTAGTAGTGAAAAGTAGTTAGATAGTTCAATGTAGATATACTATAATACTTCAATCAAAATGTATATCCAAATTAGCAATTTGAACCCTTCGCTGTTATCAAATATCTTATCATTTCATATACCTTTTTGTGTCATTAAACGTTTTTTTTTCATTTATCGCTCATGCATGGTACTAGGATATGCTATAATGTTTCAACGATGAGCTGATTCAAATGTTATTTAAAGATGGGAGAGATTTTATAGCGCTTGGAATCAACAGTATCACTTCATTGGTCTAAATCTGACGGTAAAAATGAAGGAACCTAGTGGAAGAAACTTAAGTCGTGGGTCAGAATTTACAAATGGTACGCTAGAAACATAAATTTAATGACAATAAAATAATTACAAAAGGCTATATATGTATTTTTACATCAGCGTCTAATATGTACCGACCGCGCTGTCCTCCCTAGCCTCCCCCTCTGCGCTGTCCCTGCTCCCCGTCGTCTGCCCATTCACCCCATCCTCCCTGTGCTTCGCCATCCACATGCGTGCCCACTCGGCGCCCCGCTCCGCCGCCCCTGACCCATTGCTGCCTGCCAGAGGGGCCGTGGTGGACTCCCCCATCTCCGTCATCGAGAACTACCATGCCGTGGCGCACCACTATATCGAGCTCCCCTCTTGCCCCTCTGACGACGAGGGAGACGGTGGGCCCCAGGCGCTGGTGCCTAAGCCCCGCCACCTTCACCGAGACTAGCGCCAGACTTTTGACGAGGAGGAGGAGGACGACGACGACGATGTCGACACAGGGGAGGCCCGGCCTCGCCCTACCGTAGGCCAGTCGAGCGGCTCGCTCTCCCATGTGCACTGGAGGGGAGGTCCCGCGGCTGCTACAGGTGCGGGATGGGGTGGCTTCTGGGGCTGCGACAGGGGAGTCGCGCCTCGCATGCGAGGGGCACTACACCGCACTACAGGAAAATGGCCTTCTAGATGCGTTTTGGTAGCAATGCTGGCTAAAACGTCACTACACAAAAGACATAAAGATACTTTTTGATAAGTTTTTTGAAATGTCTCAAATTGACATGATGCTAGACATGTTTATGGTGTTGAAAGAAATGAATTAACGTCTATTGTCATGTTATTTAAAATATCTCAACATGACACATAGTTAGACACACTATAAATTATCAGTAGCATCTAGACACGACATCAAACGTGTCAAACAAATATGCATATGCATGTAAATACATTTTTTGAATTTTGATACAACTTAAAAATATCTTAAAATAACACGAATAAAGACACGGTTTCGAGCATCAATAGCATAGAAACGCACTATAAAGCGTATCAGGCAAGCACGTTTATAGGCACACAGAAACGTTATTTGACACGATATTGAAAAGTTAAAATTCATTAATGGTAAATACAAATAGAGTGTATCACTTAACTATAGGTATGTGATATGGGTTCGATTTTTAGCGATCGCAATTGCATAAAAAGCCTCCGTTGCAGTAATAAATGTTTTTTACTATTTTTAAATATATATTGAAGCATTTTTTACAAAATGTAACAACATTAATAGACACGTTGTATAAATGCAGTTATAAAAGTGTATCAAAATGTTTAGACATACATATAATGTTTCTATGGAACGTCTCTTTATCATCTATAGATACGCTTAATAATCCGTCTTTACGAGCTTTGACGTGGTGCTTGCGAAAACGCTCCTGACACGCTTTAAAAAGCATGTCAATATTGATGTAGATATGAAATAAAATGTATCTATCATATAAATAAAGCCTATCCAGGGTAGGTTTTCTCGTAGTGCGGAGGCTGCGTGCTCCGGGTAAAGATGGCAATGGGCATGAAATACCCGCCTACCCGCGGGCAAAAAAACCCGGTGGGCAAGGATACGGGTGTGAGTTTGTGCCTACGGACAAGGATACGGGTGTGAGTTTACGACCGATTGATATTTATTTGCGGGCGAAGAAATTTAGTATCCGCACCCGCATACCTGCGTACCCGTCTGACATGTGGACCCCACATTGAGTATGCATGTATATACAGGAACTTAGGGTTCCCTCATAAGTCATCTGAGACATGTATGGTTGTGTGAGACATGTATGGTTGTCTGAGCCAGTGAGAGTGTTGGATTATGTTTATTTGATTGCTGTTGGTTAATTGATGACTGCTACAGTGCTATTGATATGCGCTATTTTGAAATTGATATGCATGTATTTTGATATTGCTCTATATACATATGTTGTTTTGTGGGCAATTGGATATTGTCCGCGGGCATCGAATGCCCGCGATAGATCAATGCCCGCGGATAGAGGATATGGGCACAGTTATTTGGCCATTGCGGGTGGCGGGTATGGACTCTGTGATGCCCTGGGCATCTCCAGAGCATTAGCATGTGCATCCTTTGTTTAATTACCTCTCATAAGCATCATCTCATCGCTTGATAGTGTGCTTTTGACTCATATGAACAAGCATGATGGAAATAGCTAAGTGATGCACTCAGTTTTTGCATGAATGACACTAGTAATTTGGGTATGGCCCTAGTTGTGTTAAGATTTGGGTGAAACCTTTTATACCAAACTTGTGGATCATGTTGTGATGAAAAACTTTGTTAATTGGAGCTTAGATGGAAACTGGACATAGCTTAGGGTAAAAGGCCTTTTTCTCTCAGCCAAGAAACACACTCAAAATCTAAATTTCATAGAAATATCACTTTTTCTATAATTTACAATCATTTTCATGCAAAGCCCCAATTTAGGAAGTTGTAGATCTTGGAATTTGGATCAAAGTTGGTATAAAACACTCCCTGAGTTTTTGGCCACAAATAGGACTTTTAAATGTTTCTTTAAAAAGGCTGGTAGGGCAAATTCAAAAATCTGAGGAGAAATTTAAATATAAATCATACTTAGACTCGGATTTTGAACTTGAGCTTTTTGACAAAGTTGTAGATATGAAAGAGATCAACATTTCATTCAATTGGGCATTTTTCAAATTTGGCCTCTAAATACCTCAAAATAGCAATTTTCAGAGCCTTAACAAAAACAGAAAAAAGGGGGTTTTCCTTTTTGGGACCCCGGGCCACTGACGAGTGGCCCAGGGATCCGCGGGCGCGCGCGCTGCCGAGCCGGCGGCCGCCACGCGTACGCCGGCGTATGGCCAGCTCAGCCACGCCGCGGATCGCCCCCCTGCCGCGCTCGCCGTTAAAGCGGAGGCCACCCTCTCCGCCCGTTCTTTCCGTGCGTCCCCGCCTCGCTCGCTTGCTCGCTCGCTCTCGCCGTTCCGCTCAGCCGCCTTTGCCAGACCTTGAAGGAGCTCGCTCCGAGACGCCTCCGCCTATCCCCGTGGCCGTCCATCACCACGCCGAGCCTCGCCATCCTCCCCTCCACCGGAATCCCTAGCTCTAGGCCGCCGGTTCCACCCCGCCGCCCCGCATTTCGTCGCCGAAGGGTCCACCTTCCCGAGCTCCGTCGCCGGCCATCTCCGCTCACTCCCCGGCGAACCCAAGCACAGGGTGAGATTCGCCGCGCTCCGCTCTCTCTCCCTGACCCCCGCCGGCGAGCCTCCGCACCCCGCGCGGCCGGAATTGCCGCGCGCCACCGGAGCCCCTCCTCTTGTCGCGAGGAGGAAGACGACGGGAGGAGGAAGACGGACTTTTGCACTTTTGCCCTCCTATTTTAACAGTTTTACGTTTCCATACAGAGCACTGTACACTGTGTCTTGTAGATCTTGCATGTTAGCCCTCAGAAGCTACGGATAATCATGTATAGGTCCTGGATCTGTGGATTTTCGATTTAAAATGCATTTAAAACTGCTGAAACTTTGAAAAATCGTAGAAAAGTAAATAAAAATCCAAAAATAGCAAACTAAGTTGCATTTTGACCTTTGTTATCGATCTATCTGTTGGTTATGATGGTTGAGTAGGAAAAGACAGTTTTGCCCCTGTTATTGTGCATGCTTGATAAATCAAAATAATTAGGAAATGTGGACTAAATGGTCTCCAAAAATTGCCAAACTTGGACAGCAGTGTTGTTAGGGTATATAGGCTCACTGTGATTTTTGGTAGCTCAAGTGTTCACTTTTTAATTACTGTTTTTGCCCATGCATGTGATTTTAGCATAAAAATAAATGAGGAAATGATAACCATATAAAGATTATGCTCTAAATGGTTTTACACATTTTATTTGTGCTCCCTGTGGTATAGATAGTTCACTGTTGAAATGGGGTACTGTGCATGTCAAGTATGGTTAGTGTCTTGAAATTAAGAAGTCCATGCATGTTTAAATTAATAAATAGGAAATGTGGTTTAAATGAGGGTCAAAAATTCTGAAAATTGGGCAGAAGCTTTGCTAGCATACCTAGGCTTAGTATAAAATTTGATAGCCCAAATGCTTACTGTTTATTTACTGTTTTACCCTTGCCTAGTAATTAAGCATATAATTAGCAAAGAAAAAGAGTTCTAGATAAAAATAAGCTATAGGGGGCTTTGTGGTATTTATTTGGGTTCTAGATGATGTAAGTAGCTCATCGCTGAAAACGTGAGGCCATGCATGTAATGTTTGACCCTATTTTGAAAATAGTAGACATAATGCTTATTTAAGAAAATAATAGGAAATGTGAGACTAGTATATTAATAAATGACACCATGAATCATATTTGGAAACTTAGGAGTATGCAGCCCTTAACCACTAAGTTGGAATGCAATGTAGGTCTTCGCTACTGTTTTAGAAATGCGTGATAGAAATGTTAAGCTAGCTAGGTGGAAAAGAGTTGTTTAAGTGAGCTCGGCCATTTCGCATGAATCGGTGCTACCCCGTCACACACCCCCACGTTGTTATGTGTGACAAGCTAAGTTATCATAGGTGATGGCATGTATGATTTCTTAACGCTAAATAAGTTTCATCACGAAAATGCATAATTTTATTCCATCAATCATGATTTCTTGCATTGCACTCGCATCATGAAGCAATCATTGCACTAATATATGCTCCAATTGCACTATGTCATGCATATAGATCCCGCGAGCGAAGGACAACCGCTGAACCAACCAATCGTAGAGGAGCCAAAGGAGGAGCTGCACCAGGAGCCGGAGGACCAGCAACAGGGGCCCGACTACGCTCCGGAAGAAGCTACTGACCCTAACGAGGAAGGTAGACAGGATCATACTTAACCCAGCAAACAAATTATACTTGATGATTACGCATATGCATTAGGAGTTGTTTGAAACCAGTTGCATTAGACTCCCTGGCCGCCCTGGCCCTAGCACCTATACATAGAGTTCGTATGACGAGTATGCCTAGAAATTGCTAGGTACGAGTAGACACGAGTGTGTGGACTCGTCTCATAGGTACTTTCAAAAGTTACAAAGATCTTACGATTATGTCAAACAGTATTCTTGCTCGTGATTTAAATGGAGACCGAGCGGAGATTTTATTTCAATATTTACTTTCCATGATGTCGTACCTTGGACTCCGCCCGAGTCGTGTAAGGCCGTCCGTCGTTCGCCTATTGATCGGCATAACATTGCTAGAGTGCTTATTCGGAGAATGGGACCGGTGAAGTCTTACCTGGGTTTGTCCGAAGTTTTCGAGGCTCCGCCTATCCACTTGCTGGAGGCCGATGGGCCGGGGGCGCTTGTACTCGAGGGAGGACTGATCCAGGACACTGTGGTATCGCTCCTGAGGGGGCACAACCCGGGGGGTTAGGTGGGGGCGCTTTGAATCTTGGGACAAAACAGGTGGAGATCGGGACTATATGTGAGAACGCGATGGCTAGTAAGCATATACCCCTGGAATGATAGTTATTCCCGGGAATTAAAATCGATTCGAATCGCTGATGACCACCAGGTGTGGGAATGCCAATACCTTTGACGATCAACGTAGTAACTACTTAAACACTCTGGATTTAATACTCATGATTTTTTGAATACCACATGTTTGAATTGAACTGTTTACCTAACTGCAATTTACTATTATGTTGGAGGTTATACAAGTGATGAAAACTTGCTACTTATGTTACACATGATACTGTTTAAAACAAAAGGCTAAGGATCCACTTGCTAGTAAGCCGCTTCGCGTCAGCCGTAAGCCAAATCCATTAAGACCTACTGAGTAATTAGTATTCAGGGTTTGCTCCCATATTTTGAGCTCAGGTATGGAGTTCATGGTTTGCACTTGTGTTGGAGGTGGCGCATGTCCTCACTTAGGATGAAACGGCATGAGTGGCACAGGGGCAATATCGGTGGGCTCGATGTTGTTACTTCTAATGCAAATATTTTGTGATATGATGGTGACATCTGAACTTAACATTCCGCTGCGAGAAACTTTCGAACTTGCTACTTTATAACTCTATGTTGGACTTGTATTTTATTCGAAACCGGTTCGTAACTAAGTCTATTAATATGCTATTCAAATACCTGTGATGATGTATCTGTTGTAGCTCCATCGTGGGTCAGATGTGTATGATGTCGGTTCCTCTGGGAAATGATAATATCGGGGGTCAAATGACTCTCGACGGACGACCGGATTTAGTTTGGTCTAATCACATCGCGAGCCAGAGGTGGCCGATGTACTTAGGTCGGATTAAATCGGCGATTCCATCTGTATAGCTCCGGGCGATGGGCTCCATGCCGGAGGGCGGAAGTACTTGGACTGCATCGGCCGCCCCGTTGTCGAGTCCAGGATGGACGTGCTAGGGCGAGGGCGCGAGGCTCGCGCTTGCTCCGGTGACTGCTCCGCGCGGCGGTGGTCAACCTGGTCATGGAGTGAGCGGGAGTGCGCCGGGGCAGAGGATGTGTGCGTCAACGGCTTTGAGCTGTCGCCCGAGGAGCTCGTCGAGCTGCAGGTCGGTGGAGGAGCATTTACTAAACTACCTTTGTCCCGATTAAACTAATTGAAACATGCATCTACGGTTCATGTTTTTTTTTTTGCCAGGAGGAACTCAGGTTCCGGCCAAGCACTGTATCACGGGTAGTTAGTGGTAGTCTTCTATTGCCATGTAGCATGTTTATCTATTTATAAAAAGACTAAATTGTATGCTAGGTCTTTAAACTTATCCCGCGGTAGGTCCATGATTTTTCAAAGTGATTATCTGGTTCTTTTAACTTTTCAAAGTGATCATCGAGGTCCATCAACTTTTCATTCTTTATTCATTTGAAGTCCAATTCGCGGACCTAGATTTACACTGGAATGACCCACTTGAAAAGTTGAAGGATTTAGATGATCACTTTAGAAGATCGTGGACCTAGATGGTACCACGGAATAAGTTTAAGGACCTGGTTTGCAATTCACTCTTATAAAAATAATCATGTAAGTTATGCATGATAGTAAAAGTTTCAGTTATTTGTGTATGTGCGTGGGGTGCACAGGATGGTAGAAGAAAACACAGGATTTAATCTAACTTGCAGTTGTTAGTTCGTGTCATTGGAGACAATGTCATCTACAATCAGTGTTTATGGACATCCAAGTTCATACAAATTCCAGTTGCTCTGTTTTCAGCCATGTCAAATATGAATATTTGATGCTAAGAATGTTGTGACAGTTGAATTTCACCGGTGCATGCTTTGTTAATACTAGATCTGTTTAATTGTTATTACACACAAGTGTGGTCAATGTAGGCATATTATAATTGAACTATATGTATAGAATGATATATGATAATATGAAGAGTACAAATAACATAATATACAATTTATTTGATCTATCTATACTGCAGCATATTTATAAAGGACGGTTGTACCCACCAAACCAGCCAGGTTTTAATTGATGCGCTAATAACTGAGGTAGCAATATATTTTTTATTTTAATTGTAATGAACTGCCCAAGCAGTCAGGGGAGATATTTCTACCTAGTTAACCCCGTCCTCCGCCCCCGCTATCCGCTTTATAAGTTGAACCCACACAGGCCACAGCTGCATAGGAACAACCTCTTCAGCATAGAGTAGAAAATGGAGAGATAGACAGACGGGCATGCGATTTTTACAAACAAATTTTGGGGTGCAAGTCAATTTGAAGTTTTTTTTAGAAAAAAAATCAATATCCAGTAATGCTGATGAGACCCAAATCGCTACAATTTGACGCAACATATTATTGCAGTGAGCTAGGAGTGTGGGGTATCGGGCAGTGCAAAAACACAGCGCCTTTGGCCATGGCGGTGTTCATTGTCTCTATTATGTGATGCTCTTCTCGCAGGTGCCCAGCTTTTCAAAAGTAGTTCCATCCTTCCGCTCCATTCCTTTTATGTCTAATACTTATCATGTTTACGATCGAGCTCACCATGATTTCTGGAATGGCAGATGGCTATAGGATAAAGCACTATCTGGGCGTGACAATGTGGCTTCCTATCTAAGCCGCCTGAGGTCCTGCTCCGAATCAAGAACAAGCAGCACCTGCATATCAAGCACACAAGCCAGTGCGTGGCTTGAGTGGAGCAGCCACAGGAGCCGCCATATATATGGCAATGGCCACATGGCGCGCATGGTGCAGTGAAGCTACAGAAGGAAGGCATGATGGAGCATCAGCTTAGGAGGCTGTTGGTGCTTTATGGTCAGATGCATCTGCTTGGAGCTCACTCGATCCAAAGAACAGGCAAAGGAGCATCGCGAGAAGTCCTTTTTGTCTACTTGTTTCATCTCTTCCGCAAAGAATTCCCAGTTTCCCACTGTTTCAGCAAGTTGGCGCCCTTGTCCGTTGCATTGCCTCTAGGGCAACCTTAGGCTGTTCACGCTCATCTAACTCTATACACCCACTCTAAAAGAGAATATTTCATCCAGTCATCACAATCTTGAAATACAGTCAACAATCTTCTACGCTGATATAATTCTATATCTCCCACTCTGTATCAACTAACACACTATTTTATTATATTTACCCTCCCCTTTCCTCCTCTCTCTACTCTCCCGCTCCTTCCTCTCCCGCGTCGGCTTCACCCACGGCCGCCTCTTCCCCTGCGCTAGCCTCCTCCTCCCCTCTGGCCACATTGCCGCGCGGGCCACGGTGCCGCGAGGCCGCCACCTCCCCGCCGGCCTCATCCGCGGCCGCCTCCTCCCTGCTGGCCATGGCGCCGCGCGGGCCACGGCACCGAATCCGGCCCTCCTCCTCCCCGCCAGCGCCTCCTCCTCTTCCTCCTGGCGCGACGGCGGCCTCCAGTGCGGCGGAGGCATCGACCCTCCTCGCCGGCTGCGGAGGAAGCCGCGCGGCGTCGACCCTCGTTGTCTCCCGCCGTCGGAGGAGGCCGCGCCCGCCTTCCTCGTTCTCCCCGCCAGCGTGCCTCTCCCCGGCGGCAAGGGGCCCAGATCCAGCGCGCCTCTCCACCGACGGCCTCCGCATCGCACCTCCCCGCGGTCGCACGCCGCGGCGACGCTTGCGACGGCTCGCCCTTCGCCTCCTCTCCACCGTGTCGGCCCTAGGATCTATGGCAGCTCGCCCTCCGCCTCCTCTCCAACCGCGCCGGCCAGAGGAGCGGCGACAGGAGGGAAGGAGCAGCGGCGGTGGCTTGAAGACGACGCCGCCACCATGGCGTGGGCCACGAGCTCCTCCACCATGCTCGCCGTCCTGGGACTGCTGGGTGTGGACCACGCACTCCTGGGCTCGGGCTTCGCCGCCGCTGCTCCCGCCTCGCGCGCCGCCGAGCCCGTCGCCGGATCTGCACCGCCCGGCCTCCTCTTCGTCCTCCCGACGCCTCTTCTTCAGCGCGCGGATGCCTACCCGGCCGTTGGTACTGCCGCCGCGCATCCGACGTGGAGGAGAGAGGCTCGGATGGCGTCGCCTTCCGTACCGCGCTAGATATGGCGCCGGGCCGAGCGTGCGGAAGGATGCCATCGGGAGTAGCGTCCCCACTGCAGGCCTCTCGGACGGTAAATGGGGACTGTATCCCCTTTGCCGTCCACGAGTGAAGACAGTCTTACAGGACCGCCATGCACCGAACAAGACAAAAGCACATGCAGAAAGCCAGACTAGCCTGGTGAGTAGAGTTCGAAGCATGGACAAACCACGGTTCACTGACTTCCACGCCGCTAGGACTTGGGGTTCCCTGATTGCTTACTGCTAATTAGTTTACTTTTGTAATTAATCAAACTTTTCATTTTGTTAGTGCATCAATTTCCCGTTTTGTTTGGTGAGAAACTGACATGAAATTGTCTTTACCTTTGTGTCTTGTGGGAACCAAATTTTCCTCAATAATGTTTCTCTCACCCACAGGTTTAATGTAGCATTTCCCTATCGATTTCCTTGTTGATTAGACAAACATGTTAGGTGAACTAGGTGATACCCGTTGGTACTAAAATTTTATATGATTTATAGATTAAGAACTTTTTGTTTGGTGAGAAACTGACATAAAATTGTGTATTTACCTTTGTGTCTTGTGGGACCAAATTTTCCTTAATAATGTTTCTCTCACCCACAGGTTTAATGTAGCATTTCCTTATCAGTTTTCGATTTCCCTGTCGATTAGACAGACATGTTAGGTGAACTAGATGATACTCAGCACGTTGCTGCTGAAATTTTATTACGTTAAATAGATTATGATTTAGTTTAAGAAATAGTAAATAAAACACTAACATCATGAAAAGAAATATTCTCCACACGTTGCTGCGGAAATTTGAACGATACCCACACATACGCCATAGAAAGTCATTGCATGCATGAATCAATAAAAGATGAATGGAATGTTTAAATAGAGGTTTCAGTGGACGGTGACGTATGATACCCAGCGCGTTGCTGCTGACATTTTATAACGTTAAATATATTATGATTTATACATTAAGAAATAGTAAATAAAACGCTAACATCATGAAAAGAAATATTTTTCACCCGTTGCTGTAGAAATTTGAACAATACCCTCGCATACGCCACAAAAAGTCATTGCATGCATGAAGACATAGAAAATCAATGGAATGTTTAAATAGAAGTCTCAGTGGACAGTGACATGACATTCAACTGTAGGCCCCTACAATGATGTGGCTTTACGCATGTTGAGAGAAACAGACAGTGTGGGCTAGCTATTTAGATATATAAGCTATCTGGTTCTCCTATCGATTCAGCTATAACTGTAGAAGATCGATGGAATGTTTAAACAGAGGTATCAGTGAACGGTGACGTGTCATTTAATTTAGTTGACCCCTACGATGACGTGGCTTTACGCGTATTGAGAGAAATAGATAGTGAGAGCTAGCTATTTAAATATATAAGATATCTATAACTGTTTTCAGTACTCATGGATTCTGACGATGTTTGGTCACACGGGAAAAAATGGTTTGATCCTATATTGTGTGGGCTCAACCTTCAGTCACATCAATTGAACAAATGGTGCAACTGATTCAACAAGTAACATGGAGCAAAAGTTTCATACTAGTATTAAGGAAAAGTGCCAATGGAATATGGATGTATTGTTGTAGAGTATTTAAGCACTTGCTAGTTGCTTCCAGTGATGAAATAACATGAACGTGAGCTCTCTACAAGGACTGCTTCAATGCAAGTTATTGAATTTTGATAGGACAGCTCCTCTTGCAAAGGTCGGATCTGGCCACCAACCGGTGGTGCTTTTGTATAGCTGTTGAAATGCTGCTGAGAGCCTGAGGTACTAAACTGAATTGAAAGCCATTCAGCACCCGTTCGTGTTATAACGATTCTGATGTTTTCTTGGGCAAACAAGCTGCCTCCACACAACACCCTGCTGCTCTCCCCTGCCGAGTAAGCACATTGTAGAACTAGGAATGGGATGTATCAGGGATTCGGGCAACACAGAAAGCTATTGCCTTTCGGAGCGAGGGTGTTTACCGGGTCCAGTATCTCCAGTTCATTTCTCGAGGGCGAAACGTCCGGGTAGCAATTGCAACCTCGCGTTATATTCTTGCATGCTGCTGCATTAAGTGTAGCGGTGCAAAATAAACATGCACTTGCATTAGCTGCTGGAGATAGCCCTCGGTTAGACGGCTAGGTGAGAATGTTGACAGGAACATGAGTATGTGGATTGGCCGTATGCTCGTGTCGGAGTCAAAGCTTAATTGGTCGCTTGGAATCTGGTCCGGACGGTCCGGTCTTAGCTCTCCAGGTGCATGATGAGCTGATGAGCATATATAGCGTAGGCTATCGTTTATGCGAGTCAACACTTCGGGCGGGCGCCAAGTGAGCTGTCAGCACAATTGGACTGACGAAGCCATAGAAAGTGCATGATAGGGGTATAAAGCATACCCTCGTGATGGGAGGGTGAAAGAGCATCAGTAGGTAATCTAGTTCCAAAAAACAAAAGAAAAAAAATCTTACATCGTCACTCGGCAGAACTATAATTCAGTCTTCCAGATAAGGAAGATCTGGTCATGATTGTTAGTATTCTCAAATGTGAATTTCATACTGTCATTTGGCTATTGAACTCACTGAGTTGTGATAACTTCACATGGTCGATTTTAAATGCTTTAGTGCTTGATTTTTATAGGGCCATCTCTGGTGAGGATTCAGAGTGTTGCGGCTTCAGTAATATACGGCACACTCTTGGGGAGCTACAGAAAGCCAACAAAAAACAGGGTTTGAGCTGCTTCTGCTCTAAGCTAGTGTAATTTGGTCTAACAATTACATTATCAAATCACCGAGTTTCTCTGACAACACAGATCCACCACTTTCCCTCCCGGCAGGGATCGAGTGAATCCCTTTCCGTCACTCACAGCCTATTTGGTTTGTGGAGTGACCATGTCCAGATTGAGTTGATCCAGAGTAGCTTGGTTTTGCCCGATTGGATGGTGCTTTGCTTGCGTTTGGCCAGTGCTTATTTCCTCAGGGGGTTGAGGTGGTCGGATGGATCGTGAGGAATGACAGATTACTGGCGATTGCAAAAGATACATGTATCTCTAGATCGAATGGTGGAATATGTGTTAGATTAGACATAAGTGGCAGCTAGCTAGCTTCTTGTTTTTGGCAAATCTTAATTGGAAGGCTAATTCCACCCACCAGTATTTGGCCCACAATAGTTTCATCTTCTTTTAATCTACGACAAATTTTGATCAAAAGTTTCATACCATATATCTCCGATCGATTCAAACTATCGCTCCAACCAAGTTTTGTACTCCATTTTGTTTACAATTTACTGCCAGTAACGTGAACTAGTTTTTCCGGCCGGAGAGCATGTATATGTTAAGAAAAAGTTTCGATAAAACGGACAACATCGTTCTAGACTTGTAGATATATACCCTAGCTTGAGCACTTGCTCCCAGTACTCAAATAACATGAACGTGAGCTCCCTACTGAAAGGACTTCTCTTCAATGCAAGTTATTCAGTTTTGACAGTAAGCTCCTTTTGCAAAGGCTGGATGTGGCCACCAACGTTGGTGCTTCTATATAAGACCGTCTTCAACGGCTTCCAATATCGATTGGCTAAACACTATTTCAACCACTTTTTTCTCTGTCTACAGTAGCGTTATAGTATCGTTTTGTACTATAGACAATTCATTTAGGCAGTCCATCGAAGACAACCTTAGACATGTGAAAAGGACAGAGATCAAGTCAAGCCCATATATATGCAATAAGACTGTCTCCAATGAACTGTTTATATGGACTGGCTATACACTGTAACGCTATTGTAGACATAGAGGATGTAGTTGGAATCGTAAAGGAACAGTGTGTTGAGATATTGATCCAAATTCTTATTGAGCTTTAGGGACGCCTTGGCCTGTTATGGTGTGGTTCTAGTAGATCACGTGTTCCACTTCCATATATATATCTTGTAAGCCGTCGGGGAGATGTGACGCCTCATTGTAATCTCCCACATTCTGGAAATACTTTCCGATACAGTGAAGTTTGCTGGCCGGCGCCTATGGCTTTTTCCTGCAAGAGTTTTCTATGTAAAAAGCGTGTCTCTTGTTCAATCTTATTTATCGCATTATTTGCTATCAAGTGGTATCAAAGCTGGTCACGAGATTTACGAGATTAAAAAAATAGGTTTTACGGTTCCTCACACGCATCAACGGACGAGATCGATCTACTGCTTTAGATTGAGTCCAACGGTTACTTCAAAATAGAAGGTTCGTACACTGTGTTACAGTACTACAGCGCACTGAAAATTATAGACAGAGACATAGTTCTGTCGCTCGCGGATCAAGCTGCTGCCGGTGTCGTGCAGATCGAGACTTCCTGCTGCTGCCTGCTTCCCTGTTCGTGCGTGGTGGAGAAAGTCAAGCCTGCTGCTACTCGCGCACGGGAATCAAGAAGGAAGAGAGAAGGTTCTGTTCCTGCGTGTGAAAGCAAAAGGCACCCAAAAAAAAAAAACAGATTTGGTCTTCTCTTGCTACACGCACACAGTAAGACTACCAGGAGAGTTACTTTGCTGATTTCTGCTAGGTGCACCAATCAAATTGCACTCAGGAATTTATTCTTGGTTCTTTTGGTTATTGTTATTTTATTCTCATGGTTTCGATGAAGTATAATATTCCACTGCTAGATTATGATATAAGATTTTTGCTGTGCCAAGTTAAGATGTGTACTGTTTTGTCATAAGCTGATTTAGATAATGCACTTGATAAATTCAGGAAATAAAGTATTCAATTCTTGGTCCGATGAAGAAAAAAGAAGAGATCATAGGGCGTTGTCTCAAATTCATCTTCATTTATCTAATCATATTTTGCAAGAGGTTTTATAGGAGAAAACCGCTGCTGCTCTATGGCTTAAACTGGAGTCGATCTGTATGTCAAAGGATCTTACCAGCATTAATGCATTTGAAGATGAAGTTATTTTTACACAAGTTGCAAGATGGTGGTTTTGTGCCAAGTCACCTGACGGTCTTCAAGGAGATCGTTTCTGACCTTCAGGCTATGGAGGTAAAATATGAAGATGAGAATCTTGGTCTTATCTTATGTCAGTTGTAAATGGATTTTCAAACGGAAGTAAGGTATTTTCCTAAGTGAGCGTGCAAGGTATAAAGCGAGGTTGGTTGCTAAGGGCTATAACCAGATTCCAAGTATTAATTTTATTGATGTCTTTTCCCCAGTTGTGAAGCATAGTTCTATTCACATGTTGCTTAGTATTGTTGCTATGCATAATTATGAACTTGAGCAATTAGATATTAAAACTGCATTCTTGTATGGGAAGTTAGATGAAAATATTTATATGGATTTTTGTTCCTGGAAAAGAAAACCTTATTTGCAAATTAAAGAAATCTCTTTATGGATTGAAGCAATCTCCTAGGCAATGGTATAAGAGATTCGACTCGTTTATGCTCTCTAATGGTTTCAAACGGTCAGATTATGATAGTTGTGTTTATTTGAAGACTGTCAGTGGTTCAGCTATTTATTTGATTCTATATGTTGATGATAGGTTGATTGCTGCTAAAGAAAAATCAGAAATAGCTAAGTTGAAAGCACAATTAAATAAAGAATTTAAGACGAAGGACTTGGATGCAGCTAAGAAAATTCTTGGTATGGAAATTATCAGAGATAGAAAATCAGGTTTGTTATACCTCAGTCAGCAAGGTTATATTGAAAAGTTTCTTCGTCGTTTTAATATGTAATGAATGCAAAAACAGTGTGTACTCCGTTAGCTGTACATTTCAGATTATCTTTAGATTTATATCCGGAGTCAGAGGATGATATTGAGTATATGTCTAGAGTTCCTATATTCTAGTGCAGTTGGTTCTTTTATGTATGCCATGGTATGTTCTCGTCCTGATTTATCTCATACATTGAGTGTTGTCAGTAGATACTATGGCTAATCCTAAGTAAGGAGCATTGGAGGGCTGTTCAATGGATTTTCAGGTATCTGCGTGGTACTTACAGTGCTTGTTTGCAGTTTGTTAAATCTAGAGATGGACTTGTTGGTTATGTTGATTCTGATCATACTGGAGATTTAGATAAGAGGAGATCTCTCACGGGTTATGTTTTCACCGTTGGTGGTTCTGCTGTTAGTTGGAAAGCTTGTCTACTACTAAAGCTGAATATATGGCTATTTCTGAAGCTTGTAAAGAAGCTACTTATTTGAAAGCTTTATACTCTGAATTTTGCGGGGTCAGTTGTTGTTGCGTTACTATACATTGTGATAGTCAAAGTGCTATTTATCTCTCAAAAGATCAGATATTTCATGAAAAAACAAAATACATTGATGTGATATATTATTTTATTCGAGGTGTTATTGCTGAAGGTAGCGTTAAAATACGCAAGATAAGCACTCATGATAATGCTGCTGATATGATGACAATGCTTGTTCCTACATCTAAGTTTGAACTGTGCTCAAGTTTAGTTGGTGTTAAAATTTAAGTTCCAGTGACTTTTGGTGCCGGTGAAATTTATTATTGAAGAAAGATTGTTGATTCTACGAAATGGAATTCGTCTTAAGGTGGAGTTTGTTCGATATTTATCCGAATTTTTGTTGGGCTTTAGAGACGCCTTGGCCTGTTATGGTGTGGTCATAGTAAGTCACGTGTTCCACTCTATATATATATTTTGTAAGCCGTCGGGTAAAAGTGATGCCTCATTGTAATCCTCCACGTTCTATAAATACTTTTCGATACATGTTAAGTTTGCCGGCTGGCGCCTGTGGTTTTTTTTCCCACAAGTTTTCTACGTAAAAATCGTATCTCGTATTCGATCTTGTTTATCGCATTATTTGGTAACATAGTGGATAAAGAAGACTTTTAATATGCATTTTGTGCTCATTATTCGTGCTAGCCATTCTGTGTTGTTTCCTTCAGCAAACAAGCTGCCGCCATTGAGACCCTGCTGCTCTCCCCCTGACGAGTGAGCACATTGTAGGACTAGGACTGGGACGCATCAAGGAACGCAGCAACCCGTTGCCTTTTATCGTGAGGGTGTTTGCTGAGCCGAGTCTGTGCAGCTAACGGTGCCATGGCGAAACTTTTTGATAGTAGTAATCTTAACATGCGTGGGTTTGCATGCTTGTCATGCGTGTCTAATAGTTTACTATTGTGTCAGTGCGCATAGCAAGGCTACTTAGTTTGTGTTTTTCATAGTGTGGCATGCCATAAGCTAGGTAGCAGCCAATAGCATTGGAGCGCTGATGATCCAGAGCCAAACAAGTCTCCAAGACATCGCCACGTGCGGTGGTGGCATAATGCTGGAGTGATGGCAGCAAAATTCGGTTTGCATACCGGTGAGGAATTAGACGATATTCGAATTAAATTCTAAAAGCAAATCATGGCAGAAACTAGTATGTTCTCATCTAACGTACATAGAACTGATCACAGCAAAGATCTCGCAAATCATAATAAACGGATAGATTAGATCGATCTGATTATACTTGTCGGCAGCTAAAGCCGATTCCGTACCTGACGACGTCGACGATGACCGTGTCGTAGACGTCGTGGTTGCTGTGTATACGGAAGCGGTGAAGAAGACCGTGAAGGAGACGTCGGCAATGGCCTTTAGCAGCGGAAGCAGTTGGACGACCCGTGGTGAAGACAGCGAGCAGTCGCGCAGCGCTGTTTCCCAAAAACCTTATTCGCCCTCTCCCGGTGCAGGAGCGTCAGGTGCTCGGGATAGAGAAGACTATGAAGCCGGCGCAGAAGCGAGCGGTGGCAAAACCCTATGTTTTTTTATGTGTCTTTTGGCGACGCCGGTAGACTGTTTATATACGAGCTTGCGATCCGATCTCATATCACGATCACGATCACGATCGCGATCTCGATCGGATAAGGACTCCAAAACTTAAGACTCAAGTGAGGACTCTAAGACTTAACGCTCAAGTCACTAAAAATAAAAACAGCAAAAGGCCAAACACTAGTTTTTTTGGTGTGTTTTTTGGCGATGCCGGTATGTTGTTTCTATAGGAGTCTGCGATCCGATCTCGTGACGCGATCACGATCTCGATCGGATAAGGACTCCAAAACTTAAGACTCAAATCAGGACTCTGAGACTTAACGTCTAAGTCACCAAAAATAAAAACAGCAAAAAGAGGCCGTGCTCCCGCAAGGTCAGGATTCGGATTTCAGCGGACCATTCACGCAGGTGCCGCGCGCCCGTGCCCATCGCTCCGCCCGAGCTCGGCCCGGCCCGGCGAGGCGAGGCGAGGCGAGCGAGCGCGCTCGTGTGGGCTCTTCCTTCTCCTTCTTCACCATGACTTTAGCAGGAGGGGAGAAGAGTCTCCACTTTTAAGTAGATGAAACTCTCCTTTCACTAGTAAGGTGGGACTAAAAGTTTCACGCTTCTCTTGCTCATTCATGGACCTTTAAGATTTTCTAGGATTAATAGATAGCCCAAACCCAAATATTCAACAATCATTCACCAGATCTTAAATGCCCATTTAGATTTACCAATACTCCCTACTGTTTATGTACCATGTAGTTTCAGCAGAGACCGTGAAGTTGAACTTCTGCCTAGAGCTTTAAGTTACACTAATTCACAACTTGAACAATGGACTACGCCTTAAATTGCAAGTTTTGTTATCAAAGTTCATTGATTTATTTTTTGGTACATGGTGAATAATGACAGCACAAGTGCTTATTACTTGTACATAGAAGTGGTTTTTTATTACCAAAACGTTCATTGACAACCTGCCAATATATATGAGAACGCAATGTATCTAAAAGCTTTAAAGTTGTGAATTTTCATTTGACATGTAATTAATAGATGTATTTTTGATACATAAACAAAAGCATAGTTTAAACTATATTTACACAAATATATACTAGTTCATCAAAACATGCGAGATTTTTTTATGTAAATTTATATATACTAGTCCACCAACCCGTGCGAGATTTAAGAGATATACATTTAGTATTTAGTAATACTAGAGATGATTAATTTAATTCATCTTTTATATGGGCGTTGTGGGTAATTATTTAATATTATCTTAGATATAGATTTAATATTTAGAAATTATTTTAATTTATGTTTTATGGTGGCATATTGGATAATTTATATGTAGATTTAAGGTTTATTTTAATTCATTTTTATAATGGCATGGTGAGTAATTTATATACAAATTTAGTGGGTTTTTTAATTCATATTTCATAATGGTATAGCGGGTAACTTTTATGTAAATTTAGGGGCTTATTTTATTTAATGGTATGGTGGATAATTTTTAAAAATAGATCTAAAGTCAATTCTTTCATTACCACTGGAAATTTTTGTGGTTCCTTGTATGTCATCAAAATTTCTTACTTTCCTTCTCTGCTACTATTCAAAATTTGTAGTTCATTGACATTCCGTCAGTGGAATGTTAAGTTTACGTCACTGGTGATAAGGGCCCATAAACAAACTAGAGGCGCGGGCACGCTGGCCTTGCCCCTCGCCTTGCGCCGCGCCGCCAGCCTCTTCCCTGGCCGCCTCGCTCTTGCACCCGCGCCTTGGTTGCGCGCCCAGGCCGCGCCGCCGCTTGCCCAGATTGCGCGCAGGTCTAGGTCGAAGGTGAAGATGCCCCAGTGGCATTCGAAGTTGCCTGGCTGTGACGCTCTTAGTGCCCACGTCCAGGAGCCCGAAGAGGTAGGCCTCGATGTGCCGCGCCGGGGCGGAGCGGCGTGCCCCTCCCTGCGGCGAGGCAGCGGAGCAGCTCCGTGTAGAAGCGCACGGCTGAGGGCGGGTATCTGCGCCATCACCCTCGCCACGTCACCCCGGAACCTCCCCGTCAACTGGCACCGGGTTGCTCACCGGCGAGTCGCACACATCCGTGTTCACGGGCACCTGGGCGAGTAGGGCGCGCGACCAGGGTGAGGCGTGGGCGAGTGGGCGCTGGCGCATAGCCAGGGTGATGCGGGGGAGCGGGCTGGGCACACAGCCATCAGAGAGAGCGACCAGAGCAGGCCTGGGCGAGAGGCGCGAGACCTGGACGGTGGACTTAACAGCAACTGTGACGGAATGGCAATCAAGGAAGTATAAATTTCAAATTGTGGAAGAGAAGAAAAGTAAAAAAATTTCGGTAGCAATAAAGAAATTATTCTAGATCTAATGACTATATTATTATTGTAGATACATGATGCACGACCGAATGTTTCTATTTTTTGAGATTTTTTAAGATCTATTTTTTTTCTAATGCGTCCAGTGAGGATTAATGTAGAGGCTCTAAATAGAGTCTCTAATTAGTAATAATAAGATTCGTCTATTTTGTGTAAGTTTATAAATACAAACCATGAGAGTTGGTAAATAAATATAAGGAAGTAGAAACATTTATAGGTCTATTTTTGTTAATTAGTTTTTATCATAATAGCAGCTTAGAATTTTGGTTGTTTCAGTTTATTTTTATTAATGGCATGCATGGATCATTTACATATAAGTTTAAATGGTCATTTTAGATTACTAGTACGTTGCACGAGTTAGAATGAAACATAAAATAAAAAATTATATATGAAGTTGAGACCCACAATTAATTAAAACAACTATTATTAATACCTCAATATGTTCATACTACTTTTTATCTCTATCTATAACACACTCTAATTAATTAGTATCTATCTATCTATCCTACCTACCTACCTCTATAAAAGAACGAGTTTAAACAAAAAATAATCTATACTTAACTATAACATACCTGACAGTATACCCACCCTTGGATGAAATATACCAACCGTCACATGAGTTTGATTAAATTTTCATGGGTCAACGGCTACGTTAAACGTAATTGTTTAGTCAATTGCTACGTGTTTTTAATGGTCTAAGATCTATTTTTTAATCCTCTACGGTTAGATTTCAATCCGAATTAATGAAAATTATTACGCAAATTGTTACGCATTTCTGCCGCAATAGCTATTCTTTTTTTCACCAGGATCGTCTTGTCCGCCTAGGATACCCACGCGAAGTTGTAAGACCATAGGACTCTTATAATACAAGCGGCATTAACAGATCATCTCGCAATCCATGGAGGCCCCATGGCCCAACAACGAAGAAAGTACAACGAACACAGAGTATAATCCCAAATCACTATGTCAACTGTGGACAAATATATTCATAAACTTTGTTCAACAAGCTTGATTGACAGATCAGAGAGCTCAGTTGAGAAGAGAGGGAAAAAGCAAGAGAGGAGAGGCCAACAGAAACATCAGGGAGAGAGGCCGAGAAATCTATGGCAGACACAGACGAGAGGGGATTCTAAGCAAGAGACAAGCAAGTCGTCAGTGCATGCCCAAGCCACCCATCGGCGAATCCACGATGGCAGAGAGGAGAGGAGCAGGCCCCCGAAGGTGTCGGACGGACCGGTGAGGAGTGACAGAGAGAGGAGAGCAGCCTGGATCCATGAGGGAGGGTGCGGACTGCGGACAGCGGATCCATGGAGGCGGTGCAGGTAGGCGACTGCAGGCAAGCTCCGAGTCAGCCGCCAACTGGGGTTGGCTTGGTCGCTTGGATCCCATGGCGGAGGAGCGATCCCCGCAGGGAGGAGGAGGGCGGCTAGTTTACCTCTTTTTTCCAGAACGGAGGAAATTGAGAGAAAAATTAACTAATTTTTTCTAGAGAATGAAGGGAATTAAAGAGAAAATGAACTATTTTTTCTCTTTCCTCCTCCATTCTCCTCCATTCTCCAGGGGACATGTCCGCGGGCTTTGCAACGCAGCTTTCTGAAATCCAGCGCCGCCCTCGGAGCTGGTCGCCGCGAGTCCGCAACCAGAGCATACAGGGATGTCAATAGACATGTCCGCGGACTTTGCGACATAGCTAAATACCTGCGCGAAAAGATCAGGGCATTCTGAAAGGACCGTGGAGAGAGACGCAAAGGGCAAATTGATAGGGGTGTCCGGATGGGCCACGTGTCCCCCTACCTCTCTTTTTTTCCACAAAAGAACATTTTCCACAAGTTTTATTCTCATGAAATAAAATAAGATCTAATCATTAGTTTTTCTTAAATGTTTCAATGCAATTTATTTTTAATTTTTAAAATAAGTTTAAGTTAAAGGATTAGCTTATTTCTTTCCATATAAAATTTATTTATGGTCTAATTATTATATTTATATATAAATTCACACAGTTAAATTATTGAATGAATTTATCCAAAACACAAAGCCCCTTATAACTTTGAACGAGGGAGTAGTATTTGACACCCAAATGATTTTTTATACATGTGCGGGTGCACATGCATGGCTACTAGTATTTTATAATGGCATAGTTATAATTCATATGCAAATTTTGTAGTTGTTTCAAATTACCGTTCGCAATAACGCAGTAGGTAACTTATATGTAAATTAGAAAATATTTTTAATTTATTTCTTTAGAATGGCATGATTGTTAATTTATATTTAAATTCTAGGGTTATTTTAATTTATCTTTCATAAGGGTATGGTGCAAAATTTAGGGGTTACTTAATGGTCTTTTATAATGGCATGATGGATAATATTTAATAAATATAATAGACCTAGTGGCTAGTATTATTGGATATTATTTGATAGATGATCAGATGTTTTTTATTATTTTGGAAGTTTTTAGGATTTATTTTTTCTCTAGATGTGCCTTGTGATCTATGTTTTTTTAACTAAGATATCCATCGTATTAGCAAATTAAAGCTGAGTAATTTAGATATAAATTTGGAGGGTCAATTCATATTACCTTTTATAATAGCAAATGTGGGTGATCTTAGACTTTAATTATTTTATAATGGTAGAGATGAGTTATTATTAAAAAAAGTGAAATATATAATGGCTAAGATTTTAGACTTGTGATTGATAGCAAGTTATTTTAATTATTTTGAGAATTTTTAAAATCAATATTTTCCGCATTTTTAGGATTAACTTGAAAATAAAAAAAGAGTATCCAATAGAATAGTATGGGTGAGTATCCAATTCATAAGATACATACATTGAACCGATGCACCAAACCAAACGCTACCGACTACCGTTGATCAGAATATCCTGCCCTCCATCCAAGCTGCGGTGCTTTAATCGATGCCCTCTGTTGCCATTGCATCCATGTAGTTGCAGCCTTTGCTCTTGAGAAAACTAAAGAGTACATCCCAAGGTTCCACGAACAGGCAAAAGCTTATATAGAGTATACACAATGCAAAGATCGAGTTCATGTCAATACGACACCATATGAGAAAGTAGACTTGTCTGAAGTTCCTTAGCAACGCTGATGAGGCCTGGGTGTCTTGCTGCAAAGTGTAGAAAACCATGAGATTGGAAGTTATCCGGGAAACTAAGCATATGTTTGGTTTGAGTTATCAAAGCTCATGAAAAATGGGGTGATATGGATTAACTTGTTCTACAAAATTCGGTTGATGGACCCATTACTCATCCTAGAATTAGTTATTAGCTTGAGAGAAATAAAGTTCATGATAGATTAACCCTATTCCATTCTCTAAAATAAAAAAGTGAGGAGTGGGAAGATAATTTACCACCTCACTCTCCAAACCAAACACTGCACTGCACCGGTACTGTGGCCTGAGGGGCCCTAGCTCCACTCCATCCGGTGTCAAGCCTTGCTGCACCACCAAGGTTCTCTGCTCTGCCTGTCGGTTTCATGCTTCCTCCTTTATGCAAGGGCCATCGCAATGGCATCATCCAAATCGAAAAAAAAAGACCTTGGGCTGGCAACGTCGATACCCATGAGTGAGACGCCCTAATAGAGTTTTGAAGTATGCATGCCAGTCTTGAGAGGCGCGAGGACTTCGTAGGCTTGGAGGTGCATCCTATGTCCACTTTGCTTGCTCACATTTTTGATCTGAACTTCGTTTGCCATTTTTTATTTCTGAAATTGACTTGTGACAATTGTTGTCCTTTAAAATGTTGACACAGCTCAAATCATTGTGAATTCTACTTGAACTAAAACGTAAAAACGTCAGCTCGCTAGTGGGTCACTAACGTGGGGAGAGAGCATGGTGAAAAACATAGCATGTTATGCGAACACAAGTGCAGATTGTTTCTTTTCTTTGCTCAGATAATTTGACGAAGTCACTAGCACCATTAAAGAAGCCCTTATAGACCAACCACCGGCGGTTGTCATTTCTATAGCAGTGGAGCAACATTTACACTGCCTTCCACCCTGCAGTGCTTTAATTGATGTTGAGAGTACACATAGAAAAAAAAAACGAGCCCCAACGTCCACGGGATTTCATTAAGAGGAATCAACCTCAATGGGCTCGGACCACCCCTTCGAACCCTGGCTTTGCTAGCGAGGGGGGTTTTATTTAATTCGTTCCAACGAAAGATCGAACTAAGCATCGAGAGAAAACTTAGAAGACTATTGCAATGGCATCTACATGGTTTCATCTTCTTTTAATCTATGAGAAATTTTGATCGATTCAAGCTAGCTGTCGCTCCAACCAAGTTTTGTAGTTCATTTTATTCACAATTTACTGTCAGAAAGGTGAACTAGTTATTTCGCCTGGAGGGAGCATGTGTATATTTTAAGGGAAAGTTTTGATAAACAGACAACGTTGTTCTAGACTTGTAGATATATATCCTATTTGACTAAAATCCATCTCTAATCCTTAAACTTGTCTTGGTGTGTCAACCCAGTTCCTAAAGTTTTAAAGTAACCATCTCGATCTCTAAACTTGTCTTGGTGTGTCAACCGGGTCCCTAAAGTCTCAAAGTGACCATTCCGACCCCTAAACTTGTCTCGGTGTGTCAACCCAGTCCCTAAAAGTCTCAAAGTGACCATTTGTACTGGGACCTGGTTGACAAACCCAGACAAGTTTAGAGGACCGAGTTGAGACATCAAGACAAGTTTATGGATCGATTTGATACACTCAGACAAGTTTAGAGATCGGGATGGTCACTTTGAGACTTTAAGGACCCAGTTGACACACCAAGACAAGTTTAGTAACCGGGATGATCACTTTAAAAATTTAGAGACCAGATTGACGTACCAAAATAAATTTAGGAACCGGAGATAAATTTTACTCATCATCCTAGTTTGAGCACTTGCTTCCGGTGCTCAAATAATATGAACGTGAAGCTCCCTACTGAAAGGACTTCTCTTCTATGCAAGTTATTCAGTTTTGATAGTACAGCTCCTTTAATTTGCAAAGACCCGATGTGGCCACCAACCGTTGGTGCTTGTATATAACTGCTGAAGTGCTGCTGAGAACCTAATAAGGTACTAAACCGAAAGCCTTCTGCGCTCATTATTCGCGCTAGCCATTTTGTGTTATTTCCTTCGGCAAACAAGCCGCCGCCATCAAGACCCTGCTGCTCTTCCCTGACGAGTGAGCACACTGTAGGACTAGGACTGGGACTGGGACTGGGATGCATCGAGGAAGGCAGCAACCCATTGTCTTCTATCTGGGCAGCTAACGGCTCCGTGGCGAAATTTTTGACCAGCAATTCCAGTCCCATGTTAAGTTCTGGCATGCTGCAGCTGGATTAAGTGTAGCAGTGCAAAATAAACCTGCACTTGCATTCAGCAGCAGATAGCCCTCGGTGAGAAGGCGGTGCGAGGTTGCTGACAGGAACCTGACTGTGTGGATTGGCCACCTGTGGGTGTCGGAGTCGGAGCTTGGTCACTTGGAATCTTACCCGGTCTTCCTTTTCCAGTGCATGAAATTACTGCGTAGGCTATCTTTGGTGCCTAGGCGTCGATCAGGCTGAAGCGATGGGTGCTTAACGCGCGTACAGCTTCCAGTCATAAGTGGATATGGTGAAAGACTCGAAGAGTAATGATCTAGTTCCAGAAACAAAAGAAAAATCTTACATGGGTAAAATTATTTTGGTTCAGTAATTTTTCACCTTGCAGATAGGAAAGGTCTGGTTTTGCTTGTTATTAATATTCTCAAAGGTGTTTTTTTTTACGAACCTAGAGAGGTTTCCTCCTACAGAAATAAATTAAAACAAAGCACAACAAACAACAAGTTACAACTTACAAGAGGGAAAGAAGAGGGAGGAGGGAGGTGGGGAGGGAACAGCTAGCCAACTCTGCCTAAAAATTCTCTAACCAGGTTCTAAGCTTAGGAGCTAAGGAGTCACTCTGACCATGCAGAGCAAAAGCAGATCCCGAAATAAACTTTTACAAGAATCAATCGAAGGGTTGACCCCCCTAAAAACGAGATTATTCCTAGCATTCCAAATACTCCAAGCCATAAGTATGATAATCTCCATGAAGAAAGTCAATCTCAGATTAGCTTTAAGGACTCCAAAACTTGAGGTACTGAGCAGTTGATTGGAACTGAGAGGCCAAGAATATCCCAACAATCTTGAGCAAAAGGGCACAGGATGAACAAATGGCTAGTACTTTCTATGACTCCCAAATTGCACAAGACACAATTATATGAAGAGAGGGACATGTGTCTTCTCTGCAGTCTTTCTCTGGTAGACAGACAATCATTCAAAAGCATCCAGAAAAAAACTTTGTGCTTTGGCTGGCAAGAGGATTGCCAGACCCAACCGAAACTAGCGTGCACCTGTCTTTGCCCAGTTAGAAGCCTGTAAACTTTTTTGGTGGAGAAACATTTTGAACCCCAAGCATATGACCACTCATCCGGACTGTTCCTTAGAACTAGATTCTGCTCGATCCGAGGTCGAGAGCTCCACCCGCAGGAGCTGTTCTTCCCTCGCCGGAGCTGAGGAGGACGACCCAGAGCGCCCAGGAACTCACACACGCACGCGAACACTTGGACACGAGAGCGCTGAGGATTTTGTGCGGCAAAAGCGACCGCGTTTTTTGTTGTGCATTGAACTATAAGTAGCTGAAACAAAGGAGGGCCATGCGACCACTACCTCGCCCGATCAGCGCTGCCACGATCTTCCTCAGTTTGCGCCATCCCACGAACCTCGAGCGTGCCGAGCAAACCGGGAGACCACGACGCGTTCCCGCTGCGAACTGTGCGCGCGTCGAACTCCACTCAAACTGAAACAACTCCCGCGCTAATCATGCAGAGAGCTCGGCCACTAACAGCCACTAACACCTAGCTTATTATGGACTCAATCTAAGTATAGACAAGGGAGCAGCAGCACCTGGATTATCTAACAATCTCCCCCTAATTCATGTGCTGCTCATGCAAGCTTGATGACGCCAATCCTCTCCCGCAACTCCTGAAATTGAGTCTTCCCAAGAGGCTTCGTCAGTATGTCCACGAGCTGCTCCTTGGTGCCCACGAACTCGACATTGATGTCTCCACGAACGACACATTCGCGGATGAAGTGGAACTTGGTGTCGATGTGTTTGCTCCGATCATGGAGCACATGACTCTTACTGAGTGCAATCGCGGCCATGTTGTCCATCTTCAGCCGCGGTGGAGACGCCTTCTTCCCCGTCACGTCCTCGACCAAGCGCCCAAGCCAGGTTGCCTGGCAGGCCGCCGCCGCGCCAGCAATGAACTCAGCCTTGCAGGATGAGAGCGCCACCACACGCTGCTTCTGTGAAAGACAAGTCACAGGATTGGCGTCGAGGTAGAAGATCACGCCCGTCGTGCTCTTGCGATCGTCGACGTCTCCGGCCAAGTCGCTGTCGGAGTACCCCAGCAGGCTTAGCTCGCCGCCGCCGCCAGCAGAGTACCAAAGCCCGTAGTCGATTGTGCCTGTGACATAGCGGAGCAGGTGCTTCGCTGCCGCCATGTGGTCCTTCCTCGATTCCACCATGAACCGGCTCAAGTACCCGACACTGAAGGAGAGATCAGGTCAGATGTGTAGCAGGTACCGCAAGCTGCTGATGATGCTGCGGTACTTGGTCGGATCATCTTCCAGTGGCGCCGTGCTTGCCTTGGACAACTTCAGCCTGACCTCCATTGGTGTCGCACAGGCATTGCAGCCACTCATCCCCGCCTTCTCGAGCAGCTTCAACGCGTATGCGCTCTGGCGCAGCTCGATGCCGCGCGCCCCTTGCTTCACCTCGATGCCCAGATAGTAGGACAACGGTCCCAGATCACTCATCTTGAAGAGCTTCTTCATCTCTAGTTTGAATGAGTCGATCTCTTTGTTCTTCTCCCCCGTGATGATGAGATCATCCACATACACTCCCACCACCAGTCTTGATGCCTCGGTGCCGCGCTTGTAAAGCCTGTGCTCGCACTTGCTCCGGGTGAACCCGAGCTCGTGCAGGCTGGCGTCCAGCTTCGCGTTCCATGCCCTTGGAGCTTGACGCAGCCCAGTACAATGCCTTGTGAAGCCGTAGCACCTTCTCTTCATGTACAGCGGCAGTGAACCCGGGGGGCTGTGCCACATAGACCTCCTCCGCCAGCTCGCCGTTGAGGAAAGCGGATTTAACATCCATGTGGTGCCACGTACCAGCCGCGGTGCGCCTCCACGGCTAATATCACGCGCATCGACTCCATGCGCGCGATAGGGGCAAACACCTCCTCAAAATCGATGCCCTGCCGCTACACATAGCCCTTTGCGATGAGCCTAGCCTTGTGCTTGACCACCTCGCCATGTTCGTCCCTCTTCAGCTTGAACACCCACTTCAAGCCGATGGTGCGCTGTCCCTTGGGCAAATCGACCAAGGTCCAGGTCTTGTTTTCTTCTATCGAGGCCATCTCCTCGAGCATGGCCATGCGCCACTCCTTGACACCTTTGGCTTCCTCCGCCGTTGTAGGTTCATCCCCGATCGCCTGCCAGCAGCTCCTCCGTGAGCTCCCTCTCAGCGTGTCCGGGGGGCGACGCCGGACGGAGGATATTGTCCACAGTCCGGAATCGCAATGGTGCCTCGTCATGATCGTCATCCAGATCAAGGCTCTCCCATCGGTGGAGACGCGAACTCGATCATCAGTTGGCGCTGTTGGAGTAGCAGTTGGTGTGCGGGGCTCAGATCTGCGCGTGGGCGTCGCCGCACGGCTTGACGCAGAAGCTGGTGTTGGTGGAGCGGGCGACGCTGGTGGCGACCGTGGCTCCTCCACGGCCCCAGCCCCGCGTCATGCTTGCCCGATCGTGATGAATTCGACGTAGAACGGCTCGCTGTCGTCAGTTCGTTCCCGCTCCCTTCTCCTCGCCCCAGTCCTAGGGACGGTCCTCCTCAAACACCGCATCTCGCGACACGTGAACGCGCTGCGTGATTGGGTTGGAGAAGCGCCATGCCTTGGTGCCTTGCTCGTAGCCAACGAACACCATCGGCGTGCTCCGGTCCTCCAGCTTCGTCAGCGGTTTGCCGCCGGCTTTCACATGTGCCACGCATCCAAACATGCGGAAGAAATTGAACCGGGGGCAGGTGGCCAGTGCCATACCTCATACGACGTCTTCCCTTCGACGCTCTAGGGTGGGTGACCTGTTCAAGATGAACACCGCCGTGGTCACCGCCTCCCCCCAGAACCAGCCGGGCATTGACATGGCCTTCATCATGCTTCTGGCCATCCCCATCACCATTTGGTTTCTCCTCTCCACCACGCCAGTTCTGTTGTGGCGAGTATGGCGCCGTGAAGTGCCTCTGGATGCCCTCCTGCGCGCAGTGCTCGACGAAGGTGCGCGCCGTGAACTCTCCACCGCGATCGGTGCGCAGAGTCCCCATCTTCCTTCCTGCCTCAGCCTCGGCACGCGCCTGGAACGCCGTGAACACTGTTGCCACCTGGTCCTTGGTGCTCAGCAGGATCAGCCACATATAGCGGCTTAGATCGTCGACGAGGAGGAAGAAGAACTTGTTGTCACTCGGGGTCGTCGGTGTCACGGGCCTGCAGAGGTCGCCATGAGCGAGCTCTAGCTTGTGCACCGCGCGATACTTGGCCTCGGATGGGAACGCCAGTCGCCGCTGCTTCCCCGCCAAACAACTGTCACAGACCTGATCGACATGGTCAATCTGCGTCAGCCCCTCGCACCATGTCTTGCTCCGCGAGTCGCCGTAGCCCACGGAAGTTGAGGTGGCCGAAGCGGGCGTGCCATCGCCACGCCTGTGCTTGATCCCTGCGCCGCCAAGCACACCGGTTTGCTGATGTCGAGGTTCAGGGTGTAGACGGTTGTTCACCGCCCTTGCCACCTTCGCTAGGAGACGCCGCTGCGCGTCCCAGATCTTCAAGAACCCACGGTCTAGGAGGATCTTGTAGCCGTCTCCTTCAAGTTGCCCGAGACTCACAATGTTGGCGGTGAGGCAGCGGGATGTGGTACACCCAGGTGAGCATCTGGTGCTCGCCCGTCTTGCACTTGAAGAGCACGGTGCCGCGCCCCTCGATCCCGACCACGGACCCGTCCCCAAAGAGAACGGTTCCATGAACGCCCGTGTCGAGCTCGGAGAAGAACGCGCGCTCCCCCATCCTGTGGTTCGTGGCCCCCGTGTCAAGGATCCATTGCGCGCGGTTCCCCTCCTTTTTGTCACCGAGCTGGACGAAGAGCTTGTTCTCCTCGAAGGTGGATCGCCGTCGACTCCCGTCGTGCCGCCGCTGGGGAAGAAGAGGAAGATCCCGTGTCGACCGTCGCCATGGCCACTAGGAGGGCCTGGTCTGTCTCCCCTTCCTCCTGCCTAGGCTGTGTGGGCAGCCTCGTTCCTCTTCTTCTTGCTGCACTCGCGAGCCCAGTGCCCCTTCTTGCCGCAGTACCGGCATTCATTGCTGGCAACGTTCCCACCATCAGGGCCGGATCTGCAGCCACCGCTATGCCCACCGCCGCGGCCGCGTCCGCGACCCCTCTTGTTGCTTGACGACGACTCCTTGCCCCGATCCGAGCCGCCATTGCTTGAGGTACCGCTTCCCGAGCTGCTTCTGCCGCCACCGGTCAGTTGAAGCCGTGACGACAAGCGTGTGACCAGCTCGTCCTCCGTGAGGTTCAGGCTGGCGATGGAGTTGGAGCCGCCGAGGTTGTGCCGTTCCTCCGTGGCCTTGAGCCGACCGATCAACTCCTCCACAGAGACGTCGCTGAGGTCGAGCATTGTCTCGATCGACGACGCGACCTGCTCGAACCTCGGTGGGAGCACCTGCAAAAACTTGCGTACAACCTGCTCCTCCTTGATGGCGTCGGCGAGCACCGTGAGTTGGGTCACGATGCCACCGATGCGGATGCCAAAGTCGTCCACCGTCTCTCCGTCGCGGAACTTGAGGGAATCAAATTCCCGCCGGAGCGTGCCCGCCTTCGCCTTGCGCACGCGCTCGATGCCGACGTTCATCACCTTGATCGCCTCCCACGCAGCCCTTGCCGACGGCTTGCTGGCGATCGTTCCCATCATTTCCACCGGGACGGCTTTGGAGAGGACCTCCAGCGCCATCCGGTCCTCCATGACGTCGTTCGTCCCGAGCGTCACGGGAAGCCACAGACCCCTCGCTTGCAGCATCACGCGCATCAACGCCGCCCAATCTTAGTAGTTGGTGTGCGTCAATGCCGGGAAGTTGCCGCTGCTGCTAATCTCCTTGGTAACCCGGTGGATCACCAGGCCACCGCCGTCGCACCCACCACCAGAGCTGCCGCTGCTCTCCCCATGAGAGCGCCTCGTCGGCGAGCTTGGATCGATGGCGAGGCATGAATGCCCACTCAATCGCACGGTCGCGATTCCACCGGGCGTAACTGGCTCTGATACTAGTTGCTCGATCCGAGGTCGAGAGCTCCACCCGCAGGAGCTGTTCTTCCCTCGCCGGAGCTGAGGAGGACGACCCGGAGTGCCCAGGAACTCACACACGCACGCGAACACTTGGACACGAGAGCGCTGAGGATTTTGTGCGGCAAAAGCGACCGCGTTTTTTGTTGTGCATTGAACTATAAGTAGCTGAAACAAAGGAGGGCCATGCGACCACTACCTCGCCCGATCAGCGCGCCACGATCTTCCTCAGTTTGCACCATCCCACGAACCTCGAGCGTGCCGAGCAAACCGGGAGACCACGACGCGTTCCCGCGCGAACTGTGCGCGCGTCGAACTCCACTCAAACTGAAACAACTCCCGCGCTAATCATGCAGAGAGCTCGGCCACTAACAGCCACTAACACCTAGCTTATTATGGACTCAATCTAAGTATAGACAAGGGAGCAGCAGCACCTGGATTATCTAACAGATTCAGCATTTTCTCCTCCATTTCCTGAAACTGACCATGTGCCTGAATCGACATAGGTAGGTGGAAGAGAGACTGAAAATTATTATGTCGTTTAGCAGCTGCCACTGTGATCTTTCTGCTCTTAGAAAAGGAGAAAAGTTCAGGGTAGGAGAGAGCCAGACTTTAGTTGTCCCAGGAGTCTTCCCAGAGCAGGCAAGATGAGCCGTCGCCCACCGTTACTTTACCGAAGCTCTTAAATTTAGTCCAGAAGCTTAAGCAAATTTCTCCACCAAAAGGAGCCTTTCTTGACGTGAGAAGGAACCTTGCCTTCAGGATAGTATTTTTCCCAGATAAGCGAGACCCAGGGGATGTCCATCTTGTTGAAAAATTTATGAAGATTTTGAGCAATAGGGCCTTCGTTTTGAGTTTTGAGATTGAGAACCCCCAGTCCTCCTGATTCTTTCGGGAGGCAAACCAAAGGCCATGCTGTTTTTGCAGGCTTCTTATCATTGGGATCAGCTCCTCTCCAAAGGCAATGCTTTCTATATTTATCAATTTGACTGATCACAGTGCCATGCATATCAAAAGTGCTCAGAGCAAAAAGTCGCAAAGCAGTGAAGATGGAATTGACCAACTGCAGTCTTCCTGCTTGGGAGAGAAACAAAGAGGTACTCAATAATCTTCTTTCACATTTTTGAACTAGAGGCAGGAAATCTTCCACTTTTGGCTTGGTGGATCCCAAAGGGAGTCCAAGGTAAGTAAATGGCAAGGAACCCAGCAGAACAGCCAAAGGTTGCAGCTAAATGCTGGAGCTTATCTTGTGAAATGTTTATTGGGGTCATGCTGGTCTTGCTGAAATTGATCTTTAGACCCACTGAGTCTGCAAATGAGCTGAGCAAAGCCTTGAGGAAGAATAGCTGTTTAACATCCCCTTCTAGAAAAATCAATGTGTCATCTGGATATTGTAGGATGGGGAAATCTGGGGAGCAAACAAGGGGAATGGGCAGGCTCAGCAGTCCCACATCTTTTGCCTTGTTTAAAAGTGACTGAAGAAGATCAGCTGCTAGGACAAAAAGAAGAGGGGAGAGAGGATCTCTCTCCCCTTGCCTCACTCCCCTCTTACAGTGAATGGTTTTGCCTGGCTTCCCATTGAGCAGAACAGTACAAGTTCCAGACTTGAAAATTGATTCCATCCACTCTAGCCATTTCTCACCAAAACCTTTGTGTTTCATGATCTGCAGCATAGCCACATGTTCATTTTTGTCAAAAGCCTTCTCAAAGTCTATTTTAAGAATGACTAGTTCTTTTTTGGACTTATGACAGAGATGCAAGTACTCAAAAGACCACGTCAAGCAGTCTTGGATGGTTCTAGATTTGATGAACCCATACTGGTTTTTATGAACCAAGATCTGAATAACTAGTTGCAGCCTGTTTGCCAATAACTTGGTGATCAATTTGATAGAGTTATTGAGAAGAGAAATAGGCTTGACGTCATTCACTATCGTTGGAGAATGAATCTTCGGCAGCAGGGTAATGTAGGACCCACTAATACTTTGGAGGCACAGGTTATAATTAAAAAACCCTTCACACAGAGAGTAAAAGTTTTGACAGATTACATGCCAACATTTCTTCATGAAATCGGTGTTGAAACTATCTGGGCCTGATGATTTATCTGATGGCAGATGCTTGATTACCTCATCAATTTCCTGCTTAGAAAAGGGTTCTTGAAGCATGGACAGGTCATCATGTGGATTCAGCAGACTGTTGAGGTCAAATCTCATATAATCATAATCTGAAGAGCCCACTCTATCCTTGAAGGACAGCCAAAGCAAACTCTGCCTTTTCCTCATGGCCAGTAACTACCTGATATTCTAAAATTTGGAGGGAAGCAATCAAGTTTCTCCTGTTTCTGATGGTAGCATTTGAGTGAAAGAATCTTGTACTAGCATCCCCTAACTTCACCCATTTGATAGTGCCTCTCTGCCTCCAATAAATCCTTTGTTGCTCTAATAATTCCACCAGATGATCACTTAAAATCCTATGGAAGTTCCATTCTTCCAATGAGAGATCTCGAATCCCTCTATCTGCTCTAGAAAAGAAAGAATCAATTTGGTGTTTGTGATTGAGAGATTGAGGTTAGGCAGGCCTGCACGCCAAGACTTCAAATCTTTTCTAAGAGTTTTGAATTTGAAAGAAATAGCTCTAGCCTTATCTTGGACTGCAGCTGGCTTAGACCAACTTTGATTAACCACCTCTAAGAAATCCTTATGATGCATCCAAAAATTTTCAAACCTGAAAATACCACCTTTGGGGATGCGAGTGGAAATGCTGATAATACAAGGACATTGATCAGATTGTTTCCATGACTGATGAAGATGCCAGAGTGTTGGGAAAGTTTGTTGACCAAGATGGTGTGACAAAAAACCAATCCAATCTCTCCAAGAGAGGTGGGAACTGCTTATTAGTCCAGGTAAACCTTTTGCCATGAAGCGGAATTTCTACTAGGTTCAGACCATTGATCGCCTCATTGAAGAGGAGCATCTCATTAGTATCAGCTCCTGGTCTATTTCGGTCCTCAGGTGATCTGATCAGATTGAAATCCCCTACTATCAACCAATTAATATCTTCTGGCATGTAAATATTGCGAAACTAGTCAAGAAATGCTCTCTTGCCATCATGAGTACAGGGCGCATAAATATTTGTGAGAATATAATGTGAGGAGTTGTGGTTAGAGTAGAATTCTAGAGACATGGCAAATTCATTATGAAAGACCATTGTACCATGGAACAAAGATCCTTTCCACACAACAATCTTTTCTCCAGAAGCACCCACGGAAGGAACAAAGCAGAACTAGTCAAACTCAGGAGGGCAGAATTTCCTAATAAAGTTTGCATCAAAACTCTCTTTTTTTTGTTTCCTCTAAGCACACCACATCACAAAGAGCCTCAACGATTTTATCATAAATCGAATTCCATTTCTTGCTAGCGTTTATGCCTCGAACATTCCAGCAAAGGACTTTCCAAGATAAATTGCATTTCAACTGATCCATAGAAAACCACCAAAAGACCAAACCAAGCGTGCACTAGCCCCATGACAGTGCTTACAACTCAAAATCCCCTCCCAAACCATCTCTAGTACAGTCAGGTGAAACAACTTTCTGATCAAAACGAGACAAAGCAAAATAAAAAAGGAAGCTTGACGTCTCAATCTATGAGGCCTTCCTTCACTGCTCCCCAGCATCATCTTCAGGTTTTGCATCATCAAGATTGTCTTGCTTTTTCTTCTTCTGGTTCCTCCCAACAAGAGCAGTAGTCTTGCTCTTCTTCTGCAGTTGCGCGTCCTCCAGAAGCCCACTGTCCACCTTACAGGAAGAATCACCCAATTTTCGAATTAAAGCACTTGACATGGAGGGTGGGGAAACAGAGCAGGCAAGGCAACGCTTATTTGAACAAAACCCTTTGTTGATATTCAGCAAGCGTGGACTGCGTCTAACTTCACTTTCAACCACAATTTTGTTGCTAGGGGCTTTTGAACGTGGAGAAGGAGTACCAGCACCAAGGTGCTGGTCTCAGGTTCAGAGGCCGACTGAATGCATGAGATATATCTTACTCTAGGGGACATGTTGATGTTGATGGCAAGATTAAAGGACTGCTTCCCATAGGTGTAGTTAACAGCATCCCAACTCTAGATTTAATAAATTCCGAAGCCCAAGAGAATGAAGAAGGCAAACAGAGCATGAAGACAAAGAATTTAAACCATTATTCTGGGACAAGAAATACCTTATCATTTACAGCACCTGCCATAGGGGCCAAGAAATCCTTCCAGAGTCTGTCAGCTTCAGCACACTGAGAGCTGAGAGGGCTTGGGTTGAGGTCCAGCCCAGGAATATGCTTCTTACTGAGCAAGGCTTCCAATCCTAGATCCACACTGAATTCCGATGCAAAGAGCATGCAATTAACATTGAGATCTTCAGGAAGAGCAGCGTCATTGGCCGGATCAATCAGATGATCAGGCATGAATTTTGTGTTGTCATTTTGACTATTGAGTTCACTGAGTTGGGATAGCTTCAAACGGTTGGTTTTAAATGCTTTAGCGCTTGATGTTTGTACGGCCTTTTCTTGTGAGGATTCAGAGGTGTTGCAGCTCCAGTAGTATCAGCCCCATTCTTGGGGAGCTACACAAGCCACCAAAGAAAAACTGGTTTGAGCGGGTTCTGTTGTTGGCTAATTTATTTGGGTCCTAAAAATTAGAATATAAAATCCACAATGGAGAGTCATAGATATGTAAAAATGAGATCCGTCTCATTATAGCCAGATCATAAATAAATTGGGCCGAATGTTGGTGGAACCCATAAAAACAAGTAATTGTTGTTGCTTCTCGAGTCTTATAAAAGCAAACCGGGGATGCGTCATGCTTTCCTCATACCTCCATTTCGGGATAGTGTGCCATACTGCCACATATTCTATGCAATTGTCCATGCAAGTTGATATGTGATCTCTCTTATAATGCCACAATAATATTGCAACTAGTATTGTCTAGTAGTGCGGAGAGCACCACCATAGAGGATTGGGAGGCATTGGATAATGCAGTAGCACAAGAGATTTATCTTAGACTCCATTGAGACTTCTTGTAACGGAGTGGCGGAGAGCCTCCACTCTCGTGCCATTGGTCCAAGTCCTCCATTCACCATTGAAGATTGGAGTTGGAGAGGAGTGTGGCGCCTTGTTCTGCACTAACTAGTGGGCTGGTGTAGCTGGCTGACGCAGTGTATGCGCACGGTAAAATCTCAAGGGCCTTGCGGGTTCAGATTCTCTTATAGTTTCTACTAGGGTCCTTGGGGACGTGGAGTGTGGTCACGGTGGTGGTTGGACTTTCTTACTGTAAACACAGGGGAATCTCCACCACCTGAAAAAGTATGCAAAGATTCCGCGGACAGGTGGCGTTGGGCATCGGGCAATTAATTCCCAGTCTCCTCGGCCTAGCAAGCATCCTTCGTTCATCGGGCAGGAGACAGGGGGGCCGTCGTCCAGGCGTCCATGGCGTTCATACTCTATGGAAGACTAAGGCTCACTTCATGCAACACATGCTCAGGTGTGTTGATGAAAAAAGCCGTAGAACCAACCCCGCTCCCTCCATTTGCCTACCAGTGGATGCGGATCTCTTGCTGCATGAGGCTACACGGGAAGGGAATAGCATATACATGCAGAGAGCGACGAAAGCAGAGATAATATCATTGTCCTATCTGAAATCAATGTAACGCACATGAGTTCAAAGATGAATAGTGGTTTTCTCCAAAATGCTCCAAGCTCCACATGTAGGTCTGTAGACGCAATTCAATACTTTAGTCTTTAATAACATGATCGAGAACATCATGAATCTTTAGGGTAGTATGTCGATTTTGCATGTTAAGGAGTTTTAGCTAGCTAGGCAATACAGCTAGGATGTTATGAGTCACAATATTTTTTTCTAAATAGTGAATAACGACATCATAAGTGATTACTAGCGTGTTTGGTTTGCAAGACCATGCAGTCTGGCATTATCTGATCCCGAATTCAAAGCTACAATGTTTGTTTGGTTTGCGTTTCATCGCTTGAACCGATCCGTCGCGAAAGCACTCCACCTAGTTATCCCACAAGGAGCTAATTTTCGGGACAAGTTCGTTCCTCATGTGCCAGACTCCATCCGCGAACCAAACACAAACAGACTGTGAAGCACATGTCTCACTACTGCCGTCCGCGGGCATCTCTTCTGCTCTTCACTATCAACTGTTATCTTCATTTCCTAGTACCTTCTATTCCCATTGATGAATGTGCGGTGGGACATAGTGGTAGTGGCCAACTAACGGCCTATAGTGCCGCGCTTCACAAGCACGCATAGCCCAACAAATTCCAGACAAGTTATATGCACTTCTATATCTCGTATACTATGATGGAATGAACATTTTGTATGAAATGGTGAAGCACACCTCTCTTGTTTTCTTCTATCTGCTTTAAAAGAGGAGAAAAAGGCTACAATTTAATGTTGTGAGGTATTGCAACGAACCATGAAAAGGACCAATAGTGTACGTAAGCATGTGGTCGTCGTAACTTATCAACCATGACAGCGATCAAAGGTGTTTCTGCTTCGTCGCTTGAATCTGACGGTTAAATGAGACACAATATTTTTTTGTAAATGACAAATAATGAAACACAAGTGATTATTACTCATTCTAGTACATAGTAGTAATTTTTTAATATCAAAGTTCATTGATTTAATTCGTTCCAACGAGGGATCGAACTAAGCATCGAGATTTAAGAGAAAACTTACAAGACTATTGCAATGGCACCTATATGGTTTCATCTTCTTTTAATCTATGATAAATTTTGATCAAAAGTTTCATACTATATATCTCCGATCGATTCAAGCTAGCTATCGCTCCAACCAAGTTTTGTAGTTCATTTTGTTCACAATTTACTGTCAGAAGGTGAACTAGTTTTTCCACTTGGAGGGAGCATCTATATATGTTATGGAAAAGTTTCCATGAAACGGACAATGTTGTTCTAGATTTGTAGATATATATCCTAGTTTGAGCACTTGCTTACAATGCTCAAAGCTCCCTAGTGAAAGGACTTCTCTTCAATGCAAGCTATATATATCTTTACCAACAATAAAAGAAAGAATGATTCTACGGTCTGACCTCACGTATCTTACACATAGGTCTCATTTGTCGGAAATTTAATTTATTTACGAATTAGATTTGGACCGCAGGAGGAACCCACGTGAAAACGAACGCCCAGGTCGCATACGGACTCCGTTTTCGACGTTCTGTATATCGATGGAAAGTTAAAGTGGTAAGCTTTCCAACTCAACTGAAATCACTCCAAAATTCACTTGCAGTCAATGGAAGTCGTCGAAACAATATGACATGGACAATATTCGCGAGTCTGATTTGGACGGCAGGAAGAGACCATGCTATAACTGACGCTCAAGTTGCATACGTACTCCGTTTTCAATGTTCTATATATCTATGGAAAGCTAAAATGCTTTCTAACCAAATTGAAACCACTCTAAAATTCGCTTGCAATCAACGGGAATGGTCGAAACAATATGACGTGAAAGTTATTCACGAGTTTGATTCGGACTGCAAGAACAACCCACGCTAAAACGGACGCCCAAATAGTATACGTACTCTGTTTTTAACGCTCTATATATCTATGGTAAGCTAAAATAACAACATTTTTCAATAGAATTGAAACCACTCTAAAATTCACTCGTAGTCAATGGAGAATTTATTTACGAGCTTGATTCTGACGGTAAGAATAGCCCATGCGAAAACGGATGCCCAGGTCGCATACGGATTTCGGTTTCTACGTTCTGTATATTGCCAAGAAGCTAAAAACTATTATTTCTAACCAAACTGACACCATCTTAAATTTTGCTCGCAGACCGTCGCAACGCACGGACATTTTGCTAGTATATATATATATTCAGTGTTGATAGTACAGCTCCTTTAATTTGCAAAGGACGGATGTGGCCACACCAACCGTTAGTGCTTCTATATAACTGCTGAAGCGCTGCTGAGAGGCTGTTGAGGTACTAAACCGAAAGCCATTCTGCGCTCATTATTCATGTTCGCCACTCTGTGTTGTTTCCTTCGGCAAACAAGCCGCCACCATTGAGATCCAGCTGCTGCTCTCCCCTGACGAGCGAGCACATTGTAAGGACTAGGACTGGGACTGGGATGCATCGAGGAACGTAGTGACCCGTTGCCTTTTGCCGCGAGGGTGTTTGCCGCGCCGAGCCTCCGCAGCTAACGGCTCCATGGCGAAACTTCCGGCCAGTAATTCCATTCCCAAGTTGCATTCTCCCATGCTGCAGCTGGATTCAGTGTAGCAGTGCAAAATAAACCTGCAGTTGCATTCAGCAGCAGATGGCCCTCGGTCAGAAGGCTGTGCGAGATTGCTGGCAGGAACCTGACTCTGTGGATTGGCAACCTGTGCGTGTCGGAGTCGGAGCTTGGTCGCTTGGAATCTTTCACGGCCTTCCTCTCCCACTCCCGGTGCACGAATTTACAGCGTAGGCTATCTTTGGTGCGTGTCTGACGCTACGGGCATTGAGTCATCCGTCACCACAGTGATCAGTGGCGGAATCAGGATTGGTCTAAACCTCGGGCCAAATTTTGACAACAAAAATATACCAAAAAAATAATAAATATACATAAAAAGATAGAAAACATACAAAAACCATCATTGTGAGGCGGCATCTTCTTCATCAATTGTTGCAAGTCCAGGAGTAGAACCTACTGCAAGAGAGAGAAAAAACATGTTTTAAATACTTGAAACGGCCAATAAAGATAATGTAAAACAAAAATTAGAACAAAGATTTTGTAGAATGTAAATACCACTAGAACGAGGTAGATTAATACTGCAATTTCTCATATCTTGATAGTGCATTAATATCTTTTCATCTTCAATGTTGGTAAATATGTCTTTCTCAATATAGCACACCATACGGTGATTTAACCAATCATCAGCCATCTTATTCCGTAACTCTGTTTTGATGATATTCATAGCTGAAAAAGCCCTTTCCACAGATGCAGTTGCCACCGGCAATATCAAAACCAATTCAATGAGACGATATACTAAATCCAAATCCACATGTTTTCCACTCTTAACCATCAGCTCTGCAATCTTACCAAGGTCATTACAACTTGACCATTCGGGGTCACCTCTCACCTCACCAATAAATGTCTCAAGCTGCTCCTCCAAACATACCAGATTATATGGGAAAAAATCTGCGGTATATATTCTGGCAAGATCAACTAACTTATTTATGTCAAAGTTTGCAAAAGAATTCCTAGGATCAAGACATGCCATGCATCTCAACAGATGTGTAGATCTTTCACCAAAACGATTATTTAACTCCACAATAAGCTGGTCCAGTACCACATTATAGATTTCATGATGAAAATGATGTTGGTAAGTTACTAACTGGCCTCCACGACCTCTCGAACGACCCCTAGCAACAGTTGTTTCCAACATATCTGGCACTATAATATTATGCTTGACACAAAATTGTTTTGTAGCTTCAAAAACCCCTTCCCAACCATGTTCTCTAAGGTCATTCACCTTCTGTAATGTGATCACAATCAATGATACAGCACGGACTATGTTTGTGTCCTTCTTTTGCAAGCATTGTGATAAATCATTGGTCTTACCCAATAATTTTATCATAAGATGCATAATGAGCACAAATTCAAAACTCTCCATTTGTTTTAGCAAACCTGCTGCACATGTTTTTGTTGCTGATGTAGGGCCATCATCACATATATTCTCTAACACTTCCAATACTGCTTGCCACATGAGTTGCAGACGGCACAAAGTTTTATGATGTGACCCCCAACGAGTATCCCTAGGTCTTGCAAGATTGGTTTCTTGGTTTTTGCCTCTTCCAGAAAAAATTTCATCATTTTCTAATCCTCTCACTATATTATCATGGTGTTCTTGGGCTAATTAGTCACGTCTCTTACAAGATGCATTGACAGTGTTAACAATCAAAGTGGTGTAGTTGAAAAAATCAGTGACAGAAGAACAACACTTAGCAACTGAAACAACTACTAACTGTAACTGATGTGCAAAGCAGTGTATATAGAAGGCATAGGGATTTTCATCTAGTACCGGTCTTTGTAGTCCATGGAATTCACCTCTCATATTTGATGCCCCATCATACCCTTGTCCTCGAATGTTATGTATAGATAAACCATGACTAAGTAGTATAGCATCCAAAGCTGCTTTTAGTGCCGCTGATGTTGTGTCCGGAACATGTTCAACACCAAGAAATCTCTCAATCACATGCCCTTTGCTGTTCACATACCTAAAACAACAAAAAACGGCAACAATAAATGGCTATCCATTATCAAAAAGAAAAAAAAACTGATCTCATACGTAAAGGAGTAAAGGAGAGTCAATAACTAACCTTAAAACAACAGCCATTTGCTCTTTGATAGATGCATCACGAGACTCATCGACGAGAATAGAGAACTTTTTATCTCCAATGTCATCTAAGATAGCTTTAGTTGTCTGCTTAGCACAAGCCTCACACATATCTTTTTGTACATATGGTGAAGTAAGTAAATTATTTCCAGGAGCATTGTCAAGAAGGTTTTTGACACATTCATCTCTCATTTTCAACCAATCAGTCAATTCAAGAAAGTTTTCTTTATTGGAAGAGGTATGAGACTCATCATGGCCACGAAATGCAAGAGCTTGCAATAAAAGAAATCTCACAATAGCCAATATCACAGTGAGGCGACCCAAATATTCCGCTTCATTTTGTTCAGTTATAGTTGACATCACATGTTCCACACTTTGCCTTTGATTCCTAAAATCCTCACAATGCTGTCTAGCTTTATTATGCAAGCTGTCCACTTTTCCCACATGCTCTCTAAATATTTGTCTTGCATTTTTCTAATTAGAAACCCCCTCGCTTGTGAAAGCATCAACACCATAATTTTCAGGTCTTGGTTGCTTAAAAAGGTAACAATAGAAACAGAAAGCTGCATCTTTGCTAACACTATATTCTAACCAAACATGTTTTTTTAACCATGATTCAACAAAGCTCCTTTTTCTACCACTTTGTACCTTTTTTGGATACACATGACCAATTGGCTGACATGGACCCCTTATCAAATATTCTCTTCTAACAGCATCTCTAATGTTTATGTCATACTCCTCAATTGGTTTTCTAAGTCCAGGATCAGCAACTATTTCTAAGGAATTAAATCCTTACTCTTCATTGGTAGCATGAGTTCCACTAGGAGTATCAACATTATTTTCAGTAGGGGCATCAACAATAGGGGCATCAACATTAGGAGCATCAACAATAGGGACATCAACAGTAGGAACATCAACCATAGAGGCATCATTATGAGTATCAATACTAGCACCTGTTTCTACTGATTGTTGAAGATTTATGTTGACATTTTTCGGTGCTTCTGTTGGAATGACAGGTGTTATCGCCGGAGAAAAAAGGATCTCAATGTCAATGTCCTATGTCTTTTCATTGTCTACCTCTAATCTGCAGCCATAAATCAAATAAATTTGCTCAGGATCCATCATAGATTCATACATTCATACAATTCACGTACGGTAGTACACAAACACAACATAAGCTAAGCTGATAAGCACCATTTGCTGTTAATCTACCTCCTTAGTCCTTGCTTATCGCGGTGAGGGCGTGAGCAGTCCTAGGGGAGCAGGCGAGCGGGGGAGGCAGAGCCGCAGTCCGGCACTCAGGGTCTTAGGCAGTCAGGGGGAGCGAGCGAGCGGTGGAGGCAGAGCCGCAGTTCGGGCCGGGCCGCCGCCCACCGGGGCAGAGCTCCACCGGACCACCGCGGTCCACGGCTCCACGCCTCCATGGGTGCCGACGGGCGCAGCTGCGGAGGGCCAGAGGCGCCAGGCGCCAAGCACGGACGGCGGGGAGCCGGGGAGGCGGCCAGGCGGTGAGGCAGGGACCGGCGTCCGGTGAGCGAGCCGAGGAGGGCCGGAGGCGCGGAGCGGCGGACGGCGCCACAGCGGGTCGGGGTCGGGTTCCCGGAGCCGGAGACGAAGGCGCCTAGGCGGAGCCGCGGCCCGCGGACGGCGCGGCGAAGAGCCGCGGACGCACTGGAGGCGGCGTGCGGTGAGCGAGACGCGGAAGGCGGGGGCCGGGGGGCGGGGGCGACTGTGGCACAGGGCTAGGCGGGCGAGGGGCGACCGGCGAGCGAACCGAGCAGGGCCAGAGGCCAGAGCCGAGGCGGAGCGGCGGACAGCGGGTCGGGGTCAAGATCCAGATCCCCGGAGCCGGAGACGAAGGCCGCGGAGGCTCGTAGGCCGAGGCGAAGGCTCGGAGTCGGAGCCGTGGCCCGCGGATGGCGCGACGGAGAGCCGCGGACGCACTGGAGGGTGGAGGTGGCGTGCGGCGAGGCGCGGAAGGCGGGGGCCGGGGGCGACGGCGGCGCGGGGCCAGGCGGGCGAGGGGCGAGGGCGATGGCTGCGCGGGGCCAGGCGGCCGAGGGCCAACGGTGTCGGTGGCGTAGGGCCAGGCGGGCGAGGGCGACGGCCGATGGCGGCGCGGGGCCAGGCGGGGCGAGCGAGGGCAACGACGGCGCGGGGCCAGGTAGGTGAGGGCGACGGGCTAAGCGGCTGGCGACCAAGCTGGGTAGTGGTGTAGTTGGGCTGTTGGGCCAAAAAATTTTGAGGGGGGGGGGATTTTTTGGGCCAAGCCCCAGGCCACGGCCCGGGTGGCCCGGGGCCTGTTTCCGCCCCTGACCGTGATCAGGCTGAAGCCACGGGTACATAACATGGTACCGCTTTCCGTCATAAGAGGGGTCAGGGAAAATTTTGAAGAGTAATGATCTAGTTCCAAAAACAAAAAATATCTTACATATGTAGAATTATTTTGGTTCAGTAAAAATTCCGTCTTGCAGATAAGAAAGATCTTGTTTTGCTTGTTATTAATATTCTCAAAGGTGAATTTTGTGCTGTCATTTTGACTATTGAATTCACTGAGTTGTGATAGCTTCAAACGGTCGGTTTAAAATGCTTTAGCGCTTTATTTTGTATGGCCTTTTCTTATGACGATTCAAAGGTGTTGCGGCTCCAGTAATATACGGCCCCTTCTTGGGAGCTACAGAAGCCACCAAAGATAAACTGGTTTGAGCGGCTTCTGTTGTTGGCTAATTTATTTTGGTCCTAAAAATTAGAATATCAAATCCACGATGGAGACTTGGAGATGAAATAATCCGGGCGCAGGGATGCACATGGACACCTCTGGTTATGCAAAAACGTGACCCCTCTCATCATTATAGCCAGATCATAAATAAATTGGGCCGAATGGTGGTGGAACCCATAAAAACAAGTAACTGCTGTTGCTTCTCGAGTCTTATAAAAGCAAACCGGGGATGCCTCGTGCTTTCCTCATACCTCCACTTCGCGATAGTGTGCCTTACTGCCATACATATTCTATGCAATTGTCCGTGCGAGTTGATCCGTGATCTCTCTTGTAATGCCACAATAATCTTGCAACTAGTACTGTCTAGCAGTGCGGAGAGCACCACCATAGAGGATTGGGAGGCATTGGATAATGCAGTAGCACAAGAGATTTATCTTAGACTCCGTTAAGCCTGCTTCTCACAGAGTGGCGGAGAGTCTCCACTCTCATACCATTGGTCCGAATCCTCTATTCACCATCAAAGATTTGAGTTGGAGATGACCATCGCGCCTCCAATGGAGCTGTCACTGGCAGATGCATAGGTCTATGCGCACGGTAAAATCTTAAGGGCATTGTGGGTTGAGTTTATCTTGGAGTATCTATTAGTGCTGGCTCCTTGGGAATGTGTGCAGTGTGGCTACGGAGGTAGCTGATTCCGCAGATTGGGGTGGTTTTCAATGAAAACACCAGGGGAATCCCACCTGAATAATGCATTCAAAGATTCTGCGCATAGGTTCATCTGGCGCTGGGCATCGGGCAATTAATTCCCAGTCTCCTCGGCCTAGCAAGCATCCATCGTTCATCGGGCAGGTCTACACATGCAGGTCTGTAGACTACGCAATTCAATACTTTAGTCTTTAATAACACGATCGAGAACTTCATGAATCTTTAGGCTAGCTAGTATGTCGATTTTGCATGTTAAGGAATTTTAGCTAGCTAGGCAATACAACTAGATTTTATGAGCCTACACTATTTTGTTTCTATAAGTGATATTAATAGCATGTTTGGTTTACAAGATCATGCAGTCCGGAATTATCTGATCCAGAATCCAAATCTAGCATTTGTTTGGTTTGCATCTCACCAGTTGAACCGATCCATCTCAGAAGTACTTTGCCTAGTTATCCCACAAGGAGTTAATCTTTAGGATGGGTTCGTTCCTCATGCCAGTCGAGTGGACACTGGACAGACTCCATCCGCGAACCAAACACACTGTAATTTATCAACAGAAGCGTCATGTCTCACTACCGTCGTCCGCCGGCATCTCTTCACTATTGACTATCTGCATTTCCTAGTACCTTCCACTCCCATTGATGAAATGTGCGGTGGCACATACTGGTAGTGGATAAAGGGGCATTTAATTATTTGTCACTTTTACGGATGTCACCTGAACTTGTATCACTGACACATGAGTCACTGAGATGGCAAATCTGTCCCCACTCATCTCGTAAAAGTATCAAAATATTAGATATTCCGGCCAAGGCCAACAACCTACTGCCGCGCTTCACAAGGGAGCATTGCCCAACGGAATCCCAGACAAGTCAGATGCACTTCTATATCTCCTATACTATGCTGGAATGAACATTTTCTATGAAATGGTGAAGCACACCTCTCTTCTTTTCTTCTACCTGCTTTTAAAGAGGAGAAAAGGCTACAATTCAATGTTCTGTAGTATTGCAACCAACCAGGCAACCATGAAAAAGACCAGAGGTGTACGTAACCACGTGGTTATTATCAGCCATGACAGCGATCAAAGCCCTCAAGATGTTCTGGATCCTGCTTTGTCGCTTGAATCGGAGGATACATGTTATTCTAAGCCACAAATAATATTCTTTATGATGAATAATTAATGACAACACAAGTGATTATCCCTTGTACTAGTACATACTCCCTCTGTTTCTTATATTTGTTATTTTTTAGTTCAAAAATAAACTAGCCACCGACAAATATTCGAGAATAGAGGAGTAGTACGTAGTGATTTTTTTACTACCTAAGTTGATTGACAACTGCAAAATAAATAAATATATATATATATATATATATATATGAAAACATGATGTATGTAAAAGCTTTTTAAGTTGTGAAATTCCATTCGACGAGCAATTCGATAAATGCATTTTCGATGCATAGACGCAAGCATAGTGATCGATGCATTTACACTTTACACTAGTACATACCACTAATTCCGTTCTCAAATATTTATCGCTGGCTAGTTTATTTTGAACTAAAAAGTGTAAAAAAAACCAGAGTAGATAATTTAAATATAATAGTTGTGGAAGCTGATAATTTAGAAACATTTCTAAGTCTATTCTTGTTAACTAATTTTTTTTTCATAACAGCATATGGCCGTAACTTAGAATTTTGGTTGTTTTAGTTTGTCTTTATTAATAGAAGGCATGGATAACTTTGATATAAGTGTAAAGGGTCATTTTAGATTATATCCATCGTAATAGCAAAGCTAAGTAATTTAGATATGCGTTTAGAGGGTTGATTCATATTATCTTTCATAACAGCAAATGTGGCGATTTTAGTCATAGATTTAAAGGATCATTTTATGTTATTTTCATAATGATACATATGAGATATTATCAAAAAAACATAAAAAGATATAATGACTATTAAGATTTTAGTGTTGTGGATTGATAGCAAGTTGTTTCTTATTATTCTTAGAATTTTTTAAATTAATATTTTCCATATTGTTCCTTGGGAGGATAAACATGAAAAGCAGGAAGAGTATGCGATTAATAAGATACACTGAACCGAAGCACCAAACCAAATGCTGCTGTCCATCAGACTGCGCTTTTCACATGTGTACTACCTCATCGGCTCATCCTGCCCTCCATCCAAGCTGCGGTGCTTTAATTGATGCTGGGAGACGGATATCCTGATTAAGTCTCCGTGTTGTCATTGCATCCATGTAGTTGCAGCCTTTGCTCTTCCGAGTATATACATCCCAAGGTTCCACGAAAAGGCAAACGCTTTATATAGACCCAAAGATCGAGTTCATGTCAATGCAATACCATATGAGGAAGTAGGCCAAATCTGAAGTTCCTCATTGTGTTGCTGCAAGAAACCCATGGGATTGGAAGTTATCGGGAACTAAGACACCCGTTGGATTGTGCGGGATTTCCACCTATATGCTGATATGCACACTCGAACGCCAAGGGGTCCAGTCTCAAGATGTGGTGGACATCGATTGAGATTGGTTGATTGAGCTGAAGAGTACGCCCAAGCTTCCACAAAAGATCGTAAATGGTCGACTTTGCATCAATATATACATTAATACATCTGCGAAACTAAATATATATGAAGTTTCTGAGGGATGCCAACATATATCAGAGAAAGATGGGATTGGAACCTATTGGCTTGCAACGCGAGGGTGTTCACTAAAAAATGCATCACCATCAGGGAGGATGCAGGTGACAACGTCATCAGGGCGAGGTATAGGCCAAGAAATAAAGAACGTCGTGGGGCTACTAATGGATCCAACTTAGTCAAGAAAAAACAACCATAAGTTTAGATCATAGGCACATGACAAAGAAGATGGCCCAAACAGAGCTGAGTGGCACGAGGGATTCGTAGGAGACTTTGATGGAAGTCCAGCGATTCTATGTCTGCTTTGCTTGATTATATTTTAATCTGAATTTGTAATGGCAACTTTTATCTTTAAGATCATTGACTCGTGACAATTCGGTGATCCTTTGGAAAATGTTGGACTGCTCAAATAACTGTGAATTATGTTTGAATAATTGAACTAAAACTTTAATGTCATTGCTCTGTATCCTGATTCTTGAACTAGAGACAGAGCAAGGAACACGTACATCATGTCTGTTGATTATTGTATCGTTAGTTTGAGTATGATTAGCACGAGATCCAATTTGTACAGACGGAATGGTCCACCACTTGCCATTTTTACCTTGGACCCAACACTTGCACATCTGTAGCTTTAGAATCTGAAATGAGTAATAACCAAGATGAACTCTACATGGTTAATCATGTACTCCCGTTTTAATCTGAATTTCTACATGATTATACAAACATGTTAGGTTAATATCTGATTCTCTTGTTGATTCGGCTATAACAGTTTTCATTACTAATGGATTCTGGCGACGTTTGGTCACACGGGAAAATGGCTTGACACTATATTGTATGGGATCTCGACGTTCAAGAAGTCACATCAATGGAACAATGGTGCAATTTATTCAACAAGTAGCATGGAATATGGCTGGCATTGTTGTAGTATTTGAGCACTTGCTTCCAGTGTTCAAATAACATGAATGTGGGCTCCCTACTAAAAGGACTTCTTGAATGCAAGTAATTCAGTTTTGACAGGACAGCACCTTTTGCAAAGGCCGTATCTGGCCACCAGCCGGTGGTGCTTCTATGTAACTGAATTGCTGAAGCGCTGCTGAGAGCCTGAGGCACTAAACCGAAAGCCATTCAGCGTTTATTCATGCTATCCATTCCGATGCTTCCTTAGGCAAACAAGCCACCGCCACCAAGACCTGGCTGTTCTCCCCTGACGAGTGAGCACACTGTAGGACTAGGACTGGGATGCATCGAGGAACGCAACAACCCATCGCCTCTGTCTCTGCAGCCAGCATCTTCTTAGCAAAACTTTCGGCCAGCAATTCCATGCTCATTGTTACATTCTCTCATGCTGCTGGATTAAGTGTAGCGTTGCAAAATAAACTTGCACTTGCATTAGCCACCGGAGATGGTCCTCGGCTAGATAGCCTACGTTGGAGCTTGGTCGCTTGGAATCGTGCCCAGTCTTTCCCCTCCCAGGGCGTGAAGTGCACAATGTTGGCTATCTTTGGTGCGTGATAGACACCACGGTGATGGGCCTGAAGCCATAAGCGTATGTCCGCGAGGAGAGTGAGAGAGTTGAAGAGTAATCAATGTCCAAAATAAATCTTGCACTGACAGAATCATTTTGGTTTACATGCTTTTTCGTCTTCTAGAAGATAGGAAAGATCTTCCTTTTTACTGTCGTTTTGACTATTGAATTCAGAGTTGCGATAACTTCAAACGGTTGATTTTAAATGTTTTAGTGCTTGATTGTTACACGGCCCTCTCTGGTGAGGATTCAAAGAGTTGTGGCTCCTGTAATATACGGCACACTCTGTTGTGAGTTGATAGCAGCTAGTGTAATTTGGTCTGGAAATTACATTATCAAATCCATGAGTTCCTCCGACAACACTACACCACTGAAGATCTACCACTTCGGCGACTCACGCATTGGCGTGACAATCGATTGTTTTTATTTTTACTCGAAGCTTCTATAACTTATTTCATGAGCTCTAGTTATTTTTAGGATTTCTTGTGTCCCAAAGCGTATCTAAGATATTTTTTTCAAGAAACAAATTAGGTGTTTCAATTTTTCCTTATTTAAATTCAAAATCACTTTTAAAAAAACACTGAAACTAATCTCGGGCATAAAAATTGAAGGATGTTGATAGATAAGGTGCATAATTTAGACACATGTCTTGGAGTTTTAGAGTTAAAGTTGGACGAAATAAGGAGTTGATGGACTAAAAATAGACTTCTCCTTAGGATTTTATCTTGCTGAACGATATTGATAGATAAGGTGCAAAATTTATTTAGACATAGTCTTGGAGTTTAGAGTTGAAGTTAGAGAAAATAATAATGAGTTGATGGACTAAAAATAGACTTCTTATTACGAGATTTTAGGCAGATCTTTCTAATTAGTGTAAGAATTTCTAGGATTTGTTCTAGTATTTTTTTAGGATTATATCTTGTGGAATCTAAAATGAATCTTCAATTACTAAGATACATTAAAGCCAACCACCAAACCAAGCACTACCGTTGATCAGACTACACCTTTAACACACTGCCACAGCCTGCCCTCGCTCTCCCTCCAAGCTATGTGGTGCTAGCTTTAATTGATGCTGGGAGACGTAGCAAATTAAGTATCTAGATGTTAGAGAAAATTTATAAGGCTCTGTTGTTCCATTGTTCCACATCGTTGCAACCTGTGCAGTATAGTGTAGCTCTTTAAAAAACCCAAAGAGTACACCTCAAGCTTTCACAAAAGGTAAATGCTTATAGACACCAATGTCAAGTTCATGTCAATGCAAAACCTTATGAGGAAGTACATCTGGAGCCCCTCATCTACTCATTAACAACGCCAACGAGACTTGGGTGTCTATATTGCTCCACAGTGAAGAAAACCACGGGATTGGAATGGAAGGTATTGGGAGACTCACGTACAAATGTCTAGGAGATTTCCCAGTGGCCGTTCTCTTTCTAAGCATGCATCACAACTGAGGTTTTCAAGGACAGTAGGTATGGTGCCACAACCCTGATGTCCAAGAAAGTTGTATGAGAGGTTACTGTCAGGTCCGTGAATCAATACATCGGGTCAGCAGACCAGAAAGATTGGTGGCCGGCCCAAGCAGGTCGAGGGTGGTGTTAAATTGCAGTGGCCCAAACAGAGTTGATCGAGAGGAACAAGGAATTCGTAGGAGACTTAGATGGAGGTGCAGCGATCGTATGTCCGATTTGCTTTATCTTTGAGATCGCTGACTCGTGACAATTCGGAGGTCGTTTGGAAAATGTTGCACTGCTCAAATAGCTGTGAATTGTGTTTGGATAATTGAAAAAAACTTAATGACAGCTGTGTATATCCTGATTAATGAACCAGAGACGGAGCAAGGAACATGGACGTCATGTTTGTTGATTATTGTCTCGTTAGTTTCGGTATGATTAGCACAAACATTAATCCAATTTGTACGGATGAAATGGTCCACCATCAGCCATTTTTGCCTTAGACCCAAGACTTGCACATCTGTAGCTGTAGAATTTGAAATGAGTAATAACTAAGATTTTTTTAGATAATGGAATAAAACATCCTGCAGCCTGAGTGATAACTAAGATGAACTTTAAGGGGCGTTTGGATGGGGGTGGGAGGGATAGGAAAATCCTATCCCAATGTACCATCTTGTTTCTATCCCACTCTCTATATACACATTTACCTATCCCACGGTCCAAACAAGGGATACAACTTATCCTAGTCTTCATTTTCTTAGCCCACCTCACATTTCCCTGCACTCATGTACTCCCATTTTGGATTGTATGGATTACAAAATTATCTTTCTATGCCAAAGGTTCAGGTCATTATCTAAAAAATGCCAAAAAGGTTCAGGTGTAATAATTCGAAACCATAAATGGACATTATACATTTGAGACTATGGGGCCAGCATGGAGGCAGCAGGCTAGTGATCGAAGGGAGGCATGTTGGGTTAGAAGAGCCAAGAGAGGTCGGGCCTTTTTTTCAATTAGTGCAGCAATTTTCTTGTCTGTTGGTATAAAAAGAGTATTTCCCTTTTTGTCTTGTGGGAACCAGATTTTCCCTTAATAATGTTCTCACATTCACAGGTTTAATGTAATTTCTCTATCAGTTTTTTATTTCCCTGTCGACTAGACAAACATGCTAGGTTAATGTCTGATTTTCCTACTGATTTGGCTATAACATTTTCCAGCACTAATGGATTCTGACGATGTTTGGTCGCACTAGAAATTAAAAATGGTTTGCCCCTATGTGGTATGGGCTCATCCTTCGAGTCACATCAATGGAACAAATGGTGCAACTTATTCAACAAGTAGCATGGAACAAAATCTTCATACTAGTATTAAGGAAAATTAAAGTGACGATAAATACTGATGGCATTGTTGTAGTGTATTTGAGCACTTGCTTCCAGTGCTCAAATAACATGACGTGATCAGCTCCTGCTGAAAGGACTTCTTCAATGCAAGTTAATTCAATTTTCATAGGACAGATCCTTTTGCAAAGGCCGGATCGTGCTTCCATATAACTGCTGAAGCGTTGGGACCCTGAGGTGCTAAAGCTAAACCGAAAGCCATTCTGATGTTTTCTTGGACAAACAAGCGACCACCATCAAGACCACCCAGCTGCTCTCCCCTGACGAGCACATTGTAGAACTAGGACTGGGATGTATCGGAGAATGCAGCAACCGATTGCCTTTTAGAGCGAGGGCGTGTCTAATGCGCCCAGTCTCTGCAGCTCTTTTACCCGGGCCGGGGCGAGACATCTGACCAGCAAATAATTCTATCCTCGCGGACTGCTGGATTAAGTGTAGCGGTGCAAAATATACTTGCACTTGCATTAGCTGCTGGTGATAGCTCTCGGTTGGACGGCTCGGTGAAATGTTGACAGGAACCTGAGTGTTGTAGATTGGCTGTCTGCGCGTCTCAGACTCAAAGAATGGTCGCTTGGAATCTTGCCCAGTCTTCCTCTCCTGAAGCGTGAAGTGAGCAGTGTAGGCCATCTTTAATGCAAGCATGTAAGACACTACGTCAGACATCACCAATGATCGGACTGAATGCTGATCGCCATAACAGGTGCATAACGTGGTAAAGCTAGTGTACCGTCGTGATGGGAGGGTGATCAAAGAGTGTAGGTAATCTAGTTCCAAAAACAAAAGGAAAATCATTATACAACCCGTGCGAGAGTACGGGTTGATAGACCTAGTGTATTATAATTTAAGGGAAAGTTTCGATGAAACAGACAACGTTGTTGTAGACTTGTAGATATGTATCCTAGTTTGAGCACTTTCTTCCCGATTCCGGTGCTCAGATAAAATAACATGAAGGTGAGCTCCCTACCGAAAGCACTTCTTCAATGCAAGTTATTCAGTAGTTTTGTAGTTCAAAAACTACAAATTTTTGGACAAAAGTGTAAATACCAAAGTATTAGTTACTGTTTCAACGTAACCACAACTTCTTGTATTCAAATCTTGAGCTGGTTCCAACATTATTTAGTTTTGCAAACTCATCGAGGTGTGAACTCTTATGCTTGCTTAAATTCCAAAAATTTGAAGCTGTTATTAACACCTAGCTAGGATCTATATTATTAAGCATGCATATAAAGAGCGATGCACATGAAGAGTATGAAATGCACATAAATGCAACCTATTGGATACCAAGGATATCACAAATGTAAAACCAGCCATACGTGAAAACAATGCCAGAAAAAAGGTATTATGCCAATTATTCCCCGTGTCTCACAGTTCTAACAAAACCGTACCAGATGATGCCAAATGAATGTTACGGGACACGTTCAGATTTTTATACAGTAAAAAAGAACAGTGCTCCCAGTTTATTAAACTCTCACAGTACCATGAATAGGTGACCATAGGCGCTGGGCGCACGCACACCGTGCGGAATCAAGGCGTCACACGTGAGAAATATTCAACTGGTAAAAGAAATCAGTTTCTTTAGAAACAAATCCGCTTTGATGGTTCAGAAATAATGTCAACAGCAAAACAAACATAAAAACACATATTGGATATAAAAGCTCAACGTTCAAGCCATTTTGAAGCGAAGACATTAACCAAACCAGCGGGCACATAATAGTCACGGATACTAGTAATATGACATAATACATGTCCAGGGACCACAGGCACTTACGAAAGTAACAGAGCATCTAAGCTAGGGATGAAAGCGGACTCACCTGCGAACCTACATGTATTTCATATTTTCACAGGTTTACAGTAACACTATGAAAAAATAAACTATATGTGGGTTCACAGGTGAGCCCGCTTTCATCTCTTTCTAAGCATATCGCTACGTGCCTGCAGGAGGGTGACACGAGCACTTCTTCATCTCCAGATTACTATTACTATTCCTTAAACACAGGAGAAAAGAAAGAGTTGAATGAATTAAAATTGCAGGTATATCTGAAAGAACCAATCTTTGACTGCAGATGCTTACCCTTTCCCTATGTACCAGCACTAGTCGCTAGGCCTCAGCTCAGAAGAAGCCACCAGGCATGGGCATGTCATCAAAGTTCCAAAGGTCCATGTTGCTCATCATATCCTGGGATCCTTCAAAGCTGGAAAGGGTGTTCATTGACTCATATGAGTCACTATTCATCAGGAAATGCTCCAGCTCTGCGAGAACAGCACGATCATTCTCTATCACAGAGGGCGCCACAGCATTATTGGTGTTCTGGAGGTTCACCAAAGGAGCAATGTTTTGAGTCTGCATAGCTGGCTCAGGCATAGGGTTGTTGACTGCTGGCTTGACAATCGGCTTCTCCTCAATGTCCATCTTGGGCACTTCCACAGAGGTAGGCTCGGCACAGGGCTTCTGAGAAGCCATTGGAGCCTCATCTGGGAAGTTGACCTTAGCTTTCTTGCCACGGATCTTGCGTGCCTCAGCATCATAAGCCTTGGCAGCTTCTTCAGCAGTGTTGTAAGTGCCCAGCCAGACACGACCACCTTTGCGAGGATCTCTGATTTCAGCAACCCATTTACCCCACGGGCGGTAGCGGATACCCCTGAATCGGGTCTTTCTCTTCCTTGTAGCTGAATTGATAGCAGGGTCAGCAGCAGTAGCAGCAGCAACGGTCATGCTTAATCCATCTGAACCAAGAAAGGAGATGAATGTGAGACATCAGTCGCTCCATGAAAATTTGGGATCATGTTACTATATAGCATACCATAACATAGACTTTTGAAGCATTAATGATGCGCTAGAGCATGTAAAACTCTACTAGGCTGCCACCAAATAAACATGCAGACTGGTTTCATAAGAAGAAGAAATCTTCAGAACAAGATCCCCTGCATCCCCATCTCCAGTCAGAAATACCAAGCTAGTTTTCCTATAGCTAGTCTGTAATACAGAATTGTCCTCCTTTCCCCACAGTCAATAGGTAAATCTAGACATGAGCGGTTAACTCAAATTTAACACGAAGACTGTAGATTTGATGGAGTTTGGACAAATTCCAAGGACCCCAACACATATGCGTGGCTGAGGAGAAAATTGGTGTCTAAGCAAAAAAAATAATGAAATTCTTGATCAACAAAAGAAACCATTAGGAAATTCTCAATAGTTAATTTCATTTCACAGTCATCAAAACTAGTTTGGGTTGATGAATGAAACATGGTCTCTCAATGTAGAGTTTCATAGACTAGTCATGCAGTTAATTACAAAGCATACGGTTAGCCATAATTGAATGAAATGAAACCATCTAGGTCTCAATGACTGTTTCAATGTGTTTCATGTTTTTGAAATAGCATGCACCCAGTTTCATCCCACGAAACTCATTTTCACATGTATCTTCATAAATATACTGGCATGTCACCACATTTGATAATGTGGCATGTTATGTAATGAGAACACACCCACTTTCATCCCATGAATCCCGTTTCACCTCTCTCTTCATAAATACACCGCCATGTCACCATATTTGCTGATGTGGCATGCTATTTAATGAGAATGAAACTCCCACTAATGGGGTGTTTGGATCTAGGGCTAAAATTTATCTCACGTCACATCAAATGTTTGAATGCTACTTAGAAGTATTAAATATGGTTTAATTAGAAAACTAATTACACTGGCGAGGAGTAAATGACGAGACGAATTTATTAAACCTAATTATTCCATGATTAACGAATGGTTACTGTAGCATCAGATTTGCTAATCATAGATTAAGGAGGCTTAATAAATTCGCATCGTCGTTTATTCATCTGTGTAATTAGTTTTATAATTAGACTATATTTAATACTTATAACTAGCGTCCAAACATCCGATGTGACGGGGGCTAAAATTTTAGCCTGGGATCCAAACACCCCTAAGAATGGCCTTAGACCATTTTCAGTAGATGGTTTCTGTCGGTACCCAGCTAACCGGGTACCCGCTTATACTAGACAAAGTCTAAATACAGTCCTTAATAAGGCACCACACAGCCTGACAAGCTGGGTTTATTTCCTTGGGCAGTACAAGGGCTGACTTGCCAGGATCACCAGTATCGGCAAGTATCGCGGTAGAGGAAGGGCCCAAGACCACGTGCAGCCGGGTCTGGCCTACCCCTTATAAGAACTGGGCTGCGCACCCGGCCCACAGGAGGGATCCCGGACCTCCTCCGGCGAGGGCCGAGCCTCTCCCAACCGCGCGAGATGCCCCTCAAGGGAAGGCCAGGTCCGGACCACTCGAAGGTCCGGACCGCTCGGAGGTCCGGAGCTAGCGCACTCGGGGAGTGGAGCCGCAAGCTACCGCGTACACCTACTCCCGGTGCGGGATGGTCCGGGGCCGCCACGTGCCCACAGGACGCGCGGCGGAGTCTTCGGCCAGGGGCCTCGCCGGCCTGCTGCATTAATTGCGGGCAGGCGAACGTGGCCCGTTGCCCGCTGACACCGCCGCTGTCAGACGAGCGTGCCTCGTTGCTCGCTGACACCGCCGCTGTCAGACGGGCGTGCCCCATACCCGCTGACGGACGGGCGTGCCCTGACACTCGCGGACACCCCGCGGACAAGCGACGGCGACTACACTAAAGGGCGCGCCTTACCGAGGCGCGACGGCAGTGACGGGGCATACAGTCAACTTCCCCACCGGACGTTGGGATTTATACCGAATAAACAAGTACACTGTGCTCATCATGGGCTGCGCCACGCGCGACGACCGCGCTCAGCCTAATACAAGGTAGCAGCACTGTAGCACCGCTGTGAGCGCTCCGTAATGTCACGTCGGCACGCCGCCTACTTCCTCTGCCGCTGAAGCCCCTCCGCCGGGTTCAGCAGCTGATGGAACAGGACGGTGTAAACCAGGACGGCATGGCGCACCATCCTGGCCACGCCGGGCCGCGTCGCGTCAGTTGTACAGGTACAAGACATATGAGTCAACGGTTGCCGCGACATGACAACGGAGGGTCCGCTGGAGGGACCTGACCTCCGCCAGAAGGAGCGTAGGGCACCAAGTCAGCGCTGGATAGAACTGTAGCTTAGAGAAAATGGGCCGGGACCACCTATCGGGGCCCGGCCACCATGTGCATGCCCCCCTTGGGCTATAAAAGGGAGAGGCATACGTGAAACGGAGGAGGCTGGACCACCGAGACGGGACACGGTCTTCACCACCAAGACAATACACATTCCTCACAAGCACAAGCTCACAACCTCCTCCGTTTTCCCCCACAGACAGCAATACAAGAACACACCCACAGTGGACGTAGGGTATTACGCCCGGCGGCCTGAACCACTCTAAATCCTCGTGTCTCCATCGTGCCACCGTTGCCATAGCTAACATCGATCGCTCCCCCTAACTACTCTTAGTACTTAGGATTCGGGCGGGTGCATTCCGCCACCCGACCGGAGCGCACACGCTCCGACAGTTTCATATTTATGTTTCCAAGATGCCACATACGTCAAAGAATATTGAAATCATAGTTGAAACAAGCATTGAGAATGCATTGTTTCATTCGGTATAGTTTCTTAGACAACATGCAAGACACAACATATCTAGGTAACGGTATGGACAAGGTTTCGTGCAGACGAAACTCATTATATCTCTTTTCATTAACTTACTGCCATGCCATCAAAATTGCTGACCTCGCGTCTCTTCATTAACTCATTGAGCGGCCCATTTTCGTTGGTCAAAAAGTTAAATTCGAACATGAACGTCTAATTCAACGCCAGCATAAATAAAAAATATCTTGACAAATTCCTAGAAGCACCCCCAGCGCATATACGTGGCGGAGGTGAAAATTTTGGGCATTAATCTAAAATTCACAATACCCATGAGTAAACAAGAATAGCGAAACTAGGATAAAGAAAACGATCGAGCGACTAGGCCCGTTGTACTGATCTAATAAGGATCTAAAGGTACATAGCACCAATCATTCTGACAACAAGATCTCACGCATTAACCAAGAAACAGATTAAAAATAATGGAAGAAATGAAACCACTATTGATTACCGAAGAAATAAGTAAAATACGACTAGTACAATTTCTCGGCGTAATCGAAGTACACTACTGCGAGCTGTGTGAATTTTGCTTCTCAGCTCTCCTAGGATCCAAGCAACGACGTACTCATGAACCCCTGGCTCAGAAATTAAATCTGAAACAAACCGTGAAGCAATAGTATGAGCCCCAAAATTCCCAACTTTCCTATCGATATTGCTAGGAAAGACATCGCATGTCTCTCGCCCAACCAACACACGTGCAAATCAACACGGAGCCAAGACCCCCCTCTCCCTTGTAAAAACTCTCCCTTTTTTAATTAATATAAATTCTATAGGGGAAACCCCTCCATGTTCCTCGAAAAAAAAGTGATATACCTCCAGCTCCAGGCGAGCATGCTCCCGGGTGCGGAAGAAGGGCTTGGCCTTCGACCTCGACCCCCTCATCACCGGACTCCGCCTCAAACTCCTCGAAGTCGGCCTCGAAGTCCTCCGCGGCCTTCTCGTCCTCCACCTCCAAGGGCAACCTCCTGCTCTTCACGTCCACGGACCACCTCGGCCTCCATGCCCTCCGGCCAGAGCTTGCTCAGCAAGACCCGCTGCCTCGTCGGGTTGTAGGCCGACACGATGATGCCAGCCACACATGGCTGGCCGCTGGTACTCGGTGATGGTGTGGTTATTGGTTGGTCGCTTTGCTTGTTCGCGGTGAGGGGATGCAGTGCGCGTGAGGTGAATGGTCGGGCTCTCCGACACGGGTTAATATAGGCGTGGAGGCCGTGAGGGAGACCGGTGATGATGTGGCCGGCACACTGAGTTGCCGGCAAGTGTGCGCCAGTGATTGGGTTAGCCATGGAGCACGGCGGAGGCCATATGATGCAATGCACAGGTTAATATTCAGAAATATAATGTCATATCATCCAACATGTTGATATGTTGCAGTAATTAATGAGAATGAAATTCATCCATCTATCTCTCTTCATAAATACCATGTCATAGCATCCAACATCGCGATAGTGTCAAATTATGCAGTAATTAATGAGAATGAAATTCATCTCTCTATCTCTCTTCATAAATACCATGTCATAGCATCCAACATGGCGATGTGTCGCAGTATTTAATGATAATGAAATCCATCTCTCTATCCTCTCTTCATAAATAACATGTTGTAGTATCCAACATGGTGATGTGTTAGAGCATTTAATGAGAATAAAATTCATCTCTTGATCTCTCTTCATAAATGACATGTCATATCATCCAACATGTTGATTATTGTAGTATTTAATGAGAATAAATACATCTCCTGATATCTCTTCATAAGTGCCATGTCATATCATCCAACATAGTTGACGTGCCATAGTATTTAATGAGAATAAAATTCAAATGAAGCACCGACTGGGAATGCCCTTAGGAGCCCATTTTCCTTGGTCAAAAAGGTAAATTAGAACATGAACGTCCAATTTAATGTCATCATGAATAAAAAATTATATCCTGATAAATTCCTAGAAGCACAAAACTCTCTCATCACATATGTGTGGCGGTGGTGAAAATTTTGGGCACTAATCTAAATTCACAGTACCCATGAGTAGGAACAGATACAGGAAACAAAGAGTAGCAAAACTAGGATGGGGGAAAACGATCAAACGACCAGGCATACGTTGTACTAATATAAGGATCTACTGGCACATAGCGATCTCACTGCATTAATCAAGAACCGGATTAAAAATAGAAGAAATGAAACCGCTACTGATTACCGAAGAAATAAGTAAAATAGAGTAGTACAACGTCTCGGAGTAATCAGAGTACACTATTACGAGCTGTGTGAATTTTGCTTCTCAGCTCTCCTAAGATCCAAGCAAAGACGTACCCATAAACCCGAGTCTAGCTCCGAAATTAAATCTGAAACAAACCACGAATAAATAGTACGAGCCCCTAAAACTCCCAAGTTTCCTATCGACATAGCTAGGGATAGAGATCACCCGTCTTTCTCCCAACCAACACACATGCAAATCAACGTGGAGCCAAAGTGGTATACCTCCGGCGAGCAGGCTGTCGGGTGCTGCCAAGGGCTTGGCCTCGACCTCGACCCTCTTGTCACTGCACTCCGCCTTGAACTCCTCGAAGTCAGCCTCAAAGTCCTCCGCGGCCTTCTCATCCTCCACCTCCAAGGGCACCCTCCTGCTCTTCACATCCATGGCCCACCTTAGCTTTCTGCCCTCCGGCCAGAGCTTGCTCAAGAACTGCCGCCTCATCGGGATGTAGGCCGACACAATGGCGCCGCCGCACATGGCTAGGCCAGCTGGTACTCGATGATAGTGTGGTGACTGGTTGGTTGCTTTGCTTGTTCCCAGCGAGGGGATGTGGAAGCGCAGTGAGGTAGATGACTGGGCTCTCAGGGCACAGGTTAATATAGGCGTGGAGGCCGTGCGAGGGGACCGGAGATGCCGTGGCCGACGTGCTGAGTTGCCGACAAGTGTGCGCTAGTGATTGGGTGAGACATGGAGCACGGCGAAGGCTGTATGATGCACCGTCAACGGCTGGGATGAGGCTCCTCGTGTGGAGAATTTGGTAGTTCCTCAATGGAACAGTTTCTGAGTGGCGGGCCATGTTGTTGAGGCATCACCTAACTTTCTTCTTTTGGTCTTCCCCCTTTGCCCTGCTGATGAGCCGCCGCTGCCAAATTTGGAGCCACACCATCATATAAAGTAAGTAGGTTTGGAGGCCTCGTGTTGTCGTTGCCACCAACCATCCATACCCAGCGAGAGGACAACTGATGGTGGTAGTGTTAGCTGTGGGTGGGGCGAGTCGGTGAGAGCAGTGGGAAGACCTAGGGTGAGGGAGTCATAGTGGTGAATGCTAGAGGGAGGGGTGAGGCGATGAGGTGGGATAGTGGGGGGGTTATTGCAGCGAAGGTTAGTGGCGAGGGAGGGGGCAGCAAGACAGTGGAGGCCGTCGAAGGTTAGCGGTGTGGGGGAAAAAAGGGGAGGGGAAGGGGTGACAAGGCGTTGGGGAAAGAGAAGGTTGAAGAGAAAGGACTACTGAGAGGGGCTACATGCAGACCACCAGAGTTACCTATCGACGGACGGACCCACCAAGTTGACGGCGGCGTAGTCTGACGTGACATTATTTCTGCCAGAAGACACTTCGTACACATGTACGAGCCAACTCCGTTTGATGCGACAAACCAAATAGTACGTACTCAGTAGTGCCAGTAAACAAAAGTGCAGATGAGCAACTCGATATATATTACAGAATTTCTAACCATCACTCGGATGATTTTTGTTTGTGTTGTCATTCAGTTTTCTATGGTTGCTTCAAGATTTATGGATGTGATTGGGCTTTTCTATTTGGACCATTTTTTATTTTCTATTTCATTTTCATTCCTCGGATGTTTTCTCTAGCTTGCCTCCGCTCGGTCCCCGGCCTGCGGCCGCCGCCGGCGACGCCCTCCACCTCCTTCCTCTCCTGCTCCTGTTGGCCACGGCGGCGGCGATGCCCTCCATCCCCCTTCTTCTCCCTTCTCCTGCTGGCCACGCCGCCATCGCGGGTACTCGTCAGAGGGCGCCCCTCGAGCGCCGATGCGCGAGGGTGCCGCAGACGAAGGTGAAGAGGCCAAGCCACCGCGGGAGGAGGCAGGGCAGGCGTGGCTGCGCTTCAGGGGTCGGAGTCGGAGGCCGCGCGGACAGCGAAAGGCGACGAGGGCGGTGCCGCCGCGGGAAGTGGCAAGGCGTGCGAGGCTGATCCACCGAGGGAGGAGGCTGGGGCAGGCGTGGTTGCGCTCGGGGGTCGGAGTCGGAGGTCAGGTCATCCACCGCGTCGGCGTCGGCGTCGGCAAGGAGTCAGCGGAGGTAGAGGTGCGACGCAGAAGGGGACAAACGAGGCCGCGCCGCAGTGGAAGGCGGCGAGGGCAGAGCTGCCGCGGCCGCGGGAGTACGCGAGGCGCGCGGGGCCGGGGGGGCGGTGGTTGCCATCGTGGGACCGACCACGTTGCCGTCGTGCGGTCGGGAAGAGGCACAAATGGTGGGGTGGAGCGGGGATAGTGGATAGGGGACTGAAAAAAGTGGATGAAAATTGGACAGTTATCATCCAGAAGATAGGCAGTGACTCCTATATATTATAGAGTTATATATTATATAGAGTTATATATTATAGAGTTTACAGCAGGCTTCTCCAAACAAAATGCCAGTGTAAAACTTGAAAAAAAAGAGGTCGAAGAAAGGGACACGTGCTGCGTCCGCTGGCCAGGCCTCGACGTCGACCAGGCCATTCACGTACGCGACGGCGTTGGCCGGTGCAGGCAGAAGCTCCATTTCTCCCTAGTCCCTTCATTGATTATTTATTAGTGTTATAAACCACCATGGCCATTACGGGCCGGGGGGCCACCGCTGTCACGTGCATCATCGGCTTGCCCGTCCTATTATGATGAGGACTGAAATGATACGCTTGGTTCTGCCGGAAGCATCTCGACCAGGTGGTGCGCCGCATATCGATGTCGACGTACGTCGCAGGATCGGAGCTGACCAAACGAGCTAGTATTATATTACTGCAGGGTTGGTTAGGAATGGCCCAACTCTCGCCAAACAAGACCCCGCACCGTCCGCCAATCTGGATGAGAAACGAAATGACGCGTTCTGGTACTCGCGGGCCGGCCCACTCAAGCAAAGCTGGACGGTCTGGGCCGACGGTTTTTCGGTCAGAACTCAGAAGCGGATGGAGACATGTGGGCCGTCAAAGAATGCGACGGAAGGTGGGCCTGGCCGCTCGATCCGAGCAGCACAAAAGAGAGAAAAACCGCCGGCCTGCGCAGCTGTGCAGGAAACTCGGAAGGCCGCTCGCTCAGGCCCTCGGCGGCAGGGCGCAGGGGAGCAAGTGTAAACTGCCCCACCGCGTGGATCTGCTCACCGGCGCCGGCCCGCCGGGCTCTACCGGTTTTTGGAATGATCGGTCGTGAGTGGATCAGCCAACCGAACACACTCACCGACCAGTCATCACTGATATAGTATACTATCTAGGTATGGGTATGCTTGGCTTGCACGCGCTGCGATCGCGATTCCCGCGTCGTGATTATCTGACCCGAACCACCTGACGACGGACACCGATCAATGGAGTAGTCAGTTAACCCGCCCGCGCGCCTGCCGCCACTTGCCGCGCGCGCGCACGACCCGGCCTAAACCCCGTTTTGATCATCGGGCTAAATTTTATCTTCCGTCGCATCGAATGTTTGAACGCTAATTAGAAATATTAAATATAGTCTAACTATAAAACTAATTATACAGACGAAGACTAAACGGCAAGACAAATTTATTAAGTCTAATTAATCCATGGTTAGCAAATGTGATGCTACAGCAACCATTTTCTAATTATGGATTAATTAGGTTTAATAAATTCGTCTCGTCGTTTAGTCCTCAATCATATAATTAGTTTTTTTCTAATTAAACTATATTTAATGTTTCTAACTAATATAAAAATATCTGATGTGACGTATGCTAAATTTTATCGTCCGAATCGAACCACCCTATAAACTAATCCGCCGCCAACCGTGCCAAGTCAAATGCCCCCGCCCGGCCCGCCCGGCGCGCGCCGTGGGCGTGGAGCCGTGGACTCGGGCGCCCGCCGAAACCGGGGCGGCAACAGGGAAAAAAAAACCTACCGCACCGGCGCTCCGTTGAAAGCCGCGTGGGATTACCCGGCGTCCCGGCGCGGGCCATGTCAATTCGGCGCCTCGCACGTCGACAGCCAGGCCAATGGCGGCCGGACCGGGCGACGGGGTCACATCACGCGCGATGACGCGGCCGCGCTTGATGATCAAAAAAACTCACCGACTCGTGCCCAGTGGATTTTTGTTAAGCTGCCGCTGATCGAGAGGGGACGGGGGGTTAGTTTAATCAGCCAGGGGTTGATGACGACGACGCCTTGGACGCTCTGTCTGTTCTTGTTCTTTTTAGCATTTGTTATATTATTTAAGTACTAGGTGGTGGTTAGTGCTGTACAGTAGCAACCGAAGAATGATTAAGGACGCTGTCATAGGTCGCGAACAACGGAACAACACACCCCCGCCCCGTCCGGTAGCAATAGTAGGGGTAGGCCGTAGGCGCTGCCAAATGTGGGCCCGTGGGGGGCGGGGGACGCCGACGCGGGGCCCACCCGCGCAGCGACGGCGCGGCGGAACCTGATCAGGCTGGGGCAGTGGGGCCTGGGAGAGCTCCTCTCGCGCCGTGACAGCGGAATAGGATTAGCACAACCTGCCGCGCCCGTGTCGCGCTCCACCCCCTCGGTTCCTTCCCTTATTCCATTCCCGACCTCTCTCCAACACGAGCGTTCCCAAAGATGGTGAAAGGCGTGTGGACTTAATTTGTTAGGCTCGCTAAAACCCCTCTCTCTGTTTCTGTTTTGGTATTTTCTTTACCTAAGTTGCATGACAGGAGCCCTATTGGGCAATGACAAATGTAACTCGGCTCGAATCTATGAAGAGTTCCTTATAGAGCATGTGTAGAGATTGCAATCATCCGCCGCACTGGCAACCTACTTCCTTCCACGTATTTATTCTTTCCGTTGCATACATGAAAAAAGACATCTAGTCTATATATACGTCACGCCAACCATCCTCTACAAATATAGCCACACCGCACATGACAAGCCGTCTAACGTGCACTCAACTTCTTACGATGCCGTGCCTACTTAGCACGCAATATCTCAAGTTCAATAACGCCAAAAGTGATATGTTCATTAGACGGCATGCTTGTATATGTGTACGTTGTCAGTTTATGCGCATCATAGCGTATGTGTCAGCAAAGTAGTATTTTTGTACAAACACACACTTCTAACAATACATAAAAAGGCAAAAACGGTGGCTACTTAGCCCAACTTAGTATGAGCTGGCCTCCACAACAGAAATGGCTACCTCGAAACAAAAACGTTTTGCTAATTGTGCACAAAGGTACATGCTCAAACCACTTTACCAAAAAAAAAAAAAGACAGACTCCAATTAAGCATTCCAACAAATTAGAAAATAAAACTGCTATATAACAGTATAATGGTCGCTATAAGATCACGGTATTTCTACCACAAAGTGATTCCACGTAGTTGGCACGTGAGGAAAAAAAAAGAACATGTAGAATGTTTTCCATCCAATCCATCCATCCATCCATCGAAGCCCAACCCAAAAGGCACGGAAGGATAGAAGACGCGTGCAGAAATAAACAAAAAGAGGAGTACTAAACAACAAAAGGGGCAGCACCAACTGCTGTGGCTTTCCTGCTAGCGCTGAGCGAGCATCAGAAATTCAGCGGTCCAACGCGTCTTCCTTCCAGTCTTCGCCCCCGGCAAGCAAGGCTGCAAAAGCCACTCCTTTTTCTTCTCCGCCCAAACCGCCGCCTCCTCTTCCTCTCCTCTCCTCACAGCCACACCTCACCTGAGTCACCATCACTCTCTCCTTCTCCTCCTCCTCCAATCCCGGCAACAGCAGCTGCTCTCATCGTCCCCCGTCTCCCTGGTAAGTGTTCAGTCTGTCTGGTTCTCCCTCCTTCAGGGCGTCGTCTTTCAGTACAGCCGTGATCTTCGAGAGCGATTCACCGCATGCGTATGACCCTGCTACATGCCTTGCATCTGTGCTGTCTTGGCTCTGTTCTTGATTGGGGTTTTGGTCGCCCGCGCCAGCCCTTTGTGGCGGCTTCGTGATTGGCGTTTCTTGGTGGGGTTTATTAGTTGTATCGCGAAGGGGGCAACACCAATGCCAGAGATGGTCCAGATGGAGATGGACGATCGCGTGGGATTGGTTGATACGGGTGTGATGTTCCAATCGTGTTTCGTTTTCTTTGCTCGTGATCTTTTTCTTATTTCCCCGGAAATTTCAGAGATGGGTACGGCTGATTAAATTCCTAAGCGAAAAATTTTATCTTGTTGTTCACAACATGTTCTTGTCTGCCTGAATTCGTGGTCTCTGGTTCTGAATAAGGGTGTTGTGTGTGATGGTAGGAATGGCAGTTTATTGTAGAGCGCATTGTATCAGTTTATTGTCTGACAGCATCTCTGTTTCGCACTAGCCAGAAGGCATCAATGCATTCGTTTATTCATTGCCTAGTTATGAGATTTATAGTGGACATTCAGGGGCTTTTAAGTGCTATACTGTTGTGTCAGAGGTAAATGGTAGCTGGCGTTTTACTTGTTGTAATTATTGTATCAGTTCGGCTTTTTTTGACTACTGGTTATATGAGAAATGAACTGGTTTGAGTAGGTATCAGAATCAGAATGTGAAGTACCATTTGAGCATTTGGTGGTAGCATAAGTTGCCATAGACATTCTTCCTTTAACTTAAGAGAGGTAAACGTTCAGTGGGTTATATTATAGGCGATGTGCCAGTCAGGCCTAACAAAATGGATGATGATGATGTTTGTGTATCGTTTGTAAGTGAATGCCTGGATCAGATGCTGCTTTGTTCTAAGAGAATCGGTGTTGAATAGCTGTAGAGGAGAGCAGGGGAGCTGTGTTCACTTGGCACTGCGATGTGTGGTCAAAGAAAAAAATACTGAACATGATTGCTGAAACTTCAGTTGCGCTTTTGCTTGTCATATATCTGTTCATAATACAGAATGGCTCGGATTGGAACCCTGTGCTGTGTCTAAAGCTTTTATATTGTGCTACTATCAGTAATTGTACTCTTTATACAGTAATAGTTTTGCCTCCAGCAAGTATGAAATTGTGGTTGATTCAGCATTCCATATGCCCATCCCAAATTTTCATTTTATAAGGGAAAATCTAGACTATTGAAATATTTTACCCACCGTCTGTAGAAATTTTCTGTGCTTGAATGTGACAGTAATGTGTGCTAAGGGCCTGAGGGGCACCTGTAAACTGTACAGAATAAACACGAGAGAATTCAAATTACTCAGGCATATTTTAATATTGGCTTATTTTAGTCGTTAGCTCATATCCCAAAAATGTTTCTTCAAGATCTTTAAGCTCTCAATATTTGATTGTATCTTTGCATTATTGGTCCATGCTCGCAATCTATGAAGAGCTGACAACTGTTCTTTTAGCATCATTATGTGCTGCCCTTGTATAAAAGGAAACATTCTGGCCATCTAAGCTTGTCCTTAATAATTAAATGATTTTCTCTTTTGAATGCAGGCATCACCAATTTGTCAACTGTGGATACTTTCAGTCTGTAGAAGCCATTTACTAAAGAACATTTTGGGCAGAGATTGCGAGTAGTACCTTTTGTGGTTAAACATGGACTACTCTGCTGGTTCCTATTTCTCATCATGGCCTGTCAATTCTGCTTCTGACAGCTACAGTTTGGCTGATGGTTCAGTGGAATCATATGGAGAAGGAAACATGCCACCTTCAAGCTATTTCATGACAGCTAGATCAGATCACAATTTAAAATTCAGTGGACATGAACAGGATTCCATTATGCTTCCAAATGAACAATTGACCTATGCTAGTGCTGGCCAGACAGATTTGTTACCTGGTGAGATTCTATCTAGGGATAAACTAGATCTTCTGGAGCTTCAAAGACTACAGAACAACAGCAATCTGCAGAATAATTTAGTAGCCCAAGGGCTGCTTCAGCACAATTCAACTCCTGGGGGCTTTCATCCACATTTGAATACACCTGGACTTTCGGAACTGCCTCATGCCTTATCTAGTTCAATTGATAGTAATGGAAGTGAAGTTTCTGCTTTTCTGGCTGAAGTAAATGCTGTTTCTTCAGCCCCAACTTTGCGTTCCACATTCCAAAATGCTTCTTCATTCATGGAACCAGTGAATCTAGAAGCTTTCAGTTTTCAAGGGGAACAAAGTGATGCTATCTTGAACAAAACAAGCCTGTCCGAATGCGAATACATCAGTATTTAGCGATGCTGCCTTGTCATCACTACATGTAATCCTCATTAAAGAGCACAGTTTTTTCTTAAAAAGAAAAAAAAAAGAAATTACATGCTCAAATGCTACTCTGTCTAATTCAGTTAAGTTAATTTTGGGTTCTTTCGGTAATACAGGATAGCAAAGAGTTCATCAGTGGTAGGCTTCCTTCGTTTGCTAGTGCCCAGGAAACAAACCTAGCTGCCAGTGTTTTCAAGACCCAAAAGCAGGTTTGTTATTCAAACTGTGCCACTATAGAACATTATCTGCAATTGTTTTTGTTTTAGTTTAAACTTTACCTGTAACTCAACTTACATACTGCAGGAGCAGAATGCAATGTGCAATGTTCCTACCCCGACTTTCACTGCGTGTAATCAGATGGCAGTTACTGCAACACAAGGAGCCTTGATTCCTCAGAAGGTTTTTACATTTTTTTCTCTTACAAAAACACATTTCTGCTCAGTCATCATGTTCCTTTTATGCTGCGTTTCATCAGATGGTACCTCACGTGGGTTTCTTATTTCCAATGTTTAGATGCCTTCATGGGTCAATGAAAATAAAAGTGAGGGTCCTGTTAGCCATCCTTCTGATGTACAAACCCAACCAAATTCAACTGGAAATGGTGTTGCCGTGAAGCCACGAGTAAGGGCTCGTCGTGGACAGGCAACTGATCCTCATAGTATTGCTGAACGGGTGAGTTTTTTTTTAGGACATCAGTCTACTTCAGGACAAACAGAAGAGCTGCATAATTCTTTTAAACTTTTTTGTTTTGTTTGCCATATCACGCTTAAAGTTAACTGCAATTTCCTATTTTACTGCAGCTCCGTAGAGAAAAAATTTCAGATAGGATGAAAAATCTGCAAGACCTTGTCCCAAATTCCAATAAGGTACTCCTTTTTTTTTCCTTAACTTTTCCCACGCATTGCCAGGTTGCAACTGAAATTGCAGTTGCTATAATTCATCATTGAGCCAATTACCTGCTTCATTACCTATATGTAATATAAGAACATGTGTTTCTGTATTATGGCTAGAAATCTGCCTATTGAGACCACAGAAGGAGCGACCATTAAATTTTAGGTTTTTCCAGTACATAATTTAAAGCCCTCAACTCTACAAATTTACTGGGCATTTGATCTATTTGGGCCAATAATAGTCATTGTTTTGCAATTGGTTTAGTTCCAGTATTATGAGCCTTTAAAGATGACTAACAGAGCCACAGAGGTTTAGTGCTTGTTTGGAATGGATGCATTTCACTGGAAAGTTTCAGATCTAATTCAAAATCCAACCAAATGCTACATTTCAATGAAACTTCACCCATCCAATTATCCAAACTCCCTGTTCCTGTTGATGCGGAGCTTAGTGCAGATAAAATAGATTGAAGAAGAACAGTTTTTACCTTTCTTTAATAATGTTGTTTTTTTAATTTAAAAATGACTCTTGACTAAAATGGAGTCACAATCTTTTGATGCAAGCAGGCAGACAAGGCATCCATGCTGGATGAAATCATTGATTATGTGAAATTCCTTCAGCTTCAGGTCAAGGTATGGTTGCGAATAGTTTTTGAAGCAAACACAGGTAACTTTGCTGACCAGATGATTAACATTATTCCCTTTTACTTTGTTTCATTCAGGTCTTGAGCATGAGTAGGCTAGGAGCTCCTGGAGCAGTTCTTCCACTTCTCACAGAATCTCAAACTGAGGTTAACCATCTAATTTTCTACAACTTCCATTACTCCTTGAAAACATACTGTTGTTCTATAATTGCTACTATAGACTTTGCATCTTTTTCATTTGCTTGTGCAATTGCAATGACTAAGATAAATTCAGCTATGACATAACATGATGGCTTCACAAGAGCCCTTCAATCCATTTGCGATGTAGTTGTATTTGATACAGACTTGCCTCCTGATTTTACATTATCAGTAGTTCACTTCAATCTGCTCATCCATGCAATGTCATGATTCATGTAGGGTTGCCATGGTCAACCTCTATCAGATCCAACAAATGTACAAGGGCTAATGGACGCACAAGAATCAGAAGACACTTTCGCCTTTGAGGAAGAGGTTGTGAAGCTAATGGAAACCAGCATCACCAGTGCAATGCAGTACCTTCAGAACAAGGGGCTCTGCCTGATGCCAGTTGCCCTTGCTTCCGCCATATCAACCCAGAAAGGTGTTTCGGCTGCTGCCATCCCTCCTAAACGTTGAAGTGAAGTTATGTTCGTCCCATGAGCATGAGGAAACAACAGCAGAGGCAGAATTAGATGGCTGAAGAACGTGGTAAAGTGCATGGAGGACCGGATAGGAAGTTAGTCTGACCAGTTCCAGTTCATGGCCTAATCTACTAATTTGTTTATCAGAACCAGCTTTTTTTTTTGTACCTAATCGCGCATCAGCTTATCTTTTCTATTTCCCTTTTCTTTGGCTGGATTTGCATCAGGGTGCTTGGCAGATAGTTGCGTTTCAGAAACTTGAACTGTTATCTGGACTGGTCTACCTGGTTTTTCTTAAGTGCATAGAGAAAAATGTAAAAGTCTACTGGTTCAGTTTTGCATATGAGATCTATGATCAGACATATCCAAAGTGATTCTGTGGTCTGTGCTGGTACGTGGTAGGGTTGCTGCTTCTTACGTGTGGGATCCTTGTCGACGAGAGTTCTTGGCCGGCTGTCAGTTTGTTAGCTGTGGCCATCTGCCGTCAGTTTCGCACGATGTGCTGTAAAGTGTTGACAGGGAACGTACTACTTTTGGTTTCCAGGAATCTTTCCTCGGAAAATGATTGCCATTTGCCCGCTTCGGTTGGCGTAATGTTGAAGAACCTGCAATGACAAACGAACAAACCCCCATGCGATGCTCAGAATCTGCATCTGAGGACTGCAGCGTGGTGAATGGTGGGGAGTTTTCAATCCCTTGCTGAACTATATAACATAACTCTGCAAAGTTTTGTATTTTGTTATAGGACACCATCTGTCCAAGCTTATCTCTCATCTCTCGTGCTTATACATTCTATTAGGGCTAGTTTGGCAAAATGAACTATTTTCTCAAGGAAAAATGAACTATTTTTCCTTAAAAAAATGAGAATCCCTTCGAAAAATGAGGTTCCCAAACTAACTCGTAGAGAAGTGACTTGTTCCGGACAAGATTGAGAAAAAAGATTCGGAGAAGGGCATTCGACGCCTTGACTGTCACTTTCAAAGCTTCAATTATACTTGGGTCTGTGTTAATTGTTTGTATAAAGTTTCATCAGGAAATATTCCTCTCAGGAGTAGTAAGATGTCTCTTTAAAAAGTATTGTTGCTCTTGGTTTAACCCTAAGGCTGAGTCCAGCTCACAGGACCATCTCATTCCCCAAATTCGAACTACGTTCTGTGAGTGCGGATTCCATAGTTTGGTCTGTATTTTGGTGCTCTTGGTGAACACAAACTAATGGAATAGTTTACTTATATATTTAAATAAAACTACTTTCTGTAAGGATGAGAGTGTACTACTTTTCCAGGTACAAAGTGAGTAAATAAAAGAGATATGAATAATTTGGTCAAACCTTATCCTTTGTTTCATACCTTGTTAGCGTCAATTATCATCTTAAATAAGAAAGCCTTTTGGACTGTAGCAAGGGCTCGGCTTTATAGACCTTTCAGTTGAGTCACTCAAATTCTTTAATCCGAGGAGAACTTCAAAAGCGAGAGGTTCAATTTTCACGAGATAAGAAATTTTCAAACAAGATTTCCTAATACAAACGAGCAGAGGACCTTGAGGTGAAAAAAAGCACGGTTCGCGCAAAAAACAGAACAAGTACTATAAAATATCTCATTTTCCAAGTTGTGCTACTTGTTCCGATAGAGCACAAAACCACATACTAGGTCGAAGAGGCAGTGCATGCTAGGCAACTAAAACATCCCCCAGAAGTTGGCGGGGCTGTTTGGAACTGCAAGAAAATTCTGTTCCTATGTTTTTTTCCATAAAATTCCTATGTGCGAAACAAGTTACACATGCAGCTCGGTATAAAAGTGCTCTAGAAAAACATGGCAAACTTGAAACATGCAGTGCACGCCTCCTTATGTAATATAGCAACCCCAACATGAGAAACGCAGATGGATTAGAGCCGACGATCGGCTGGGAAGGAAGATACGGTGCCTACACATTCATCGCCGTAGCTGTGGGGCTCCATCAGCTGTGCGAATATGGGATACAAGGCGTTAGTCAAGTTCTCGTGTCTGACTTCCCAATGCCTCCATTCCGAAATCTGAAGCAGCTCACCTTATATTTACATGGTGTGGATATACAGGTAGGAAGATCCCGTAACAACGCCAAGAAAACCGGCCGGCTGGAATACAACGTGGGATGAACAATTGTACACGAAGGAGGGGGGGAGCCTGGGGCCTTGGCAGGGAGACAGACGAGGAGTGTGTATATATTGATAGGCTGGAAGCGTGACATGCAGTCATTATGCAGCACATGCCAAAAAGTTTTCAGCAGCAGGTCTGGCTGTGAACTCATAGTACACTAGAGGATCGGCTTTGTACTCACCACATTAGTTGCTATGTACTCTCTAGGATGAGCCTTTGTACACAAACTGTGAAAGGCGCTCCAGTCTCCAATGAAGTTATTTCACCATATCTCTATATAATTGCGCCGCGTATGAAATGGTGTGCTTGTTTAAACAGAACCACTTTCTGCATGGATGAGATTTGTTTACACCTATTTTTCCTGGCATGAAGTGAGCAAATACAAGTGATCTGAATATTCAGGCATGCCATAGACCTCATTGTTTGCTCGCATGCAGAAACATTGCCCCCCAACTCCCCAAGGCCTTACCTGACCATGAATAACACTTGTCATCCCAATGAATTCATGCATCTCAGCCGGCACTACAGAGCTAAACCATGGAAATGCAGAGCCTAAAAGAAATCAGCTGAAATGCTCAGCATACTCTGGCCATGTGTTACCCTGAAGCTGAAGGGCCATGTGGATATCGACATCATTGGAGATATTTTGCAATAAACATGTCACTATCCTTAATCTGCTTAACTATTATCCTTTCATACCTTGTCAGCATCCGTTATTTCAGCCTAAAAGAACAAGTCTTTTGGACTTTAGCAAGACTAGGTCTATGGTGGAGCATTTGAAAAGCAGTTCAGCTTTCGCAGAAATAAAATAGATAAATAAAGCGAAGTTCAGAATAAGAGGTCAGGACTTGAGGTCCAAAAAGGTGATGGTGACTTTTCTTTGCCAAATCTAAACACAACATGAGTCTAACTTCTACTAACTAGCTTCATTAGAAATTCATTCAAGCACCGCAGCAGAAGATTCAGACTGATGAGCATGTGCGCTACGCAATTAAATTTTTAAATTTTAAACATGCCATGCAACCCGGTAACTCAAGCTGCACGCCGGGGCAGATACGCACCAACCCCCTAATCCCATGAGTCTAAACATAGCAGGATTAGAGCAGACCCTTGAGACGTTGCAAATGGTGTAAGAAAACGTTGCCCAGCCATTTGTTGCAACACTTTATCAGTTTTGTCGGTACATTCTGGTAGAGAAAAAAAAAGACCAACATAAAAGGAATCAGGTGTTTTTTCAATAAGAAGAATTAAGCACCTAAAGTCGAGGTAGGGAGGAATCGAATCCGAATTGTTAAGCCATTCCCAGTGAAAGGTTTCAAAATACAGTTACCAAAAATGACACATCTACAGTAGTCCAACTAACTATGTATCATGTGTTTTCATCTGGATCAAACTCTCTCACCTCCCATAAAACTCTCACTATCGCTCGTCATGGTTACGTTGCCATGTCATCAACTGTGGTAATTGTGTCGTAAAACTCCTAGAAATGACCTTAGATGTATGCTACACCAAAGGCCCTGGTCACGTATGACTTCCAAATGTCGCGCATTCCGATGTCCGAAGTAGCTCATGTGTTCATCAGTTATCACTAGCCACTAGGTGTGGAATCCACCAATGGCGGCAAAGAAAAACAGGCTGCAACTGCAAGATCACCTCCAGGCGACAAATATGCATTCCTATCATGCATAGATGGCATGCACGACTGAAGCGTCTGGGAAATCTAAAAACTAACAAGGGATGAACACTGGATGCGAGGGACAATCGATAGGGTGGAGGAAGTGCGAGAGCACTAGCAATTTATTTGTGAGGATGGCAAAAGGTTTTCAGCAGCTCTGGCTCTGGCCACTGGCTAGCAGTAATTAACCCAGACACAACAGGCCATGTTTGCTTGCATATAAAAATTGTTTCAACGTTTGTTCAAGGAGACTAGCTAGACGAGTGGACTGCATATCGGCACACAAGCGCCCTTTGAGACTTTTATCCCATTCAACGCACTGAATTTCAGCAATCCAATTGTTACAAAATTTCTCTTGCGGTTCACTTAGGTGTGTTTGGTTGTATGGAATAAGATGATTCAGGACAAAGAGTCATCCTTATGTTTGCTTCAGTGTATTCTGAACCATATTAATGGAATCATGCAACTTAGTATTACTTTCTACTAAGATATTTTAATCATGTAATGCATAAAAATTGACCGAACCAAACCATACAGAATGATCCCATACATGCTAGCTTGTTTGATATTAGCAATCAAACAAATAACTCAATGTGCACAACGAATATATGTTCCCTTAAATACACCACACTGTTGAAACTATTTACAAATATATAATCAAAGTGTCCTCCTTAATTTAGTGCAACTGTGTTTCATTATTTGACACATGTTCATAACTATAGCATTCTTAAGGGAACATCAGGTATGTTTTCTCTTTAGGGGCAAGATAATAGAAATTTTGACCGCATGGAGCAATATGCAAGGTGCCACATTGTTTGTGGAGATAGGAATTAGGATCCCCCACTATACTAGGCACCCCACAGCTGATCGAGACAGGTTTAGGAGTTGCCATGCTTGATTCCCAAATGCCACGCATTCCCAAGTCTCTAATGACTCAGAACATCGTGCATGCAGGATGCTTCATCGTCCACTATCTGCATGCACTCAAAATCTCGCAAAGTCTTGGCAACAAGAAGAGAGGTGAACAATTGGACATGAATACATGACGAGGGAGAAGCTGGCGTGGGAGGCAAATAAGGTACATAAACAGGGAGAAAGTGTGGCATGCATTGAACACCAACATTTTGGTAGCCTATGTTAAATCATGGTGCAGCTGTGCAGTGCACATGACAAGTAGTTGAGGAGCAGAGCAAGTCTGGCTCGCCAACAATTCACAGTAGGCTTGAACATAGCTGATTGTACCCATCATCATTTTTAGGGTAAAGTCTAATTTACAACTTAGTACAATGGACACCTCGAACTATCCAAAATCGGACAAAATACCCCCTGACGGGTTTTGAGTGTGGTTTCGCTGATATGACATTGTGGTCCCACATGTCAACGCTAACATGGTGTTGTGGGTTCCACATATTGCATTTTGAGAGTGGTTTTAGGATGTTTTTGCCGGGTAAAGAAGAGAAAAAGGGAAGAGAGAGAGAGAAAAAAGATAAGGTAAGAGAGCCAAGGTCCACAAGAAAGAGAGGGTAAGAGAGGCGAGGTCCACCTATCAGCGCCGCGTCAGCGTTGACATGTGGGACCCACAACACCGCGTCAGCAAAACCATCCTTAAAAACCGTTCAGGGGGGGTATTTTGTTTGGTTTTGAATAGTTCAAGTTATCAGTTGTCCGATTTTGTAGTTCTATATTGCAAATTAGACAGCCATGACAAGTACATGGTTGTAGAATGTACTTTACCTTCATTTTCATCGGTTATAATAAACTTTTGAGATCCCGATGCTCATGATACTTATTTTTCATGGTATGCTCTCTTATGATTCCAAACCCATTATGCTTATCATTTAGTACATGCCTAACTGATCCTCAGCTTTGCAAATTAAGGTAGTATCTCAAAAAGGAACTTCATTAGGTGATCATTAGCCCTACTACTAGTCTGGAATTGCTCCTGTGCATTATTTTAACAACAAGGCTCTTAAAAACTATCAGAGAAGGCACTTGCAGTTGGATTTGTTCCACTTAGCTAAATGTCATACTCCTTATGAGCATCAACACGTAGTGCATAATTAATGCAAGCATGAATCCATGCTTTTTTATTCAATGAAGGGAAATTGTTCAAATTCGAGTATCCAATGCCATTGATCATGCCGGCAAGGTTAGTAGGATGAGAAGCTACATTTAAAACAAAAAAATCATTAGTAGAGATAATAATGATCAAAGCTTCAATATAAGGTGCGGCACTTGGTAATCAGGCAGACTCCGGTGCTAGAGTGCGCAGTGGAATCCGGGCATGCTTGTTTACCACCGAGCCGCACAATACTAGAGAAATTAATTATGTTTAAACACATCATGGTTCGAAGTTCTGCATCCGAGAAATGAATCATAGCAGCACAACCTTCAAACGGAGGTGAGCCTGTCTCCACATGGCAACTCGAGGTGCACGTCAGTGCAGATTTGCAGCAACCCTAGAATTATACTTGTCCATTTTGGGCCGGCCCGCTAAGCGGCCCGTGGCCTGACACGGCGAAACCCGGCCCAAGCACAGCACGGCACAAAGGCCGCTGTGCCCATGCCGGCCCGGCACGAGGCCCGTGCCGTGCTTGGGCCGCGAGGCTGGCCCACGATGCAGGCACGGGCATGGCTCGGTAATTGCCTCAGCCCGTCTAAGGCCCGGTAATAGGCCGGGGTATATAAGCCCCCACCCCTTCCCCGCTGAAGCAGCTGCAAGCTTCTTGCCTTCGCCTCGCCTCGTCGCCTTCGCCTCGTCTCCCCTACTGTCCCAGATGAGACGGACGCCGGCAAGCCGCCATCGCCGCCTTCGTAGATCTTCTACCTCTTCCTCTCCCTTTCCCGCTCTATCACCTTCCCTCTCTCCATCTCTCGCTATCTCCGTAACCCTAACCCTAACCTCGATCTGCTCAGGTTTTGTGCCAAGCTCCGCTCCGGTGCTCCGGCGGTGCCCCTCATCGGTGAATCTGGTGCTCTGGCTACGCAGGTGAGCCATCCGTCCGTTCCCGCGCGGAAGCGCCAACCTCTCTAACCCTAACCCTAAGTCCCTAACCCTAACCTCTCTTTCTTGTTTTTGTCTTGTGTTGTTGGTCGGTGGCTATGGTCTTTCTTCCATAGATCTAGTGTCGCATGGCCATGAGGGAGCCGAAGACGCCGACCGAGGAGGCGGCAATGTCCACGGATGATGATTCCGTGGATGAGGACTATGAAGCCATCGGGGCTGAGGAGCGACAGCTTGAGGCGCATAATGAGGCAGACGATGCCCGGTGCTTCATCCTCGGTAGCAGTGCAGGTGCTGCCATCGACGTGGATGGCATCGGCGCAGGCACAGGCACAGCCACGCCGGGGTCAGGGACGCACACCGGATCCACGAGCCCGACAGGAACGGCCACGGCGTACATCTGGTAAGCGCTCGAGGAGGAGAGGACCAACCTCTAAGGTCTGGCTAGTCTTTGAGGAGGTGACTGCTATGGAGGGAGGTAAGGAAGTTCGAGTAGCTGCCATATGCCACTATTGCAAGAATACCTTGTCGACTAAATCCTCTTCTGGTACTGGGCACTTGAAGCGTCACCTAGATCTTTGCCCTGTTAAGAAGGAGAAGGATAGATCTGGTAGAACTCAGTCTTTGCTTAAGTTTAATGCTGATGGTTCTGTTGTGTACTGGGAGTACTCTCCTTCTGTTGCTAGAACAGAGCTTTGCCGTTTGATTGCTAGACTAGACCTGCCTCTTTGCTTTGGTGAATCTGATGCTTTTTTAGAATACATTACTCGTGCTCATAATCCTAGGTTTGCTAAGTCATCTAGGCAAACCACTGCTAGAGACTTGATTAGACTTTTTAATGACCATGTTGAACAGCTTGTTGATGTCATGAAGAACTTTGTTTCTTTTGTTGTGCTTACATCTGATGTTTGGTCTGGTAAAGCTAAAGAGGACTACATCTCTGTGGTTGCTCATTTTGTGAACTCTGATTGGTGTTTAGAAAAGAGGTTGCTTGGTCTTAGACCTATAGAAGTAGCTCATACTGATCATAATATTGCTGAGCGTGTTGAAATGGTTGCAAGTGACTATGGTATTACTGATAAAATCTTTGCTATTGTGCTTGATAATGCTTCATCTAACAAAACTGCTATGGATGTTCTAAAACCTGTATTCTCTGGTTACATTGGTTGTTTGATGCCTAAACCTGCTAGGAATGAAGATGATCTGTGTGCTATATTCTTGCATCAGCATTGTGCTTGCCATATCATTAATTTGATTGTTAAGAGTTGCTTGAAACGTTTGCAACCATATCTTGAAGATTTAGGACTGCTATTACATTCTTGAATTCTTCAAATCAATGTATTGCTTCTTATAAATAGTATTGCTTGAGTGTTGGTGTCCGCCCTCGTAAGTTTGGAGTGGACATGGATGTGAGATGGAATTCTACTTATCTGATGCTTAAGCATTTAGTTCCTTATCAAAGTACTTTCTCTGTGTGGATTGAAAAGAAAAAGTTTATATAACCCCCTGAGGTTTAGTGCGTGGAACACATAGCACCTTGGACTTTAAAACCGGATATTATACACATTAAACTTTGCAATTAGGTACGATCAATCCCCTGTGGCGGTTTTCCTGGGCGGTTTTGCCCGCGTGGCATGCCACGTTGGCCCCCCACGCCACGGTGGGATATGGCCCGCCCGTCAGGGCTCTCTGTTTTACTTCTCCCAACTGCCTACCCTCGCCAGGACGCGCCCCGCCCCCTCGTCTTCTCTGAGGCGACAAGTGCTCTCTCCCTCTCTCTCTGGCGAGGCAAACGATGACTCGATGATCTGGCGCTCGGTTTGCTAATCTGCTTGGTGCACGCGCATGAGGTGAGTACATGCTTTCCCCTGATCCAGTTCATTTGCTGTAGTTAGGTTGCGATTTTGCTTGTGGACGTGCTGAAAGGGGATAAGTAGGGTTTGAAAAATGGAAAGAACTTGTACTGGCGTACTCTGATTGGATGGATTTAGCTTTGATTTTGTTTGATTTTGGTTGATTGAGTCTGAATTCGAGGTGGTAGGGCAAAGCCACTTGGTTGATTGGTCGAAGTTAAGTTTTTGGGAGTCAAGGAAAGGACCGGTTTTTCTATGCCATTGTCTTACACCTCTAATATTTTCCCCATTCTCCGGTTTTGGTAGGATGGAGAAGTGGGAGTACATTGATGTCCGGTTTCACTTTGGTGGCTCATTTGTCACAAAGTTGGGGCAATTGTAGTATGAGGGCGAGACTATAGAGATGTCAAATGTTGAGTTGGACAAGATGTCTATTCCAGAGATCAAAGGCCATTAGCAGATCATGTCAAGAGTACCCCTTTCTGCCGTATGTATTGGTTGAAGCCTAGTTGCTCATTGTCGGATGGGTTAGTGTTGCTAACTGATGATGCATCATGCTAAATGATGGCAGACCAAATGACAGACAATGGTGTCATTGACATATATGTAGAAGAAGTGGATTGTAATGCAGGGAAGGATACAGAGCAGAACAGTCCAGAGAAAGTAGATAGGGATTTGAAGTCTTTTAGGGAGTTTTACAAGTCCCCTTCCAAGGTTGCAGATGGTACAAAAGAGCATGATGAGGTGGTTTATGCCAGCGCAGATGATAGCAGCAACATGTTTGATGAGAATGCACAAGAAGATGGTGATGACAGTTGAGCAGATGAGAGTGAGTCATCTGATGAGGAGTACAGTCAGCCACCAGAGGAAGACAGTTCAGCTGAAGATGAAGAAGCTGAGGAGTTGAAGAGGTTTGCAAGAGAGATAAAGAGGAGTATGAAAGCAAAGAAACTTGGACTCCATGGCAGGCACCATGCAGAAATTAGAGCAGAAGATGTGTTTGCTGAGTTGCCCACATTAGATGATGGTGGTAGTCCATACTATGACTCTAGTGATGCATATGCCTATGATGAGGACAGTGATGGTGAGATACAAAGGTGGAAGAGCCTGGAGAACAGATTTGATAGCAAGGCCCCAATCCCTGTGTTTTCTCTGGGCATGGCATTTAGGAGCAGCAGGCAGTTTAAAAAGGCTATAGTTAAGTATGGTTTGAAAACACACAGGCACATATTATTTGTGAAGGATAAGAAGACAAGAGTGAGGGCAGTGTGCTCTTGGAAAGGTTGCAAGTGGCTCATATATGGATCCCTCACTACTAGATCAAAGTGGTTCAAAGTAGTGACATTTGTTGATGACCATACATGCCCACCCAGGAGGGATAACAGATTGGTTACTTCCAACCTGATTGCAAAGCACTATTATAGTGAGATAAAAGACAATCCCACGTGGAAGGATGAACTTATCAAGAAAGCAATCCTTAAGGACATGCTTGCTGATGTGTCTCTTGCCAAGTGCAAGAGGGCAAAGTCTTTGGTACTCAGAGAAGCTTTGGACTCTATGAAGGGAGAGTATTCTTGAGTGTATGACTACCAAGCAGAGCTGCTTAGGAGCAACCTAGGATCAACTGTGGTAGTTTGCTTGAACCTAGAATTTGAAGACAAAAAGGTCTTTGAGAGGTTCTATTGCTGTTTTGATGCTTGTAAGAAGGGGTTTCTTGCTGGTTGCAGAAAAGTAGTAGGCTTGGATGGATGTTGGTTTGAGGGGGCTCATAATGGACAATTACTGTGTGCCATTGGCAGATATGCTAATAATCAAATGTACCCAATTGCATGGGCAGCAGTAGGGACTGAAAGACAACAACATTTCCAATGGTGGTGAAGATTGGGTGATAATTTCAGATCAACAAAAGGTAAATTCTGTCAAGGTGCTTTGATGTCTATTATTAGACTTCTTGTTTGTTATTAGCTACTGACTGTCAACATTTAATGGTGGTTACAGGGATTGTTGAAAGCTGTTGCTGAATTAGTTCCACAGGCTAAACATAGAATGTGTGCTAGGCACATATATGCTAATTGGAGGAAGAAGCACACAGACAAGGAGCTGCAGAAAAAATGGTGGGGTTGTGCCAAGGCACCAAACAAGACATTGTTCAATTACAACAGGGCACTTCTAGCTCAAGAAACACCAGAAGGTGCACAAGACATGATGAAGACTGATCCTCAACATTGGAGCAGGGCCTTTTTTAGGCTAGGGTCAAATTGTGATTCAGTGGACAAAAACCTATATGAGAGTTTCAATAATTCAATCATGGATGCCAAATTCTTGCCTGTTGTCTCCATGAATGAGGCAATTCGAAAGAAATTGATGGTCAGGATCCAAGAGAATAGAGCAAAGACTGAGAAGTGGACAGGAACAATTTGCCCCAATATCTTCAGAAAACTCAAGATCAACATCTTAAGGTCTGGGAACTGTCATGTGCTTTGGAATGGAGAATCTGGATTTGAGGTACAGGAGAAAAAGAGACAAAGGTTCATAGTGAATTTGGAAGATAGGACCTGTACTTGTAGGTACTGGCAGTTGTCTGGGCTGCCCTGCTGCCATGCAATTAGTTGCATCTACAAGGCCTCAAAATAGTTAGAGGATTTCATTGCTCCTTGTTTTAGTAAGACTGAGTACATGAAGACTTATGACCATGTCCTACAGCCCGTTGAAGGACCTGCCAATTGGCCCACTGTAGAAATGCCAAGGCCAGAGCCTCCAGCATTTGTCAAGATGTTTGGTAGGCGAAAGACGGAGAGGAGGAGGGAGCCTGGTGAACCACCAAAGGGCACTAAACTTAGCAGCGCTGGAACCAAGATAAGTTGTAGGATGTATGATAAAAGCGATCACAATGTGAGGAGGTGCCCAAAGAACCCACAAGCTGATAACAAAGTGAATGCACACATCAAAAGGGATGCAAGAAAGCAGAAGAAGGCAGATCAGGCTTCATCATTAGGTGTTGTTCGTGGTCAAGCAGGTAACAGGAAGAGGAAAGCTAGTGAGGTCAGTGACTCTAGTGATGCATATTCCAATTTTGTACCCTGCCGTTACTAACTTAATATGTTTTAGGCTCTGCCTCCTGGTCCAGTTCCTGCTACTACTTCTGGTCCTGCTCCTAGTGGCCATGGACGTGGACGAGCTGGGCGTGCAAGTAGACGAGCTGGTTGAGCTGCTCTAGTTACTGATCATGTGCTCCACTCTTCACAAAGCAGCCATACAAGCTCAATCACACAAAGAATGAATAGGCCATCAAGGCTTGCTCACCTCCTGTTTGGTGACAACCTGTAAACCAGGAAGTAGTCTAGTAGGCGAATGGAGCTATTTTGCTCTCCTTTTGGCCTGTCTATGATGACAACATCTTTTTGGCCTGTCTATGATGACAAGTGTTGTAATGTTCCAGACAACTGATTAGTGCACGGGCACTAAGTACTATGGACAAGTGGTGTAATGTTCCAGGCAACTAAGTACTAAGCTGTAGGATTAGTGCATGGGCACTAAGTACTATGGACAACTGCTGTAATTTTCTAGGCAACTGAACCTGTGATGTTAAGCTAGACTCTAATATTCCATCTTATGCATCTGTACGCTCTAGCACTGAATGCATTGATCCATCTTATGCAATTCATGACTTGATTTTCATTGATAACAAGGTTCATGAACTGGCCATTCGGCTTACAGCAAGACCACTAACATGATCTAGACCACCTGACTTACACCAACTATTTGCTCAAGCCACTATAACACCAAGCATGAAACCTATCCCTAATCCAACAACAAGCACGGAGAGAAGAGCACTGATTGATCTACACCTAGTCCCTTCACTGATCTTCATAGCCATAACTTGCAGCGCCTCATCCTTCTGTGCCAATTTCTTCTCCATTTCGCACAGTTCTACCTGCATCTTCAAATTCTCCACCTGCAAAGCCTGGTTCATCTCCTTTTGGACTTCAAGCTCTGTGTTGACACACAACTCCAACTCGGCTCTCTCCTCCCTTGTCCTCCACACTGCATCGCGTAGATCAAGCAACAACCTCTTCATGAATTCGCTGTGCTACTCATCAAGCCACAAGAAAAACTTGCAGTTGAGCATTGACTGCAAGAACCATGGAACCAAAATCAGAGGTCATGAACCCTAAATCCATTCAACCTTGTTCAAGTTAAGGAAAAAACTTACCCAGGCCCTGCTGCATCGAAAGTACCTGCGCCCTGGGTTGTCGTCACTCCATGAGATCCACCTCGGTGCCTTCAACCTACACCTGCACATCACCGGAGGCTCATACGAGAGGGGCCTTTCGTGATACGGCACCAGCGGCCCCTGGGATGGGCGCCCCCCTCCCGACTCCATGGATCTATTCTCTCTGCTTAACGAGACACGAGACAAGCTCGATTCTTCCATGGCCAGACCTCGAACCCTGCAGTCGCCGTCGGAGCCAATCCTCCCTCACCGGACCGGCATGCCACCCTAGAGTTCCCGCCGTCTTCCGCTTTTTTGCGCCTAATCTACCACCCTCCCGCCATCCGCTCCCTCTATTTCACCTAGCACAGCCCAATCTGGGCTGACCGAAGGGGCCCACAGTGCCACAGTGGTGGGAGAGAGCGGGCTGGACCGCCACGGTGGCAAAACCTCCAGGTGAAACCACCCTAGGGGGGGTCCTTGTCCAGTTTGTGAAAGTTTAATGTGTATTATATCCAGTTTTAAAGTCCAAGGTGCTATGTGTTCCACGCAATAAACCTCAGAGGGTTATATAAACTTTTTTCGGATTGAAACAAACCATCCTCGCAAAGAGGATGGTTCTTTTTTACTGACTCCTAATCACTGGGTTATTGCAAAGAAGTTGTTGTCTTTCCTTCAGTTATTCTATGACTCAACTGTTGCACTATCTAGGGTGTAATGCCCTACATCACCCTTAATGCTACATCATATCTTGAAAATTGTTAGGCATTTACATGCATATGAGAACCATGAACTGCTAAGAACTGTTGTTGTTCCTATGAAAACTAGGTTTCTCAAATACTGGAGGAACATTCCTATTCTCTATGCATTTGCTTTCATTCTTGATCCTAGAGCTAAGATGAAGGGGTTTCATAAAGTTTACAGAAGTTGGGTCATTTTAATGGTACTGATTATGCTAGATTGCCATCATCTATTCGTGCCAAGTTAACTAAGATGTTTCAAGTTTATGAGTCAAAGTTTGGTGATGCTTGCTTGAGTACTCCAACACTGCCAGGAGGTGTTTCTGGTATGGCCAGTGAGTCCTGGGATGATATATATGGTGATGAGGAAGCTTTTACAGCTACTCCTGGTAATGCTGCAGGTACATCAGGTAGTTCAGATCTACCTGAGCTCTCTTCTTACCTTGATAGTGACACAGAGGTTAAGTTTGGACCTAATTTCAACATTCTAAACTGGTGGCAATGCCATAATCAGACTTATCCTATCTTATCTATACTTGCTAAAGATGTTTTGACTGTCCCTGTGTCTACTATATCTTCATAAACCACTTTTAGTCTAGCTAGCAGGGTTCTTGAGGAGCGGCGGCGGCGGTTGACACCAGACATGGTGGAGATCCTTTCATGCATCAAGGATTAGGAGTTAGCTGACTTGCACAAGCAACACACTGTAGAGAAGGAAACAAAGGACCTTGAAGCAACCTTTGAAGCTATGTACCTCGATGATGAGGAAAAAAACATCACCAGGTAGCAAGAGAAAAGAGCAAGAAGGAGGCAATGGGCCTGATGTAGCTGCAAGGAAGAAGGACAAGGGACCAGCAGAGAGTTCAAGAACCAGAAAAATGTGAACTCCACTCATTCTATCTACTATCTATTTATGTTTTGTAACTGTAATAGACTATAAACTATGGACATGGACTATGAATTATGAACTATATAAAAGCTGGCTGTACTCTTTTCCTTCCTAGGGTTTTTTCATGAGGTGTGAGATTTTACCTAGGAATGTTTTTAATGAGGCAGCATTACACTAAGACTCCATTTATATTTTGAGATTGCTTTGTTTGTTATATGTTCTGTGATGGTTTGAATGTTTGGATGATGGATGATTGATGAATATGCTTGTATTTTGAAGGTTTGGTGATTCATTGTTGAATTCTGTATGAATATGCTTGTATTTCAAACTGTCAATGCCATTTGCTGACCTGGGCACGGGCACGGCACGGCTACACCGGGCTCACCGTGCCTCCGGCACGGCACGGCCCATGTAAGGTGAGCCGTGCCGTGCTTGGGCAGGAAAGCCGGCATGGCGTGCTGGCCCGGCACGGCACGAGAGCTCACCGTGCCGTGCCTGGGCACGGTGGAGCCGTGCCATGGCCAAGCGTGCCCGTGCCGGGCTAGCCCGACACGACCATTTGGACACGTATACCTAGAATCCCATGAGTCAAATCTTAGCTAGCAGGATGATTAGCTAGAGCAGCCCCGTACTTCAAAGGTGTTGCAATGGAGGAAGAAAATGTTTCCCACCATTTGCTTGGCATATTTGTGGGCTTTGGCTGTAGTTTGGTGCCAAAGGAGACCTATGTTGCGTGACTTCCAATGCCAAGCATTCCGAAGAAAAGCTCATACGGCGATCATCAGTCATCACATATGGTATGTGGATCCACCAGTTGTGGCAAAGATACCGGCTAGAACTAGAAGATCGTTGGGTGATAAATTTGTAATCCTACCATGGAAAATCCAACATGGGAATGGGATGAACAATGGACGCGAGAGGGAGCTATTAGAAGCTTTGGGGGCAGACAAACAATGAGGAGGTGCATGTATGATTATATAGGGTGGAGGAGGAGTTGTGAGCACTAACAAATTGTTATTAGGATGTGGAGTCATGGTGCAGCACACGTGCCAAAAGGTTTTCGGTAGCCGGTCTGACTGGTCACTAGCGCAGTAAACGGGCCATGTTTTGCCTGCATACACAAGAGTTATTGTTTATACGGCATTTGTCGAGGAGAGCTAGTGACATCGGCCATGGCCAGCATGAGAGTGGACTACATTCTGCATAGGCGCTCTTTGGACGAACCCATTTTGAGACTTAAACACTACCCACAACACATTCAAATGTTTCGGGTATCAAACTGCTGTACATAATTCTTTCTGGTATTTAAAAAGTGCACACTTTTAATCCAACGAATATGTCCATTACCTTGGATATACCATCTTTCGCACTATGTACTCATCTATATGATCTAACATTCATCCCTCGATTTTCTACAATTGGTTTCATTTCACAAATGTTCATAATCATAGCTGCTAGCTGTTGACGTCACTTAAGCACGACAAACCTTATACTACAAGCGACAGTATCGTATGTAGCTTTTTCCCAGGATGAGTATCATGGGTTTGTCAATCCGAAAAACCAACTAATTAGAGCTAATTAACAAGAGTTTAAAGGAAAACTAAAGGTAAAAAGGGGGTCTAAACTATCTCTAAACCAGTCCTTAACCTAAATTAAATAAGTTATATATATATGATAAGCAATTAGAACAACATTAGAAGACTAATCAAAGGGTATTGACTAGATTCTAATCAAGCTCTAATTGGATCCAAGACATACGCGATATGGGTGCCACAACAAGATTAGAGCAGCGAGATAACTAGTAGCTCAAGGTAAATAAGCATGTTCAAGCATATTCATCATAGCATAATTAAATCAAGATCAACCGATCTAATCCACTAGATCGAGTTTAACCTTTCTCCGGACTCTACTGTCACTGGTAACCAGGTAATCGACGAGAAACTCTCAACAGACATACATAATTAGAGAACGCGCTTCTAATTACTTCACATAGTCTAATAACATAATTAGAGCAACTAGAACCTCTAATCACCATGATTACAAGAACTAGAAACACAACCATGTAATTAGTAAACTAGATTAGAGATCAAGAACGCTAGATAAATAGCACCCTTAATGACATGATCTAATTAGCAAGCATCTAGACCTAAAGTTAATTAGAGTTAGAACAAGCATGATTAGAGCAAGAATATGATAATTAGATAAGAACAATGCTTCATTAGTAAATTGTATTAAGAATACAGCCATGATTATACATTCCCTTGATGATACAATTAGATCTCTAGAGCTAGGTAATTAGAGCACCGTGCAAGGCCTCTAATCAACCCTAGGAACTAGAAGAACTCTAATCCTAGACTAGAAACTCGACCCTCTACTCTCCTCTAGTTGGGGTCCCTCTTGTCGCCGTCTTCACGCCTTGATAATGAATTGGATGCCCGACCTCAGGACCTAGGCTAGCTTTATATAGTCCGGAGATGACGTGGTAGAAAAGAAAACCTCAACCGACTTAAGGGGGGTGGGGTCGGCCGACCAGAAGGCCCAGGCTCGGTCGACCCGGACTCCTCCTGAGTCGGTTTTTTTCCATCTTTCGCGGGGACGTTGCTTGGTACTTAAGAAATATAATTGTGGAGGATCTCGGACTCTTGGGTTTTGGAATCTTCTATATTCTCCGAGATTTGTCGAATCCTTCTAGTTTTGGACTTGATTAAAATACTTCGATCTCATATTCTTCTATGAACTTGTAGCACTTAGATGTATTCTAGAACCTTCTGGTTAGAAAACCTTGATCATCGTCTTCATAAAATAACATCTCAGAGGTCTTTTCTTACTCGAAGTAGATTGTGGTGAATTTCGCGAAAAATTGGTCAAAAACCTGTAAAAATCACATATAGCATATTTACAAAACAATATTGTAAAATCCACAATATTCGGTAATAATTGTTGGTACGCATGAAATCAGTGAAAAACTACATAAATTAATGCAAAATATTCGTTCAAATGTCGCGTCAACACTGGGTATTGTATTCTCCATATAGGACAACCAATCTCGTAGATTCTTCCAATTCTCTTAGACCAAGAAAATATGAAATTTATTCACATGGAAGAGCATCGTGCATGGTGCTTCACCGTGTTTGAATCCCCGCAAAGGAACCCCACTACGGGCTGAGACATCGCTACAAGCCTACAATTGTCATGTCTGACTCCCGAGTGCCACGCATTCCTAGGATCAGTTCGTGCGTTCATCGTCATGCATCAGCCATGGCCGGAGGAATGTATGCTAGCATATCCAATGTATTTCCAACCACCGGTCTAAGTCGTAGCAAAATCTTGGCAAGTCTGATGAACCACTAGAGGAATAACACATGTGTGATGTGGGAGAAGCTTGCGAGACAAATCTTACTATTATTAATTAGTTGTTCATTTTAAAGTCTTCACATCCTCAAGAAACGCACCTGAGAAAAAGATAAATCTCAGAAATTCTCACAAATATCAGAAACATCCGACCATCAATCGGCATATTGGAATATTAATAGCCACTAGATCTGTTTCCTATGTAATTACCCACCTCTGTCATTATGAAAGGTTTTAATTCAACTCTCAACGAAAACAAATTTCTTCTTTTTTGGCAGATCTTCCCATATTTTAAATTTGTTTTTTAATTAATTATCCATCTGTGCCATTGTAAAAGGTTTTGAGTTCAACTCTCAACGAAATCAAATTTCTTATTTTTGATATATTTTTCTATTTTAAAATTTACTCTCGGTTTTTTTATCAAATCTTTTGTCATTTACAAATTTAACTGCTAATAATCCTGTAACTTTTTTTCATAAATATGCTAGAAACTTATCTATGAAATAGTTATTTTGTACCTAATTGTGCTATTACTAATTAGGGATTTTTTTTGGAGCCTCGTTATTAATCCTCACAAGATGCATTAAACAAAAATAAAATCATAGAAATTTTCACAATAATCAGAAACATCTTATCATAAATTGCGTATTGAACTTTTAATAGCCATTAGATCTGTCTTCTATATAATTAACATCACGTTATCCATCATGTAGTTCTAATAATATATCTGTTTTCTAGAAAAAAGATAAATTCTAAGAATTCTCACAAAAAAATCAGAAACATCATGTCATCCATCATGTAGCTCTGATAATAGTAGTCATTAGATCTATTATAGTTTTTAAAAAATTACCCACCATGACATTATAAAAGATAAATAAAATAATCTCCAAAATTTGTATAAAAATTGACCATCATGCCATTATGAAATATGAGTTAAATAATCCCTTAAATTTGCATAAAATTACCCACCATGCTATTATGAAATACGAATTAAAATAACCCCTTAAATTTGCATATAAATTATTCAACATAAATTATAAAAGATGAATTAAAATAAGCCCTAAATCTGCATACAAATTACCCAATATACCACCATAGAATATAAATTAAAATAATTTCTAAATTTGCATATACATTAACCACAATAACATTACAAAAGATGAATTAAAACAATCAGCTCTAATATTATTACGGATTAAATTTATATCTCTAAACTCTAACCCGTACGAAAGCACTGGTTGATGAACTACTGTGCATAAATAGGGTGGAGTGGAAATGTGTATCATTCATTAAAAACCAGTAAAAGTTAGCTGATGGACATTGAAAACATGTGGTATTGGCCACTTCATAACGCAATTAATGGTTCTACTCGTTCACACTACAGCAATTCCAATACAAATTTTTTTATTATTCGAAGAGAGGTAGGAAAAAGGTATTTTTGCCTGCATCACTTTTTTTAGGAAGGGTAATCGTGATCTTTCACTAGGAATACAAGCGGTTATAGGTTTACTCTATCACGCACAACTTAAACCTCGATGAAAAATGAGTGAATCGTACGTCAGGTCTTTAAACTTTTTCGGTAATACTATTTCGGTCCATGAACTTATAAGGTGTACAATTAGGTCTATAAACTTTTTTCGCTATACCATCTGGATCCATGAACTTTCAAGAACACAATTAAGTCTATGAACTTCTCCTGCTATATCATCTGGGTCTAACAGAGGCCAGCCGGGCAAACTCTGCTTACGTGGACATGCCTGTGCGTGCCACCGTGGCTATTGGTGTCACGTGAGTCACTCGCGCAGTGGCCATGCTAGGAAGGCGCGCCGGCGGCGGCAGAGCAGTGCGGCCATAACTGCCGCGGACAACGGCCACAGTGTGGGCACGATGTCAGGCAACTCATCTAGTGCCGCCACGCAAGATGCCGCTGAGCCCAGACGAAGGCGCGAGATGAGGTCATCAGCGGTGGATTCGGCGGTGGGAGAGGCGGAGGAGGGCGGAGTGGGCGCGGGTCAACAACAGGAGCGAGACGGTGTGGAGGTGACTGCACCGCTCTGCTGCCGCTGGCGCACCCTCCCCGTGCGATCGCTCTGCGAGCGACTCATGTGACGCCGGCAGCCACGATGGCACGCTTGGATATGTCCACATTGACAAAGTTTGCTTGACTGGTCTCTGTTGGACCCAGATGGTATATCGGAAAAAATTTATAGATCTAATTATGCACTTGAAAGTTTATAGACCCAGATGATACACTGAGAAAAGTTCATAGACCTAACATGCACCCAGACAGTACAGTGGAAAAAATTTCAAGACCTATGGTGCTATGCTGAGTGAGAGACAAGGAATGCCAAAGCAAGGGTCGATGTACTTTAAAACAAGATTTTCTAATACAACGAGAGTTGGGAACGCTGAGGTGGAAAAAAACACACGGCATGATGACTTCTTCCGCGCAAAAGAGTAATTTTTCAAGTCGTGCTACTTGCTCCGTTAGGGCAGCAGCTTGCTTATCGATCGTTTAAACTACAGGACCAGCCGTTGCTGACAGACTAGGCCAGAAAGGCAGACTAGGCGGTGCGTGCTAAGCAACTAAACATCACTGAGAAGCTGGAACTGGGTAACCTGTTTTTTCTTCTGCTTCTCGGTATAAAAATGCTCTAGAAAAGCATGGCAAATTAGAGCCAACCCCGGCATGAGGATCAGCGGTGCCCAGAGATTCGCCATAGTTGTGTGACTGCGGCTGCAGTTTCTCGTGCGATACGAGCCGTTGCGTTAGTCGAGTGCTCGCGTCTGACTTCTCAATGCCTCGCATTCTGAAATCCTAAGCAGCTCATCGCATGTATACATATTTACATGGTGTGGATCTACAGATTGGGAGCTCCCGCAACAGCGGCAAGAAAGCCGGCTGAAATACAACGTGAGATGAAGAATTGGACACAAGGGAGAGGGGAGCTGGGAGACAGATATGGAGTGTGAAAGAATAGACTGGAAGCGTGACATGCAGTGAGCGCTAACAATCTGTGAGAGGTTATATAGGGAGTCATTATGCAGCAGATGCCATAAAGTGTTCAGCAGCATGTGTAATGCTCAGCATACTGCACTTCGTTGTTAATGCAACTCTCTTGAGATATTTGCAATAAACATGTTATCATTGGAGATATTTGCAATAAACATCTCACTATCCTTCATAATTTGCTTAAAACGTCTTTTCATACCTTGTCAGCATCTCCCATCAATTATATATCAGCCTAAAAAACAAAAGCCTTTTGGACTTTAGCAAAGACTAGGTCTATGAACCACGTACTGACAGCGTCGTCGTTCTGTGAGTCAATCTCTTTATTTGGAGGAGCATTTGGAAAGCAGTTCAGATTTCACAGAAATAAAATAAGAAATTGTGAAGTGAAATTCTGAACAAGAGGAGAGGAACGTGAGGTCCACCGAATGGTGACTTTTTTTTTTTTTTTGCCAAATGTAAACACAACATGAGTCTAACTTCTACTAGCTAACTTCATTAGAAATTCATTCAAGTACAGCAACAGGAGTTTCAGACTGATGAGCTGTGCGCTACTCAATTAAAATTTAAATAAACATACCATCATGCAACATGGTAACTCGAGGTGCGCGTCCGGGCAGGTAGGCAGCAACCCCCTAATCCTATGAGTCTAAACCTAGCAGGATTAGAGCAGACCCTTGAGACGTTGGAACGGTGGAAGAAAACGTTGCCCACTTAAACCGAAACTGAGTGATTAGGTATATGCTAGAACAGAGTCCCTGTGCACGTCTGACTTCCCAATGCCGCGCAATTCCGATCCTGAAGTTGCTCATGCGTTCATCAGTCATCACTAGACAAAGAAACCGGAAATCGCCAGGCAAGAAATATGCATTCCTATCATGAATGGCACGACCGAGGCATCTGGGAAATCTATCTAAGAACTAACAGGGGATGAACACGTACTGGACGCGAGGGACGATCGATAGTAGGGTGGAGGAAGTGCGAGCACTGACAATTTATCTGTGACGATTGCAAAAGGTTTTCGGCAGCAGGTCTGGCTCTGGCCGCTTGCTAGCAGTAATTAACTCAGACACAACAATCCATAGTTGCTTCTACCTTTGTTCAAGGAGGCTAGCATGATTAGCATGATAGGCCACAGCCACCATGAGAATGGACCGCATCTGCACAAGCGCCCATGGGCCTTTGAACGTAGCCATTTGGGACTTGCCACATGCAACGCACTGAATTTCGGCAATACGATTGTTGTAGAAATTTTCTTACTGTTCACTTAAGGTGTGTTCGGTTGGGGAATAGGATGGTTCGAGACAAAGGGTCATCCTCATGCTAAGTTGAGTGTACTGTATCAGCTCATCCAAGCTGGAGTACTACTTTTTACTACCCAGTCCTCGCCACGGCACCCAAAGCACCGTCCAAACTACTGGAGTTTAAAATATGGAAGGTGTAGAGTGAACCGGTGAGAATAGCCTAAGATACGAAATAATCACATGCATGCTTGTTTGATACTACCAATCTAACAAATAAATCAACGGAACGCTATGGCACGGACGTCCTGATGGGAAGAAAAAATTGGATGCCTTTCTCAAATGTTGCAATAGTTATTCAGGATTGTTGCATTTGTTATGTTATGACATTTCAATAGTATTTTTTAAATGTTTTGTCTGTTTTTTTAATTTTCTCATCAGATTCGCGGATCCAAATTTTTTTATTCAATTCAGTTAATTCGCACGTGCTGCTGTTGCAATAGTGTATTTCCAATGTTTCATCAGTTGTTCGTTGATGTTTTGGTAATTATTTTCTTATGTTTCACGCACCGCCCGACGCGTCATGTCCAGATTTTTTTCCCAATCGCGGATCCGAATTTTTCATTCAATTTAGTTAATTGACATATGCTGATGTTGCAACAGTGTATTTTTAAAGTTTCATCAGTTAATTCGTTGATGTTTCGGTAGTTATTTTCTCATGTTTCACGCACCGCCCGACGCGTCGCGTTCAGATTTTTTCCCCAAATATCGATGTTGCAATATTATAATTTTAATGTTTACATCAGTATTTCGTTGATAGTTCAGCAGTTTATTTTTTATGTTTCATCCGACGTCTGATAGAAACTCCTCCCATCGAACGTCCGGGCGCCGACGGTTCCGATAAATCAATGTGCACATTTTGAATCCAACGAACATATGTTCCCATAAATATACCACCGTTAATGCTATGTACTGATATATAATCAAAATTTCCTCCCTAATTTCGTGCAACTCTATTTCATTATTTCACACACATCTTACTGTTACTTATTCAACACTTGTTTTGGAGCCTCCACGTTAATCCTTCACTAAGACTCACTAGAAAAAAAAAGATAAATCTTAAAAATTCTCACAAAAAATAAAAAACATATTGCCGTCCATCACGTAGTTCTAATAATAATAGCCATTAGATCTACTATATTTTCTTTAAAAAAATTATCCATCATACCATTATGAAAGATGAAATAAAATAATCCCTTAAATTTGCATAAAAATTACCCACTATGCCATTATGAATATAAATTAAAATAACTTCATAAACTTGCATAAAAATTACCCACCATACCGTTATTAAATATAAGTTAAATAATTCTCTAATTTGCATATAAATTACTCATCGTGCTATTGAAAAAATGAATTAAAATAAGCCTTAAATGCACATATAAATTACCCAGTACGCTATCATCAAAGATAAATTAAAATAATTTTCTAAATTCGCAATAAAGTATCCACAATACCATTATAAAAGAACTAATGTTACTAATGATATATAACTCTAATCCATGTGCGAACGTAATAACAATAGCTTGTATTCTCTTTAGGGGCAGTATAATATAAATTTTTGACCGCATGGAGCAATATGCTTGGTGCTTCAAGTTTGTCGGTTTCTGGATCCAGGATCGCCCACTATACTAGGCACCCCGCAGCCGATCGAGACAGGTTTAAGAGTCACCATGCCTCATTCCCAGGTGCCTCGCATTCCAAGTCATCGTGCTCTAATGACACAGAACATCGTGCATGATGCTTCATCATATGTGGATCCGCCATTGACGACGGCCAAGAGATGCTAAAATATAATCCCACTTTATACTAACCACCACTCTATCTGCATGCATCTTCCTATTAATCTTGGCAACAAGAAGAGAGGTGAACAATTGGACATGAATACATGATGTGGGAGAAGCTAGGGCGGGAGGCAAATGAGGAGCATAAATAGGGAGGAAGTGTGACATGCATTGAACACCAACATTTCAGTAGCCTATATGAAATCATGGTCGGCACATGGCATGCATTAAAAACTGGGGCGGGAGGCAAATAAGGTGCATAAATAGACATGTTTGTTTACCACCGAACCGGCAGCGGCACACTACTAGATCAGAGCCCATAATATATAAGATGTCAGTCCTAGATCAGTTCAAAAGACTAATCCGTGTGTTAAGGGCTTTTCATCACCATCAATTGCCAAATATTTCGGGAAAAAAAAAGCTTTATTGATCTTACTCAATTCCATCAAATGATATAATTACACTACTGAGCAGAATGTATACGTCTAAGTGCAGAACCTCCACTTTTTTACTTAACCTTCATAAAAAACTCCAAAAATGGCACGGAACCTAGATTTCTCCCTATGTACCTACTTTCACAGTATGTACATGTATTAATGTATCTAACTTTCTCGCTTTTTTTTCATGCAAAAGGCGTCGTACTATTTCTAATTACTAATTGAGGGATCTAAAGGAATACCTACTTTAATCTCGGTACACACTAGAAAAATGGTGAATCTAAAAAAAAGACAACTGCAATGGTCGTCATACTGCAGCTCAATGTTTATGCAGCTCTCTCATGTGGCCAGGTGTGATCCTGAAGATCAAAGGGCATGTGGATACCGACATCATTGGAGGCACTTGCAATAAGCCTAGAGAAGAAAGTGTTTTGGACGATATCAAGGACTAGGCTCGTTGTTTTTCTTTCAAGGGAGGCTCATCGTTGTGTCCCTCAAGTTCTTTATTTAGGAGCATTTGAATAGCAGTTCAGCTTTCGCAGAAGTAGAAATTTTGAAGCGAAATTCAGAGGACCTTGTGAGGTACAAACACTCAAACAGGGCATGGTGACTTTTTTTTCTGGCAATTCTAAACACACCATGATTCCAAGTTCCGCTAACGAGAACATTAGAAATTCATTCAAAGTACAACACATAGCAGAACTTTCATACCGGGGTGAGCCTCTCCGGTACACAATTAAACGTGACATGCAACACAGGTGACTCGAGGTGCACCCCGGGGCAGATTTGCAGCAAACCCCATAACCCCATGAGTCAAAACATAGCAGTAGCAGGATTAGCTAGAGCAGACTCGGCCTTGATTGAGAGGCACTTGCAATGGAGGAAGAAAATGTTGCCCACCCTTTGGTTGCGATACTTGTGGGCAGTGGCTACAGTTTGGTCTGCATCTGACTTCTCGATGCCGCGCATTCCGAATGAAGCTCATGCGCCGTCCATCGGTCATCGCATGGTGTGGATCTACCAGTTGTGTGGCAAAGAAAACGATAAATATGCAATCCTACCATGAATGGCACGGGGCCGAAGCGTTTGGAAAATAACATGGGAATGGGATGAACAATGTGGAATCTTGGGGTTGGGGGATTATATAGGATGGAGGGAGTGTGAGCACTAACAAATTGTTAATTAGCAGGATGTGAAGTCATGGTGCAGCGCACACATGCCAAAAGGTTTTCGGTAGCAGGTCTGACTGGCCACTGGCTAGCAGTAAACAGGCCATGTTTGCCTGCATACACAAGAGTTATTGTTTCTACGGTGTTTGTTGAGGAGAGTAGCTAGTGACATCAGCCACGACCAGCATGAGAGTGGACTGCATTCTGCACAAGCGCTCTTGGACGAACCCATTTTGAGACTTAAGACTACCGACGGCACATATTGAAATGTTTCGGGTATGACCGTCAAAAAATGTTTCGGGTATCAAATTACCGTATATAATTCTTTCTAGTATTTAAAAAGTGCACACTTTTAATCCAATGAATGCGTCCATTACCTTGGATATACCGTCTTTCGCACTATGCACTTATCTATATGATCTAACTTCCATCCATCGGTTTCCTACAATTGGTTTCATTTCACAAATGTTCATAGCTACGGCTACCTTTTGTATTCTCCGTATAGGACAACTAGTCTTGTAGGTTCTTCCAGTTCTCTTATACCACAAGAAAAAATAAACTTTAATCACATAGAAGAGCACCGTGAATGGTGCTTCACCGTGGTTGGATCCCCGCAAGGAACTTCATGCCAAGCTGAGACATCCGCTACATATTGCCATGTCTGACTCCCGAGTGCCACGCATTCCTAGGATCAGTTCGTGCGTTGATCTTAAATGGCTCTAATTCGTCGTCGTGGATCAGCTATGGCCGGGGGAATGTATGCTAGCATGTGATCCATTGTATTTCCAACCACCAGTCTACCTATATGCACCCTTTTCATTCCATTGGTGGCAACCGTGGCAAAGTCTTAGCAAGTGAGATGGACCACTGGACGTGAACACAAGATGTGAGAGAAGCTTGCGAGGAGGCAAAGGTGCATAAATAGGTTATAGGGTGGAAGTGTGTAGCATTCATTAAACAATAGTGAAAGTTAGCTGAGGGGCATTGAAAATATGTGTTACTGGCCACTTCATAGCACAATTAATGGTTAACAATGAACTTGTGCTATTACAAAAGCATGGTTCTATTCATTCGCACTGCAATAACTATAATACTCGTTAGAGTGGTGAAGTGGAAAATCCGGCCTGGCTTCGCTTGGCGCCCACGAGCAGTGGCCCACCAGATCTATATGCATTGGAATCCCCAACATATAAGGCTTCTAGGCTTAACTCAAATCAAAAGACTAGTCCATTGAGAGTGAGAGTTATCCCATCTTATGGTTGTTCTCTCCACCATCAGCGATGCCTTTATGGCTTTATCATATGCATGTACATATACTAATGGATATTTAAAATCCTATTTTGTTATTATAAAAGCCCTATCCTATTTCAAAAAAGATATGTTGAACAGTTTCTAGGATTCGAATTTCTTAAACTCTAACAAAAAAAGTATTTATAGCTTTGTAAAATGGCATTTATTGTTCCATACCATGGGTGATTGCCTGAAACTAACTCTGAATATGTGTCAAGAAAACTACCACTTTATGAAGGATGATCCAGCTGCCTATCTATTCAAAGCCAAGAGAATTGATAAATTGGGTGTGCATGTGGTTTAATCTTTGGTTTTTGGTGTTCTTGCTTCCACTCTGAACTGCAATCGTGATTTAGCCCTCCATTTTCTAATTTTGTGATTTTGCCCTCTATTTTTTGAAAAGTCAACGTGATTTTGCCAGTTGATCTTTGCGTTCATTGACTATGGCAAAATTGCATTGACTTGTGTGAACGGTAAAGGGCAAAATCACAAAGTTAGATAAGCGAGGGCAAAATCGATTGCACTTCTAAGCAACATATCTTTAAACAAGGCTTGGACGTCACCGGATAAGCCTAATCACGTAGCCATTGGTGTTTGATGAATTAGAAACTGCGGGGATAATGTTTGTGAGGGTCCACCGAGCCCCACGAGGTCAGATATGGCGAGAAACCATTACCTGCGTGTTTTTGTCCAATTCTTCTGACTTGGACTTCGATTCTATTTTAAGTGAAGCTTTTCAGACCACAAGCAAGTGGACTCTTTTGAAACTGCAAGTTAAAATCTGTTACCTCTATTTTCAAATATTTATTGCCGACTAATTCATTTTTAACTAGAAGCATCAAAAAAATGGAAGAGAGTATTTTCAAAACAGAAAAATGAGTTGCTTAGTAGCCTGAGCTAATCCTCGTTTAATCTGAAACAATCTTGAGTTTCCAATTGAATGTATGTTCAATTCAGAAGTTGATCGCGATTTGTTTATAATGAGGTGGTCAGACCAGACTTGTCCTGCAGCAGACCGCAGTATGAATTTCTGCTGCTGCGTTTTGGGATTTGGCTTAATAAGTTTTAATTCAAAGTTTTAATAAGTTTTGTTAGCATATTTGATCCTACAATAAATGCAGAATTACTTGTAAAAAGATACTATTTTCCTTTGGATGAACAGGGTCAGCAATAACCCAGCCATCGCGACTTTGGGGGTGTTTGGATCCTATCGGCTAAATTTTAGCCCCATCACATCGGATGTTTGGACGCTAGTTATAAGTATTAAATATAGTCTAATTATAAAACTAATTACATATACGAGAACTAAACGGCGAGACGAATTTATTAAACCTAATTAATCTATGATTAGCGAACTGTGATGCTACAGTAACTGATCGTTAATTATGGAATTAATTAGGCTTAATAAGTTCGTCTCGCCGTTTAGTCCTCAACCGTGTAATTAGTTTTCTAATTAAACCATATTTAATACTTCTAACTCGCGTACAAATAATAAATTTTAGTCTCTGAATCTAAACGTCCCCTTTCAAACAAAATGCTGTACGATTGATACCTCGGGCCTTCCCGTCGTATAATTGGCATCTCCTGCCTACTCTACTCCATCAACATTCAGCGATAATGCGTTGCCAACTACCACGGCAACCCCTTCCTTCTTGAGTCTTACGCGGCTGTAGTTGGTTGGTGACCCCTTCTGCGGCTCTGCCATGTCCACGGCCTATAAATGCATTCTTTTCAGCCTAGTGGAGGCTCCGGCCTCCGTTTGCTTTTCACTAGAAACCACAATGGCAGCCAGGACCCCCTGCCGTTATCGCCCTTCGTCCTCCTCCTTCTCCACGGCCATGATCAGCCCAAGGCCAAGCACGAGGCAGGCATGCTTCTGGCTCAGGACCTCTGCGCATGGCGGCAGTTCTTCACAACACCTCTCCTTTGACTACTGTGACAGACAAGAAGAAGGTATGTGTGTTACCAGAAGCTCTTCATTTACATGGAGATGGAGTGAATCACAAGGGGTATGTGTAGAGGCTGCTGTTCTGATCTGTTTCTTGAGGATTGATAGGTGTTTGAGGACCAATTGAGAGGGATCGTATGCTACATAGATGAGAACGGGGAGATGGTCTGCGAGGGGTACGACGAAGGCCCCCGGCTCGGAATGCGATTGCCGGAGAAGGCCTGCTTCCCATGGTGAGCATATATCTGAATTTCTGAATCGTCGTTCTTCTTGTTCTTGTTGTGCTGGCAAGGTTCAGAAATGGGCGATGTCCTGTCAGAATTCCGTTTAATTGATCCTCCTTGTGGTATTGTTTTCGAAATTGCAGGCCTGAGGGAGTTCAGGTCACTGATTTCATCCAGCTGGCGACGCTCCAGGTTTTTGAGGACGTCGATGTTCTTCAGCTCAGGAGTGACCGGAAGAGGCAGCTCTGAGCATGGAATTTATCATGTAAAATAGTGTAGACTGATGAAGGGATGGTGATATGCAAGAATAACGCATGTAATTAGTTTATAACTTGTAGCACAACTTTTATATATGTATATATATAAAGTGAGAGAAGGATATCTGAATATGTGACCTCTATAGGCTCTATTGCTCATCTGACTGCGAATAGCACTTGTATCATAGTTCATACCAATGCGTTTCAGGCTTCAGCCGGCAACAGCCATTCGCTAATCCATCTAAACACACGAACATCATATCGATATATAAGGGGGTGTTTAGATCGATAGGCTAAAATTTAGCACTATATCATATCGGATGTTTGTACGCTAGTTAGAAGTATTAAATATGGTTTAATTAGAAAACTAATTACACGGTTGAGGACTAAACGGCGACGAGACGAATTTATTAAGCCTAATTAATCCATAATTAATGACTAGTTACTTGTAGCATCACATTCGCTAAGCATGGACTAAGTTAGGTTTAATAAATTCGTCTCGCCGTTTAGTTCTCACCTGTATAATTAGTTTTATAATTAGACTATATTTAATATTTCTAACTAGCGTCAAACATCCGATATAATGGAACTAAAATTTAGCCGGCAGGATCCAATGCACCCGATAAGTATCGGAAAGGAAGCTGTTTAATGCTGGTTGATATCCATTGTTGTCCCTTTGTTAATGGCATGCTCTCATGTGGGCCATGTGCCCATGTGAGCCAGAAGCTCAAGGCTTTGTAAATGTCGACACCGTTGGTGTTGGTGGACCACACCGTCTCATTATCGTTTTGATCACCTTGTCAGCATCAATTACCATGTTCAAGAAGAAAGTCGTTTTGTCTTTTAGCAAAGACTGGCCTTCTAATCTTTGCAGCAATTCCATTGTTGTTTAGCCACTGGAATTAAGGAAGGAAATTATGTAGGAATAGTCGAATAGATACAATATTAGGGGCGTTTGGTGCGGCTCCAAAGGGCTCCGGCTTCAGAGAGCCTGCTGACGTCACGCATGCACAAACGAAGCCCTTTTTCTCTCTCCTACCCAAAAACAGCGGGGAGCCGGTGAAGCGGCCCAACATTGGCTTCGTTGGCTCGGCTTCTGCATGTCGCTATCACGCCACCGTGCGGGAGCTTGAGCCGGCCGAAGCCGCACCAAACGGCCCCTTAATCCTGTTTGGAACATACTAGAATAGAAATTCATGACTATACAGTTCTAAGTTCTCTGGGATTAAGAGAGTTTTCACGCGTTCCAGAGGGAGCTTTTCTGATTGTGTAGTTTTTCATGCACCTCTACAAATTCAGAAAACACTGCAATTATTCCCATTCCATTAGGCCGAAACACACACAAACGAAAAACACTGACGGTTGATGGCTATGCATGGCTTGCACGGTAACTTCTGATGAACCGCTGCATTCTTGATATTTACTTACAGAAGAGCGATCCTCATCAGGTTCAGAGTTCAGACGTCGTCATCGTAGGGGAAGGAGGTGGCGCCGAGCCAGTCGTCGCCGTAGATGAAGTTCTGGACGGCGAACTGGGCCGCCTCGTCGTAGTCCATCTGGCGCACGCCGGCCCAGCCCAATGCGCCCCTCCGTGCCCGCGCCCGGCCCTTCGTTCCCGTACTCGCCGAAGTACACGGTGTCCCCGCGGCCGGGCTCCGCGCCGGGCCACTCGGCCCATCCCTCGCGGTCCACGAGCTGGCCCAGGTAGGAGTCCATGACGACGGCGCGCGCGTACGCGCCCCACGGCCGGCCCAGGAACGCGCGCGTGCCGTCGGGCAGCGCGCCACCGGCGGCGGCGGCGACCGTGCAGCGGTGCAGGGCGATGCCCGTGTCCTCGTTGGGGTCGGCGCGGCCCTGCGCCGTGAGCACGACGGACTGGCCGGGCACGGGGGCCCCGGCGAGCAGCGCGCAGCCCTGCAGCACGGCGGCCGCGTTGCCGAAGACGACGTCGACGGTGCCGGAGACGGCGCACTCGCGGTAGAACTGCCGGAACGAGTGCGCGTACAGCGCGTCCTGGTGGCCCTCCACGCCGCAGCGGTACAGCGCGGCCAGGTCCGCGTTCACGCGCAGCGCCACCGCCTGCCCCCTGGCCGCGCCCGCCGTGTTGCGGAACGTGATGTCGCGCGCCAGGAACCCCTCGCCGGACACGCCTGCAATGCACGCACATCAGCATTCGCCATGGCTGGCCTGGCCAGTTAGGTTGTCGGCCCTGCCGGCCGCCAGTGCGTGCCCGGCCTGTCACGATGGACATGGCAGGAGTAAAAGCTTGTTTTGTCAGTGACTCCTTGTCTCGAATTGGCAGGATAAGATGGATGGTCAGCTAGACAAGGCGTGCAGTCGGTTAAGAGCAGCCAAAACGTCTGACGAGTGACAGCCATGAACCCACGAGGCATGTGTAGGAGATAAAGCTCGGCATGCATGCATGGCCATGGCCATGCCTCGGATCTTAGTGCCAACCGACGGAGACGAGACGAGCAGCACAAAAGCACATGCACGTGATCGATCAGTAGGCCAAATATCTGCGTCAAACCTCCAGAGACTGGACCCATAGCATGCAGCCACACATGTAGGTTCTCTGTCGTGTCATCTGAACTAGATCTCGTGTCCTGTAATTTACAAATTAATTACTACTACTCGCATTGTTTAGTTTCTGACAACAGTCTGAAGAGTGAAGACCATGTTCTTCACACTCGCGCATCTATCAACCATGTTTGCATGCATCGAGCCGTCATCCTCATTCGGATGCACTGCACCTGCGCCTGCGCCTGCGCCTGCACCGCGGGGCTGAGTCGCAGTGCATGGCAACAAAGCTCACGAGGGCGCGTTTGCAGCTGTAGCCTGCCGGAGGCCCGACGACGCAACTACGCTCTACGTACGCTCTGGGCAGTAGCAGTCAGTCAGGAGATGTTCGCGTGAAAATTGCATGAAAAATGTGCTATGTACTCCAAAAAAATGCTGAGGTAATTAGATCATGCTGTGATTTGATTACCGAAGGTGGCCGTGCGGAAGGTGGTCCAGCCGTCGGCGGCGCTGCGGCTGCCGGTGATGACCGTCGTGTCGCGCCCCTCGCCGACAAGGGCGATGTTCGTCTTGTACGGCGGCACCTCCACGTTCTCCTCGTACGTCCCGGCCTTCACGCGGATCACCGTCCTCGCCTTGCTGTAGCTCGGCGCGGCCGCCACCGCCTCCCCCACGGTCCGGAAGTTGCCCGTCCCGTCCTTCGCCACGGTGATCACCGTCGCCGCCTCCGCCGGCGGCTGGTCAGCGTTCCCACTGTTGTTGTCACCGCCGTTGCTGTCATCGTCGTCGCCGTCCCCGCTGTTGTAGTCGTCGTCCTGGAGCAGCCGCCGGTTGTGGATTGTCTTGGCCACGGCGTTCGCGAAGCCAGCGGTCGCCGACTTGCCGCCGGGCTGGGCGACGAGGGCGAGCGAGTTGGAGACGTGCTCGTAGGAGTCGTCGAGGGAGGCGAGGAGGCCGCCCATGCCCGGGCCGGACGCGCCCGCGAGCCCGTCGAGGCAGGTGGCCTTGTTGGTGAGCGCGGCCGCGAGGTGCGCGCGCACTGCGGGGAGGCTCTCGCCGGGCGCCGCGAGCAGCGAGGCGGAGCGCGACAGCGACGACAGCGTCGCGGCGTGGAGCTCCTGGCAGTCCTGCGCGGCGCCGCGCCGGAGCGAGGCGCCGGCGCCGGGCGCCGACAGAGCGGAGAGCGCCGGGGACAGCGACGACAGAGCGGACGCCGCGCCGCGGAGGGACGCCAGCGCGACGGAGAGGACGTTCGGCGGGAGGAGCTGCACAGAAACAGAAACCGCCGACGCCTGGGCCGCCTTCGCGCCGGCGACGGCGTCGAGGTGCGAGGCCACGGCCGCGAGGCAGGAGACCGGGTGCGGTGTCGTGTGGCAGATGCCGTGGCGGGCAGTGTCGACTGCCGCGGCGGACTTACTGGGCCTTCTGGTTCCGTCAGTGTGGTGGAGGTGGTGATGCTTGTGACCGTGGCATTGAGTTGCGCCCGCGGCGGTGAGGAGGACGAGCAGCAGGAGGAGGAGCCGGCGGCGAGAGTGAGGCAGACGCCATGGCCGTGGACACCGTGAGCAACTGTGTGTGTGGCTGTGGGAGTGAACGTGGGAAACATACTAGATATTGGAAGTATACGTACTGATATATAAGGTTGTGAACTCCGATTTGCGGCATTTTGCCTGAGATGAAGCGAGGGACGCTTCTGAGCTTGGTTTGTTCTTTAGTACGTAGTACTGTACTAGTACTGTATACTGCAGGTTGATTAACTGATAGAGCTAAATGAACGGTTCACCTTAACTTAGGTACCCTAAAACCTGCCTTTTTACAGTATGCATTAGACTGCTCCACTGCCTAACCTCGAATGGAGAAAGGAATTGGTAGTCATCTAGCTTTTGGTCAGTTTCACTTGCTGGGACGAGCTTCAACCTCAAGCTGGTATTTGGCAGCGATTGATCGAACACAAGATCAACGTTACACTGTTTTTTGTGGGTAATGTTTATACGTCACTATTTAGTGGATAGACATCACAAGTGAGATTTGTTTGACATTTATATTGGCCTATTGGATCCTTTATATTATACTAGTACAATCTAGTTGCTTCTAGGGGCATGTACAATGCAACAATACTTATGGAGGTACTTAAAGAAAGATAAACACCTAAGCATCTCCATAAGCATCTTAACTTACAATGGGAGCTTCTATTTTTTGCAAGTGCTTAATTTGGTTGGTAAGTGTTAGACTCTATTTATTTAAGCTCTCCTGTTCGTACAACGCACAGGTGCTTTCATGGATTTCATGAACGAAAGAATCAACCTCCCAATCAGCATCATCAGCCCCCAATCCCAACCAGTGGTCGAAACTTCAAACCCAGCCTTGGTTGATCGATCAAGTCCAACGAGTGGGTTCTAGAGTCCGGTTGCCATTTCGACGAAGTCCACTGTCCTTTCCCGGCAGGGTACACATGAACGACGACATGATGACCATGAAAGATCTAGGAGGAATGGCGGTGGTCGACGAGTGGCGAGAGTGGGGATTTGGCCCCCTTCTAAGCACCTCCGCATCTAGTTTAAAAAAAAAACAGGTTTTATGTAAGCCTAGTTTTAAAAAACAAGTTTACATAAGCATTGCCCATAAGCGCCCATTGTACATGCCCTTAAATCTATGTGAGAATAGAAACATCATAGCTTTTTTCCATCACCATAGAATAGAATGCAAAATGTAGCAAACCGTAAAATCCTCCAAGTTAACAAGTTATCAAATTGACCTCACTTTTTCCACTTCTGCTGTCTGTTCTTTTATGTGTGAGGGTAATATGGATGTTTTGTAGTTTTATATAGCTTTTGGCGGATGATCCAAATAGCCATCCATTGGAAGCGCTATGCAGTTTTTGTGGTTCATGGTTTAGAAACCAGCTTCTGAAAGGTGGCTTAGATCGTGGCCTTAAGGCTCGTTTGGTTACTGCCTCCAAGCAACTCCGTGCCCAAGCGACTCACCCAGGCGTCCGATTTTGAAAGCCTGAGGCTAGGATGCATTGGGCGTGATCCAAACATGTCCTTCAAGAGCCGAAAAAAGAAGAGTATCTTAGTATACATATATATTTTTCTTTCGGCGAATGAAAACCAAAGATAAGATCAGCATTAAACGACACGCCGACATGATCACAAGCTTCGGAAGATCAAAACAAACCTAGAAAGGAACAGGAAGATCCAACACCAAGGCTTTTTGTTAAAACTGCCGGTAAGCACCGCTGCGAATTCTTTTCTCCCTTTCTCTAGCACCACAATCACTATTTACAACAATTTACATCAAGTTGATTAATCCTCCTATATTCAAATTTTATTTTCTTTAATGCAAAAAATATATAGAAACATGTTTTTTCAAAAACTACATACATTATTTTGCTAATAATTCTCAAGAAAAAAATGAGAAAAATAATCAGAAAACCTCCGCGTAAACCGCGACGCAGCCTTCCGTTTCGTCGGCCAGGACGCCGAGCAGACCTGACCAGGTACGCCGCACGCGCACGAATCTCCAAACAGATCACGCGCCATTAAAAGTCCCCCTAGAAAATAAAGAAAGAAATCCCTGGGCTTTCTCCCCTCGCACCGGGGAAACGCGGCCGCCGATCCGCTCCCGACCCCCTCCCCTCCTCCTCCCCGCCGCCCGATTCCACGAAATCCGCGCCCGCGCGGCCCCCGATTCGATTCCTAGGCGCGATTTACCCCTCCCGATCGGCCGCGGGATAGGGCTGGATTGGATTGGATTGGATCCCCGCTCGGAGCTGTGGATCCCCAATTGCGTTGCCGCGTGCGTGCGTGCGGGGACGATTGCGCTAGGGTTTCGGCGGGTGAGGTCGCCGTGCGGGCGGTAGGGTTTTACCATGGCGGCGGAGAAGGGCTGCCTCAAGCGGCTCCAGAAGGAGTACCACGCGCTCTGCAAGGTGAGCTTCGGTTTGGATTGGGGGTCGATTGGCGCGGACGGGGGGTCTGATTGGTCGGCGTCGTGGGCTCATGGCTCGATTCCTGACGGTTGGTTTTGGTTTTGGTGGCTTGCAGGAGCCGCCGCCGCAGATCGTGGCTCGCCCGCTGCCCAACGACATATTGGAGTGGCGTAAGTAGTCTCTGCTGACCCTGCTGTATTCGTTGCCTTTTTGAGTGGCTAATGTTTGCAGCGGACTGGATAGGATTGTGCTTGGTTTTGTCGGAAAGCGCTTGTGCAGGTGAAACGCATACAGTTCATGTTGCGCTTGGTTTTGTTGGGAGCTGATGGTGTAGGAGAGACGCTGTTCCATGTTGCGCTTTGATTTGTCAGAAGCGCTTGTGCAGTCGAAACGCAAGCGGTTCATGATGCGCTTAGTTTCGTCGGAAGTGATGGTGCAGGAGAAACGCATACGTTTCATGTTGCGCTTTGTTTTGTCATGGTTCATGCTGTGCTTTATTGTCGGAAGTGATGGTGTAAGACAAACGCATACGGTTCATGTTCAGGCATGCAATCAATTCGTTGAGTTTTGGAAGTTTCTATATGCATGTGATGGCTTTGCATTGTGTGATGTTCTCAAATCTTCTGTTCTCTGCTTATGGTTGCTGAGTAGCTCATGCTGCATTGCAATTTATGATTTGAAGTTTAAATTGCTGGGGTGTGAGCCCTTAGTTCCGTATATTTAGTTAAATTGAGTATGAATGTACGACAATCAATAGTTCCGGTCAACATTGAATTATTTTGCTTATTTCCTCAAAACCTGTGGATTAATCTCAATCCTTTTCTAGCTGAAAGGCAGGGTAAGGTCCCTGCCCATAGTGTGCTAGCCTACTGCTTGCCATCTTATTTACAAAAAAGGCTCCAGAATTTTGAATAATTTTTTCCTGCATACTGTTCGCTTATAGGGCTAGTTCCTGATGGTACTGTATATTGGCAAGATTGGCGTGCTCCCTCATGTTTTGTAGGGTCGACCGTTATGCATATATAGAAAGTTTGGTGCCAAGAGTTACGCAAATAGCGAACAGGTTGTGTGATTGATGGTCGCTTTGTTTCAATCAAGTGCATCCACATCAATATACCGCCTGGCGTACTTGTTCTCTGATATATATTTGATGCATTTGCTTGGTATTTGTTGAACGCTCATTCTAATAGATGATTTAGCTGCACCATGTCCTTGTCTTGCCATGGAGATAACGCTTGGTCTGCTTATGGTGCACCGTACACGATCCCGTGCATCCCATGTTTTTATTTATAATTATATATTCTGGCACCATCCGGATTTGCATTGACGTAAATGTAGTTATCAAGTGCAATGGTAATAGCCACCACTATACATGCTGACAGATGAATCCTGCTAACTGTGTGCCATCAACCTGATTATTACATACTGTAGGTTCTTCCTACCATTGTTCTTCGGAAGTATGAGCTGTTACTGCCTTCCCTCAATTTGATTGGCATGATTTTATTTAAGTTTAATAAGTGATGTACTGATGCACATATCAGCGGTAACAGAATATCTTGGGTCTTTTACTGTTGCCACATGTATGCCACGATGCTGAAGTGGTTCTACTCATTTGAAAGCTTCTTTGTATAGTTCAAATCTATTTGGCTCTTCAGATTGTTGCTAGAAAGCTGTGTTCAATTTTCAATTTTCATGCTTATTGTTAATGCAATGCCAATATTCTTACTTTATTTCAAGGCTATATTTGGTACCAACTTATGTGTTTCTATCATTGTATATGACAGACTATGTACTTGAAGGAAGTAAAGGCACTCCCTTTGAAGGTAAAGGTCATACATGCCATACAGGATTATATTTGGCACTATGTACTTCATCCAATATATTTTTTTAATTACTTAGCATATAACATTGTTTGCACGTTTCAATTTCCCTCCTACAGGTGGATATTATTACGGGAAACTCAAATTTCCACCAGATTATCCTTTTAAGCCTCCAAGTATCAGGTGTGGAAACATTTAATGTCGTTACTACATGGTAATTGGTTGTGTTGTAATGAGCTAATGACATGGTGCTTCTTATAAGGATTTTAAGAGGGAAAATTGTAACTAGAAGATTTTTATATATCATAATAATGAAATTGTTAATTCTTCTGTTTCTAACTTATTTCGTTGTTCAGCATGACAACCCCTAGTGGCAGGTTTGCACCACACAAAAGGATATGCCTGTCAATGAGTGACTGTAAGTTCTGAACTGTTTGTGGATTGTAGCTTCTTTTGTGTAATAATCTTATATCATATTATGTCTGAACCAATGCTCATTGTTACTATATTTGCAGTTCATCCTGAATCTTGGAATCCAATGTGGTCTGTAGCAAGGTATGCACATTGATAACTAGCTTATTACATGAATACAATGTGTTTCTGGAACACACAGAATGCGTTCATGTTTCAGCTAGTATGCAATTTCTTGAATTACTGCTAGTCAAATCAATGATCCGTGATAGTTTGTAATCATTTGAAGTTTTGAACTTTTGTTGCCATGAGATGGAATCTCTGAAGTGATAAATTGATGTTTAGTTCTGCTGTTCAACTGATTGTCCACTATGGCAGTATCATCAATGTGTTTTCAAGTGTAAAAACATTTTCATTTTCTTCCACTTGTCCATCTGACATGTAATGTTTTGTTCTGCAGCATTCTCACTGGACTCCTGTCATTCATGGTAAGTTGTTCATTTGCGGGTCATTATGGGTTAGCCTTACCAAAAAAGAATAGCTAGTTCCAATTAATGTCTAGCTCGTATATAAGCTGGAAAATTGTTTGTTGATTGGGGCTAGCAATTTGATGATAGTGGCCTAACATTGCATCGACGATGCTTGGCATTTTAATTGCAAGGAATTCTCAAGATATTTTTCGCATGACAATTCTCTCTCATACTGGCAGATGGATGATGCTCTGACAACTGGAAGCATCAAGACTACAGATGCAGAGAAGAGACGTTTAGCAAAAGCTTCCCTTGCATACAATTGTGAGAGGTATTGCATTCTCTTCAGGCTAATTCATCATGACCATATTCCTTCTGTAGAACTGGAAATATTGTTTACAAACTATAGGCCTTCAGAAACCGAAGCTCATTAGAATTTACTTTTAAATGATAATAAAACAGAAACAGCTAAACTTTGGTCACAATGCTGTTTTTTCCCAAGTGCAAATGTTTGCTGCATTAAGTTATTGCATAGGATTGTTGAATTGTCACTACTCCATTTGTATCAAGTCATACTTTTAGACTCGTATGAAATTCTGTTTTTACGATTTTCATTGTGACAAGTCTGAATCAATAATATATTTTATTCTCTTGCAGCAAAAACTGTCCGCACTTCAGGAAACTTTTCCCGGAGTATGTTGAGAAGTACAACCAACAACAGCAATTGGATAAGACTGTGGCAGAGCCGGTGCCTCAGGAGAATCCTGCCCCTGCTCCATCCCCTGCCATCCAGCAAGCTCCAGTTGTGGCCAATAAGGCGCAACCAGCGGCGGACGCCCGTCGTGACAAGAACCAGAAGAAGGCTGTGCCTTTCTGGATGTTGCTGGTTATGTTTTCAGTTTTTGGCGCTGTGATGGCCTTGCCCCTAATGCAACTTTGACAATAATAAATGACTCGGAACGCGTGATACCGGGGCGTAATTTTGTATAGTTTCCCATTGGTTTGTGTGACTCAGTTGTCCTCTAGATTACCTACCACCTCGGATTCATGTTGATGAACCTGTGATGGTACATCTGTGGAACCGTATTCTCGCTCTCTTGACAAGCAGCGTCCAAAGCTCGTTCTCTTTTTTTTTTTCATTTCTGTTTCCAAACCGTATAATCTTTTTCTCGCCTCACCTGGTCATTTTTTGTTCTTAAAAGCTCAGTATACCGCTTTCCAAGTGCACCTGTTCTTTTGAGCTTTGCGGTCAGGTATCTGCAATTTTGTATGCGCCTACATGGGCTGAGACCTGTTGTAGTAGCGCACGGCTTATGCAGTTATGCCTTGTGGAGCTGAGCTGCGAACAATTCGTGTCGCACCCTCTTCGTAGCACAAACTGACATCACCCGATAATAACCTCTCAAGATAAGAAATCTTCACTAGTATCGTGAATAAATTGCAACATCACTACCAGGAACAAGAAAAAAGACCAGGTATAACTGAACGTTATTAATCAACAGCGTACGTGCTGGATAACGAATGATAGTACAAGGTTGGCTGTGTTGCGCATTAGTATAGGTGTAAGTACAGTGCTGATTTAAATACTGTATTGCACTTTTGCTTATTTTTGCAACCCTTTAAGCCTATGCAATTGCTCTGCCTACTGATTTTAGGAGACCGAAGCATTCTGCTGGCAAGGATATCTCAGCCAGTAGAGGCCCGATTCCCCTATCTGGCGGTGTCATTGGATCCGCAGATGAGTTGTAGAATTACCTAGTTGTGCCTGGATTGTCCTTGTACCTGCAAACCTGAAATATAAATTCCAATCACAGTCCGCTGTAGGCGCAATTGGATGTCACAAATGAACACCTCATACTTCATTCAATTTTCTTGAGGAGATTGTTCATTCCTGATTCGTGATTAACTGAAGATTCAGAAATATCAAACACGAAGACTGAGCTCCCATCGATCTATACCCAAGCTCAACAATGCCTCTCCATCAGTTGAACTAAAGAAACTACCGAAACAGTGTATATTGCAACAATTCATCATACCATCTTAGCCATATGGCAGCGTCAATATATACATACTACAGCCCTCAGGGTAAAAAGGATGAAAGAGGAATCTGATATCTGAGAACAGGAGCGTCTACCGTTCTACACCTTTACTGACCTAGGACAATCCTAACGGGTCTCCATCCATGCCTCAACCATCCTGTGGCAATGAAGCAGGATTCGCTCACCAGTCACCAGTCCCTTAATTATATGGAATAAGCTAGCTTACGTTGACATATTTGTGTATAAAAAAATCGAGCTCCAGAAATCAAGCAATAAAGCACTTGTTGATCTCAAGCAGTGCTTCTCACAGAAGAGAAGAATGTCAGCTCTCAGGCACTACCCAGGAAAGAAGTTTCTCCTCGACCTCTTCCCAGTTGTGGACCTTGGTCACCAGAGGATGCGATTCATCAACTTCAGTTTTGCACCAAGGATATGAGTTATCGTAATCGAAGAGCAGGACCCGCATGCCATCGTTAGCACACTCTAGAGCATATCTCGGATTGTCATCTATTAGAACCTGAGCACCGAAAGACCTACAATGAGGAATTGACATATATAGTAAATAATTTAGCCTCATGAGAAGAAACAGCAAGAACACTGCTTGTAACAACAACAGTTAGGTGATGAACAAACATCAACGACAAATCCTTTTAATCCCAAGCAAGTTGGGGTAGGCTAGAGTTGAAACCCAATAAGAGCCACTGGTAAAAGGTAAAAGAGGAAGAGAGAGATGAGGACGAAAAACAGGGCCTATAAAGATACTAAAAGGTGATGTAAAGACTAATCAAGGTTTAGGCACATGGATAGTTGCTTTTCAAGCCCTTCTATCCAAAGCCAACTCTCTTGGTATGATGAATGTTTGCCTTCAAAATAGTCTAAAATGCAAAAAAAAAAGTAACAGCCAAGGTCGCCACAGTTTTTAACCACTGCTGCGTCAGTGTATGTTAAGCCGTGATACAATGCTAGCGAACAAGTTAGTATTATGCGCAGAAATAGCTATACGCCTACAGCCCTAGGCCATTGCTGCTACACTAACGTCTTGCTGATTAACACGACCTATGCAAAAATCCACTGAGGTACGTTTCCTAGTCTAAAAAACAAAAAACCGAAAGCTTGTCACAGTTTGAACTGCTGTTATGCTACAGTTCATGTTAAGCCATGTGTATGACTTATTGGTAGAATCCTAAAAGGGTTGGGAATTTGGGATACTATGCTCCCCCAGTGTCTTACCTGCAAATCTCTGATTTTGGCCTCGATTGACCTTCCAAAGCAAAATGATTCCCAAAATGGATCTGCTCAAATAAGCCTGGATAATACTTCTCAATCCATTCCAATGTGTGGTTCTTAATTGCATCTTGCCGAGATCTTTTAAAACAATGATACTATTAGGCAAACTCATATAATGAAATGTGCATTGATTTGACACATACATTAAATGAAGTACTTACGTTACCACGGACAAGCTACAGAAAGAAGAAAGATTCTGGAGAGCATCTTGAGCCCCCGGGATAGGGTGTATACCATCTTGGAAGTAATGAGTTGTGAAGAACTCGTGCACAAGATAATTAGCTGCAGGGTTTCAGAGCAGTGCTTGATTTCATATGATGAATTGTATGTTTAGAAGACCAATATGTGTAATTCCAAATGAAATAAACATAAGCGGCATCAAGACACACCTCTTTCTCGAGAACAATTCCATATCTGCATAGAGTTTTGCAAAAAAGATGTAAGCACCTAGTGGCAGGTAGACAAATATTCAGCTTGAAGAACTCAAATGAAAATGTGAACCATCAAAGTAACAAATTGCAGGAGTCAAATATTGTTTCGGGGAGGCAGGACTTTATGTTCACCTTAAAGAACTCATATACATGGTATTCTGATACTGAGTGGTTCCAAGAATAACGCTCAGCAATAAATTTGTTCAGAGCCGCAAGAAAGCTACCAAGAACTGCAAGTGAGATAGAGTGCAAGGTTAGTGAGAAAGGTAAATCTTAAGAAACAGAAAAAAATGGCTCTACTTGCATGACCGGAACAAATGTTTTTGCAGACTCCTCATGTGTTTGTTTTCCAATTCGTTGGTTCAAGAATAAGGACCATGAAATGGATCACTAATACTAAAACAGTCAACGCAACTGACTACAAACATTAGCCTTTGCATCTGACAATTTCAGACATAACCAACTCGATGCTGTACTGTACTCATTTCACGGTACCTTCGTCCACATCAACAGCCACCACCATCTTAGCCGCCACAGCCTGGTCTGGGAACCCCAGTGGCTTTCCTCGCCGGCAGGCACCGTTCCCGTTCAAGATCTTGGCATTCGCGGCTGCCTCCTCCAGCGGCAGCACCTCCGCATCGCGCATCAGCTGACGCTGCGTGGTGAGGACCTGCGCCTTGACTCTCGCCGCCTCCCCTTCCACACTCCTCCTGAAGCCGCCGCAGCCGTCCTGCCATCCCAGGCACCCCTTCAAGCTGAGCGCGCCGCTGGGCGCAGGCCTCCTCCCGCCAGCCAGATCAAGAAACCGCATCTTCCCCGGCGGCGTGGCGCGCCCCTCGCCGCGCGCAACTGAATGGCTGAACCCGCAGAGGCAGGCGCGGTTAGCGGCCGCCGACGGCGGCGGCGGCATCGCGGGGTGGCTAGGGTTCCACTTCCACCCCTGGGGCGGGTGCCGGAGGCAATCCAACAGCGACCGCACGGCTCCGCGGCTTAGCATGTCGACAAGAGCATTCCTTCCCCCGGGCAGCACAAGGAACCTGCACGCCTCGCATTCGGCAAATCAGATCCCAATCGAGGGAGCGAGAGAGAGAAAAGGTAGGCAGATCGCAATCACCGGCGGAATCGCTTGCTTGAACACGCGAGGTGGTGAGGATGAGGATTCGGACGAATCGAGTCCTCTCCTCCTCCCCCGGCGAGGTCGGCGCCTCAGTCCTCGGTGCTCACACCGTTCCCGTGATCTGGGGCGTCTGCATCTCTTTCAAGCGAGATCGCGGCGAGGGAAAAGGCTGGGAAAAATTCGTATGCGACGAAACGGAGATGGCAAAGCGGATTTCTTGGCCGCCTCCAGTATATTTCTTCTTTTTCGTTGTTAGAATAATTCTCTAAGGTTTGCGATAAAGGAAAAGAAGTTTGTATCGGGAATTGGTGTTCGATTTTTGCGTACGTGGAGACGTGGAGAGACGGTGGTGGTGGCCTCTCCTCTTTTTCAGCCGTGCTCCACTCTACTGCTTAGGTGACATTTTGCACAGAGGCCCGTACTATTTTGAGATTTATCACCTTGTCAGGCTGATTCCAACGAGAGAGACCGAGGTACGACCAATTCAAACTCCAATGTATGCGTTATTTGGTCCTCTCGCTGAACATGGCCTTATTTAAATTGTTAGACCATGGCGGACACTGCTTTTGGCACTACACCGGATGCTACGAAAATCATAGAAAAGGAAGCTATTGAGAATTAACCTTGTTTAGATGAGCATGAAATCTGATTTCTGAATTCCATTATTTGTTTGCATATGAAATTAAGAGTTGGAATTAGAATCCAATTCTTTGTAATTGGACTATAACTTCAAATTGTGTCTCCAAGTTCAAAGCATGACCCCTCTGTATTGTGTACAATTAGATTGCAACTAACAATCCATTCGTATCCAAACAACAAATTTGGTATTACAAACCATTTCTAATACCGACCAGATCTGGTATAGATACCCAATTCAATTCCACCGGCTCAAATATCTACGTCTAAACGGATCTCAAAAGAAATTCGAATACTAGTGTTTGCTATCAAAACAATGACGTCTATCCTATCCTTTTACTGTCACGGACATATGTTTATACTAAAAATATACTTTTATCTATATTTCAAGACAAATATATTTATAGCATTTTACATTTTAAATATCTAACCTTAACTTACACTAAGTTACAATGAGAAGTTGGGACAATCACAAATATCCATATTTTTATAACAAGAGGAAGTACTCAAGGTCTAGTTTGCTTCATTACCTAGTGATGCCATGTCGGCAGTTTGGCTGCGCCAGACATGGCCTTAGACTTCTCCAACTTGAACATTAATAGTCTAAATTAAATACCATGTAAACATAATAATTGACATCAAATACAATCACCAATATCTCACCAAAAATATACCACTGCAAGTATAGGCAGTTTTTTTGTTATCAGTGAAAATATATGAAATTGACCTTTAATAATCCTACCCGACGTCGTAAATTTTGTTAAAAGGATATTACGAACTGACGAGCACCAGTTAATTAGAAGATAATTCCATTTGTACATCTCAAAATATAGCTACTTTTAGATTTATCATAAGTTAGACTATATCAAAATTAACTAAGTTTATAAAAACATTCACCTCTATGACATTAAGCAACCACACCTAATTGATCGATGATAACAGCTTGTGATATAGATATCACTATAATTTGTTTTAAATTTAATCAGACCTAAAGTAGATTGGCTTAGTATAAATATGAAAGTAACTTCAACTTTAATGGATGGAGTGCTATGTTTGCTATCAAGACTCCATCCATATGTCTACATTTTAGGATGTTCAATTGGAACAAAAATCAAAGAAAGAACTAACAATCTAACACACAATCCTGGTCTATTTAGTTCTTGTGTTTAAAGTTAAATCACAAATATTATGAGCGATCGAAGTCCATACGCACAATACACCTCATTTCCCAAGCACGCTCTCAAAATGCATATGTGCGACCTGATGCACTGTCTGAATCGATCGTCTAAAATACACACACACACAACCATTCTGTACGATCCGTCAAACTCAGACTCATAAGACCGAGTCCAGCAGACCGTCTATACAGGTCGTCTGTAGTATGAAAATGATACAGTAGCGGACACTATATAAATTGTTAGGAGCAGTGTTGAGCACTAAAAGTGGCAGGGCCAGTCTGGCTGCCCAACGCCGGACAGCCCGTGCAGAGAGCCGGACAGTCCGGTGGCACCGGACTATCCGGTGGCCTTTACCTGATAGTCCGGTAAACACGAGTCCGAGTAGAGTCCGCAGTTTACGCGCGATTTAGATAGATTTTGACTTGTAAAAATGGCAAGACCATCCCTCCATATAAATATAAAGGGTCGCGGCCGATTGAGACACCACAATCGAACCAAATCAATCTACTTTATCGTTTTTATTTTTACCTTTTATCTCTTTTGCTCTACTTTTCTAATCTCTCTCGCTGTTTTCTGTGTCTCGACGGCGACTTGGAGGCGTTCTAGGTGGCCTACCGATCCTAGAGCAACCATACGATCCATCTTTCCCGACGGGGTCCCTCCCGAGAATTTAGATCTAGGTCTATCCGAGTCCCTGGGGCTCACTGGACAGTCCAGCGCAAGCTGCCGGACAGTCCGACGTTACCGGACAGTCTGGCCCGAAACAAGGTCGCGGCATAGAGGACTCCAACGTTTGTGATATTTGGCCAGAACCGATGTCAACATATTTTTTGCGACTCCGCTGGGGACCGAGAAGACAGAGACATCAGCTACCATGGACAGTGGTAAGAAGCCTGATAAGAGTGATATCACCGCCGACAACACCATCAAGCTCAAGTTGGAGGAAATTCCTAAAGCATGTTCGACGACAGTACGAGGAGAGGATCCGGATACAAGCTGAGGCAGGATGAGAAGCGCGGGAAGCAGCGCAACAAGAAGAACTGGATCGACTTCTCTCCTGCTACGAAAAGCAACGAGGAGAGGTAACTCAACTTCAAGTATACAATCATCCTCCTATTGATGATACGGTCCCTGATGCATCATTTAGCATGGTTGTTTCTCCAGATTTATATGCTAGAATTGCTAATATTGTTGATGGTGCTGTTGCTGCTGCTAGTCTAAATAATAAGTTTGGCGCTATAGCTAGTAATATTTTCAATGTTGTTAATCAAAAAGTAGATGCCAAACTTTAAATAATCTTTCGGCGATGATTTGCATGCTTCTACTTTTAATGCTAATGCCAAACAAAATCCAGTTATTAACATGCCTGACTTGTCTAATATGTTTATACCTAGAGTCCCTACTTCTGCTACACCAGTACATCATACACAAAGCCGAACCATTATTAGAAATTCGGCTAGTGGACGGTTTACAGCAATCTATACTAATGCTTCAATGACACATTCTGTTATTGCGACTAGTACACCTAGTAATACTTTGGGTTTTAGTTCAGTACCACAAACTTCATACGCTTTGCCGAACTTCGTACCATCTTCATCTTCTGTTCCTATGCCAACAAATCAGGCCTTAGTTCGATGATGTGAAAATAAATAATTTTGTAGCCGAAAATACAAAGGGTTGTTAGAGAGACTTTTCGGCTTAGAGTCTAAAATTAAGGCTAGGACTTATCAAAAGCCATACTCAGAGAATTATGAGTATATTTCAGATCTTTCGAGGTATAAAAATCCTGATTTTGTCGAGTTCACCGGTGCCGATAATAGGACTACATTAGAGCATATCGGCCAATTTTTTGTGCAGTGTGGTGAGGCTAGTAGTAGCAGTGTTCTGAGAATAAGATTATGTCATATGTCTTTATCTGGTGCTGTATTTACTTAGTTTACTTCTTTGCCCCCCGATTCATTTCATACTTCGCAAGATTTGGAAAAAAAATTTCATACTGGTGAAACTGAATTGCGTTTGTCACACCTTACATCGGTTAAACAAAAAACCAATGGATCTGTTACTGAATATATTAGGAGATTTAGAAAAACTAGAAACTGATGCTTTGGTTTGACAATTTCTGATAAAGATCTTGCTGATCTAGCTTGTGATGGTTTGCTTAATATTCATAAGGAAAAGCTAGATATGCAGGATTTTAATGATGTTAATCAAGTTTTGCAAAAAGCTCTGGCTAATGAAAGCCGAGTTAAAGATAAGAAATCTAGTCGTCCTGTTTATGTGTTTGGATCCGATTATAATAATTCGGATGATGAGGATAAAGATGCTTATGCTGTTGAATTTGTATGGTCATTTACTAGCAAACCGAGCACTTGTAATTCACTCAAGCCGATTTCTAAAATCCGGCAAGAGGAGCGTAAATTAAGTTTTGATCCGGCTAAGTGTGATAAAATATTTGATGAATTGTTGAAAGCCGGAAAGATTAAATTGTCGCATGCTATACCACCACTTGATAAATTAAAAAAAAGAAGGCATATTGCAAGTGGCATAATTCATTTTCTCATGCGACAAATGATTGTAATGTGTTTCGTAGACAGATTCAGGCAGCAATAGATGATAAGCATCTGACCTTTAAGAATATGTAAATTGATCGACAGCCGTTTCCGATGAATACCATTGACTTGCAGGGTGTGAAGGTTTTAATTCGGCGTAATCAAGCCGAATCAACTAAGGGAAAGAATGTTATCATCGGATTTAAGAGGTTGAGGCCCCGAAAACCATTAGCGCATAGCCGATGCAGAGAGCATCGAGGCTCGGGAGGCAAGGCCAGACCGAGGCAGATGGGTCTGCGAGGACTGGACATCCGGTGGCAAGCACCGGACTATCCGGTGCACCTCGTTGGATTGTCCGATGCCTGTTACCGGATTGTCCAGCAGCTCCAGAACGTCTGGAGGTAGTTCCAAGGCTGAAGGCAGAGGAAAGCCGAGTTTTTCAGGACTCTTGGCTAAATATCAGAAGGAAAGGGATGCCAAGGAGAAGGGCCGACCAGGTGGTGCAGTTTCGAGTTCTTCGCGTATGGGTAATGTACAATAAATTTCAATAAATAATTCTTCTATTTCAGCATGTTATCCTGTAAAATCAATTTCACCATGGTCTGGGCCATATGTTTATTATTCCCCGCCTTTTCCTTACGATAATATGTGGTTGCATCCGTATTTTCAATATCCTATTTCATATTTTTTATGGAACATTGCAACGACCGGTTCATGACAATTTAGTCAAGGATGCACCTGCTGTTCCAGATGTGCAGGTAAAGAAAAGTGCGCGAAGATCTGAATGTCTATAGCTAAAGTGGTGTCCTTCTAGCTTATCTTATACTCAAAAGAGAAGGCTTCAGCGCTTGCGTCAACAAGAATTAATGGAGCAGCAAAATGGGTTGACGGTGCCTGTGAAGGAAGCACGTGCAACCAATCAGGTATGGAGATCCAAGAAGATTATTTCAGCGTCACCGTGATCTAGTCAAGTTTTATGGCCGATAATTGCTTTTATCATCCTTAGTGTGGTATATGGCTGATGTATTTTGTTAACCATCGTCCTCAGTCATTTTTGGTGCGAAAGATTGCTTTTGGCTCAGGACTAGGGATGCAAACGGATCGTATCGGAGCGGATAATGCATTTTTCATATCCTAATCCTATTTATTTTGTCGGATTCGGAGCGGAACGGATATTATTCGTTTACGGACATGGATACGGATTTTTTAGGATATCGAAAATGGTGCGGAGTCTGATCGGAGTCGGAGCGGAAATGGATTTGAAAAACATCGGATAATACATGTTTACATATACCTTTTTTACAATGATCAATAATTCATAAACTTAAGTATAGTTGTTCACATCATAATTTGCATAATGGTAATAAAAATAATAGCGACGGTATTTTTGGCACAAACCAATCATCGTTGACCATTATGTACTTGCCAAACTAATCAGATATTATCCTATTATAAACATCGGATAATCCGTGTTCAAATATCGGATACCCCATATCCGTCGGATTTTAGTGATATCATATCATACTCTGCATCCGCACGTAAGTCGGATTCGAATTATACATATCCGTATGGATATAAAAACAACTCCTCCATATCCTTATAATTAGGATTCGGATCGGATCGCTTCGGATAATTATCCATACCATTTCCACCCCTACTCAGGACCTTCGCCAAAAGGCAGGGGGCATATGTTGAGCAACAAAAGTGACAGGACCAGTCTGGTTGCCCAACGCCGGACACTGAACAGGATAGTCTTTTACCGGATAGTCTGGTAAACACGAGTCCGAATAGAGTCCGTAGTTTGCGCGCAATTTAGATAGATGTTGACTTGTAAAAGGGGTAAGACCATCCATCTCTATAAATATAAAGGGCCATGGCCGATTGAGACACCACAACCGAACAAAATCAATCTACTTTATCGTTTTTACCTTTTATATCTTTTGCCCTACTTTTTCAATCTCTATTGCTATTCTCCTGCGTTCTGGGGGGCCTGCCGATCCTAGAAGAATCCTACGATCCATCTTTCCCGACGGAAGTCCCTCCCTGAAATTTAGATCCAATCTAGATCTATCCGAGCCCCTGGGACTCACTGGACAGTCCGACGTCCAGCAGAAACAATCCCGAAATAAAATCGCGGCACATAAAACTTCGGTATTTGTGATACTTGGCCAGGTGACACCAAAAACCTCGACAAGCTGCTTCGCGGAGAGTTGGGACCTCTTTCTCAATCGTAAGTTTGGAGGGCTGGTGTGAAAAATCTTGATTGTGCTAGACTACTCCTAGTGCCGGGCTGCTACTGCTAGTGCTGTGTGTTTTATTTTGATTCAGGAAAAAGGAGGGCTGTCTCGGAATGCGCAGTCCCTGTCGGCATTCCTCAATTTTTGCGGCCTTGGGCTTTCAGTGAGTCAGCATTTGTCATGACCCACGTGCACATTTCAGTAGAGGACGAGAGCCAATTCTGTACGGTCCAGGCTTAAAGAGAGAAAACACACAAAAACATTCCAGTAATCGATACGAAAATACGGGTTTTGGCCGTTTAGGAGTCCATGTGGCTGCCGCCGCGTCCGGCTGCAATTACAAGTACTAGGTTAATACAGGACCTTCCAGAAGGGTAAAGAACAGCGCGTAGAACAAGAGCTCCCAAGAAAAATTCGCATAAAATCGCAAGGCAAAAGTGTCCATTTCACTATTGTTCTTTTGTATATAAAAAGCAAATGCCGAAAATATTCTCACCGCATGTTTAAAAAGAAATCAGAAACATGCTTTTGGAGCATATGCGTGTTTTGGAGCCTACTACGAACGCATGCGTTTGGATGAATTGGATTATATCCATTGGGGAAAGCTAGAGCCGAATGAAGGGGGCGTTTCTGTCCTCGTGGGTGCATATATGTAGATCGATAATATATGGTGATTTTTGGAGTGAAGACATTGATTGCTAAGGTGCATGTGCGCCCACCACCAACACATTTAATTAGCTCCGTGCCTGATTATATCTAGATTCGCGTTTTGTGACGATGAATATGATGGGTAAGAAAGTTCCAAGTGTTTTATAGCCTCTCAACGCATGCATTTTCTCTTACACCTTGGCTACAGCCGGTCTCCATTGAGATTGTGGTCGCTTCATACATAATTTAGAATCATCTGTGTGTAATTTTCAGAAAACGATGGTGTAAATAAAATCTAGGTACCATGGGTTTTGAGGGGACCTAAATTTAACCATCATCAAGTGTATTTCGATGTTTTCTAGCTATTCTGAGCCGTAGATTTGAAATCGAGTGGTGAGGGGAAAAAAGTTTAGAGGCTGTCTTAGTGATAGAGTCGTAAAAGAAGGGCCCAGCAACTCAGCAAGCTACAGCCCTGCAAGCCTGAGAGGCCGGGTCTGAGACGGTCCTTGAGCAGTTGAGCTGATGGCCGGCCTGCAGAACCCAAGCGGCCAGCCCAGAGCCCACTACGAGAGACTAACCGCCCGGGTCGGGACGGGAGTCTGACGTGAGGCCACGGCACGGCACGGCTCGAGAACTCTGCCCGATTTCGTGCGGGCAACTCCCAAACTGTCCCCTCTGATCCCCGCACCAGACACAAATCTTCACAGCTAAGCTAATCATGCGATACCAGAACGAACTTAATTGTCCAGGCCATTAGTCAACCCGCGTCCAAGCAAGCGTTCGTCAAAAGAAATCCTCCAGCTTTAATATAATCCGAAGAAGCCTCGGCCTGTCATCATCGAACACAGCAGCAGGCCAGGCCAGTAGTCCACTACCAGCACTTGTTGTGATCTGCAGCACGCAGGCACGCAGATCACAGCCTTGGATGAAGCAAAGGCTATGCTCCGTAGGGTTGTCTAAAAAACAGTCTATACATTGTTTGACAATGTAACGCTACCGTAAACAGAGAGTGATATATTTCGAACAGTGAAGAAATAGTGGATAGACAAGCCGGTTGGGATGGTCTAACAGCTGACCTAAGACCATCCCCAGTAGATGCATATCCACTATTCTCTACTATTCATCTACTATTATAACTATCTCTTTTTATTTACAGTAGCACTACAATGTATAGACATTCATTTACACATCTTAATTGGGATAGCCTAATACCATCCCAGCGGACTGATTAAAATACTGTCTATCACTATTCCAACTACTTTACTCTCTGTCTACAGTAGCACTGCAGTGTCGATTTGTACTATACACATCCACTTTACTCTTTTCGTTAGACACAGTCTAACACCCACTTTCCTCGTTGAGGAAAGGTGGGTGGATAATTTAGCCGGTTCGTTCTGACCTGTTCTATAGAGGGGCGTTTAGATCCAGAAGCTAAACTTAGCTCGTGTCACATCGAAGGTTCAGACACTAATTAGAAATATCAAATATTGTTTAATTAAAAAACTAATTACATAAACGATGGCTAAATGACGAGACGAATTTATTAAACCTAATTAATCCGTGATTAACGAATGGTTACTGTAGCACACATTTGCTAATCATATATTAATTGGGCTTAATAAATTCATCTCGTAGTTTAATACTCAACTGTATAATTAGTTTTATAATTAGACTATATTTAACACTTCTAACTGGCGTCGGAACGGGACTAAAATTTAGCCCCATGTATCAAACGGGCTCAGAGTATGCTTGTTTTCACGTACGCGGGCGCGACTGACTACTGACTGACTTGCACGGACCCAAGCCAAGAAACTTGCCACTCACGCACGATTCACGAACGCGACGCCGTCGTCCTCGTGCTGATGCGAGCCTGGCCTGCACTGCACTGCACGCACGACGACTATAATTTACTCTACATTTCCTGACGGTGTCTCTCACGTCACACGTGGTTGACTGACCGGCGACGCCACGTACGGTTGATGCTTCTTCGGAGTTTGAAGCAGGGGTGGGGTGGGAGTGGGATGGGAGGCAGAGAGGTCTCAAGTCAACCGCCGCTTATAGTTAATCGATTCCTTGTGGCTGCGGGCGAGGAGTGAGGTCAAAGTTTTTGCGCGCTCGCGTCCCGTCTGCGTGACCAGCCGCGGGGCCGGCCGGCCGGCCGCCGTGTTCCGTTCCGGCTTCCATTCGATTCAGTTCAATCCAATTCAACGCGCCGGCGAACGCGCGGCGCCGTGTCTGGTCGGCCGGCACGCCATCGAGGGTCGGGGGCGTTGGCTGGGCTGGCGTGGAGTGCAACGGGACGAGGAGGATCGGAAGAGAGCAGCAGCTTCACGGAAACAAACTCCAGGGCAGGGCAGGGCAGGGCAGGCTCATTCTCATGCATGAGGTCCCCTTCTCCTCTGAAGATTAATTCTTGCTGGGGTGATGCTTCAAGCAAACTGTTGGAGCTCGCTGAATCTCTCTGGGGTGATGCTGGGGGCCTGCAGCTACACTGCTACAGGGACAAGAGAAGGTTTGTTTCGTCAGCTCGGAACCAACTCTTTTGCCTAAAACGCGCGGACCCTGTCCCCTGCACACTTGGTACTCCGGTCTGCCTGCTGTTGGGTTTCCACTTTGTTAGGCACATTCGCATTTTGTTTGAGCTCCTCCGGCACAGTCAGACGGCCATTCCTTTCTACTACTCTAGTATCCTAATCCTGAAATTCCTGAAGAGGAGGATTGTTTGAGTGAGCGGCATACAGTATCTTGTGTTGTCAGTGACAGCAGTGAATGATCTATTGTATAGTATAGTATAATAATGTAAAGAAAGGCCCCGAAGGAAGGAAGAGGACGAAGAAGTGTTCAACCGAAACACCTGCACCTCGTACTAGCAAGGAAACATCCTCCCGAGAGACATGTGCCAACCAAGTCAAACACACATTCAAGTCAACAGCAGCCTCCTCCGGATTAACATATGAACAGATCCCCCGTGTTTATCCTCCATCAAATCAACACCAGCAGCCAATCAACACCAATGCTTTGCTCTGTTTACATTGCGTCCGCGGAATTTTGACCAAAATCCCACCTTTTTTCTGTTTTTTTTTTCTGAATCGATCGAGAAGAAAAGAATGGATGAACACATGTCGACGCCGCTCCGGTGATCGGCGAGGGTCAGCCAAATGCGTCCGGAGCTCGGGGTCTCTGTGGATCAGTTCCCCGGCGGCGGCGTCTTGGGCGTCTTGGGGGGCGGCGGGCGCGCGGGGTCGCCGGAGGGGAGGCCCCTGCTCGATGTCGCCGCCTTGTTACTAGATGGAGCACCAGATCAACTCATGACAATCTTGTTGTGTGCTTCAGATTCTTCACACATTTGGTGGGTACGAACCATAATCCTGGCTTCCACGACAAGGTGGGCATGTTGAATTGATTGAAGAGGCCCGGAAGGAATGGGAGGACAGGAAATCCTCATGAGATGTGTGCGACTTGTAACTCCGGACCATAAAATCTGCCAAGACCGCATGAACCTGCTGCTGGATTGGATGACTCAATAGCAGGGATGGTTACTGGATACTGATGCTATCTGTATATTGTACAAGTTGATGTGTACTCTAAGTCCTAAGTATAGAGGAGGTGAGCCTTTGCTAAATCCCGCTGTAGCATCCTCTAAAGGCTACTCTATATACAGGGCAGACCGCAACGGCATTCTCTGTACATACACCATGACATGACAAAACTGCATGTGCGTCATCATAATCATTATTATATGTTCCATTGGCACCTGGATCGTACCACGCATTTTTGCATATGTTAATACCTAGCGAAGTCAAGGAAACAAAGTTAGAGCAGCAAGGATTGCGTGGAACAGCAGTGGCTGTCAGGGACGACCGGACGATCGCTTCAGCCTCCTTTTGGCAATTGGCATGGCATGGCATGACGATTTGGATACTTTACTCGTACGCCTGGCTACAACACCTATCGGTGAACGGTGAGCTCATCGTATAGATTCCTGTGTGGCTCGTTTGCAGGCAGCGCCTTCCCTTCCGACCAGAGATCTCCTGCACTGCACTGCATCATCTCCTCCCCGGCCTGTGCAACCGGCTGGGGCGCCGCGTCGTCGGGCTGGGGTGCAGCCGCGCCGGGGCCGAGCGTTGGCCGCCGGGGCGCCGCATCTGCGCCAAGCGCAGCCTGCCAGGGTGCCGCGTCGTCGGGGCCAGGGCGCCGCCGCGTCCAGGCGAGGCATGTTTGGTTGCAACCCTGGATCATTTGCCTGGAGAAAGATGCTGCCTGTATGTTGCCTGTGACTGCATTGGGTTTTGCCTGGCCAGGCAGCTAGGACAGTGGCTGTTTGGTTGAACCCTGTTGCCTGAGAAAATTTATAAACAACTGAAGTACTCTATGATTAGAGCCAGCCAGCACTAGGCGCCTCCAGGCAGTCGATTTCGGTCGCCTGGTGGAGAGAGTGGTTGCCTGGGAACAGGGTTCGAAGCAAACGCATGACAGGCAATGTCCAGGCAACGATCCATCCAGGCAAAATTGGTCCAGGGCTGCAACCAAACAAGCCTGCTCAGAGGACGAATTTTTTTTATTTTTATATTTATTCAAATTTTTTTGCAAAAATAAATGGGCGATTCAAAAATTTGCAAATATGGACCTATACCGCCGGACCAATTGGCGGTATATAAAAACCGCCAGCCCAATCGGCGGTATTTAAAAACCGCCGGATCAACCGGCGTTTTTTAAATACCGCCAGAACAGGTTGGCAGTGCGGCAGGCGCTGCGACCAGTGGGCCCGCGGATCAAAAAACGCCAGATTGGGCGGCGGTATTTAAAAACCGCCGGCGGGGACGGCGGTTTTTTAAATACCGCCGGCGGGGACGGCGATATTTTAAAAACCACCGGCGGGGACGGCGGTTTTAGGCCCATACACCCGCCGGTCGCCTCTTTCTTTTTTCTTTCTTCCTTCTTCTTCCTCGCCGCTGCCCGCCGCGCGCCTGAGCAGAGGGGAGAGGAGGAGAGGGAGAGGGCGCGGAGGGGAGAGGAGGAGAGGGAGAGGGCGCGGAGGGGAGAGGGCGCGGCCGGCGCGCCACCCAGGAGGGAGAGAGGGAGAGAGAGGGAGAGAGAGAGAGTAGAGGAGGCCAAGGTTGCAGGTAAATTTTCATTGAAACATGTATTTTTTTAGCATTTTAAATATCATTAGTATTATTCTTTGATATTAGTAATAGTTTAGATACAATATTAATAGATTAGGTAACAGTAGTAGTATTTTATATAATATTAGCACTAGTTTGAATTACCATTAGCGGATTTAGTCTCGTTTTATGTAATACTCATACTATTTTAGTTAACATTAGCACATTTACCAGTTTTAGATTTAGATAGAATATTCAATCATTATAATATAAGAAGAATTTAGTGTTATATAGAAATGTGGTTACATATGTGCTAAGTACTGTCTTGATTGTCGCATTTGTGGTCAGGCATGTCACAGAAAACATATTTTAAGATATATTTTGGTGAAGGAGAGATACGTTACGGTCAGTTCGGGGTAGATTTGAGTGGGTTTCGGTCAGTGACAAAAGGCCTGGACAAAGCAATTGAGAGGCCATTTCGTTCAGTGTATAACTGGTTCATGAAATGTTTTAAGTTGGATTATGATGAATGTCAATTGAGCATCTCAGCAGTAACAACTAGGAGTTCATCTCCTGTTTATTATGAATCAGTGCAAATAGAAAGCACTGCCGTATGGAGGAGGTTTGTTGATGTTAGCTTGCGTCATGGGTTACCTCTGGTTCTTTTTGTGCAAGCATACGAGAAGGTGAATGCTGAACCAGAAAGCTCACGGAGCTGTGATGAGGCCACAACAGTTGAAGAAGTTGTGGAAAATAATGTGAATCAGGTTAATGAGGTGGGCGTTGATATAGGTGAGCAAGGTGAAGCAAATGAAACAGTACGGGAAACAAGGGGTGAGGTAGATGAGGGTGAAGAAATTGTAGGTTTGGTTGAACAGATGCAGCGGGAGGATGCCGAGGGCAATGTCCCTGTTGATGAAGATTCAGATAGTGAAGATGAAATATTGAACCAGGTTCCAAGTCAATGGACCAACTTTGATCACTCAGAACTGCTAGTAAATGAAGGTGAAATGGTTCCATGGGAATATAGTGAGAATGAAGTATCTGTGGGAGCTATTTACCATAGCAAGATAGAGCTGAAAGAGGCCGTGCAAAGATGGTCGGCTAAGTGCCTGAAGAAAGAGTTCAGAGTTCAAAAGAGCAGTCCACAAGTCTATGATGTGAAGTGCATACGAGATGATTGTCCTTTTAGGGTCCATGTTTTTTTGAAAAAGTATGATATTTTCTGGACCGTTTCAAGAATTAAACATCATACATGCGTCCTTGAAGAGCTTGAGAGTCATCAACGTAACTTGACAGCTGATTTTGTGGCTCAACATATGTACTCAAAGATAGTAAATAATCCTGGATATGAGCCGAAGGCAATAATCAAGTTACAGCAAAGCTTATAGGGCAAAACAGAAGGCATTGGAAATGAGATGGGGTACGTATGAAGCATCGTACCACAACCTGCCACGTGTGCTGAACACACTATGTTACCGGAATCCGGGTAGTTACTTTGAGATTAAGCACTATAATTTGCCTCAGGACCGGACAAAGCGTGTTCTTCAGCGTGCTTTCTTTGCTTTGGGGGCATGTATCAATGCATTCCAGTATTGTCGCCCAGTGATATGCATCGACGGGACCTTCCTAACAGGGAGGTACAAGGGCACAATTCTGACTGCAATTGCGGCAGATGGAAACAATCAGGTGCTCCCACTGGCTTTTGCATTTGTTGAGAGTGAGAATGGGGACAGTTGGTACTGGTTTTTAGAGCGGATCAAGTCATGTATTGTTCAGGATCGGCGAGATGTGTGTGTGATTCACGATCGCCATGGAGGCATTATGCAAGCGGTGCAAGATTTACAGGAAGGATGTGTACAACGTCAAAGAATAGCAAAGTGGGTCGATCTGAAGAGTCGGTGGTGCATGAGACACATGGGAGCTAACTTTCAGAAGCAGTTCAAGAACAAGAAACTAACAAAACTTTTTAAGAGGTTGTGTAGTCAGAATCAAGAAAGGAAATTTAATGTTTTGTGGAAAAAACTTGATGAAGTCACAAAGAAGAAGGCTACGGAAGTAAGTATTAGATGTGCGAATTTAGAAGATGATGAGCCAATTGCAATGGAAAATGTGGGCCTTGATGGTCCTAATGTGCGACGGAGGCCTGGTCGTTCGATTAAGTCATTCTCGGAGTGGATTGAGCATGAGCCAAAGGAGAAGTGGTCTTTGTTGCATGATGAAGGAGGTGCACGTTATGGTATTATGACTACGAACCTTGCCGAGGTGTATAATTGGGTGTTACGTGGAAGCAGAAGCATGCCACTTGTCGGGATTGTGGAATTTTACATATACCGTACAACACAATACTTTCGGGAACGTCATCCAGCAGCAAAGAATGTGTTTCTAGACCACCGCCTCGTATATGGGCAGAAATTCTTTGAGTATATGGCCAAAGCAAACAAAAAAGCCGCAGGACATCGTGTCAGGAACATGGGTGTCACTGAGCATCGATTTGAGATCATTTGTCGGGACAAAGGCCGAAGAGGAGGCAATCATGAGAGGCATGTGCAAGAATGTGTCATGTACAATAACCATTGTGTTTGTACCTGCCACAAGCCGAGATTATACCACAGGCCGTGTACACATGTCATAGCTGCATGTCAGGAAGTTGGAGGTTTGAACGCTCGTATGTTTGTGTCCCCCTATTACCTGAAGGGTGCAATCTATCACACCTAGACTTCTGAGATATATGGTTTCGCCATTGCGGGGACTTTCACTAGTATTGCAGAGGGTGCTCCTGATTTCATACCCGATCCTCACCCTGACATGAAACAATAGATAGGGCGACGCAAGACTCGTCGCATTCGTAACAACATGGATGACGCCGAAGCTGGGCCAAGAATTGTCATATGCTCGAAATGCAATGAGTTCGGGCACAGCTACAAAAAATGCACTAATACACCTCAAGGAACCGTGTCGAACATATCTGAGCCAGGATCATCGAGTCACGGTCGACGCGATCGTGGAGGAACAAATGAAGTCATTTAATGATTTTTAGTTACTGTCATGGATTGTAATAACATAATGTTTGGAACCTTTCTCTGCTACGTCACTCTTGCATTAGTTGAAATTCTGTGTATGTGGATTTGCTATCATGGATTGTAATAATATTATGTGACTATGCCATTTAGTTTGTTAATATTTTGAATTCGATGCTATGATATGCAATGTTATGTTATTGTTATGTGATGTTATTTTGAATTACATGCAGTCTTATGTTAATGTATTAGTTAGTTTATACTTGGTTTATAATGTGGACTAATGATATCAATCTTTTTTAGGGATGAATGCCCCACAGGGTTACGTGACCCCCGCCCTGCTCGATGCAGTGACGGACAAGAAGCACCGGTCGTACTTCAGTGCGATATTGGGGAGCGCCCTTGGACAGTTTCGCGCACGTGTTCCGATGGAGACGATGGCGTTGGACCCTCGTTGGCTACCGAGGTTCGCTTTACGTGCTTCATTCTCTTCTTCAGATATATTCAATCTCTTTCAAATTTATACAATGCTATGCTCATCGTTTTTTTAGACTGCGCGCTTCTGGTCTGCTCCCACTTGCTTGCATGGTCGAGGGAGACGGACCGCGTTTCAGCTAAGACTTCTCTCTCCTTGCTTCAATGGTGGATAGGTGGAGACCGGAGACACACACTTTGCACCTCACCGTGGGCCAGATGGCGCCTACGTTGCAGGACGTGTCGTACCTGCTTGGGTTGCCGTTGAGGGGCGATGCCATGGGCCCCACGGACGTCGGCCCGGGCTGGCGTGAGGACTTGCTCGCTCGGTTCGGTGCCGTCGAGCGTATCGGCAACGCACAGCCCTACAGGGAGTTTCCACCGACGTACACGGGCGGGCCCCCAAAGTGGTGGATTCTTCAGTTCAAGGTGAGTAGATTCGACCGTAACCTGCATAGTTAAAATTCATATGGTTCTTACTTATGTGCAACTATTTACAGGCCGGCACCATTCGAATAGGTGCCACAGAGTACGAGGTTGCGCGGCATTTGGAGGCGTACGTGCTGTGGTTGATGGGGTGGGTGATGTTCTGCAGCTCTGCGGGCAACTTTGTGTCCAAGAACCTACTGCCTTTCGCGCGTTACGTCACCGACAGCCCACTAGAGTCGATCCCGCAGTTCAGCTGGGGGTCCGCTGTCCTAGCTGCGACGTACCGCGGACTGTGCACGAGTTGTTTGAAGAGTTCGTCATCGGAGCCCATCTTCGGGGGATGCCCGCTACTTCTGCAGCTTTTGGGCCCACGAGAGGTTTCAGATTGGTCGGCCCGCGGTCGTGCACAGCCCGTACGACGCGTATATACGCGACGACGTAAACGGCCCGACGATGGGCTCTCTGTGGTGCGACCGACGAGTACGTGGCTTGTTCTTCGTTTACTTATTTGGGTGTGTCTTTAATTTTCTGTACTAACGGTGTAATTGAATGTTTTCGCAGTTCGCGTACGCTCACGTGCAGACTAGGAAGTCTTACCCTGACTTCGTAGGCCAGTTCGACATCCTCCGTGACGACGACGTTCGTTGGACGACCTACTCTGACGAGGCAGTGGAGAGTCGTGCACCTGACGGGCTGTCGTCGTTGTGCGTACGCGACGCCGACTACTGGAGAACGCACAGCCCACTTGTCTTCGACATCTACGTTGAGGAGCACGCAGTCCACCGCGTGCTCCGTCAGCTAGGCTTGCGGCAGGAGCTTACTGCCGCCACACGTGCACCGGTTCGTGCCGACCTTATACATTACTGTAAAGTTATATATTTCACATAATTCACATGCTCAGTCCACCGACAAAACTATTTTTATTTTCAGATTTACGAGACAGGGCCAGAACGTTGGCCAGATCTGGGCACCACGTCTTGCCGAGTTCGTGGCGAAGTGGTCCACGGCCTTGGATGACCTCGTCATGGAGGGTAGGCCACATGACGATGCAATCTGGGGTCACTACCTCCGTTGGTACCTCCCACGGACACGACTTCGTGTCTTGTTGACGCCACAGGAGTTGCCTCGCCGCACACCGTCCGTCACGGACAGTTACCCTACACAGCGAGACCAGGGGGCGTATATAGCTGTAAGTTTCTTTCCTGATTGTCGATTCCGCATTAGAAGACATCTAAGTTCATACTTCATGAAAAACTAATGCAATCTTTTTGAAATAGCATGACGTGCTCCGGCAGATCTATGCAGACGTCACGACGTACAGCCGTAATGCCCTCACCATGGCCCCACAAGATCACAAGGCGGCGTACGACAAGATAGCGGAGCTGTGCAGAAGAGTGACTAGGTCGTTGTCTTGTCGTGGCGACAATGTTGGCCATCCACCACCGCAGCCGATGTTTGTTCCCCCTAACCCGACCCCGCCACGACCCCCTCCGGTACGACCTCCGGTACCACTGTTTACGCAGACTCCGCCGATGACCTACCCGCCGCCAGGTATTTTTTGTACAGGTCAATTTTATTAAACACGAGTTCGTCAATTATTTATGCATGTTCCGTGCAACAGGTACGCAGTACGGGACCCATGTTGGGTCATCGTCTCGTCACCCTACCTACCACCACGACGTCTTCGCTGCAGGGACATCACGGACTCATGACGTTGAGTGCGGTAAGTGGCATTCACATACATGCAGCAGACTCGTCATGCCTGTTACAGTGTTACTTTATATTTTTAATCCATGCGATTGATTTGCAGGATATGAAGCTGGCACGACCCCTGACGACAGCTACGGAGCCGGCCACGCTCCTGACAGTCCACCAGGTGCAACAGAACAGATGGCGCAGTCCTTGTTCGCGTCGCCGCCGCGACATGATGAGATTGGTTACTCACAGCTACAGGAGGCGCCACCCCACGAAACTCAGCAGTCACAGGAGCCGCCAGCGCCCGATCCAGTCCCTGGCCGACGTACTCGACAGGCACCCGACCCATTTAGTCACGGGTCACGCCACACTTGGGCTGCCCAGAGAGCTGCACGCAGGAGCAAGAGGGGTCGTAGCTAGATCATAGTTCCAGAGTTGACTTGCATTATACTTTCGTCATCATGTATTTTATCACTTTCACCTTTGCAGTAGGCCGTGACAACACGTAGGCAATCGTTTCAGATACAGATGGCTCCATAGCCTTTTCTGCTCGACGTGACAGCGCATCACGTAGCCTTTTCAGTTACAGGTACATGCGTAGCCTTTTCAGTTCTATATGACAATACCTATGTAGCATTTTCAGTTTTACGTGACAGCGCAAGACGTAGCTTTTTCAGTTACAGGTACATTCATAGCCTTTTCAGTTCGACGTGACAACACATATGTAGCCTTTTCAGTTCGACGTGACAACACCTATGTAGCCTTTTCCGTTCGACGTGACAACACCTGCGTGGCCTTTTCAGTACCATTTCCAGTTTGACCTAACAACTTTTTCGTTTTCAGAAGACAACTCAACCCCCGTCTCGACTACAAAAACACGACACACCTTCAAAGAACACACACAACACACTACCAGAGCGAGGGAGCAATGGCCGAGCCGGTAGGAAGGGGGCGTGGCCGCGGCCGAGGCCGAGGAGGGAGGGGTGGAGGACGTCGTAGCCACCACTTCCTCTGTGGAGGTCCTCAAGGCCGAGACATGTTTCCACATCCACTGGAGGACTTCCCGCTATAGGGACAAGACGCCTTTGTTGGCGAACGCAGGCTTAGGCTTTACGATGATCGCACGGAGGTGTGGCCTACGTGCCGTTGTGGTGAGTATTGTGTCGTGCAGGTGTTCGATGAGTTCATCGATGAAGGTCGTCGCTTCTACAGATGCCCTTTTGGCTATGTGTGTGCTCAAACTCGCTCTCTCTACTTTGTTCTGACATAACTCAAATTGTTTCTAAAAAGATATATATATGATTGCAGGATTCCACTGACACGGCATGCCGCTTCACCAAGTGGGTAGATCCTCCACACCATGTCTACGTCGAAGACTATATCAACCACCTGAAGACCAAGATCCACGACCTTGAGTGTCGCGTCAACTCTCTAGAAAACGAGGCTGACGCTAACGCGATAGTGGTTGGACTCGAAGATGATCCCCTGTGCCTGACTTATTCAACAAATGCCCGTACCATCCGCGGCAGCGTATGCTCCCCAAGTCTCCACGATGCGGAGGTTACGGCTACTATGATCTCGGAGGCCCGTCGCAGCACTATCCGAACCAATTCGCTCAGACGAACTTCCTACTATTTTTACGTTTCTAGCATTTCAAATTACTTAAGCCAAGTCAATTGTGTAGCGCGAGTTACGCGCTACAACGACAAGGCATCGCAAGTGTGTCCAACTTTATTTATGTCGTTAATCTACGCTGTCAACATTGAGAATTATGTATCCGAGTTCAATATATGTTGCGTTTTAACTTCTGCATCAATTGTTCATGTCGTACTCAATGTAACGCTGTGATTTCAATTTAATGTAACGTGCACTCTCATAATTTGTTTTTGTCTGTCCTCCATAGTAAGAAAAAGAAAACAAATATTTTACGTCATAAAATAAAGAAATACAAATTTACCGGTACTAATTACAATAGTTTCCATGCCCACATTCAAATAGTTTTTTAATTGCCATTTTGCTTGTACGTATACTCATATTCGTTATTTAACAAATTACCATGCTCTTGTTTTTTAAAAATGCACATGGAGCAAAAATCGTCGGATGGGCCGGCATTATTTAAAAATCGCCGGATGGGCCGGCATTATTTAAAAAACGCCAAAAGGATTAAATACCGTCGGCCATTATTTAAAAAACGCCAACAGGACCTAAATACCACCATGGGGAATTAAAAATCGCCGGCCCATTCGGCGTTTTTTAAATATCACCGGGTGGTCTGGCGATTTTTGTATTTCGCCGCTTCGGCCGGCGGTTTGATGACAGGGGTTCAAATCCGGTGGCAGAGAGGATGCCACGTCATTAAACCGCCGGATAGGGCGGCGTTTTTTAATTACCGCCGGATGGTCCGGCGGTAATGGTATAGATTTGTAATTTTTTGAATCCTCTATTTATTTCTGCAAAAAATAAATAAAACAAATATAAAAATAAAAAACGTTTCTCAGAGGACTGTCCTTGAGCTGATGGCCGGCCTACAAAACCACTCGCTTTTCGGCCCTTTACCGGATGTCAGCAAGCAGGCCGGCCCACCTCGAGCGGGTGGGTCACGGCGCTGTTCGTGTCGTGTCCCCCGTCGCTGCGTTACCAGTCGTGCGTGACTCGACGCGAGCCACTTCCGGGCCACTCGTGCCGCTTGACGTGTTGGTTGGCCAGTTATTGCGCGCGCACGCCCGAGCCCTCGCCAACGTACGCCCCGCCGCGCACTATCATCTCCCTGCCTGCCCGATTTCGTGCGTGCGGGGCAACTCCCAACTGTCCCCTCAGGCCATTTCCAGCGAGACCGACCAAACGGAGGATCAAATTCACGTCACCCTTCCACCTCGGCTCTCCTGCCGCTTGGCTTCAAAAAAAAAAACCCTCCGCTCGGCTTGGGGGGCCTCCTCCTCCCCGCTCTGCTGCCCTCCGGACGACCTCGCTCATCTACGCCAGCGCCACCTCCTCCCCACCCCGCCCACCGGCCTCCTCACCGAGGCCGCGATAGCAGCCGCCGCCGCCTCGAGCCCGATCAGGGCCCGCCCGAGCCGGATCCACGCCATGGCGGCCGCCGCAGCCTCCTTGCCGGCCTCTTCCCGCCGCGGCCGGTGCGGCGAGGTAGGCAGAGGGAGAGGGAGGAGTCCGGCGGAGGAGGAGGCGCGGGGAGGACGGGGCCGTGGGAGGGACGGCCGGGGGCATCGCGGGCGGAGACACCGGTGCGGGGGTTGGCGGAGGCGTCGCTGGTGGGGAGGATGCCCTCACGGTGGCGGCCAGGTCCTGGGCCGCGGCGGCGGGGAAGAGCGTGGCCATGGCTAGGGCCGCGAGCTGGAACAGCCGGAAACGCACCATTTTCTTTTTTTCTTTAAGGCGAGCGGCCGGATGAATGAGATGGAAAGGTGACGTGGATTTGGTCCTCCGTTTGGTCGTGTTGGAAACAGCCTCAGATCCCCACAGCTAATCGTATAGTAAGATACCAGAGCCAAACTTGTTCGATCTTTCCCCCAGGTCTGTGCTAGAGAAAAAGGCTACAGCATGCAGGCCAGGCCAGCACGTACGTAGGTACTCAGCAAAGCCTATGTATCGTAGATTACTGAACTGTCTACAGAATGGCATACCACTGTACCAGTGCTGTGTCTGCAGCACGCAGGCAGGCAGATACAGTACATGTCCTGGTGTCCCTCACGTCACGTGGATGACTGACCGGCGACGGCCTCAGCCTTCACCTTCACGGCTGGGAACTGCTTCTTGGAAGCCTGCAGAGCAGAGGCAGGCGGCGGACGGACTTGCAGAGCAAGCAGTACGCAAATCGCGCGGTGGGGTGAGAGGTCTCGAGTCGAGTCAACCATCCATTCCTTATGGTTAGTTATGGCGGCGAGGAGAGAGGTCAAAGTTTGCTCGCTCGCTTGCGTTCCGGCCGGCGAATCTGATCGGCCGGCACACCGCCCCCGCGATCAGTCGTGGGACGGGACGGAGACGAGGACGAGGAGGGCAGCAGCTTCACGGAAACCAACTCCAGGCCTTCTCTCATACAGTCGTGATGGGGTGGTGGGTGCTTCAAGCAACGGGATGGGATGGGAGCTCGTTGAATCTCTCTGACGAGCTGCACTGCGGGGCCGATCAACAGTGCTGCCGCTGGGGGCCTACAGGGGCAGGGTTTCGCCAGCTCGGGACCAACTCTTCTTCTTTGCCTACAGTTGGGTTTCCACTTTGTTAGGCACAGTCGCATTCATTTTCTTCTTCTTCTTCTACCGACCTTTTTCGTCGACGAAATGAAACTGAAACGCCTTTTGTTTGAGCTCCTCCGGCACGGTCAGACCATACCTGTTCACCACGAGAAAAGGTGACTTCAGTACGCAATGACGTACTCCCTCAGTCTCGTTTCTGTTTATAGATCGTTTGATTTTTTATACTAATTTTGACCAGCTCATTTTATTTAAAATATTTACTAAAACATACAAAAATTCAATTCATAATTAAAATATGCTATACGCTAACTAAATCACAATAAAAATAAATTATAATTGTAAAACATTTTGAATAAAACAAGCCGATCAGATTTGATGTCAAATAAATCAAACAACTTATAAATTAATATGAACGGATACTTCTGTTCACGTACGCGGGCGCGACCGAGTACCGACTGACTGACTAGACGGACCCAAGATCGAAACTTCCGCACTCACGAGTCACGAACGCGACGCCGTCCTGCATTTGCTGATGATGGTGCCTCTCACACGTTGTTGACTGACCGGCGACGCCACGGTTGCTGCTTCTTCGAAGAAGCAGTGTCTGGTGGGAGAGAGGTCGCAAGTCAACCGCCGCTTAGTTTAATCGCGCGCGTCCCGTTTCTGTTCTGTTCCGTTCCGGCTTCGATTCGATTCAACGCGCCGGCGCCGTGTCTGATCGGCCGGCACGCCATCGAGGGTCGGGCGGGCGTGGCGGGCGTTGGCTGGCGTGGAGTACTGGAGTGCAACGGGACGAGGATCGAAGAGAGCAGCAGCTAGCTTCACGGAAACAAACTCCAGGGACAACCGTTGCTGGGAGTCAGCCAGATGCTTCAAGCAATGTTTGACTGAGGAGCTGCAGCGAGCGGTGCCCATCTCCCAGCGGCGGCAACAGGACAGGGCAAGGGAGGCGAGTGCTGCTGCGGGCCTGCAGCTAGTACAGGGACAAGGTTTGTTTCGTCAGCTCGGGATTGCCACCAGCTCGGAGCCGCGCGGACCGGACCCTGTCCCCTGCACTGTGCACCTGGTACTCCGGTCAGCCTACAGCTGGGTTTCCCCTACGCCTTTTTTGTTTGAGCTCCTCCGGCACAGTCCAGACCATTCCTTTCTACTCTATCTAGTATATAATCCTGAAATTCCTGATGAGGAGGACAGTTTGAGTGAGTGACAGACTCTTGTATTTTACTCGCACCTTGTGTTGCCAGTGACAGCAGTGAACGATCTACAACGTACACCTTTTTTGCACTAAATAATGTAAAGAAAGGCCCAAAGGAAGGAAGGGGACGAAGGAGTGTTCAACTGAAACACCTGCACCTCGTACTGGCAAGGAAACATCCTCCCGAGAGACATGTGCCAACCGAGTCAAAAAAAAAAAAAAAACGCATTCAAGAACAGCAGCCGGATTAACATATGAACAGATCCCCCGTGTTTATCCTCCATCGAATCAACACCAACACCAATCAACATCAATGCTTTCCTCTGTTTACACTACGTCGATCGGCGGAACTTTGACCAAAAATTCCACTTTTTTTTTCTTTTTCTTTTTTGAATCAATCGAGAAGAAAGGGGGAAAAAAAGAAAGAATGAACACATGTCGGCGCCGCTCCGGTGATCGGCGAGGGTCAGCCAAATGCGTCCCGGAGCTCGGGGTCCCTCTGGATCAGTTCCCCGACGGCGGCGTCTTGGGCGTCTTGGGGGGCGGCGGGCCCTGCTCGATGTCGCCGGCGGCGGCGCGGGGGCTGTAGGACGTGCCGACCACGGCCTGCTTGCCCCGGCTCAGCAGCCGGCGCAGCGACCGCAGCCGCGCGGAGACCGGCGACCGCATCTCGTCCGGCATGCGGCTGGCCGGCAGCGGGGACGTCATGGGCGGCGTGTGGAGCGGGCCCACGGCCCGCGCGGGGATGTCGATGACGAGGTTCTCCTTCCTGCCTCGCGCGGCGGCGGAGGATGAGGAGCTGGAGCTGGAGCTGGAGCTGGCGGAGGCGCCGGCGGCTGGCGGCGGCGGGGGCACCGCGGCGTTGGCGACGTCGTCGTGGGTCCCCCAGAACAGGACGTTGGTGGGGAACGCGGCGGGGTCCTCCCGCGGCAGCGCGCTGAGCTCGGCGGCGGCGGCGACGGGGGCGCGGCAGAGCGGGCAGGTGTCGTGCGAGTGGAACCACATGTCGATGCACTCGACGTGGAAGCCGTGGCCGCACTTGGGCAGCGCGCGCACCTTCTCGCCCCCCGCGACCTCGGACAGGCACACGGCGCACTCGAGAGGCTCGGCCCCCGCCCCCGCCCCCGCCTCCTTGGCGGCGGCGGCGTAGACGGTGACGGGGAGCGAGCGCAGGACGGCGGCGGGCAGGCCGCGCTGCGGGAGCGGGGACGCGGCGACGAAGATGAAGCGGGAGGAGGAGGAGGGCGAGGCCGGCGCCAGCAGCGGGTTCGCCCCCAGGTAGCGCTTGGCGTAGAGGTAGAGCAGGAAGACGAAGACCACCACCATGAAGAGGAAGATGACGGCGGCCAGGAGCACCCCGTTGCTGATGGCTAGCTGCTGCTGCCCCGAGACCGGGAACGGCACGTCGCCGCCTGCGGGGAACGCCGGCGGCGCGCCAGCGGACGGTGGCGCCAGAGTAGATGGCAGCGACGAGGACGTGTGCGGCACCATGGCTTCACGTAACGCCGCCGACGCGAGGAGCGGAGAGGAGAGTAGGCGGCGACGAGGCGCGAGAGAGGCGGAGAGGATCAGAGAGAGGAGTGGGCGAGCTGGAGCTGCAAGGGCCGGGCGCGCCTCCGTATTTGAAGGGGTAGGGGTAGGCCGAGGTGGCGGACGTGGGATCCTCTGCGGCGCGTGCGGGCCACGGCGCGGCGTCCCTCGCCGCAGAGGATCCGGGCTCCGGAGGGCTACGTGGCGGACTTTGTCAACCAGTAGGTTGGGGTTGGGGATCCGCGGAACGGGACAACGCTCGGGTCGCGGCGTGGTCTCGCCCCGGGCTTGTTTTGGCCCGCCCCGCCGCCCGCGCCTGCTGCTGCTCCTCCTCGTGCTCGGCAGGCGGCCCGGCGCCCCCGCCCGAACCGCGGCGGCGGCCGCGCAGAAGCATCCAACTGGCGGGCCTGCGGAAACCGGAAGCCGGAAGCCCGCCACTGCCAGTGTGAGTGTGTTTGTCGACGGCCAGGGTGACGAAGGCGCGGCCGTCGTCGTCGCTGGTCGACGGGTGGAGATGGATGACGAACGCGTTTGTTGATTTTTGGGGTGCCGGTACAGACCGTGAGACTGGCGTTTCGTTTCGAGGCAGCCGGGTGCCCTGGTCTCCCACGTTGCAATCACAGAGCAGCGCGTGATTCGTCCGCCGACCCGCGCACCGTGCGGCCACTCCCACGAGAGAGATTTAAGTTCTTCTTCGGTATTATATTTAAATATATATTACGTTGGATCTTTTTCCAAAACGTCGATCGTTTTCATTCATAGATAGAATTATAATTTATTATTTATCTTGGTGTGATTTGTTCTATCATTGTAGATACTTTGAGCATTATTTGTTTCTTTATATGTTAGATGAGAAGTTTTAGAAAAAAGACAACCGCAATTTATATTTAAATATGGAAAGAATACTAAATTGGTGCAACTCACTGGGTTTGACACTCGATTTGAGAGCACTTAGACATTGAGATTACAAACTTTCTCGTTTTGAAGAAGTCTCGAACTTACCTTACTACTGTTTTTATTATATTCTATTTTTCACTTACCATCCCACACATGAGTAGGCTGTGTTAAGGCGTCACGGTCATGTTCCGAATGATATACCTACACGGCAGTGGCTTTGTGGTTGGCTCTCTAGCGCAGCAGGGCACACATGCCTACCTCAACGACCGCGTAGGTTGCTTGAACACTAAAAGTGTGCTTAAGCCACCATTGCCCGCGCCCAGGGCCCTTGATTCTTGGCCGCCGCTACCGCCATAGGCGCGTGCCGCTCACATGTGCCACCGTCACCGGGGCGATAGCCTGTTGGCTTGCCAGCGAGGGTAGCACACATGTAGAGGGCGTGCGGGGAGTACCGCTGAGGCATGCAGAGAGATTGATAAAAAGAAATAGCAAGAGAGAATGGGACGGGCGAAAGCGGATGACATGTGGGCCCCACACGTCGCAGACGGGAGAGAAAAACAAGAACATGAGGCAAAAACAGTAATTCATTTTGGCCTTATGATAGGTATAAATCGAGTTTTTTTTCATGCGGCTATCTATTAGAAAAAAATTCTTCGGCATTTGGCGTTAAACGAAGAAATCTCTCAGACCGCCGCGCGCAGACACATGGTTCGGTCGCGGTCGTGGACCCCCGAGCCACCGCGCGCTACGTGTTTGGCGGCCTGGGGGCCACCTGCCCGACCGTCAGTTCCGTGATGCTGTCTGTGGCCGAGCACGGAGATTTCCCCGCGAAAGCTTTGGTGCCCGCGCGACAGAACTGTCGGAATCCCCTGGGAACCAGCGTTTCTGGCGTTCAGGAGTATTTGAATAATCCCGGGGGCTGGAACTGCTAGTTAAACGCTCGGAGGTTCACGTAACCACGTGCTAAATTAATTGACACAGTCAGCTTGGGTACCAGTTTGTTTCGATGTGCACGGCGACAGTACAAGGAGCTTAGCCTGTTACGTCTTGGAGTGTACCTCACGATCGAGCTAATTTGTGTAGAGGGTAACTGGTCTGCGTTGTTGTGCATACAGCTCGGTAAGTCTACAGTAGACTGTAACTGGTCTTTGCTTTACGGTTGACAAGTTTACGTCATGGCAACATGCGCCGTCAAGCGTCAAGTAGTAGTAAATACTGGAGCACACGACCCACTGTTGGCGGGTTGATCATCCCAGTGGACGGAGAGTCGGAGACGGCCCTGCTTTTTCGCCGCGGTCGCTGGCTTTTTCGTCAAGGCAGGCAGGCAGGCAGTCATCAGTCAGTGCAACGTGGGCGCCGTGCGTTCAGATGCCGGGGTTGGGTTGGGTCGGGTGGGCGCGAGGAAGGAAACGCGTCCCTCCGCGCCGTGTCGATGTCGTCGATGCCGTTGAAGAATTCAGAGAGCGTAGCGGGGCAGGGGCAGCAGCCCGGAATGGAAGTCTTGCGCCGCGCGCGGGACCAGGCGGTCGCCCGGCCGGCCGGTCGCCGCCGTCGCCGTCGTCTGCCCGCGCTCCACCCGACCGGAACGACCCGCGCGCCAAGCTGATGACGCGCGCGCCGGCAGATGCAGTGATGCACGCACCAGCACCGGTCCGCTGCAGCGGTGCGCAAAGGGGGCGCCGAGGTCACGGGCCGCGGCCGCGCGCACTGAATGGTCGCAAGGCTCAACTCTCGACATGCTACTCTCTACTGGTAGCGGCACATACACGACCGTCCCATACTCCTCAGTGCTCGCGTGATCGCGTATCCGCAGGACCACAGTACTCCAGTGGAGTAGACTAGGCAAAGGCGTAGGTGGATGGTGGATGACGCCATCCTTGCTCCGAACGACCCGGTCTGCCCTTGCCTGCCACTGCCGGTACCCGTCGTGCGCAGGCAGGGAAGGAAAGGGAGGGAGCGGAGGCGGACGGGCAGGCTCTCGGGATCTGCCTGCCGGGCGCGCGACGGGCAGAGCAAAGCGCGGGGGAAAAGGAAAGGAAAGGAAAGGCGGCGTGGGAGTGCGCGGCGCGGGCGTCAGCGGAGGCGGACCGGCCGCGGGAGACACGCGCGGGGCCACGCGCCCACGCCCGCCGCGGGATGCCGGGCCTTTCGCGCGGCATCTCGGGCGTTCGCGGCGTGCCGCCGTGCCAGACGACCTCCTAGCTGCAGCACAGGCACAGCGAAGGGAGAGAACGGACGACGGGTGCGGCGGCCTCCCGGTCGGAGGCCAGTCGGCCGGCTGAGCCACAGTGCCACGCACGGCTGGCGGGTCAGCCGGAGCCCGGCCCCGCGGGGGACGGGATGGGACGGCGGTTTCGGCTTTCGACGACGGTTTTGCTATGGGCTCGGGTTAGCGGTCTCGCGCCGGTGCCACAGGGAGAAACGACCGTGCTCTGATGATCGCTGCTACAGCCTAGAGCATTGTGGCACGATGCGGCGCACGACCGAGCCGCCTTTTGTTGCACGGCGCGACGGACCGGTACGTTCCCATGCGTCGGAGACGCGACTGGTCACGTCAGTGCTGGCTATCCACACTCGCCTACCTCTAAATTTCTATTTAAAAAAATTATTCTATCTTAGTTAGCAATATTCTCAACCCTATGCTACAACCCTCTGCAGCCATACGTACCATATAGTCTCAACTATATATAACCTACAATAATTTTTTACTATTTTTTCACTCTTCTCTCTCCACTGTTCCAATCACCCCACAGGGTGACGGGCTACACCCTCCCCTCCCTCCTCGCTCTACGCCTCCTCCTCTGCGACGCCGCTTGCACCCGGCCCCCTCCTACTCTATACGTCGCCACCCTCACCCTCTCGTCCTCCTCCGCCCTGCCATGGCGCATCCGCGGACCGCGGTCCGTGGCCATGGCCTACGCTCCGGTCGGATCCGCCGCCAAGGCCTGCACTAGCGCCGGCCCCGAGGAGGCCCGCATCTAGCCCGTGCCCAGTCCCCTCGGCGACACTGCCTGCGCTCGCCCCCCCCTCCTCTATACGTCACCTGCCTGTGCCCTCTCTTCCTCTTCCGCCCTGCCATGGCACATCCGCGGACCGCGGCCATGGCCTCCGCTCCGGTCGGATCCGCCGCCAAGGCCTACACCGGCGCCGGCCCCGGGGAGGCCCGGATCTAGCCCACCTCGTCGTCGGATCTCCCCACCTTGTTGCCCGCCGCTGCCTCCTCGCCAGATCCTCCCCACTTCGTCGCCCGCGCGCCACCGTCTCGCCTGATCCTTCCTGCCTTGTCGCCTCATCCTCTCCTCCGGCTGCCATCCACCTCCTCTCTGATCGCCGACATATCCTCGACCCGGATCTGCAGTCCCACAGCGGGAGGAGCGAGTTCGTTGCCCATGTGGAAGAAAGAGAAGGGTATGGGAGCGACGGCATCGACTAGATACATGATGTAAGAAAAAGCTCTCCCTACGGTATGGGGAAGCTTCGTAGTCCACCGCTGCAGGTCCTCCGACCCTATATCTCAACTTTAAAAAGCTTTAGGGTGAGCTTTAGAGTTACCTAGTGCGAACAACCTTAGTGCTGATCACGTACACATGTTATGTACTAGTGCGCATAGGGATGGCGGCCAGAACGGGCAAGATCGTCGAGGGCCAGTTGGCAATCGTGCTGGCCAGATCACTCGCTCGGAGCGGATGATCGCCAAAACGGCACTGCAAATTTTTATATATCCAGCTAATGATCGCAACGTGAACGTGCAGCAGACACTTGACCACAAACCAGGATCGTGGATTCCATGATGCGATGGGATATTATTCCGTGATTCTTGTAGCGGAAGGATCAGCGCCCGGACGTCCGGCGGACGCCCGGCACATCGGACGGATCCTCCACCCTGTCCTCGGTCATCTGATCGAACCGTCCTCGGTCATCTGATCGAACCGTCCTAAGTCATAAATCATGTGCTGAAACATTAGAAATGAACCGTCGAAACATTGATGAACAACTGATGAAACATTAAAAATACACTACTGCAACTTCAACGGATATGAAAAAATTAACTGAATTGAATGAAAATTTCGGATCCACGAATCCGATGAAAAAAAAAAAAGTCGAATGAAACATCGGAACCGAACTCCCGAAACATCAACGAAGTAATGCTGAAACATTAAATTTAAACTATTGCAACATCGATATTTTGGAAAAAAAAATTCTAGACGCGACGCGTCGGGCGATGCATGAAACATGAGAAAATAACTACCGAAACATCAACGAACAAATAATAAAACATTGAAAATACACTATTGCAACAACGGCGGATATAAAAAATTAACTGAATTGAACTGAAAATTTCGAACAGCGAATCTGGTAAACAAATTAGAAAAAAAAGACGAAACATTGAGGAAACACTGTTAAAACATCGTGACATAACTATAAAACAAACAATCACAATCTAGAAGTGACATTGAAAAAGGAGTGTCGATCGGACACCCGTGGCAGAGCGTTCCCGTTCCTGTAGACCTATTCCTCTTCGGAACAGACGTTACTTGTTTAGGACTCTCGCGCGCGTCTCTGCTCTGGATATTTGTTATTTGATGGAGCGGTTTGTACCACTGACTAGTTTAAAACAATGTCAGCCAGCCCATTACTCGGTCGCGTAGTACTGCGGGGCGAGCTCAGCCAGCCACAAAGGGTCGATACGGGTCAGGTTCTTGACGTAACTCTGCGTCGTCCGAACCAGCTCGTTGAAGATGACGCAGTCGGGCTTGGTCCGAAAAAGCACGGACGAAGGGTGGATCTGCACGCTCTGCCCGGTTGCAAGGGCCCTGCCAAACAACAGGCCAAATCTCAACCTTATATAATATTATAACTCAATCATGCAGCATTCTTCAAGTTTTGGTTATGATCATGTCCCTAGGGCAGACATCTTTGATACCAAGGCACAGGAAAAAAGACAATCAAGATGAGGCATTTCGACTGAAAATATATGGCATGGAATGAACGGTACCTGTACGATCCATCTGGCTGTCGCATGGCCGCATTCAGGAAGAAGGCAGCTGTAAGGCATCTCCGAAACAGAACCATGTCATCTCCACAAGATGACAGGTTCAACCCCATTTGTTGGACATGGCCCTGAATTTGACTACAAAGAACAAAAGATTGCCAATGTCAACTACGACGGACAGCAGGACAGGCTTCCGTTTCATTTAGAGCACAATGCGGTTTCTGTACAAGTACTGCAAAACTGGTGGAGTAGAAACTAACCTATGAACATCACGAGCATGTCTTAGAGCGCGGTAGTTGATAAAGTTTTCCCTGCACCATTTGTTCAAAGCCTTTTCCATTGTTTTCTCTTTCGCATTTGCATTCTTGCTCTTCTCCAAGCATTCTGCAGCTGCTCGATAGACGTTCACCAATGTGACATGATCCCCTTCAGAGCTTTCGAAACCCTTCCTGGCAGCTCTTGCCTATAGAACAATAAGGCAAATGAGTCAATCATTGCACTAGAGCAGAAGTAAGCAGCAAACACAACTCCCTAAAATTAGTCAACCAGAGGGAATAACTCCACAATATCAGATAAGAACCCATTTTGACATACATTTAGCCAGCTGCCTGTAATTCAAATAGGTGGTACCTCTTCTAACCTCTCACGTGGAGAGAAGAAAATTGATTCCACTGAAAGCATAGATACAACAATCAGCATTTCTTCCAAGCACTTGAAATCATTTGACACTATTAATGCCTTGGAGTACATTGGATCCAAAGGCAGCCTAGCCATCTGATGACCAACAGGATCTGAGAGCTTATAATCATCAGTCAGAGCCCCTAATAAGATTAACTGCTCCAATGATTTCAGAATAGCAGTCCTGCAGTAGGTTGGGCACCAATAAGCAAAAACTCAGCATTGATATAAAGCAACAAGTTATTTGGCTAAAAATTACTGAGAAGCTTCCATAAAAACAAAAGGACCTCGTTTGTTGTTTAAGGTGTTACCATCGCAGAAGGGCAAATCATAAGATACATAAAGAAGTCTAGGTCAGGGGTTTTGTTTACCTATAAGGTTGGACCTGGGGCACATGTGGCTAGCAATAAAACACAATCAAATTCAGTAACACAAATTGCATCCTTTCATCGCTGGTATTTAATTTTGCCCCAGAAACAACAGTAGTCCAGTACAAAAATCAAGCACAATAGCACAATGAATAAAAAATGATTCTGAGCATTTTCTTTTAAGCAGACTTAAAAATTCACCTTGATGGTTTCTCCATAAAATCAAAACCTATAATGTCATCAATTCCAAGAGCCTTGAGTTGCAGTACAACATTTGAGAGGTTACACCGCTTGATCTCAGGCACAGTAGAATCCACCAGTTTATCAAACTCACTTTCTTGGAACAATCGGAAGCATTTCCCTGGCCCCTCGCGTCCTGCACGACCACTGAGTGAAGAATGATGATGTTAAAAATATTATTTAATTAAGAAAGGACAAGCACTGATTTGGTTTATCTGCAAAGTGTCCATAGGCCTTATTAATAGGGTCCTGTGCAACATATATAAGTAATACGATGCAAAACAGTAAATCGTCATATGGAGATCCATTCTACTGTTCCCTGTAACATAGGATTTAATTAAATACCAAACCAAGCTAGCATGCTGACAAACCACTTCTTTAAGTACATGGACAACAAAGAACTACAACCAGGGAAAAAAAGAAACAAAGAAATAGACTGCATGGACTCTTTGTGATTTCATATATTAAGCATGAACAATCAAACAAGCAAGATACAACCTACCTCCTTTGAAGAGCCTGCGCTTTTGATACTGGGATGATGATAAGTGATTCCATTCCAGTCACAGGATTATAAGCACGGGCTTTTACCATACCAGGATCAATAACATATTTGATGCCAGGTATTGTTACAGAAGTCTCAGCAATATTTGTAGCTAGAACTACCTAGCAAAGGTCAATCAGCAGAGAGTCAAACTCTGCTTAACAAGTCGGTGCAGGACTTTCAAGGGCAAGTGAAACACTGAAAATGACTACAAAGGAAAATGAACTACTGAATGAATCTTGGAGAAGATTGAATCTGCATGGGAGAATGCAACCAAAGGAAAAAGTAATCACTGTCACAAACTTAAAATAGCCATGAAAAGTAGCCTAAGAGTATGGTAAAAAAATTTCATCTGCAACTAATGGTATGACCTTTGGTTTGTACTTTGTAGTGACCTTAATGTGTTAATTTCTCTTTTATGGACAAGCAAAATGATCAAATCATAGTTGATACTTTTTCCCTCTTCGTTGAGAGACAGACAGTTGATACTACTCCTTTTAGTTGATCTCTATTTCAACACTGTTTCTCCTGATGATCATCAATAGCAAGATCAATTCTGTATTTGACCTTAAAATGATGTTATTTAACAGCGTAGACGTACATGTAACACACACGTGGCACTGAGATGACAGCCAGGCAATTAAGGAAGGAGGGAAAGAAAAAAAAGGAATTAGAAGAAAGGAGACATGTTTGATTGACGTCCTTCTTTTCTCATTAATTCTAAAACAAGGAAAATACTCTATGGGTATTGGTACAAAATGAGGTGAGAAAATAAAGAGTAAAGGGTGGAAACATTTTCCTTCTATCAGTTTTAGATCCTTTCCAATCCTTTCCAATCTGCGCAGGTAGGTAAAAAGATTTTCCTAAAACTCGCTCTTTTATAATGTAGAAGAAAAGGTCATGCCACTAGTATAGCAGTACCATGTTAGCATTCAAGGAACTTGCATTCATTTTTGTACTTACTTGAAACACGTGTAAAGCTTGTTTAAAGCTTGAGAGCATTTTCAGACAGACTGTCAAATATATGGACACTACTAATTCATTTGCTGCCTAAAAGGGAACGCTTTGTCTTTATCACATATCTGGATGACAACTGATTTACTGTATAAAGATGACAAGTTGAACTTAAGATCCATGTAACAAGACGATTTCATCAACTAGGAATACAAACCATGAGAAAAAAAGTTTGAATAATGCATATGATAAGTAAAAAGGGAAATGAAAGTATGCGATCAATATTCATTAAGTAGTATCCTACTGAAACATGACGAATTCAGTATTATCAGTACCCAATTCATGTTTACCTTGCGGGTTCCGGCTGGTGCTGGCTTAAAAGCATTCATTTGCTGCTCTGATGGGAGAGATGAATAGATAGGTGTAATCCACAATTTACTGCTTTCTGGTGGAAGTAAACGAGCACGCTCATAAATAAGTCTCTCCAGTGATTCAATCTCCTCTTGGCCAGTTAGAAATGCAAGAATGTCTCCAGGCCCTTCCCCCAAATGGATCTAACAAATCACACATCTAAAAATGAAATTTATACAGAACAGGCAGGATACATTGAGTTACAGTTGAATAACAGGGTTGAAGGTACATAAATTAGTCGTGATCAAGATCACATAATCACTTATCATGTTTTCTGAAGCGTATTCATTTTTCTTTCTGAACTCCCAGTCCCATTTATGTAGATTTCAATTTTCTTTCATTGTCCCTAAGCCAAGTATGGAGATAAGGGAGATGCTTACCTGAAATATAGTAACTAGTGTGGCATCCAGATAATCCACTTCAGGCTGATAAGTATATAGTATATCAACCGGATATTGACGGCCTTGAATATGCACTGCTTTAGCACCACCAAAATAATCAGAAAAACATTTGGCATCCAAACTAGCAGACATAATTATCAGCTTTAGAGGAGCACATCTTATTCTGTGGCATGCCTTCAGAGTTAAATTTTGAGAATTGCCCTGTACATCAGGCAAAGTCTTCCCATTCTTATTGGCATTAGCCCGGGAATGTTGCACTTTTTTCAACAAACCCAATAAGACATCAGTATGAACAGTTCTTTCATGAGCCTCATCAACAACTATAACGCTATATTTCGACAAGAGTGGGTCCAAAAGTGCTTCCCTGAAAATCCAAAGTAATTATTCGATTAGAAAACGAAATTTACACATCAATCGGAAAAGAAACAAATGTAAATTTACCCACACCAGACTATTGACAGACATAATAAAGTAGAAGAAAAAATTGCCCAACATATATGCGAGTATGCAAATTGACTGGAAAAATCACTTTAGAAGGCTTGAACAAAAACTCAGATAAAATTATCCAAATTATATTAAACAAGTTTCTGTACATGTGTATGGACAGCTACTTCCATAAAAACCTAAACCCTAAACTTTTTTGTTCTCAACTTGCTTTGGTCACAAAAAAACAACTGCCAGATCAAAAAGGATCAAAAGACTAACATGCCACAATAAACTACATGGCTATCAAAAAGCAACAAAGCAGTAATACCGCATTACCTCAGAAGCAAACCATCAGTCATGTACTTAATCCTTGTTGCATTGGATGTGGAATCATCAAATCTGATGGAGTATCCAACCTTTTTGCCTAGTTGGTCGTTGCATTCCTCCGCTACACGCTTCGCTACTGTAACAGCTGCAACTCTTCGAGGTTGAGTGATGCCAATAACTTTACCATCCTGACAAAACCCACCATCGTACAAAAATTGTGGCAGCTCTGCATGGCCAATTAAAGAAAAAAAATTCTTCTTCACAGAACCAAAGTAGAATAAACGAGGTAGCAGAAAAAAAGAATACTAGTATGGCATGTTTCTGCAATGACAGATGAAAGGTATATCTATGTGTACAAACCAAATTCTTAATGTTCTATTTTTCCAAACAATCCATATATAAAAAAGCAATACCACCTGGCACAACATAAAAAACTCGGCCAGAGAGAGAGAGATAGAGAGGGGGGGGGGGGGGGGAGGGAGAGAAGAGGATGCCAGCTTCAATCCCAAGCCGTATACATGGGTTCCTTTGACACCCCCCCCTCCTGAGTCGACACTCTTACGTTGTGCCGCGAGATGCTTAGCTTGGCGCAACGTTACAACGAGATACAATGGAAATATTTCATTTCACCTCCACAGTGGTTCTTTCATCAGTCCCGTAATATGACTGAATTCAAATGTTCCCAAATCCACAGGCACAAGCAGTGCACAACATCACTTTGGTTAATTCACGCCTTAAACAGTTACATTTGGATAAGAGCCTATTCACACTAACAACCGGTATCGGAAAGCGACAACATGCTTATAGCAATTACTTGACCCAAACAACAATTGCCACAGGGGAGGGGGCAAAGAAACGAACTTACGGGTAGTTTTGCCGCTGCCAGTCTCGCCAACGATGATCAGTGTGTCGTTCTTCTTCACCTCGTCCACCAGCCTCTTCTCCACTGGACCAGTAACGAACAAAAAATTTCAGCTCCCTGAGCCAATACCTCAAAAATGTCATAGTGAACAGACATCTAAAGCTCGGAAGGCGAACCAGACGCAATAGGGAGAGACTTCCGTTGTTGCCGAATCAGCTGCCTCCACCTGCACCGGCAAACCAAAGCAAAGCATAGGGCTCAATCCCCAGGCTAACGAATGGAACAATCGGAACAAAACGGAGCTGACGAGACCTCGCGAAGTGCTGCTGCTTCTGAGGAGAGGCTCCAGCAGAGAAGGACGGCATCTCGGACGCCGCCGACTTCCGCGCGGCCCTGAATCCTGCCACGGCGGCGGCCTGGGAGCCACGATTCGCCGGCCGTGGGGAGGCGAACCAGCTCGGCCGCGACGCAGCGTGGGAGAGGCAGGCAGGGGTTTAGAGTTGGGGGTAGGGTTTTGGGCGGCAGGCGTCGGTGCGCCTCGCGGATGCCGCAGGAGGAAGGCGGCTATGGCCGCACGCACGAACACCGCAGCAAAACCACGCGCTTTTCGGGGTTGCCGGGTTGGGGTTTGCGCTACTCGCCGGCTCGCGCTCGCCACCGCCGTATCAGCGCCGCCGCCGGTATGTATAGGGCTCCGAGCAGGAACCGGTGGGGGCTCATATCTATGTTGAAGAAGATGGTTAACCCAGCAAGCAGCCCACGAAAAATGCAAGCAGCCCAGGAAGCAGTGGCGCGCGCATGCCGTTTCCTAGCGGGCCAGAGCAGCATGCGGGAGAGGCCATCACAGAATGTAGTAGCCTTTTGAATTAGTTTTTTCTTTCTTTATTTCTAGCTAATAGCTTCAACATTGTATTATATTCCAATCGTACGTATATAAGTTTGTGAAACAAAACTCATCATTGCATCTATAGTTTTTGGCATTTCTCACATATAAAGATAAACCGGTATACCAAAATGTTAACCAAATATAGCCAACATTTTAAAAATACTAGATTCAATATTTTCACACATCTAGTTCAACTTTTATATTAAACAGATTCAACATTTTCTTCATACCTCATGCAGCATTTTAGTAAAATTCATTTTAGCATTTAAAAGGAATCAAAATGGTAATACCAGAATCTTCAAATAGTCTATTGTAAATATTGAAATAGTTGACCCAAATTGTTGTTTTTTTAGAAGAAAAAAACTACCCCCTCCGTTCCAATTTATAGGTCATTTGATATTTTTGGCATCAAGTTTGACCGTCTCGTATTATTCAAAATATTTGCAAAAATGTAGAAAAATTCAATTCATAATTAAAGTACATTATATGCTAAACAAAATCACAATGAAATTTTTTTTTGAATAAGATGAGCCGGTCATACTTGGTGACACAAAAGTCAAACGACCTATAAATTAGGGCGGAGGGAGTAAATGATATCCATGTTGAATCTTGTTTTGTTGTATTAATTCTAAATAACAATGTGATTCAATCGGAAACACATAGTACATGGTTAAATAGAAAAGTTCTCTTGAACACGGAAATAGAAAATCTCTTTAGAAATCTGAAATGCAAACAACATCATACCACGTTCCACCAATTTTCTACGCAAACCAAACAGACGATTTAGACTAAAATTTTTCCTTTTTCAATTTTTTATACAAAATAAACAAAGGATTGAGACTAAAAATCAATTTCCACCTTAGTTTTCTCTAGTTTCTTCTATCAGCCCCTGCCACAATTCCCCTCCCGGTCTTCCCCTTCCTAATTAGTTGCCAAACGAATTTTGATCTAGTACGAGTATCAAACAGAGATGTCCTTCACCGGCGCCGGATACTGAGAACTTCCATTCAAACCCCTTTAAATAAACGAACATGTGAATATCTATTTGGCTTTCCATAGGAACACTTTCAAGTTGAACAGGTTTTTTATTGTTTGACTCAAGAACCATGCATGAGTGATAATGTCCCAACGACCTGATCAAGTTTCCGACATCTGAGAACAGGTAATTGATCCATCCATCGATCGACCCAACAGTTGTAATAAACCATGTATGTAGTTGTGCCATCACCTAGTCTTCTAGGATATACTTCGTATCTTCTTAATTTGTTTGCTTGTACGGTTCAAAAGAGTTGAGATTCGCGTGTCAGATGAGCTGTAAACGTCTCCAGCTGACATGATGATTAATTAGTAGTAAGAAGAAATAGCGGGAACAAAGAACCGTGACACCACATTTGTTTCTTCTAATTTTAATGAGGTTGTCACTGTCCAAAGGTTTGAGGAACACCTAGTTGAAGCCAAGTGTGCCGTGTCACGGTATCTTCACAGGTTCCCCCTTTCGCTCTCACATGGAAACATGGGTGCCATCTCAGAGCGAGGCTTAAAATAGGGGGCTATGTTATTTAGGGGCAACCTCCTATATAAGTTATAGCAGGATATAACTGAAGCTACTTTATTTAGCAACTTCATAAAATGTTCAAACATCTTCAATTATATGCATGTAAACATTGAACTAAGAAAAATCCGTGAACACAAATACTCAAAAATATGTTCACAAATACATAATAACATGTCTCTAGGTCTACTACTTCACATTCTTTAATCAATAACATACTCACACCTATAATAAAACATTTATATCCATTAAACATCGAACAAATCAATAACTAACTCAGCAATAATTTAGAGGTATATGTTCTTTGTTAGAATGTCTCGATTTGGATTAGATTAGTGGCACTAAAATATCTTTGCTAAGCCAGATGGTAGTGTTTAGCGGAGCTAAAAACTTGTTCGCTGCCATAGCGAAAGAATGAGCAATAGAGCGTAGCGGCAGGTCATCTCAAAATGCCTAAAAATGCTATTTAGAAAAATGATTTTGAGGTATGCGCTAGAACTCTACCCACCTAATATATACGAAAAAAGCTCTATTTAGTTTACAAACCGTAAGAGAAAATGCATTATAAACCACGACCATTGATTGTTGAGGGCTTGAAAAAGCTCTATTTGGTTTATAAATGTACTAGTGACACGCTTGATGAGGGCTCAAAGCACTATAAACCACGAGCACAACCTGACAAGCGAAGGGCGAGCACCACCCTGCATTCTCAGATCTCTCATCATAGAACAGCAAAACAGCTAGGAAGGTGGAACTCAGCAAGTAGGCAATTGGATAATTGATTTTCCATTCATTTTACTTAGTAGTTATACTTGATCGATGGATCATTGCTTCATTATTAGTGCCCTATTTACTTGGGAAATGCAGATGCCTAGTAGTACTGTAAAATTTCACACTGTCCCGGTCTCCTTTGTAGATACACCACTGGACTTTTGGTGCCTCTTTTTTTTTTTAGCTTTAGGTCGTAGCTTTAAGCAATGCCTCTTGTATATGTAAATTCCCCATTGGCCGTCTTCTCTCTGTCGGCTTTGATTAAACTAACTCTGCTCCCCCCCCCCCTCTCTCTCTCTCTCTCTCTCCCTCTCTCTCTCTCCTTAACGAAATATTTTATAGGCCAATGTACAATCATTGAACAAATAATGCTGATCTACACTAATTCTCTAGCTTGCTACACGTATTATACGGCGACTATACAATTCACCTAGAAACTGAAGTAACAGACCACAGCAACCAACACACGCATGCACTCCACAAGCAGGAAGCTAGAAAGAAGATGACGTCAACAACTCTGCCAATGCACCACTGGCCAGTACAATATTTTTTTCACCCCCTTGATTATATATATAGACAGTAGAAACATACATCAAATTGCCAAGTCAACACATTACACATGCACCCCAAAGAAGAAGAAGAAGAAGAACCGAAGGAAGAAGACGAAGAAGGGAACGGGGGACCTCAACGACGGCGGTGCAAGTGCAACCATGTCATATCTCAAGAAGCCGTCCACCTACACCGTGTCCCTCATCGTCCTCCTCCCTCTCACCCTCCTGTGCTTCACCTTCCTCCTCCCGCTGCCTGCCTACCTCAGCAACCCGCTTGCCACGTTCATGGCTCCGGCCAGCGGCGGCTGCGGCGCTGGCCAACAAGCAGCCGTGCCGGCGGCGGCCGCGGGTGACGAGCTGATGAGCGTCCTCGTCGGTGTGCACACCATGCCCGGGAAGCACTCCCGGCGCCACCTCATCCGCATGGCGTACGCGCTGCAGCAGACCGCGGCGCTCCGCGCGGCGGCGCGCGTCGACGTCCGGTTCGCGCTCTGCGCGCGCCCGATGCCGCCCGAGCACCGCGCGCTTCGTGGCGCTCGAGGCCCGCGCCTACGGCGACGTGCTGGTCCTCGACTGCGCCGAGAGCGCGGAACAAGGGAAGACGTACACCTACTTCGCCAGCCTGCCCGCCATGCTCGGCGCCGGCCCCGGCGCCCGGCGGCCGTACGACTACGTGATGAAGGTGGACGACGACACGTTCCTCCGGCTGGACGCGCTGGTGGAGACCCTGCGCGCCGCGCCGAGGGAGGACATGTATTGGGGCCTGGGGCTCCCGTTCCACGACCGCGAGTTCCCGCTGTTCATGCTCGGCATGGGCTACCTGCTGTCCTGGGACCTCGTCGAGTGGATCGCCGGCTCCGACATGGTCAGAAGAGAGGCCATGGGTACTACGCAACTCGGCACTGCACTGCATATGGCATATGCATCCGTTCTTGCTACAGCCTAGGACCTTTTTTTCCACTAACAGTATATACACCTACTATCTACACTAGCAATTTCTCATGGGAATATTAATTTGGTTTCAGAAGAAAGATTCTAAGTAAGTAGTTTTCAACAGCGTTTAATTAGCAACATGCATGATTATTCAGGCGTAGAAGATATGACCACGGGGAAATGGCTCAACATGGGCAACAAGGCCAAGAACCGGGTGAACATTTTCCCCAGGATGTACGACTACAGGAGTGCCAAAGCGGAGGACTTCTTGGAGAACACCATTGGGGTGCACCAGTTGAAGCAGGACCTGAGGTGGGCACACACATTGGACCACTTCAATCTCACCAGGTTGGAGCCCTCCAGCAAGCTAGTCAACTTCTAGAGATCGAGTGGGGATCGGAGTCCTCAAATTTCTTTCGCAAATTAAGAGCCAAAGAATACGTCTTTATGATTTATTTGTAGTATTATTGCCGATATGTGTGGTATATATTGTGGCCGGTAAGGAACTAAATACCAAGTGTTGTTGATTTATTGCTTGAAATTATATACATAATTGATAATTGGAAGCTTCCACCCCCAAAGTTATATATCTCATTGACGATATTGTTTCTAATTAAGACATGTTAATATAAGGAATGATGAGTAGAGAGGAATTCTTACAGTTTGCGATGAATATCAGGCTGTTTTTGTTTTGAACACTCGCCGCTAATCATTCTAATCTAGGAGTTTTTAGAATTATTATTTCCGAAAGAAAATGTTACATCTAGAAATCCCATTGTTCAAGATCACCCGATATTTTAAAAGACAAGTGTGTGTGACGGCAGACTATAGCAACACTAGTTTTGCCGCTGACATGGCATTCTGCCGAGCGTACAACTCATCCTCGCTGTGATGTGAAGTGCGTATATTATACCAACTGTGAAGTGAAGCAGAGAATCAGCTGGAGCTGACTTTCCGTATTAAAGCGACTGAAATGTAAAGAAGATTGTGCACTGACAGCAGGAGTCTTACCTAACTTTAAGCGTTGATCTTAACAGCGATGGTGATATGGAAGGCACAATAATGTCAATCTGAAAGACACCATTTCAGTTAGAAATAAAGCCTCTAGAATACGATCAATCAGGATGCTCCACTGCTGCACTGTATCTGCATGTTTATAAGTTCTGAAATATCCTCAAAAGACAGAGAGGGAAAAAAAGCTCACGCATGTGCGAGAGTGGTCATATACAAGCGTACAAGATTTTAAGGCCAGACTTTATTAACAAAAGCGAATGGAACGGTAAACGCGAAATCGAGCACAACATATATACATGCACCAGTAGAGTCTGCAGTCTGCACGTACGGTGCAAACCAAGAGATATGTAGTGCTTCTACGAACATGAGTTAGATATGCCATTTCAAAGGACCAAAGTTAGATATGTAGTACTTCTATGAACATCTGTGTTCAATAATGCCGTTTCAAAGGACCCCTCGAGGACGACGAGGAGCATAGTGGACCGATAGAGCTTGAGCTGCCGGAAAAGCCATTTAGCTGCTGCAGGAGTTGTTCCGTTAATTTAGAAGTCTCACGGTGTTAAGTGAAAGGTAAAAGGACATGATTGCCCCTGCTGCCATAAATGTACATCTTGCTGTACAATTTCATAAAAGAATGTATATTTGCACAGTATTATCACATAAATATTTATTTTGTTCTAAATGTGAAAAAATTCATCATTAGTTTTTATGTTATCCTTATTAATATGATAAAATTTAGAAAAAAAATCTTAGCAACACAACTATTAGAAGGCAAGTACATGAGATAATCACGTTTTTTGAGAAAATCCGAGAATACAACTAGAGTGTATACAGCCATAAGCAAGGTCCTGCGGCCAGCTCGCCGGCGTGGCTATCGTGGCTGCCAGCGGGTTTTTTCTTTTAAAAATTAGAGTATATTGCAGCCTATAATTTTCAGTCCTTGAGATAGCATATAGTAATTTGATTTAGATGTTTATATTGTTCTAAAAAACTTAGTCAGAATTTAAAAAAGTTTAATTTAGGACAAAGCAGTAAACTAGTATAGTTTGCAATGGAGTAGAATCAATCGCATATGATTTTTTGAACGTAATAATCAATCGCATAGGATTACGTCGAGCAATGTCAAGTCGTTAGAGTTAGGACTCCGACAAAGGTCAATACAAAATTTTCAGTTCTCAGGCCTAGATACATTTCTCTATTCACAGTTACAAACGATGAATGCACATACAACAGCAAACCTGTAAGGTTGAAGTTACAAGGCTTATATTGGCTAACATTACAATTAGCATCTGTAGAGGTCAAGGTACAAAACTCCCAAGCTAATCCGAGGAATCCAGCTCATCATCCCATTGTGCAGAGCATGCTTGTCAAAACCTTATTCCATGGGAATGCTTTCTCAATCTTCCATGATTTGTAAACCTAAGGTTACTTCCAGATGGTGGGCCATGATCATTTCAGTCTTGTCCAAGTGCAGCAATGAGAAATCCATAGATCTGATCTCTCCGTCTCTCCCTCTCGCTGCTCTTTTCATATCACAACTCAAGCCAAGTAACCACAGAGGTTCAATAGGTTGGTTTCTCCAGCATGGGCTTAATAGCCATAGGCGATAATCAACTCAATAACATGAGTATAAACAGATTGAATTGAGCCACCTTTGAACATTGGCAAATGCAGCATGGGAATAAAATGCTAGATGGATTTTTCATCTTGGGGTAGGAGTTTTTCTTGTTCTTCTTGAATCATTGGGCTTGTGTTCAGCACTTGACTGTCCCTGCGGCAGTTTAGAACTTCTGGTTTTGCTCCGGCTAGTTTCAGTAGTGCGAGAAGTGGACACTCGGTTCATCTTAGATCCTGAGCGCTTTGCAGATTCCGGCTTCAACTTAGCCCTTGCTGGCCGGGAAGAAACTTGCAGTTTCAGCATTGAGCTTGCACCCTGTTTATCCTTTTGAATGGATCCTTGCTGGACTTTACTCTGGCCATTACTAGCATGGAATTCCCCAAAAACTGATGCTGAGATGTCCTGATCAAGGAAATATCTAAGGATGTCAGAAAACAGAAAATTGAAATAAAAGAGCATGACTGCAAGAGCGACAAACAAGAGAATAAAGTTTCAAACAAATTAAGTACAACCAGGAAAAGAATTGTACTATAGCAGCGATTATCTATCATCTAACATTGCAGGGGATATATCTTGTTAAGTAGATTACTCCAATAAGGCAAAACCAATCATGTATGTTCAAATTCCAGGTATGTTAAAATAGAACCTCATTTAATGATTCATGGTTTTTCAAGAAAAAAAATATAATAAGTGTCATAATAGGATCATGAACATTATAATGCTAACAGATGTATATGCGAACATCACCTTATTTTGAATTTGAGAGGCTTCTGGACCCTGAACTTGGTCCTCTTCAGAATCATCCATTTCCTCACATTCAAACTCAACATGCTGGCTGTCTTCCTCAGAATCACTTAACTCCTCTTGTTCCATTACAATCCCTTGCATCGATTCTTCATTAGGCTCTTGAATGCAATGATGAGAACAGGAATTTAAAACCTCTAACTCTGGAGCACTAGCTTTGTCCTTCCTAGAAACTTCGTCTTGCATATTTGATTTGCCAAAACTACCTCTGAAGTCATTTGAATCATTTATGTCCGTTGGAGAACATAAATGAATGTTCAAGTCAATACTGTTCTCCCTCTCAGAAGGGCTTGTAGATGCTTGCCCAGCTGTTGACTGGTCATCAACTGGGGCTTCCCTCATGTTATACTCAGACTGATTAACAGAGCGATGGTGGTCATCTTCTGGTACTTCATCATGCACCTCAACTTCAGTTCTTTGCAAGAGAGGATGAAAGTCGATGGTGTTAGCATTCGCAGTACCATTTTCAGTCCGGTTGTTACTTCTCTCAACTTGAACTTTCTCAAACGGGAAAAGATCATATTTTCTTGACTGGTTAATAAGATTTTGAACCGGATGACTATACGAAGAAACCACATCTCGAGGATACTGAAACAGCAAAGGATGCATCTGCAAATCTTGCTCAGCACCATCTTCTGTAGTATTTTCATTTGATATCCCATTCTGCTGCAATCTAGAATTAGCTCTGTGATCAGGGAACAGATTTAGCTGTCTATAAGCACTTTTTGTAAAGGTTAGAGGTGGTACAGGGCACATATCCTTCACCGCATTATCTGAGGTGCCATGAAAACGTGTTGCATTAGGATGAAATGCCACCTGAGATAGGACACGGACAGAAGGCGGAAGGTTCACAGGAGGCAAGTCTGGAGCTAACTTGACCACACAGCTACCTTTTTCTTTGCTCAATTGGGATGCTTGCAGTTGGTCCAGAGATCCACATGATACTACCGGAGTGGTAGTGGAAGGTGTTCTCAAATATGAACTGCCATCAGAGGGGCAGTATATAAAAGGTATATATGAGGTGGTCACATCAAGCTTAGTACCACTTCCTTTCTGTTGCTCAGTGTAACTACCTGCAGCACCACATTCTTCATGGTGGCTTGTATCTGACTGCATCATAATGCTTTTCCCAGCATTTCTTGATAAGGACAACTGACAAGGCATCACATTTATGCTCCTACTATCTGTGTCTTCTAAAAATGCTTCATTGACATATGAATCATCATCATTTTCAAAATCCTCAGAAGCATTGTTATCAGCCTGTGATGAAATCATTAAAAGTTATGCTCAACGACATTATTGTAGATGGAGATCAAGATGTTATTTGAATATCATGTGAATTAAAGAAACACAGTAACCTCTTGCCCACAGGCCACATGTGAATCAGGCATTGATGCTTTCAGTTTTCTCCTCTTTGCTTCGTATGTTCGCCTTCTTTCTTTTTCGGCATCACTTTTTGTGTAAGATTTCTGAACTCCACTTGCAACTCTCCATTGACGCTGGAGCAGTGAAGGATCTCTATGTGGCACTACAAACCTCCAAACTGATGTCCAATCGTTTTTGAATATCCTCAGTCCCTGAAACCAATAGTAGGTACGGAAGAAAGTAAGTGATAGACACCAAACAAGGAAAAACGGAAGATAGCCTGTAGAATCATCACCTCCTGGATACATTCCTTCTCCTCCACTGTCAATGGAGATGCCTTCATTCGGCGCACCTCCTGCATTAATTAATTCAGATAAGAATATAGATAGTTTGGAATGCTGTTATGTTAATTTTTGCTGATAACAGTCAATGAGCCCAAAATCTCTCCCTTCCAAGTATCAGAATGAGGGAACATGCAGACAAACTCTTTTACAACATATGTACATTCTCTTTGAACAAGATAGTAGCCAAAGGTTGAATCATAGCACCATGCACAAACGAGTAAAATGTGTTGCTAAAGAGCTTGTAAAAAGAATCATCTTTCCAGTTTGCTACCGAGTATGATATTAAATATGTGACAGGGCCCATAAATTTTATCAAGAAATTCAAATGACACTATATTTGTTGGAACATAAGCAAAATGATAAAGATACCAGAATGATAATAGATCAAGATTATCAGCAGTGCAAGTGCTGCTGCAGGAACTGTATTGCCTACACAACGTATGATTCTATAAAGGGTTCTCTTTATTGTTTATAGATAAAGCCCAGAACTCCAACACTCAATATACAACGAGAATAACATACCAGTCCCTCCGTCCACAAATGTAAGCATTTGTAGCGTTCCAAACCTGCTTCACAAATTTCTGACCTAAAACCGGCAAGACTTACCTTTTTTATTGTCTGGGTATGCCAAACACATCAAAGCATTGATTGAGGGGCATGAAGATCTTTTCCCACTCTATAATCTGTTCTAAAAATCCTAGAGATGCTTTACATTTGTCGATGGAGGGAGTGCTGTATTTTGTTTGCAATAACTGTTGTACTATACTATGTAACTCGATAGACACCTTGAGCATACTGTTGAATCCTGAAGGCAGATACGATAAATTTAGCGTCTTATCTTCCACTGAATGGAAAAGGTCAAATATTTACCTTAACTGGATTATCTGGAGCTTTGGAGGAGCTACGGTTCTTTTGTCTCACAAATATCTGCACCAAAGAAGTTATTTCACTCAGGAGGGATAAAACACAAGGAACAAGGAATTCTCAAAGATCATGAGCAACTAAAAACTTCAGACGATAAATCTAAGCAATGTGCATTGTAGGAATTGAACAAATGGTCTCAGGTTGCAATTTTATGCGGAGATTTGATCCAAGTTATTTGCTTGTGCAATCAAGCGGAAAACAAAGTGAATTGGCAATCTGATCCTTGTGACAACAAAATATTCAGTCTCCAGAATCTTTATTGTAAAAAAGAACTGCTTTGGCAGTACTGAGAACAGACATCAAATTTTAGGCCACAAGCAATGCCAGCAAGGTGAAAAATCTCATTGCCATGTCAATAATTATAATACTGATTCCTTACAGGAATTTCGTGTTATTCATTGTTCTCAAATATTTTCATTAGATTGAGTAATACAAGCACAGTCTTCACCATACAAATGATAAGAATTTCATTAGAGTGAAGCAAAATTTTGTAATGCGCAAAACGAGAAAGGAAAAAAATACCTGATGCTTTGATTTACAAGGAAGAAAGCGCTTTTGTATGGCTCCCCAGTCATTATTATATTCCTGAATTCCTAGAGCTAATAATCTGTAGGCAGATAATATACTATTAAATAACTGTGAAACACAAGTGATAGGCATCATATAAACAACTCTTGAGAAGGGCGATACATGGCGCCCTTTAAGCAGGTGGTAATAACAATGCATAACCTTGATACTATTAACCAGATAAATGGAGGTGACCTTAAGGAAAGTTGAGCATGAAGATGAAAGGAATAGCAAAGACACATACACATCAGCTGAGGAAATTAAGTAATTAACACACAAATTGCAGAAACCAACAACAGTAATACAGAAAAAGGAAGCACACAACCCAATAAAACCTCTTCTCATTCAGCACTCTTGATCCCAATGTTGCGAAGTCACGATGACAAAGAAGCATTAAGGTCCATAGATACAATGAAATTAAGGATGTGGTGCACGGTTTTTATTTCAACAGAAATGCTGGAGAAGATATAATGCACACCTGTCCTCTGCATCAGTAAAAAGCACTCTATTGGCCATGGCAGCAGCAGGCGGTTTATGAGGAAACAGTGCAAAATTGAAAAGTGAAAAGAATCTCTGTGCTAATCTTGAAATGTCAGCTGGAACAAGGGCAACAGTCTCCTTTTTAGTACTCTCAAGCAGGGTAGCAGCTAAAGATTTCTTTTGCTGCAACTGCACAGATGAATGTGATACTGCTGCTGGCGCACTATTTGATCTATCTTGAGAAACATTGTTCACTTCTTTGCAATTGTTCATCACTGGTAAAGGAAACAGAGCCTGTTTCCTGCGGTTTTTCTCAGCAGTGCCATCCACATGACTTTTTCTATACTTCATGACAGCTGTAAATTCGAAAATGAAGTTTTATTGTTGACGAATAAATAAAATAAACAAAAAGTATAAAAAAGTGGCCATGTAGATATCCTGAACATACCAGTTGCGACATCACTTAAATAACCGAGGGCCAATTCAAGCGGTGCAACATCAAGGATGGATATAACAGGACCCTTGATTAATGGTGTCCATTGGCATTCTGAACTCTCAGAAGAAACAAAACTAGATGAGAGATGCTGGGACTCCAAAAAGATATGCCGGTGAGGAGCACTCCTAGCCAATGCTTGATCACGAGAGCCAACCAACTCAACTATCATCTTTTTGACATTATTAGCCACATCTTGTTTAGATGCATCTAGAACACATAGGGAAAATGTTTGGATGAGGAAGCTGAACATGCTCATATATCAAGACATGCAGTTGGCCGAGTTGCTGATTAGTAAATCCACATGCTAAAGGTGCACACGTTGCTGATACCAAAGATGAAGGGAAAAGGGCATTCTGGGTAGGATATTTCCATCCAAATGCATGCGCAGGAGTCACCGATGTGGTTGGCATATATGGCAGAATTGGTCTTAAATGAGTTTTATTGGATTCTTGACGATGGCTACTTGTCCCAGACAACTCAGTGAACGGCCGCCTCTGCCTAGTTTGAGGCCTACGGCCATCTATCTCTTTTCTACCACTTGTGTCATCATAGTTCTCAGCATTTTCATCGCCATCACTTTCTAGGGCCTCCTCAATCTCAAGTTCAAAGTCTGCATCGTTATCATCTTCATCCTGGTTTTCGTCACCCTGGCATGCCTGTGTGTCATCACCTACACCAGATAGGACAGCAGCAAGAAACTTGCGGTACTCCTCTTCCTCATCAACATTCTGCAGATCACCATCATCATCTGATTCCTGGAGAAAGGTCTCCAATTCTTCAAGAGAATAATTTGCTAGTGAGTACCTTGCCCTTGTCCTTCTGCAAATTGCATCTTCCTCACTAACTTCAAGAAATAGGTGATGAGGGTTTTGAGCTGTTGGAGAGCAAGCAGCTGCACTTGGTAAAACCTCCTCCAATCCATTCAAGTGACCTTCATTGTTCACAAGATTAACCTGGGTTGACGTTTTTTCTGGGAGCATTTCACTGACAGCATCTTGCGACGGCAATCTATTTTGAGGAAGTGCGCTGTCACTTGCGTTTTCATTAACCACACTATTCTGCAGACATGTCTGACTAATTGGTTGATTGTCAGAACTATGTTCCTCGCATTCTGCTTCCGATGTAAGGCTTGACGAGGTCTCAGATGGAGATCCTTCCCTAAGGAAAGGGTTAAAATCCATGTCATCCTCCTCCATGTCATCCTCAACTTCCATATTTGATGACACAATAGTGGTTTAACAAAAACAGTAGGATTTCCTACAATCTGCCAACCATAATGTGTAAATAATTGCGTTAGTGATATATGCAATGCGTTGTACTGTTGTCACTTTGCATTTTGCAAGAATAAAAGGAACAGGAGCATACAATGGCATACGAACAAGCACCCATGTAAGATAGTATTTTGCTAAAAACTTGGGCTATGCTTAGCACCCACACAACAAAATGTTTGATTGGCATGTAGCAACAACATAGTTGCGAGGGCTTTAAAATGTTCTTTTCAGATGGCAGGCAATACTAATCAATATCTGGAAAAATATTAAGTTTTAAAATAAGCCAATTTTAAGCCAAACATCCAACTCATCAGAGGAATCCGATGTAAAATTTCATAAGTCTATGATGAATTTTTTAAAGCCATCTCACTCCTTCCCTATGGCTCGGACTCCATGTGAAGTGGAGGAAGAAAACATCTTCCCCAATTTCTTTGTTCAATGCTGCTCGGACCACGGTTGAGTGCAGACTACAGATAGATGAGCAGACTGCGGCGCGTGGCGTAGCCCAATTTTTTTTCCGGAGAACAAACTGCAACCGTACCTCAATTGGGCAAGCGTGGCTATCAACTGACATCGGTCGACACTCCACACGGAAGAAGAGGAAAACGAATGTAACGAAACCAACCATGGATGAATGCGTTGGCCTCCTAGTGCACCGCCCACCACGCAATTCCGCGGCCAGCTGAATGGGGATCGAAAGGCTCGAAGTTGACTGGGAACAGGAGACGCCCACTCCAAGCGAGCTAGGGTTACTTACCCACGGGAGAAGAATACGATCCACGCCCAGATGGGTCTCAAAACCCACACCGCTAGACCGCGGGCAGAGAGACGCCACCCCGTAGCAGCGGCAGACTGGGGAGCGGCGTCGGAGGGAGGACGCGCCGGCGTGGGGCTCGGCCGCGCCGGAGGAAGGCTGGGTGCGCGCGTGCCAGAGTCGGGGGAAGGAAAAAAGGCTCGGCTCGGTCAGTTTTCCCTTTTTTTCCCTGACAAAATCGTGTGCCTGGGGCCACTGTCAGTGAGGTGTCACAGGATGAGACGTTATTTTGTCTATCGGGCCCGCTGTGTTGTCCTATTCGGCCCATTTTGGGGCACAAGGAAAGACGAAAAGGAGAGGCCCATCAACCAAGCGGCCCATCTAAGCCCGCTACCTTAAACCCTAGCTTCCCCCGAGCCGCCCTTCGAAAGATCCACACCGTCCGTTCTGACCCTCCAGAGGATCTGGTCCGTTGGCCTCTCCATCCTCCGCTACATATAAGCCGCCTCCGTCGCTCGCCGTCTCATCGTCACCCCCCAGCCTGCAACCCCTCTTCTACGGCGGCGGAAGCGGAAGGAAGCGGGCGGCCACCATGGTGAAGGGACGCACGGGGCAGCGCGTCAGGCTCTACGTCCGGGGCACCATCCTCGGATACAAGAGGTGAGCGCCGCTCCTCCACCGTCTGCGGTGACTGGATCTGCTCATTTCTCGGTGCGATTCCTCTAATGGTGGTTGTGGTGATGGTTGTGCAGGTCCAAGTCGAACCAGTACGAGACCACGTCGCTGGTGCAGATCGAGGGGGTGAACACCAAGGAGGACGTCGCGTGGTACGCGGGCAAGCGCATGGCGTACATCTACAAGGCCAAGACCAAGAGCAGCGAGACCCGCTACAGGTGCATCTGGGGCAAGGTCACCCGCCCGCATGGCAATTCCGGCGTCGTCCGCGCCAAGTTCAAGTCGAACCTCCCTCCTGAGTCCATGGTCAGTGGCCCATTCGCTCACACGTCTCCCACTACGATATATGATGTGTTGTCTCCAATTTAGTTGATGCTGTTTTCTGATGCCGTGCTATTTTGTATTGAATGCAGGGGTGCAAGGTCAGAGTGTTCATGTACCCGAGCAGCATCTAAGGTTAGTGTATCGACCAATGAGTGGTCATTTTTCTTACTGTTTTGCTGGCTGGTAGTAACCTAGTTGTCCGTGATTGAATGTCGTGACTTTGCTACAGTTATGCTTAGATTACCCTTGGCATTTTGCTTGGCTAGGACGCAGGTTGTTTGTGATGCTTCGTTTTGGTTGTTTATAAGGCGCAGTATGGTCCTATCGAGTCTTTGTGCGGTGGCTAACCGTGTCTATTCAGCTGTGAATAATGGTGATTTGGCTGTGGTTTGGTATGCTCTTGTTGATAAATTTTGAATTCAATGAGTTTAAAATTAAAAAAAAAGCAACTCACCTATTGTTTAGCCATGGATCAGGAAAATTAGTGTGCTTAGTCTCTCGGAAGTCATGAAACAGCAAATCGTAACTGTTTTTTCCTGCTGATTTGGTATGGTTAAGTTTTCACAGTTCTTTCATGTCCTTTTCTTTGTAATAGCTCTTTGACTTTTAATAGCAGTTAAGAGTATAATTAATTTAGGTTTGTACCCTCCAACTCCTAAATGAACTTCTATATTTAGTGGCGTCCTGAATCATCCTTACTCTCTGAATCTGAGCTCCTATAGGGAAACTTCCATCCCGTGAGAAACATAGGGGATATATGTTCAGGATGGCTCCTATATGAGAAACTATGGGTTTAATTTAGTGGACCTTGTATTGGATATAGTGATCCCTGTGAGTTCTTCCTTTTCCATGTACTCCATCTAACCCACAAAAAGTGCATTTTATTATAGCATTCAATATTTCTCCATGGTTGCTTGTAGCTTTTGTATATGCTAGATTTGATTGTTTGGATGTTTAATTGCAAAACTACAATTTTCCTATTCTAAGGTGCGCACACATTTAAAAGCTGTTTCTCTGCTTCAAAGGTGCAGGGACATTTGTTTAATTAATTGTGCTAATTAGGACTATCTAGCTTATCTCTCATGACTTCCTAATCTATCCTCTGATATAAAATCATAGAATTAGATCTAGGGTTATATTCGTGCAGTTTTTTCTACAACGGTTAGTGTTTATAGCCTTTTTGACATGGTTGAACGGCTGATGGCATGTGAGGGCTTATTATATTTTCATTTTTGAATGTTTGAGTGGCACATATATTTGCATTTTTGCATTTAGCTTGCGGCTCCCAACACAATTTTTATTTGCAGCCTTTACCAGTGCCTTTTACCCATACCATGTTACATAAAATATACTGCTACAGCATGCTGATACTGTTCTATTATTTTTGTCATTGCAGGGTTTGTTGGAGTAAACATGAGTAGAAATGGCCATGCTTATTTCTTACTTGCCTTGAGCTGAAAATGCCATGTTGGCAACTTAGGTTGTTCCTGTACTGAAGTTTTGCCAAAATTTGTTGTCGAACGGATGAACCATTGTCGTAACGTTATGCCAACACCTGAGCTTATCTTGTGCATCGGTTGGCCTGCCATGTTTATCTGATTCTGTTGTTTATCGAATTCCGATTTTAGTTTTTTTTTTTTTTTGCCTCGCGATCTGTCTCCCGGAATATGAGCGCCTGTGGTGAATCGTGACGTCGTGACGTCAGTCATGCGAAAACCCGGCATATGACCATTTTGCACCGTCTACGGCAGAACACGCACTCTTTTCCATGTTCTCCCTCCATTTTGTACATCTGTTTTTACATTATCTGCAGATCTGACGCTGTTGTTTTGCTGTGCGCCTGTGTGCATTCAGCTACAGTCTCCCAGTTTCCATTGGGAGCGTGTGATCTTTAGGGCCTGTTTGTTTACTGGAGTTGCCTCGCCTTGATTATGAGGGCACGCATAACGAAGTCCTCTCCGAGCGGCCCACGTTTTAGCCAAATTTGCTCTCACGCGAGCAGTACGCATAAAGGAACCAAACATGTCTTTAAGGGCATGGTTAATAATATAGCACGTTGCTGATTATATGTACGTCCCAAGTCATTTATAGTCAAAAAGTATAGTAAAAAAGAAGTCAAAAAAAGCTTGGTCATACGACATTATATATCATTAATGTATGGCACATCTCTTCTCTCACGAAAGTTCGTGTTTAGTAGTCCACTTTGTTTCTCTTACTTCTTTTTTTTCTTTCACCTCATCACAAATTTTACGTGGCATCTTATACAACCTGCTTACATCATTTTATAATATTTACTCTAATATCCCCTATTAGCACCAACCCCTGTCTCAATTTTTTTTCGGTAAGCACCAGCCCTCTTGCTTGCTGATTAGTACATACCAGATTCCTTGCGTCCTTTATATTTTTGGAAATGACCTGCCCTCACTTTACTTGTCTTAAAATTAATAAAAAAACGAAGGGTGTCCATTAAGCGGTCTTTTTTTCCTTTTTTTTCTTTCCGTCTTTGACTGCTAGGCCATTCAGCTGCTTTCTCTCATGCTTTTCTGCTCTCCATGTGATCCGTCTAGCCCCCTCAAGTTCGTGCCGCATGTATATCTACGGATTACTAGTTATCACAAAAAATGAGTGAAAAAAATCAATAGCGGTTGTAAAGAAGTGGACAAACAACTTGTGATTGATAAAGGAAAAAAAAAGATAAACGAGAGCAATCTTCAACTAACAATATTGATCACCCAAAATTGAACAATCCTTATACAAATGATATAGCCCAAAAGAGTCAAACTGCATATTGGACCAGCAACTAGTAGCTGGTGTACAGTAGTTGGGCATTTTAGAACCAAACTGTCTCAATGTACAGTACATGATATGGTCAAAAGCCCAAAAGCAGGATCAATTTCATTTGGTTTAGGTGTGCATGCCACGGCAATATCGTAGCGATCCAAGATCAGTGGCAGCAAGAGAAAACATATTAGGTTCAGTTCTCTAAATTGATCGATTTTGGTCATTTCATCGAAGAAATAAAATATTACATTCAGAAATGAATGCTTGGAACAAATCAGTAGTTGCAACACGATTGGTTTTTCACTAGAAGGTATAAATTGGATTAGAGTATATTCTGACAATCGAGTGAATTAGCAACGTCAGAAACAAGGTACAAGTAGAGTAAATCATGTTCTAACAATGAATCAAGATGCATCTGACAGCACAATAACTAGCAAATTGCTTCACAAATTGACTGACTAGACTGAAATTTACTGATCTTCAGAGAACATAATAAATAATTTATAGCTTTACTGAGAACATTATAGAGACTGACTAGTCATTTCTTTCATGGTGCCTTGAAGGTGATTTTGCTACGGAAATGTAATTGCTTTATAGATAACAGGAAAGAAATTGGTTCTAAGAAATAAATAAAACATATTGTAGTGTTCTTATCCATCTATAAGATAAATACATAGACATAAATTAGAGAAAACATTGTAATGTATATACAAAGCGGAACGCAGTTGTTTTAGAGTACACAAGTATACAAAAGTCCTAAAACAAGAAAAATAAAGAAACTAAACTATTGCTTATATTTCAGAACTCCGTAGGGAGAAAAAAGAGAGGGATAAATGATTCAATTAAACTGGATGCAGTTCCAAACATCATACAGGCAAGTGATAAAAAAAACTACCCGAACTCTGGAAATATTCCAAAGGTGGAGGTGTGCCAAATAGACTCCAGACTAAACTCTAGTTGCCTATAGTTTAGGTGGACCATACATCATGAGTAAAACAATATTTGTAGAAATTTTCCTTTCTAGAAGAGGATTTTGGGTTGGATCTTAATGCCTGTTCCTTTGAGCGGCGGCGTTGTAAATATGTGCTTTTCCCCTGAATGTGCTTTGTAAATATGTATAAGTTTATCAATATCCATCTAAACTAGTAGACGGATAGAAAGAAAAGCTAAAAAAGTACTATAATTTAGGATTATAGTTTGGGGCAAAGGAATAAAAAAACATCCTGATGCGCCATCGTGAGAAAGGAAAAATTCAATGCAGGGTGCGTCATGCTGATTCCTGTGTTGAATGTGCTACGTAACGATACGGGCGGTGTGCTTGCGCAGGAAGTCTGACAGCATCGCGAACGAGAAAGCGACAGAAAGGAACTTCGCACGCTGTCGCATGGTTCGCTGAAACGAAAGGCAATGAACGATCAAGGCATCAAGGTTCAAGGAAACCTGTGCAAACAATGTCTATTTGTGTCTATGACACTTGGGCTCAATATTATATAGGAAATTGAATTTATGCACAAGAATATCATTTAGGGAATTAATACCAAAACATTGCCTTCAAACTCGTCCGATGATACGGATGGCCACAGCACCGAGACTAGATGCTTCACGTTGGAGACTTGGAGGGCTAGAAGCACAAATAAATAAGAACTGGGCTACCTATCTTTTTCAAAATAAATGTATTTTAAATTTTGTTTTTAAAGTGTAACCAATTTAAGGTTGATCCATATTTGTAAAGGAAAAAATGTCAACAATGATTTGAATTTGTGTCGCTATCTGTCCAAAATTGTAAGGGTTTTATTCTCTTTGTCTACATTCATAAGAAAGTTAATGAATCTAGACACATTAAAAACACATATGTGGAAAAATGAATGAATCTGTGAGAGGCAAAGAACCTCTACAGTTTGAGACGGAGGGAGTAATATATTTTTATATCTCAACAAATTTACAAGTAAGGCCTGGTTTAGCAGCAACGGGTTAATTACCCAGGAAGCAAGCCGTGTCTAGAAAATTCCATGTCACATTCGTTTCTTGTGTAGAAATGCACCCAGTGGAGGGCTTCCTCGTGGCACTTTGGGAACACCACGGCAGGAGGTCGTTTCGTTCGAACACCTGGGCAGGTGGGAGGTCGTGCGGCGGTGTCAGGGGAAGAGGGCGTGCGGCGGCAGAAGAAGCCGAAAGGACGAAGGTCGATGGGGATTTTTGCCCGACATCAAGTGGCCGAGGGTTTTTCCACGTGGAAACTGGGCTCGGGGTGGGCTGTTAGCACCGGCAGCAAGCTTCCAAATGCTCTAGAGCGGCGGCGCGTGGAAAGGTTCCACACGGGCTGCGTCCCGAGGAAAAGGCCCGAAAACCGGCGGGATTTTTGGCTGCCAAGCTAGCTCTAAATAATACAAAACTAAAAGTATATTTATTTTAAAACCGAGGCAGTAGCGTTGAACAGCAACAGTCAGTGATATACTGATACGTAAGAAGATGTAGGGTCGCAGCAGCAACGCGAGTTTCACACGCGGCAAACTATCTCGACGAACTTGTCGAAGTTGTTCCTGCACACGCCGCCGGGCTCGAACGCCTCGGCCACCACGGCCTGCAGCTCCTGCGCCCTGGCCCTCATCCGCGCGCCGTCCTCCCCGCGCAGCAGCGTCTCCACCACGTCGGCCACCCCGGCGCTCGTCATGGCGCCCTCGAATGCGGCGCCGAACCCCCACACATGCGCCACCGACCGCGCGTTCATCCGCTGGTCGCCGAAGAAGGGGCGGCACGCCATGGGCACGCCGCTGGACACGCCCTCCAGCACCGACGCCCAGCCGGCGTGCGTCACGAACGCGCCCACGGAGGCGTGGCGCAGCACCGGCACCTGCGGCGCCCAGGGCACCACGAGCCCGGACCCGGTGGCTGCGGCGCGGTCCAGGAAGCCGGCCGGGAGGAGCGGCCACGAGCCCTCGCGCAGCGACCACAGGAACGGCGCGCCCGCGGCCTCCAACCCGGCCGCCAGCTCGCGGAGCTCGTCGGGTCGCGGGGACGCCACCGTGCCGAAGCTCACGTACGCGACGGCGCGCGCGGGGTGGCGGTCCAGCCAGGCGAGGCAGCCGTGCGGGTCGGCTGGTGCGGCGGTGTCAGTGTCCTTGGTGGCGGTGGCGGTGGTGGGGAGGAGGAGGTGGTACGGGCCCAACGGGAGGCAGTTGGGCAGCATCTCGCCGAGGGCCGCTGTGACGTCGGGCGGGTCCAGGCCCGGGAAGGTGTTGAGCGCGACGGCGGCGGCGGCGCGCGGGAGCCACTGCCCCATGCGGTAGATGAGGAGGTTGATAACGTAGTTGAATTCGCCGGCGGCGAACGCCCTCGGGGAGGTCGCGGACGCGGTAGCCGGCGAGGCCCGGATGGGAGATCAGCAGCTCGTCCGCCCTGCTCGCGGCTGTGAATGACGCAAACGCACCGTCATCAAGATAGATTTTTTTTTTCAGGATCGACAACGAACTGCCACTAAACGCGGGAACAACGCACCTTGATCGCCTACGTCCTCCCGGAGCGCGTCGGTGCGGATGTGCGCCACGAGAGCGCACGACGCGGCCGTCCAGACCGGCACCCACGGCGCCCCCGCCGCGGCGGCCGCCTCCGCCGCCGGCCACACGAACGCGTCGCCCACCACGCAGCTGACCCTGGCGCCGCCCGCCGCGGCGCGGGCGGCCGCCAGCCCGGCCTTCACCGCGCCGGCCTCCGCGGACGCCATGAACAGCTCAATCTGCCGCGGCACCGGTACGGCCTCCTTCGCCGCGGGCGCCCCGTCCGGGAGCTCCGCGAAGCGCAGGTTCGCCGGGAGCGCTTTGGAGCCGCTGGCCCCGCGGAGCTGCGCCACGGAGGACGCGGTAGAGAGGAACGTGATAGTGGCTCCGGCCGGCGCCGCTGCGGCGGCCAGGGCGCGCGCGAAGGAGAGCAGCACCGCCGCGTGGGAGCTGAAGGGGAAGGCCACCACGGCCACGTGCGGCGGCGCGGGGGACGCGCCGACGGCCCCCATCGCGATCCTTCAAGGCTGGCGCCGTCGGCGAGCGACTGTGCTGCGAGGCTTCGGTTGCGGCGCGGCGGTTTTGAACTCCGCGCAACGCGGCGGTTTTAAACTCCGCGCAGCGGCCGGGCAGCCGGCCAGTCGCTGCAGGGTGAAATCGCGCCGAAAGTGTACCAGGGTGTCCTTGCATGAATCAAGACACACTGTTGTCCAAATTCATCCGTGGATTATGACTTATGAGACGCGACGCATGCAGACAGGGTTGTTGGTTGTAGTGGTGCCCCATGGCTGTGTGGCGAGACGTCCTCCACGGCTCCACGTGACCGATACGGCACGATGGGGCAAGCAGCGTGTATTAGCGTGTATTTACTCTGTGTTCTAACCATTTTGTATTCTATATACAGCAACACTGTATTATCGTTTTATACTATAGACAAAAAATAGTTTAAAAGGAGCTGAGGTAGTCACTTTGCAGGATGCTTCCGTACTCCTACATAGTTTGAAGCGGACTTCGGTGTCCTTGTACTCCTTCCACGGCTACGAACTACGATGAACAAGGTACATAGACTCTTCCTTGGCAGAGCTGTCGCTGATTCTGAAATCATAGGATAAATTTTATGTAAAACCTGAGAATAAATCAAGAGAAAGCTCTCAACCCCAAATTCATTTTAGAGAACCACTTTATAGAATTTACTCAGAAAGTTATTATCAGAAAACTGTTGTCCGGCATAGTTACTCCGCACAAACCGAGAGCAGAGCTCTGCGAAAGGAGGCCATAGGATACATACACGGTAAATGCACTAGTGGAAGATAGGATGGAGTTTTAATATAAATGGTAGCACATAAGTGGAGAATGAATCTAGAAAGAAGGGCAATGCACCTGTTTTGCCACGTGTGCAAGGCAGAATAAGGATGTGCGTGTGAGGGGGGGCGGGCGGTAGTTTGGTCTTCAAGAGTAGATATGTCGGAGAGCACTATGGAAGGCATTGGGACCGAAAGAGATCGGAGCTGGTTTAGAAGAGAAACAATTGTCTATTAAGTGATGCAGACTCTCATAGAGCATGAAGAAGACAAGCAAATGAAGGCGGTCACATTGTTGTGCTTTCATTCACGAATGTATGACGTGGTTATTTTTTTTTAAAAAAACTTTGATATTTTTTTATTCAAATTTTTTCTAATGATATCTTTTTTTGTCATTTGATTTATTACTAAATGTAGTTTGAGTATGATTTGTATTTTGACGTGTTTAAATATTTTTTTTAATAAGACATAAGATTAAAGTTGTAGAAAAAATCAACCGTGTCCTTATCTGTAAATGGAGGTAGTATATGTGATGGAATGAAAGGTTCCATGCAGAGAAGGGGATAGCAAGCGAACTATGGGTGCAATAGTATATATGGCATAAACATTATTCTGAGAGATGTACAGGCTGAAAATGCGCAGAAGTGGAGAGTGGAGACCAGGGGATGGCTAAGATCAATTGCGATGCGCCTTCGATGTGCACAACCATTTTCTGATGCGTAGCGTACCAAAGGGGGTGAGGTCTTGGTCTCGGAAAAAAGGGTAGCTGGACTATTTCCTCTGGATGCCTTTCAAGCTGAGTTGCAAGCATGTTTATATAAGCTTTAAAGGTAGCCGATGATTTGGGAATGTTGATGATTGGATTCCAAACTGTCTGGAACACTACTTGGTTGCCAGCGATCTGGCAGTTTCAGAGTAACGGATTGATGATTTCCATGTTAAAAAAAAATAGGAACATGTTCCAAAAGGCCAGCAATCCGTTGTCCAGCGGCCGGCCACCCGTTGAACGAGGCAGAAGCCACCATGAGCACTCTATTTTCGGCCGGCACGTACGGCCCAGACGGCCACCGCATCCCTGAAATGGCTTGTGCGCTTAGTAACAAAAGGTGAATCTTTGAGCGGGCGCTGCCACGAAGACCGATCGACGACGACGTCCCCTCCCGGCCCGTCCTCCCCTTGATCGATCAGGCCATGGCGGCACAGCACTGAGCCCCTCGTCGTCGTGTTGTGGCTCGTGAGCCGAACGATTAATCCGGCGCGGCGGAGGATCTATCACCGGCCCTCGCCGGCGGTATATATATAGATGGGGCGGTCGTACCATGACGGGAAGGACGCGGCGGGGGACCTGGGCTACCCGCTGGTGGCCGTGTGCATCGACAAGGACAAGAACAGCCAGAACGCGCTCAAGTGGGCCATCGACTCGCTGGTCCACAAGGGCCAGACCATCGTCCTCGTCCACGTCAACACCAAGGGCACCTGCGGCGGCGTCGAGGACGCCGCCGGGTTCAAGCAACCGACGGACCCGCACATGAAGGACCTCTTCCTCCCGTTCCGGTGCTTCTGCACCCGCAAGGACGTACGTGATCAGATGGTGGCTGCTGGTTCTGGTTGTGCAATGGCGGTCTTTGACGATGCCCCTTGCTGCTGCTTGCCTGCAGATCCAGTGTAAGGACGTGGTGCTGGACGAGCACGACGTGGCCAAGTCCATCATCGAGTTCGCGGCGCACGCGGCCGTGGAGAAGCTCGTCCTCGGCGCCACGGCGAGGGGCGGCTTCGTGCGGTTCAAGGCGGACATCCCGACCACCATCTCCAAGGGCGCGCCGGACTTCTGCACGGTGTACGTCATCAACAAGTGCAAGGTCTCGTCGCAGCGCAACTCCATCCGCGCCGCGCCGCGGGTGTCGCCGCTGCGGTCGCAGATCCAGCAGCAGCAGTCGCAGACGAGCGCCGCGACGCCCAAGCCCGAGCCGCCGTCGCAGCGGTGGTCGTCGTCGTCCAGGGGCCACGACCACGCCGAGACGCCGCGGGTCGACAACTTCCGCTCTCCGTTCGCGCGCGGGGGCACGGCCAACACGCGCAAGTCGTACGCCGACCTCAGCCACATGTCCATGCCGGACTCGGCGGACATCTCCTTCGTCAGCAGCGCCGGGCGGCGGAGCGTCGACCACCACCCGGCCATCCCGCCGCGGATGTCCAACAGCTCCGCCGACAGCTACGACCACAGCTTCGAGATGTCGCGCACGCCCAGCAAGTGGGGCGGCGACTCCTTCGGCGGCATGGACCACACCACCTTCTCGCAGACCAGCAGCTCCTCCTACTGCTCCATCGGCATGGTGACGACATACTGATCGACACGCATGGGCCATCACAGTATCACACCACACCATCTTGACTTGTTGAGAGCTGAGATCGAGTGCGCTCCAATTAATGGTGCAGGACGACGTGGAGGCGGAGATGAAGAGGCTACGGCTCGAGCTCAAGCAGACGATGGACATGTACAGCACGGCGTGCAAGGAGGCGCTGACCGCCAAGCAGAAGGCGACGGAGCTGCAGCGGTGGAAGATGGAGGAGGAACAGCGGACGCAGGACTCGCGGATCACGGAGGACTCGGCGATGGCTATGATCGAGCGGGAGAAGGCGCGGGCGAAGGCGGCCATGGAGGCGGCGGAGGCGGCGCAGCGGATCGCGGAGATGGAGGTGCAGAAGCGGATCAGCGCGGAGAAGAAGCTGCTCAAGGAGGCTGACGACCGCAAGAACCGCGGCGGCCACGAGGCCCGGTACCGCCGCTACAGCATCGAGGAGATCGAGAAGGCCACCGACCGCTTCAACGACTCGCTCAAGGTCGGCGAGGGCGGGTACGGCCCCGTGTACAAGGGCTTCCTCGACCACACGCAGGTCGCCATCAAGGTGCTCCGCCCCGACGCGGCGCAGGGGCGGTCGCAGTTCCAGCAGGAGGTGGAGGTGCTCAGCTGCATCCGGCACCCCAACATGGTGCTCCTCCTGGGCGCGTGCCCCGAGTACGGCTGCCTCGTGTACGAGTACATGGCCAGCGGCAGCCTGGACGACTGCCTCTTCCGGCGCTCCGGCGGCGGCGGGCCCGTCATCCCCTGGCAGCACCGGTTCCGCATCTGCGCCGAGATCGCCACGGGGCTGCTGTTCCTGCACCAGACCAAGCCGGAGCCGCTGGTGCACCGCGACCTCAAGCCCGGCAACATCCTGCTGGACCGCAACTACGTGAGCAAGATCAGCGACGTGGGGCTGGCGCGGCTCGTGCCACCGTCCGTCGCCGACACCGTGACGCAGTACCGCATGACGTCCACCGCCGGCACCTTCTGCTACATCGACCCGGAGTACCAGCAGACGGGCATGCTGGGCGTCAAGTCAGACATCTACTCCTTCGGCGTCATGCTGCTGCAGATCATCACGGCGAAGCCGCCCATGGGGCTGTCGCACCACGTCGGCCGCGCCCTGGAGCGCGGCGCGCTGCTGGACATGCTCGACCCCGCCGTGCCGGACTGGCCCCTCGACGAGGCGCAGTGCCTCGCCGAGATGGCGCTCCGGTGCTGCGAGCTGCGCCGCAAGGACCGCCCCGACCTCGGCGCCGTCGTGCTCCCGGAGCTCAACCGGCTGCGCGCGCTCGGCGAGGACAACATGCAGTACTGCGGCGCCATCAGGGGCGGCGGCGGCGGCATGCACAGCTCGCCGTTCCACAGCAACATCTCACGATCACACGCCGTGAGCTCCAATTCAATTCCCCCCATCCATAACTAGTCCTAACGCAACTTTATCATATAGGAGTATCTGACACGAACATGCATTTGAAATTTATCACAGGAGATGATGTGCGATTCTCAGTACCCAAGATCAGTGTTCAGCTCAAGAGCGAGCGATTCGCCGATGCCGCCGAGAAGATCTAACGTTTAACGACCGACGCCCATGAATATTATTAGCACTTGCCGGACGAGGGGGGATGGCAATAGCATTGTGTTGTGCATTGTGATTTTTGCAGGTTCATAAGCTGCATATGCCCTAGCATGAGGGGGAGCTAGGGCAGGTGTTGTTTCTAGCATAAGTTTGCCTTGCACAAGCTATGTACTACTGATACGGATACGTATGGCCCTGCCATTGCCGTGTACCTGCTATTGTAACTCGTGAGCTTCTCTTTTGTGTAATGGATTTTCTTTCTTCTTCTTCTTTTGCAGCTTTGAAACAGAGTTTTGTTGGATTGGGATTGGGGGATGGTTCTACGAATTTGCGTTGAGGAAAATAGTGCGGCCGTAGTAGTCGAGAACTCGAGGCGCTGTTTTCAGTTTTCGGTCGTCAAAGAATAATCTAATCCCATCGATCTGCATGGGATCATCAGAGAAAAGTTGGAGCATCTAGACGACGAGAGACGACAGAAACATCTCAATTCTCAGCTGAAAACTCATGTTGAAATCAGTCATTAGGCCATTACACCCTTCTAGACGTTCTTTGACAGTATCCTTTCTGGCTACTCCATCATTTGACAGGAACCACATGGCGTCTATGACTTCATCCCCTTGCACCGAGTGTCAATCACTATTCAGAAGCAGGCCGCCAGCCAAAAGTCCTTGCTTTTTCTCATAAACACAATGTGACTGTTCGACGGTAAAATCGCAATCATCGTGCCATGCCGGACTAGTTGTCGTGTCATCCAACGCTCTAATGGCAGAGCAGCCGAGCCGCTGCATATATATCCCCCGTGACACGGGGGGAAATCTGAGCGGCGCTGCAGGGTGCGCAGCAAGTTGATCCACGGTCGAGATGGGCGGCGGCATGGGAGTCGTCGTCGCCGCGCTCGCCGTGGTGCTGACCCTGTGGCTGTGGGCGGCGCTGGTGAACATGGTGTGGCGGCCGCACGCCGTGGCGCGCGCGTTCGCGCGGCAGGGCATCCGCGGGCCGCCGTACCGGTTCTTCCTGGGCAGCACCGGGGAGGCGCAGGCGATGCGGGCGGCGGCGAGCGGCGCGGCGATGGACCGGGGCTCCCACGACATCGTGCCCCGCGTGATGCCGCACCTGCGGGCGTGGACATCGCTCTACGGCAGGGTGTTCCTGTGGTGGCAAGGCCCGAGGCCGGTGCTGTGCGTGGGCGACTACGACATGGCGAAGCGGGTGTTCACCGACAAGTCGGGGCTGTACGTCAAGCAGGGGGCGCCGCCCGCCATCGTGGCGCTGATGGGCAGGGGCCTGCCTCTGATCAAAGGCGACGACTGGGCGCGCCACCGCCGCGTCGTGCACCCGGCGTTCGCCATGGACAAGATCAAGATGATGACGGGCGCCATGGCGGCGTGCGCGGGGGAGGTGGTCCGGGCGTGGGAGGCCCGCGCCGCGGCGGCGGCCAGCGGGGAGGTGACGGTCGAGGTCGGGCGCCAGTTCTCGGAGCTCACCGCCGACGTGATCTCGCACACGGCGTTCGGGAGCAGCTACCGCCGGGGCAAGGAGGTGTTCCTGGCGCAGCGGGAGCTCCAGTTCATCGCGTTCGCCAGCTTCAACAACGTCCGTGTCCCGGGCATGCAGTACGTGCCGACCAAGGCCAACGTGCGCCGGTGGCAGCTGGAGAGGAAGGTGCGGAGCACGCTCGTGGCCATCATCAACGAGCGCCTGGCCGCAGCCAAGGAGGCCAGGGGGTACGGCACCGACCTGCTGGGGCTCATGCTGGAGGCCAACGCCGGCGACGGCGGCCAGAGGATCATGAGCATGGACGAGGTCATCGACGAGTGCAAGACCTTCTTCTTCGCCGGGCACGAAACGACCGCGCACCTCCTCACCTGGGCCATGTTCCTCCTCGGCACCCACCCCGAGTGGCAGCGGCGGCTCAGGGAGGAGGTCCTCCGCGAGTGCGGCGGCGCCGAGGTGCCGCTCCACGGCGACGCCCTCAACAAGCTGAAGCTGGTAAGTAATTAGTAAACCCCTCGATCATATCCTTCGTTTAGATTGGCCACCATGAGAGAGCTGCAGGACTCTTCCGTGATTAATTTAATTTGCAGGTGACGATGGTGCTGTACGAGACGCTGAGGCTGTACGCCCCGGTCAACGTTGTGACGAGGCTGGCGACGGCGGACGCAGACCTCATGCGGCGTGAAGGTGCCCAAGGGAACCGTCCTGTCGGCGCCGTTCGCGATACTGCACCGCGACGAGGAGGCGTGGGGCGCGGACGCCGGCGAGTTCAACCCGCTCCGGTTCCGGGACGGCGTCGGCAGGGCGGCCTCGTACCCGAACGCGCTGCTGTCCTTCTCCTTGGGCCCGCGGTCGTGCATCGGGCAGGGCTTCGCCATGCTGGAGGCCAAGGCCACGCTGGCGCTCATCCTGCGGCGGTTCGCCTTCGAGGTGGCGCCGGAGTACGTGCACGCGCCGGCCGAGTTCCTGACGCTTCAGCCCCTGCACGGGATGCCGGTCGTGCTCAAGCTCGTATGTCCCTAGGACTTTCTTGCGCGAATGAAGTGAACCGTAGCTACGATGCAAACGGACGACATTGCGGCTGAGTCATATGCCGCAATATACCCTGCTTACATTTCTATCCGTAACAGATCGGAATTCCATTCTCATTCATTATTGTGCCATGTCACGTTAGTATGAGATGGCAAAAAAAATATTTTGTATTGAATACGCACAAGATTTGTGCATCTTTGTATTAGAAATAATAAAAAAGAGAAGAGGTTGATGAAATCATAGAGTGCGTTGGGTGGGATGTGGTGATGAGGCAGCATGAAGCCGCCAATAGTGGTAGCAGGGTGCAGCAGGGGGTGCTCGGTGGGTGGGTAGACTCTAGGGTGGAGGCGTCACCTCAACAACAAAGTTTAGCGGAGGATGAAGGCGAGGAGGCACCAGGCACAAGGGAAGGTTGGTGGGGGGCGATGGGTAGACGTGGTTGAGTGCATACCTTGCACCTTATCATCCATAGCTTTCTTTGGAATGGAGGAAAACTATAGAAAAAAGATGGAGGGTTTGAGGCCTGTTTGGGACAACCAGTACCCTTCCATAGAGATTTTGAAGGAAAATAAGCTGAGGTCTAATCTCATATTTTCTTTCACTTATGTCTTGCCATGCGGTTATGTGTTTCTCCTGCGTGGTATCCAAACATATGTTTTGCTACTTTTCTATGTCATAGAAATACATTTGCATGGACACTTGCATCTTTGTATTAGAAATAATAAAAAAGAGAAGAGGTTTGAAACCATAGTGTGTTGAGTGGGCTGTGGTGATGAGACAGCGTGAAGCCACCAATAGTGGTAGCAGGGTGCAGAAGGGGGTGCTCGGTGGGTGGGTCTAGGGTGGAGGCGTCACCTTAGCAACAAAGTTTAGCAGGAGGATGAAAATGAGGAGGCATCAGGCATAGGGGGGAGTTTGGTGGGGGCGATGGGCAGAGGTGGTCGGAGTGCATATCTCGTACCTTGTCGTCCAGAGCATCCTTCCATAGAGATTTTGAAGAAAGATAATGATGATGTTTAACAACATATTTTTCCTTTGTCTTGTGGTTCCCATGTTTCTCCAGCGTGGTATCCGAACACATATTTCTCGTAGAAATTCACTTGTATGAACATTCCAATTCTCTATTTTTTGTATTCCTATATTTTTGGAAATACAATGTTCCAAATGGCATTTATTCTAGCCTTTGCTCACAGCATGATCACTGCTAGATGTATGACCATAGACTACGGCTAGAGGGGTGAATAGGAGCAGTGAAAAACTCAAATCCAAACCCGACACAAAACTGACTTGAAAACAGAGCACTAAGTACCGTCCATTGATCAGATACGTACCTAGTCAAAGCAACGGAAGAAACTTGGCTCAACGACCAAAAGAGCGATCGCAAGACAAGCAAGGCAACGACTCACGCATAAGTGTCTTGCCAGCAAATCAACACACCGAGATGTGCCCCACTGATACACAATAAGCTAATAGTATGTGCATATAACAAGAAACACCAAGGCGAGGTCGAAGCAAAAGGCCAAACTCCAAAAACACCAAAGAACGGCAAAGCAGCCCAACTCTATCGGATAGTCCGGTTGAACCAATTGGATAGTCCGGTTAAACCGGATAGTTCGATCAGTTGAACCGGACGGTCCTGTGAGACCTGCCGGATAGTCCGGTTGAACCGGATAGTCTGGTTGAACCGGACAGTCTGATACAGCCAGGAACTGCTCTGGTTCTTGAGCTCCCTAACTCAAATTTTTTTCAAATCTTCTCCAAATTTCACGAAAATTTGGCACAGACTATCCTAACTTTATTCCAAAGCTATTCCCAAAAGATCTATCGGAAAAGATCATGGGATAAGCGGGAATTTCAGATCTCGTGAAGAGAGAAAACTTTGAGAAATAAAGGAGAAAACTCAAGAACGACTTGGCAATCATGCGAAATCGAGATATTCTAATACATAATCTCCACGTCCTTGCAAGTTCAAAAGAGCCAAAAGGACGGGATGAACTCACAGGCAAAGCAAATCACCAAAAGCCTTTGAGTTTCGTCCAAAATCCAATCTAGAGAGGGGAAGGACAAAGGAGCTGCACACATGCACTCGAATTGAGGATGAATCTTGCCGGATTACTTGACCAAATCGAGTTCTTACATGGATTTCTACAGCCTACCACCGATCACCACCCTCTAATAAAAGGGAACTAGAGCCAGGGGACCAAATCCTACATTCTAAGCCTCTCTTTCTCTCTTAGGCACTTGGCTGTATGGAATTACTAATCCTAGGGTTTCAAAACTCAAGAGATAACTTCTAAGGCAGCCTACTCATCTATTTATACCCAGGTCTAATGACTCAGTCTACACTACTGCCCTTGTATTACAAAAACGCCCGTAGGAGCAAAACTAGAAAAGATCCAACTTTCTCGGGGATGGACAACTGCGATGAAGTCTTCTTCTTCGGTTGCACGCAATCTTTCAAATAATGTCGACGTGACCAGTAGTCCAAATCTGCCGATCGACCCCCGGTTTGAAGTCAGAAACCGAGAAACTTTAGGATTTCCTTCCTGGGCCTGGAACAACTCACTCCGCTCTGTCTCGACGAGAATTGAGCTCATTCAGCCGAGTTTTGGTAACTTGGACGAATTCGCCAACGCCCTCGCACGTCTTCGCGCCATACTACTCGAGTTGGAGCACCACAGGTGGCACCCGGCATCCCCTGTCCATCGAGGTCGCCTCACAGTCCTTCGGAGGTCTTACACTTGCCGTCAGTCGTGCCGCCCTTCCATGTACCGAACTCCCATGGCCGACCGACGTTGAGCATGCCTCCTGTCATTCTGAGGTACTTTCTTCTCTATAGACCTCCAGTTCATTGGAGTGCGTCCAGTCCATCGGAAGGTTTGTGCACAAGTCTTTCTAGGTCTTGATTTATGTTGACAATTACTTGTCACTTCAGATAATGAACCAGTCTGTTAGCTCTCGTGATAGTGATGCATGAGCGAATATGAATGCAAGTCTCCCAGCTCAAGAAACCGTACGTAACTGATTACAGCATTTCCGCAAGCAAATACGTTACTATCCATGATGGGCGCCGCACGCCCGAGTCATCCATGATGTCACAAAGACGAAGGCCCTGCGAGATAGCTCGCAGTCTGCATCTGTCCGTCATCAAGACCGTCGCGTATTTCCTCACCTTATTACTAAGCTCTAGCCTTGTACTTTAGCGGCCGGTCGCAATCGATCGCCGGCGACATCGCCGGTGACCCCAGAAAGCTCCAAGTGCTAAATCTCAGAGCAGTTGTTGACACGGTATTTATCTGCTTATTTTACTTCGCCAGTTCACCCTCTACATTGTAGTGTACCTATAATTGACGTTGAGTCTGTCTGTGCCACACAACAACGACGTCGCAGCAGCAGCATCCTGCTTGGCTGCTGATTATTGCAGGTTTTTTCTAAAATCGCGGGGCACAGCCATCGAGTTCGTGTCCTGTCGTGATGCTCGACATGGTCGTCGTCAGCAGCAGAGGCGTAGCGCTGGTCGCCGCCGCCATCGCCGTGGTGCTGGTCACGCCGCTGTGGACGCTGCTGGTGCACCTGGTGTGGCGGCCGCACGCCGTCGCGAGGGCGTTCGCGCGGCAGGGCATCCGCGGGCCGGCGTACCGGTTCTTCGTCGGCAACAACAGGGAGACCGAGGCGATGCGGGCGGCGACGAGCGGCGTGACGCTGGACCTGAGCTCCCACGACTTCGTCCCGCGCGTGATGCCGCACTACAGCGCGTGGATGTCACTCTACGGCAAGGCTTCAGTTCATGCCAACAATTCTCCGTTTCAAAATGGAGACACAATTTTGAATTCTCTGTGTGTGTGTGTGCACTCAGGCAAGGTGTTCCTGTCGTGGTCCGGCTCGACTCCGGCGCTGTTCGTGGGCAACTACGACATGGTGAAGCGGATCCTCTCCGACAGGGCGGGGAAGTACGCGAAGCCGGATCCGGGGCCCTCCATAATGGCGCTGTTCGGCATGGGCCTCGTGTTCACGGAGGGCGAGGACTGGGCGCGCCACCGCCGCGTCGTGCACCCGGCGTTCGCCATGGACAAGCTCAAGATGATGACGGCAGCGACGGCGGCGTGCGCGGGGGAGGTGATCCGGGCGTGGGAGGCCCGCGTCGCGGCGAGCGGGGCGGCAACTGTTGAGGTCGGCCAGCAGTTCTCGGAGCTCACCGCGGACGTGATCTCGCACACGGCGTTCGGGACAAGCTACCGGCAGGGGAAGGAGGTGTTCCTGGCGCAGCGGGAGCTGCAGTTCATCGCCTTCGCCTCCGTCAACAACGTCCGCGTCCCGGGGATGCAGTACGTGCCGACCAAGGCCAACGTGCGCCGGTGGCAGCTCGAGAGGAAGGTGCGGGGCACGCTCATGGCCGTCATCGGCGAGCGCCTGGCCGCCGCCAAGGAGGAAAGGGGGTACGGCACCGACCTGCTGGGGCTCATGCTGGAGGCCAACGCCGGCGACGGCGGCCAGAGGATCATGAGCATGGACGAGGTCATCGACGAGTGCAAGACCTTCTTCTTCGCCGGGCACGAAACGACCGCGCACCTCCTCACCTGGGCCATGTTCCTCCTCGGCACCCACCCCGAGTGGCAGCGGCGGCTCAGGGAGGAGGTGCTCCGGGAGTGCGGCGGCGCCGACACGCCCCTCCACGGTGACGCCCTCAACAAGCTCAAGCTCGTAAGCCCCCCAGCCCACCTTATCAAATACGTACGCACGGCGTGCCCGCCGGCGCCGAGCATGTCACGACGACGTCTTGTGTGGTTCAATCTGCAGGTGACGATGGTGCTGTACGAGACGCTCCGGCTGTACGGCGCGGTGACGATGGTGGCGCGGCGGGCGGCGGCGGACGTAGACATCTGCGGCGTGAAGGTGCCCAAGGGCACCATGCTGCTGATCCCGATCGCGATGCTGCACCGCGACGAGGAGGTGTGGGGCGCGGACGCCGGCGAGTTCGACCCGCTCCGGTTCCGGGACGGCGTGGGCAGGGCGACGGCGCACCCGAACGCGCTGCTGGCCTTCTCCGTGGGCCAGCGGTCGTGCATCGGGCAGGACTTCGCCATGCTGGAGGCCAAGGCCACGCTGGCGCTCGTCCTGCGGCGGTTCGCCTTCGAGGTGGCGCCGGAGTACGTGCACGCGCCGGCCGACTACCTGACGCTGCAGCCAATGCACGGGCTTCCCGTCGTGCTCAAGCTCTTGGACCCGTAGACGGAGGCATGCGTTGAATTGATGCGCAACTCCAATTCTATGATCGTCCGTCAGTTGATGCCCACAACTTCGCTTGCCGCGGCGCGCCCCTTTCTCCCCTTTTTTTCCCCGTTTTCCTCCGGACAGTGAAACACACGAGAGTGAGGGGGGCGTCGGGCCTAGGCCCAGCGTGGCTTGGGCCGTCAGTTTGTCACGCCACAATGTCTCCTTTTTTATCACTATTTCCTTTCTCTTTATTTCTTATTTTCTTTTCTTTTTTACTTGGATTATGTATGGCACGTTGTAAGTTATGTATAGTACGATATGAGTTATGCTCCAATAAATAAAGGCTCAGTGCAACCCCTCAAATAAAATGACGAAAATCTACAATTGACTAAAAATATTCAAATTTAGTAAAAAAAAGAAAAATTATTTTATGGACAGCAAACATTGAAAAATTAATTGAAGCCTATTGGAACCCCTCAAAATCAAATAGCAAACAAAATCTACAACATCGACAAACATTCAAAATTAGTCAAAAAAGTAAAAAAAAAAAAGGATTGCAAAAGTTCGAAATTAAGTACTGGGGCCCAGTGAAACAGGACAAATGCAAATGGCAAAATCTTCAGTTGACAGATATTCAAAATTAGTCAAAAGCTAAAATTATTTTATGGACTCCCAATATTCAGAATTGCTTGTGGGGCTAGTAGTTCGCGAGCACAGTACAGCCGACGAGATACACAATACACCACCTCCATGTTCAAGTAGAGGCCTCTTGCACTTCAACCTGTGGTGTTTGCACTTCAGCGTGTGGGTGTGGCGTGTGTCAGCTGTCCAGTCCAGGATTCCGTGACAGAGACGAGGGCCGGCTTTGGTTTTGCAGCCATATCGTAGGCTCGTAGCTTGCATGCTTTGGAAACCCCGGCCGGGCGTGCTGTTGTCTGTCCTTGCATTTGTCTCCCTCATCTTCATCATCTTGCTTATTGTCATATTATTGCCTGTGTTTGTAGGGACTAGAGAGCGATGGATGTGCAGGCAGAGGACCCGTCCGCGGCGGCAATGGAGAAGGCGGTTGCTGCAGGCAAGTGGCGCGGCACGGCGAGCGGGGTGGTGAGCGCGCCCGTGGCCCGCGTGTGGGAGCTGGTGTCAACCACGTCTCGGCTGCGCGAGTGGGTGCCCATGGTGGAGTCCTGCACTGCGGTGGCCGGCGACGAGGGCGTGCCGGGCTACGTGCGCCTCGTCTCCGGCGGCCTCATGTTCCCGCAGCAGCTAGCATGATCAGCCGTCGCCCCGCGGCTCTGAGTGTGATGACGACCGTCGCCAGGAGCAGCAGCCGTCGTCGTGGATCAGGGAGAGGCTGGTGGCCATGGACCACGCCGCCCGCTCCTACACCTACCTCATGGAGGACGGCAACGTCGGCCTCGCCGGCTCCCGCAACACCATCAGCGTCTCCGACTACGGCGACGGCGGCGGCGCAACGCTCGTCGTGTGGAGCTTCGAGATCGAGCCGGTGGACGGCGCCAACCAGGACGCCCTGCTCGACTACCTCCGCATCCTCTACAAGTCATGCATCCGTAACATCCCTTTGGCGTGCCGTGCTCCTCCATTGCACTACATTATATAAGCATACATATATACGAGTCCTCGACACTTTCATCACCACCGCTGTATCAACTGATTAATACTTGTACGTTCCAGTATTTAGATTTGTATTCATGAATAAACATTTCTGTGAAACGCTTTCTCGCTCGCAACTCATACCGAATCAGAACAACCAATGCAAAGAAAAGAGGCATGGCAAAAGCTCATACGGCCTTCATTTTATTGCTCCAATAATCCACGGTTTCAATCACCATACTACAGTCTGCTAACAAGTAACGACTCCCCCTAGCTAGGCCCTTACCCCTCCACCAGGCTCCCAGCCCATCCAAAAACAGAGGGCAACGGAAGCCAATCTTTCAGCTGCTGATCCATACATCAGAGATCAGCGAAGAAGTGGTAGGTGCTAGAATCAAGCATGATAAGCCTTATTGCTGAGACCGCGGCTGCAGCAGCCAATAGGGTGAACCCTATAACATTCAGCCAGTGCCAGGATTTCTGGATGGCAGACAGCTTATGCCTCTTCACCACCAGGTACATGTGGTTCGCAAGAACGAACGTCAGGGGGAAGGTGCTGAGAGGCGCCCGTCAGGCTCATGAAGTCGCCGAGGAACGGGAGCGCTGCTGCCACCAGCGTGTTCACCGTCAGGTAGCCGCCTCTGACCACTACTCTGAACACTATGTTGTGGATTGCAAAAGGACCGCCATGCCCACTCCCATATTGTGTGTCCAAGAACTCATACATTGGGCTTGCAAATATCTGGGAAATATACATTGGGTAGCCAAAGTTAGGGACCTAACATCACTGATGACATCAAAAATATAACAAGCCGCACTACTGCCACATGCATATTTGAAATAAAGAATCAAAAGTGGCTTACATGTAATGCTATGACGGTCTGAAGAAAGGCCGACACATTTGCAATGGCTTTTATCCAAACTGGGCCCTTCACGCTGTTCAGTAGATAGCTTGATGTCGAGGAACCATAAGCCCAGTAACCCATAAAGGTTACCGCGTAGAGAGGCAACTGAACCAACAGTGAACTGGAACCATAGAGCCTTCTCCATGTTCTTGACCACAGGAGGCCTTATGGTGGCCTACAATACTATCCAAATATGAGGTGATTTCCTTGCAAGTAACACTGTACTAGAAGAGTCCGTGTGGACTCACCTGAATTTCTGGCAGCATTCCGGTGTTGTAAGCAAAGACAAGGTTTGCAACTGCACCTATTGTACTGAAGACTCGAGTTGAGTGTGATCCGGGAATACTATAATCCCTTGCAGGCATTGTCATCCCTATGAAATATCGGTGATGAAACAAAATGTCATATTAAGCATATTACAGTAGTATAATACAAAACAGGCTTGCATATGGTCTCAAAGTCTGCAAAGCAGCTGAAGACAGGATACTACCATCTCTCAATGACAGCACAAATGCTATCACAATATAGATGAGGCTGAAGAGTGTGGAGAATCCCAGCCAAATCCTGAGGGCAGATAAATAAGGGATTCCAAAGGCAAAAAGAGCACAGACGAATCCTGATATTGCAATGCAGTAAGGAAGCTTTAGAGCTCCATCATCCCTAAAGAGGGCATATGTGGCCTGCATAGGGGAGATGAAAAAATAAGTTGTGTCTGGAAAAAAAAATAGTGACTTATTTTAACATAGAGAGTAAATGCAACTAATTCAGCTTTAATAATGACAACAAATCCATGTTAGTGCCTGAACTAGTTACATCATATCTTGAAATGTAGTGCCACACATGTACAGAAATACACAGTGGCGGATCTAGGATCAATACTTAGCCGGGGCTGGCTACTTCACTCTCTTCTCATTTTTCTTCATATTTTCCTAATTTCTCTTCTTCTACCTCTATTTTTTTTTCTTTTTCCTTCGTTATCCAAGTCTATAAATTATAGCAGGGGGATTAGGAGGGGCTCCACAGTTTGCGCCAGGGGTAGCCGGGGCTGGAGCCCTGGCCGCCACGGTGCTGGATCCGCCCCTGGAAATACATTAAACAAATTAACCAATCTTATGGAAGGAAAGGCAAGAGATGGAATTTCAACAAATTAACCAATCTTATGGAAGGAAAAGCAAGAGATGGAATTCCAAGAATAAAACAGCAGGGCCAAGCAATATGATAGAGGGAGTCATGGAGGGAAGAGGTTTGTTGTTAAAAAATGAAACATTATGCATCTGTGGTTATTTCTCTGAATAAATGGATACCTTGAGAGCTTGTCCAGCTAAGATGATAAAGCCAGTGTTGATCATGAAAAGATTAATGTATTGCAGAGCCCATGTAAGCGCATAAATTTTTCTTCCTGCAGTCAGTCAACAGAATAAAGGAAAAAAAATTCAATTGTACCTTGTTCTGGTACTATGAGGCAAATTCCAGTATATACAGATTGATGATAACTGCAAAGATGAAAATTCAAGTATAGTAGAGCTAAAAAAGGAAGTTAGTTGTAAGAATACTAATACTAACCATATATGTGGCCAGCAAGATCTCTGTATCTGATATGCCGTTTGCCTCCAACTTCATGAAGCCGTGCGAGAAGAGCATTAGCGTACATGGATATGGCGCCAGCTAGGAGGAGGCCACATGTCCCAACAATCCAGCCCAAAGGCACCATAATTGACCCAGAGTATCCTAGAACGTAAGCGCTGTTGACCCCGGTCGTGAGGATGAACCCAACTTGGTACCATGGGTCTGAAAAGGACAGGCAGGTCTTAATAAGCATAACAAACAATGTAAGAAAGGACTTAGTTGTAGTCAGCAGTTCAGTGCTGGCTGCTTTGGCTACATATGGGTAAATACTCATGTTTCTGCTTTGAAATCCATAAAAGAATTACTAAATATACAGCAGAAAAAAAATGAATTTTGCATGATACCCCGGTCGTGAGGATGAACCCAACTTGGTACCATGGGTCTGAAAAGGACAAGCAGGCACAGGTCTTAATAAGCATATAACAAACAATGTAAAGAAGAACTTAGTTGTAGTCAGTAGTCCAGTACTCCAGTGTGGCTGATTTGGCCACATATGGGTGAATAGTCACGTTTCTGCTTTGAAATCCATAAAAGAAGTACTAAATATACAGCAGAAAAAAATGATTTTGCATGATACCCCGGTCGTGAGGATGAACCCAACTTGGTACCATGGGTCTGAAAAAGGACAGCCAGGTCTTAATAAGCATAACAAACAATGTAAAAAAGAACTTAGTTGTAGCCAGAAGTTCAGTGTGGCTGATTTGGCCACATATGGGTGAATAGTCATGTTTCTGCTTTGAAATCCATAAATAATTACTAAATATATAGCAGAAAAAAAATGATTTTGCATGATATTACATCCATGAGCAGTTCATGTCTAGTTGAAGGAGAGAGAGAGAGAGAGAGAGAGAGAGAATTACATCATCAGTTTGTTTGTTCGTGTGTGATGTCAGTCTGGCAGGCAGACAGACACGCATATTATAGATAACATGAAGAAAGGACGAGACGTACCAATGCTAATCTGGTGTGCGGTGTCCTCTGAGACGTCAGGCCTCTCGCCCTTCTCGTCGGCGGCGGCGGCCGCGACGTCCATGATCTTGGCGGGCAGCAGGAGCGGCACCCTCTGGCCTTGATCCTGGCGGCAGTGCTGGTCGTCGCAGAACAATTGCAGGCGCAGGTCCTCCGACGACGACGAGGAGGAAGAAGTGGAGACAGCGGCCTATATTTATAGAAGAAGGGGAAGGTGAGGAGGAGAGGAGGAAGGCGACGGCGGTGGCCTCCCCCCACAAAAGTAGCACCGCTCATTTCCGTTGTTTGCAGCAAAGCAGAGAGGAATTACAATGATGGACGGACGGATGGGCACGGTATTAGTGGTAGTATCTTATTATCGCTAAAGTGGCGGGGAGATGCATGCACGAGTCAATTTAGGAAATCAGCTGGCGATCTGGTAGCTGCTGCGTGGTGTTAATAAGGTGTGATACACACACGAGTGGTGGGTGGGTGAGCCTGTCGGAGGAGTGCACTAGTTTGTGTGTATTTATGCGGCGGCGCGCCAAACGTGGGTGGCAGCAGTGATTATATAACATATATATAAACTGAGACCTATTATATTATATTATATTACTCACTCCTGATAAATTGTAAAAGATTATGGACTTTAACTAGATTCACAAAATAGAAAAAGTTATAGAAGTCAACTGATTCATTCATTTCTCTATGTATAACTGTATATTCATCAATATCCATATTCTCTTTTACAATTTGGGATGGGGTGGTTACGTAATACTAACTTCCTGTAATAATATAGGAGTATATGACATGACATGCCATGTGGAACACGCAAGCACTTGTTTATTTCTTCCTCTCTTGTTTTTTGGTAGGAAAACATGTTTCTTCTGGAAGGGGAGGAGAAAACCGAAATACCCAACGCAACGCACAACACAAAAAGTAGAAGAAGAGTCCACCCCCGCGCATATGCTTGTTTTTTGGTAGAAAGGGAACAAAAATAAATCTAGACTAGTAGCAGGGAGCAGGGCGCATGATCATCGATGGGCAACCGGCCAATCGACCATCGTCATGTGTAGGCAGGGAGAGAAAGGAGGCGAGGTGCGTGGGGGGTGGTCGGGTGGAGCAGCGACCCTTAAACTAAGGGCATAGCCCGTAGCAACTCGGCGATCGAATTATCAATCATTACTCTATTAGTGTTTTGATGGTGAAAGAGAAAGCGGAGGGTAAGTGGGCGAGGAAAGGAAGGAAAGGCTCACATTGGCATCCATTGCTTTTGGCCGCGGAGAATCCAACCCAATCTGCTTTCCCTCCGGTCCGCGATGCCGCACCAATCAATTGAATCGGGGGGGGATGGAGGGAGCGGCGACGAGAGAACCGGTGGGCGGTGGAGCACGTCAGCACGCCGGGAGGAGGAGGAGGAATGATTCCCTGCCCGCCTTGTTTCTTTTGATGACTGCGATGGCCGCGGCGAGCAGCGGCGGCAGGGGCCCTCCTCACCGTCGCCCTCCGCCGTGCACAAATTGCGGTGGCGGCGGCAGGAGAGGCAACGAGGGAGGCGGGGGCGGGACAAGGCAGGGGAGGACGACGAGGGAATCGGGGGGCGCCTAAGGTTGTTAAGGGCGAGCGATGCCTCCCCCCGCCGGCTCCCGCGATGGAGTACGCCGCCCCCGTCTCGTTCGCGGAGTTCGTTGCTGCAACCGGCGATCGAAATCGAATCGGAACGGCCAGGGATGGATGGATGGATGGATTCCGTTGGGGGTAGTTTACGATTTCTCCTGCATAGTTGGTTGGCTTGCTTGCCGAAACAAGTAAGCAGGTACACAAGTCCCCACACCTAGATTTTTTTTTTTTTTTGCTCATGAAAAGAACTAAAACAAGTATAGATAGAGATACGGTGCCACCGGGAAACATTAATAAACATATCATCCATTTTGATGAATAAAAATAAATACGATGCGACGGGATGGCATCTATATATCTACAAGAGGTAGTGCTGCAAGGGGAAGGGAGAGAAAAAAAAAATATCACGACGAGCGTCATTTTCTCCTGTTACGATCTCAAGGAGCAGTGCGCCAGCGGCGAGCAGGAGCCATCCTTATTTGATCGCTACCTGTGCGGGATGCTATCTTCTCAAACAAAGAGGAGCATCGAGTGGTTCTTCGCCCTTTTTTTTACCAAATGGAGGCTGTTTTTAGACTTGTACGCAAAGAGTGAAGAGGAAAAAAAAAAAGAAAGTGTGCCAAAATAATCCTAAGGCACTTCTTCACCTATTGTTGGTATATACGTTTGGCGCAGCTCAAAAACGGAACTGCCTGGTTGACGAAACCGCTCGTCACTAGGTCCTGAACTTTCTAGCTGAAACCGGGGGAGCGTATATAGGACATTTGTATATGCCGTTTTTCTGGATTAAATATAATTTTAGTTCACTTTTGTATATGCCATTTTTTGGATTTAAATATATATCTTATTATCTTAATATATTTCTAATCCACTTTATTTTAGTCTGCAAATCCTGTTTTGTTTAGAGATAGAATATGAAGCTTACGCAGGGGCATGTACGATGGAAAATGACTCGTTCCTGTGTGTGTGTGTGTTAGTGGGCAAGGAAAGCACGAAATGATAGCAGATGCATCGAAGTTGCTTGTAAAATTGCCCATACAAAAAAGAAAAAAAATTTGACAACAACCGCTGCCATGCGATGATGCGAGGAAGACAGCAGGCCATTTTGCAACTGCTGCCATCCTGCCCATCCATCATAACCCGCACATGCCATGATCCCAACCACATAAATCAGCCACATGCTAACTTGCTAAGCATACGGCATGAGGACATACCCCTGCTGTAATCACCCACATGCTTAAGCATACGGCATCACCGATTCCATGCTGTAACACGTCATATCCGACTATGCAAATCGATCGTATATATATATCAAGCAGAAGAGAGGCTACGGTACTGACAAATCCACAACCGTGGAGTGCTTTTGGCAATCGTCAAGATGCAACCACCGAATTAGAGGGGGTGAAAATCGTTACAGTAAAGGTGGCTGCTAAGAAGGGGATGTCTGGGGTTTGGAGAAAGAGTTTCGAAAAAAGAAAAAATTGGCGTGTGGAGAAAGAGTTTCCAAAAAAGAAAAAAAAAGATGCGGAGCGTGGAAAATCTGCTCTTCTAAGAGTTACTGTGTATCCTAAAAAAAGCTTTAGTAAAAGATAAAGGGAGGAACTGGTGGCCGAGCGTAACAGTGGAAAAAGTAGTTACTGAGGAATGACTTTAGGATTGAAATTTCACATGAAAGATGATTGATATTTTTTTGGCCCAGGCTGTGAATTAACCCGACAATCAGCTGCTCTGGTCCAAAAGAAAAGGAAAAGGGAAAGGGAAAGAAACGGCTACGTGACGAAATTGAGACCAAAGTTGGACAGCACGGGGGCGCAACAAACAAGACAGAGTTGGTCATATGGACTGTGATGTGCACTCGTGCAGGTCAGTTCCTCCTTTCTACGGACCTGATCCGGATCGGATGGCGCTGCCGTCACCAATTGGGCACCGCCATCCCATGCAGTGACCAAAGGAGGAAGGAGACCCATCCTGCGGCAAATGATTTGGCAATGGAAGGCTCACAGGGGCGCTCACTAGTGGCCGTCCATCCATCATCCATGACGGGCATATTCGATGGATGCCCAACCAGTGGAATGTCTGCAGCACCAAGATTGCACACTCGTCAGGGGAGATGAACATATATTTTTTGAAACGAAGATGAACATATATATGAATGCAAGTAGAATACTAGAAAGTATAAACGTGTGTACTGTATAAACTACACAGGGGCATGTATGTCGGATCATGAGCGTATTATTGCTCACAAGGGTCAAAGCAACATCACAGCATCTTGTACTATTGTGGACATACATGGCACAGTAGGGGAAAAGGCCACCTACCATTCAAAAGGTGTTTTCTCCGGAAGATGCACTCTCGCACAATATCCTGGCCTGGCCAATGACAATCGTCAAAGGCCAGTTGCTAACGATGATCACACTCAGCTGACGTCATTATAGAATATACAGCATGCATAGATCTCTGGTCCGCCAAGAGCTGCAGCATCTGATCCCATGCCCCAATCATCCAAACTAAAGGCAATCCAGCTACCCACTCAACTCTAGTTGAGGCAAATGTGCACTTCACAATAAAACCCAGAATTCAGGCGCGGAAAAGCCCGGATTCCATATTCTTCGGGCTTGTAGTTCCTAACTTGAAGCAATATCGTATGATATACTATTAATGCAAAGTCAGACGTGGCTAACAAAAAGCAGCCCAAATCATTGGCGTCTATCCAGAAATATGAAACGCAGGTCACTTGCTGCAAGTTGGATTTTGTCCCCGCTTTGTTGTCAACTTTGAGAGGGACCTAAAGTCCTAAACTATATCATCAAACTTGGAGCTCAAGCTGCTTGAGAAGAAACCGAAAGCTACTAACTGGTCCAAACTAGATGCTGATGAACCGCAGCAGATAGCTTGGAGTGTAGGCCTTTCTATCTAAGCCTAGCATGGATAGAAGAAGAAGCATGCGTATGCATCAGGTTCCATTCCATCCAAGAGGAAAAAGAAGAGTGCTAGTGTAATTTATGAATTCATTGAAACTTATCTGAACACTAGTAAATTTTTCAGATAAGTTAAAATGTGGCAAACGAATATGTTTCCATCAGGGCATGTTCAGCAAATGATCAAGAGAAGACAGAAAAGAATCTGGCAGCAGACATCCACTTGCAAATTGCAGTCTCTAGATTAACACAATAATTGAGAGGTAAGCTTTCTTACTTGAGTAATCATCAGAGCTCCAATATAATTCCACTTATCTATATGTAGCTGGCAGAAGCCTGACTGGGGAGGTTCATGACCAAAGCACTAAGTCATGCAGCAAAACATCACTATTTGGGCACAGTTATGAATCCACGATTGGAGTTAAAGACACAATTACCCGCCAATCTATCACAATTGTCTGGGGATAAAAGAGACTATTAGCAACCAATCCATCAGTCACAAAAAAAGTATCGCAGCATGGCATCTAGATAACTCTATTGCGTTACAGGATTACAACCGCACAAAAAAAATTTCTTTTTCATCGAATGACGCAGAGAGCTACATGTCATTTCATAAGAAGAAAAACAAACATAGGAGAGACAAGCCTGTCAACTCCTAGTACAAGTGGCAGACCAAAGTCTATCCTGCAACAACAAGGAATAAATTGATGCGCCACACACACCAAAACACTACCCAGTAGAACCGAGCTAAACCCCAGTGGTGAGCTGGCGCAGGAGCAGCTCCTGGAGAGCCAAGGCTCTCGCCAAGCACCAAAGGGCGCATTCCTCAGCAACAGTTTGCAAAACAAACTAGACACACAGTCAATTTCCTTTAAACACACAAGAATTCTGATGTTTCCAAATCTCCCAAGCTATTTCTACCTCCATGACAGTACAATTGACAACGATGTGCCCTGCCAGTCTAGTAATGCAAGAAGAATAAAGTGAGACTACCATTTACTTTTGTGGTCATTGCTCCCTGATTCTGACCGCATGAACAATTGAGGTTTTCTATTTTCATTTGGGGGAAGTTTTAATTTTTGTGTGTTCTTTTGATTTAGGGACATGTTTAGAAAACCATTGTTTTGATTTGAAATGCACAAAATGCAAATTTGATGTGGGAGGAGCAACTGTATCTGCGTCCTCTTTCAGACGCAATAGATTTCTCAGTAGATTTGTCGAACACCAGCGCATGGTTCAGTGGCACTTGCCCAGGTTCTCCTCTGGCTAAGGTGGAGGCAGGGAAGCTGTAAATACCTGCACAATATGTTAGATATTGTATAGCCCATCTTGTGTACAGCCCAAGAGGCCCATTGTATTACTTATAACACAAGCCTTCTATGGCTAATATAATGAAAGGTCACCCCTCCCTAATGGGTGTGAGCTGTTTCCCTAATTCTCTACATGGTATCACGAGTCCTGGGCCCTATTCTGGCTCTCCCTTCTCCGCTGCCCCTCACCCAACCCTAGCCGCCGGCATCCCCTCCCTCTGTGCGCCCCCCCCCCCCTGCGCACCACCTAGGGCAGCCGGTGCCCCCTCCCCAGCCGCGCCCTCCCCTCCCTGCGCGTGCCTCCCTTCCACTCGGCAATCATGTCGACCGACTCCACCGCCTCCTCGGTGTCCGGCGGCACCCTGCCGGCCACTTCCTCCACCACCGCCCCTGTCTACATCAATCCCTATGCCACCGTCTGTGTCCGCTCCCATGTCCCTGTCACCCTAGAGTTGAAGAACCCTAACTACGCGAAGTGGTCTTCGTTCTTCACCTCCCTGTGTGGCAAATTCGGCCTCCTTGGCCACATCGACGACTACTGCAAGCGGATGAAGTCCCTCGCCGACGCCCTCGGCGATGTCGGCTACAAGGTCGATGGCCCGCAGCTCGTCCTCAACCTCCTCCGCGGCCTTGATCCTTGCTACTTCAACACTGCCGATGACATCGCCAACTCCAAGCCGCTGCCATCTTTCGCGGAAGCGCACAACATGCTGCGTCTCAAAGAGCTCCGCCTCGCCAATGACGTCAAGAACGCGCAGGCTACTGCCCTTGCCGTCCGCCGGCACAGGCAGTACCCCTGGCACCTGCGCTGGAGGCTGGGTGTGAGGTGTTTCCCTAATTCTCTACACAATAAAGGGAGCAGCAAACTCAAAGACCAAGTGCAGTAGTAATCACTCAACAGGCTGACAGCACAGGCTTTGCTGGTTAGATGATAGACATGAATTTGTAGTCCTGAAAAAGTTGAGAGCAGGCTACATGCAGCAAAACAGTGAACAGACCTTACAATGCTAGCATGATAAATTCCAGAAAATGCATTATATACCTCCGCTTACATTATCACCGCTAACTATAAGTGAAGCAAATAGCACATACATGATTGAGATTGTTGTTACATGTCCATTTATCCAGAAAGAATAAGTGCAAAATTAACATCTTCTACTTTTTTATAATTTTCCTTTGGCTAAGAAAACATTGACAGAACTAAAAATCATGGTCATCAAATAGAATAAAAAGGTAAGAGGGCACTCATTCATATACCTGTGATTACCCCACTCTCGAAATAGATAAACAAGCTGAAAGATCTATTATTTTTGTGTGCTACTTTTTACATCTTGCTTCAGTAAAAAAGGCACAAAATGCTGCACTTGGTCACTGCCTCATCCATACAACAAACACCTTTTACAAGAGATCCCTCTGTCTAAGTTTTTGCACTCTGTGAAATCCCCCAGGTTAATGAGAGACTCATGATATAACTATCAGGGAGAAGGAAAGCAAGAAAACAGCACTGGAATTAAGTGATTAACTATACCTATGGAGAGTACTCCAATTATGCATCAGGAGCTGAACTTGTCTTCATCACCTCATTGACTGTCATACCATGTATTTCAGTGCCTCCTATCAGAAGTGTATTTAACATGTAAGGAAATTGTTTAATAGTAGTGTGGTATAAGTATAACTCCAAGAAAGATGAGAAGCATGTGGGATTGAATGCTGAAGGGTGGAATGGAAATGCCTCAAATCAACAAATATGCAAACCAAAAGTTCTCTAGTGTATCAAACATTTTCCCTGCCGAGATCTAACTATCATCCTACCACAGCAGCTGTTACAGACTTGCAGTTTCCCCAATTGACCTAAGCAAATCCACAGAGCAACTCATTGTCTTTCCAATTCCATAAACCTTAGTATAGTCTGTACACTCACCTTGAACCTCGATTACTTGTCCTCCCTGAATAACAGCATGGACAATAGGATCAAGCTCGCTTCTGTAACAGTGGTGACCAAGGCAAATGCAAGCACCAGCTGCTGTATGGCATTCAATTTGAGTATCTTTTCCATGTCCTTGTTAGCCTTGGTTGTTCTTCCGGCTTTCTTCTTGGGCAGCCACATGGATGAAGCCCACTGCATGGTAAACAGCGCAAGACAAAAGCAAGTACCATCTTTATTGGGAAAACACATCTATCGGGATTGCTAATATTTAGTACAGAGGAAGATACCTGTCAAACATTTCCAAGGTACCATCTATATACACTTGCTGAACAAATACCAGAGTTTAACTGAGGTTCAGTTACCCTGGAGTAATCTTGATGTCCATGAAACAAATAGATTATGGGAGTTTTGCTGGGTATCTTCAGATAGAACATCTTGAATTAAGATGGTGTTTAAGAACAAACAGTATCAGAGTTATTATAGGTTATTTAAGATGGTGTGCTGGTCTTGTTAGGTTTGGTCCACGTCGGTAATTGAATTCCCGATGTAGGACTGGAGTGCAAACTTTGTGCCCAGATATTGCATCTCCATAATTAAATCAAAACATTAGTGAACACAACTGTGAATTAAAAAAACAATTATTATGTTAATGTATACTTGCTTCCGATGCATATACTATCTCTTACCATCCTGCAATGTGCAAATGGATATGGAAAACACATATCTTACCATATGTGTTTTTCCCAAAGTGAAAAACACATACGCATGCAACAGATAAAGCGAAGAGCTGCAATAAGCAAAGTGAAAGCAAGTTAATGTATACTTGCTTCCGATGCACATAAGCATGTATCTGAAACCTGAAACCATTTTGGATGTGCAGACATGAATTAGCCCACCCGCATTTTCAGGACTGCCCTAGCCCCTAGAGGCATTTCGTCGAACAATTGCAAGCACAAAAGTTCCTCTGAACAAACACTGGTGTGGAGATAGATGCGACCAGTGACCAGGCAAGCCATGGTGGCTACGTGGGGCAGAACAGGAAACACGCTGCAGGGCAAAGTGGAACCAGTAAAAGCAAAATCCAACGGTGTTCGTGTAAAATAATTTTACTGCCATGGCTATGCTTGAGCACCCGTCAAGCCATGTGGCTCTCATAGGCAGAAATGACCTCGGCATAGGATGTGTAGCAGAGAAGTGATGTTACATCTTTGAAAATGTACTAGTAACAATATTGCATGTCATGGTGAATTGGTGGTTGAACCATTTTCATGGTGAACATTGGTAGCATGCATTTAAGCAGCAGCATCAGCAGAAGGGTGATGTTTATTTGTCCGTTACGGTAGGGAAGCGAGACACAGCCACACAAGCATATATATGATGAAGCAGCATGAATGCAACAAACGAAATACAGCAGTAGCAGTGGTGTTACAACTTGATTAGGGACAAAGAAAGAAAAGAAGCTTCTAACTAATTTAACATAATCTTGGTGGAAAGTGCAGAGTTTGCTGTCACTCTTTTGTTTGACTGGACGGCAAAGTCTGCAGTTTCCACCGCGTGCTAATAGTAGTAACTAATTACAATAGGCACAATTGCAGGAACTGAACATGAACTGATCAACTGAACCGAACTAAAACAAATCTAGAGGGGAGAACTAGAGACGGCAGTTGCATCTACTTGCTTGATGTTACCGCGCGCCGGAAGGGGAAGGTGGGAGCTTCTGGCCTTCTGCTACTTGTTACCAGCGGCCGAAGGCGGAATTACATCGTGGTCGGCAGCTGCAGCGTCGTCCTTGGCCCCGACGAGCACAATCTTGTGGTAGACGACGTCGGAGCCGGACGGGTGCATGGGGAACTCCACCGGCGCGACGGGCCGGCGCTTTGCCACGGAGTAGCAGATGAAGAACAGGAAGAAGGTGAGCATGGCGCCGCACGCGGCCGCGAAGAGCAGGGACACGGCGGCCGCCCAGGGGCTGGGGCTGGGGGCGGGGCTATAACGGCGGCGGTCTGGGACGCGGTGCGGCAAAGGCGGCGTGGAGGACCTCGCGGCGGACAGGTCGGCGGGGTCGAGCGGCTGGGAGTGCATCGGGTTTGGGGGAGCTGCCCGGAAGGCCCAGCTGAAGAGGCTGCAGTTGCCGGAGGAGGTGCGGAAGCCGGCGAGGACGGGGCCGGTCCGGAGACGGAGCGGGTAGGAGAGCAGCGGCGAGCTGGGGAGGCGCGCGGCGGACCCGGAGAGGCGGAGGTGGAGCGCGGCAGCGGTGGCGTTGTAGTCGACCCACGCGTGCAGGCGGGTGGCGGCGGCGGCGGGGGGACACGAGGCCTGGACAACGGCGCGGCCGGCGAGGTCGAGCCGGACGTGGCGCGCGGAGAACACTAGCGCGAGGGCGGCGGGAGACGCCGCGGAGGGCGTGAGGAAGAACGCCAAGGATGGCGGAGGCGAGGCGGCGGGGAGGAGGGCGAAGGCGAAGTAGGTGGAGAAGCCCGAGGCGGAGAGGAGGATGGGTCTCCTGTGCTGGACCCGGGCGCCGGGAGCGGCCATGGAGATGGCCCCGGGGAAAGCGGTGGCATTTGCGCTGGCGCCGCCGGAGAGGGCGAGCTGGGCGACGGCGACGGCGCTGGCGGCCGGGAAGAAGTTGAGGGAGAAGCTCGCGCTCGCGTTGGCGCTAGCAGCGGCGGCGGGGGAGGAAGGCAGTAGCAGGAGAAAGAAAAGCAGGAGCTGCGGCGGCGGCGGCATCTCCTCCAGTCCTCGAGCAAGCACCTTGAGCGGAGCAGGGCAGAGCAGTCAGCTGAGCTTGCTGCTCTCCAGTTGCATCGACCTGATCTGCCGACTCACTCCACTCCACTCCGCCGGTGGCAATGGCAAGGTAATGCAACTCGAATCGCAGCAGCAGCAGCAGCGGGCAATTGCAGCCTCACTCTCTCCCCTTCCCTGAAGAAGTGAAGAGGATTGGATGAGTGAGCTTTACGGTAGAATCCACAGATTGGTAAGGGAGGGAGCCAAGCCAAGAATGCCAACGGGTGGGTAGGGTAGTGCTCTGCCTCTGCTGCGCTGTCTGTCTCTGTCAAGTCCAAAAGCCCAAACAAGCGCAGGCCTTTCCTTTCCTTTTGGTAATTGCAATGGGGAATGGGGATGGTCCTCTCCTCCTCCTACCCTATCTCTCCTAGATCCATTGCCATCCTCAGCTAACCTGATCCATCGGTTATCCTCCACCTTCGCCCATCCATCCTCAAAAGGGCTGAAGCTGGAGGTAAAAACAAATCAAACCCAAGAAAACAAACCAAACCAAAGCAACAGCCACAGGGCACCACTAAGCAGGGGTCACAAAAGCCGCGCCTCGCTGCTTTGCTGCCGGCCTGCCCTTTTTCCACTGCCTGCCTTTTTATTCGGCTCTTCTTCCTGTCATGCTCTTTGGCATAAGCCAAGCCAGGCTCCAACCTTCACCGACGCGGTTATGTGCTTGATTATAAGGCCTAACCCTTCTGGCAAAATCATCCAAGAAGTCAGCCTATGATTAGGGCTTGTTGGATACCTTAAGTTCAGAGTCTTGCATGGAGAGCTAGATATTTTTTAAGGCTAACATGTGGGTCAATAATGAGATCTGTAAAGTTTATACATTAGGCCATAAGCATGAAATATGAGATTTGGGGAAAAGGCTGCACTCGGCGGGGCAGATAAAAGAGTGTGCACCAAAATTCCTAGAAGGAAAACAGAAGGCCAAAGAGCAACGATGTCAACGAAATTGACATGGCCAGATGATCAAAAGGTACAAGGAATGTACTCATCCAAGTTCCCTATGGTCCAGTCCAGCAAAGACATCTTTGAAGGTGTCCACGGTAAAGGCATGAAGCAATGGGTGACCCCATGGCTTAAGAATGACACAACCTCATATGAACTTATGGTTGAGGACTCGAGGGAGCTAAAGACGAAGAAACAACCGAAGGCACGTGAATAGACTATGCGAGGGCTTCACCGGAGTATTTGCCCAATGAAGACAACGGTCAAATGGATGTGTGGCAACTGGCAAAGAAGAACAACGTCCCATCATAAGTGATACTGTATATTTAGAGATTTTTGAGACAGTTTTAGTAAAAGCGAGTAAAGGCTGAAAGGCCTGTGTGTCCATGATTATATTAACAGGTTATTTTTTTTCTCTTATCTGGTATATACATAAAACGTATGTCACATTTCTTTTTCATTAGGCTACTATCTCTGTCCCATTATAAATCCAGCTTTTCAGGGCATGTTACCAATTACCATTAAGATTAATTGGCGAATGTGTCCCCTTATTTTTCGTTGGTTATGGTACGCGTACGTTGTATGGCTTTTTATATTAGGAGATATATATATATATATTTGTGCTGCCATGGACATGATTATGGTGTATCGTATGAAAAAAAACTGTCCAAAATAACTAAGTTGATATTCTTTGGTGGAAAATTTTCCAAGCCTTAAATTAGCACTTTTATGGGTCGTAGGTAGTATTATTCATTTTAAGTTTATTCACCCGAGTTATAATGAAAACAAATTTTGAACTATAAAAATAATAGTTACGGTGGAATTGAAGGAGCAGTGCACCCTGAAATCTCACGTGATAAAAAGCGCAGTAGTTTGGTCCACTGGCTATTAGCTTAAGGTATTATTACTCATAATAGATTGATAGTCTCATATCGAATGATCCGGTATCTGTGGACATGTGGACACTAGATAATTATTTTCTGGTAGCCGCTAGCGACACGTGCAAATGGCTATAGCAAGCACGGGTGGTGAACGGTGCCAAACTGCCATTCCCTGATTGCCATTGCCACAAAAACATTCTTAGACTTTCATTTTCTTTTTACTCGGGGAAGAGGGAGCCTGGTAGTAACAACAACAGTTTTGTGTCCGTCCACTCCGTGATCCTCGAACGGGGACCACAACTCCCATCATTTCCTGCCGAGTCAATTCTGGCCTGGGCTGGACCAAACTAAAGCGACCTTGGCCCAACCCCCATTGCTCTGTCCAAAGGTTCGCCCAGCCCAGCCCAGCCCAGCCCAGCTCTGTCCAAAGAGACCAAACGAAGCCGCGCGGGAGCAGCACGGCTGTGAAAGGTTCCCGCGCGCGCGCTCTTCATAATTCCCGCTTGGTTTCCCCTCCCTCCATCTCCCTCCCTCCCGCGCTGAGATCCCAGTTCATCCACCATCACCTCATGAATTCCGTCCCCCAGATCCAACCGAACCGAGCTATTCAAGAGCGGAGAGCATAGGAGGAGGGCAGAGCGATCTCAGGTCTCCGCTCCTCCGCCACCCACTCTCCCTCCCACGCACGCCAGGCGCCAGCCATGGCGCCGCCGCCGCCCAAGCCCGCCACTCCGCCGAACCACCACCCCGGCAAGGCGGGCAAGAAGAACGTCACGCCCGTGCAGGTCGCCTTCCTCGTCGAGCGCTACCTCGCCGACAACGGCTTCCGCGCCGCGCTCGCCGCCTTCCGCGCCGACGCCGCGCACCTATTCAGCCCCAACCGCAGCAAGCCGGCGCCCAGGGGCCTGCTCCCGCTCGCCGACATCCTCCACGACTACATCGACCTCAAGGAGAAGCGCGTCGCCACCGACTCCGCCATGCACGCCATGCACTCCCTCGTCTCCACATACTACGCCTCCTCCTCCTCCTCCGCTCCGCCGCCGGTGGTGATGCTGCCTCCGCTCCATCCTCATCCCCCCGCCGGCGCCGGCGCCCAGCCGTCCTCGCCGCCGCTCGTCCCGCCGCTCTTCGTCGCCGCGTCTTCGTCGCCTCCGCAGGCGCAGCCCCAAGGTAATTTTGCCGCTTCCTGCAATCTCTTCTGCTCTTCCACATCAACATCCAGATTGCTTAATTTTGCCCACCCCCATTCGCTCATCTGCTGCTGCAGGCACCGCTGGACATGCTTCGCCCGTCATTCATCACTACGCTTCCACATCGGTTCTCGTCCACAACAAGTCCTCAGATATGACCACCACCCCAGCTCCCACCTCTCTTCCCACTAAAAAGAGGAAGGCTGCAAAGAGGGCCGCTTCATCCACCAAGCGATCATGCATCACACCTGCTACCACCTCGGATGCAAAAGGTATACACATCTGTCGCAATTTCTCTATTCAAACAGCTAGCTTCAGATAGCCTTGAGCTGCTGTACGTATATTTGTGCCTGTGGCAATTTTGATAATAAAAGATGACACTACATTTACTACACGTTCGCTGATCCGACAGTATTGCCTTCAGATTCTGTTTATTGTGATTCCCTTTAGCACTGCAGAGATGCATCTTTTTTTTTGAAAACACAGCACTGCATTCTGGTACTGCATACGTATATGTTAGTGCTAACCTGCTGAATTTCTAAAACCAGGTAAAGCTGCAGCTGTAGCCTCTCAACCGTCCAATTATAACACTGACCAGAACATGGGTTCCGCTGCCCAACAACCAGCTTCAGCTCAACATTCAGCTCTGCCAAAGCTTCCACTCCAAACTTCATCTGTTGCAAAGAGCTTATTCAGGCCACCTCAGCCTCCAGCCCACTCTTCTCCCTGCACGCCGCAACAGAGCCATCCCGTGCAAGATCAGCCTCCTGCTTATCCAGCTGAAACACCATCGTCTGCCATTGCAAACGCCCATGCCCAACAGGACATTGCCTCCTCCCAGTGCTCGATCGTTTCTTCTTCCAAGACCGTCATCGTCAGTCCTCTCAAAGGGGGCACCTATTACGCTGTTGAGAGGAGTTACCATGTCAGCTCCCCATTGAAATCAACCACCCACAAGTCAACCAAGAGGGAACACGTGAAAGGCAAGCTGAATTTCGATTGTACTGACGTTGCAATGCCAGCTCCTAACGAGAAGCAGATTTGTGAAAAGGCCTCTACCTCCTCTGATGAAGACAAGCAAGATGACTTTGACATTGATTTCACTAATCTCGATTTTCTTGATGGTGAATTTTCGTTCTCTGAGCTTCTGCTTGACTTTGATCTTGACAATGAAGGCGTTAATTGCCAGAACCCTTGCACAAGTACTGAAGTTCAAAGGTATGGCATAGTTCTATATTGTTTTGTTTGTTTGTTGCCTTTCAATTTCTAGTCTTTGCAAATTAAAACTATGAATGCTAAGATGTGCTCCTTCTGCACGTTGAACAAATACAGACTAGAGACTATTGCTGAGGGTGGTTATGTCGCAGTGGATCCTGTTTTACCTGATTCAGTGAAGGCAACGGCAGCAGATACCACTGAAGATTTCAGTTCACAAGGTTCTGACCTAGTTCTAATCCAATTGGCTGCTTCATTTTTCAGCCCTCTTGTTCCTGTCTGTCATAATTTTTTTGGCTCCCAACAACTCTATACTGATTGACACATTTCTCAGCAGGAGCCACATCTGTTACTTCTGTCAGGGCTATCACTAAGAGGATAAAGATTGTTAGCCCTGGTATATACATATATGGCTTGTGTGCCTTTATGTTCCCACTCATACATAGATATCCATAGTTACGTAAGAACCATCTAACGTGCTGTTATGGTTATTTCTTTGCAGTGAAGGGCCACACAGCTTCTTAGAGCAGCAGCTGGAATTCCAGATCGTGACAGCACGTAGCCACACAACCAACTGACATTACCTAGATGTCCTGATAATCCATGACAATAAGTTGTAGTGACCAGTTGTCCTGCATCGAGGGCATTTTCAGCACCAAAAGGATGCAGTAGTGATGCATTGCTTCCTGTAGCATGATTGTAGTGGTATGCTTTAGGAGCATTTGTTAGCATTTTGTTCATGTAAAGGCTAATATTCTATTCCATCAGAAGTTTGCTGTTCAGATGACAACGTGTCTGTTTATTGTCTGGCTGTTTGGCCCAAGCTCTCTCTCGGCCTGTTGCTATTCAGAAGTAGTTTGCTCTCTTGGCGTGCGTTACGCCAACTGATGAACGGCCTTGAAGAATTTTTGTATGTGTAGTTTTTTGCATGTACAATATGCTCGCTACTAATAACCAAGCAAAATCAGCAATGCATTGAGAATCGAACAGATGAAGGTGATCTTTTAAAAGGAACACAATGGGCAAGGCATTGAAAATCGAACATATGAAGACGGAGTGCGGACAAACACAATTGAGCACAATGTGGGATAAAAAAAACACAATGTGGGCCCGAACGGACCTGCCGGGCCGGGAACACCAAGCTCACAAACAACGCAGCCCAGCCCGTATGGATGGATATTTCGCGAAATAGCCCTCCCTAATAATTACTTCCGCTTTCCTTCCGCCGCCGCGCCGCGAATGCGATGCGGCCGCCGCCGCTAGCTGTAGCCACCCGCCAGCCTCGCGCGATACCCGCCTCCGCCTCTGAGCCTACAGCTTCCACGATCCCCGCCTACCGCGCGCTCATCCGCGACCTCGCCTCCGCCGGCCGCCTCGATGACGTCGACGCCGCCCTCGCCTCCTCGCGCTCCTGCCTCGCCCCCGAATCCCTCCAACCTCTCTACGTGGCCTCCATTCAGGCCTTCGCCCGGGCCGGCCGCCTCCGCGCCGCCGTCGACACCTTCGAGCGCATGGACTTCTTCGCATGCCCGCCGGCCGCCCCCGCATATAACGCCATCATGGACGCCCTTGTCGACGCCGACTACCACGACCAGGCTCACAAGGTCTACGTCAGGATGCTTGCCGCCGGCGTTGCTCCGGACACCCACACCCACACCGTCCGCCTCAAGTCCTTCTGCCTCACCGGCCGCCCGCACGTCGCCCAGCGCCTGCTGCGCACCTTGCCGGAGCGTGGCTGTGACGCCAAACCGGTCGCCTACTGCACGGTTGTGCGGGGGCTGTATGCCAATGGGCACCGTCACGAGGCACGTCACCTGTTCGATGAAATGCTCGGTAGGGATGTCTTCCCTGACGTTGTCAATTTCAACAATGTTTTGCACGCTCTTTGCCAGAAAGGGGATATCATGGAGTCCGGGGCACTTCTCGCCAAGGTCCTCAAGCGGGGGTTGTCAGCCAACAGGTTCACCTACAACATATGGATCCGTGGGCTCTGTGAAGGCGGCAGGCTGGGAGAGGCTGTTGCGCTCGTGGAAAGGATGGATGCTTACATTGTGCCAGATGTTGTTACCTACAACACATTGATGCGCGGCCTTTGTAAGAAATCCAAGGTCCAGGAAGCTGCGCAGTATCTTCGTAGGATGATGAACCGAGGCTGCGTACCTGATGATTTCACCTACAACACCATCATCGATGGCTACTGCAAGAGGGGCATGCTGCCCGAAGCCACTGAGCTTCTGAAGGATGCTGTCTTTAAAGGTTTTGTGCCGGACAGGGTCACATATTGCTCACTAATCAATGGACTATGTGCCGAGGGTGATGTTGAGAGGGCCCTGGAGCTCTTTAATGAGGCGCAGGCGAAAGATCTGAAGCCTGGCGTTGTCATTTACAACTCTCTTGTCAAGGGGCTCTGTCGTCAGGGCCTGATCTTGCATGCCTTGCAGGTCATGAATGAAATGGTCGAGGATGGCTGCCATCCCTGACATTTGGACATACAATATCGTCATCAATGGCTTATGCAAAATGGGAAATATTTCAGATGCATCAGTTGTGATGAACGATGCCATTGTCAAAGGATACCTTCCAGATGTGTTTACCTTCAACACATTGATTGATGGCTACTGCAAGAGATTGAAGCTGGACAGTGCACTTCAGCTTGTTCAAAGGATGTGGACATATGGCATTACCCCTGATGCTATCACTTACAACTCGGTTCTGAATGGTCTCTGTAAAGCTGGCAAGGCCAAGGAAGTCAATGAAATATTCGAAGAGATGGTCCTCAAAGGATGCCGGCCAAATGCTATTACATACAACATACTGATAGAAAATTTCTGTAAGATCAATCAAGTGGAAGAGGCTTCTGGGGTGATAGTCAGGATGAGTAAAGATGGGCTAATTCCTGATGCAGTTAGTTTCAACACACTGATTCATGGATTCTGCAGGAATGGTGACCTTGATGGAGCATACCTACTGTTTCAGAAGTTGGATGAGAAAGGGTACAATGCAACAGTACACACTTTCAACATCTTGATCGGTGCATATTCCAGTAAGCTGAATATGCAAATGGCTGAAAAGATTTTTAATGAAATGATCAGCAAGGGATACAAACCTGATTTGTATACTTACCGTGCTCTAATTGATGGGTCATGCAAAGCTGCAAATGTTGACCTTGCGTATATGCATCTGGCAGAAATGGTAAACAAGGGTTTTGTTCCATCGATGGCAACTTTTGGCCGCGTAATAAATTCACTTGCAGTGAATCATCGGATTTCTGAAGCTGTCGCTGTTATTCACGTCATGGTGAGAGTGGGAGTTGTTCCTGAGGTCGTTGATACCATCTTGAGTACTGATAAGAAAGAGATAGCTGCACCAAAGATACTTGTTGAGGAATTGATGAAGAAGGGTCACATTAGTTACCCTACTTATGAAGTTCTCCATGAAGGAGTGAGAAATAATAAATTAACTAGAAAAGCACGAAAGACAATTGCATCTAATATGTTTACTTCATAACATCAGTAAACAGTCATGTCATTAAGCCAATCAACCTAGATGTGTGCCTGAGCATAAGATCTGTAATGTTATGAAGCCCCCCCCCCCCCCCCCCCCCCCGTGGTAGTTGAAGGTAATTATAAGGAGCTAGATCATTATTATACTCTGTACAGTATGCAATGTTTGCTTCGGCTTCTTTTCATTCTGAATGTCTGAGTAATGGCTTCACTCTGCGGCTGCTGATAACAGGCTCTGCAGAATATTGGAAGGTCTGAAGGTGCCCATTCATAGGATATGCTGGTGGAATTGTGAGTAATTTTGCCAAAGTGCCCTCATTGCCATCTATCATCTTATTTGAATTCAGCCCCATATCTGTTAGTAAAAATCAGATAATATCGTCCTCGTGCTGCAGCAAAAACTATCCATTTTGCCCCATTGAGGCAGCACTTCTGAGAATATCCATTTGTACCCTCTTGGATAAGGGTAAGCATGCTTGAATACTACTCAACTTCTTTCAGATAATTTTATATTTCCAAGTCTGCAATTATTGTCTGTAAAATTCCGGATTCCCTGTTTCCCACTTTGTCATGATTATCGGTAAAGTAGCACTTACAGGGCAAAATTGCTTTATTTCTGCCAATGAACTTTGTTCAACATCTATGCATAAGGTGAGTTGATTTACAATTAGCTGTCCACAATTATTTTACAGTTACGTGTGCATAGCGCAAAATGTTGCTCAGCATCTTATCTTTTCAGTACCGAGAACACTGGTAGCTTCAGTTTGCAGCAGGAGTCAGCTATAGCTGACGATTTATGCCTACACAATTAAACAGCTGCACTGCAAACATCCCACTTGACTAGGTTGATGATGATTATTTCTCACCTGCAGACAGTTCGCCTGTATCAGTCGTTCCTCACGGGGTTCTTCAACTGGGCTCTTATATATGGTATGCTCAACTTGATTAATATTTTTTTTTGACATGATTAGTACTTGTATTTGATAACATGTCTTGTCTCACTACATTGCCCCACTCCTATCGAGTATGGGTTTAGAGAGTCTGAACAGTTGCTGCATAGTTTGTATGCTTACTTCATATTGTTTTTTCGAACATTTTTTCGAACTCCCTTCAGGTGTTCAAAAGTGCTGCATTGGTTGTGCCCATGACTTGTTTCATAAGCTTTGTGATGCTTCGGTTTTCCATACCTCTATCCCCAGCCTCCTTAAAGTTGCGATTATTTGTCATAAATGAAGGGGTTAAATGTTGATTACATCTTGCTGTATAAACAGTGCTGCATTGATGCCGAGTAAAATGCACCGGTTATCTTTCAAGTTGGCAGGGTGTGTTACTTAGGTCTCTGAACTTAGAAAACTTGAAATCCGGATCTCTAAACCTAGGGTGTCATCTAGGTCCCAAAACCGCTCTCTAAAACCGCTTTCCTCTCTCCGGGTGTTGACGTGACACGCCGGGTCCCTAAACTTGGCTAAAGGTATCATATGGGTCCCTAAACTTGGTTGTGGGGTGTCATGTAGGTCCCAAAACATTTCATTTTTACATGGCCAAAACAATCTTTTTGATCGAAAAGCACCGAAATCCTTGCGAAAAGTTTCTATGGATTTATTTAATTTGGGGACAAAAATTCCAAAATTCAAAGCGAAATAGGGATTTTGAGGCCTAGATAACACCCCAATCAAGTTTAAGGACCCAGATGGCACCTTTAGCCAAGTTTAGGGTCCAGATTCTATATTAGCGTGCCACGTCAGCAACCAGAGAGAGGAAAGCGGTTTCAGAAAGCGGTTTTGGGATCTAGATGACACCCTAGTCAAGTTTAGAGATCCGGATTCCTAGTTTTCTAAGTTCGGGGACTTAAGTGACACACACTGCTAACTTCGAGGACCGCCAGTGCATTTCACTCATTCATAAATGAGTCAAAATCCAGGCAATATTTGTTCAAACCCTCATCAACTTTCTTTTTATACCACATTGATTGTATGGCTATCTTCTGTAAATTCAACATCTGAGTATCTGTCTATATGTTCCTTTGACTGCCTTGAGAAACTTGACTAGGATTTCTGGGACAGAAATAAATTAATATATTTAATGTTTCATGAGTTTTTACAATTAATAGTTCATATTCTAATGCTGCTAAGTGGAGGTGACATTTCTGCCTTTTATTTTTAAGTTTCATGCTTAATTTCCGTTTTGCAATGACACTGAAACAGGTTCAGAAAACATTGGAAAACAAGGAGTCCTGTGATGAGACCCGGAAGCAACTTGATATATGCCTGCTGAGTGTTGAAGAGCTTAATCAGCCTGGCCGTCTTCTTATTGAGGTCGTTTCACCATTTGCTTTATCCAGATGTTATGTGAGGACTATGAAGTCTTTCATCTTTCTTGAGATGTGGCATCTTTTGAAGAGCTGAAGAGCCTTGAGGCGAGCATACTGAAAGGAGTGCTGGAGCATCGTTCTGACAAGCTCTGGGCTCGCTTTGTCATTGAGGTACATGGAACATCCTTTTGTTTTCAAACCGTTTTGGGGAGTGGTGCATCAAAGATTTCGTGACATCTCCGAGCATGTTTATAAGTATCCTATTTAACTCCATTCTTCCATGTAACTCAGCAGGCTTCGGATGGTTTCAACTGGATGATGATTCTGTGCTCACTGATGCATCTGCTGCACATGAAGAGGTGATGTCAGCAGGGCTTGTGCTTGTGTGGCTGAAGAGTTGAAATCGCCATTTAGTTCGGCGATGAAGAGAACAAAAGCACCAAACAATCATCATCAAAGTAGTAATGCATAGAGGACTTGAGGAGTTACGAATTACGATGGCCAAAAATTGGACTCACGCCGTTTGCAGTATTTAGATTAGACCTCATGCCGCCATCGTGTAAAACTTGCTCAGTTTGCCGTACCACTTTGAGCAGCATTTACCGAATAAGGTCTGTCAAGGTGTGCTCACAAAGAGAGAGGGCCCAAAGGGCAGTGCAAAACACTGTGAAGTTTAAAATATAAATATTGGGATGGACGGTTTAGTGAGGATGGCTTTAACAAAAATTGATACAACGGGTCAGGGGCATTTATCAAATTAGTATGGGAACCGCAAGTGACAAAGTGGCACAAACATAATGCTTATTTTTCAATTTAACAAAAAAAAAAAGAAACCATGGGATTCTTTATTAGCAAAATTTGATGTAGAAAAGCTGTAATGGGACTAGCCTGTCCTGATCAAAATGGAGGTGAAGTTGAACGGGAGAAAGCCTCTGCTTAACCGTTGCCCCCGTGCAGTGGAGTGGACCGGAAATAGTTGCGGGTGAGGGGTGAGCCCCACGCTATCCTGGAATGTGGACTCGGCCACGCCACGTCAGATCATCTCAGTCCGCCGCCGCCGCCGTGGCGTCCGTGCAGTGTGGGTGTGCCGCAGCAGATTAAGTTTCCTTGCGCAGCAGAGCAGAGCAGAGCAGGCTCGATCAGCAAGCTAGCATTTAGCAGAGATGGAGGCAGCCAGTGGTGGTAGGCTGAAGCTGGGAGTGGGCATGGACGCCGTCGTCTTCCTCTCGCCTCTGCGCCACCCGTCGTCGCCGGCACGCATGGCGAGCTGCACCAGTCGCCCTGCAGCTGCTGCGGCCAGTAACCCTCGGCTGCTGAAGCAGAGGAGCATCGCCGTCGGCAGTAGCAATAACAGTAGTTCACCGTCACCACCGACCCGGCCGACAAGATCTTGGTCTCGTCCACGACGACTCTCCCCCTCGGCTTCTTCGGCGGCGGCGACGGCAGAGCCGCCGCGGCAGAAGAAGAAAGAGAAAGACCTGGTGTTCGTGGCCGGCGCCACGGGCAGAGTTGGCTCCCGGGCCGTGAGGGAGCTCATCAAGCTTGGCTTCCGTGTCCGCGCCGCCGTCAGGAACGCCCAGAGGGCGTCGTCCCTGGTGCAGGTACTCCCAGAGCTCGAATTCGATCTCAGTCCCTAATAGTTACTATATATGTGAGTTGATTTGCACGGTTATCTCCAGAGCGTCGAGCAACTGAAGCTGCAAGACGGCGCAACGATTTCGCGTGAGATGACGATGACAGCAACAAGCAGATCAAACGTACACATACAATGCCATCGAATCAAGTCTCTGACATGGACAATGCGTGCGTGCAGCCGCGGAGAAGCTCGAGATCGTGGAGTGCGACCTGGAGAAGCAGACGCAGGACGGCCTGGTGGCCGCCATTGGCGACGCCTCCCTGGTGGTGTGCTCCATCGGCGCCAGCGAGAAGGAGATCCTGGACGTGACGGGGCCCTACCGCATCGACTACATGGCCACCAAGAACCTCGTGCAGGCCGCAGCGGCTGCCAAGGTGGAGCACTTCATCCTGGTCACTTCCCTGGGCACGAACAGGATCGGCTTCCCGGCCTTCCTATTGAAGTAAGGGTAACTGATCAACTTGCTTGCTGCATTGGGAACGTTACTGATTACATGTTGCTTCTTGAGATATTGTTATGGGGTACATTACATACACACATTGTACTGACACATACGTATAAACTGCTGGATGGGCACGCATGCGAATGAACAACAACAAGCTTGTTTTGGGGGGTTCTGTTCTGGAAAAGACTAGCTGAAGAAGCACTCATCGCCAGTGGCATTCCCTACACGGTATGTGTATGTGTATGTCCATCGATGCCCATACATGTTGGCGTAATTAAGCACGATTAATCAACTACGACCTACTGATGCTCTAGATAATAAGGCCGGGGGGAATGGAGAGGCCAACTGATGCTTTCAAGGAGACGCACAACCTGGTGGTGGCAGCCGAGGACACCTACGTGGGTGGCCTGGTGTCCAACCTGCAGGTGGCGGAGCTGATCGGATGCATGGCCAAGAACAGGAGGGCGGCCTACTGCAAGGTGGTGGAAGCGGTCGCCGAGACCACCGCGCCGCTGCTGCCCATGGAGCAGCTCCTCGCCGCCGTCCCTTCCAAGAGGGAACCGCCCTCCGTCGGCGCTGACGACGAGGAAGAGGAGGCGGCAAAAGCAGCGCGGCCACTCTCACCCTACACGGCGTATAGCACGCATGATTTCATTCCATTCGATGACAAATACTTGTATGTATGTTCAGTTGTTGTTAATTAGCTATAGACATGCAGGTATGAGGAGCTGAAGCCACCTTCGTCTCCATCCTCCACACCCAGCAGCAGCAGCAGCGACGAATCCGTGCCAGACAACAAGAAGCCCCAAGTCGAAGACAATCAGTAAAAATATTAATGGTTGTTCGATTGTCTTTTGCTAGCAAGCTAATCAAGTCATCAGTAGTAAAATCTTTGTGTGTATATAAATGTGCCATTTGCGCTGCCTGTAGGTACGAGGACCTGAAGCCTCCAAGCTCAACAATCCCATGTGCTCCAGGAACATAGACAGCTAGCTAGCTTCATCGTTTTTACATATACATAGAGTTCAACTTCCAGCACTTCAGCCGGTCTCCATATCGCAAGTGGTGGCCGACGACTAATGCGGCTATGTGCATCTCTCGTTAGGCAATGCTGTTAATGCATGCAGTTATATGTGTAAGGGTGAAGAGAAGGTGAATAGAAGCCTCTTAGAAAAAAATATATTTTAATCTCTGTTCTAGCGGTCATTGGGATCAGAGCTAAGTATTATAGGATGATGTAGACGGGCTGCAACAAGTGGCACATCAGATTTTTTATGACATGGAAGAAAGAGAAAAGAGGTGGGCTACTAACTTGGAGCCGGCTGAAACACACAAGCCTTAAGAAACTTTTGAGAAGAAGATGTGGGCTAAGGTTGAGTACAGCAGGGGGAGCATCCCACCCTCCATTTTCTCTCTCCTACTCACAGCTACCGTGTTAATCAGTGCAAATCCATCATTTGCTCCGTCCTTTGCTCCTCCCTGCTGTATTCAGTCTAAGCAATAATCGTAGACATACAGCTGTAACCGCCGATGAAACAAGCAGATTAGCACACTACCATCCCCCCACCCCCAACAAACTAGGACCTCTTGGTAACAGGCCAGGGCGACTCTGGGACTTTTCTCACGCACTCTGTCCAGGATCCAAGAGGCTCCAAGATCATGGGCCCTCGGCCCCTCATCACAACGCTCTTCAATGCATCTGCTGTGAGGCCTACGATGATAATGACCACGTGCTGATATAGTGATGTGCTTGTACTGCCAAGTAATAAAGAGACGCTAAAAGAAATAGTGCCGATCGGATTGGGGGAAGAAACATCAAGAGAGGGACACGGAAACTTAAAGCTGGGTTCTATTCGCATTCCGAGATTCTCTCTGCCACAGTACTGTACTGTGCAATCATATAGCCATATAGGAGTCCTGATAGAGGAATCCAAGAACCTACCAAGCTGCGGCGCGGCGGCTCAAATCCTGCAGGCTGCGGCAGCACAACACTACGAGCAGTAGTAGAATTTATCATCACCCACTTTTGCACACCGCAGATATCACAGAGAGATGCTATGCTAGCACAATTGCCAGTTCATGTGACAGCTCTGCTACATGGAGAGGGAGAGGGGGAGGAAAAAGAAACGAAGTTGAAGTTTCTAACCAGATTTTTTGTAGAACAATGAAAATTGCTAGGAAGTGGACCTGTCTGTACCTCAACATATGATATGATCTTTTACAGAATCATTTTACACGCACTTTTTTTTTTCTCTCGTTATGCTATGATCGCTGAAAAGAAAGAACAGTCAAATAACAGGGAGGAAGGGGGAAAGAACCTTAATCGTCGCAGCAGCGAGCAGCTGGTTGGAGACGAGACGATGGCGGTGGGCAGAAGGAACACTCAAAAAATGGCTTGACGAACATCAAAGGGGGAGCCGGACCGTAATTGCAGCAGCAGCAGCAGCAGCAATGGATGAAATTGGACCGGGAGAGCATGATTCTAGCAGCAAGACGACCAGTTCCGTCGTCGGTGGGCAAGGCCGAATTGAGGAGATCCATCCATCCATACTGGAAAAAGTAGTGGTTGCAATAATCAATCGATCGATGAATCGGAGACGGCGGGTCATGAAGGGGGTGGAGCAGCGAGGGGCTGCGGCTGCGGCCCGGCGACAAAGGGGTGCTGGAGGAGCTGCGCGGCCGTGAGGCGCTTGGCGGGGTTCTTCTGCAGGCAGCAGCTGATGAAGCCCCGGAACTCGGGCGACGCGGTGGGCGGCGGCTCGGGCGGGTCGTTGTAGCAGATGGCCACCATGAGCGCGGCCCAGTCGCCCTGCCTGCCGAGGTTCTCCCCGAAGGGGAACCTGCCCAGGTAGAACTCGAGAATGCTGAGGCCGAAGCTCCAGATGTCGCCCGCGTAGCCGTCGTAGCTGCCGTCGTTGAGGTCGGTGTTGATCCGCTCGGGGCTCATGTAGGCGATGGTCCCGACGGAGGAGTTGCAGGGGTCCATGGTCTGGTTGAGGATCCGGCCCACGCCGAAGTCGGCGATCTTGACGCGGCCCGCCGAGTCGATGAGCAGGTTGGAGGGCTTGATGTCGCGGTGCACGATGTGGCGGCGGTGGAGGTAGGCGATGCCGAACAGCACCTGGCGCGCGACGTCGGCCAGGAAGGGCTCGGCGGCGATGCGGCGGCCGTCGAGCGAGCCGCCGTCCATGTACTCGAGCAGGATCTGCAGCTCGCCGCCGCGCTCGTACATGCCGTGGCACCGCACCACGGCGGGGTGCTCGGCGGTGCGGAGGATGGCGATCTCGCGAGCGATCTGGCGCCGCACCGCGTCGTCGTGGTTCCCGTACAGCACCTTGAGCGCGTACGCGCGCCCCGTCGCGCGGTGCCGCACCATCCACACCGTCCCGCCCGCGCCGCTGCCGACGCGGCGCACGCGCTCCAGCTCCGCGAGCGGGGGCGGCTGCTGCTGCTGCTGCTGCGCCCCGGCGGCGCCGGGCGGGGTGGGGCCGGCGGCGGGGGCGGAGGAGGGGGGAGGGAGCGGGAGCGGGACGGCGAGGGAGGTGGGGACCTCGCGCTGGGGCATGGGGAGGGTGAGATCCGGGCGGCGGCGCGCGCGGCCCGGCGTGCCGGGCTGCTGGGTCGGGAGGCCGCCCGGGCGCATGGCGTGGAGGTCGTTAGGCGGGGGCGGGGGCGGGGGCGGGGGTGCGATGCGGCTGCGTCTCCGTCTCACACCTCACCGCTGCTTGGTGCTTGCTCGGGGTCGGGGGCTCGGGGTCGGGGCCGGGGCGGTGCTTGTCGTGTCTCGCTGCTGATGCGGTGTCCGTTTATTGGAGCGCAGCGCCAGGCAGCCTGGCCTGCTCTGGGCTTGGGGTCGGGGAACGGAACGGAACGGAACGGGGCAGAGGCAGTTGGTGAGCTCCGACCTCACCTGATGGCCGGATGATGCCCTCGTATGCCCTGCACAGAGGGAGGGGGGCGACGCGACGACCTCGCCTCGCCTGACGGGACGGGAGCGAAGGCAACACCACAAGACGACGAACCGGGGTCTCCTTGGGTTGGAGGCGTGCCGTGCCTAACCTTCACTTGTTGGATGCATTGACCTCTCTCACTGGATGTGAATGTGATCCATCGCCTGCCCTCCTTTAGATGGTACTAATGGAGTCTCTTTAGATGCTTCCAGATTTGACGGTATAGGGTGCAAAAAGCTAGCAGAGCATCCAATTGGTACCAACTTTGATCTCGATTACAAGGGCGGGCTTGTTTCAAACGTAGGGAAATCTTTTTGTGTGTATTTGCTTGTTTTTTTTCTATGAAATTCATACGGTTTTAATAAAACACCTGTATTTCAGACGAGTCTTAAAATCTAGTGACGTAGATTACACAATCCTACAAGGCTGGAAATTGTACCAGCTTCTCGGCGCGCAATTTATCAACATGCTCTCAACTTCTACCCTCTTTTATCTCCCTCAACTGCCAACACAGCAAGCTGAAATGAGAGGGTAGTTTTGATATTTTAAACTTTAAAGCATAGCCCAATCGTTACCGTTGTACAAGTACAATCCATGAGATCCAAACAGTCACCAAGGCATCCCCAACAAGCCTATTTGAGCCTGCTATTTGATGGATGACTAGGTTTAGGTATCTGACGTTAAAGAGAAAGACCAGCAAATAGCTAGCGCTTGATTCTTAGATAACTCTGAGCACGACTCGAGGACTAAGTAACCGATGTCCTATGAATCCATGCCAGGTGGTTGTGGAGAGACAAAAAGAGAATAAGTTTGTAGACCCCACACATGGGAAGTGAAAAAAGAAATAAATTCACGGACCCCACAAGAGATAAGAAAAGACGTATGAATAAAAAATCTTATAAGTAAAGACAAGAAATGCTATTGGTTATGACCATTAGAGAAATCCTCACAAGCTGGCTTTTGCAAGTTAATTTTACATGCTAGCTTTTAGAATCAGACTTTTACAAAGTTTTGAGAATCCAAACACAGCCTTGAGATTATTGTACATGGTAATACTGTGCACTGCACAAGCGTGGCAAGCCACACAAAACCATTCTCACCAGATTTACCTACGTAGCGTGTGGCTACGTCCTGTTTTACAATACAGTGCGCAAATAATATTGTGCGTATCATTTGATGACATCAGCTTTACAGTAGACCAAGTGTGGATGGGTGAGATGTGGATCAAAATAACACCCACACGGGACGGGATCATCCCTTCCCTAGCTTTCGTCTCAGAGTGTGATCACAAAGCCCTTTAATACACGGCGCACGTGTGTCCCGACGTGTGACCGCAAAAAGGTGGGTTTAAATCGAATTAACTAACGGAGAATCAGGTACCGCGAGACCAAGAACCTGGACAGCATTAACAGGAGGGTGACCCATCGGATACACCACCACAAGGCACGTGCTCGAAATTCGAATGATGAGCTATCGGCTAGTGCCGAACAACTGAAAAAGGCGACGATGGACGACGCGCAACGTGCGCGGGCGGACGAACGAACAAAGTCCTTGGTGACCCTTCTTCCCGTGACCAATGATTATAAAGCACACGACTCTACCGAAATAAGCTACGGATATACAGTACAGTACAAGGCGCTGAGCTCTGCCCGACCACGTGCTACAAAAGGATTATTATGCGGCCTGTGCAGCACGACGGACGCACTAGTTGGGCGAGATTGGCAAAAGTCACTGAACTCAGCAACCTGTCGACCCTGCTTTCCAGTTTCTAACACGGGGATAATAATGGGGATGGGTACCTTCAGGGTGATTGACCATCTGGTTTTAAAAATGCTAGCAACATGACCCTGAGTCCTGACTCCTGACCATGCAGTGGCGGTCACCAGCGAGGATAATTCAAGTTCAGTGCACCTTGTTTACTTCAGTGATGACGAGAGGCCGTAAGGGTGACGGCAGGGATGAGCAAATCCAACGGCATTTGGCTCGTGAGCACCCTTACAGTAATGCACAAATGTGCCGCCAAGTTCCTCACCCAGGCCAGCAGTCACACCACACGGCAACATGACTAGACATCGGAACAGACACCAGGACCAACTCAACATACCTGCCGTCGAGACATGGACAGGCTAGCGTTACCATAAACAGTCATGGAGTAAGATTGTTTCAATGTTTCTTTTTACCAATCCGCTTAGCGCTCCAAGCGATGGCCACAAAAGAGGATTGGCTTAGGTAGTGCCTTTGACAGGTTTCAGATTTAACCGGCAACTTGAAACCTGATATGACGTGAGTGGCAAGTAGAGCGATAACTGTAGTTGCTGATAAGGCAACCTATATCCATAATGCAGCAAATGCCTGCTCAGAAGTGTTATCCTGCAAGAACCGACAGTAAATACAGACTGACTCTTCAAAAGTTGTTGCAGTGAAAAACGACAGTAAGGAACTGAATATTCAGATGGTGGTCAACTAAAGTAATAGGCCTGAAACCAGCCTGTATTAGTTAACTAGACGAACTACAGCTTTGCACATGCTGATATACTTAGCCTTCCCCGGGTATGTACAACGCAATAAATTCTAGCATATTAGTGATTCGGGCATGCAAGCACCAACGTTAATTGGGAGTTACAGACAGAAAGCAATCTTGACAATAAGGTGACCAAAACACGATCAGTCGTTACAAACCCAACAGATCAGTATAAATGATACTATAAATGATATGAACACTCTAATACAACAGAATCAAAAGTGAATATTAGACATGGAGAAAACTGAAAGACTGTTAAAAGATCTGACATAGTACCGTGGTTTACTTACTGTACTACTGTAGCCTCAATGTTATCTGAACCATCTTCAATGCTATCTCAGTCATAGCTTGGGCCATATGTGGCTACAGGTGGCCCATATGAGTATCTCCATTGATCGCATGCCGAGCATTTGTCAAGTTTAGTGCTGTTCTCTAGAGTGCAAAATTTACAAGACCAGGTCGTGTACTTTGCCTTTGCAATTTTAGGTTTTGCCGTTTCACAAACTTCACAGATTGGTGCCAAAGGCTGCAGAAGTTCATATTTCAGTAATGTGTTAGAGAAAAAACATGCTAATAAATAGAATTAAATTGGGTAGTATGAAAAATATGGAAGATGTGAAGAGTAGATGTAGGAGAAAACCAAGGAATGAGTATGCCAAAAAGAATGAAGAAAAGATATTTAGTTAAGCAGGCAAATGGGACTACATGGTAACGTTTTGCTGGGACAAGAGAAACTTTCTACACTTTTTGCAAGGATGAAACTCTGTCCGTGCTTCTCATGGTAGCTTAAAATTGAACAAGACTGATTTGCAACCTATCGTCGACCGAATTGCGGATTGCTCCCGGGTTGGAAGGCAGCCATGTTGACAACCGCAGGCAGATCAGTTCTTGTGTGTGCTGTCTTGACGGCCGTCCCTATTTATGCGTTGATTGCTTTGGATGTGCCTAAGTGGTTGATCAAAGCAATTGACAAGCGGCTGCAGAGCGTTCCTGTGGAAGGGCAGGCAACAAATCAATGGGGGTCATTGTCCAATCGCATGGGAGAGAGCCTGCAGACCACCGGAGCTAGGGGGGGTTTGGTATTCACAACCTCGAGATTTTAGGCTGGGCGCTGAGGATGAGATGGCTATGGCTTTGCATAACGGATCCAGGCCGACCGTGGGCTTCCTTCTCCATCACGGTTCCACCTAATGCATTTGCCATGTTTGCGAATCTCCACGGTTTCTTTCGTTGGCGATGGCAAGTGCACGAGGTTCTGGACAGACCGATGGTTACACGGCAAGTCCATCGGGGATCTAGCACCTGCTATCATGCCTTTCATCAAGAAGAGAGCGGTGTCACGTCGGATGGTCCACGATGCACTGATGGGCCGCTGCTTGGCTTAAGGACATTGGTGGAGGCCTGTCAGTACCGGCAAGTAGTGGACTTCCTGCAGCTGTGGGATGCTCTAGCGCCGGTTCAGCTGCTGGAGGGGCAACTAAGATCAGTTCATTTGGATAGCGGACCCCTCAGGTCTGTACTCCTCCTGATCGGCTTACAGACGGTTCTTCACCGGGGCAGTCGCCTTTGAGCCACACCGGCGCATATGGAAGTCTTGGGCGCCCCTGAAGTGCAAGTTCTTCTTGCTGCTAGCCTGCGCACGACAGATGTTGGACTGCTGACCTGTCTTAGTCGCCGTGGTCTGCAGCACCCTCCATGCTGCCTGTTCTGCGACCAGGAAGAGGAGACAATTAACCACATCCTGATCTCTTGTGCCTTCTCCCGACAAGTTTGGTTCTTGGCCCTTCAGAAGGTGGGACTACCAGGCATCGCACCCCAGGCTCAAGATGGGGACTTCCAGGATTGGTGGAGGCGAGCGTCCCGGCGAGTGCATCGGCCTGCCCAGAATGAATTCAATTCCTTGGTCATTCTGTTGGTTTGGACTCTTTGGAAGCACCGCAACAGTTGCCTCTTTGATGGTATGCATCCATCTGTCCAGGCGGTGCTGCAGGAGGTTGCTGACCAAGCCAAGCTGTGGGGCCTCACCGGTGCTAGGGCGCTGTCTAGTTTGTTGCGTTAGACTTGGTCGTTAGTTTGGGCTGTTCATGATCTTTTGTGGCACGTTGAGTCTTAAGTACTGACCAAGCCGTAGGTTCGGTGTGTGACAAACTCTTTCTACCTTTTAATACAATGACACACAGCTCTCCTGCATGTTCGAGAAAAAAAATGGTAGCTTAAACTGGAATTTGACTTGCATAGTGCATACAGTCGATTACATAGTACATCTAGGAATTGACTGATACACTAGGGTACTAAGTCAGAAACCTCTAGATGCAGATGCAGTTCAACACTAGGCATGAATGCTCACATGTTAAATTGCTATGAGTATTTGAGTAAGACTATACCTTGCAGGAATTATAAACATTTCAATAGTTCAACCTACCCCTTGACTATGAGTAACCAAGAGGAACTTGCAGTAATATCATGGCACCTAAAACTACATTTTGGAGCTGTATATTCACCTCACCAACTGAATTTGGTTCAGTACTTATTAACAAGCTCCAAATTTAATATGCATCTGAAGCTCAGATATGCCTAGTCTAATATCAACAGGGAAGATGCCTAATCTAATCTCAACAGGGAAGTAAAGATTCTATGGGATATGTTCTTCAGTATATGCATACTGTGTTACTAAAACATAGGTGAATTTCAAAGATAAAATTTACACAGATAAGAGTGAAAAGGATCTGCTGCAAAACTCCGTGTGTAACATATAAGAGATTCCTGCTACAAAATGTTATGCATATAGTAGAAGATGTTTTGGTTCCTAAGTGATGAAATTCGGGTTCACCCACTATGGAAAAAAGTAACAATGTTGCCACAATGCATGTATTATTGCATAGACTCAACTTTTGTAGGTGAAATGAACCTTTTTTTTTCATTCAGTACTTGTGGACACTGTATTAAAAAAATAAGAAGGAATAGAAAACTTGCCTGATTTAAAAGAGTGCAGGCACCACATTCCCACTTCAAACTATCACCTGAATCAACCGTTGTCCTAAAAGATAAGGAATCATCTCGTGCTACTGTGTGAATTCCAGACGAACTGCTGGATTCCGCAAAAGTATCGGAACAGCAACCCATTGTTTTTTTCCTTTTGCTTGTTGTCGAGTTAGGCAGTTCTTGAAGAATAATAACATCGTCTGAATCGTCAATACCAGATTGGTCATGGGATCCACACCACAAATCATCATGCAATCTCCTTTCAGCAGCCATTGCAGCAGCTTGTACTGGACTAAGTGCACTCATAATATCATTGTTTCCACCCAACTTTCTTGGTCCAGAAGGCAATAGAACTCCATTTCTTGCCCGCTTCTGTGCAGCAGCTAATGTAGCTTGCTGAAGAGATGGTGGAGGATGTACTGTAAATCCACCTAATCGCCTTCCTGAACCATCAAACCCTTGTCCTGTTCCAGTGATACCCTTTGAAACAAGTTCTTCGCATTCCTGAACGATTTTTCATAGGCAACAAAAAAAGGCCTCATTATTAAAAATAAGGCACCACATGAACAAAATCGAAATTGCAGCCAACACCACAAAACTTGCGCGAAGAAATTACAGATGACAGAATTAATATGTGCTTTGTCACATATGAAGTACAAATATATAGAAAACTTCAGTCAAGTACAATCGAAACAACTTACGGATACACTACCTCAAAAATTTACATGTCTAACCGAATACAAGCTTGAGTTAAGAATTAAGATCGATTCAGTGAATAGAAACTGCTGTTCAGAAACATAAAACGAGATGTCCTTTTCCTTCTGGTAGGGATTTTCACACGAGTGCAACTCTGTTCTAAAGACCCTGCCACAACTTTCTTTCAAATAACGCCCAGTTTCATCACCACGTCTATCTTCTGGTTTGAATACCCTTCTTGCACATCATTTTTGGTAAATACGTGTAAGGCTATTCTCCCCACCCCACTCCCAATGTCTCCAGAGTGCATAAAACGATATAAGGTAAAAGAATTGAGCTGTCCATCTATGATGCATGCGAAGTAAGTATATTATAGATTTACATAGACACAGATCTTCCCATTAAATCATGTTTGGATATTGTACGGAACAAAATGATGTCCATATATTTTTACTTTTGGTGATCATATTAGACATCCAAGCAAACATCACAATCTAGGTTGAATGTTGCAAAACTCAAAATCGTTTTAAGTACCTGATTACGGCAGCACTACAAGTATGCGTTTCAGGGGGAAAAAAAGGAGATGATATATCCAGGACAGATCATTTGGTCAGGGGAATATCGCAGTGAGTTGAATAAACCAAAGCAATCCGTTCTCTTGTGCACTGAAGTACAACATCACATGCCAACTTACACACATCACCCACAATTCCATGGAGTCAAAGCACACGGCAAGCCACGCACCTTGCGGAGCTCGTCCCAGAGCTTGTAGAACTGCATGTCGTGGGGCCCGCGGTCGTTGTGGCAGAGCTCGTGGAGCATGGTGTCGAGCACCTCCTCGTAGGGGATGAAGTCGTGGTCGCGGCCGGCGCGCCGCAGCCGCAGCTTGACCTCGACCCCCGCGCCGACGTTGAGGCCCAGCAGCCTGGGATTCCGCGGCCTGGCCAAACGGGCACCACCAGGCACGCACGGGGTCCAGAGCCCCCATCAATCGATCGATCGGTCGGGAGGAAAGGATGGACAGAGAGACCGAGGGGAGGGGAATCTAGGGTTTAGGGGGCGCGCTTACGAGAACTCGGAGAGGACCTTGACGCGCCACTTGTGGCGGCGCATGATGGGCTGGACCTGCTTGGCGATGCGGTCGAGGCGCGCGCGGGCGGCGGCCGCGTCGGGCTTGGTCTTGAGCGCGCGGATCTCCCACACCTTGTGCAGGTCGCCCACCTCCATCGCCGCCGCCGCCGCCGCCGCCGCCGCCGAATACACGCCGGCGCGGGCGGTTTGAAATGGGTAGCGTCGAAAAGGCGAGCGGGCGGGAGGCGGGGCGCCGTCTATGCGCAAACGGCTGCAAGGTGAAACGGCTGCAGGTTCGATTGCATTTGGGATTCGAGGGCAAACAGCGACAGAGTTTTGAAGTGGGGAAAGAGAAAAGAATTCTCATGTTTTTCTTTTTCTTTCTTTTAATTTCATGTATCTCTTTTTCTGAAACGTTTTTTTGTTTTAAAAATGGCGAGTAATCAGCTATGGCTGACACTCCGGCGCGGAAAGCCGGCGATAATCACCGGCAGAGACAAAAATGATCAATTTATGTTTTAGATTCAAAACGGTTTATGGGCTCTATTCGACAGTTTGTCCTCGGTATGTAGCGGTTTGCCAAAAATATTTGCTCTAAAATTAAAGGAAACTGTAGGGCAATTGCTTGCACCGATATTCAGTTGTTTGTTGGCATTTTCTCTTTCCAAAATTGTGAATCCTATACCACACCTTGGCAGTAAGAGCAACCGGTAATTGTCGGATAATATTAGTGTTTGCACTCAAAATTGAGTCGGAGGCAAGAGGCAAAGAATGTCCTAAACCGGAGGTACAATGAGTCCAAGTTTTACATTGGAGTTCGCCATTAGATAGATCTCATTGAAACGGCTGAAGCCAATATATGGATCGCTTAATTCAGGAGTTCAAAGTAAAAAAGATACACTGGTCACAAAAATGGAGAGAATAAAACACTATGAAATGCTGATGATAAAAGAAAAGGCTCAGGCATAGCTATGACAATCGCACTGAATACCTTGAGGAGAGCTTTAATGATCACCTTATCTTTCGAGGAAGAGCTCCTGCGAATCTTGAATTCTTGAACCTCCCAAAGCCATGAACCGATCAACTCAAAGCTCTGATAACAACATCAAGAGATTATTGAAACTTTGGTGATGACAGTAGCACTCGGAAAATGCATCTTTCCAATATATATTCAGTTTTTTGGTTCGGTCTTTCTTTGGCTTGGCTCCTCTTCTTCGCAATTGTCCGGTGCCTTGACTTCATCATCAGAACGTCCAATGAGTTCCATCTAGATTTACATTTCCAAAGTGCCGTTCTCACCGGCCCTCTTGTTTTGTCCAATACTCAATTTTCCTTCATATCTGACTTCCTCTGTGTTCCCAATCTTCAAAATGCTTAGGGGCACTGTCCTACAACTTATGAGGGGCAGCTCCCCATTGACTCTAGCCACTAACCGGAGAGTGAGACCCCCATCGGGGTCTATTGTTGGTGTCACATTGGTCCTTTTTGACTTGGGTATTCTTTGTGTTTTCTTCCAATCTATAATGTCTTTATCGCTTAGTCTAAAACATAAGAATATGCATCCAGACAAGGTTTTGGCTATTTCGGTACACTAAACCTTCATGCCTACATGTCTCATGATTTCCTATACCATTTGATTTTCTTATAGCCACGTAACGACTGGCCCTAAAGGAACGCTTTTAGGTTGATGATTACAGCTTCCAGTGTATATAAAGACTAGTATTTTTTTGCAAAAGCACACGTGTGCGCCGTCCTAGCTCAGTCGGTAGAGCGCACGGCTTTTAACCGTGTGGTCGTGGGTTCGAATCCCACGGACGGCGGCGATATTTTTTTTTGAAATTCTGCTACCCTGTTTTTTTTTTCAATTTTGGTACCCAGCTCAGTCCATAACTCTTGTTCTTGTTGTAATTTTTTCAATTATGCCTTTTTTGCAATTTTGCTACCCAACTTGCACGAAATGAGAACTGCTACAACCACAGTCCATAACTCTTGTTCTTGTTGTTGTTTTTCAATTTTGCTACCCACATTTACAGAAAACACCTTGTAGGAAATGAGAACTAATTTTTTTTTTTTTTTTGCAGTTTTGCTACCCAGCTTGTAGGAAGTGAGAACTACTACAACCACAGTCCATCACTATTCTTCTTGAGCTTTGGCGTTCGTGGTTGATGCAGAAACATGACCCAGTTCCCCGCCATCTCCAAGATGAGTCCAGGCCAAAACTAGCTGGTACTGTTTGGCCGAGAGTTCCTGCAGTACTCAACATAGGGCTCATTTGACAGCAATGCAGTGCTCAACATTTAGGGCTCATTTGGAATATAGGATTGTAAAAACATAAGAATAGAAAAAACATAGGAATGAAGTGGGATGAAATCTTGAATCCTATGGAATGAGAAAACACAGAAAAGTGAATAATGATTATTTGTATGGAGCACTGTAAAAAACACATGATTTAGATGAGAGAGTGTGACACAAAAGAATGTTTCTATGAAGTCCAACCTCTTGGTAGAATTCCTCCAAAATTCCTATGAAACAAGCCATTCCATAGGAATTTCATACTGATTTGAAGCATCTCGATCCTTTGATCCAAAGGGTCTCAAAGGAAAATTTCCTATAGGATTCTTATCCTCTAAGGCCCCTTTGGAACAAAGAAAAAATTTTCTGTTCCTGCGTTTTTCCTATGTTTTTGAACTGATTCATGTGAAATAACTGTGTCAATCCTGTGAAATTCCTGCGTTCTAAAGAGACCCTAAAATTCCTCCATTTATCCTTTGATCCAAAGGAGCCCTTAGGCTAATGTCGCTAGGACTCGTAAAAAAGGCCGTACAAAACAATACAGACGCACTACATACATAGTAGAGTTTGAAATAAATGGTAAGATAGAAGATGGGATAGAAGGTCTGGTGACACCAGGCACTTTTGTTTTGGATGGGGAGTTACGGAGAGCATATAATAAATTGGCAATTTCCTTTGTAACGACGATCAAAGCAAAACAAGCAAGCGGACGATTAGGGCTCTTCAAATGGTCCTAGGAGAAATCTACCTTATTCTGTAGAATCCCCTCTTGGCAGGATTTCATTGGACGCCACCTATCGGTCCTCGAGTTGCGTGTTTAGAGCTATCTAGGAACTAAGAGATAGATATTTACTTTTGCTGCTCTCTTTCCTCCACATCAGCTATCCGAACCTAGTCATAATCAAATAGCTACTACAAATAGTCCCATTGGAGACGCGCTTAGGGACCGATCGAGATCACCTCGTGGAGTGGAGGGCCCAGGAATATCAACCGACATCCTTTTTAGGCTATGTATCGTATGATACTGTATAAGATATAAGAATCCCAGTGCATAGTATCATAGATTGTTTTTTGGTGTCTACAAAATAATTAAGTATGAATTGTGGGACACTCAACCTGTTCAGATTTCAACACATATGATCTCGTGTCCAAAGGGTAGGATACTACTTCCTTCTCTTTCCCTTAACTCTCTTGACACATTAGAAAAAATGCTTATGTCACGTACATTAAATGTCTATGTTACCATACATTGGGAATAGCCTTGTCTTCACGTTCACATGACCGATCCCATGGCGAATCAGAAGCATGCGAAGTTTCCTACGTCTAATCTAATCATAATGAAGAAGCTAGCGTCCTCAATATCAAAGTGTATGGTTCCTTCACTTCTTAATTAACCTCTTTCCGTCCCTAATTTATAGGTCGTTTGATTATTTTGACATCAAATTTAATTAGCCCGTCTTATTCAAAAAATTACGAAAATATGAAAAATTTAAATCATAGTTAAAGTATATTATATGCTAAACAAAACCATAACAAAACTAAATGGTAATTATGAAATTTTACGAATAAGACGAGTACGTAGATGTGTCAAAAATAGTCAAACGGTCTGAGAGAGTAATAACTTCTCTTTGGCTAATACTTCGGCAGATTAAATCATCAAGCGCCTTCCATCAAAAGTCCTTGTGGTGATATGGTGCTTTGTGGTTCTTACTTTAGTTCAGAGCTATACGGCAATGGTTGTCATCATTGCTAACTGCAAAGAGGCTCCAACCTTCGGTGACTATCCGACTCAACTCTTGCGCAATGGCGATTATGTCGGATACCAGAATGGGTCATTTGTGCTCGAAAAGCTGAAGCAGTTCAAGTTCGATGAGCGCAGGATAAGGCTGAGACCGTCCGTTCCCTCGTTCTCCATTCTCTATCACTATTCCAACTATCTCTCTTCTGTCTATGGTATAGAAATTAACTGCGCTATAGAGATGGGGAAAGGAGAACAGGGAGGCGTTGGTTTCAGCCCAAAAGTGTTTAGCACGCTGGAGGAATATGCAAAGGCACTGAGGGCAGGATCAAAGCATGGAGGGGTGTCGGCCATCTTTGATGAGATCCCCTAACTCAATGCTTTCCTCGTGCAGTATGGACGGGAGTTCCAAATTGTTGGCCACGTCGATAGCACCGATGGATTTGGTTTTGTAAGCTCCTTTATTCTACCCTCCCTTGTGTAGACCACTGAGATCTCCTAGCCATGCCCACCTGGCCTTATAATCCTTATATCATGTGTAATATATCTGCAGGTTTTCCCTAGAGGTTCTCCACTGGTGCCTGACCTTTCAAGGGCCATCTTGAGCTTAAGAGGGGAACAGGAAGGACCTTGCAATACAGTAGAAAAGGTTCGGGGATGCATACCCTTCACTCGATTCAGGCGGTCCTGACACCGATTCTGCGCGTCTCAGCTTGAGGAGCTTCGCAGGCCTCTTCATCATCAATGGCCTTGTGCTAGTGATCGTTCTGATTATATCCTTGATTAAATTCATTTTGGCCTAGAGGAAAAACCATGGCCTGCCGCGTTCCAATGGGAATGCAGGAACTGTTGTCGACACGGAACCACAACCATCGCAGAATGGCATGGCACCCGACTCCGTGCTTACTGATGAATCACTCCGTATTGAGGCTGTTGATGGCAACGGACGTCAACAGCAGCAGAATGGCTCGGCCACTGACTCTGCGCCTGCTGAAGAACTCCAGGTTGAGACAAGGACCAGCTAGGATGTTAGCGGTTATTGTCAGGTTGCTTTATGTAGGTTTTATCCCCCTGTTCAATATAAGAAAGAACAATGTGGTCGGTCCAGAATGCACATGATACCTGGGTGATGTGCGTATGTGTCGGCTTACGTACTGCTACTTAGCGCATGGGGCCATTTTTAGGCGTAGCTTATGTTCCCTTCAGTTAACTGTAATTCTGTAACTGTGATCTGTCTTCTGTCGTGGGATTCCACCATGTTTCTCTTTGCAACACATGTTTTGTCGAACTGTTGGCTGTTGTTTGGTTGATATTATCATCAAGGTTCTAGAAATCGGTCACGCCAATCAATCTGTGACCAAAAGCATACTTAGAGATAGTTCATATCCTCATGACAAGGCAAACTAAACTACTAAAGCAAGGTAATAACCCTAAAACACGATTGGCCGATGTCCAGGGCAGGCTTGAGGGTGTTTTGGCTGTTTAATTGATCAAAGTGCCGATTAATTAGGTTGACTGATTAGAACTTTGGTTGCCACAAATAATTTTAGAAGCTTGACTAGAAAAGTTGTACACAAAAGTTGCACGTAGAAGTTCTCCAGGAACATTATTTTTTTTGGAAAAAAAAAGGTAAAGGCACCGGAGGTTACGGTAGGGAAAACTCTGCTCTACGAGAGAGCCCCATGTCAAAGCATACGCTCCTTCCTACGAATCCAAGAGCTTGAGCACGACGGGAAGCCCGTGCATTGGCTGCAGCGTCAGGAACTCGGCCGGCGCGTGCACGTACTCCGGCGCCACCTCGAACGCGAACCGCCGCAGGATGAGCGCCAGCGTTGTCTTGGCCTCCAGCATAGCGAAGTCCTGTCCGATGCACGACCGCGAGCCCAAGGAGAAGGCCAGCAGCGCGTTCGGGTGCGCGGCCGCCCTGCCGACGCCGTCCCGGAACCGGAGCGGGTTGAACTCGCCAGCGTCGGCGCCCCACGCCTCCTCGTCGCGGTGCAGCATCGCCAACGGCATCGACAGGACGGTGCCCTTGGGCACCTTCACGCCGCAGAGGTCCGCGTCCGCCGTCGCCCGCCTCACGATATGGTTCACCGGGCCGTACAGCCTCAGCGTCTCGTACAGCACCATCGTCACCTGCAAATCAACCACGGCACGCACCATCGGTTTGTTTAATCAGTCTTGTGGTTTTCACTCATGGGCTCATGGCCGATCGTCTACCTAAGGATGATGGCGTGGTGCTTAATTACTTACAAGCTTGAGCTTGCTGAGGGCGTCGCCGTGGAGGGGCACCTCGGCGCCGCCGCACTCCCGGAGCACCTCCTCCCTGAGCCGCCGCTGCCACTCGGGGTGGGTGCCGAGGAGGAACGTGGCCCAGGTGAGGAGGTGCGCGGTCGTGTCGTGCCCGGCGAAGAAGAACGTTTTGCACTCGTCGATGACCTCATTCATGCCCATGATCCTCTGGCCGCCGTCGCCGGCGTTTGCCTCGAGCATGAGGCCCAGCAGGTCGGTGCCGTACCCCCTGGCCTCCCTGGCGGCGGCCAGGCGCTCGTCGATGATGGCCATGAGCGTGCCCCGCACCTTCCTCTCGAGCTGCCACCGGCGCACGTTGGCCTTGGTCGGCACGTACTGCGCACCCGGGACGCGGACGTTGTTGACCGCGGCGAGCGCGATGAACTGGAGCTCCCGCTGCGCCAGGAACACCTCCTTGCCCCGGCGGTAGCTGCTCCCGAACGCCGTGTGCGAGATCACGTTGGCGGTGAGCGCCGCGAACTGGCGCCCGACCTCCACCGTCACCTCCCCGCTCGCCGCCGCCGCGACGCGGGCCTCCCAGGCCCGGACCACCTCCCCCGCGCACGCCGCCATAGCGCCCGTCATCATCTTGAGCTTGTCCATGGCGAACGCCGGGTGCACGACGCGGCGGTGGCGCGCCCAGTCGTCGCCCTCGGCGAAGACCAGGCCCAAGCCCATGAGCGACATGAACACGGGCTGCGGATCCGGCTTGGCGTACAGCCCCGCCTTGTCGGAGAGGACGCGCTTCACCATGTCGTAGCTGCCCAGGCACAGCATCGGAGCCGAGCCTTTCCACCACAAGAACACCTTGCCGTAGCGCGACGCCCACGCCCGCAGGTGCGGCATCACGCGGGGGACGATGTCGTGGGAGCTCCGATCCAGCGTCGCGCCGCCCGCCGCCGCCAGCATCGCTTTGACTTCCCTGACGTTGCCGAGGAAGAACCGGTACCGCGGCCCGCGCACACCCTGCCGCGCGAACGCCCGCGCCACGGCGTGCGGCCGCCACACCTGGTTCACCAGCGCCGCCCAAAGCCACGGGACCAGCACCACGGCGAGCGCGGAGACAAGCAGTGCCGTGCCACCGGTCATCTCGACCATCGGGATGTGTGGATCAGCCTGCTGCACGGTGCAACGCTGCCCCGGGTGTCAATGGGGATATATATGCAGCGTGTGCTCTGCCATTGGAGCGTTGGATGCCACAGCAGCTACTACGGCATCCCGGACTTGGAGAACTCTGGCGGGTCTGACCGTGTCGCCCACGTCACGCCACGGGCGAGCTGGTCGTCGGTTAATTGGTCGATTGCTCTCTCTCACCGCAGAACAATGGCGGACTGCAAGGGAGACCTCGCATGGCGTTTACGAGATTGTCGATGACTTTTTGGCGGCCGGCGTTCCGCGTGCTTCTGGAATAGCGACTGAATGACTGATGCACCGAACAAAGTTCTAAGTGCACACAGAGACATTTTTAGTGGACATTTCTGGGCATTAGGAGTTTAGGACCAGGGATCATGTTCTGGAAGAGGACGACCGTGGAGCGCACAAGGCAGGTGAGATGGGTGCAGTTGGGCCACAGACAGTGTGAGCCCCACAGCCACAACCATTGCCAGCCTATCATTTATCAGAGTTGAGTTTTCATGGGATCGCGTTGAGTTTTCGTGGGATCGCTGTTGATCCATGCATGTCTCTGGTTGGATATAGGTACTTTTCGATATATTTAATCTATTTAAGCTTATATAAATCATGACATTTCATGCATGTCTAATTGGATATAAGTATTTTTCAATATATTTTAATACATTTAGGCTTATATAAATCATGGCATTTAGAATGAAACGCATCACATATTTAGCATAGCTAACACCTGATAAATACCGCCGATGGGAAGACCCGGACAGTTCGGCGGCGTCTATTAGATAGCTTATAATAATCCTAACAATTTGATCTATTAGATAAAAACTGCCGGATGCTGCCGGTCGTGCCGGCCGTACTCGCCGGTCGCGGCGCGCGCTGCCCGTCCGCCCGGGTCCCCGGCCGCCGCAGCCCACGCTGGCCGACCGCGCCGGTCGCCGCGGCGCGCGCGGCCCGTCCGCTCGAGTCGCCGCGGAGTCTCGGGAGACACGGCTGAGCAGGTGGCCGCAAGCTAAGCTCCCGGGAGACACGACCGAGCAGGTGGCCGCAAGCCGAGCAGGTGCGTACTGTGCAAGGTTGCGGGCCGCCGCCGCGCAGGTCGGTGTCAATGGTGTGGTGGGGTGTGGATTTTGTCAATGGTGGAGGGAAATGGGGTTGATTAATTACCATCACTTATTTTTTATGTGGTTTGGTTTGGGTACAATTAGGATTACAGTCCACTGGCAGGCCCAGGCAGCCGGACAGGGGCACGCCAGCCAGGTCCGCAGCCGGCAGCCACGCAGGGGTGCGCGGCGCACCGACGGAGGGAGGGAGGACCGGGAGAGTCGGAGAGAGACGAATGGCAACAGCGACGTGGTCACGCGGATCTGGGGTGGCGGCCGCGGGCGACATCGCCATTCGCCAAGGCTCGGCTGGGGGCGTCCCGGAGAGTCCTGGACGGTTGAACTTGTGTTGGAGCGACGTGGGCTATCAGCTAGATGGGCCAACATGGCTGAAAATACATGAGGTTACAAGAGCGTTAGCTGGGCCGAGGTATGGCGCGGGCCATACTAGGCCATACTGGGTCCTCCGCCCCTGGAGTGATCCATGTACATTCAATAGAGCTAAACTCATACAATGCCAACTCTAGATCAAAGAGCAACCAACGTAAACTCAAAGCATTCATAAAAATACCAATTACCAATATAAAATAGTACTGAATACACCCATGCTACTTTATATATTAGAACAACATTTGAATGATATGATACCTCATATTTTAGGACCAAGAGATATTCTTTAGTGATGCGCGATGTGTCACTTGATAACGAGATAGTTATGTTGACTTTTGTGAATACTAGATGAATTCCCTGCGCGTTGATGCGAAAATTTGAGCATACCCCACGCTTGCATTGCATGCATGAATCCGTAGAAAATCGTTGGAAGATATAAATAAAGAGCGTAGTGTGCGGTGACCCGAATTAACGGGCTCTTGTGATGACGTGGTAGCATGAGGAGCTAGGAAAATCATATAGTGAGGGTCTCCTATTTAGAGATAAAAGATAAGATCTGCTAGCAATATACATAAAAAGATAACGAGACAGTTATGTTGACTTTTTGCGAATATAAGATTTGCTAGCAATATACATAAAAAGAAAAGTCAAGTGGTTAAGCCAATTACATATTTCTTAGACTATATTTCGTTAGAATAATTTATCTACAAAACATATTAAAAACTATTACGCAGTGGAAAAATTATGTGTATAAATTTGTTTTGGAGTGCTATTAATTTTCTTTATGGAAAGTTGTGTTTGTATGTCATAACGAGAAAAAAGGTTGCACTTAAAAATGTAAAATATTATTCATAAAATTGCATATAGTTGCCCACAAGATGTTACCCACAATAGTTGATAGATAACTTTGCAAGTTTTTAAAAATAGAAAGTTGTGGAAACGAGTTTTGTCAACAATTGTTCAATAGTTTCTTCTTTGATAAATGTACACTTAAAAATATTTAAATAATAAAATGTAAATCACAATTATAAATATTTATAATAAAAATAATTTTGTTGGACCGGCTGATATCGATTCGATTCGGTCACTGGCGTCGCCTGTCCACGAGGCCTTGCCTACCCGTTCTGCCCGCCCCATCAGCGCCCCGTCTGTGTCCTCCCTCGACCCCCACCTCGGCATCCGCCTGCCGCCCATGGACTCTGCTCCGGCCGCCGCATCCCACTCCTCCCCACTCCATCTCCACGAACTCTAGGCCATCGAGTCCTGCACTGCGCAATCCCACAGCCTCCATCCACCTTCAGCAACCCTAGGTCCGCCACCACGCCATCGGGCGCCGCCGCCATTCTCCACCAAACGGCGCAGCCGGGCTTCTTCTTGGCCCTTTCTCCTCGCTAGCAAGGGACGTCCAAGCGCCCAGGATCTTCGGCGACGGCCGCGCATCGCCGAGGCTCCTGCCCGGCGACCATCCATCGCCTTTGCTCTACCGAGTTGCTGCGCCAAGTGCCGCCGCCGCCCCTCCCTTGTCCTTACCTACAGGTATGGCCTTACCTACCCTGTAGTGCAATCAATCAAGCATTCGTGGTTTTGAACAAACATAAGATTTATGATACTTTATTTCAGTACTCATTTCCGTGAGGAGTTGGCTAAAGTCTACAAGAACAACATAGCCTTTTTAATCCAAACTAAGTTGCGGTAGGCTAGAGTTGAACTGCTAGAAAGGGGAAATATTTTTTTAAAAAAGTTTTTGAGTAGTTGCTTTCAACAAGAAAAATCCATTTGGTAGATCTTTAAATTTTCTGATAATTTATAATCATATGCCGACAGTAAAAAAACAAAACATGTAAATAACTGATTTCCTTAAGATCATAGATAAAGGTGCGGATCATGTAGTTTAGCAGTAATGTTCTAGGCTTTTTAAATTGCATAAGTACATACTGTTTAGTGGATTTCTGTACCCTTATTTAAATCATGTGCGGACCAAACATGCAACTGTTCTGAGCTTGTAGTTAGTGAGGATCTTCCTGCATATGGTTACGATAATGATTAGCACAACTGTGGCGTCTTGCAATTTCCTGTGGCGCTGTAAACTTAATTGGTTTGAACATATACTATTCTGGTTCTGAACTCTCATACTGTACTGCCCATTACAAAATGTGAGACAATGGGAAGCCAGTACATTTGCTTTAGTCATACCCTTTTCAGGTTCTTTTCTTCATCTTTGCAGTGAACAACGTGGAAACATACTCCTAGTTTGTTTAAGTACCAAGTCCTAAGGACAGCTGAATCCAGCATCTGCCAACAAAATAATTCAGGTGTATCAATTGGAGTACTTAGGGCATGCATTCATCCTAGCATGTCAACAAATGTACTTACTAAAAGGGAACATTAAGTTTATTCATTCTAAATTACAGCTCAAGTAACAATTTTGAATAAACCTACAATGCTTCAACCTGTCCCATACTCCCATTGACCGACATTCTAATCATATCCGGTTTTGCATAATATTTTCAATATTACTACTTCATTTGATATGTGCTGACCAGTTTCTTCTACTTCAGCTACCATTATCTTCTACAAGCTCCTCTGCAGCGCAAGGGCTTCTCACAACACTCCCAGCTATACAGCACACTGCGCACCCGTTGAGATGCTTGTTACTAGCAGCTCTGGCTACTGGCGGCAGCCACCGTCCTGGCCACCAAAGGTCAGGCGCATATCTTCTAGCTCAGGTAGCTGCAGCGAGGGTACAAGCTCGGTCACTCCACTCCTGAAGCAGTACTCTCATACTCCCACCATACCAACACCATCTCCAGCCAGCTGCCGAACTTCCTCACCAAGACTCACGCCAACCACCCGACCTCGTACTCAAGTTGCCCGTCAGGTATGCCATCTTGCTTGTATTGTCCTCCCAGATCACACTAATTCCATTATATCTGTAATGTCATGACTCTTCATGTTCTAGTTACGATTCAACATGCCGAAAACTAATTGGCCACCTGACTTGACCGACTTCTACATTACTGCATTGGCTGATGAGTGTTGTGCAGGGTAATAGGCCACATAGAACCTTGAACCGGTTTGGTAAACAAAATGTTCTCAAACGTTTGAGAGATTACACTAGTCAAGATTGGACATGGGAACCCTGCAAATCTAAGTGGCGTGAGTTGAAGAAGAGATGGAACTGCTGGAAGTATCTCCATACATTTATGGGATGTTTGGTTTAAGGATTTAGTTGGTCCATCATCTTCTCACTCCTTATTTTTTTGTTTGGTTTGTGGAATGGAATGAGTTGATCCATCATCACTTCATTCCTCACAAGTTAACAATTAGTACTAGGATTATGAGTGGGTTCATTCCACCAAATTTTGTGGAATGAGTTGATCCATCATCAACCCATTCCTCATAAGTACATTCCTTCAAACCAAACACCCCATTAGTGGTCTTGGTTTTCATCCCCATACTGGTGTCATTCGACATGCCTGAAAAATGGTGGGAAGACAGAAAAAAGTACGTCACCCATTCCACACTTGCACTACACCTGATGAATTTAGATAAAAATTTTACTAACCGTTTCGTCCATCTTTGTGCAGGAAAATAAAGTTGCAAGTGTGTTCCAGCATGTTTGTCTTGAACGTGAAGAGGATCTCAATTTAATATTTGCCAAGATGGAACCAGTAAGCGTCGGCCCCAGTGAAGATGTCGGCCATGAGAGAGGGCGAGCTGGAGCCCCGACACACTACTTGGACAGTGACAACTCAAACGACTCCGAAGCTGATCTCCAGATGCATCCATCCAATCCACCCCCTCCACATCATACGCGTTCAACATCGAGGACAAGTACATCTTGTGGTAAAAGGCAGGCATCTGATCCCATAGGTTCTAGAGCATCTTTCTTGGAAGGGTTCAAAACTTTCTACCATGATGTCTCTGATTGGAAGAAACAAAAGCAAACATCCAGTGCTTCCAAGAAGGCTGAGGAGGATGCTGAAGTATGAGGCATTCATGAAAGAGCCTGCTAGATGCAGGGGTCAATCCTGAGTCTCATGAGTACTTCATGGCCTCCGAAGTGCTAGTAGATGTTACCCGTCAGGGTGCTTATCGTCCTTTGCCTACTATTGAGGCCAAGCTTACTTGGATTAAAAGAGCTTACCTTGATAGGACAGCCTCCTCCTATGTAGCTGTACTTGGTCTACTCTTCTTTTCTGCACTTGTTCATCAATGTATCTGACAGCCATTGTCCTTTTGATAGAATTGTTGCATCCATGTGTAATGCACATGTTTATTATGAGTTGTTAGGTGTTCATGTTTACCATGTGTCTGCTTTAATATTTTTCAATTTTTAACGTGGCTACTTACTATCACACACTTGTGCCTCCCCTGTACCATCTGTTTCTTAGTTTTCTGACAGTCTCTTATGAGTGTTGTACCATCTATGTGCTATACATATTTTTATTATGGTTTACTGTTGCATGTTATGAGTGTAACAATTTGAAGCATTGTTTTAGCATGGCTGGTATATTCTTTTGCTATTCATTTGTACATATGTTCTGTCATTATTATGCTGATCCTGGAATCAATATGTAGGATGGATTCTTAGAGTCTATCACACTATGATGATGACGACGAAGACAACATGGACGAACTAGATCTGCTTGCCCGTATGTATTACTCCATCCAGCTTTGATCGTCGTCTAAGCCTCTGACACAGAGACCAAGGGAGAGCAACGTCTCATGCTGGAAGCATGCACGAACGCGTGTGGTTAAGGATAAATTCATTTCCTATTGGATGCAGCTACTGCTCGCCGAATGTTATTGAGCCATAGCAGAACGACTCATTTACTGCTCACCGGATACGAAGCGCATGCAGGACACTCCCGAGGCACCAACTTGATTAGGCCTTTAGGCGACGATCATTGTTGGATTTTTTATTTTTTCTTATACGATGATCAAAGCTGGATGGAGTACTATTACTACCACCATGTATGCCTTTGTCCTCAACTGCCAACCGCATCGACAACGGCTATACTCTGGGAATGCTTGGGTTCAGCACATTCTAGCACATGGAGAGGACTGCTACGACACCTTCCTGATGCAGGACCAGTTCCTAACTTTACATCAACTATTGGTCGATAAGTATGGATTTCGTGATACAAACAACATAGGTTCGGAGGAGTCTCAAGCAATATTCCTCCATATCGTCTCAAGTCCTCACCCAAACAGGTCAGCTACAATTACTTTTGGGCACTCCAAATCAATTATTAGCATAAAATTTCGTCATGCACTCAGAAGGGTATAAAATCTTGGGGTGGACATCATAAAACCTTCAGATCCAACTTTTGCTACAACCACACCCGAAGGTTAGTAGGGGGTGCATATTATCCTTGTTTTCAGAATTGCATTGGTGCTCTCGATGGGACTCATATTAGGGTTCAAGTCAGTGGTGAGAGGAATTTGAATTTTATTGGACGGCACATGGTACCAACTTTTAATGTCCTAGCTGTCGTTGATTTGGATTGCTGCTTCATATTTGTGTGCTCCGGATGTCCTAGATGTTTGCATGACTACACTGTACTCCCTCCAGTCTTCAAATACTTGATGTTTTGAACACGATCTCTCATACCAAAGAACAATTAAATAGGGCTGTTCTTTCCTATAGTACCCCTAATGAAGAGTACGTGGTTCCACACCAAAACAAAAATGGTAGTGGTGCGGCTCCCAAAGCCCTTTACACCAGCTTTCGAGCTCCCGTGGGAGTCATTTTTTGCCAATTTTTTGGCGGTGGGAGTAATTGGACGTGCATGTGGAAGAATGCGCTTGGGTCATTTACTCTTGCATTGGAAATAGTATAAGTGGACCAGCTGGATTAGGGTTATACTAGTCCAAAATGAGCTTCAAATGCCTCAACATCATGCATCCAAAGTGAAAACCACTTAAACGTCAAGTACTTCCGCAGACATTAATGTAGTACCGAAATCAATTTCCACATCCTCCCCAATGCCTTTATATACTCGCATTGACTATATCCTCCCCGAGGTAGTGTCGTGCTGCCTTTATATACTCTCATTGACTATATGTTTCTTTTGTAGATAAATTCTACCTTGTCGATGCAACATAAGGGAACATGCCATGATTCCTTGGGCCATACAGAAATACTAGATATCACCTCCAACACTTTTGACAAGGGAACATGCCAAACACAATGGAGGAGTTATTTAATTACAGATATGCTCAACTTCATTGAACCGTCGAGAGGGCCTTTGGACATCTAAAGAACAAGTTTAGGATACTAAGGTCTATACCTAATTATGGCTTGAGCATATCAACCGCATTATTGTAGCTTGCATGGCGTTGCATAATTTTATTAATTAAGGACAATAGAGGAGACCGGGGAGGTGGTTGGACACAAGCTTCTATCCAAGGAGGAAATGATGCTAAGGGTATCCTACCGGACCTTCTTGACTTGATGAAGGAGGTAGGAAATGAGGCAGACCAAGTAAACATGGATGGATGAGACATGATTGCTGCAGGCATGTCATCCGAACATTTTTTTTTTTGCAAGATAAGACATTTTCCAAGTGATCTGTCAATTAATCCACACTAGTGTTCTTTTTATTTAGTTATTGCATTTTGGTGGGCCAAGTGCCACAAACTTGTAAAGGGGTAGTCACAATGGATATGAGGAGTCTATTACTATTCCCACTATATAAGATGTAATGTGGAGTCCCTATAACCTTTCCCTTGTTGATATTGATTATTTGGCATCAGAATCAATCAATCAGTTTCGTATCATAGTAAAATAGTGTGATGCCCCCGACATCTCAAAAGCTTTAACACGCAGTTAGACAAAAGCTAATTATGAGTTAGGGCTTAATCATGTTTAGGAAGGAACAATAACTAGACAAATAAATCACGAAGTCAAAAGTTTTCTAGTGGAATATGCAAAACCCTGGGTTGTTTGGTTGGATAGTTAAAATCTATACGTTTTCGTGCTAGACATCAAATACAAAAGTTTAAAACAAGAAAGATTTCACATAAAGTAGAGCTGCAATTTGACCAAACCTTTGAATATATATGTGCTTGTAGTTCAAAATATAATGTGATTTAGACCAAACTCTCTATAGGAAACTTGTAGCCAATTTAATGAGGAGAAACTTTGTTATTGAGTGTGGTAGCATGCACAAAGGTTTAGGTGGAGTTTTGAGTCGATTATTGCAAAAATCAGAAATCTGCCTAAACTTGATTTGTATGGTAAATTCAAATTTCTCTAAACTAAAATTCTTTACCATCCAAATATTTATATATAAAAGTTATAGGTCATGAAAAACTGAACAACTTTGTTATAATGCATCACTTATAAAAATGGCCACAAAATAGACTTCTTGAATTTTCAAATTTGGAGTAAACCTTGGTCAAACCGGGATCAGTAAGTTCAATTCAAATTTAGACCAAAATTTGATATAGAAGATGGTGTCAAAGTTTATAACAAAGTTGTAAGGTGTGAAATTTACTACAGTTCTTGTATTTTCACCTTAACCAAATTCGGCCATTTGTTTTCTCAAAAACGTGGAATTAGAATAGATGTTCCAGCAGTCAAACCACCCTTTTTCCATTTTCGAATTTCTTTTTCTCTTTTGTCTCCCTGACGCGTGGGCCCCACTTGGGAGGTCCTCGGATTCCGGCTGGGGACGGACTCGCTGCGGGCCCCACCATCCCATGCCTCCGCGCACCCGGTCCACACGCATCCGTTCTATCCGCCTCACCGACCCCACCTGTCATAGACTTAAGGTCCACGGACCTACTCCACGTGCTGCATCCCCTTCTCCTTCCCCACTCCGGCTCGCACACGCGGCCATGGCCGCCATGCCACCACGGGCACGCGGCGCCTGCCCCTGCCCGACTTGCCGCACCCCGGCCAAAAGGCGAGGCCAAGCCTCTGCCTCTGCACTCTCCCTCACTCCACTCCTCCCTCTCCTTGCCCCTGCCTCTCGCTCTCCCTGGAGCGCACGGCCACCGCCATTGCCGGTCAGAGACTGAGCTCGCGCCCCGCCTCCTCCGGTGCTCCTCTCGTTCAACGGTCGCAAGCACCACACCCGCGCCACCATCCTCCGCCGATTCCCCATATCCGTGATGCCCTAAGCCACCTCCAACCCACCCTGTACCGGGCGCCACCACCATGGACGCGCCGACCACCATGCTCGTCGTGGAGGACTACCTTCGGGCCGTGTCCGCACCTCACTTCCATATCCCCCGTGTTCCCCATGTCCCCGCACTCCTCAAGGTCCCTACGATGGCCTTCCTCCTCGCCTGAGCCGACGGATCGAGCGCGCGGCGGACAGGAGCTGCGCGCCGTCGTCACCTCCGGTTCACGGGCGTTCCCCGCGGATTCAGACATCCCCGCGTGACGAGACCTTGGGGGAAATGATCCCCATGGCCGGGCGCACCTCCGGGGACCAACACGGCTCCAAGTCCCAGCCCCTACACGCCACGCCGCATGACGGAACGCCGGCTGCCGCGCCCCGTTCGTCCCTGTCCGGAGGTTGAAGAAGGAGAGGCCAGTTTTGCCGAAAACCCCCTGAGTCTTCTTATTTTTACGCTCCCTGTTTGTGTATTATTCACTGAGTCTTGAATATCTTGCATGCAGGTACCTGAAGTCCATGATTAATCGTGTTAAGGTCCCTGGTCATTAGGATTTTCGATTTAATGCATTTTATTAAGCTGAGAACTTTAGAAATTCGTAATAAATCAAATAAAAATCAGAAAAATACAAACTAGGTTGCATTTTTATCCTTGTTAAAAGATCTATCTGCTGGGTATGATGGTTGAGTAGGAAAAGACATTTTTGCCCCTGATTTTGTATATGCATATTAAACCAATATAAATGGAAAATGTGGGTAAAATGAGCTTCAAAAACTATGAAATTTGGGCAGAGGCCATGTTAATATGTGTAGGCTCTGTATAAATTTTGGTAGCCCTAGCATTGGCTGTTTAATTACTATTTTGCCCTTGTCTTATATTTAAGCATCTATTTAATTTAAGAAAAGGTTGCTATGGTGAAAAATGCTCCAGGTGACTTTAGAGGCTTGATATGAGCTCTAGGTTATGAACATGACTCATTGCTAGAGTAGGAGGTGGTGCATGTAAGGTTTTGGCTCTGATTTGAAAATGGTAGAAATAGTGCATAGTTACGTAAATAATAGAAAATGTGAGACTAGTATATCCAATAAATGTCACAATGGACCATATTTGAAATATAAGAATATGTAAGTCTTAGCCACTGTTTCTGGAATGCAATATAGGTATTCACTACTGTTGAGAAATGCACGCTAGAAATTCTAAGTTAGCTATGTGAAAAATGGTTGTTCATACGTGTGCTTGACATTCAGGCATCTCATTCGCTGCATCATGCATATCATTCATATAGCGACGCTCACTGCAGATACGTGATCGAGAAGCAAGTGCGTGGAGCTACTTCAAGCAACGGTGTCCAAAAGACCAACTAAGACCCAAATACCACCTGTAGGCCCCTGAAGTGGTATTTGGAAGGAGGAGCTATCCAAGTGATCAAGGGGTTGCCTGGGGCAGAGCCTCACAACCCGACAAACTAACTTTAGATTAGTTTATTCAAGTTATTAACAACAAAGGTAGGCCCCTTAGGCATATACACCTACCTAGGAAATCTCACCATCATTTATTTGATTGTGTATTTACGTTCAGGAGTTGTTTGAAATCCCACCTGCATAAATATCTGATATCCTAGTTAGAATGGATAGGTCGAAGTCTATGCTTAGCCATGCTTAGACGGTAGAAGTCGAGTGAAGATATTCACTCGCGAGATGATAGGACTCAAAATGTTTTACAAAAATTTAATACGAGAGAAATATGATATGATGTGATGAAAAGATGAGACCGGGCGGAGATATGGGCTATATTACAATGAAAAATGATGTGGATGGTCTGGTGGACTCTGCCAGAGTCGTTTAAGGCCCGTCCGTTATTCGCATGCTGATCGGCATAACATTGATAGAGTGCTTAACCGGGAAATGGGAACGGTGAAGTCTTAACTTGTGCCATCCGAAAAACAGAGACATGTTCCTACCATTCTTGTTGGAGGGAGTTAGGCTGGGGGAGTTTGTACTCGATGGAGGGCTGACCCGGTACGGCCGTGGTATTGCTCCTGAGGGAGCAAAACCCTGGGGGAATGGCGGGATTGAATCGAACTTGAGATGGGACGAGTGGAAGATGGAGGTTATATGTGGGAACGCGATGGCTAGTAAGCATATACCCCTGGCATGATAGTTATTTCCGGAAATTAAAAATCGATTCGAATCGCTGATGCTCACCAGGTGTGAGAATGCCAGTATCGCACAAAGGGCAACTTAGTAATAACTTTAATATCTTGTTCATTTAATCATGCTTTTTATATTACATGTTTGTATTTATATGTTTATATTTCTGCAAGCTACTTTATGATGATATATATGTTGAGATGATGAGACATATGATTTATGGATCGTAATGATAATTATAATGGATCAAATGAGGCTGACATATGATTTATGGATCGTAATGATAATTATAATGGATCAAATGAGGCTTATACTTTAAAAATAAATGATACTTGAAAGTAAGGACTCACTTCTATTAAGCTTGCGCGGGTTAGAGTCAAGTCCACCAAAAGCCTTGCATACTCTCAAATGTGTCGGGTTGAAACCGCCCACGGGTAAGTTCTACGAGTACCTCACGTACTCACCCCTACGTTGTTGATATTTTTATTTCAGGAACTTCATGATCGAGAATGACAATGGTGGGCTCAATGTCATGGCTCGATGTTTTATTTCCGCTGCAAGAGTATATCGGTATTACGTTACGGTTTCCGCTGCGAGATTATTTTGGAACTCTATTTCGGTATGATTGTACCCCATTTTGAATAAATATTTTCAAACAAATCAATCTATGTTTGTATGAAATGATGGGTTGTTGTAATTGTTGTGGCTCTTTCCGAGGGCTTAACGTGTGTGATGTCGGCATCCCTGGGTGATGGTTGCATCGAGTGCCCTTCTGGGTAGCTCGACGGACGACCGGATTTGATTTGGTCTAAATACAGTGCAAGCCAGATGTGGCAGGTGTACTTAGCCCGGATTAAATCGGCGGTTCCAGCCACAAATAGCACGCTATAGCATTTCTACGGACTTGACGCTAACACTATTGTAATACAAAATAGCACCCTATTGGACGCCAATAGCGTTTTTGTAAGCCTGACGCTAAATTCTATAGTGCGCTACTTCATACATTGAGTTGGATACATGTAGTACTGACTGAATAGCTGCTCAAGGGCTGTGCTATGGTACACAAATGACTTTCTAAAAGGTAAGACTTTAAACAGATATGAACCATTGAATTAAGAGAAAATAAAATAAATATTATATAATAGATTAAATAGGAAAAGAAAAAAAAGGAAAATACCGTACCTCTCTCACGCAGCAACGACTCCGCCATGTTGGTTGCGTGATCCCCGCGCCGAGGGAACGGCAGTTCCGCCACCAGAGAAACTCTGGGGAGATAATTCAGGCGGTAGTGCGCGATAATAGCGGACGCGGAGTGTGGGCTGAGGCGCCCGTCCCCTACGACAGGAGGGTAGGGGCAACGGCGATGTTGGACAGGCTGCGCCACGGCGAAACTTGTAAACATTTGCAGGAATTTATGGCCTAATTTAATCTAGAAAATCACATAAATCATGACAACAAGTTGTGACCATAGCATAGACCAATGCATAAATAAAAACAGGAACATGATCCAGACCACACTGGTTCATCATGTTGCAAATGAAAGCAACAAGAACAAACATGAACATTTCTGCGATGAGAGTGTACCCTGAGGTGGAACCACTACCGAGGGTAGCGGTGGCACCGTTACCATCAATCGACATGATCGCCTGTTCGATGTAGTCGATCTCAAGTTAATGCAGGAAGATGTTCGCAGTGCAGTCCCGCAAACGGAGGCAGTCGCGCAGTCGAATGCGCTCCCCAAAAACCTAATTAGCGTCTATCCCGGTAGGATCTTCCTTGACACCAATGGCTCTGGAGGCTCTGCCTTCTCCTTCACTTGTGCTCGCAAGATTCGGAGACGGGAGTGCGGTCTGGAGCTCAGTATGTGCTCGTTCAGAGAGGAAGCGAATTCAAATGAAGAACAGAGGTGGCCGAACTTTATACTCGTGGGAGGAGCCGAACAGTCCAGAGAGGAACCGAACAGCCCCAGCTCCACCATCAAGCAGGAGTGGATTTCGTAACTGCCACCGATTAGACTCTCTCATAACTGATGTCTATTATCACCATTTGTATTAATCGTGTCCGTTACGGTCACGTTATTACACCTGTTATGTGTTATGGTGTTAAAACCAACCGCCAATTAAGAATCTTAAGTGGCAAAATTGATCCAACACATCACGTCCGGCCAACTCTATAGCAATGAATAAATAGCCTAGGAATTATTATTGGATATTAAATGGGCCAAGCCCAAATATCTTAACAATCCCTACCAATTCCAAGGTGTATTTATAAATTGCTCTCTGTTTGCACATAACTGTTTAATATACCAATGTTTCGATAGAGACCTGTTAAGTTGAACATCCATCTAGAACAACAATTACATTTACACACAACTAAACAATGGAATATGCCTTGAATTGCCAGTTTTGTGTGCATAAGTTTCACTGAAACTCTTAACTGATACTAGGCTGCCATAAGCATTCCCTCGGTTTGAAGCATATAAGTCAAACTCCATTGGCCTTTCATGAACCTTTAGAAATCACCCAAATCTCATAGACTGTGATTAGCAGTCGAGTTCATATAAGTATGTTCCTCAAGAGATGTTCTGTAGGACAACATCTTCGCTTAAAATAAGCCACTTGGAATATATTAAGATAATGATATCAACCTTCCATACAGCTAGGAGAGTGGTGCATCTCTAGCAGAGTGAGTTCTTTTGTTAAACAAAATACTCTCCTCACGGTCAGCCAATAGCTTGTTTCAACACACTACTTCACAGGATCTCCGTTCACGTAGAGTGAGTTACCACTAAGGCATGACTCACGTGGGTCTCATACCCATCTCCCTCGATGCTTCATCTATCACCTTCCGTGATAGTGCTTTAGTGAAACGATCTGCCAGATTTTTAGCTGCCGGAACATAATCCAAAGCTATCACTCCGGAGGTTTTCATTTTCCTGACAGATTTCAGACGTCTCTTAACGTGTCTTGATGACTTTATGTTATCCTTAGAACTGTTGACCTTCGCAACCGCAGTTTGATTGTCATAGTTCATAAGAATAGCAGGTACCAGTTTCTCAACAACTGGTAAGTCCATCACAAGCTCACGCAGCCAATCGGCTTCAACAGAAGCGGTGTCTAATGCTGTGAGTTCTACTTCCATTACTGACCTCGTTAAGATGGTCTGCTTGCAAGACTTCCATGAAACAGCGCCACCACCCAAAGTGAAAATATATCCACTTGTGGCTTTTAGCTCATCAGCATCAGAAATCCAATTAGAATCACTATATCCCTCCAGTACCCTAGGGTACCCAGAATAGCGAATTCCATAGCTAGCTGTCCCTTTTAAATAGCACAACACTCTTTCCAGAGCTTCCCAATGACCATCTCCCGGATTTGATACAAACTGGCTCAATTTGCTTACAGCATATGTGATATCTGGTCTTGTTGCACAAGATAAATACATCAGCGAGACAATGATTTGAGAATACAACAATTGATTCTTAGTTGCTCCCTGATTCTTCCGTAATCGCACACTAGAATCATATGGCGTTGGAGCAGATTTACAGGTCACTAAATCCAAAGCGACTCAACATATTTTCCACATAGTGGGATTGCACCAAAGTAATACCACCGTCTTCTTCTCTTAACAACTTAATATTTAAGATGACATCCGCCATTCCCAAATCCTTCATCTCAAAATTCTTAGACAAAAAATCTTTGACTTCTTAACTAAATTAAGGCTTGTCCCCAAGATTAATAAGTCATCAACATACAAACACAAGATCACTCCTTCTCTCCCACCATAGCGATAATACACGCATCTATCAGCTTCATTCACAATAAAGCCAGCAGATGTCAAAGTTTTATCGAACTTCTCATGCCACTGCTTAGGAGCTTGTTTAAGTCCATACAAAGATTTTAGCAGCTTACACACCTTTCCTTCTTGACCACTTACTAAAAATCCGTCAGGCTGTTCCATATAAATTTCCTCCTCCAACTCTCCGTTGAGGAAAGCCGTCTTAACGTCCATTTGATGAACGATCAGATCGTGAGAGGCAACCAAAGATAGCAGTACTCGAATAGAAGTCAATATGGCAACAGGCGAATAAGTATCCAAGAAATCCTCGCCTTCTTTCTGGGTATAACCCTTTGCAACAAGCCTCGCCTTGTATTTTTCTATAGTACCATCAGGTATAAGCTTTTTCTTGAATACCCATTTACATCCTACAGGTTTGCAATCATAAGGACGTTCGACAATTTCCCAAGTTTCATTTGCCCTGATAGAGTTCATCTCACTACGGATTGCTTCCTTCCAATAGTCAGCGTCCTGAGATGAGTAAGCCTCTTCAATGGTTCTTGGTGTGTCGTCCACTAGATATACAATGAAGTCATCACCAAAAGATTTTAAAATCCTTTGTCTCTTACTCTTTCGAGTTACTTCAATGTCTTCATCTATTAAGTTTTCAATGTTAGAAGGTTCAGCATGTATAATAGGAATGATGGACTCATGAGGCACAAATGATTCTTGACTAGAAGTGCTAGGTGTATCTTTCATCGGGAAAACATTCTCAAAAAATGTGGCGTCTCGGGATTCCATTATTGTGCCCTCATACATATCTAGCACACCAAATTTTATTATGAGAAATCTATAACCAATGCTGTGAAAAGCATAGCCTAAAAAGATACAATCCACGGTTTTTGGTCCAAGCTTTCGTTTCTTAGAAACTGGCACACTGACTTTCGCCAGACAAGCCCTAAGTCTATATGTAAGAAATATTTAACCTCTTTTTCTCCCATTCCTCAAACGGAGTTTTCTCATTATCTTTTAGTGAAATTCTATTTAGGACATGACACACTGTCAATATCGCTTCCCCCCACCATTCATAGGAAAGTTCCGAAGTTTCTAACATGGCATTAACCATCTCTGTTAGAGTACGATTATTCCTTTCCGCTATCCCATTTGATTGCGGTGAATAGGAAGGAGTCCTTTCATGTATAATTCCATGCTCCTCACAAAATAAATCGAAATTATTTGAAAAATATTCTCCACCATGATCAGACCACAACCTTTTAATCTTTCTCTCAAGTTGAGTTTCAACTTCGGCTTTATAGATTTTAAAGAAATTAAGTGCCTCATCTTTTGTTTTCAACAAATACACATAGCAGAATCTATTGGAATCATCTATCAACATCATGAAATATTTCTTTCCTCCTTTTGTCAATACCCCATTCATCTCACACAAATCAGAGTGAACAAGTTCTAGTGGTGCCAAATTTCTCACCTCTGCTGCTTTGTGAGGCTTGCGAGTTTGCTTTGATTGCACACACACTTGACATTTAGAACTTTTGACAAATGAAAGCTTCGGAACTAAACTCAATTTTGCTAATCTCATCATAGAATCAAAACCAACATGACATAAACACGAATGCCAAATATTAGATTCATCGTCGCCACACATATAGTTCATAACGTTATTACAAACATCCATCAAAGATAAGCGGAACAGACCTCCGCATTCATATCCTTTACCGACAAAAGTTCCATACTTAGACATTACACACTTATTCGATTCAAACACCAGTTTATAGCCCTCTCTACACAAAAGAGAGCCGCTAACCAGATTCTTGTTGATAAAGGGGACATGCTGCACGTTCCTCAGCTGCACGGTCTTTCCCGAAGTAAACTTCAGATTGACCGTACCAACACCACGAACAGGAGCATGTGACCCATTCCCCATCAAGATAGAGGAAGTCCTTGTGACCTGGTAAGAAGAAAACAAAGCAAAATCAGCACACACATGTATATTTGCCCCGGTGTCAATCCACCAATCAGATAAATGACAAGCTGAAAGAACTTGGAATGGATTACCATACCCTGCAGTCCCAGCATCATTGTTGGCAACAACAACATTTGCTGTTTTCTTTAACTGTTTGTCCTTGCGGTCTGGGCAATCCTTAGCCCAGTGATCATTGGCACCGCACACAAAACAGTCTCTTCCTTTCTTGTTTCCTTTCTTTTTAAACTTGGTAGTTTGATTGACATTTGATTTCTCAAATTTGCCTTTGGCCTTCTTTTGGGGTTTGGAATTCTTTTTCTGCACCATTGTGGCACTAGAACTGCCATCTTGGCCTTTCACATGTGTATCTTTTGCTCTCGGCTTCTCCTCAACATTAAGAGAACCAATAAGTTCAGCCACACTAAACACTTGTCTCTTATGTTTTAGAGAAGTAGCAAAATCTGACCAAGAACATAGTAACTTAGATATGATATATCCAGCCATGAACTTGTTAGGTAAATCACACGTAAAAGCCTCAAGATCCTTTGCAAGCTGTTGTATCTCATGAGCCTGTTCTACTACAGAACGATTGTCAACCATTCTGTAATTATGAAACTGCTCCACTATATACAACTCACTAGCTGCATCGGACACCCCAATTTTTTCCTCAAGCGCATCCCACATACTTTTGCCAATAAAAAATGCATGTATGAATCAACAATGTTTTCAGCAAGAGCGCTAATCACGACACCTCTAAACAGGTCAAATGCCTTCCCTTCAGGAGAGGCATCTCATGCCTGTTCCTCAGGACTGCCAGAAACCAAATTTCCCGGCTTTCCCTGTGCCACGTGATGCACGTTCATAGTTGTCAACCATAACAACATCTTTGCACGCCAGCGTTTGTAATTTGAACCATCAAAAGGTGTGGCTGGTTTGAGAGTGGAAGCAAAACCAGTAACTGAAAAACTCCTACATGAATCAGGTTTTTGGATTGTAAACATTTGCAGAAATTTATGGCCTAATTTAATCCAGAAAATTACATAAATCATGACAACAATTGTGACCATAGCATAGACCAATGCATCAATAAAAATAGAAACATGATCCACACCACACTGGTTCATCATGTTGCATATGAAAGCAACAAGAACAAACATGAACATTTCTGTGATGAGAGTGTACCCTGAGGTGGAACCACTACCGAGGGCAGCGGTGACACCGTTACCATCAGTCGACATGATGGCCTGTTCGATGTAATAGATCTCAAGTTGATGCAGGAAGATGTTCGCAGTGCAATCCCGCGAACTAGAGGCAGTTGCGCAGTCGAATGCGCTCCCCAAAAACCTAAATGGCGTCTATCCCGGCAGGATCTTCCTTGACACCAATGGCTCCGGAGGCTCTGCCTTCTCCTTCACTTGTGCTCGCAAGATTCGGAGACGGGAGTGCGGTCTGGCGCTCAGTATGTGCTCGTTCAGAGAGGAAGCGAATTCAAATGAAGAACAGAGGCGGCCGAACTTTATGCTCGTGGGAGGAGCCGAACAGTCCAGAGAAGAACCAAACAGCCCTAGCCCCACCATCAAACAGGAGTGGATTTCGTAACTGCCACCGATTAGACTCTCTCATAACTTATGACTATTATCACCATTTGTATTAATCGTATCCGTAATAGTCACGTTATTACACCTGTTATGTGTTATGGTGTTAAAACCAACCGCCAATTAAGAATCTTAAGTGGCAAAACTGATCCAACACATCACATCCGGCCAACTCTATAGCAATGAATAAATAGCCTAGGAATTATTATTGGATATTAAATGGGCCAAGCCCAAATATCTTAACAAAACTTCTCCTGCGCCTCCACCCCCACCGGATAGCACCTCTCCCCCGTTGGTGCTGCAAGTCTGTCCCCCGCCGGTGCTGCCAGTTCGCCCCCGCCGGCGTTGCCAGTTCAACTCTCCAGTCTCCCTGCCGACGCCGCCAGTTTTTGCCGTCGGGAGCGAGGCGCGGGCCGACTCTCCCCGCCGAGTCGCCGACGCTGCCAGTTCCATCCGGAGGCACGGCCGATTCTCCCAGCCGACGCCTCCAGTTCGTGCGAGCAAGCACTCTGACTCCATCAGTGAAATGCAAACCTGTAAACCTATCTGCAACTTCTCTTGAAGCATTCATTATTCAGTCAGTCATTCAATGCAGCATTTTTGGACCTCGCTAGCTGCTGATATAGTATTTCACTTGTGCCTACTAACAGAATGGCAAATCGGCACGCTTTGACAATACTAGTACTAAAATCTGTCACTCTGTTGGCTAGTCAATTCCTTTTGCTATATGAAATTGCAAACCAAAGTAAAAGATGTGCCATCTAGTAAATCCTGTTGAGATTGTTTTGATTGGAGTGCTCAGATTGGCTTCTTCTAAATCAATCAGCCACAGAGCTCCCATAATTTGTTGTCCCTTGTTGATTAGCACTATAGATTATACGGAGTAGTTGTTAAGGATACGGTTGCTTTTAAAATTCTGTGCCATGTGTACATAATATGTTGACTGCATAGACAAGGTCAACGACAAGGTCAACTTTTGTCAATTTTTATTCTCAATATTTAGACTGGATAAGTAGGAAAAAAACGCTGAATATTATACAAATATTCAGCAAAATGGGCTGCACTATGCAGGAAATTGTTAGAGAATAAAAAATGTATTGTTAAAAGAAGAAGATTAGATCAATTTCAACTTCTTGATTGTTTCTGTAGATCAATAAATTATGAACAAGACACAAGAGAGTTGGTATGGCAAAATTACGATTTAGCTAGTACATTACATTTGCTATGGCAATCTCTATTTAGCTAGTACTATCTTGTAGCGCTATGGAATTCAGAATAGCTAGTCTTATCTAGCACTCGTGTCTTCATCTGAGAAGCTCAAGATGAAGTAACAACAATATTCTGAAATGGGACATTGTTGTGAAGAAAAACATTCCACGGCAACATGATGTGTATATATTCTCCTTTACTTGTATTTTTATATGGAATTTTAACCCTCTTTACAGTATGTGATGAATCGTTCAACATTATAATTGCAGATGCTCATGTGGGATTTTCGTGATATAGTATATGCAATACTGGAACGGGAGCGAAATAACGAGCCTGTTCTTTCAAAAGGACATGGAGACGTTTAGGAAGAAAATGCCTGCAGAGCTAATCGTGTCGCCCTTAAATGAGCTTATTAGCGTCAAAGAGCATGTACTTTCCATACAGAATTTTGATTGGGTTGGTTTCTGAATGTACTCCATTTTTAATGTATTTTTGGATTCTTGTGTTATAGGGATACAGACCAATTAGGGAATATCTTGTCCTTTAAGGATAGAAACACTTTTAATCCAGGGTGGATTGTTTCTTCTAACCTTTTTCTTGGTACTTTCCTCATGCTTGTGTTAATTAGCAATGCACGTTGTATTTTGTTGCTCAAATGCCAGCTTCAACATGGTTCTCCAACCCCATCTATTTGTTTGGCATGTCCTATGTCTTCTGCACCTCTTCTTGTTAATTCGAATTCTATCAGAGAATGGTAACCCTTATATGCTAATAAAATACAATAATGTGGGCCTTTTTATTTTTTTCACGACTACAATGTTAATTTTTTACACCTTCTCAGCAAATATAGTTGTTTCTTTTAACACTCCTTTATTAAGATAAATAATGGGGATCTCTGACTTTTTTAAAAAAAAACTATTAGATACAAATATTTGTATTAATATACACTTTGTTTGAACATAAATGAAAAATAGATATATAAGGACACGTCGATTCAACGGGCTGTTAACAAAAAAACTACTAGTACAAACACAAGTCGCGTCACGTTTGTTCAACGAGGTTGAGCAACGCTAGTCGCGTTGTCACGTTGGTTCAACAAGCAGTCACGTTGTCATTCATTTGAACTAAAAAGAGTTGTCATGTGGGCAGAACCACCACTTACGCAGCAACGGATCGGAGCACGCAGGCAGCCGGATCGGCGGTTAGTTATTAGTACTTATCTAATTATCAATATTTGAATTTAATAAATATATATTAATAATTTTAAGTATTACTTCTTAGGAGGTAATACCTTGTTTTATCCATCTAGATCTATTAAAATAAACGGTCAATGGTTCTTCTAGTGTACCGTAGCAATTGGCGCTGCTCAATTATGTTGCTAGAAGTGCCAACGGCATGAACAAAAAAAATGTGTACATACGAAGGGCAATATTGCAAGTAAAAAAATATTACAGGTATTCCAGGTGCGAAATATGAAAAGTATAAACCATAGAACATATATTTTGGGACAGTGAATATAATATCGTTGGTTTCGTTGCTGCTATTGATTACAAGAATCAGAAGTCTGTATGAACTCAAATAGCACGTTCTCCAGCACAGTCCTCCCACCGTTGCTCTCCAGCACGTTGTCCTGATCCCCAGCAAGCTAGGGACCTGCCCATAGCGATATCTAGGAAGCAAGGTTGATGGATACGTGACCGAATCGAACCGGTATCAGCCGGTCCAGCAAAATCGTGGAATCTCCCCCTCCCAATCCTCTGAAACGAACGGAGGCTGAGGCCCTGTTTGGAATGGAGGTTTTCCATATGAATTTTGTAGGAAATCGATTCCTATAGTTTGATGATGTCATCTGCTGTTTGGAATGGAGGGAGGACGACCAGCTGATTCCAGAAGAAAAGAATTCCTTCCACACAAAACACGGGAAAGAAAACATCCAGTGTGAGCTAAAGTTTTGGCCGAAGCCACTTGCTCGCTCGTGGAGACGCGAGAGTGCTTACATGAATGGTCGGATTGCGCCGCCGCCATGACGCTGCACCACAGAGCACAAGCATCTACTTCTTCTCTGGCTCCGGCCACTTGCAGCTTGCCCAGATCCAGTTCTCGTGCTCTTAGCAGAGGGGTTACAGAAAGAGAAAGATCAAATGAGGCATCGATTTCTTTGTTGGGAGGCGGAGAAAGGAGAAACCAGATGTAGATGGCCACCGGAGAAAGGTAAAAACGCCGGCTCCATGCGATTTGCCATGTAGAGTTGCGCGGAGAGAGAAAGAACATGGGAAAGAATGAAGAACCGTGAGGATCGGATAAAGCTAGCCAAGTGGCCAACTGTTCTGACCAGAAAGGAGGAAAGGACGAGGCTGACGATAGGCTTGCTAGATTATGGGTCATGTTTAATCAACATAAAAAATTTGAATTGTAGTCGTGTGTATTTTTTTTAGAAAAACTTATGTTTACTATTGAATCTAAAAATAATTAATATTTTACTTTTAGCTTATCGCATATTATCATGTGTAATAATCACATATGTTTTGTTTGCTAATTAAAAATTGATTTGCAAATCAAGTACCATAAGATAAAAAACAAAAAAGGTGTTTATCTTTTACCATAGCTGATGTTTTTAGAATCCTGTAAGTTTTTTCTCCTCCAGTTCCAAACGCTCATGGCCACAAAGTTCCTGTGTTTTTCATTCCTCTGTTTTCTCACATTATTCCTTTCCTATTCCTGTGATTCCTTCAATTCCTGTGTTTTCTATTACTCTGTTCCAAACGGGGCCGAGTGTTCAGATCTGAATATATGGGGACTTGTTCATTCGGAAAAATCACTTCGTTTGCCTTGTCGTGGAGAAGGATATCTGCAAGTTTTTTTTCTGTTATAAAGGGGCCAAAGCATGGCTTCCAATTCCTCGATCGTAAAGACTGGATCTTAGTATTTTGTCAGCATTACGAATTTTGTGAATGAATAACATTGGGGGAAAAGCATAGCAGAATGCTCAACGGAAAGTGTCACCGGAACAAATTGAATTATATATACCACAAGACATTCGTGATACCGGCTATAAGTATGATGCAACGGATTTTATTATCCGTGAGGATAAAAAATGTTCAGTGATCAGAGAGGAAAACAATCAACTGTTGATCTTATTTTGCATAAATGATCGAGCTGGGAAATTAAATTCTAAATGGCAATCTGAAGTCAAAATCATGGCACTGCAATGGTAAAGAAAAAGAATAGCACAGTAAAGAGAGATTGTTTTGATTTTCCATGTTCGCTTCTCCAGGATTTGCTTGCGACAATGCTGAACATAAATCACATGGTATTCTGCCATTTTTGGTACTAAGTAGTAAGTACAATCCCACAGTTATGAATATTCAAAATAATGGTCGCGTTTTGGTCATTACTGGCAGAATTATTTCATGCCATGCCATTTTTTTCTCTAGATAGGCCATTATAAGATTGCAATGTTACAGTACGATGATCCAAATCTTTTCTTAATCCAGATACTGAGGGTATATATGGCAGAGAATTAACAGGAAAAAACTCAGGGGTGGTGTCAGGAGGCTGTGAGAAGAAACTCAGGATTGCAGTGCCACATAAACATGGTTTCAAAGCTTTTGCAAATGTTACTCATCCTAACACCACGAGGCAAAAGGTCACTGGATACAGCATTGAAATCTTCGAGGAGGTTGTGAAGATGCTACAGCCTCATCCACCCTACGAGCTTCTATGTCTTCAATGGTTCTTATGACGAGCTAGTACACAGTGTGTCTTCAAAGGCGAGCCTTACTTTAATATGCCTACATGGCATATCCTTTTACAAGGCTTCATTTACAATGTTCAGTTTCTTAGTGCATTTGTTTTAATTTCATGTGATCATGCCTGTGGAACAAAACAGATGTTTGATGCAGCAGTTGGTGATGTAGCCATAACCCCTGAACGAATTAGGGATGCAGATTTTACTATGCCGTATGCACAGTCTGGTTTATCCTTGCTTATGCTCTCCGAGGATGACTCGAAACCAATCCAATGGATATTTTTGGAGCCCCTAACGAAGGAACTTTGGTTTGCTACTGTGGGCGGCTTCTTGTTCACTGGCTTTATTTTTTTATTTTTTTTGAAAATTCACTGACTTTGTTGTGTGGATGATTGAACAGCCCACGAATCCTGAGTACCAAGGATCAAGATTGAGACAATTTAGCACTGCTTCCTACTTTGCCTTCTCCACTTTGCCGTTCTCTCATGGTCAGCACTTCAACCTCAAACTTCTTTAGTCTTTACAATATTTTAATTTAATATAAGTGGTTTAAAAGCTTCTTACCAAAGTTGTAAGATATGACCTCAAATAATGTCTCTCTATCTCTACAGATCAAATAATTAGAAGCCCTCTGTCAAAAATTGTCGTCGTGATATGGTGCTTTGCAGTGCTGGTTGTAGTGCAGAGCTACACCGCGAACTTGTCATCCATGCTAAGGAGGCTCCGGCCATTGGTGACAGATCTCAATCAGCTATTGCACAATGGTGATCATGCCGGGTACCAAGGAGGAGGATTTACTCGCTCCTTTTTGATTAAGCAAGGTTTCCCACTGAACAGAATAAAGGCCTATAGCGATCGAGCAGAATACGCTGAAGCTCTGAGGAAGGGGTCCAAGAATGGAGGTGTATCGGCTATCCTTGATGAGATCCCCTATTTGACTTATTTCCTCTCCAACCCTCAATACAAGAAGGAGTTCCAGATGGTTAATCACATGTACAAGACCCGTGGACTTGGTTTCGTAAGCTGCTTGCATTTTTTACTCCTCTAATGTACCCTGAAGAGTAATCCTACTAGCGCTGGGTAACCAAACTAACACCATTTTTTTGTATGACTCGGCGAGTCCATCGTGCCACAGAATGACATGGGAGGTGGCTCTGTGCCTGGTATACTTCTCCATGAATGAAATCAGGGATAATAACGATTCACAGGATGCGAGTGGGAGCGATGGAAGCACTGGTGGTGATATAGAGGCTTCAGGTCCAGCGCAGGATGGCGTGTACAATGAATGGCTCTGTGCCTGCAGGTCATGTCTAGATCGAGATGAGTACTGCTGGATAACGTGTTGGCAGATGGCCCTGTAGGCTGCAACCTGCAAATAGTCAGCTAATACGACGTGGAGTTTCGTGTCGGTATTCTTTGGCTGTTTCATAGAACAGACCCTTCATAGAATGCCTGATCCAGTTGGTTAGGAATAATTTGAGATGGATTACAGACGAAGTAATGAACTTGTGAGACCGGATTGTCCAATGCGGGTGCTACAGAGAGAGGTCTTCGTGTAGATATTGAAACAGACGTTCTAGACAGTGCTGTGTTCCAATACTCTGGCAGTTTTTAATTTTCTAGGCTGGCACACAACTGCAGGGGAATCTTCAACGTCGAATGATCCAGACCAGATTCCCACAACGCAGAAGAGTTTTCTTTGTGTTTTTTAATCGTTGACAAGTGGTACGTAGTCAAGGGTTCTGTCAAAGCGGCTTCCTGGAAATTCCATTCTTGCTTCCGGTTCTGTAGCTCGGTTATAATACCAGAAGCTCAACGAGTTCCAAGTTCGTCCCATACGACGGTACACCCGGCTAAGTAACCGCAGTTTTAATGTTTACTTTTTTTTTGAAAAAAAGTGAAAGAATAAAACTGGAAGCTCCAAAACCAAATGCAGCATTATTGTTTCTACAACGCAGCCAATCTTCTGGAATCGTTGCTTGTCTTAACGGTCTTATATCATCCATGCTAGAGTAAGAGAGACAGAGCTACAACAGCACACTGCATCGGTGGACGGTGGAATGTTCCTCGAACAGTCCAACTCTGAATCGGTCTTTATCTTCCCTGACGGAGCCAGCGATTGAGCATTTCAAAAAATTACAGAAAAAAATTCAAGTCATAGTTAATAAACCACAATAAAAATAAATGATAATTATGAATTTCTTTGAATTAACGAGTAAGTTAAACTTAGTGTAAAAAAATCAAACGAACTACACATCAGAACGGAGAGAGTATACAGTGCAAATGCAAAGGGAAACTGCTTGGTTTGGGGCCCAATTTATATTTGGGTAAGCTACTATTTATATGTATTATTGTTTTGTACTATATTAAACTAGGAGATAACCCAAAAGATTACATTTTTAGAAAAAATTTGGTTCTAGTTTCATATTTTTATGATTTAAAATGAATTAGTTATGAATTTTTGAAGAGTAAATAGATTTGTTTTATCTTTTAATCTTCAAAAAAAATCATAACTAATTCATTTTAATTCATAAAAATATGAAACTAGTACCAAAATGTTTCTAAAAATGTAATCTTTTGGGCTATCTTCTAATTTAATATAGTGCAAACAATAATACATATAAATATTAGACATGGATATGAACAATAAAACACTAGAAGGGGTAACAAATGAGATCCATATAACTATAAGGAGAGCACTGATGTATAGATTACATCCGTAGAAACATTTTGGTACTAGTTTCATATTTTTTCGATTTAAAATGAATTTGTTATGAATTTTTAAAGATTAAATATAATTTTTATTATTTTTAAAAATGAAAAATCGCCCATGAAACCACCCTGGAGACTAAATATGTCCGATTTTCAATAATTGGATGATCAAATATACCTGGTTTTAGGGCTCGATAGCTAAATCCGGACTTTGACGATAGTTGGATGGTGAAAAATGGACTTTTTCCTAATTTTTATATAAAGTTATGTTCAACTAAATTTATATAGGAACATTATTAAATTACATGCGCATCCTCTATTTATAGAGATAATCGACTATTCCTTGAGGCGACATCGATTAGAAATAGAGGCATTATTTCTAGAGATGGCTTTATTAAGAAACTATCTCCAAAAATACTCATATTTAGATGCAATTGTTTAAGATGTACGACCACCTCTACAAATCTATTTCTATAGCTTAGTATAAGCCATCGGACTCCTTGTTTACTACACAGATAAATAAATAAAAAAGTGAAAAACAATGTGTGCTAGCTCCACTGCCTTCTTGGTACTGTCCCTACATGTTACTTTTTGTTTGGTATAGTAATCCTGTTTTTCAACTATTCGATTTCTCCTAATATATACAAGTTTTACGATGGTTGGAAAAAATAGGAAGCCGTCCATCAGAAGAGATCTAACAGTTTAAAAATAGGCGGTACCACGGTACCGGTTCCCGACGGTACCAAATAGTAGGGTTCGGTACCAAAAATGGTGGGACCGGTACCCATATTTTTTATTTTTTAATTCCACAAAAAGCATAAAAACCTTTTAAAAATAAAAAAACTAGTGGTACCATCAAGTACCGTATGGTACCGGTGGGTTCCTTTCCAACCACTGTAAAATATCTCCCTAATATATATAGACACCCTTCCTTTGATTTTATGTTTTTTAGTACTTAGTGCGCATGTGATAATGCTTTAGCATGTGCTGTTTGCCCCCCTTCCATTAATAGATCGTAACGGTGAAAAGTTGATAATAATTAGTGACGACTTATTAACCTTGACCCATGCTTTATATGGAAACCGAATGAAACAAAGACGACGTTTTCTTGATTTAGTAAACAACCTGATCTTATCTTCAAACAGCGTAGAAACGGCATACAGCTAAATCATCCGTCTAGACCCATCCTTTCCCCAGACCACAAAACAAAAATACTGCTTCCACGACCACCACGGTCCCTAGGCTAGTCACATTCAGCGCGTGAAACCCTCGTAGAATTGGTAAATACACACGTATATATACGCCATACGATTTTTTCAAAGGAATCTATATACGTAACATCATTGTCACGCAAAGAAAAGCGCAACATGCATGAGAAATTTCTCCTAGTTCACATTATTGGCGTTTGCGCGGTTCACCTCGATCGCTCCAGCTCGTCCTATATATTGATGCCTTGATGGACCGTTCGTGCTTCAATAGTTCCATGCATGCATGCATGCATCCAACACATTAACACAACTCCAAGGCTTTGAACATACTGCTTGCTTGGAGAATTTTGGAGGTGGTGTGCATGGAGATGATGAACCCAACGGGACGACGACGGCGCTTTCTCGCCACCGCCGCTCTAGTATTCTCGCTCGTGCTGTGGAGCTCCGAACCGGCGGCGGCGGCCGGGGAGCCGCCGCCGCTATCAGCCGATGACCAGCTCGCGAGCAACGTCACATGGGTGTGGAGTCTCGACGACATTTCCGATGCGCTGGACGATTTCTACTTGAAGCACCCATGCAACAGCACGCGTGAAGATCATGGTAATAACGAACTAGCTACTCCAAAATAAATTGTGTATGTGATCCGCAAATTTGTTATGCCTTTCGATTTTTAATTATAAAAATACTACTATGTCTATGTTGCTATATATACTGAAGTTGCTACACGGGCCACAAAAAATTATACCCCGGCCCTCCAATAACAATTTGAGTGCACTGCAATTCTAGGCGACCAAATTTTCTTCACTTGATTCATTAAATTTGAGGGTTATTTTACCATTTGATTGACATCGCATCAAAAGATATCATGAATATATTTGAAGTTTCGAACCATCTCAACATTATTAATGTACAAATGCAGAAAGCAACCGTATTTCCAATTCTATTTTTTTGCAGAAGCTAAATTCGTTAGAGGTCTATATTTCCGTGCATGCAACTAAATGAACAATTATATTTTGAGGTACCCATAAATACAAGGTAAAAGTAAAAGAGGTTCACATTAAAATATATGTCACAATATACAAGAACTTACTCTAGACCACTTCTAACAGAAGTCTAAAATGTCATTTTTTGGCAACTATTATTTACTACTCCCTCCGTTTCAATTTATAGGTCGTTTGACTTTTTAGCGCCAAGTTTGACTGGCTCGTCTTATTCAAAAAATTTTGCGAAAATATGAAAAAACTCAAGTTGTAGTTGAAGTATATTATATGCTAAACTAAATCACAATGAAAATAAATTATAATTATGAATTTTTTGAATAAGACGAGCAAGTCAAACCTGGTGTCAAAAAAGTCAAAGAACCTATAAATTGGGATGGAGGGAGTAATTTGAATAATTGTTAGCAAATGGTGTCCGGAATATTATTAATTTTGAATAGTTGTCAACTAATGATTTTTGGAATCTACACCATTTTTGTCTTGTCACCTGGCTAGCACTATGCAGATGTCAACCAAAATGTTGGCAAGTGTTTTACTCACCCTAGCTAGTTATATCCCTCGTGATGGGCCAACACAATTCTTGGAAAGGCCAAAAAAGCAGCTTCGATAATAATACAAGTCAATCGTGACTTGTATAAGTCAAAACTTTCTAACTTGACCACCAATATATATTTTAATACCTTGACAGCACACTTTTGGCGATACTAGATTTCTTATGAAAACATTTTTATAATATATTACACTTGTAATAATTTAGATAGTATATTTTAATAGTTATGCTAGTCAAAGCTAATGTACTGAACATCGTGTTGATGTCCCTCAAATGAAAAAATATATATTCTGGTGATGGTTTTGTTGATTTTAGCCATTAGTGTTAAAGTTACTTTATTGCATGCTATATGGTAGTTTTTTCTACCATTTCGTCACTAGGGCCCCAAGATTTTTTACCATACATGGTGTAGATTGGGTTGTCACATTAACATGATGGTAAAATAATTGCAGATACCAAGAGAATTGCCGTGCCACGGAAACACGGCTTTGAAAATTTTGTTACCTTTGCCATTTCTGTCTTCAAGAACGCTACTATGGTGCATGATATACCATATGAGTTGTGCGCCTTCGATGGTTCATATGATGAGCTAATTACAAATGTCTCTGAAGAGGTAAACCTCACTTAAGTGTACTTAAAATGTCATCCTTTTATAACATAATGTTGTAGTTATGATTTTTCTTCTCATACACACACGCACGCATGCACGCACGCGGGCGCGCACACACAATATCTGTCTGAAATATGAAAAATAGATTGATCCTAAGTTTTTCCTTAGTTGAACTGTCACCCCCGTCCATCCAAGAAAATGCAAGTACATTATGTGCTTGTTTCAAGTCAAATCACTATAAATTTGTCCAGGTTCATATAGAAGAGTATTAGCATGAAACAACTAAACTCTGACATTATTTATAGTGGATCTAAAAAGTTCATTTTATATCATAAATAATATTATTGTTTTTATAAACTTAGAATAATTCAACTTATGAGAAACATACAATTATTCCCTTTTTCTAGAATTACTAAGTTTCTAGTATCGAGGGAGCAGTATTTTTTTGTTCCATTTCTTATTATTATATATATATGTCCTGGTTAAACAGGTGTTCGATGGAGCAGTTGGTGATGTAACCATAACTAGTGAACGACTCAATCTAGCAGACTTTACAGTGCCATACCAAGGGTCTGGAGTGGCTTTGCTTGTGCTCACTGACAGTGACTCGAAACCAATTATCCAATGGATATTCTTAAAGCCTCTAACGAAGGAACTTTGGCTTACTACGGTGGGCTTCTTCTGCTTAACTGGCTTTGTTGTGTGGATGATCGAACGACCCAGCAATCCAGCGTACCAAGGATCAAGTGGGTCACAATTCACCACTGCTTCCTACTTCGCTTTCTCCACGTTGACGTTTTCTCACGGTCAGGGCCTCATTCATCTCAAACTTTGTTCCTGCGCATGAAAAAGTTTACAAATGGTTTAGTTTTATATGCATGTATGTAATGTGCACGCATAAAAGTTTACAGATGATCTAGTACTCCCTCCGTTTACAAATATACGAACGATACAAATGTTTACACTAAAATCTCCATTTACTGTTACAGGCCAGATAATTAGAAGCCCCCTGTCAAAAATTGTAGTCGTGATGTGGTGCTTTGCAGTGCTGGTTCTAGTGCAGAGCTACACCGCGAACCTGTCATCGATGCTCACTGTAAAGGGGCTCCGGCCATCGGTCACCAGTCTCGACCAGCTGAAACGCAACAACAGTAATATTGGGTACCAAGAAGGAACATTCGTGTGCTCATTTTTGATGACAGAGGAGTCGCGGCGGATAGATTAATATCCTATGGCAATCAATCAGAGTATGCTGAAGCTCTGAAGAACGGATCGGTGTCCGCCATCGCCGACGAGACCCCCTATCTATCTTACTTCCTCACTGAAGAAGGCAATAAAGATCAGTTCGAGATGGGCGAGCGCCTGTCCGACACCCCCGGATTTGCATTTGTAAGCTCCTTGTGCCTTCAAGATTTTTGCTTCTATTGCCCTGGCATCGTCAAAGAAAAGCTGATCAAACTAATAACACCATCATGTTTGTCTGTCTTCAGGTGTTCCCTAGAAACTCCTTGCTGGTGCATAATTTCTCAATGGCCATCTTGAGTATAATTGCAGGACAAGATTACCCTGAAGCGGAGCAGAGCTGGTTTGGCTTTGGGCCATCATCAGTGGATGACAGCAGTTCGGTCAGTGATCCCACGGCTCTCACTTTGGAAAGCTTCTCTGGTCTCTTTCTCATCACTGGATGCGTCTCAGCTTGCATGCTGTTTATAAGCGTCACCAAGTCGGTCTACGCCAGATGCACCAGACTGAGAGGTTCTCAACCGAAGGTTGAAGATGGGAATGGTGAAAATGAGTATGTAGTAGTAGAATTGAGTGATCTGCATAACGACGCGGATAACACATCTGCATCTAATCAAGGTCCCGGCGATGTCGGAGATAACTACTCCCATGATGGTCATGGGAGCGGCGGAGACGAAGATGCGGGTGGTTCAATGCAGGATAGGATGCACTGTGGCTCTTGACCATGCTCACCGGTGGTGCCCAAAACACCGTACGCACACCGTAACACATTATAGATAAAAAAATTTTAAAATATAAATGATGGGATGCGCGAACCGGTGAGGATAGACTTAGCGTTCAGACCGAGATGAGTAATAACTATTTGGTTTGTCTTTCTAGAAGCAACAATTCAAGTTGCTGAACAGAATAGAGGACAGGACTGTCGATCTGGCCTTGAAAATTACCCATTCTAGTTGTTAAATCGGCCTATATGCCAAGCACATCAGATTGAGGTTCCGAATTGCAAAATGTTGACAGAGATGGTGGAAATGTATGCCACTCCAATCGCACTCATTCACCACAGAACGACAAGATCTCAGGGATATCTTAAGGAAATGACACTCTATTGTCAAATTTGTATATACGGTGGTTAGAAAAGTATCCACCAGTATCTTACATTTCTAACCTCTACAAAATTTCTCGTGAATTTTGATTGTCTGTGATAAATAAGATTTTTAATGAAATAAAGAGAAAAATAGTATGGATACATGTCCTACCTACTTTCCTTGGTACCGTTTGGTGCCTTTTTCCTTGGTAACGTCTACTTTTAAACAATTGGATCTCGCTCGATGAAGGACTCTCATTTTTTGACCATTGTAAAATTTTATAATAAAACCATATTAATTTCTATGTAGTCATACATCAGGTATTTCTATAGATTGCTATTGCACTCCTGCACAAAACTATTGCATCCTAGGTTCCAATACTATCAATCTAGATATCAAGCTAATATAGAAAAAAATAAAGCACTATACACAAACAAGATACAATATTGCAATGTGAAATAAAAAAAGGGTAGGGAATGCAAACTCTCACTCTATGACTTTTATTGATATATCATAAAGCTCATGATTTCCCATGGTTCTCGTTGGAGCTCCTCTTAAGGGCACAACTTCTGGTGTAGTTGATGATGTATCGTCGAAGAATAGGGTGCTCTGTATACTTACCCTAGACAGAGAGCTTCGCCTATACTCGATCTTTGGTGGAGCTTCCGATGTTCTAGTTGAGTATTATTATGGTACACGATGCTTTTGGTGCATCTCCTTGGCCTTTGAGCTCCGAGTCCGCTGGTAGCATTCTGTGCTCCGTCTCCTGTCACCATAGTTTACGGTGTATGTATTGGCCCAAAGAAGTACATGGCACCATAGATTGTTATGCAAGCTTCTAGCGCTTTGCAGAATGCATCTAGTGCATGTTTTAAGTAGGATTCATTTTGTTTCTTTGCATTCTTGGTCATGGATCCATTCCTTTGATGTCTCTCGAGTCCCTTTGTGATATTTTAGGGTCTTCAATGTGTCCACTTGATCTTCGTTTGATGTGTTTGGTCGCTCTGGTCCATCACCCTCTAACTCTATTTGAAAGGATCAAGATGTCTAGGGGTAAACTGGGCTTCTAAAATCATCATGAAAATTAAATCATGACACAAGCCAATTCATCGGCGCCTAACTCTTACAAGTGTGGCTACTCTAATGCAAAGAGATTTGTAACCTATAGAGCTAAGCTTATACCAAGCAAGCAAATTTACAAAAGTAAAAACAGAAAAAATTGAATGAAAGTAAATAGAGGATTGAGAATGCTCTTTCTTTTTATCTTGGGGGAGGGGGAGGGGGGTATCAAGGAGTTGGCGCACTCCATAGTCCTTGTTGAAGCACTTGTACAAGGGTCTAGCTTCCCATTAGCCGTACAAGGAAGGATCGAATGACCACAGCTGGATATCCATTCTCCAATAGATTCTAAACTGTGAACACCAATTCTTGGGCCTTCCACAATCTCCAATGAAAAATCACCAAGAAAGCCAACATTAAGGTTGTCAAAATAAAAAAGTTCGTGCCTATGGACAAAAACACAACCTCCATCACACCAAAGCGCTCATACAAACTAAGACCATTCTCAATGAAAATGGATGGTTTCGTATTTGTATTTTCAATATGCCACGTAAACAAGATGTAATTATAGTAGTTGAAATAATACCTTACAATCTATTGTTTTATTCTGTGCAATTTTATAGGTAGTACGAAAGACATAATATGTTTTAGATACCAGTGTAGTCATAGTTTCCATCTACATGAAAACTTATTTTATCTCTTTATTCACTGATGTCTTCCCACGTCATCTAGGCCATTGATATATGACACCTCGTTTAATGAGAAAATACAGAATGACTGAGTACGAATCTATTTGTCATTAATATGCCAATTTATTTTTTAAAACGGAATAAAATAAAGAAAAGAGTTCGCCTCTACGCAGACACGCTCCCTCCTGACCAAAGCAGCATCCAGGCCCAGGCAAACTTCAATACCGGATCTACGCAAGCAGGCCGGACTTGCGTTCACCCAATCACCTCTGCCTTTCTTCTCCGTTCAACCTCTGCGTGCGCTATCTCCCTCTCCCTCCATCGCGGCGACGACTGGGCGACCTCCGCGGCCGCCCTAAGCCAGGTCTTCCTCGGGCCCTTCGCGGGGCCCTTCGCCGGCTACGAGGACCCCACCAGGTAAGCCCACCTCTTGCTTGCTGCTGCGCGAAACCGAGCACACAAACCCTAACCCGGGCTGTTTGGCTATTTGAATTCGGATCTGATCTGCGATGCACGCATAATGGCTATTAACTTGGACTTTTTTGGCAAAAATATCGGGGTACATGTGTACACCCATGTCCTTCACTCGGTCCGCCCCTGATCTGTGACAGGATGAGCACGAGGATAGTGTACTCGAGGGATTTTCTGCTGACGATTGGCGAGTCGGAGCATTGCAAGAAGCTGCCGCCTGGCTTCGATGCATCCCTTCTCAGGTCGATTCGCCCTGCTGTCTATTGGTCTGGCCTCTTGCGCCCAGTGGTCAGTGTGATTCCTGCAATTCTGATCTTTGTTGTTGCTCGTCCAACAGTGAGCTGCAGGGGCTGTCAGCAGGTGTGCTTGAGAGGAACAAGGGCTACTACAATACGCCCCTTGGAAAGTCAGATGGGTCGGGGGGCTATACTTACTCTTCTCGTGGTGGGAACTCTGGAGGGAGGTGGGACACTCGCTCAACTGGCTCTAGTGACCGGGATGGGGAGTCATCTGACCGCGAGTCTCTAACACAGGGTAATTTACCTTTCTTTCTGGGTAATACTTACGTTACTCATCATGTTCTTATATTGTTAATGCTGGCAGTATATGATTTATGTTAGTCAAGAATTTGTTCTCTGCCCCCTTTTTATTCCTGTGGTATGGTCTTAATTGTTTTGTGAACTTGCCATTCAGAAGCTTTCTACTCTATACAGATATATGCATGCATTTCTCTAATACTAGTAAATTGAGGGTGTTGGAGAATGATTGACCTGTGACTGCCTAATCATATTATTAAGAGTAACAAGTCATGTTTATTTACTTCCTGTTACCCATCCTGTTCACAGGAAGTTTAGGAAATTTGACGGCATTCCGTAGTTTATGCTGTGGTTTTAATAACGTTGCCATGAAGCAGGACGTGGTGGAAATCAGTACAGGCGCAATTGGCAGAACACCGAGCATGATGGCCTGCTGGGAAGTGGTGGTTTCCCTCGGCCATCAGGATATCCTGGCCAGGTCGCATCAAAGGATCATGGTAATGCAAATGAGCTAAACAGGACATCGGGACGCTACCAGCCACCACGTCCTTACAAGGTTGGAGCTTGGGCACTTGTGCCTTCCTTCCTCTTATTGGCTGAGAACCTTAGCAATTTTCATGAGTACCTTACAAATGACAGGCTGCTCCTTTTTCACGGAAAGATATTGACTCAATTAATGATGAGACATTTGGGTCTTCTGAATGCTCAAATGAGGATAGGGCAGAGGAAGAAAGGAAGCGGAGGGGTCAGTTTGTCTTACTACAACATAAAAGATCCATTTTTTTTCACCAGAGTAATCTATGCTGTCTCACATTGTCCTATATGCAGCGTCTTTCGAATTGATGAGACAAGAACAGCACAAAGCCATGCAAGGAAAGAAGAACGGTCCTGATATTCTTAAAGAAAATCCAAGTGATGATATCATTTCACAGTTACAGACATCTACTGTAAAGGCAAATGCCAAAACTATAAATGAGAAGCTAGATGGATCTGTATCCTCTTATCAGGAAGATACAACTAAACCATCTTCAGTTTTACTAGCTCCTGCAGCCAGGCCGCTTGTCCCACCTGGTTTTGCAAATGCATTTGTAGACAAAAAGTTTCAGTCACAGCCATCCAACGTCTCACTTGAGCCAAAGGTGTGTATCCAGACGTTGTCTTAGTAGATAAGAGAATGCCAACAGTTACATGCAATTATCTCCTACCTTTCAGTTGCTGATGCATTTTTTCAGAAAATATTGTGTTCATTGAAGATTGAACCTTCAGTTAATCTACTCTGATAGTATTTTCCTTTGCAAAAGATGGGTAGCAAAGCTATCCAGTGATGTCAGTGTTACTTAATATGTCGTCTGTACTTTGTTGTAGGGTCACAATGCTACTAATGAGGCTAACATGTTGAATGTTGCACGGCTTGGTGGTCAACTAGAGGGTGACCAGTCAACAACAGAGTTCACTGCATTTGAAAGCAAAGAGAAAAAAATTTCTGATAATGTTGCTATTATGGGTCCAAAGCACACGCTTCCATCTGGTGGCGTTGCCTCTACAATTGAATTAGCTTCTAGCATTCTGAAAGGGGGCAAGGATTGGGAAGCTGATGTAATGGATAAGTATTCTATTGGAAAAGAAGACAAACCAAAAAACATTGATCCAGCTAGGAAGGATGATTCAATCTCAATCTTAGAACAGTTCTTTGGCAATGCATTATCGAAAAGTAGCAGCAATATACCGACTTATGTTGAGGTACAGCAAGAAATGTAAACATACTTATTGGTCCTGTTTACTCTTAGTTTCTTATCTGTTGCCAAAGCCCAAAGGTTCCATACTTACATCTTATATAAGCTATAACCTGCAACATGATCCAAATACAACCAAATATATAATGTAAATGTAATGTGAACTTGCACCTTCACAATTTTATCTGATTTTGTTTCATATTGGGCAGTTCATGTTAACTAAAATACAACTAGGTCTTTAAATATTATTTGTTCTACTGCTCCAATTCAGCTTTGTGTTGGCTTGTGCGTTGTGCGTAGATGCGATAGCTTTCTACGTTATTTATTTACTCAGATGGCCTTGTATCCACTTCATAATCTGTTAGCTTAAATATATCATGTTCAGTGTTTCAGTTTAGAAATGACAATTTATTTCGGGTACTTGCCTTGTAGTGGGAAAGGTGTTCTGAAAGAAAAAGGCTCCAGTTTTGCTAGGCATTGAGATATTGAAATACCTGTTAAATGGGCCATATGCTTATTTATCTTTTACACACTTTGCAGGGCCAGTCACTGAAAACTGATGATATGATTGCTTCTTCTGTACCAGAATCATCCAAATTTGCTCGTTGGTTTCTTGATGAAGGTAATCCTTTTTCATAACTTTTGCTAGATGGTTCCATTATGTCGTACACCTGGTAGGCCATCATGGCACAAAAACTTATAACAAAATTAAAAACTGAGGGCATTCGTTGATCCACAGCATCCATTTGGTTGTCTGTCCTTCTGCTGATTTCATACTTTGTGCCCTGCTCCTGCAGACTTGAAACCTGCAGAAGACTTGTCTTCGAAGAGCCTGCTCTCCATGATTGTCAAAAGTGAAAATCCAGGGCAAGAAAATATAATCCATGCCGCTGTTCAGAATTTATCACCAAGAGCACCTATTGATACATTTGATTCTGCATCAAAGCTTCTCTCATTTACATCCTCTACACCTGCTGATGGGATTCTGGAACAATACAATCATTCTGATGTTCCAGAAACAGTTCCAATTATGATGACATGCAAGGATCTTGAGCAGACTATGTTGGCACAGGTTAAGAGCAATAGCAGCTCAATTCAGAGAAACGCTACAAAGGACCATCACGCTGTTGTGGATGAGCCAGATGCCATGCAGAAAGTAACTGTAGATAATCATGCATCACAACATCTTCTTTCTTTGTTGCAAAAGGGGACAGATAATAAAGGATCATCTTCTCTGGGTTTCCAGATAGGATCAGCTGATGAACCACAGAGTGTTGATGCAAATTTAATGGCCAATGGTGGAATATCCGGAAGCGATTCAGCTAACAAAGTAGACAATGTTCCTACTTCAGGGAAGAACCTGACATTGGAAGCATTATTTGGGGCTGCATTTATGAATGAACTCCATTCCAAAGATGCACCAGTTTCTGTTCGAGGATCTGCAACTGGTGGTGCTAATGAATTTGCTGAGGCAGGTAAAGCTCTATTGTCATCTAGTCATGGAGGATACTACCCTGCTGAATCCTTCAACGATACTAAAGATGCTGCTGTAGCCAAAGAATCAGGACTTGAGTACTCAGCTGTGTCTGGTGATCTAAATCAGGGGAGTTCTAGCTTTGACAAGAAAGGCTTGGAAGTTCATCTGCCAGAAGAAGATAATTTATTTACAATGAATGACTCTCTGCCTGGTCACAGTTCTGATGTTTTGCCACCAATGAGATCCAGGGTTGGAGGGCTATTGCCTGAAAAGGCAGTTGATGATCTAAGTTATAGGCTTCAAAATCTTGTGCCTGGTGATTCAGAACACATTCAAGTACTTGATCCTGATACACTTGGATCTCATCCTCGTGATCCACGTTTTCAGGCCGAGTCTCAGAATCTTTACAATCTTCTACAGGGTAGGCCACCTATGATGGCACCTCGTCCTATGATGGATCATATCGTCAATAGGAATCAGCAAGCCCCATTCGACATGCCACAGTCAATACGGCATGATCCCCACCGTTCTTTCCCATCTAATATGAATCCTGTGCAACATAATCTTCATGGTCCAGGGGTCCCTCACTTGGACCCAGCTGCACATCATCTTATGCTACAACGCATGTCCATGCCTGGAAGTTTTCCTCCAGAAGGCTTGCTAAGAGGCATTCCGCCCTCTCAGCCTGTGCATCACATGGCTAGTTATAGACCTGACATGGGCAATGTAAATAATTTCCATATGCACTCTCGTCAACCCAACTATGGAGACTTGGGACTGATGATGCCAGGTGTGAGTCTCAGCCGTGCTAATTAGCTTTTTTGTGTTTACTGGGAGAAATTACTATTTACATGTTTAGATATGCTGTAGTGGCTATCTTGCAATCATTTGGAATTTGGAATGCTAAATTTGCCTACCATTTCCCTATATCTAGCATTAGTGATCATATCCAACAATTACTAGTTAGCATTGACATGCAATTCTTTTAGTTGAATTTAGATGGCACAAGTGGTTTCCATGGTGAATATTTTTTTGAACTTGTTTGATTAAGATTTCCCTTTCGACTTGTACCTGTTCAGTTTACTATTTCAAAATTCTGTATTGCCTCTCTTAATTCGTGCAGCCTTAGATTTTTTTTAGATGGTTGTGCAACCTTAGATGTATGCTAAGCCATAATTGCTGGTTGATGGAGTTTTTCCCCTTCCATTGTGTAGGCCCATCAGGCCCAGATGTGAGAGGCGATCATCCAGAAGCCTTTGAAAGGTTGATCCAGATGGAGATGTCAGCCAGATTGAAGCAACAGCAGGTGCAACACCCAGCAATGGCTGCTGGCCCTGTACCTGGTGGGATGTACGGGTATGAGCTTGACACGAAGCTAAGGTTCAGATGATGGATGCAACCCGAAGGATCCTGAGGTGTGGTTTATTGTATGTGTGGGGTCACTCTTTACCTGGACCGATATGTACGGTGTTCATTAACTCGGTTTAGCATCTGCAATCGACGGTCGCGGCCAATTGGGTGGGTGGGTGGGTGGGTGGTCTGTCACTTCACTGGTAGTGTTGTAGCAATGTATGTACTTGTGAATGGGCGAAGGAATGGAATGAGTCTATGATGTGGAGTGGCAAGTCTAGTGGGAAAAGGGATATGCTGACTGGCAGGCATGATGTCACCGTCTTAGCAGCCACCTGTGTAATGATGTGTCTGTGCCGTTACTAACGACTACCCATTTTCAATTTTGTATAAACGCTGTTCCACAAAAGGAAAAAAAGAACCAGATTAACATATTGGCACCAGTGTCAATTCTTAGTCCTGCCCACGTCCATGACCAGTTGGGCCGCTCTTGCTTGAAATGTTTTGCTGAATGGCAAGGTCTCGTTTGCTAGAAATTTGCTCAAATCCTAGAGAAATTGAGCTGCGTTGCCCTTGGGAAGTCATCTTGTAGTTGTAGCGATCCACTTGCGGCGGGCACAAATACAAGGCATTCAGCTTTTTGGGAAGTCATCTGTTTCAAAATATATATAATAACGAAGCTTTTTATCATGACACTAAAGAACACTAGATTTTTGTTTCCATCTCATCCACCCTGTTTTAATTACATGTCGAATATCATCACTAATATCTCTATTTCTTTGTAGGACGTAAAATGTATTTTGAAAGTATATGGTCCGAGATGACATAAGCCTGAATCTAGTAATATACTTATTTTGAGGATTCTATCACTGTTTGGCACTGTTCTGACATCATAGACGGAGTGAAGTTTGAAATCAGGAACGGAGGATAGAGGTGATGTTGAAGACAGCCTAGCGAGACAAAGTGTAACTCGGTGTGAGGACAGGCCATGGTCTTCACTCATTTCGTAAAGTTCGATTAAGGCTTTTCTCACCGGTGGCGGACGGTCAAAACACAAGTACGTGCACTGCAAATAGAAAATAAGTTTGAAATATGAAACATACGATTGATGGACAATGAGAATAGCCTAAGTGGTGCGGGAGCTGCAGCGTGCTGCAATGGTTACTTGCTTCCTTGTCCTTCGTACGATTTGGCAAAAGGGGTGGCAAAATGTCGGTGAGGACGATTGCAGTCACACGACATTGAAAGGAATGTTTCCATAGTTCAAAGTTTGAGGAAAAGGACGAACCAGTTTATCTTGCTATCCAATAAAAACAACACTACCCGTTCTCGAATGTTTGGCACCGAACAGTTTATTTTTTAATTAAAAAGGAAAAAAAATCTGGAGGAAGTACTATGAAACCCGGTTCCTGAATTGCATGTCACTCAGTTTTACCAAGCTCACAGGAACCCAAGGAAGTTCCATATAAGTAGCACTAAAAATAAAAACTCTGATTTGTTTGGCTGCAGGGGTCGATCGACAAGGTAAGAGCCTACATATTCTGCTATTAGGACTCAGTAGAGGACGTACAAGATGAAGTAGGCATGCCTTATCTATCACCACAGAGACTTGTGAAGACTTGAGAAATACACCAGCGCGTGTACCGTGACGACTATTTGTCGCGGCGAAAGCTTTCCTACCAATCGTCGAACGAAATCAAGAGCATTTCAGCCCACCATTCATCTTCAATCTCGGTCTGAGTGGCCCAAGAAGCCGCCGCCGCTGCCGTCGCCGTTGCCGCTATCCCTGTCGGTGCCACCGTCGTCGTCGCTAAGGCTGCCAGGGTTAGGGGTGGAGGTTGCCGGAGTTCGGAATCGGGGTTGGTGGCTGGCGTGGGGTCTTCTTCTCCACCAGCCTTAAAGGAGAGGGCCTGGGACGACGGCCAACCCGACGGCGGTTGGCAAGCGAGACAGTGGCAAAGTGACAGACGACGCGCCTGATCGAGGAAGGTTGGCGGCAGGGATGTCATGCTGCTGCTCCGGCGAAGTCGGATTAGCTGGCGGTTGTGGAGGACGGCGGCGGTGGAGGTGGGGACGCTGGAGTCGGTGGCAGCGGCGGCCGCTGGGGAGTGGGCCGGCCCAATAAGCTCCTCAGCAACGCTTCGCGATTTTGTCGCCATGGCGATGAACATCACCACCCCTGTTGGGAAACAAGGGATTTGGATTTTTCTATCGAATTTTTTTCCACCACCAAAATTGATGAGATTAGTGAAATTTTGGTGAAATCCTTTTACACCCTGCACACATATATTTAATTTTCCTTGAAAAATTATCTAAACTAATTATTAGCGGCTTTATGGTTATACATTTATTGGATAGAAGAATTTACAAAGCAAACATAAAGATAAAAAGCTCGAGTACAATGAAGCACGCATATAGTTCTAATATGACATTTCAGAATTTTCAATTGCCCACCGCGGAATCTCCAAAAACAGTGAAATTTTAATCCCAGTGGCAAGGTACATCACGTTACGTGCATAGTAGGTGGTAGCCGTACGGTATCAAGTCATGTTCATACGGATCCGGCCACTGGATCACCGAATCTCTTCTGTCTCCGCGTTGGCACGTGCAGCAAATCTAGGATTGGAATCTGTTGTCGCGTGGTTGATTTTTTTCAACGGCTATATAATTTTAACCACTTATTTTATTTAATTTTTTATAAATTATTATTTGTTTTGTTGTAATTTGTTTTTTCGTTCGAAGTAGTTTGAATATGACTTGTATTTTTATATATTTGTATAAAATTCTTTGAATACAATGAATTATCAATGATGTGGGAAAAAATAAACAGCGATAACTTTTTGAGAATGGGTATCATTTACTAAGGTCTCATCGTTGTATCGTTTTCATAAAAGCGATATCGTATTTTTTTGAATACCGACTGTATTGAAATTTAGATTATTTATTTCTTTCAGCATTATATTATACTCGCACATGAGTAGTTTTCCGCATAGATAATACTCCTTCCGTCTAAATTTGTAGATCTTTTTATTTTAAATGATAATTATGAATTTTTTTAAATATGACGGGTAAATCAATCTTAATATTAAAAAATCAAACGACTTGTAAATTGAAATGGAAAGAGTATCATTATCGAACGTTCTAATCTGCTACTAGCCGTTGTTGCCCTATGTTAATGCAGTCGTCAACGAACTCGATGAGTGGAGGAAGATGGCTAACGAGCGCCCGATGTTGTACGACCAAGACCGTCCAAGCTGCCCTTGCATTTTAGGCAACCAACCCGCTCGACTGAAAAAAAAAAAACTAGTTTTGCTCAAACATATTGCTCCAACACTCCAACGTGATTACCGGCTGGCAGCGGCTTGTTGCGATGCGTTGACGCAGCGACATATGGTCTTACGAGGCTACCCTCGTCAGTCTGCTCATTCCGCTATCTAAATTTTAAACTCTATTTTTTCATAATATTTTACGTTTAAATATATGTTCTGGTGATCATAACCTCTAATCAGCACTGGTGCTGATGCCTTATTGTGCCATGCACCCTCCTCACATTAGAGGCATTATTGTGAGACCTCTTGTTATAAAACCTTGGTTACCTGATCAACGTTGGAGATATCTATGGATGTTATTCCTTTATTGGAGGCACATAGTTTTTTTTTTTGAACTGTTATTGGAGGCACATAGTTGCGGAAATCTTCTCCCACCTACTCTGTTTCACATAGCTGTGTTCGTGTGGAATGCGTGGTGTCTTCGCAGCTGGTGCATGGGAGGTTCGACGTTGTTGCCTTTTTTTGTAGTGGATGTCTTGCTGCCGTCTTCTTCGTGAGCGTGGCGTGTTTTATTGGTTATGCACTTATGCATGGACGTCGGATTAGACTTGAAGTATATCCAAAACCCAATTGGGCATTTGTACCTTGGATTTCTTAGGAGTAAATTTATTTGGATTTGGATATGTACGCGGTACGCAGAGGCGAAGTCCATAGTTAAATACAGGATAATTGGACATCCTGACTAAATTAATTAGGTCGCTAGGCATGCCTGTAATTTGTTGAATTTGAGGAATATTTCTGTTAAAATGTACTCCCGCTAAAAAATAGAAAAAAAAAATCTCACCCTCTCGAGATCTGGTACGGCTCAGCTCTGCTGCCGCAACTTGCACAGAACTGACCATTCGGGTCGGGCGATCGTCTTCTATCCTTCGAACAAGTCCGTCAACTGCTTCTCTAGCTCCTCCGCGGTGCGTCCGCCGGCCACTTCAACCTCCGGGTGATCCTTCAAGTACCGGCGGTACGGCGGAACTACGTTCTCGGCCACGGCTTCCCGGAGAACGCCGCGGAGCACCGGGTCGGGCACCTTCCAGCATCTCTGCGCGCCGCAGGCCTTGTCGAACGCCGAGTAGAACGCACCCAACGGGTTCCGGCGGCGGGACACCGGGGACTTCTTTGCGCCGCCGCCGGTGTCCAAGCGCGCCACGACCGGCGTCCAGGACGCGTCCATGTAGCCTCTGATGTAGCCGTCCACGCTCTCCTCGCGGACACGGGTCCAGTCCGAAGGCAGGAAGGCCTCGAGGCCGGAGTCCGCGGCGCGGCGCATGATGGCGTGCGTGTTGTTGAGCATGAACACCTGACGCAGCCCCGGGGAGTCCAGCGCCGCGGACTTCTCCTCCAGCACGGCCTCCAGGAGCGAGATCAGCTCCGCGACAACGCCGCCGAGGCCACCCTCCTCGGCGTCGCCGCCGTCAGCTTCGTCGTCGTCTTCGCCGAGGATGAAGATGAGGGAGACGCGGTTGCGCAGGAGGCAGAGGAAGTAGCCCATCCAGAAGCCGACGCACGGGTGCACGTGGCTGCCCTCGGGCGCCCGCCACAGATGGTAGGAGCGCACGAACGCGGCGAGGTCGCGCCTGCAGCGCAGCGCCGCGTCCACCAGCGCGGCGAGCGTGGCGTCGGCAGCGGCGGACAAGGGGTGGGAAGGGCCCCAGGAGAAGAGCCTCGCGAGGGCCGGGTACGTCTCCGAGACGGGGGCGTACAGGTCGAGCGCCGTGAGCAGCGTCGTCGGCGAGCTCCCGAGCGCCGCCACGACGCCCACCGGTTTCAGCATCGCGCCGGCGCTCGCCACCGCGAGCTCCTCCAGAGCGGCCGCCTGCTCCGGCGGCGTCAGCTCGCGGCGCTGGAGGCGGAAGACGCGCTCCATGGTGCTCAGGGCCTGCGCCCACGCGCTGACCCGCCGCCCGAGCTGGCCGAGCCCCATCCGCGGGAGGCTGAGGCTCTCGCCGGAGGCGTCCACGTCCAGCACCCAGCCAACGTCGAACCCGGAGAGCCAGCACGACAACGCCTCGGCGCGGTCGGCGGCGACTGCGGGAGAGGCGGCGAAGGCTGGGAGGAGGAGGAGCATGCGCTGCTGGTGCCCGTGCATGTCGTCGAGGACGCGCGGTGACGACACGGAGGCCTCGCGGTCGGCATCGTCGCCGCGGACCGAGAGAGGGGAGCCGTGGCGCCGGAGGAGCTCGCGCGGGTCGTGTGGACAGTAGAACTCGTCGGGGCTGCTGGACCCGTCGCTCTCCGACGCGCCTGGCGAGCCCGAGCTGCTGCCGCCGCCGCTGCTGCTGTCGTAGCCGCCGCCAACGCCGGAGTCCAACCTGGCCTCGGCGATAATGGTCCTGATGCGCGGGTACATGGCGCCTCCACTCCACGGCCTCGAAATGGAAGGCTGCAATGCAAGCCGTGGGCGGCCTCTAGCTTGTGCGATGCCTTTCACGGTGAGTGAGCAGTGAGCATGACAAATCGGCAGGGCGGCAGGCGGATATGAGATATCAATGCCGGTGCCGGCTTCCGCAGGGCAAACATGTGCCTAAAATAATCCGAAACTAACATCTAAATAGGTTGTTTTTTTTTCAACTTTTTCTGACCACGTTTTTTTATCATATCTATTTGTACTTAAAAAAACAGAAACTGATCTAAACCTATTTATTTTGACCGCGCTATTCGCTTATTTGTACAACTTGTCAGCTAAACGTTTTTCTTGGAAGCTGTATCAAAGGCACGATACCGTGAGAAAAGGAATTCCTTGCGCACCATCTCCATCTCATCCTAATAAAGTGGTACTACAAGCACTAGCATAATCTAGTTCCTTTTATAAATAAATTAACACACACATATAGTGTATATATGTGTGTCTACTATAATCACATTGTTTCTAGCAAAATATGTATGGAAGAGAAATCATGAAATAATTATTATAGACACTGGCTTCTCTGCTGAGCAAAAGGATATTCAAAGCGACGGATCCGGACGATCATCCAAGCAGATCAGAGGAAGCAGGTATTGGTATCCACTTCATTTTGCTGGACTGGAGATATACCATCTCCATTCAGGCAAAGCACCTTCAATGCGAATGCACCTTCAATGCGAATCAGTTCTCCAGACCGAGGGCCAGGCACGTCTACTAGCAACAAGGATGCCAAAGATACTACGTATCCAAGACACTACATATCTCACAGATAATCAAACACTAGCCAATGCAGCGAGGACACAGAATCAAAGAGATGCAGGTAAGGATATTAATGGGCATGTCTGTGGGGTTTGCGAGGCCGCAGACATGTCCATTAACATCCCTAGATGCAGGTCCCTGGAGACTGAGACTGCTGCTGGTGAACCTTCACAACCTAAGCGACCAACAACCACTCAATGCGCATCACATTGCCAGAAGAAGCAACGCTACAGCACATTCCCTGGCATTAAAAGCCAGATCACACAGAAATCACAACCCACCGAGATTCTCCTATATGTGTTCATGAGTGTCAGATTCTCAATCAGCTTGCTCATGTAAACTGGAATCCGTTCTAGCCAGTGCACGTACACTGCTCTTAAGAGAATAATAAAACGTTCCTTTATAGAAAAAAAGTCCAAGTATTCGACTATTCGTGTATTCTCTCCCACCGTCAACCTTAGTTTTCATAAGGGTGAAAAAAGTTCTTTTACAACCACGGACTGTCATGGTTTTTTACTGAAATCTCATAAAAATTATAGGAAATAATTTAATTTTATAGAAAAAAAATATAGGATTTGAGAAAAAAATCCCGTAATCCAAAGCATGTACACCTCAATGGTTGGATAGTTATTGTTTGGCAAAACTCCCAGAGAAGCTTGGAGTCTAAATATAAGATTCGTCAAACGATACTTAGCATATACATTCAGGGGCGGATGCAGCATGTAGCATGGATAGTCCCCCAACTACCCTGTAATTTGACCCAAAACACTAGTACTCATCAGCACTTTGGGTCTAAGCTCATAAAATCAACCATTCGTATTGTTTTTACTGAATTTTATATTGATTTTTTTTTTACCATAACTCCCCTAAGTTAAAATCATAGGTCCACCATTGTATACATTGCTCAATGAACTGCCATTAGGAGAGGAAATGTGCCTTGCTGTTCTTTTCTTATTATTTAAAAGCTCATTGTTTTACAGTGTGCATACTCGGTGGGATTCGCAATGCCACCACCACGGCCTATGAAGAGCGACGCTAAAAAAAGCAGATATGGGTATGGGGCCCAATATTTTTTGGGCATCCGCGAACCATCGGAGAAATATCGCAGGTCAAGTCGTTGGCGTTTGCGTGTGGCTGTCTGCACACAATCTTACACCTTTATAATCAAGTCGTTGGCATTTGCGTGTGACATGTCTCGCATGGACGTCGCGAGCGGCGACGGGAGCCTCGCCGTCGCCATCGCCGCCTCCATGGCGCCGGAGGATTTGTACGCGAGGAACTCGAGCTGCGGCACACAGGTGGCGCTGCGTGTCGGGGATTCACGTCGAGGTCCTGGGACAACAACTGCGCATGCCGGTGACGAATTATATCCGGGTATATATTGTGCCGCCTTTTCATCCTTCCAAAAATAGTTAGGAGCCACAGCCACATGTGCTTGTTCGCTGCTAATGTATTTTGTTTGTGATCATTTATATATTCTCTCGGTTTCAAATTGTAATGTGTTCAGCTCATTTTTTTTCTTTTCTCATGGAAATCCGTGACACGGCATACACATAAATCAAAGGGTGTTTGTCTCATAGACCAGGTTCTTCCGCATACATGCACACAAGATATGAAACCCAATCTAAAAACTTGGTACGTTAAAACAATGAATGGTAATTTTGGGACCCATCTTCTTCCATATATATAGGGGAAGGGGTCTAAACAGGATTGAAGGTTGTTGATGGATTGAAGAAGATTAATCTTTTGCATCATCTAATTAGCTGAGGGGAGTGAGGAGAGCTAGATGGGTTGTGGATGTATCATACTTTAAAGGATGGAATACTTTTTTATTAGGATGTGTACTACTACTTTTGTACCTTAGGTCCACTATCATTCTCACATTTCAACTGGGATAGTTATGTTCCTAAAATTTTCTAGGATAACCTCGTTCAACATCTAGAGGAATATTCTCATAAGAGCCATACCGGTCCTTTTCATACGCCAACTAAACATAGGAAAAAACTAGAATAGAATCATTTTATCCCCCCCCCCCAATCCAATGAACCAAACACATCCTGAATCTTGCTATATTAAATTAAATACATTAGAAAAAATGGATTAGAAATCCTCAAAGACGGAAATCATGCCATCAATTCAGTAAACTTTAATCATTATCAAAAAATAGTAACCATGAGATATATCATCTATTTAATTAGCCACACCTTTCATTATTAAAAAAAATAAAGTAATCATCTGAATTGTAGGTAAGTTATAACTTACATGCATCTGGCATTATGAAAGGTGATTTAAAATAGCTCTTTAAATTTGCATCAAAATTACCTTCCTCGGCTATTATGATAGATAGTCTAAAATAAACCCCTTAAATATTGATTTAAATTACCTATCATTGCCATTATTCAATGTAAACTAAACACCCATCAAACATGCATATAAATTAACATATTGTCTTTATATATTTCCAAATTACCAGCTTCTACCACTACAATTATATAAAAACTAACTCAAATTAAATATACATCAGTGTGCCAAGTGTGCATACATGTCTGAGCTGTAGATATATATTTCTATGGTTTAGCAAACATAAAAAATGTTTGCTTCACAAATCTATAGTGATGAAACCAAAATTTTATTTAATTATATAATAGTCCATGACAACAAAATAGGTAAGTTATTAAATTAGATAACTTTATACATTTTTACTAAAATATTATATCTATCTACAATGTTAGTTCAATCTGTTTTCACAAAATAAATACTATTATACATAATCCTTCAATAGAAAAAATTTAACATCTTGGGTGCCATGTGCAGGACGAAGCCATGCATGGAGTAGGCAAAAGCCATTGCAATAACTAATAATGTGGACTGAAACCTGCTGCCCATATTTTTTATAAAACAAAGGAAAAGTCCAAATTACTCCCTCCACCTATTGATGATGTCCACATAACCCCCTAAAGTATTTTCTCTCCAACAATAAGTTACTTTCCTAAAACAAAATATGAGAGTTTTGAATAAAATGTAAAATAAGCACTATAGGGGGCGTTTGGATGGGATTGGGATAGGGAAATCCTATCCAACCCTCCCATCAATTCCCTATCCCATTCATTACATACTCACGTACATATCCATATCTCACAATCCAAACACATCATAAAACTTATCCCACCCTACATTTCCCTATCCCACCTCACATTTCCCTGTCCCTGTCCCAATCCAAACATCACCTATAGTTTTAACTTAATATACAGACATAAAAGGTTGCAACAACTACCATGATCAAAACTTGAAAGTCGAAATCTAGATCCATGACATCATAACACATGGTCTGTAACAAGACAAGAGTCCTCATAACTCAAGCCAAGGTATCAACTAGACATATAATGAAGATATACGTAGGAGTGATGCAAAGGTGGGAAAACTATGAATATGGATGAAAAAACATATTGCATATTTGCTATTAGTAAGTTTATCATAACTAGATAGATGCTACAAAGTATCTACATTTATATCGTCTCATTCAAAAAAATTGTGAAAATATGGAAAAATTAAGTCATATTTAAAGTATGTTATATGCTAATGATAATTATGAATTTTTTTAATAAGATGAGTAAGTCAAACTTATGTCAATCAAAAGAACCTATAAATTGGGATGGAGGGATTCTTGTTGCATTTTTTCACATTTCTTTTTTTTCATTCTGGAATAAAACAGGGCTCAACGAAGCAGTGTGTGATGTGACAACTGCCGGTGTGTCTTTCCACGTGCTCGCTGACAATGATTCAAAACCACCGACCCAGTGGTTAGTTTTGAAGCCACTAACAAAGGAACATTGGCTTACAGTTGTGGTCTTCCTCTTCTTGGGTGGGTTTGTTTTGTGGATGATTGATCGAGTGCTCCAAGAATCGAATTTGATACAATTCAGAACTGCTTCCTACTCTATTTTCTCCACTTTGGCATTTTTTCATGGTCAGTACCCCTAGCTCAAACTTTCTGAAAATACGTGATGGTTTAATTTACAAATGGCTTCGTGCAGCTTCATGCAGTAATTTAAGGACGATATCAAATAACGTCTTTTTGTGTTATTCTGTGTGTGCATACAGGCAAAATAGTAAAAAATCCTCTGTCTGTTGTGGTATGCTACTTTGTCGTGCTAGCTCTACTGCAGAGCTACACTGCAAACTTCACATCCGACCTCACTGTAAAGTGGCCCCCGCCATCAGTGCCTAGTCTGGACCAGCTGGTGAGCAATGGTGATTGTAATGGATACCAAGAAGGATCATTTGTGCAGTCCTGTCTAGTAAAGAAAGTTGCCAAAGAGGATAAGTTAATGCCCTTTAAGAATAGAGCAGAATATGGTGAAGCTTGGAGAAAGGAGTCCAAGAATAATGGTACAGCGCCAGCAAACTTGGATGAGATTCCGCATTTCCCTTATTTCCCATCTGGTGAAAAGAACAGAGAGTGCAAGACGCCAGAGACCCCGGGATCTTGTATCGTAAGTTCCATGATATAGTAGTACTCCTTTAAATATAAGTCGTAGTTGATTTTTTGTTAAAACTTCGATAATTCGTCTTATTTAACAAACTTGTGTAAACGTATAAAAAAATCATGCTCAAACTCTCTACAATGATAAAACAAATCACAACAAAATAAATAATAAATTATAATTTTTTTTAAATAAGACGAACGATTAAAGTTTTGGAGAAAAAAAAGTCAACCGTGACTTATATTTAAATTAAGAAGAAGTACTATACTCTACACTACCACTTCCATAAATTCTCTATTCAATGGCACTTTGGTGCTAGTGCCGTCTGCCTGACAAAGAAAAACCTGATCAAACTAACACTGTCGTTTTGTCTCTGAGTATTTTCTGAATACTCTCTACTGGTGCATGACCCATAAGCTCCTTGCATGGTACCACTTCCATACGTTAACTCTTCAGGAGTTTTGCTGACCGAACTGACACCGTACTTTCGGTATTCAGGTGCTTCCTTACTGGACCTCTCCGTTCGTGCCTGATTTCTCTGTTGCCATCATGAACATAACTGAAAAGACTGATATGGAGAAGCTACGACATCCTCCACATTATGATTTGTGTGCCTTCAATAGTACATATGACGAGCTAGTATGTCTACACGAAGGGCTACGGATGATTCCAAGCGCGGTAAAATCTCTCGTACTTATATATGTTGCCATTGTTTTACAAGGCTGAACCTTCTGTTCTGTTTTTCTATAGCTTTTTTTATTTCATTTCTTGTGCTTTTCCCCTCTGGAACCAATAGATGTTTGAGGAAGCCGTGGGTGATGTAAGCTTCTATGGGAGCTCTTGGTTCGAAGAATCCGCTGAGTCGTGGTCAGGCTACTCGGCTGCTACCATGAATCTTACAATTGGCGAGGATTCAGGATTTGACAATGACTCAAAACCACTAGACCAGTTGATGTTTTCGAAGCTAACACCAATACCACAGATACGATGGATATTTTTGAAGCCGCTAACGAAGGAACTTTGGCTTACCACCGTGGGCTTCTTCTTCTTCACTGGCTTTGTTCTGTGGATGATCGAACGATCCATAAATCCAGAGTTCCAAGGATCAGATCTGGAACAATTCAGCACCGCTTCCTACTTTGCATTATCCACTCTGACGTTTTCTCACGGTTAGCACTGATCAGCACCTTGACCTTCTTCTTATATCAATATATCAGGATGATCTCAAAAACAATAATGTTTTTCCATATATATATGTTACAGGACAAATACTTAGAAGCCCTCTGTCAAAAACCGTTGTTGTGATATGGTGCTTTGCGGTGCTGGTTCTGGTGTCGAGCTACACCGCACATCTGTCTTCCATGATCGCCGATGAGACCTCAACTAGCAATGGCGGTTCCGCCTCCGGTCCGGCGCCTCTCACTCTGCAAAGCTTCTCCGGCCTCTTCGTCCTCACTGGAGTCATCTCGGCGCTCATGCTCCTGATCAGCGTCACCAAGTCGGTCTACGCCAGGTACTACACCAGAGTGAGAGGCTCTGAATCGCAAGGTGCTACTGCTAATGGGGATGGTGGAAGTGTTGGTCCTCCTGGGGAGTTTAGTGCTGCGCAGGACGACACGAGCAATGGCTCTGTGCCTCATCAAGACCAATGTCCCCAAGTACTCATGGATAATAACGACGATCCGTAGGATGCTAACGATTTAATAAGCGCAGGTGATGTAGAGGCTGGTCCAATCCAGGATCGTAGAATGGACAACGGCTCTCTGCATGAGGTTTCTGTCCAGATCGAGATGGCTGGCACAGGCCATGGCGCGGGCAGGGTCCTGTAGATGGGCAATTCGAAACTGCATGCCCATGTCCTTTTTTGTTCCAAATAGTCGCCACTATGATGTGCTACACAGTTTTATTCTATCGTTGTATACCTTGCTAGGTGACTCAGAGGCTTAGAGCTAGTCCTTGGATGTGCTTTGCGATTTATGCCATGATTTGTTCCGTAGCAAACTTGATTGGATCTTGCTTATGTGCAAGTTTTTTCTAATTCATGTTATGATAAAAAATTTTGTTTGGATCTATGCCACCCTAATTTGAAATTCAGAGTTGGATTCCATGTATAGATCGTCCACTCGATAGCATTCAAACAACGTGAAATTCAATTTCAAGGAATTAGGGTGGTATGGATATAATATTTTCCTCATAACAAATACTATGTTCCGCTCCATAGAAAAAGGGCTCCAGCTTTAGAAAAAATGCTAAAGGAATATATGTGATTCATACCATAAATATGGCTATGTTATAGCCTATATAAGAGGAGGTCACCTCTGCGTAAAGCCCAAGTCTAGAAGATCGTCTATCCAGTTATCTATATCCAAACTCCACTATATTTACAGTGCAGTTACAATAACATTTTCATACTATAGACGGTCTGCTGGACTTGGTCTAACCTCGTAGACCATGAAAGGTTTCTTGAGACGTACTCTCTTCGTCCTAATTTATAGGTCGTTTATTTTTTTTAACAAAAGATTAATTTGTTCGTTTTATTCAAAAAATTCCATTGTTATCGTTTATTTCCATTGATTTAGTTTATCATCTAATATACTTTAACTATGAATTAAAAAATTTATATTTTTTAAATATTTAAAATAAGATGAGTTTGTCAAATTTAATGTCAAAAAAATCAAACGACCTATAAATTAGGACGGATGCGGTACCCCTAGACTTCTTTTCCTCGGAGATCCTGCTTGTTTCTTTTGTGTAATAATGTTTAGACCTCTGACTTGCCCCTTAGTTTGGTAAGGCAATGCCCATAGATTCGTTCATCCCACCGTTAATACTTAAAACTGCATAGGTTCGTTCATTCCACCGTTGATATTTAAAACTCCTCTGTTGGTCTATGAAGTGTGCGTATAAAATAGTGGTTCAGGTTTCTTGATCCGGAGGGCTGCAGGATCGAGCTCTCAACCCAGGTCCGATCTCCCACGCTCCAATCAGCTCTGAGCATCCCGACGCTTTCCCTGGCAGGCCCCCCAATTGCGGAAATTAGCCTCACCCAGCTGGGTAGGCCAACCCGAGCCCGCCCTTTTCCTCGGGTGCGGTTCCCCGCGTCGAGGGTCGGGGCGACGCTTTCCCGTGCGCCCGCAAGCGAAGCAACGAGATGAGGAGCGGCTGTGGCCGGCGGCGGCCTGTCGCGGTTCTAGCACTGGCACAATCGCGGCGACGAAAGGAAAAAACAGAGCTGTGATTGGACACAGAATTTTCCGTCGGGGGTTCTCATTCTCCGTGCAAATCTTGGGCGCGAAAAAGAGAAGCCAACGGCACGGCGTATCGCTTCGTCGTCACGCGTGCCTACCCGCTTTGTTGCCCCCGTCCGGAATCCCGGATCCCCCCAATTCCCATTTCCCCGTGTCCCCACTTGCCACTCCGCACCGCACGCGTCGGCAGGCACGGCACGGCCGGTCCATGTAGCGCGCGCCCCCGGGACACACGCTGCCCGGCCGGTCGGGAGCGCGAGGAGCGGCGGCGACATGGGGGCGGAGGCCGGCGGCGACCCCAGCTCCATCCTCAGGTCAGTCAGCTCCAGCTCCTCCCCTCACGGCCTCACCCCTTTTGCCGCACCTCTCCAGCCTCCATCGCCCCCGCCCCCGCCCGGCCTCGCTTCACCCTCGCCGCCGTCTGCCCGTGCCGTTGGGGACGGGGGGCTCGGGAGGGTTCCGACGCGCGCTTGCGGCTTGCGGTCGGAGCTGAATGGCTGCTGCCGTCTCGGTCGCCAGATTGGCACGCGCACCTCGCACAGTACTAGTTTGAACGCCCAAGGAAGGAAGGCAGGCACGTCGTCTTCATCGGCGTGTTCCAAGGCCTAACGAATCTGCTTCTTCCACGGGTTGTTGTGCTCGTAGAGGCATTGCGTTCTAGATTGAGGCCCTTTTGTTGAAAATGGTCGGTTCATTAGCAGTTTCGTGGCAGCTTGCAATAGAATACCGCGTAGTGAAGTCCCTCCTCTACTCATCCATTGGTATACTGTATGCGGTCAACCGTCTGAACCTAGGGCCTGCCTGATGTGGCTGTGGCGGCATCTGGCATGATTAAACTACACGCTCTTTTGCGCATTGTGCACTAGTTAAAACAAACCTGCCACATTTCACTTTGCTTAGGAGTTACTGCCTACTGGTATTAAGTTCAACTTATACTGGTTCAAGCCAACCTGCAGCGCGTTGGAAGTTCTAACCATTTCCCTGGATACATTTCTTGCAGCTTAGCTGCAGCCTTTTCCTATGGAGCCGCGTCTATGGCAATGGTTTTCGTGAACAAAGCAGTCCTTATGCAGTATGTCCACTCCATGACCCTTCTCACTCTACAGGTATCGCTGAGCATCACGGCCGAGAACACATTCCATGTTTTTCTATGTTCCACTGGGTTTTATCGTTTCGTTCAATTCCTCTGCATTGCTTGTGCAGCAAATAGCCACGGCGCTTCTGATACATTTTGGTCAAGCTCTTGGAATGTCTAAAAGAAAAGACTTCAGCTTGATGACCGCTAAGAAGCTTCTTCCGGTGTCGATTTTCTACAATGCTAATGTGGGATTTGCGCTAGCAAGCCTGAAAGGGGTCAACATCCCTATGTATATTGCGATCAAGAGGATCACCCCCCTTGCTGTATTGGTGACTGGGTGCATTCGGGGAAAGGGAAAGCCACCAACACAGGTAACGGCATACTTCCTGGGGCTTCTTTGCACCGGCTCCTTTTACATACAGTACAATTGTTTTAGTCCAGCTGTAGACCCCTCACTGTCCCTGTTTGATGTTTTAAAAAATCTGAGCTCGAACTGTTGTCAGTCATGAATTTGCATAGGTGTTGATATAGCTTAGTCATAAAGTTTACAAGAATTCTAGCCTTACTGGGTAGCATAAATCATACTTTTCAAACATTCCTTTCACTAGCATCAGGGTTTGCCTTCTGGCATCCGCGCTTTTCTAGTAAGATTGTGGAAGCACTTTAGGTGCATATTGTGAAAGGCAATATTGTGACTGAAACTATTGATCTGCTGTGCATTCTTGTTTTGAAATTTCATCATATGCAACTTTAAAAAGAAGTCAAACTTTAGGGAAATGAATTGTTTCTCCCCTGCGAATTAACTGTTCTTTGCTACTGTTTTCCACATCCTGATCAATTCAAAATTATTTTAGGTCACTCTTTCAGTCATCTGCACCGCAGCAGGTGTCCTTATTGCAGCACTTGGAGATTTTTCATTTGACCTATATGGATACTGCATGGCTCTAACATCAGTATTCTTCCAGGTTTTGTTATTTCTACTCTGGTTTGTTCTCAAATAATCTGCTGCATTTTTTTGGGCGGGGTGGGGGGTGGGGGCAAGGTTCTGTATCTTTGTAACTGACAGCTGAATGCGTATGCGCTATGCAGACAATGTATTTGGTTCTGGTGGAGAAATCAGGTGCTGAGGATGGTCTTTCCTCAGTGGACTTGATGTTTTACAACAGCATATTGTCACTTCCATTTCTGTTTTTCCTCGTTATAGCGACAGGAGAATTCCCCCATTCTCTTACAGTATTATCTGCAAAGGTCAGTAATATGAATACAGCATAATCAAAGTTTAACCATCACATTTAAGTTAGCAGCCTCTGTATTGTTTCACCCTTTTAACTCACAGGGATGATTAGAGATAGTTCTCCTGAGCTTCCAGAGCAAATAGTTCCTCACCTCACTGTTTATTCATTGACATAATCGAATTGTTAAGTTTCTGCATCAAATTATCTGTTGTATGCCTCTAACCTAACTTGCATTATCTGGTGACTCTTGAACTGCAGACAGCCTCTCTGTCATTCAGTGTTATTCTTGTTGTTTCACTGGTGATGGGAATCGTTCTCAATTTCACCATGTTTTGGTGCACAATCGTGAATTCTGCTCTGACTACAACAATAGTAGGAGTTCTCAAGGGCGTCGGATCTACAGTAAGTTTGCCTTCTGTATGAGCAGTTTGACATTTAACTGGAACCCTTGATTCAATTGAGCTCTGAAGTTTGAGAACGAATAAGTTATGTCTTATGCCATATTTTTCCGCTGGCTTTTCAGACCCTCGGTTTCATTCTGTTGGGAGGTGTCGAAGTGCATGCTCTGAATGTTACTGGGTTAATGATCAACACATTTGGCGGTGTATGGTACTCCTATGCGAAGTATAAGCAGAAAAAGAGAGCACCACGGAAGATTCAAGCTGATGTGGAGTCGCACGCCCACAAGTAGCATCAGACTATGTAGCTTTATAGTTATACTTCATTCTTTGATCAGATAGTAACTGAACACCAGTTTAAATCCATTTATCTGAAGTTTCATCTCACTAGTGGCAACTAGTTAGTGAAGTGAGGAACGATTCCAATTTCTCATTTTGTAGCTTTATATGATCTATAGGGGAGTAAAATCAGTTAGTTTTGCCACTCAAATGCACAAAGCAGCACTTTTGCCCTGAAGGATTCAGTTGTATCAAGAGAGAAATCCATGGTGCTGGATAAGGTGATTGCCGTTTTTGAAATACTGAAACTTAGCATCATCTTTTTACTTCTCGGTCAGCACATAATACATTAGGGTGTGCGTTAACAACGGCGGATTTTTAATTCGGTTTGGCAATACAGGTCATGCAAAGGTGTTAAAACAAACAATCTGGGAAAGCACTTTCCTCGAGTACTCCCTATGTTCCAAAATATAAGTCACGTTGACTTCTAAATTAAAAACAAATAGAAGGGGTTATTTCATATTATCATTTATAAATGGCAGGGGTGGATGATTAAGACATTAAGACATAGATTTAGATATTGATATATGTTGTTTTCACAATGGTAGAGAAAACAGAGTAGATTTAATTGTTTTAAGATTTCGGTGTATATCGAATCGATGACCAAATATTTCTAATTATTCGTGAGAGTTTCTATTATACATTACTTTTCTCTAAAATATCTGTTCAAGATGAACGTGCTGGCTCAAAAAAATATCTTTAATTTGCCAAAGTAAGATTGATCTTGACCATGTGATCTTTTTATCTCCCATGCTTTTAACCAGAGAGTTTCTGTTCTGTTTACCGTGGCCTGTCCAATTGTTGATTCCGTCCAAAAGTCCAAACAGAAACGTCAGTCGGTCTTTTACTGCTCGGGTTTCAGTCGGATCTCTCCCTCCCTCGCAAGGCTATCTTTGTCCGGCGGCTCCGATGCGATTTCTTTCCTCCCGTCGCGCCGGGATCCCTTAATCCTCACGACGCCTTGCGTAAATAAATTGTAGAACAGAAGCTGCGGAGATTGAGAGGATCGGAGAGCTAGGTTGAATTCCCCTGGCTAATCCCCGGTCGATTCGAGTTCGAGACGTACTCGAGCTCGCGCCATGGGGCTGCTAAAGTTGAATCTGCTGATGATGAAGCCAAATCGGCAGAGCCGACGCCGTCGTCGCCGACTCCAAGCCCGCAATGGATTGATTGATTCACTGGCTCGAATAAAGGATTCACCCTGTCATCCTCTGAGCAGTCAAACAACGACGGCGGGGTATTTATCAGGGCAAAACCTTCCAGAGGACATTTGGAGTCACATACACTCCCTGATGCCCATGGAAGATGCTGCTCGAGCTGCCTGCCTGTCCCGGGCCTTTGCGCGTTCTTGGAGATGCCATCCCGACCTCACCTTCAGTGAGGAATCACTGGGCTTGGACAAGGAAACTTGCAGCGAAGAGGAGAAAGCAAGCAACTTCACCAGCAGAGTTGACATGATTCTGAAAGCCCACTCTGGCATGGGCGTCAAGAAACTCAGATTTGTAGTTGGTTCGTTTCACAATCTTGACCGGTGGCTTCGGTTTGCTGTTAAACCAGGGATCGAAGAACTGGAGGTTAATCTGTCGTCACTGAATGGAAACTACAGCTTCCCATGTGAACTTTTATCTGTAGGAGCTAGAGACTCACTTCAGTACATTTACCTCGCCTCCTGTGACTTTTACCCCACGGTCAGAATCGGTTGCCTGAGAAGCTTGACGAGGCTGCAGTTTTATATGGTGAACATCAGGGGAGATGAGCTGGGGTGTCTTCTTTCCAACTCATTGGTTCTGGAACGGCTGGAACTCAGGTACTGCGGCACGATAAAATACTTGAAAGTGCCTTGCCTGCAACGGCTTAGCTACCTTGAGGTTGTACTCTGCACCAAGCTGAAAGCTATAGAGAGCAAAGCTCCAAATCTCACCAGTTTCCGCTTTGCGGGCCGCCTCCGTGCGCAACTAGCGCTCGGTGACACACTGCAGATCAAGAAACTGAACGTGCTTTGTTATGATGCTGCCTTTTATGTTCTTACTGAGCTGCAATCCAGCATGCCAAATCTTGAAGAGCTTGTTATACATTCTCAAAGAGAGACTGTCAGTGCACCAATGGCTCCCGGCAAGTTCCAAAACCTCAAATTCTTGTTTGTTGCTCTTGGTAGACCGGCGTACGATTACCTTTCCCTGGTTTCGTTTCTCGAAGCCTCTCCTTGTCTGGAGACCTTCATCTTGAATGTACAGCAGTGTTGCGTGGAGGTTCCCTCAATTTTTGCAGACCCTTCAGGTCGTCTGAGGATGATGCCAGAGCACAGCCACAGCAATCTCAGGCGTGTGGAGATGATAAATTTTTCATCGGACAAGAGCTTGGTTGAGCTGACATGTCATATTGTCGAGTCGACGTCGTCGCTTGAGCGCCTTACATTGGACACCACACAAGGTCTGCCTAGATGCTCTGTGAACAAAACTGGGAGATGTTTCATGATGCGCAGAGAGGACCTCGTGGAAGCTCGCAGAGCGGTTTTGGCTGCCCAAATGTACGTCCAATTCAGAGTTCCCTCCACGGTCGAGTTCATTGTTCTGGGGCCTTGCAGCCAGTGCCCTGACGTTTAACTTTAGATAGATGTCAAGCATTGTCATGAATGTTTTTTTTTCTTTTGCTTTGGCAAGTTCAACTGCAAGCGACGTGTTAGTTATTGTGTTTTATCAGTTGGGCATTTTCCCTTGATGTACATATCAGCACTGTCTAATGTTCAGATTTTTACCCTGTAAAAGATTCACTTGTTTGAAGAGAATGGCACCTGAGTTTTGATGAGCACAATGCTGTTATTAATATGGTAGTACATGATATCTGTATCTATGTTTTCTGTTTAGCCCGTTATTGTTGCTAGGCTGTCTTTGTAGCTTTTTGTAGGTAACAGGGTTTTTTTTTATAGCTGGTAACAGGATTTTCAGTTGAGTTGCCGTCGAGGTCTTACACTTAACCTTTGAAGTTTTTTTGAGGTTATGGATTCTAAGCATTGGCTTTTAGTAGGGCAAGATTCGACTCGCGTCTCTTTAAGACGTGTGTGATGATAAGAACGTTTCCATGCAAGCTTGCAAGCAGAAATAAGGGTAATTATGTTTTAAATAAAAAAGAAATACTGGTAGTTGAGTTCTAGAAGACGGTAATAGTATGCAGTATTTATCAAGAGGTGAAATGTACCAACTGAAATAGTTAGAGAGATAATTTGAACACATCAACATGCCACGTCATCAAAACCATCCACCAAAACCACTCGGAAGTTATTTGACCGGTTTTTGATACTTTATGATGCAAAACATCCGGTTTTGTAGTTCATGAGGTGATATATTCCGCCTTATATATTTCGAGAGGCTATATAGACTTACCTTATATATTTCGTAGGGCTATATAGACTTTTTCCATGAAGAAATTAATCGAGAGTTATGGATGTTTAAGAAGCTGCAGGAATGAACTTCTGGATCTATTCTTCATCAAGAAAGAGCGTAAAGTACTGACAAACAACACTGCAGCCTGCAGGTAGTCAGGTACTACGATGTGCCGCCTTTTTGCAAATTCCATGTGCAACAACATTTGTAACACTCGCAGAGGAGCAGACATAGATGTAAAGGATCTCTCGTTCTCGGTGATTTGACAAGGTCCATAGAATCAAAAGGCAAACCAGGTGTGGTACTAACAGTGTAAAACAAACCAAAAAGAACAGTTTATCTCGCTGCAATTTACACACTTGAAGAAAAACACACAAGAATGGGGTGAGCCCTGGCCAGGAAAGTAAAATCTGATCGGCCAGCCAATACAACAATCTTCTAGTCTATGTTGAGGTCCCTACAATACAATTCCACAACCTCGGCTACATATGTACAGTATGAACAATTTGTCCAATGCATATCCAGTGAAAATGAGCTAAATATAAATTAACCCACAGCATAGCGGTCCTGCCTTTTTTTTTTTCTGACACCAGCTCCCTTCCTTCCAGGCTTCATAGGCTCGTAGCTGTTTTGACATATACAAGGTGATGCTGCGACTGTTAGCACTTTTATCCACATCAGAAACCCATCTGACTGAAATCAATGTGTGTTTGCAGGAACATCAACTGCGAACAGGATTTGTTTAAAACATAAACAACAATCTTCCCATACCAAATACTGTATCAGCCACTCAGCTATTCCTCAGTCGTCATGCTCTACTGAGAAGTCTGGCTCAGAAGGCTTCCTGAACTTAGGCAGCTCTTTAATGATGCTGGCTCCTCTCTTAAGTGTGAGATTCTGTTCGACGGAGGCATCATCTTCATATGATCTCATGGAGGAGAACGATTCCCTCATGCTTAGGTCCTTGGCCATCTTCCTCCTCTTGTGGCGGCGCCAAGCATGCTGGATGAAGCACGCAGCCCAGGTCCTCCAATGGTGTGAGTAGTACCGGAATGTGTGCTGCAGCTTCCTGCTGTGGAGGCGCCTGAATTGGCTGGCAACGAACCTGAGGTCCTCAGCTCGGAGAGCAAATGCCTCGACTTCAAGGATCGCCTTCACTGTCCGAGTGGATGATGGCAAGTTGACAGTGGGCTTGGGAACAAGGGCCCATCCAAGGAGCTCTTCACCACAGAATTCGCCAGGTCTGAGGATGATTGAATTGAAGAAGCCTGTCCGGCCACCATCTGTGGTGGAGCTTTCCAGCTTACCACGAATGATGAACAACATCTCGGTAACCGGATCTCCTTCACGGACAATATATGTGCCCTCAGTGCTCAAGGAAGATACAAGACGCTCGCATATGGCATCTAGAAGCTGATCGTCCATCTGGGAGAAAAGTGGGACCTAGCATTTTGTAATATAAACCATTAAAAAGAATACTTGGTCACCAGGTTATACGTAATACCATGAATTTACCAACGGTGTTACATGTGTGACATTCATCATTTCACAAGAGATAAGCATTCAAATAACACTAGCAACTATGTTGCTGACCAATAACAAGATAGCAGAGGCATTTACCCGACAAACAAGATACAGGCAAAGATGGCGCTTGATGTCACGGCGAAGATCTGCAGGCAGGGCCTTCAATATAGATTCTTCATCCACACCTCTAGTTGCAAGCCACTTGTAATGAATAAATCTTCTCACCCTTTCCTGTAATTCCGGGGGTAGCTGTCGATGTCTCATCCACTCCTCAGTATCTCTCTGCTTTAGTCTCCACTCCTCAACTCTTGCAGTGATTGATTGCAGGTAGGTCTACCAGATAACATAATATGATAAGGACAATGTTTCTTGTAAAAGAATTGCTGACATTACCTACCATGGACATGATGTGATTTGGGAGCTTTTTCACTATGGTTAACTAATTGTGAGCTAAATTTTTGCATATTTGAAATGATACAAATAAGCATACACTACCTAAGTGGCTAAGTGGGATATGAATATGAAAGTATGAGAAAATCAAAGACCAAAAAACTCATGTTTCTATTCCTCATTGCACGTAGCATAGATGAAAATACCTGGACATTTCCAATCAAATGTGCAAACAGGACAAGACCAAGGACCGCCAAGAATATAACATACAGTGTCTCACCAAGAAAGGTACTCACAACCAATGTCTGGCCATAGCAGCTGTCAAAAAAAGTGTAGCAAAATAGAATGTTAGAAATGTGACATGATCATCATTACCGATTATCTTACTATTACTAATTGAAGACTATTTATGAAGTGTCCATGTTAATCCTTGCCAGACGCGCTAGAAAAAAAAATAAATCCTAAAAATCAGAAACATCCGGCCGTCGATAATGTAGCTCTAATAGTAACCATCAGATCTATTGTATTTTCCAAAATATTACCTACCATGCCATTATGAAAAATGAAATAAAATAACCCCCTAAAATTCATATAAAAATTACCCACCATTGACATTATAAAATATAAATTAAAATAATCCCCTAAATTTGCATAAAAACTACCCACCATGCCATTATAGAATATGAATTAAATAACCCTTAAATTTACATATAAAATGTTCAAAATACCATTATAGAAGATGAATTAAAATAAGCTCTAAACCTGTATATAAATTACCCAAGATGTCATCATGAAAGATAAATTAAAATAATTCCTAAATTTGCGTTTAAATTACCCACAATTCCATTATAAAAGATAAATTAAAACAATCACCTCTAATATTACTAAGTATTAAATAGATATCTTCTAAAACTCTAACCCGTGCGAGAGCACAGGTTGATGGATTGCATATTTACACAGTTAACACTTAACTCGAATCTGCTTTTGCTGTCCCTGAATTTTCTTTTTTTTTAACAGATAAATACTATTACTAATATAATTACTCTCTGTACTTGTAAATGAATAGCCTAAACATTTTTTCTTTGAGACATAATTAACAGTCATAAGGGAAAGGGAACATGTGTTTAAGCTAAAGTCATACCTTAGATTCTGCAAGCCCCACCAAAGGCAATAGACATACTTCTTCAGGAAGCTTAGATTAGGAGTATTGTTGGATAATAGTGGCTGGAAGATACCAAAGTCAAAAATGGGGTTGTCAGTATTACTAGCATCACAGCTAGAAAGTACTAAGGTCGCGTTCCAAGTCAGATCTGGGTTTACACCACAGTCGAAATACTGAGTGCGGCAATTTCCATTGCAATATTTTTTCCAACACGCAATCTGGCGATCAACAGATAGAAGGTACCATAGGGCTCCTAAAACCTGAAAGAAAATAATTGCATCATTACAAGCGCCATTATATGAAAGCAAGACAAAAAAAGGTTGGTAGCATAGTCTAAAAGTAATATGACAAATTGTGAGATATAAAATGGCGAAATACTTCAAGTATTACTCATGTAAGCATCATACATGGCTAGCAATCATGTATAACAGCAGGTTGTATGCAGCTCCTTGCCAAGCAGTCTTTGCAAAAACTCCAGTAATTTTGACTATTTTATTATTCAAGGAAAACATGAGATACAATCTTAGGACAAACTGGAAAAGAGCAACCAGAAGCAGCATGTCATTGTCATGCTCAGATGAAGAATATTTGATAGCTGGTATCACGGACCAAATAATGATCTGCAAGAAAGGAAAACAGTTATATTAGGTATTCAGATTACAGCCGTAACTCAGAGCAGAGCAACAGATATCAGATGGCATCACCTACAAACTCTCAACCATAGCACATAACCTTTAAGGATAAGAAATTGAGAAGAAATGTTTCATGTCTTTTTTCTAAAAAGGAAAGGAAGGAAGAAAGAAAGTACAGCGCTATTGCGCGACGGGTCTCCGCCTCCGCCTCCTCGCCCCTGCTGCCCGCCCGTCTCCACCGCCCATCGCTAACCTTCGCGGCTGCCTTGCAGGCGCGCCTCTTCTCCGGCCTCCTTGCCCCCTTGGCCTCCACTGCCCATCAGCCGTCCTCCACCGCCCGGCTCCGGCGGCTCCCACCACCTCCCACCGACTGCCTCCACCGCCGGCTAGTGATCTCCCCTGACCCCCTCCTCTAGGTCCGTTGACCACAGCCCCTTCCCCCGGAAACCCCAGCCCTGAACCCTAACACTGGCAAGCGCGGCGGTGGCGGCAGCGGTAAGAGTGCACAACCCAGGTCGCACGGTAACGTTTCTGGAAAGAAAACGAGTCTTTTTTCACAATAAAGCAGGTGTACCAGGAAGGCATGGTGAATAACACAGCGGGTGAAACCTTGAAAATAAAAATCCATTTTGATGATTCATAGCGGCCATTTGAATCCAAAACAGGAATCAAGAACAAAGTATACTTGTGAGTCAACAGATTGCAGCATGCAGTTCCAAAAATGAAGTGAAATACCTGTGGTAAAGGCAATGATGCCATTAAATCAACTGCAAAGTCACATCTCAAATACTGCTTTGCGATTTCCTTAGGATCTGTGATGAGATCTCCTCGACCAAAAACCCCTAGTTTTGAGCTTGGATTTATATATGCAGTTCTGAACTTTATTATCATATGGATGACATAAAAGAGATCGGCAATTGATCGGAAGATAGTAACAATGATGGCTAGGCGGTTATCCTTCCTGTAACAATGAATGGTTCGCTCGTAATCGATTTCAGGCACATAGAAATACAGAGGGTCCATGATCAGAGCAACGAAGCATGATACACTGAAGACATAGGTCCACGTCAAGATGAAGTCACTCGACGGGTCAATAATCTTGTTGTACCAAAAGTCAGATCCTGACACAAAAACTTTGTTCTTCCCTGAACTTCCCAATCCAAGCCTGCTAGCAGCCAGCCCATGCTGCTTCTGGTGAATGGGTATAGTTGCCTTTGCCCTCTCGTCATGGAATCTGAGAATGAAAATAGCATTAGGATTGCCCTAAAAGGTAACACTAAAAATAGCATATAGGACGTGCCAGTGGTTATTTTCTCTTATCAGTCATCAGTTCATCACCCATCAGCAACTCAGAAATCGTATGCCTTCCTACACTCATCCAAGCTAGCACCTGCCGAATTGTACTCACCATAAACTGAACTACTACAATTATTTAACAAATTCATGGAACTCGCTACATTAGTAATCGTAAAACAGAGCTATTTTTTGCTAAATTATCGACTCAATTAGACTACTCGATTCAAGGAACTTAAAACCAAACGCTCAATTCCAAGCTCCATGCAGCAACTACGAGTTCACGAACTAGAAAAAAAAGTTCATGAGCGCGTCGCCAACCAACTTGCCAACCCAACTCAAGGGTTCTTCCTCCCCAATCCCCGCTGCAAAATTCCGGATTTCGCCCCATGCGTTCGATCACCTACAAGCCACCAACCACTCCCACGCCCTCAAAAATGTCCCAAAAATCCATGTGCAAAGACCTCAAACAGCAAACTAACACGGCAATTCTTGCGTTGTGCTCACCTCACGGTTCTCTGCCTCGTGAGCGCTATTTCGTCCTCCACCCTCCTGGAGCCGAACATCATGGGGGCTGTCCGCTACTCCGCCGCTATACTAACCGGCAGCTCGCCCAAGAAACAGCCTTTCATCCGGCGCCGGAGCAGCCCGAGGCCGGTCCTTCGACGCGGAGGAGACCGGCGAGGGTCGCTCGGAGCCGGACGCTGGGAATCGGAGCCACCCGCGCGGAGTTCGAGGAATTGGAGAAGAGGGGGGAGCGACCGGAAATGGTGTTGGAAAGCAAGAACTACTTGGGTTGGGGTGGGGCAAAAACGGGAAGACCGTGCACTCCGTCTAGTCGGGCATGACCGGTCGCCGGTCGGAGAAGCGGTCAATGGTTGTTAGGGGTAAATATGGAAATTTCAGTAAAAAAGTGTTGAGCACCTTTTCCATCGAGAAGAACAAGAGTTTACAGCTAGAGGCGCAAATTTGGTTTCTCGAAAACTTCAGTTATCTAAAAACTAGAGTTCAATCTTTTGGTTGATTTGGTTCGACTTTTTGTTGTAAAACTGAATATAGCAGTATGTGCAAATGCAATATATTTGCAGTTTTGCACAATCAACAAGACAAAGCAGCAGCCTATGCATATGATATTGTGAATGCGTTTGTATAACGATGTGTAAATTATGCACAATGCAAAATGCATTTGCATTTGCACTCATTGCGGCCATCGGCCTAACTGAATTAACCGAATTGGATTGCGGCAACAACAAAATAACATAATTTGTAGAACATCTCTGTGAGCACGTTAGAAATTGCAATTATAAAGTTCACGCGCGATAATTGATAACCGATAGCTATGTATTTTGGTTTTTGTAGATATTTTGACTATTATGGTTAATTCATTTAGTTGAGTCGTCTTAGAATCAAAATTTTCTCAATTATTTCGGTTATCTAAAATCTAGAAATGAATTGTAATTAAATGAAACCCATCCTTGTGTTTATTGTGATCTCGGTGTTTCGATGACAATAAAGACTATTTGTGATTTGTTAGTATATTTGTTTAGTCCTATGGATGCAAGTGATGGGATAAAAACACATCAACGAAGTGATCAAGATGACAAGATCACAAGCGAAGACTTTGAAGATCAACAAGAAGAGTCATGACATCAAGCAAACTATCCGGTTCATAAAATTAGGAGGCAGAGCAACTATCCTTTAGGTTTCCTAACCGAATAGAGCGGTTTTGTCTGGTCCATGCAATTTGCAGGGCTTTCGAACTATGAGGTTGCTGCATCTTGTCGTACTTGATGTCTTAGGTCTTTTGTTGATCTTTAAGGTGTTATCTTGTGCTCTTAATCATTTTTTAACATGTTTGCTCTCTAGGTCCATTACTTGCATTGCATTCCTAGAGCTTAAACAAATGTACTAGCAAACACATTAGTCTCAAATGGATATTATTGTCATTCAACCACAAAGACCTTACTAAACTCAAGGATGACATGCTATTTTTCTTATAAAGGGAAACCAGAAGGATGCAGAAACGGTGGGGTAGAGATAGGGCAATGAATAGTAGACACTCACAGCCCTCCGCATCACTCATATAAATAATAGACATGGCTATGGACAATAAAACATTGAGATAATAAATGAGATTCAAATAATTACTAACCGACAGATTAATTTTTTAGAAAAAAAGATTTGTACCAGTTTCATTTTTTGATTTAGAATATATTTGTTTGAACTTTTAGAGATTAATTCATTTTTATTATTTTTAGAAATGGAAAAAAATAACTTTTAAACAGCCCGATGGATAAATATGTGCAGCTTGAAAGTTATGAATTTTGATGACCAAATTTATACTTGGGCAATAATTCAATAGTCAAAAAAGCATATTTCTTAAGTTATAGTACTATTTCTTTGTCATTCTTCCGTTGAATTTATTAATAAGGTAGATATTCTAAATTGCTTTCAGAGGACCTATTTGATGCGACTTTTCTTTCTCCTATGGGTTTCGTTTGCGCACTAGTTTATCCTTGTCGTGGCACTTGAATCCGTTCCACCTAGGTGCAGCTGCTCGTTCCGTCGTTCGAATGGCTGTGGACAGCTTTATATTAGTACTATTTACGTTGGCCACCGATGCGGCACACCGGCACCTAACCCACCGAAAGACTTCAGTCGATGGTCGTGGCGAACTTGTCAAAATGTTAACGTCACAAAGGCCTACCTGTAGTCAGCGCATCGCATTAGAGCAACGCATAGTACGGCACACCACCTGCCCAAATTTGTCACATCCTGTACAGCACATGCAACATGGAAGCAAACAAACGAGCAGGTTCTCGCATAACGAACGATCATCAACAGCAGATAAAGCAACCAGACCAGAAAGGCGCAAAATGCCATCAATATGTTACCATTGCATGTCCGCATAACACCATCCTACAGCCCATAAAAAACAAAGGGAAGCAAACAGACGATCAGGCATGAAGAACAAACCACCACCAACAGCACATAAAGCAATCAACAAAAGCAGACCCTTCATCCAAAAATTAATAGACCAGAATGATGCAAACAGATAGGCGGTCATCAATCTGTCACCATTGCATGTCCAATAGCATGACTACCATCCAAAATCCAACGGTTTTGATCCATCCAACAGCACTATATAAAAACTAAATAGAATATATCGATGCTAGATAACTACACTGCAGTAAATAATGGTGGCGTTCGGTGGATGGAGGATTTTGCTTCAGCACAGGCCTTATGATGAAGATCAATCACGATAGTGGGATGGCGCTCGAAGAAGATTCTATGAAGACTATCGATCATGATGATGCAGTGGAGGTGACCAAAGGTCATGACGACTTCCTTCGAGGGCAAAACGTTGTGGCAAGCGAAGATCATACAAAGCCAAAGATCATTGACTCGACCGGTCAACAAAACATTTGGTCTACTCAATTCACCTGGTGGTCACTTACCTGAGTCCTCTGCACAACACACAAATGTTCCTGAACCAGGAGCAGTTCGCGCAGACAACTACGAGAAACTTGCCAGATGCTGTATTTGTCAGCATATCAAACCTTACCAATTGGTAAAAAGAAGGAAGTTGTTACTGTTTTTGCGATGCGCAGCATCTTCAATGAAGCATATTGATCACGAAGACGCGGTGGCAGACTAACATGCTGATTGAATGAAGTGTGCGAGGGCATGTGAAGAATGAAGAGCGCAGAACAAAACCATGAAGACACAACTGAAAGCCATAGTCGGCCGAGGGTCGTTTAAGCAGTGCAGGACGATGCCTTTTTGCCACAAGAAAAGACAACTGGTCTTAGTTCGATAAATATACACCCATCAATAAGTTTTACTACTTATAAAGAGACACCAGCATGATAAGATAAAAGTTATGAGAACCTTAACCAAAGTCAAGCAGACGCGACAGATCTTTCAAGTAGCTTATTGATCATAGCTTGCCCAAAGAACAATATTTGTCCCAGAACACTTGTCAGACACAAGGATGTATCTAGCTCCTGCTGCGGCGGTATCTGGTAGTATCAATAGAAAAATTGCATTAGCAACAGTACCTGAGAACAAAAAAAAAGTAACTAAAATCTGCATTACCCGTTATTGTAGGGAGACTCTTCCCGTGTACGGTTGTGCTGTGGTGACCTGCTATAGCTGCGTCCACGAGCTGGTGACACGCTACGACGCCTTGGAGAACGCGCTGCTGGACTGTAACTTCTGTTTGCAAAGATATAGTTTCAATCAGATTCATTGCCCTTAGTTCATTATATAAAACTTACACACTTAGCATATATGAGTATTTGACAAGTACAAACTATACAAAAGATAATGAAAATAATTAAGATGGGAACAGTCCAAATGTTACTTTTGCTCATTTTGCAGACAGATCTTCCACCATTAACCATCAAAACCTTACATGACTGGATGATGTGGATGAATGTGAAGGAGAAGATCAGAAGGAAACTGAAAAACTTCTCCTGAAGTGCATGATCCAGTCATGTCCAGAAAAAAAAAGAGAATGAATTGGACTATGTACATATATTATCTGAGGAGAATCCAACCGGAGAAACTAAATTGGCTTGGCACCTTGATTTAGGTTATAGCAATGTACTAATACAATGGTCATGGTCTGTGTCAGAAAAAATTAGCAATGTAGGGGCATAGGTACTAATAATAGTGGTCAGTGAATTAGAGGGGGAAACAAGTGTCAAGAGTACACAGTATACAACACAAATTCTAGTTACCTTCTACCATAACTTGGACTGCGGCGGTATCGGGGGCTGCGGCTGCGGCTGCGGCTGCGGCTCCTACTTCGGCGCCTTCCACTGCCTAGACCTCCAGAACCAATCCTCAAACGGCACTCACGAGCAAAGTGACCAGTCTCACCACACTCGTAACACTTAGACTCAGAGCCACCATGCCGACCACGATCTTTGCCGGCATTACGAGATAGCTCAACTTTCCAACCATTCTTTCCTATAAAACCATAATAAGGATTAAAACATCCGTAGACACGCAAATATACTAGGACAGGACAAGTATGCTACGACAGAAGACCAAAAAAATGAATTTAAAGGGCAATGCTTCTTCTAACCACAAATTTAAGCCAATATGGGCATGGACATGGTTTACAATATCATAGTCTGAGTAGCAACATTTACAGAGTATATTATATCCAATGAGCGAAGTTGTATATTATGAAAGCACTTTCCATGGTACCGCCGATTTTGTGTAATCTATGTGAAATTTAGATATAAATGGTCAGAGTTTATAAATGGAGTTACATTTGTTACCAGAGGAACATTTTTAATGTTTCCTACTCTACCTATACCTACAGTGGTCAACATCTATTGTGAAAAGGTAGGTGACTTTGAGCCATACCCGAAATCACAATTCCATACATCACACACTCTCAGTAACTCATTCTTTCCAAACAACGCTGGCAGCATATATGTTCTTTTTTTTAAAAGATAATTAAGATCACGGTGGAGGAATTGTCATGTGCTTCTGATACAGAATACCAAGAAAGGTATACCATTTTAACAGTAAAACGTTGAACACATACCATCTAGGTCACGGATTGCATCCTCAGCATCTCTCTTGTCATCAAAATCAATAAATGCAAAGCCAGGTGGTTTCCGAGCAACCCAAACACTGTTTACACAAAATAAAATACGAAAAATGCATCAGAGCCGTCAGTGTCAAGTGCCATATATTGATCCAAAATATAAATGAATGCACTCGATGATTGCTTCTGGAATCTGGAACATCAAAAAAAATCTAGGGACAGTACAGGATCCAGAACACGATATCCTTTCATGTTCAGAATACTGGCCATATATTTCAGTCTATATTCAAATAATGAAAAATATATACTAGTTTCAGCTAATCTAAGGTCTATCACCAGAGAATTCGACAAATTATGACATGCTCCATCAAACAAATAGGAGAGAGAATTTGCAACACAGCCTGGGACTGTCATGCTAATGAAATGTTCGAGGAAAATGCTCACATCACATGAGGGCATCTGAAGCCACTGTAACCGTCAAACACTGTCTGCAAGCCAAACTAACTTACCAAAAACAAACCACCAGATCCGCTCACTTCCTAATCCCCTCCAACCACTAGCAACTGATTCAACTCTCTACTGTGAGGATGTTGCGATGTGAGGCACAGTGCTGAGCTCCACAGGTGGTACGCAATCACTGTGCATATGCCAGTATGTCGTGATGTGAGGCACTGTGTTGAGCAACCACTAGTATGCTCAGTGCATTCAGTAGTAACACCATGTTGCGTCACCATCTAAATGTTCAGATATGGGTGAGCACTGAACTCCCATCTGACGTGTTGTGTGTGCACATCCATGCCGTGTGTGCACAGCAAAGCATGGCATTGTGGTGAGGAATTTTAGTTTCTCGCGGATGGCAGCTGCTTAGTTAATCCTCTTGCAATCGGATGGCTCTGGAACCATGTGAGAGGAGCACAACCAGTCAAACGTACAGGCGCTAGTAAGTGAGAACACTCAATAGCCATCGAAACACATGACTGATCCTAATCTACCGCCAAAACATGGAACACACAACTTCAGCTTATGATTACCACCAAACGGGGCGCCACACAATCACACGTGAATTCCTTTTAGAGAAGCTACGCCAATTATAAGGAATCGAGGGAGCACCGACCTCCGAAGAACCCCGAACGTGCGGAACTCGTCCTCGAGCTCCCGAGCTGTCACCCGAGGATCCAGGTTCCCGACGTACAGGCGCGCCATCACAGCCGATCACCCTGCAAATCATTCGCAACAACAGAGACTCGCATCAATTACGTCGGTAAAGCCAGCCATCGAGAACCTCCGTATCGCTCAAATCCAGTCGAAAACAATCAGATCTAAAGCTCGAAACCAAACTAAGCAGCGAATTTAGACGCGCGGGCGCACGAATCCACCAGATCTAGGGCTTAGAGGGGTGTAGTAGACAACAGGGGGTTCCAGCTGGCGACAGGGAAGGCGATAGCTCACCTGCTCCGATCTGCTCCCTCCAGGCTCCAGGGGCTTTGACTGCGCGGAGAACGGGAGAAGACGAAACGAGATCACGCGAGGATCGATATAGGAGTATCGCGCGTTCCCTTGGATTGGGGTTGGTGGACGGAAGTCGGGCGGGGACAGGTTGAGGTCGATTCTCCTTCTGATGGGCTTGGCCTGGGCTGGGCTGTCAGGCGGTCCCCAACGGTGAACACTGTTTTCCATTGTATAAGATAGTTGCTGCATCGTAGAAAAAAAAAGTTAGAACAGTGACACAGAATAGGATTTGAGGAATACCGTTGGGGATAGGCTTAGGACGTTTTTAGGGTGTTCTAAATTTTAGCCTCGTTGTTTGGACGCTAGTTTCAAGTATATTAAGAGGGTGTTTGGACCCTTTCTGCTAAAATTTAGTCCCGTCATATCGGACGTTTAGACTAGTCTAATTATAAAATTAATTATGAGGAATAAACGGCGAAATGAATTTATTAAGCCCAATTAATCTATGATTAGCAAATGTGATGCTACAGTATCCTATTTGTTAATCATTGATTGATTAAGCTTAATAAATTCGTCTCGCCGTTTAGTCTTCGTCTATGCAATTAGTTTTATAATTAGACTATATTTAATACTTCTAACTAGCATCCAAACATTCGATGTGACGTGAGCTAAAGTTTATCCTCCGAATCCAAACACTCCGTAAATATAGATTACTTATAAATTAAGTACACAGACGAGGAGTTAACATAGAGAAAAAATTATTAAACATAATTAATCTATGATTAATAAATGTGGTGCTACAGGAACTATTCATTAATCATGGATTAGTTAGGCTTAATAAATTTGTCTCGCTGTTTATTTCTTATTTGTGTAATTATTTTTCTAATTAAACCATATTTATTTAATATTTTTAACTATTATCCAAACATCCGATGTGATGTAGGCTAAATTTTATCCTCCGGATCCAAACACCCTCTTTTTATGAAATGGGGGTTGTTAGGCTAAGTCTAGCTGCAGGACCATCCCACATAGCCTTATCAATAGTTGGGTGAAAAGACTCTAAAAAATAGTTTGGTAGAGAACTATTTTATTCGTCTGGTTTTTCAACTGGACTGCATAGTTAGGTTTTAAATGGAGTGTGAAGCTGGATAGGCTCATTTGGTCTGTGTTGCTATCTAGAAGGGCAAAGTGAGACTATAGAACAAACACTATCCATCAGCATTCCATTCAGCCGCTCACCCAGCCGCCGCAGGTTCATCGTTGGCCTCTGCCGCTCGTGCTTCGTGTCCACACTCGTCGCCGACCATCATGGTCATAAGGAGATACAGCTAGGTGTGGATACATTCGGGATTACAGCCCACTAGCGGGGATAATTTTCACTGATCAAATTTAAATTTTACTTTGTGTATATTGTTGCTATAGTATAGATTCCGTATTATGGTCTATCATTTGGTTCCCCTACTGAATACAGTGTTAGGACTTGTTTACTTGCTTTCAGCTGATTAAAAAAGTTGTTTTGAACTACGATGCCTATACGTCTTACCCAAAGATTCAAGATGAATAGCGTAGAAATTTTTTACAAAACATTTTATTTTTACATGAAATCCTTGTGTTACAAGCAAGCCTTTAAACTAATGCACACAAAATTGAACTTCAAATGAAGAATGCACATCTCACTCTTTCAACGTTTGAGGTTAGTGTTACACGGAGGATAGATAGGTAAATAGACATGTCATATGCTATTGCAGCACAATTTGATTGTAGTTTATGTGGGTGACTAAGTTGAATATCATTCTTGACATGAATATTTTTCTCAACTCATTGGCATTTTTCGAATATGTCGTGCTGATTAAAATAAATGCTATAAAACAATATATTATATGATTATGTTTTGTTTGATTCCGTTTTCATAAACAAACAACATTTGAATGCAGGTTACGTTCTTTTCTGACCACGTGTTGCGATGCACAAACAACGTCAAGCGGGAGTGCCGCACCGCATCGTAAGACCGATTCCAATACATGATCAATTTAAACTCCACTCTCATGTTGCTACAATGTAGATTCTGTTCTTCAGTCCACCTTTTAGTCCTCCTGCTGAACACATCATAAATCCAAAACAAATAAAACAACGGTATATCAACACCTGGATATGTTGCTCTAACATTTGGATATATTATTTCACATTTCCATATAAAATGTTTAATCAATTTATCTGAATGTTGGATTCAGCTATATAGATACTTTCTGAAGTCAAGTTTTTAAACAATGTTGTATTAATATACATCTTGAACTATTGAATCAAGTTTTTTACTTTTTAATGTTAAATAATAATCTGAACTGTTGAACTAGAATTTTTTATTTAAAAAATTAGCATAGGCGTACTGTATTGCATACTATATACTTGCCGCGTCTACGTTGATCGCGTGAAGAAGACGTCAAAGGGAAAAGAATGAGTTGACCACAATAAAATAGCAAAAGAAAAGAGAAAGGAGGAATTAATATCCACTTGGTTGATGTCCTACCTTTTTCATCCATCAAAGACAAACAAAAGTAAAGCATAGGTACAAAATGATGAAAAAATAAAAAAATAAATGGTGAACACATTTTTCTTATATTGTTTTTGGACCTTTTCCATCTCTTTTCAATCATTTTCAATCTACATCCATCTCTTTTCAATCATTTTCAATCTACAAAGTGGAGCCAATGTGAGAGGAGCCGAAAGTAGGAAAAAGGAACTTGCATTGGTTGTGGTTGTTCGCGTACTGAAAATCGGGTACCTCAGTCCATCGGCAAATACGCCCCCAGTGGTACGCCCCAGGTATGGGCTATAGAACTGGGAAGCCACTAACGCACGCATGGCCGTGCGATAACCGCATGGCACGCAACCCGAAAGAAGAAAAAAATCCCACCGCGCGCCGTGCCAAACAAAGAAATAACACCTCGCTAGCGCACCGCTCCGCACCGCCTGCCGCCCGGCCACCGCTCGCCATCCGCGGCCTCGCCAGCGCGCCGCATCAGCCGCCGCCACACCCCAGCCTCTCCACCTAGCAGGTGTTCCATGCACCGACAGAAATCATGAATGAGCAAATAGCACTCATGAATAAACAAATAACACAGTCAATAATAATGATTTCCGTTAGACAAAAATATTAAATTGTGTTTTTCTCAAAGAAAAATACCTTTTTTCCTAATGAAACTCAGCATTTCGCTTAATGAAAACTTAGGAAATTGCCGAATTGATGAGAGCAGGAGCGGAGGAGGAGGCTCGCCGGCGCCGCGCGAGTAGGAAGGAGGCGCAGCCACCGGCGCTCGCGAGAAGCGCGGCAAGCAGGATGAGGCGGTGGTGCGGGAAAGAGAGGCGCAATGGCCGCCGGTGCTCGGCGTCAATGAGCTTGGCCTCCCAGCACCAGATCCGCGCCAGTGCGTGTGGGAGGGGCGGTGGCCAGCGCAGGGCGCGGGGACGGACCCGAGCGTCGACGAGCCGGCCTCCACGCCACGGCCCAGTTGCCGCTCGATCCGCTAGGAGCCGTCGCCCACCAACGCCGCCTGCCGGCGCAGTCACAGCAGCAGGTCCACCACCGTCGCAGGCGCTGCGCGCTGACACGGCACGGAGCCCTGGATCCCGCGGCACAGCGCGAGGGCGGAGTCTGCGGGCGTCCGTCCAACGGCGAGCGGGAGGATGGCAAACCGCGGTAGGCAGTCGACGGCGTGGCTGCGTGCAGGGGCGGCGCGACGGCCCAGGGATGAATGGAGACGCCGAGACGGCGCGGCGGCTGCTAGCTCGAGGATGTGTACTACGGTGCGCTCAGGTAAACAGGTGAAGCCTGCTGCCACCCACGGGACTGCTGCGTATACCAAGGGAAAGGAAAAATATCTAGGAGAGAGAAAATGGTTGGTCATTTAAAGCACTGCTGAGGTACACCAGGGAGTACGGATGGCAACGGGTAATTCCCCTGGGGGGATACCTCTCCATCCCCGTCCCATGAAGGAAATAAAAACTTTCCGCGGCGATCTCCACAAACGGGGGCATTTTTTCTGCATCCCCGTTTTTCACGGGAATCTCCGTCCCAGCATAAATTACAGTTAATAAGTATGTTTTTTATTATTAGTATAAAATATTGTCATTTATACGTATTGTCAAAGATAAAAAATTATTATATATACATCATAATAAATATATTTGTACAATGAGTGGTCACTTGGCAATGTAATTATTTATTTTATCATTAATTATTACATAAAAATATCATCATGTTCAATGCAAGCTAAACAGGTCCCTGCGGGGAACGGGGATGGAGAATGCTTTCCCATCCCCATCCCCGTCCCCGTTTACCCATCGGAGGAAGAATTTTCCCCTTATACATTCTCGTGGAAGAAAAAATTTTCTCATCCCTTTCTCCTAATAGAGGAATTTTCCGCTGGGGAATCGGAGATCGGATCTCCATTGCCATCTCTATCAGGAGCGAGAAAATATCTAGGAGAGAGAAAGTTGTTGATCATTTAAAGCAGGAGAGACGTGTGGCATAGACATTTTATGTGTCACCTTGCACGGTCACTCGCTGGCTGTAGAAAAAAGTCATCACGTGGGATCGTAGATGAACAATAAATGTGTACGTGCAAATCGTTAAACAGTCCGCACGACCGTAAGTCTTTACTCTAGAACTAACGCGTGGTGGGCTGTGTCCAGCTAGTGCCAGCACAAGCTGATTGGATCAGCGTGGGGGGTCCCTCGGTATAGGCATGTGTCTAGGCAGCCCAATGCAGAGCGTGTGAGGCTATCTCCAATGGGATATCTAAAATGGTTGTCTATATATTATTTTGCACCGTTTGAATACTATAGCGCTACTGTAAACAGAGGGAGGAGTAGTTGAAATAGCGGATGAATAGAGATAGACAATGAATATAGACATCCCTATTGAAGATGGTCTGAACATTTAATGTGTCCACTATGCAATAGGTCATTAGCACAAGGCACAAAACACACAATAATGCCCTGGTCTGCAGGGTCAGCCACATTGAAGCGATCGGGTAATAAGTTCATAAGGGTCTCTCCAATAGGGTATTTTAAAATACTGTTTAGCACTGTTTAACATAAATACTGCACTGTAGATAGAGAGAAGAATAGTTAAAATAGTGTTTTGAGAAAGTGAATGAAGAGGACCATTGGAGAGAGCCTAAATGACACGAGTCAAAGTTTACTCCGATGTAGCTTTATAGGTGGTGTATGCTCATCTATTCGATCCTCTTTTGGACCGTAAAAGAAAGGACCGGCCTCACACAAGCCTCATGTAAACCTTAAGCTCTCTCAAGATTACAATCGTTCATATACAAACACACAGAAAACATGAGGTATTACGCTTCAACAGCTCGAATCTCTCTAGACCATTGTCATTCTCGGTTCCATTCTCGTAGATCTCTATTGTCATCAGCAACATGCTGATCCCTCCTACTCACGTAGGGCCATTCAGAATGACTCGTGTGTGTTCCACGACCGTGGCTGATGTGCGTCCATGAGTATTGTATTCCACCCGTTCTCAAAGTCCAAAGGTTTAGATTCCACTAGAAAATTGGCTTAGATTATGTACTGAATTTTCTGTATGTTACTCTGTTGCTAGGCTTTTCTCACAATAGAGTCTATCCAAACACCCATATTTTAAATTCCTCTCTATCTACGTGCATGTACAATCTAAACAGTGTTTTACAGGTCTTCACAGGTACTATGGGTTTGTGTAATGCCATCCAGTACTTTTGGGGTTGGGGAATGGCATTGTTGCATTTACTCCATCCATTACAAGTAATTGATTATTTTAATCTATACTTATCTAATTTGACCCTAAAAATAATAAAAACTATTGACATATATAATACTAAATAAATACATTAATCAAGACATATTTTATGTTGTGAAACTAAGTGTATTTTTAGTTCCTTAAATTCTAGGGTGAAACCTGTCTGCTTGTATTCAAGTCATGATGCTAGGTACACTAGCAATTCAACATGTCCTCCATCTACCGTGACGTCACTAGTTTCACAAATTGTCCTTGCAAATAGTCAGCATTCGGCAGCCCGCCCACCGTCATCGTCATAGACTATGTTGTCGTGCAAGCTTATCCCGCGCCATACACGAGTCTTGTAAACAAATCTGGCCATTCGCAAATCGCAACAACCATGACCGCCATGGCCACCACCGACGCCGCGCGTCCAGCCACCGGCGACCACGTCGTGGTGTTTCCGTTCATGGCCAAGGGCCACATGCTCCCGCTCCTTCCACTTCGCCTCTACGCTCGCCGCGCACGGCGGGGACGACGGCTGCCTCCGCGTGACGGTGCTCACAACCCCGGGCAACCTCGCCTTCGCGCGGCGCCGCCTCCCGGCGCACGTCGGCCTCGTCGTGCTCCCGTTCCCCAGCCACCCGGAGCTGCCCGCTGGCGTCGAGTCCACCGACGCGCTCCCCTCGCACTCGCTCTTCCCTGCGTTCCTGCGCGCCACGGCGCTGCTCCGGGAGCCCTTCGCGGGGTACCTGGCCTCCCTCCCCGCGCCGCCGCTCGCGCTCGTCTCCGACTTCTTCCTCGGGTTCACGCAGCGCGTGGCCAGCGACGCCGGCGTCCGCCGCCTCACGTTCCACGGCATGTCGGCCTTCTCCCTGGCGCTCTGCTTCTCCCTCGCGATGAGGCCGCCCCCGGCCGAGATCACCGAGGGCGGCGCCCCCTTCCGCGTGCCGGGGTTCCCGGAGCGCGTCACGATCACCCAGGACGAGGTCCCGCACGCCGTGGCGCAGGCCGCCGAGCTCGACGACCCGGTGACACGTTTCTTGGCCGACGAGGTCCGCGACTGGGACTACAGGAGCTGGGGCGTCCTGGTGAACAGCTTCGACGCGCTGGACGGGGACTACGCCGCGCTCCTCGAGTCCTTCTACCTCCCCGGGGCGCGCGCCTGGCTCGTCGGCCCGCTATTCCTCGCCGCCGCCGCCGGCGAGCCGTCGTCGGAGGGCGACGAGGACCCCGAAGGCTGCCTCCCGTGGCTGGACGCGCGGCGGCCCGGGTCCGTGGTGTACGTGTCGTTCGGCACGCAGGCCCACGTCGCCGCCGCGCAGCTCGACGAGCTCGCGCACGGGCTGGTGGAGTCGGGCCACGCCTTCCTCTGGGCGGTCCGGTCCTCCGGCGCGTGGTCGCCGCCGGCGGGCGCGGGCGCGGGTGCCGAGGGCAAGATCGTCAGGGGGTGGGTCCCGCAGAGGCGCGTGCTGGCGCACCCGGCTGTGGGAGGGTTCGTGAGCCACTGCGGCTGGAACTCCGTCCTGGAGAGCCTGGCCGCCGGGCGGCCGATGCTGGCGTGGCCGATGATGGCCGAGCAGGCCGCGAACGCGAAGCACGTGGCGGACATCTTGGGCGCCGGCGTTCGCGTGGGGGTGAAGACCGGCGCCAACGCGGCGCTGGAGGTGGTGGGCAGGGCGCGCGTGGCGGGGAAGGTCCGCGAGCTGATGGACGGCGGCGAGGCCGCGCGGAGGACGAGGGCCAGCGCCGAGCGCGTCGGGCAGGCGGCGCGGGCGGCCGTGGGCGAGGGCGGCTCCTCGCGGCTGGCGCTGCGGCGGCTGGTGGACGAGCTGCAGCGCACCTACGACGGCCGGCCCCGAGCGTGAGCACGGGCACGGCTCGCTGGGCCGATTGTCATGGTAGGCCCACAGGGTGATACAGTGTTGTGCTATCGCATCGGATCGTATATCGTGTCTTGTCCAATCGTAACGAGTACTGCATTTTTTTTTTTTTTGAAAAGCAAAATATTGTATTACTTATAAGCACAATACAGAGATGGGAACAAACGTGCCCCATTGAAAGTTTCTCAGTGCATTCTGGACATTACATCTTGGAGAGTGGATAATAGTCTCACAGGAAAAGAGACAAGATCTAGTGATATCAGCTTGTCTAGTCTGTTTGGCAAGTCCATCAGCGACTTGGTTTGTTTTCCTCCTAATCTTGATGACCGAGTGACGGAGGTCCTTCGTGATTTGATTAAATTCCGCAAGCGTTGGTCTCAATGACCAGTGGCCTGGGTTTTGCTGCGGTGATCTTCGTCGAGCTGCTGTGGCTACCATCTCATTGTCGGTGAGGAAGTTTACGTCCTGCAAATGCATGGATACAGCCAGCTTGGATGCTAAAAGCAACGCTTGTGCCTCAGCCTGTAATGGCTCCATTGTGGTTGGATGCGCAACCTGCAAAAAAATGCCACTAGAAAGAGTATGTGCCGGCGATGTAAGAATGAAGATACCTATTCCAGTGTGTTGGTGCTGATCTCCCTGAGGGTGCACAGATGCATCACAGAAAATTCTAGGACCTTCAAGTACCTGCATGTGTAATGTTTGTCTAGGCATACCTTGTGTGTTGGCCATACAGGAGACTGTGGTTGTAGACTGTGTAGGCACAACTTGTACTTCCCTTGCAAGGCCGTACGCCATTTCCGTGGCCTTTGCTTCATGGATTACTCGAGTAATGGACCAATTGATATTGTTAAACCTATGATCATTCCTAGCTTTCCATAAACACCACATCATAGATAGAATAAAACCTGTAGTTGCATGTGGAGTTCCTTGCCGCAGGATGGTGGCAATCTGAGAATGGATGCCTCGCCCCGAGGTGGGAAGAGCATCTGTTCGGAGTCCCAATGGGGATCTAAACCAAACCACACGGGCAAAGGAGCAATCAAAGAAAAGGTGTACCTCTGTCTCTATCTCATTACAGCGCGAACACTTGTCATCAATTGATGGAATTTGGTGGTGAACTCTACTGGCTGTGGCTAGTGCGAGTCTGAGTAAACGCCAAGCAAAAGTCTTCACCCTTGGCTGGATTGTTTTGTCACTCCATACTTGCCTAAGGAGCTGTAGAACCTGCACAGGAACATTTAGAGGAGGTCTAGTAACATAAAGGTCAGATGCTAGGGTTTTGTAGGCACTTTTGGATGTGCATATGCCATTAGGTGTTGGACACCAACACAAGATGTCTGGACCGTGTCCTGCCATGATCGGAACCTGCAAAAGAGCATTGGCAATGGGCTGCCCAAAAAGAGTAGTGATTTTAGCTATGTCCCAGGTTTTGGTGTTAGGAGTCCATAAATCTGAAACAGAATTCGGGATCTGGTAAGTCGTTTGTTCCAGGTTAAGGCTGTCATACATCTGGTGCCACAAGGGGAACCAAGGAGTGTTCCAGATATTTGTGTTTCCATCTAAGAATTGGATAGTTACATGTTGTTGAAGATGACACTTTATCTTCAGAATTGAGGCCCAAAAGGTTGATTTTGAAATATGGATAGGAGCAGTCCAGATTGAAGCATGAGGGAAATACTTGGCCTTGAGAATTTGAGCAATTGTTGAGTCTGGACTGTTAGCAATGCGCCAAGCTGTGTTCATGAGCATACTTTTATTTACTAGCTCAATATTTCTTATACCCAAACCTCCTTCATTTTTAGGCTTACAAATAGACTCCCATGAGCGCAGATGCAAAGGCTTTGTTTGCTGGCCTTGTCTAATTCCCTGCCACCAGAAAGTTCTAATAATAGCAGTGATCTTTGCTAGGAATTTCTTAGTGAAAAGAATAGTTGCCATATAGTAGATAGGAATGGAAGCAAAGACAGATTGAATTAGAGTTAGGCGCCCTGCATGATTAAGGGAGTTGGCCTTTGTTAGGGTGAGTTTGGACTGAAATTTTTGATAAATGAACTCATAGGCCTTCATTCTATCTTTGTGTGAGATGAGCAAAGGGTGACCCAGGTGCATGGTGTTTGGCTTAAAATCTACCACAGGGAAAATAGCTTTGATCTCTGCCCTAGTGATTGTGTCCACTGTTTTGCTGAATAAAATAGAGGATTTGGTCCAGCTCGGAGTCTGGTCTGATTGGGAGCAAAAATCCTGCAAGATACTATTTATAGTATGTACCTGATGAAGGTTGGCCTGGCCACAAATGATGAGATCATCAGCAAACATAATGGAGTGGATGGGTGGGCAAGCCGGCCCTAGCTTTACACCTGAAAGATCTGCATTTTCCAAAGCCTGTTGGAGCCTAATCGACAATTCATTTATGGCAATGACAAACAAGTACGGCGAGAGAGGACAACCCTGTCTAATGCCCCTAGTTGCATCGACACGACCAAAGGTTTGGCCATTGATATTAACAGAAAAGGAGGCAGTGGATATGCAAGCATGAATCAGAGTTATGAAGTGCCCATGATACCCTCTACGTTGGAGAGCTTCAAGAATAAACGACCATTCAATTCTATCAAAAGCTTTAGCAAGGTCTAATTTTAACATGAAAGCCGGTTGATTAAAAGACTTCACATTGAAAGAATGAACAATTTCTTGAGCAATGATGATATTATCTGTGATTCTCCTACCTTGGATAAATGCATGCTGCGAGTGATGAATATAATCAGGAAGCTCTACTTTAAGCTGGTTTGCCAAAGACTTCGCAATAATACGGTATGCAACATTTGTAAGACTAATGGGTCTATAATCAGTAACTAGATGGGCATTTGATTTCTTTGGAATAAGCACAATATCCGTGTTGTTGAGGGGCCTAGGAAATGTACCTATCGCGTAGAAGTCGGTGATAACTTTATGTAGGTCCTTCTTGATCCAAGGCCATGCTGCCCTATAGAATGCAACATTAAATCCGTCAGGTCCTGGAGCAGCGTTGAGTCTCATCTCCTTGAGTATCTGCAAGCATTCATCTATAGATGGAGTGGAGTTGGTAAACTCATTAGTAATCGTGACTTCATGAGAAAAGCTCTGCCTGTATGGTGGGAGAGTAGAGGCGAACAAATCTGAAAAGTAAGTAATAAACTCTTGTGCTATGTCTTCAGGATTAGAAATGGTGGTGTTGTTCCTGGAAGATATAAAAAGGATTCTGTTCTTTTGCCGCCTTCTTGTACAAGCACGCTGAAAGAAACGCGTATTACGATCACCTTTGGTTGCCCAATGCTTCTTGGATAATTGTCTATAGTGCTCGGTGATCTTGTCTAGCAAGGAATTGTGCAAGTGTGTTAAGTCTGCTTCTTTGGAATGATCAATGAGGTTTGGGGGGAGTTTCTGAATTTGTAGCAACTGCTCTTCAGTTTCAGCCAGCTGTTGGTTCAAAGGTTTTTTCTTTTTCACCCAAGCTTTGATGGAAGAGGAATGGTTTTGAGTGCGTTTGTGAAAAGGTCTTGTGCTAGTCTGAGCCCATGATTGTGCTGCTGTTTCATGAAAGTCGTCTTCACTAAACCACCAATTCTCAAACTTGAATCTCCTCTTTGGTTTAGACATGCTTGAATTGAAGATTGCTAAAATGGGAGCGTGATCGCTGTAAAGCATAGGAAGGTGATAAACACTAGTAGTTGGGAACATTTGACACCAATCAGCATTAGCAAGACACCGATCCAAACGCTCAAAAGTAGGGTTAGTGGTAAGCGCTTATTTGTCCATGTGTAAGCTAGTCCACTGTAACCAAGATCAATTAGACCGCATTGTTTAACAAGAGCACAAAAGTTATTAATGCGAGATAAACAGGGAGGAGCTGGCCCCCATTTTTCATTTGGATGCATAATATTGTTTAAATCCCCCATACAAAAGGTAGGCCTATCGTGATTTTGTATAACAAAAGCAGTAACATCCTGCCATATATGATTTGTTTGCTTGTGATGGGGGTCTCCGTACATACAAATCAGATTAAAGCTAACATTTGTAGAAATTTGCACAACGGAAGCAAAGACATAGTACTGGCTGGAGTTAATTATTTCAATACGCGCTTCATCAGTCCACATGACCCAAAGTCCTCCAGAGAGGCCGATAGAAGGAACTACAAAGCTATCGCTGACAGAGAAGTGATTGTTTAGCTGTGTTGCAGTAATCTTTGCATTGCGAGTCTCAGAAACGAAGATTACCTGGGCTTGAGTGGATGACACGAGACATGAAAGGTGCTGCATCTTGGAATTTTGGAGGCTCCTGCCTGTGCCCCGACAATTCCAACTAAGCATGCTCATGGCCGCTTCTCTTCGTCAGATGAACAGACAAGGCGGCACACGCAAGAGGGCGTCGAGGGGTGCGCAAGAGGCATCCGTAGATCCTGCGCAACGACGGTTGGAGCGGAGCTGGAGACGTTACACCTGCGATGTGCGAGTAGCGGCTTCCGCTGCCTGCACTAGATCTCAAACCTAGGGTTTGAGAGATTGCAACAGAGACAAGCGAAGCCAGCTGCTGCAAGCTAGAAGGGACAGAGTAGGGATGGTGGGAGGGAAGAACGGACAGCGATGGGAATGAAAGGCTTTGGCTGCCTCGCCAGATTTGGTGAAGGGTGCTCCTTGATGTGGGAACAAGAAAACAACGGTAGCTGCCAGCAAGCGAAAGAGCGACTTGGAGACGGAGAGGAAAGGACTTACGGATGACCGGACGGCCGCCGCGGGAGCGTGCTGCAGCGTCGACGGTGGCGGATTTGGGGGTGGGGAAAGGGATCCGGCATTTCGCCAACTACGGCATCGCGCCTACTCCGGGGCCGGCTACCTATGACATCGGCTCCGAGTACTGCATCTGAAACCCGGCAATTTACACCCAAGTCTGTCTCTCGCCATCTGATGCACTGTGTTGACCGTCTGGATGCTTCGGAGAGTTGTCGTATCGGATCGGAGCGCATGAACGAATGATGCCACAGTGTTTCTGTTTCTTCCCTGCTGAAGAGGGCAGTGGTCTACTGGTCCGATGCTGCCTTTGTTTCTTCCCCTTTACAGAACGTATTGCTACAATCCATGTGGACTGTCTTCCATTATCTAAGACTTTTAACACCTGATATTGATGTTCTCGGTCACTCGCCTCGTTCATGTGTTCTTCAACTCTGGACGCTACATTCTGTGAACATCTTTGTAGAGCAATTATTAGTCAGGACTTGTTTCAATCAACTATTTCCGATCTGAATCAGAGGGGAATAAAGAGAATTGAGGAGAAAAAATTAATTTAACTTCTCAATTCTCTCCGATCCCTTCAATTTCGTAGGGAAATGAGTTTGGTTGAACGAGCCATCAGGGTAGGAAAGGCGCCGAGATAAGCGATTAAGCTATTATACTTCAGGATAAGGTCTAGAGTTGTTAGGAGATTTGTTTGTTAGTCACGCTAGTTAAGCAGAGCTGTACTCGAGCGGCTATACAATGCCTGAGTAATAACCAATCTAAAGAAACTAAGCTGAGTTAGTCCTAAATACTCATAGCCTCCCTAGGGAGCGTGAGTTGATTAACTCTGCCCCTCCCGATATATCTACTAAGGCTAATCCCTGTGTTAGCATTACATACCCTGCCAAGTCCTTTCTATCGCTTGGTGAACATATGAAATCATTAACCGTTCCCTTGCCAGCCTTGAATAATACTCGATCCCATAACTGTTGCCGCAGCCGATCCAGCCTAGATACTGATCGGCTAGATTTTGTCGATAACAATAACACAAATTTTATTATATCAATTCATGTCATCCGTTTAGTGACCATTTTAGACACATGTCACTAAAATATAGGGAGTGACACCTAGATGCACTCACACTTGTGTTTTACTTATTTCCTCTGGCACACATTTCTTTTTAACATTATCCTTCCATAGCCCTTCATTTTCCAACTTCCACTACCACTTGCTTAGCAAGCTTATATTGGCCCTTTTCGCTGTAGCTGCAGCTGTTTTCACTGTTCTGGCTGAATGATTGTGAGAAAAAAATACTGTTGTACGGCTGCAAAGAAGTTGAAAATAGCTCAAGCGAACATGGCGATTGAGTTTTCCAAATCCTTAATCTTTTGTCCTCTTCTCTTCTTATTACATATTGTCGGTACCCAGCTAACCGGGTACCCGCTTACACTAGACGAAGATCACTAAGGGAGGTAACTACTGCAGTACAAGGAGGGCCTAAGGCCGCATACAGATGGGCCCGGCCCACTCCTTCGGAAAGCTAGGGCCACGCACCCGGCCCACAGGGGAGGCCCCGGACCTCCTTCGAGGACCGAGCCTCCCCCAGCCACGCGAGGAGAGGTCCGGACCTCTCGGGCCGGAGCCCATACCTTCGGTGATCCGGGGCCGCCTCGTGCCCACAGAGCACGGGGAGGTCCGGAGCCGGCGCCCTCGGTGGTCCGGGGCCACCACGTGCAGAAGCGCGTGGAGGTCCGGAGCCAGCGCCCTCGGTGGTCCGGGGGCGCCACGTGCCCGCAGAGCACGTGGAGGTCCGGAGCCAGCACCTTCGGTGATCCGGGGCCGCCACGTGACCACAGGGCACGGGAAGGTCTCGCGTTGCCACGTGCCCACAGGGCGCGTGGCAGGGCCTTCAACCGGGCGCCTCGCCCACCTGCCGCATTTATTGCGGGCAGGCGGGCGTGCCCGATGCCGCTGACACCGCCGCTGTCAGGTTGGCACGCCCCGATGCTGCTGACACCACGAGTGTCAGACGGGCGTGCCCCCGTTGCCCGCCGACGCCGCCGCTGTCAGACGGGCGTGCCCCCATCGCCGCTGGCACCGCCGCTGGCAGGCGGCGGCGGCAAGGCAAAGGGGCGCGCCTTACCGAGGCGCGACGGCGATAGCAGGACACTACAGTTGATTTCCACAGCTACACTGGGGTCTATATTGAGTAAACAAGTACGCTGTACTCATCATGAGCCGCGCCACGCGCGGCGGCCGCGCTCAGCCTAATACTAGGTAGCGGCGCTACAACGCTACTACGAGCGCCCTGTCCTGTCACGCGTGCGCATCGCTTGCCCCTCGGCCCCTGAAGCCTCTCAGCGGGTTTAGCAGCCGATGGGACAGGACGGCGTAAGGCAGGACGGCGCGGCGCCGTATCCAGACGACAGGACGACATGGCGGATCTCTAGGCCATACCAGGTCGCGTCGGTGGTACAGGCGCAAAGCATGGGAGCGTTGGACATCAGGCACAAGATAGAGCTGTAGCATAGAGGAAATGGGCCGGGACCACCTGTCGGGGCCCGGCCACCATGTACATGCCCCCCTTGGGCTATAAAAGGGGAGGCATACGCAACACAGAAGGACGGACCCAGACAGGCTCAGAGACTCCTCTGAAGGCCCACGAAGTACAAGAACACACCCACAGTGGACGTAGGGTATTACGCTCCGGCGGCCCGAACCACTCTAAATCATCTCGCCACCATCGTGCCACCACCAACTTAGCTAACAACGATTGCTCCCCCTAACTACTCTCAGTACTTAGGATCTCGGCCGGGTGCACTCCGCCACCGGACCAGGAGCACTTCGCTCCGACACATATTTTCCCAGTTCATCAAATGATATTTTTTCTTATTTTGTCCATCTTATATATGATGGTCCCCGGCCCCTCCAAAAATCATGCATTTTAGTTTTTTTTTCCTTCTAGAGGTAACCAATCAGGAATATGAAGCCTGCTAGGCCTCACAGGCACACGTAAGAATTTGATAGGGAAGAAACCCATTTGGCAATCAAACATCTCATTAGCGTATGTTTGCCTTACATCGTCATCTCTATTGACTAAAATCACCTCACTTTGTAAAAATTAATTTTTTTTAAAACCATTTATAAAAATTATTTATAAGTCCAGCATCATCTCATAAAGATAGTGTATAGTACAAAATTTTATAACTATAAAACTTAGAAGTTAGAAAACGTACAAAAGTTATAAAGCAGACAGTAAAATTCAACCGTACTCATCAGAGCGTGCTTTACTTTTATTTCCAAAATCACTAGCGACAGCTAGCGCCACGACACCATCTTCACTGACTTAGAATTTCACCCGCCCAACTGTTAATGCAAATGTGGCAAAAAACGCCAGGACGAACGAGGCAGCACTGATCGCGTAGAGGACCGGATCATCTGCTGTCATATCATCGCGTGGAATATCACCTGCTCCTGAACCATGAGATGAGCATCCACCTCCCTGTGACATATTGTGGAGGTTACTATTCCCTTGGTAGCTGTCCATGGTAAACGAGCCAAACTGACCAGAGTTTGGTATGCACCCTGACAGATTATTGTACGCCACAGAGAACACCTCCAGCGACCATAGCCTGGTTAGCTGCCATGGGATCGGTCCAGTCAACTCGTTGTGTGACAGGTCCAAGCTTTCAATCTCGCTCATGTTTGCCAAACTTGCAGGGATTTGGCCACTAAAGAAATTGGTGGAAAGATTGAGGGACTTGATATGGCTCAGATTCCCGAGCTCCCGTGGAATTTCCCCAGAAAGCATGTTCCCAGATAGGTCGATGCCAGACATCGAGTCAAAGAACTGGAAACCATATGTGTATTGGTTCCCTTTTGTATCAAAGGTGAAGCCTCTTGTGTCAAAGAGCATTATGTAAGCCTCTATTATAACTTCAAACAGTAGGAAAGGGTTGTTGTTGGTTTCTGTTTCATTAGTGTCACAAGAGATTCTGCCAAGACACGGTGGCAACGAACCTGACAGCTTGTTATGTGACAGGTCAATTACCCTGGGACAGCTCAGCTCACACAAGCTGGGAGTGACCTGCCCTTCAAACTCATTCCAACCCAGGAAAGGATATTAATGCTATGGAGATCTTGAACCCAGCTGAGGTTACCAGTGAGCTTATTGTATCTCATATCGAGTGTCAAAAGATTTGATGTGCTGAAAAGACCATGCGAGATATCTCCTGACAAGGAGTTCATTGACAGGTTAAGTGAATACAGATATGTGCTGCTGCATCTTGGTACAGGCCCGTTAAAGTCGTTATCTGAAAGATCCAGATTCTCAATGCTTGTCAAGTTGCAAATCTTTGGATGAATGTTGCCAGTAATACGGTTCCCAGAAAGATTTAACACTGCTAAATTAGTTAGATTCCAAAATGAAGGGGCAAGTTCGCCAGACAGGTTGTTACCATTCAAGTTCATGATAAACAATCTTCCTGATAAATGACGAGGCAGTGTTCCTTCAAATTTGTTGCTGCCAAGGTGCAATGCAAATCCGACAGACAAATTACTCATCCCACCAAACACCAAACCTCCAAGTTGGTTGTTTGAGATACTGAAGATCCACAGCTCAGGAAAATCAGTGAACACACAAGGCGGCAATTCACCAGAAAAATTGTTGTTCGACAGATCGAGAAGTCGCATGAGATTGATGTGACATAATGAGATTGGTATTTGTCCATAGAAGTTATTGTGACTAAAATCAAGAGTGGACAAGCTTGGAAACATTAAGCCAAAGCCAACGGGTAACTGTCCTGTAATACGGTTGTTAGATATGATCATAGTTTTCAGAGCAGTTTGAGGGTGCCATATTGGAGCTAGTGATCCAGTTAACGAGTTATTGCCAAGGTTTAGGTTAACCAGAGTCGCATCTTTTGTAAACAGCCAGTTTGGCATGCTTCCTGACAAGTTATTGTTGGACAGATCAAGCTCCTCTAAATGAAGCTGTGTGCGTAGAAAGTGTGGTTCTTCAATAATGCCTCTATCAAGATCACAACCAGAGAGTGCTAGTTGTTTCAGTTGGAATGGAGGTACCCATCCAGGGATATTTACATCAACAGCTAAATTAGTGTTCCCAGACAGGTCAATCTCTTCGAGTTTAGTGAGGTTACCCAGCCAAAAGAATGACAGTTTGCCACTCAAGTTATTCTGAGAGAAGCGAAGACTCTTGAGAGACAGAGAAAGATTTGAAGAGAGACCTATAGGGATAGGTCCTTCAAACAAGTTCTTGGAGAGACCCAACCGTTCAATATGTGGGAGTGAAAACAAGAATGCCGGAAGGTTCCCACTGAATAGATTTGAGCTCAGATCCAATTCCGTATGTTTCTGAGGTTTCGAAATGCTGTTGAAAATATGAAGAGTATGTTACATTTATAAGCACCGGTGTTGACAAACCATACTTATGCTATAGATATAAGCACAGGAAATGATCATTTTTATACCTTGTTCAGTTGGAAGAGCTCCACTCATATTGTTGTTGTTGAGATTTAACACTTCCAGCGAAAGCGAAGCTGGTTCTGAAGACGGACTAATTGGAATACCTCCTGCTAATGAATTTAGGGAGAGATCTAGAATTTTAAGGTGAGGAAGTACAAGCAAAGTCTTGGGGAGGCTTCCATTGAACTGATTGCTGCTCAAATTCAGTTCCCGCATGTTTGTAAGATTTTTGAAAACTGGAAAAGATGCAGTAACCAATATAATCAGTGCATGCGAGATGCCAATTCTTGATTTATCAATATAAGCCAAGTACGAAATTTCGTTTCTGTACCTGCATCAGGAATAACCCCGCTCATGCTATTACCGTTGAGATCTAAGACTTGTAGTGAAACAAATTCCCCAAGAGGTGTAAGGATACTTTCTGGCAAGTAGTTGTCACTGAGGTTAAGATACTGAAGCTTTGTCAGGTTCAGCCCTACTAACCCTGTGGAGGTTTAAGGTTTCATCTGTACAGATTACGTTGCAAAGGCAAGATGGCAATGGTATATACATAAGTATTCAGAAACAGAAGTTGATTGCAAACCGTCATAACCTAGAGAGCTGGGATAATTACTCGACAAATCCAGGAACTGAAGCTCAGAGAATGCAGAGAAGACCGTGGTGTTGAAGCTCCAAAAACATATGCCACTATGTGTGGATGGAACTGTGGAAACACATAGGTTTGACAGGTAGAGATGAGACACTCTCCGTGTACTACCGCTGCCGCTGCAATTCACACGCTCCCACGAGCACCAGTCATCCCCCCGCCCCCATGAGCGCGGTGCTGTTCCGTTTGCACGTTCCAGGGAAGAGCGGATCTCCATCAGGGCTGCTCTCTCCTCCACCGAACATCCGTATGACGTTTGGTAAACATGGGACATGAACACGCACACGACATGCCAGAACAAGAAGAATCGTTCCAATGGAATGCCGTAAGCCATAGCCAAAGGAAGCTCCACCCTTCTCCTGCTAGTATACAGGTAGTACAGCGGCTGCAGCGAGTAGGATAATTATGATGTAAAAGTCCTGCGCTGCGTGCCTGGAGAAGAGAACCGCCAATGGTTTTAAGCTATGAAGTATGAACGTGCTACTCTAGTTTCCTTGGACGACCATGACGTCTTTTTTTTTTGTTGGCTAAAGGCACCTGAAACTGAAAGGAGACCTTTGACTTGACTCACCATGTAAACACACGCCTGTGCCATTATTCCGTGACTCTTAGGCAAGCCGTAAGCGTGTGTTTGATTGCGGGACTCAAAAATGCTGACGTCTCATGCTTGCCTAGTTGCATAATCATGGCCGGTGGTCAAGCCAGAAATTGGGCAAGGCCCCCAAACACCCGCTGCTACCGGCGGCACTCGGGATTTTTCCAATCTCACAGCTATAAACCAAGACCTAAAATTACTCACTGGCATCAACCACGATTTGCATTGAGATCTTGCACAACAGATTGAAACGCATATGCTTAGGCCATTGTGGCATTCCATCGAACAAGTGTTCTGCAAAATGAACAAAGCCGTACCTGTTTATCATGAGAGGTGGGAGAAAAGAATAGAAGATAAAGGTTTCATGAATGGTGCTTGATTGCCCCGAACGGTGAAGGGGAACGCATACAAGAAATGCTCGGGAGACAATACCTCCGTGGCCCTCACAGCTGCGGCGGCACGGCACACATGAACATGATACTCAGGAACCGCTGGAGCTTTCGACATGCCGCCACCATAGCGCCACGGGCAAGGCAGTCGACGGTAGCCGCGGTCAAGGCCTCACGGATCCGCAGCCGCCAACCATGGTCGCCGGCAGCCACGGGCGTCGGGCGCTGCATCGCAGACGCAGACGGACAATGTCGCCGGGGTCGATTGATCGTCCATTTTTTTCGGCAGCCTGAGCACCGAGCACGGTTTGCAGTTGCAGTCCTGCAGATATTACTCCACCTGTCCCAAAACTTAGCTATAGTTATATTTATCTATTTATTCTAAGTCTAACGATTTTACATTTAATTATAATTTAAATCATAAGGATTGCATAAAAAGATGCCGCTAGATTCATTATAAAACCAACTTATGTATATTTTTAAAAAAATAAATTATTTTACACGTATAGTTGGTCAAAAATAAAAATATTTGACTTTGGAGAGAATAATATATCTTTCTCTTTATTTTTTATCAAAATCATCGTATGTCAACACATTATATATTTTTCTATTAATTTTATTAAATCAGAAAAGTTTTGATTTAAAGGTATGGTAGGCAACACCGCACTATTTTAAACCGCTATCACAATATAAACAGAATAATCTCGTCTTAAGCTTTCGTCCTATTGTTAGTATTGGACTTTGTGACCAACGATGACACTCTAAAGTACCCCATTGAAACGCGGGATTTTTACAAAATCATAAAAAATAGTTTAATTTTGTATTCAGAAAGAATTATCTAACCCTCTTCAATAGAGGAGGCATGCGACGCAAAAATCTTTTTTTAGTTTTGTATAATGCTATGCATAGCAAAAAAAAAAAAACTTTCAATGGCGAAGTTTGGTCCTCTACTGTATTTCCATCTCCACGTCAGCTGCCCTGTAAGCCTGATTTAGATAATCTCAGATCGAAAGAGATTTGAGTGGATTGTGAATGATTGAGATGGATTTTGATCTACTGTGGATTCAAACACACTCCGTTCCTTCTTGATCTAGCCCAATCCCCTTGAACCGAAGTTACCCAAACTAATCCCCTTAAACCGAAATTACCCCAAACTAAGCCGTATACGTATACGGCTAATCATTAAAAACGCCTGTTTCGGTGCCCTCGTCATGTGACTCGGTCGCCATTCGCCAAACAGGGAGACGGGTCGCACGAGTATTACACGCATGCAGACAGAGAGGTAACATTGGAAACCATCTTCGGCGCATGTGGATGCGCTTTGCCTTCTTCCTGTTCCTGGTCTCCATCGCTTCTCAAAAGGGAGCGTGAGACTCCACACCGACACAAGAATGTTCATGTGCGATCTGCCCCTGCCCTGCCCTGCCTTCTGGGGATTGAAAATATATGGTCAAAGATTTTTTTTTAATTTTTGTGCTCGAAAAATCACCACTATTGCAGCCAACTCCATGTTCAATGACAACAGCGCCAATTCTTGCCATTGTTAATTGCTTCTGAGTTTTGCAGGGACGCCAAATAGCAAGCCCATGGAGCAGCTTAATTTCTTCTTTAGATTCAGCAAAAGATCAATGCGCAATCCAAGGGTTCTTTCTCTCTCTGTCTCTCACACACAAAGTACCGATGTCTATCTTTAATGCAGCACGGTGCGCCTGCATAGATTGATGACTGCATTTTTTGAAAATGAAACGAAACTGCAAACTGGTCCGGCAGCGTTTGGTTGTCAGTGACTGGTACGCATTGAAAATGAGCGCTCCAATTTATCATTGCAATTGTTAGGTTGTCTTCGGTGAAGTGTCTAAAAGAACTGCTATAGTATAAAACGATACTGTAGCGTTACTGTACACAGAGAGAAATAGTTAGAACAGTAATAATAAAAAATGAATAGACATTCTGCTGGAGATAGTCTAAACTCGACTATCCATCAGCAACTCGTGTGCTGCTCACAGTATATGTTTCCAATCTTTTAAGCTACTACTGCGTGACTTGCTAATTTTACGCTTCGCCCAGAGACCCTGTCTCTGCTGCCTACTAGTCTCTGCTGCGTACCACCATAGGATGCCTTGCGGCGGCATGCTTTGCTTGCTTGCCATTCTCACCCTTGCCATCTACGTACTCAAGATGACAGCAAACAGCATGCTGCTTGCTCCCATGCTTGACAACATGGTCAATTCCTAATAACCAGCTTTTGTGCCGCTTGACCGGTCGCATTCACCTTTTGCTGCTGGCCTGGCATTATTTCTGATATTGTGAAGCAAGCTAATGATGCTTGCAGCATGGACACTCCTGAACCCAGGTTAAAAGAAGAACAAAAACTAGGTGAAAGAATTTGAAAGGTGGGCTTTACTGTAGCTGCGTGGCCCTATCTACTCTGTCAAAGTTTGACTCACCAGACCGATTGCAGAGTGGCACGCGCACAATGTATGCATAGTTTAATTTCCAGCGTGTAGTTAGCTCTCTGTGCTGTTCTTAAGAAGATACAGATGCAGCCCATGATAAATTCTTTATCGTATCCGGATGTTTTTTTTCCTTATATATATATTTTTGCATTAAGAAGAAAATAGGCAACTGAAGTCGATTTGAGAGGACTTGAACTTAGATAGCTACGATGCATGACATGACCATGGCTCTCACCCTAATTAGTTGAGCGACCAATTCTGTCTTTATATCATTTAAAAAAAATGTATGCAACGCTTTTTGTGTAATGAAATTGTTCCTTCCTTAGTTTGACTATTTCAAGAATGTGAAAATTGTTACTCAATACGCCTCAAAATGTAAAAGAATATTTGTATTTAAAAAGGTCAAACTTTGTGAATCTTGATTAATTACTATTCACATTGTGTAGTTTATAGATTTCGTATTTTAGTATACCCACATTTCACACACACACGAATCGATTTTATAGCAACTGACAATGTATTGTACTTCCTCCATTTTTTTTATTTGTAGCATTTTAGTTCAAAAAAGAACTAGTAAGTGATAAATATTCGAGAACGAATGTAGTATGTAGTAGCTGATTGTCAAAGTATACTTTTATAGACTTCCCTACTAAATCCTAGTGGTGTGGACGTGGCGATATAAATGCAAAATCTCATTGCAAATTGCAGTTAGAAACCGCAAATTATGCATTGTCGAGACTGCTGCAAGCCTATAAGACTATCTCCTGCGGGATGGATATCAATCTTGTCTATCCACTGTTTCAACCACCTCCTCTACAGTAGCACTGCAGTGTATAGGCAACTCATTTATCCATTCTGTTGGAGATAATCTAACCTATAAAGTATAGACCCTGTTTGCACCAGCTGTACATTAGTATAATTCGTACAAACGTATGTGTCATGGGAATATCAAATATGCATGATGTGCAGGGCCCACTCCAGTGCCACTACCACCAAGATTTTTGCTACAGCAGCAGCTGCCAGAAGAAACAGATCATGCAGAAACAAACGGCACGTTCACTTGAACTACTTTTAATTTCTTTTCAGCCATAGAATAGTATTTTTCTCTCATAATTAAACAGCCATAAACAGTGTTTGCAGCTAAGAGTGACCGCAGCGAATAGGCCGAAAACAACATGGGAAGAACAGGATTTGAAATGCTCATCCCGGCTTCCACTCACCTTCTCATCACATGCTGATCAACATGCATGGCATGGCATGACAGCATTCGGCTCGGCGCAGCACCTGCGGTAGGCAGTTGCTAGTCAACTGTGCCAGCACCACTTGATGCTAAGGTCATTATGCCTGTTGATCCATGGCCCGGTAGGCCGCCAGCAGTGATCTTCTCACTTTCTTATTCGAGATAGGGTCATGACGTGTTTGTTTATCTTATGAGACAGGCCCGCACTTTCTTTGTCTGCATTCACCAGTTTTTTCCAAGAGTTTGAAGTGCATCTCTGGATCGATGCTCTGGTTGGGCAGGTTCTTAACTAACTGTGTGTCTTAAAACGATGAGCAAGACAAACTTTCTTGACTGTGAAATTTCCATCAGGGGGTAGGAAGGTTCAGAGATGCCAGCAAGATCTGCAATTTTAATTGAAATCCATCACTATCAACCTGGCAAATCAAACAACCTGCTTCTTCATTGTTCATGGGTCATGAGTGGCTTCCAAGTTCCTCCTCATTTGCTCATCAACTTCTAAAGCAAACTACCAAGAATGAATCCCTACTCTGCTAAGTTTGAGACAAACCAATGCAATTCCTGTAACACATTTCCCTTTTTACAAATTCATTGCTTGCTTTGCAATCCACCACTATAATGATCAATCTAACAAAAACGAGACAAGAAATCAAACGACAAAAAAGCCAGTCCTGTGTGTGTTCAGTCAGCCGACGTGCGAACCAGATCAGGAATGGCTTCCCTGACTACCGCCGGCAACCCAGAGCATGGCCGCCCTAGCCAACGACGGCTTCTCTTCTGCGAGGGAGGAGACGCCATTGTCGCCGGAGCTTCCTGCTTCGACATCGCGAGGCGCATCGTCTGTGCGGTGCTTCTTGAACCCTGCGGCCATCGCCGGCCACCGGAACGACGCCGCGCGCCTCTCACAGGCCGGTTCTGCCGGCCGGCGACCGTCCTCCTCTGTCTTGGCGGCGGGCACCGCCCAGATCTTGGACGTGGAGAAGCTGTCCTTGTTCAGGCTGGCGGCGCCGTCGACGCAGGGTCCGCCGTCATCGGCTGACGCGGCCGCCTCCGTCACCGCCGTTTCCCACGCGCCCTTCTTGGAGCCGCCGAAGTCGGACGCCGACAGCGCGTGGCGGCGGCGCGACCTCGAGCTCGCGGGCCTCCTCTTGGGCGTCGCCTTGACGGCCACGCGGAGCGCGGCGTGCTCATCCATGACGTACTCGTAGGATCCCATGGAGAGACACCTCCTCTGCCCGAGACCTCCCCTGGCATTGCTATTGTTGCTGCTCGTGCCGTCGACTCCGAGGTCCCTGGCACTGACATTGCCGTCCACGCACCTGAGCTTGCCAAGCTTGACCTCGACGATCTCCTCCGCATCCTTCGGCGCCTCCTCGCTGTCTCCACGTCCCGGATCGCGGCCGTCGACGGGGATCGTCTCGGTAAGGCCATCGGACTCGAGCACGAGCAAGGCCGGGCTGGACCTCGGGTCGAACTGGGCGTCGTCGAGGATGCTGCCGCGGCAGAGCGGGCAGGTGGAGTGCGAGAGCAGCCAGGCGTCGATGCAGGGCACGTGGAACGCGTGGCCGCACGTCGGGAGCAGGCGGAGCTTGTCGTCCGAGGCGAACTCGCAGAGGCACACCGCGCAGTCGAACGGCTCCTCCTCCTCCTCCTCGTCGCCCTTGCGGCGGCGGCCCACGACGGCGCGGTAGGGGAAGACGGGCAGCGCGTCGATGAAGGCCTGGTCGACGCCCGCGTCGTGGAGGTGGAACAGCTGCTGGAGCTGGCCCTGGAACGCCGTGGGGCTGCCGTCGCCCGCCGCGGCGCCGACCCGGTGCCGGCGCCGCCGCGCGCGCCGCAGCCGCAGGAGGTTGTGCACCAGCAGGTTGAGCAGGCCGAAGATGAAGAAGACCATCGCCAGGATCGCGATGAGGAGGAGCACCCCCGGGTTCAGCCTCCGCTCGATGGCGCTCGGTGGCGGCGGCGGTGAGGGAGAAGCGTCCATTCTTGTTTTCCGACACTAATTGCGAACACCGCCGCCGCGGCACTGACGACGAGGAAGATGAAGAGGGACACGTACGTGATGTGTTTTGTACTAGTATACGGGAGGGGAGGGGAGGCGAGACGACGGTGTGGAGAGTGAGTGGGTGCCTTTGGCCTTTGTCAGCTGGGACTGGGAGGTGGTTGGTGGTGGACACCGTCACACCGACGACGGCGATGCAACAGAGTGGCGGAGCGGTGATGGCCGACGAGCGTGCTGGTCAATGGTTCGGGATCCATGGACCAGATGCTGGCATGCTGCGGTGGCCGGTGAGGTGAGGCCCGCCAGTGGAAGCCTGCTCCAAGCCTGCAGCTGCGATCAGAATTCAGAAAGAAGGCAGTGCAGGCTGCAGGCAGGAGAGTTTTCTGCTGCTCGTGAATCCTGATAGTTGATGTGTCACACTAATGGCGTAAATGCACAAGCCCTTATTCTCTCATCCTTAAACATAGCTAGTTTTAAAAATTTTAAATGGTACATGCACACACGCATCCATTTTCCTCCCTCTAGCACATTCATTTCTCTCTCCCTCTCACTTCACCCGCTCCGTGCCTCTCTCCACACTTCTCCATGCCACCGTCGCTTGACTTTTCCACTTCTCACCACTCCACGAAGCCGTCCGGCCTCTCCCCCTCTCTAATGGTGGATCCGCCTCATGCACTGCCACACTTATGCACTTGCCATCCTCACCGGCCATGGCAGTCGATTCCCTGCCGCTCCTGTCTCGTGGCGGCCAGATCCGGGCTGTTGCGGCGCTTGGAGGCAGCATTGCCGGCCATGTCGGTCAACTCCTTGCTGCACTGGTCTCGTGGCGTCCGAATCTAGGCCGCGCGCGACATTTGGAGACGGCCTGATCTGGCCACTTCGTCTCCCTGAGGGCCTCACTGTTCCTGAACGCCACCGTGTCGTCGTCCTTGCCGGCCACCGTTGTTGCCGACGGTGGCCGCGTCTCCTCCCCCACGTGCGCGACACGACGGCGAGATCCACCCGGTTAAGGTTAGTCTCTTAGGCTGAATTCAACAGCTCCCACATCCCCCATTCTCTGTAACTATTCCAACTATTTTTCTCTGTCTACAGCACAGAATAATGATGTAACAGTATAACATTTAATTTTGAGGATCCAGACGATTCAGCCTTATGCCTTAATTATAACGTTGTGAGGTCGGTTCTTCCGCAGCCGGTCGAGTTTTTTTATCCGCATAGAAAAATAATCAAAATATTTCTGTTTCCTCTCTGCTCGTATGGCACCGCTTCTAAACACATGACCTCACTCCATTGTGCACACACTAATCGATCGGGTCAGACACCCGTCGTGCTTGTACTGGGGTATTATCGTGGTGGCCCTCCAAAACCGGCGGCTAATAAACAAACATAGCAACAGTGGACGGACGCTGACCTTATCAAAAGATAGTCTGAAATTCTGGGGCCAGCACAACTGGCTGATTCCATGTCTTCTCCATTCCATTTCTGAACATTCTGGGCATTTCTTTCTCAGTTCTGTGCCACAGCAGAATTACCAGCAAAAAGCACAACATAAGAATATCAACACCGCATAAACTAGCAACAATAGAGCGGTCACCACACTCCACAGTCCACACCGCACCACCATCCTCGCGCCCGGCGAGGGAACGGCGAGTCCACGACCACGACGCTGCATGGTGGACTCGTGGTTTCCTTTTTATTATTAGACAAAACAAAAATGGAAGTGGTAAAAATGAAAACAATTTTAGTCACTTCTATGTGTTCATGAGATTTCTCCTGTTCCGCCAATAATTACTAACTGTAAATTACCGTTTTCTATTCGTATACAGCCCAACTTTCTCAAGCCTCTGTTGCTTTCTTGGAGACTTCCCATTACCTATCATGCACGTTCGCAAGTCTTTGTTCAATTAAGTCAAGTCAAGCATACTTCCAACAACTCCATCTGGTCCATACGCGTCTTCTTCGACACATTACAAGTTATCAGCAGTCCGCATCGATGTACTGTGCTTGAAAGATGAACAAAGCTTCCTTCATCCCAAAAATCAGCAGTCCACAAGTCAACAATTAGTCTTGCAGTTACCAATTCAGTTCACAGTATCTTCAAGTCCATCAGATTACATACACTAATTCTTCAAACAGCGAATATACATGACCACAAGAACTTCTCAGCTCTGACAAAATCGCTCAGTGTTTTTTCTTGTTTCATTAGCGCCCTGTATCTCAAACCATGGCCTCACTCTCATATCTGCTTTGTTGTTTACTTGTATTTTTGTATTTAAACACTAGAGTGCTCGCAGCAGCAGAAGCAAATGAGTCCGAGATCGATCGACAAAGCCTCCTTTGCTTCAAGTCCGGCATCTACTCTGACCCCCACGACGTCCTGAGCACATGGCGCAACACCTCACTCAACTTCTGCAACTGGCAAGGGGTCTCTTGCAGCACGAGGCCCCCAGCGCGTGTGGTCTCTCTCAATCTCACTTCTGCGTATCTCAGTGGGTGGATATCTGGTTGCATAGCAAATCTGACTGGCCTCCGAACTCTGATGCTTGCTGGCAACAATCTTGAAGGTAACATCCCTGATTCATTAGGCTCTAGCATGTCTCTCAGCTATGTCGACCTCGCAAACAATAGTCTCAGTGGTCATATTCCTCACTCGTTCACCAGTAGCTCCTCAATCAGCACAATAATTCTATCACGCAATAAACTCACTGGAGATATCCCTGCTACTTTGTTTGCTAACTCGTCTATACTCACGGTGGTCAATCTCCAGCAGAATTCTTTGACAGGTGACATCCCTCCTTTTGGTAAGGTCACAGCCCTCAACTACCTTTGTATTACTGAGAACTTCCTTTCTGGAAGCATACCTCCATCGGTAGGAAATGTTTCTTCCCTCCGATCCCTGTGGCTAGGCCAGAATAAGTTTACAGGGTCAATCCCAGAAAGTCTCAGTGACATTCCAAAACTTCTTGAACTGGATCTGAGTGTCAATGGCCTGTCTGGCTATGTCCCCTTATCTCTTTACAATATGTCTTCGCTCATACACTTAAGCTTAGGCGGCAATGACCTTGTTGGGCAGTTACCATCTGACATTGGTCACACACTGCCAAACCTCCAAATCTTTAATATGCAAGGCAACAATCTAGAGGGTCTGATCCCTGCTTCACTAGAAAATGTATCGAATCTCCAAGTGCTTGATCTTTCAAATAACTCCCTGCATGGCCACATTCCATCTCTTGGATCTTTGGCAAATTTGAGTCAGGTGCGTCTAGGGAGGAATCGGCTAGGACATGATTGGATATTCTTTGCCTCTCTGACGAATTGCTCCTGTCTGAAAATATTGTCTTTGGAAGAAAATATGCTGAAAGGGAGCCTACCGAGATCAGTGTGTAATCTGTCCACAAGCCTAGACAGTTTGTTGCTTGGGTCGAACCAAATATCAGGCTCCATACCTGTTGAGATAAGCAATCTTGTTAACCTCACTGAGCTTAGCATCGAAAAAAATTTGCTCTCGGGAAGCATACCTGCTACAATAGGGAAAATGAGGAACCTATGCATCCTAAACCTATCCAAGAATAAATTATCAGGAGAAATCCCTTCAACAGTTGGTAGCATTACCGAACTGAGAGAGCTTTTTCTTGATGACAACAACTTGGGTGGAACCATACCTAGCAGTTTGGGTCAATGCATGAGGCTGTCTCAGCTAAATCTATCTGCTAACAACCTTAACGGATCGATACCAGAAGAACTTTTTTTTAGTCTTCCTTCCCTTCTGAGTATGGACTTCTCGCACAACAACCTCATGGGCGAAGTACCAATGGGTTGCAAATCAACAGGTCTTGTTCTTCTGAATGTTTCCAATAATCTGCTTTCTGGACAACTTCCCCCAGCTAGGGGATGCTCTGCTCTGTTATCCCATAGCATAGAAGGAAACAAGCTTCAAGGGCAAATTCCTGCAACTTTCAATTGGTTAAGGTCAATCCGATATATAAATCTTTCTCGAAATTACTTATCCGGTAATTTGCCAGAATTCATTGAGAACCTCACTATGTTAGATCAACTTGATCTATCATACAACAACTTTGAAGGACCAATTCCAACCAGAGGTATCTTTGTTGAACTTAATCATCCTAGCACTTAACCTGATCATGTATCTTACTGTTAAGTATATCCCCTAGTAGTTGGTAGAGCTAGAGCTAGTGCTCAGTAACACTTTAGGCCATAGCCGGCCAAGAGTGGACTTTTGCCCCTCTGTATACAGCAGATGGGAGTAGATGTACTGAGTAGAGTAGTGTAGAAGGTAGAGGTACCATAGTTGGTAGGAGTAGGAGTACTATGTATGTACTAGAATGTATTTTCTCCCTCTATAAATAGAACCAGCAGCAGCTGGAAGAAAGCAGTTCAGCAGAACACAAGAACTGGTGTTCTCTGCTCTCCACCTTCCCCAAAATTCAGCCAAGTATGTGTGTGTGCGTGTAGGTGCTACAGCAGCTGAACAAGCTGCCTAAGTGATCCTAGAGTGGGCTAACAGTGGTATCAGAGCGCAATTTAGGTGATTAGGGAGCCAATTAGAGGGAGATGTCTTCTTCCCCAACCGGCAGCATGCAGTCCCGCCTCGACGGCAGCCGTGGACGTCGGACGTCCAGGCAGTCTGGAGAGCGGCCGTCCAGATCACCAACCCGCCCGCGGGTCATGGTGAAGACGGTGCGCGAGGTGGGAGGCGCGCAGTTCCCGCTACTGACCAGCACCAACTACAGCGAATGGGCGACGGTGATGAAGGTCATGCTCAAGGCCAGGGGCCTTTGGCGGGTCGTCCAGGACGGCACCGACTACGAGCAGGAGGACCAGATGGCCATGGAGGCCATCCTCAAGGGCGTGCCCCCTGAGTACGTCACCACCTTGGGGAGCAAGGACTCCGCCAAGGAAGCCTGGAGCTGCCTGGAGGCCATGCGCGTCGGCAGCAACCGTGTGAAGAAGGCAAAGGTGCAGCAGCTGCGGCGCGAGTTCGAGAACATCGCATTCCGTGATGGGGAGGCGGTGGAAGACTTCGCGCTGCGCCTCACCTCCCTGGTGAGCCAGCTCGGAGCGCTGGGCGAAGAGATCAAGGAGGAAACGGTGGTGGCAAAGTACCTGTGGGTCGTGCCGTCTCGGTACGCGCAGGTGGCGGTCTCCATCGAAACGCTGCTCGACCTCGACAAGATCACCATCGAGGATGTCACCGGGCGGCTGAAGGCGGTCGAGGACCGCGCCGAGGCACCGGCGGCGGACGGCGCGAAGGGGCAGCTACTCCTCACGAAGGAGGAATGGACGGCTCGGATGAAGGAGCGTCAGCGAGGCGATGGCTCCGCATCCTCGAGCAGAGGCCGTGGCGGACGGCGCCGCGGCAAGCCACGGAAGAAGTATGGAGGCGGCGAGGCCAAAGAAGATGGCGGTAAGCCCGTCACGAAGGACAAGTGCCTAAATTGCGGCAAGACAGGGCACTGGGCGCAAAATTGCCGCGCTCCTCGACGCCGCGAGCAGGCCAATTTGGTCGAAGGGGAAGAAGAAGAGACGGCGCTGCTCCTTGCGCGCACAAACGGCGAGGCGGAGAGAGCAGAGGAGCCTGCTCTGCTGATGGCGCAGGCGTGCGTACTCAGCAACGAAACAGAGGAGCCAAGAGGCGCGCCGGTGCGGCTCGAGGAGCCCCGGGTGCACGTCAACCTCGGCAAGGAAGACAAGGAGGAGGAAGCAGAGCGCTGGTACCTGGATAGCAGCGCGAGCAACCACATGACTGGGAGTCGTGGGGCCTTCTCCGAGCTCGACTCCTCCATCACCGGCACAGTCAAGTTCAGCGACAACTCTGTCGTCGACATCGCTGGTCAAGGCACGATCCTCTTCAGCTGCAGCGACGGCGGGCATCGTGCGCTCACCGGCGTTTACTTCATCCCTCGCCTCCGCAGCAACATCATCAGCCTGGGACAGCTCGACGAATGCGGGTGCAAGGTCCTCATCGACGACAGCATCTTGCGCATCCGTGACCGCGAGCAGAAGCTCCTTGCAAAGGTGCGCCGTTCTAGGAATCGGCTCTATGTGCTACCGCTGACGATCGCCAGACCGGTGTGCTTAGCTGCAAGGCATGAGGAGACGGCGTGGCGCTGGCATGCGCGGTTCGGCCATCTGAGCTTTGACGCTCTGGGCCGGATGGCGCGCAAAGGCATGGTCCGCGGGCTGCCAGAAATCGAGCACGTCAGCAAGCTCTGCGACAGCTGTCTCGCCGGCAAGCAGAGGAGGACCCCTTTCCCCAAGGCAACAAGCTACAGAGCCCAGGACCCGCTGGAGCTGGTCCACGGCGACCTGTGTGGGCCAGTCAAGCCGGCCACGCACGGCGGGCGGAGGTACTTCCTCCTGCTCGTGGACGACAACAGCCGGTTCATGTGGCTGCGGCTGCTAACCGCCAAGGACCAGGCGGCAGAAGCAATCAAGGAGATCAAGGCTCGGGCGGAGAAGGAGACAGGGAAGAAACTGAAGGTACTCAGGACCGACCGGGGTGGAGAGTTCACCTCGGAGGAGTTTGGCCGCTACTGCGCCGGCGAGGGCGTGGAGCGCCACCTCTCAGCCCCGTACTCGCCACAGCAGAATGGCGTCGTCGAGCGGCGGAATCAAACCGTCGTGGGCATGGCTAGAAGCATGCTGAAGGCCAAGGCAATGCCAGCAGCGTTCTGGGGCGAGGCGGTGAGTACTGCAGTGTACATCTTGAACCGTTCCCCCACCAAGGCCCTGGACGGGCAGACGCCATTCGAGGCATGGCACGGGCGCAAGCCCGACGTCGCGCACTTGCGCACCTTTGGGTGCATTGGGCACGTCAAGGTGACACGGCCCAACCTCTCCAAGCTGGAGGATCGGAGCAAGCCAATGGTGTTCCTAGGCTACGAGGCGGGCAGCAAGGCCTACCGCCTCTACGACCCAGTGGAGCGGCGCGTGCACGTTTCGCGCGACGTCGTGTTCGACGAAGGGGCAAGCTGGGATTGGACGCGTTCCAGCAACGGGGAAGCAACAGCAGGCGCGAACTCGAGCTCCTTCGTCATAGAGTACGAAGAGTACCAAGACGAGGAAGAACCAGCTCACGGGGAGCCGGTGCGCGGCATGGACAACGGCGGCGGCGAGCCTCGAGCAAACTCTTCGGCACCGGGAGCAGGGGAAGCACTGCGTGCGACCCCGTCAGCAGCACCGGTCCGCTACGTCACGCCTCCTCCAGATGCATCACCCTACCTCGACGCCGAGCACGAAGGAGAGCCGGTGCGGTTCCGCGCGGTGGACGACCTCGTCGGGGAAGCAACTCCCCCAGGCATGGCGGCGCGGGCTCTGGCCGATGCAGAGCTGCACTTCAGCAGCGCGGAGGAGCCACCGTCGTTCGCCGCGGCTGAGCAGGACGAGAACTGGCGGCGCGCGATGCTGGAGGAGATGAACTCCATCCAGGAGAATCACACATGGGAGCTGGTTGACCCACCGGCCAATTGCCGGTCAATTGGGCTTAAGTGGGTCTACAAAGTGAAGTGGGATGAACACGGCAACGTTGTGCGACACAAGGCGCGGCTGGTGGCGCGCGGATTCGTGCAGCGGGAAGGCATCGACTTCGAGGAGGTCTTTGCGCCGGTGGCAAGGATGGAATCAGTGCGGCTGGTGCTTGCGCTGGCGGCCACGCGCGGCTGGAACGTCCACCACATGGACGTCAAGTCCGCATTCTTGAACGGGGAGCTCAAGGAGGTCTTCGTTAAGCAGCCGCCGGGTTTCGTCATTGCCGGCCAGGAGCACAAGGTACTCCGGCTACGCAAGGCTCTCTACGGCCTGCGGCAGGCCCCGCGGGCATGGAATGTCAAGCTGAACGCAAGCTTGACCCGGCTCGGGTTCGCCAAGTGCGAGACAGAGCATGCTCTGTACACACGGCGGGCAGAACGCGGGCAGATGGTGGTCGGCGTCTACGTCGACGATTTGGTGGTCACCGGCACCAGTGAGCAAGACATCACCGCATTCAAGCAAGAGATGAAGGCGCTTTTCCGCATGAGCGACCTCGGACTGCTCACCTACTACCTCGGCATCGAGGTGGAGCAGACGACTGACTCCATCACCCTCCGCCAGAGCGCGTACGCGCGGAAGTTCCTTGAGCGGAGCGGCATGGCGGGTTGCAGGGCCAACAAGACACCGATGGAAGAAAAGATCAAGCTGAGCAAGGGGAGCTCGGCAGTAAAGGTGGACGCAACGGGCTACAGGAGCATCGTCGGCAGGCTGCAGTATCTAGTGCACACCCGGCCGGACTTGGCGTTTGCTGTGGGCTACGTCAGCCGGTTCATGGAGGATCCGCGTGAAGATCACCTCACCGCCGTCAAGCACCTTCTCCGCTACGTCGCCGGAACGGTGGACTACGGAGTGGTCTACCCCAGGCATGGCAAGGGGAAGGCGGAGCTCACGGGCTACAGTGACAGCGACATGGGAGGCGACGTCGATGGAAGGAAGAGCACCTCGGGTATCCTCTTCTTTCTCGGCAAGTGTCCCATCTCCTGGCAGTCACAGAAGCAGAGGATTGTCGCCCTCTCCACATGTGAAGCAGAGTACGTCGCGGCTGCGACGGCGTGCTGCTAGGGAATTTGGCTCAGGGGGTTGCTGCAAGAGATCATCGGAGAAGATCACCGCGCACCGGTCCTGAGGGTGGACAACAAGTCCGCCATCGAATTGGCAAAGAATCCCGTCCTCCATGACAGGAGCAAACACATTGACATCCGGTTCCATTTCATCCGGGACTGTGTCACTGAAGGACGAATCATCCTCGAGCATGTTGAGACCGGCCAGCAGCTCGCGGATATCCTCACCAAACCTTTGGGCCAGAAACGCCTTGTGCAGTTGATGGTCAGGATTGGGGTTGAGAAGATCGAGCATGAGGATCAGTCAAGTGCTCGCTGATTAGGGGAAGAATTGTTGAACTTAATCATCCTAGCACTTAACCTGATCATGTATCTTACTGTTAAGTATATCCCCTAGTAGTTGGTAGAGCTAGAGCTAGTGCTCAGTAACATTTTAGGCCATAGCCGGCCAAGAGTGGACTTTTGCCCCTCTGTATACAGCAGATGGGAGTAGATGTACTGAGTAGAGTAGTGTAGAAGGTAGAGGTACCATAGTTGGTAGGAGTAGGAGTACTATGTATGTACTAGAATGTATTTTCTCCCTCTATAAATAGAACCAGCAGCAGCTGGAAGAAAGCAGTTCAGCAGAACACAAGAACTGGTGTTCTCTGCTCTCCACCTTCCCCAAAATTCAGCCAAGTATGTGTGTGTGCGTGTAGGTGCTACAGCAGCTGAACAAGCTGCCTAAGTGATCCTAGAGTGGGCTAACAATCTTTGCAAATTCCACTATGGTACACTTGAACGGCAACAAGAGGCTGTGTTCAAACTTCTCCATACAAGAACTACCACCTTGTCCTGGCACCTCAGACACTAAGAACCATAAGAGCAGTGTGCCGTTTCTGCCAGTGCTGGTACCCACAGTCACCATAGCTTTCCTGCTGCTGTTGTCTTGTTTGTTCACTCTTTGGAGGAAAATGGATGTGCATATGTCCACGCTGCACATTAAAATATGGTATCTGCTGAAGCTTGTTACTCACTGGAGCATGAGACAAGTGTGTGCCTTTCCACAGTTCATTAGAAGCTATCATATTGTTACACAATGGAGAAGAGAACAAATTTGTATATTTCCACAGCTCGGTATGGTCAGGAATGTGTTTTGTTTTCTCACTCTGAGGAGAAGAAAAGAAGTGGAAATATGTCCAACCTACCCGGAGTCACTAAAAAGGGTATCCTATGGTGACATAGCTAAAGCTACTAAATGTTTTTCACCGGACCATAGAATCAGCTCAACTCGTACTGGGTCAGTTTATGTTGGTAGGCTCCAGTTTGCCAGTGAACTTGTTGCCATCAAAGTATTCAACTTGAACAAACACGCTGTGCATGAAGCAGAGTGTGAGGTGTTGAGAAGGATACGTCATCGGAACATTCTTAAACCCATGACCTCATGTTCAACGTGGGATACAGAAAACAATGAATTCAAAGCACTAGTTTTCCGGTTCATGGCAAATGGTAGCCTTGCAAGGTGGCTTCATCCCAAGCAAGAGGCTGACAAACCAACAAGAACACTAAGCTTAGGCCAGAGAATATGCATAGTCACAGATGTGGCCTGTGCTCTGGACTATCTTCACAACCAACTGTCGCCGCCTTTAGTGCACTGCAATCTGAAGCCAGAAAATGTTCTTTTGGATCACGATTTCACCGCACGTGTTGGTGACTTTGGTTTAGCAAAGTTTCTCCTTCAAGATTCTGGCTGCCTGCAACACTTGGTCAGAATCCAAGGAACAATTGGATACTTGGCACCTGGTAAGTCAGATCCCATTTTCGTTGCCTGCTTATGCAGGCCTCACGTAGCACTAACTGCATTGTCGCTACTTTTGCAGATTATGGCGTATGTGGCAGGATCACCACAAGAAGTGATGTATATAGCTTTGGAGTACTTCTCCTAGAGATGCTTACAGGGAAACGTCCGACCGATGAAATGTTCGTCGATGGACTCAACCTTCACAATGTTACCGACTCCATGTTTCCGGATAGAGTTGCAGAGATTCTAGATCCTCATATGAAGCATGAAGAGCACCAAGTGTGTGACGAAGTATGGATGCAGAGGTACATTATCCCTCTGGTTGCGCTTGGCCTGGCCTGCTCCATGGACTCTCCTAAAGATAGGCCTGGAATGCAAGACGTGTGTGCAAAACTCCACGCTATCAAGGAAGCTTTTCTGGAGTCGTGTGATTAATGCTTGAGCTCTCTTTGAAGGTCCCGTTAGGATGTGTGTAGTGATTGATCGGCCGTTACTGTTGAGACAGTGATCTTTGAAGGCCCTGCTAGGATGTGTATATCATCAAATGTTGATGGCATAACAAGGGGATACGAAAGAAAGAAATGCCTTGGTGATTTGGTAAGGAAACTCTATATGCGTCACAGATTACCTTGACAAATGCTAAAAGCAGGGATGCTGGAGCCAGCACAACTGGCTCCCTGGATATGGCGGCGTTCCAGGCGCTGCCCCATTGCCACCGGCGACGGGTTCTGGGCGGAACCCACTTCCTGGATCTGGCGCCGAACCAGGCGCTGCCGCCGGCGAAGGGTTATGAGCGCAGCGCTACCGCCGCCGGTTTCCTCTCGGCCTTGAAACCAGTTGGCGTGACTGGGCCGTGTGTTACAGCGTCGACAAGGCCCATCGCGTGCACGGGTCGGCCCACGGGCTGGATTAGATTCTGTTCGCACGGAGGAGCATCTTCTTCTGGGCAATCATGATATCATGAACCATATACTTCAATAATCTCAACTGGCAGTTTTGGCCTACGTGGCTCCACGTCAACCTATCCTATGCTGCTCCACGTCCACCTCGGGGTGACAAATCGCACTGCATCGAAACTGGCTGTTTGTGTTTTTTTGCATTCAGAAATAAATATAAGTATTTTGCTCCTCCGTTTCGCTGGAGGGGAAACTGGAAGTCTGGAAACATGCCCAGTCTGGGGTCGTATCCTACCTGCTACGCTGCTGGGCGCTGGCCATCCAAACCGAGACCTAAATCGGTGAAGCTGCCAAACCTGTTTGCACGCCGAGACCGTCCATGTGCAGGTCCCGCCCTCATTAGCCGTGTCAGTTGGCCGGAGCCCAGAAGGCCACACACACATCAACCATCATCACATGGATATGGATACAGACAGGGTCGTGGTCCACACTCCACAGACATAGGAACTGCCAGTGCCAATCACATTTTTCTCACGCCAGTGTCACAACAAAGAACTAACACCAACACAAAGCACAGGAAAAAATACCCCCCATTGGATCCGGATCCATTAGCTGACTGAAAGCACAACTTGAGCTTAATCTTGTACTGTTGGCCAACACTGACCCGGTGGTAGGGCCCCGGGCCCCCATTTCGTTTGGCCCATTTGCATCGCGCCGGGATGTGAACTGGATAAGCACATTCCGTGGCCAATGCAGCAGCAGGGCATGGTGCATTCTGCATTGCCGCGTGAAAAAAAAAAACCTGGAGCAAGCATCATGAACGGCGCAGGCGAAAAGTGGCTACGGAAACCGTGGGTGCACAAGGACGGAGAGGATCGTGCGCGCTTTCGCTTCTGTTGCGCTCTGTTGGCCATGCAGGGGAACACTGGCGTCATGGCCGCCATGACCTGTTCTGCTGTCACGCAAGAGACAGTAGTGTAGTATAATACAGTATCTCTTCTGCAGACAAACCAAGCGTCATCTTCTTGTTAATCCAGTTTTAACATCTCTGCTCTTATTAAAAAAAATTTTGATCTCTCTGCATGTGTGCATCCTTAAGACCTTAATTTTTTGCAGATACAGTAGTTCCTCCATGGTCGCGCCACTTTCAAACCTCGCGTAGCCGGGTGTAACCTGCTGCCTGCCCCGTCAAACCGCCATTGCCGGAAGGGAGGAAGGAAGCTGGGACGCGTCCACGGCGATGGAGCATAGAGAAGAGCACGACGACGCTCGTGTCGTGTGTCTTCAGCTCCAGCGGCTAAAAATAAACGAGCGAGGGGCTAAATTACGGGGACCTCCATCAACATCGCCGAGCCCTGAGAAACATGCACAGCGCGAAAGGCCAATGGCTATTTATAGCACCTCCCCTTTCCTTAGCGACTAGCGACGCGCCGGCCACCGCCATGCCATTTCCGAGAAAACCCTGCGAGGACAGCGCGCGCGGGGACGTGACCACCGCATAGGCAGAGGTCGCCGGATCCACCAAAGGTTTCGTCTTTGCGACGAGGAGCGAGAAGGCCGGCCGGCCGTCGGTCCGCGGCGCGGCAGCTTGTCGCCCGCTGCTGCAGGTGGCGGCGGCGGCGGCGGCGGCGGATCGCATGCGAGGAGGATGCGAGTGCTGGAGGAGGACCAGTACCCGTCGACGCCGGGGAAGGTGAAGGTGGAGCGGGCGGGGGCGATGAGCCGGCACCTGCACCGCTGCTTCGCGTCCACGGGGACCATGTTCCTGTGGGCGCTCTTCCTGGTGGCCATGACGGCCACGTACCTCAGCGTCCACTCCTTCGTCGACACCTCGTCGCGCTACTTCGCCGCCTCCTGGGGCGGGCTGCACTGGGAGCGCCAGATCCGGGCGTCCGCGTCGCCGCGCCGCCCGCCGGGGTCCGCCGAGGGGGCCGGGCTGTCCGTGCTCGTCACGGGAGCCGCGGGGTTCGTGGGCACGCACTGCGCGCTCGCGCTGCGCCGGCGCGGCGACGGCGTCGTGGGCATCGACAACTTCAACTCCTACTACGACCCCTCGCTCAAGAAGGCCCGCCGCGCGCTGCTGGGATCCCACGGCGTCTTCGTCGTGGAGGGCGACATCAACGACGGCCGCCTCCTGGCCAAGCTCTTCGACGTCGTGCCCTTCACCCACGTGCTCCACCTCGCCGCGCAGGCCGGCGTGCGCTACGCCATGGAGAACCCGGCCTCGTACGTGCACTCCAACATCGCGGGGCTCGTCTCCCTCCTCGAGGCCTGCAAGGACGCCGACCCGCAGCCGGCCATCGTCTGGGCCTCCTCCTCCTCCGTCTACGGCCTCAACGACCGCGTCCCCTTCTCCGAGGCGCACCGCACCGACCGGCCCGCGTCGCTCTACGCCGCCACCAAGAAGGCCGGCGAGGAGATCACCCACACCTACAACCACATCTACGGCCTCTCCGTCACCGGCCTCCGCTTCTTCACCGTGTACGGGCCCTGGGGCCGCCCCGACATGGCCTACTTCTCCTTCACCCGCAACATCCTCCAGGGGAAGCCCATCACGGTGTACCGGGGAAGAGACCACGTCGACCTCGCCCGGGACTTCACCTACATCGACGACATCGTGCGCGGCTGCCTGGCGTCGCTGGACACGGCGGGCCGGAGCACCGGAACCGGCGGCAAGAAGCGTGGCCCGGCGCCGTACAGGATCTTCAACCTGGGGAACACGTCGCCCGTGACGGTGCCCACGCTGGTGGCCATACTGGAGAGGTCCCTGCGGGTGAAGGCCAAGAAGAACGTGGTGGAGATGCCCGGCAATGGCGACGTGCCGTACACGCACGCCAACATCAGCTTGGCACGGGAGCAGCTCGGGTACAAGCCCACGACGAGCCTGGAGATGGGGTTGAAGAAGTTCGTCAAGTGGTACCTCTCCTACTACGGCTACAACAGGGGAACGCATACCTTCAGGAACTCATGATGATTAGCACGTAGTGGTATGTGATTAGTAAATATGACTTTGTCTTTGTTGGGTCTCCTACTCTCTGATGATCAAAGATTGACAGTTTTTTTTTCTTTTTGGACCTGAAAAGGTTGGGAGATGCGACGAAGAATTCTGTTGTAGTTAGTTGGGGGGAGGACGGAAATGGCAATAGAGCGATTGATGGAATGGAGGGGGTGATCCCCTTCATTATGTATTTTTCTTCTGTAAATTGTACGTACGTGTCACTTATAGATTCATCCTTTCTCAAAAATCAAAATAGTATGTATCCTGGGATCTTAGGCCAAAAAAAAAAAAACATTTAACAGGTGTCTAAAACATAGCAGCAGATGGTACCTGAAGATTTTATATAATGGGGGGTTATTCTCCTCCATTCCTGTTATAATGGGGAAAATTGTGTGACTTGCGAAAGCGCCCTTCAAGCAAAAATAATATCATACCGATGTGACCTCGACCAGGGATCAATTTAGACAATTGTGGGCAATTCTCCTCCATTCCAGACCTCAGCAGATGATTTTGCAGGGAACATGACACCAACAGAGCAGCTAAAACTTTGACTCAGATGATGATATGATATCATACATGATCATCCATAAATTTTGCAACAATTTTTCTGATATATATTTTGATTTCAGCATGAATCGGTAATTACTCCTGTCGTGCTTGTCAACAGGTTGTTCCTCATCCCAATATTGACAATGGGCTCGGTGATCTCTTCGTTCTTCCAAAGTAGCAAGTGATTCCTTTGAGTCTGTGTTGTACATAGTTCTCTTCACTCTGCAATGATCAGAGTTCACTGAACGTCAATCTTAAACCACAAAATTTCACTCGAAATGCCAGAAGTTAGAGAAGTAACAAAACATACCTCAAAATCTAAGGGAGGACAAGACAACCATGAAAGCTCCTCTACTTGACCCACGTCCACCGTCCGTGGCAAGAACATCATGATTTTAGGAGCTATTTTCTGAGCCGTTTGAAATGTCACATATCTAGACATAAAGCCGTAAGCTTAAGACACTATTGTTCTGAGAACTCTTGAATCTGATGGTTTCATCATGATTACTACTGAAATGTTAGCCAATTATACATGTATGCAGTTTCAAATTGGAATTTTTAGCAAACTGTGAAAGCCATAGCTAGAGAACTACGGAGCAAAATCTGCAATGTACTTACTACTTATCACTTATCAGGGTTTCACTTGGAAGCTGAAACAGGTAACAGGGATTCGTTTTCCATCTTTGAGCGACAACAAACACAAGGGACAACATACCCGTCTTTCGGCTTCAGCATATCAAGGGTGTAAAGTGGAGCTTGAATGTACGATGGCCCTCCCCAGGGTGGTGAAAGGAACACCAGATCAGCCTGGTGGCATAGAGGCAATCAGTGATCAATTTGAAATCTGAAATAAGTAGGCCAGTATGGTATGGCAACGGAAAACTGGTATGACACGAGGTAATCACTGAACTTTCACAAACTCTGATGAATCTTCAGTTCCCTGCACTATCGAATGGTTATTAGACAAACCTTCAGAAAAGGCGCCAGGCGGAAGAAGTCGCCGACAATGAACTCGATCCTGTCCTCGACGCCGTAGACCCTGGCGTTGTGCGCCGCCAGCTCCACCTTGCAGGGGTCGATCTCCACGGCGACCACGTAGCAACCCCTGCAGCACGGTCACACGGCGGCGACAGGATCAGTCATAGTCACCGTAGCAGCCGAGAGGGCAAAGAGAGACGGCGCCGGCCGGGCCCGTCGCGCGGGAGACGAGACGGCGCGCATCACGTGCCTGGCGGCGAACTGGATGGAGTTGCCGCCGCAACCCGCGAAGGCGTCGACGACGAGGTCGCCGGGCGCGGCGCGGGCGGCCTGCGTCGCCGCGACGGCCTCCGGGGTGGCGGAGTACCAGCCCTCGGCGTCCATGCGCACGCCGCGGTCGTACAGAGAGAAGAGGCTGTGCCGGTGCGCCCAGTACTTGCCCGCCACGGCCGCGTCGTCGGCAGCATCGTTCTGTGGCTCCGCCTCAGGCTCCAAGCGCTTCGACTCCTGAGGTCTCGCGACCTCGCGCTCGCGGGTGGGCTCGGCCGTGAGGCGGCGGCGGCGGCGGGAGCTTTTGCGGGTGGATGCGCCGAGAAGGCGGAGGAAGCGGTGCAGGCTACCATGGAAGGGCGGGACGGCGTGGGTACAGCGGCGGCGGCGCGCCGCTGGCAAGGCGCTTCTTTTCGCCATGTCCGTGTCTGTCCCTGAGACCCTGACCCCCTGTGCTGCTCCCGATGAGCGCTCTTCTGCTCGAACGAAGTGAGTCGGTGACACCGGCGGAAACAAATCGAAGCGTCCAAAAAAGCGATTTTTTTTGGAACGGCACCTCGTCCGTTTCATAGATTTTTACCTTACAAACAACTCACAACGTGATGTTCTTAATGTAAGCCATTCACAGTTTAAATAGAGCTACAAATCTGTCGGATCAGTTCACACGAGGCGGCTCCATACAACATAAAAACAACATATTCCAATGTGGCGGAAGTACAGACATACGAGTTTCGTTTGGTGTAGTGTGCCACTGCAGTGCAGTGCAAGAGAACGCTGTGTTTCGTTCCGTACCGTCGCACGGCAACATCCTCGGCTGGTTTCTTGACAGATCAGAGGGAGGTTTGAATCTGAAAAAGGGATGACGCTGGTGAGAAAAGTTTGTGATCAAGGTGTAAAAACAAGACAAACGTCAAAAGTTGAAAACATGGCCAGGCTAACTTACAACAGATGAATGGTGAGTCCTCTTGCTCCATTTCTGAAAATGAAGGTCAGTTGCTCCACGAGAGAACGGAAACACTGCATGGAAAAAAGGTTCCTGCAACTGCAACATGACGTTCACAGGTACTTGGACAGCCAAGGAAGATCCGGTGATTCCTTTAGTGCAAAGGTCACATCATCACTGCCGGTCAGGGAAACAGGGTATTAGAGCATGAGGGGTAGGTTTAAATTGTTATTCACATTTTTTCATTAAACTTTCTTGATGTGGTTTTCAAGAGCTGACCTTGGATAGTTAAGCTGCAGCTTCTGCAACTTGTGCTTGCTACCCTCTTCACAGAGGATGACCTTGCTTTCACCAAGCTTGCAGCTGCAAATGGAATATATAAGAAATTTACTGATACAGATCACTGAATCAAACCAAAAGGAAGAAAATTTACAAGAACAATACAGAATGTGCACAAATAATACCCAGCTAACAAAAAGCAGAAATAAGTACTAGGAAACTATTCATCAAATGGCAGGTCACACATACAAAATGAAAAGGCACCATTGATGGTTTGGTGGGGTTGCGGCCTGTGTGTACATGATTCCACCCATTTGGATGTTTGTAAGTTTAATGGATATATGTATCTCTAGATGGTGAAGACTGGAAGTTATACTTCATCTAGAAAAGGTGATACATATAAATGCTAAGGCTGGAAGTTGGAACAAGAACATGTCATGTAACTATATTTTGAAATGACATGCAGAAGCAAATGCAACACCATCACTGACCACATTATACATGATGATACGCAAACATGAACTCATGGAATAAACTGTAAGAGCAACTTGAGCACAGTTACATGTATTGCAAGCTACACATTTGATTGGATCAGCATACCAAATTTTCACGAGAGTATCGTGTCCAGGCAATAGTTCTCTATTGGCATGGCACCAGGAAATAACTGTTGATGCTAACTACAAAAAAGAAAAGATCTCGTTAGATTTCTTTAGAAGCACACATGGTCACATACTAGTATACTACTACTGCACATGGTCCTAAACAGGAATGGCATAAACAAGTACTGCTAACATCTTGCCACTATGAAACTTCCAAGGTATTTTTTTTCCGAAGGGCAGAAAGAGATTTGCTGCAATATATTAAAAAGAAGAGCCGGCGCAGTTTTTTAAGGCAAAAACTGGGCCCAAAAAAGCAAACACAACTCCAGAAAAAGATGAGCAGAGACAGGACCAGGGGGATGAAAAAAAAGGCTATCAAAAAAGTGAAAAAAAAGGCTCAAGACCTAGTCATCCAAGCTGCTCTCTGTGCTAATGTGCTTTCATTTTGTAAGGCGCTCGCTCTGGATTGCTTCCATCCCGATCGAAAACTCTTTGATCTCTTATAAGCCAGAGATGCCACCAGCTCACCAGTAACAAATGACCAATTATGAATCCTTTTGTCACACCTCGCTCGAATCCATCTCCACCAATAGTATGAAACGGTTCAGCTCATGCCTCAAATTCACAAGGAAGCTCAATCAGATACAAAGTTTTTTTTTTTTTTTTGGGGGGGGGGGGGGGGCTTGGTGTATGTATAGTTAAGACCGGATGACTAACATTCACTCCCTGCCGGGATACTACCCTGATACTGAAGGAAACAAGCTGTAGTTACCATAATAGCTCTGATATATTAAATCTGATGTAATTATCGTTAAACATTAGGGTAAACATCACCAGGACAATAGTGGAGTGGTAGCGAATGCATGGAATGGGAGAGAAAATAGATGAGGGAGAATACATGAGACAAGGGAGTTAGTCTAGCTCTTCTTGCATAATGAGCAATACTGTGTTGGCACCCTTTTTATAGGCTTCAAAAGGCAGTAACAATCTAATATGATAGCTTTCAAACGGTAAAAAAACTATTCTTATCCCTAATTGACTATATTAGTAAACAAGGTAACAGACCAAATAACAAATGGTAGGGAAGTTTATCTAACTAAGCCACCACTTACTACAATACCTGTGTTACTGATCACATGGACAATAAAGTGAAAAAGAATACTCAACTTGCAACAGTTCGATTCAGCTTAGGGTTGCAGGAAGGGAACATAGAAAAAAGGGAGGGGAGCTAGCTAGTGGTGGAAGGAGATTGCCAAAAACAATTAAACAACGGATTTAGAAGACTGGATAAAGTAGCAAAGCCCAATAATACAATATCAGGAAAAGTTTAGTCAATTGATCGAAAAGAAAGATTAGTTGTCAGAAAAATATGCCAGCAAAACACAGGAAAATCCTAAATTAATGGTCAATGGTAGCTTTATGGTCCACATACCCTGCTGCCAGAATGGGTCTCAGGCAGCGCCAGATATAAGTATATAACTGACCCAGAAATTTATGTACCAAGGCAAGAAGACTTCATTCTTTGTATTAGATTTGACATTTGAGCCAAGATCACGGCACATAGGCATGGATATTAAAGCACAAGCTTTCTCTGTTTCCATACACTCTTTTACGCTGCCCACAATATTAAAAAACATAGGAGCTAAAAACACGCAAAAAACCGAGTTCACCTTATCAAACATTACTTCACCTAATCCACTTTTGTACAATTCATGAACCATGGCAACCAATATAACTTTTCCAAACTTTGGGCAACTCTTCATCACCTGTAAAGAAATAGAATGTTAGAGATATAAATAATATCAGTTTGGAATTTTGGATGGTAACCTGACTTTACTAATTGGTCTGGTTATGAGTACAAGTGCGCATAAGAAGCACATTGTCCACTTACTTGAATATGTGGTGCCTGGAAGACTTCCTGAATAGCAGATTCTATATCACCCATGCAAACAACACCCTCGCCTACAAATATTGGATCCATTTTCAATTATGTAAGTACAACTTATAATTTAGCCCAAAAAATGGAAGGTTGAAGCTGTACAACCATAATGCGAAGGGTGGATTTGTATCAGTTATTAGGTTTTGTGATAACTATAAAGATAGAATAATCCACTGTAAACTTTTTTTAGTGAAAAGGCGATTCCAGCACAAATGTGACAGTACCTTTATTTGCCGAAAAGATAGCCTGTCCAGATTGTTTAACACGGTAGTCTGCAAACTCTGCTGCCCGTCTACAAATTTCTAAAGCTCGCCGAGCATCACCTGACATAGCAGCTACCTGCATGCAAAGGTAATATATAATCAAACAAATGGAAATCCACGCATATGTTATAATAGAAAATAGCATAAGCTCTATCATAAAATTTTTTGTTTGACACTTATTTCAAATTTTTTCAAGTCTCGGCAATGCAAACTCATTGTTGTGCCAATATTTGACTTTGATGCCTAACAAACCTATGATGGCTTTAATTGCAATATACCATAACATGAACTTATCGTCTCATGTTTTTCTAGCGAACCTCAGATTTGGTGGAATGATGCCAAGACAGAGTAACAGTTATCGATGAAAAAGACGTGACAACAAAATACAAACATGGTATCGCAAGGCAAACCTTTCTAGAAGCAAATTCGATAGCCTGTTCCTCAAAGGCATCAATACCCTTTAGACGGCTCGTTATGATTTCCTGCAGTTGCCGATAATTGTATGGGCCAAAACACAGCCGTTGGATACCCATCCGACTTGATATTCGAGGCAATAACTTTTCTGGAAGATCCATTGTGTTTGCTATACCTGCGCTCATAACAAAACGGCCAAGGGATAAGTAAAAGGTAAGGCAAAATCACAGGTCAAAATGAAAAAGAACAGTTAGCTACCTATGATAACTAAGTTTGAATTTGGTCTTGTGGGCCAATCAAGAATGTTATACAGCACCTGATAAAAAAATGTCAGTGTCAAACAATAGGAAAACAAATGATAATACCAAACAGTTAGTGTTTAAATCAAACATACGAGCAAAATAAATAATTAATAGGTTTGGGTTGAATTATTACCGATTGATTTCTTGTCAAAAGAAGATCAAGCTCATCGATGAGCAAAATAATTGGCTGGTTTGCTTGCTTTCCAATTTTAGTGCCACCTGAAAAATGTTCTGTTAAATAGTGAAGAGCCTTTTTCCACCCAACCCTATGCCCACTCAACTGTTCGTATACAACCTGCATATTTTAAAAGAACACACCCATTAAAGTTCTTTCCGGAGGGTTATGTGCCAACTACAGTTGAGTAGGGCAGATTTGTCATTAGGTCATCAAAGCCGAAGTACCTTGTAGATATTCTCTGGAGATGCTAATTTAAGACCATTAATTTCAATAAAACAATACGGCCTCAGAGTTCCAGAATCAAATTCAGATCTCAGCCTCCTCATAACAGCAAGTACACTCATAGTCTGTAGGTTGACAACATAGATGTGGAGGATTTGGTTTAATATTTAGCCAAAGCAGATGAGATGAAACAATAAAAGCAGCCAGAAAAATATGTTTTTTCACCTTGCCAGTACCAGGTACACCATGGATATAAAGGCAGCGTCCTAGGCACTGATCGTTGCAGATTGCATCCTTGACAAATGTAGATATCTCCTCCATTTCTCTGAAATGAGACTTCAGCTCAGTAGCAGTTTTCGTAAGAAGCACAAGAAACATTCAGCAAGATGAATAAGCATACTTATCCCTGCAAGGCAATGACTTAGGAAGAGTTGCCAATAACAGGGTTGCTTTCGCTTTCTCCAGCTCAGTCTTTTGGTGGCACCGAACATGCTCAGGAATTTTTCGTATACCAATTTTTTGTAGGCCATACATCCTACCTTTCCTTGAATTCTATGAATAAATTTGTCATTTCAGTAAAGGAATACAAAACAGCAGATGAAGAGAGAAAAGAAGGGTTCTCACAGCCGCCAATTCATGTGAGTGATTCCATCTGGCAGAGAAACCTGATTTAGGTTCTTCCTCCTTGTCATATTCTGAATCTTCATCAGTGTCACTGTTATAATCATCACCAGCATTGTAAGGCTCATCACAAGGATCTTCCTTTGTCTACAAGAAATGAATAGGAAAAAGCTTAATCACTGGGTAAACCGCAATGGTGTCCAGAGTTCAGAGAAGATTGTTTTGCATCTCAAAGGCTGTGCATATACCTCAGGCTCGTCATCAATGTCTGTCAAACGCTTAAAGTTATGCCAATGTATATCATATTCATATTCACAGTAAAACACATCGTCTCCTCCATCGTTAGCATCCCTAAAATCTTTGGGGCACATTATAGAACAATGTCTAAGGATTGTTTCCATCTGCACAAGCCATAAGCACAAGGACATTAAAACCATATAGGCGCAAGCAAAGAAATAACGTGGAAGAGCCAAATATACACATAGAACAGAATGACTACCTCAATATCTGCAAGATCATTGGTGCGGTACAGCTCTCTTCGCAAATTATGTGGCTGCCTTCCTGCTGCAGTCTCTTCGGGGATAATGTACCACCTTACCTTTGCCCAGAATATGCCATCAGGCTCCCTCCATAAACTGTTGCAGAAAATACCATTGTTCAGTAAATTCGTTGAGTGCATTTAGTGTTAAAAGTATCATTAAAACATAAGGCACATCTGGAGATATATATCCAGGTGTTTCTACCATCATGGATCTTTTCTTTTTCTTTTTTTTGGGTTAGGAAAAAGAGGATGATGATGCAGGCACGCAAGAGTATAGATCAACATTGTGTTGAAAAAAAACTTGAATGCTACAGTTACAACATTCCACTGCCAAAAGTAAATGTTTTTAATTATTTTTGCATCACCTAAAATGAGGACAAGCTGTTGTCCAATATATTCTAACCCCGCAAGTTGGTTAACAGAAGTCATTGCTCTTTAGGCCAGTAACTAACCAGTTATAACCGGTAATGCCTTCCAATTCACAAAATAACGAATAGCAAGTGACATGCTTTATAAGGGGAAAAAACTTCTGGGCGAATTTACAGAAATGTGTGGTTCACAGCATGAATTTTGGAAGCCGATAGAATGTCAAAGCTTCACTGACCTCTCGATGCGTGCAGCCCACAAATCGCTGGAGAGAAGTTTCTCCTTGGCAGTCCTCACGATGTGCTTCCCCTCAGGCGGCCTGGGCCGTTCGACCACCTTCCCGGCGCGTTCAGCCTCGCAGTACGGACACGCCCAGTCACCTTCAGGCACCCTCCGAAGCGGCGGGCGCACGCATCGCAGATGGAACCCGCCGAGGCACGCATCGCATTCCACCATTACCCCGCCGCCGGTGCGGAAGCACACGCGGCACTCCTCCTCCTCGGGGTCCTCCGCGTCAGACTCCGCTGCCTCGCGCCGCTTCACGTACACGTCGTCCCCGACCTCGAACTCCCCGCCATCGTACACCACCTTCCGGTAGTACGCCCTCTTCCTCGGCTGCCGCCTCTGCCTCTTGGGCTCGCGCAGAGCAGGGGTTCTGGGTGATGGCGCGGCGCGTTTACCCCTGGAGGTGGGGGTCGGCGTAGCCTTCACCGGCACATCCGGGGCGGCTTTGGTGGGCGTTTCAAGGAGGCGGCGCGAGCGCCGGACGGTGGAGGGCGTCGCCGGAGACATCGGCGCCGGCGAAGCCGCCGATTTGGACTTCCGCCTGGGCATGGGCTTAGTCGGGGTGCAGAGGTCCATCTGGGACTCGATGGAGGCGGCGACGGTCTTCGCCGACGAGGATCTGGGCCTGGACTTGGACCTGGAGGGGGTGGCGGCGAGATCCATTCCCGGGTCTCGCCGGAAACGGCGAGGGGATGGAGTCGGAGGAAGGGGGAAACGTGGATTTGAACTGGAGGGGTGCGATGGCAGTGGACGGCGTTAGGGTTTGGACCGTTTGGCGCCCATTCGCACAGCAGTTTTGGTACTTTCGCAGTTCTGTCCTTTGCTTATCATAATTTGGCCGTCCTATCAATAAAGGGTGTGTTTGCTTCTTTTTATTTGATGCTGTTGATTTTTTTTAAAACTTTGATCATTTGTTTTATTTAAAAACTTTTATTATTTTATTGTTATTTGATTTATCATTATGTTTACTTTGAGTATGATTTAGTTTTCATATGTTTGTATAAATTTTTTGAATAAATGAAGGATTAAAATTTTAAAAAAAAATCAACCGTGTCAAATAGAAAATAATGGAGGGAGTGCTTTTTTAGTACTTTCGCAATTCGGTCCTTTGCTTATGACAATCTGTCACCACGACATTCATGGCATGTTGGAGAGTAAAAATTTTCAATACCATAGTTTTATAATACTATTGTTTATATTGGTCATTTTATAACCATTATATTTCTTCCTACTAAAATTATAGTATTCTAAAAGTTATAAAGCTCCATAGCGATACTATAGCTTTACTGGTCTCTTGTTTACTTGATAGAAAACTTTGGTCGAGTGGAGTTCATAATACTCTAAAAATATCACGTTACTCGTAATACCATAGTTTTCTCAAGATCGACCAAACACATTTTGAGCAAAATAACATGGTATCTTCAAATATCACGGTATTGCATTGAAATCACATAATTAAATTGCTCCTGAACAGGTCCTAACTTGTTTAGTTCCATAGCCATATCATAGTTTTATAGAGTATTTTTCTCATTTGGATGAGAAAATTTTGGTACGAAGTGGACTTTATAATACTCTAAAAATACCATGGTATTGACGATACTATGGAATTGAAAACAGAGGGTTTTTTTCATCAAAATCAGCTAAACACATTCTTAACAAAATACCATAGTATATGGTATCGCACTGAAACCATGTGAAATGATCAGGATGTCCAAGAGAGGGGTAAATTGGACTTCTAATTTTAAAACTTAAAATTAAATCATATCGACCAAGTTTCAATTCACCTTTGTGCCGAAACCAATGTGTCTAGAACTGCTACACGATAACAAAATACTTACAACCTAGAGCCAAGGATGCTATTCTAAAAATGTAAAGTGCAGAAGATAAATTACATGAAAGTAAATGTGAAATATAAGAGAGAAGAGATGACACGATGATCTTTTTTCCGAGGTATCAAAAAATCGTGACCCCCACCAATCCTCTTTTGGTGCCTTTCTCAAGGCTTCGCTCTCGCTTAGCCCTCGTAAGGACTAAGGCCCCGGTTTCGCAAGACCGAGGGATGGCAAGGTGACTCTCGCAAGAGTCAAGCCACCCCTTGACCTTCGCAAAGGCCAAGTGCCCTCGTAAGGACCTTTTTCTGCTTCTTCCACAATCTTTTGAAAGCTCTCAGAAGACACGACTCGCAAAAGGTGATAGCAATCACCTAAAGTAACAAACTTTGGTGTTCACTTGATTCAACTTCACTCAAAGAGCTATCTCTCTTTCCAGTCCCTTGCCCTAAAGCTCAATAATGGTGTGGATTTTGGTGCTTGGGTGACCTTTGAACGTGTATAAGTGTTTTTTTGTCGCAAAAGTATGAAATGGAGGAAGGGGGTTCTTTACACAGAGAACGGCTCAAAAACTAGCCGTCACTGTTAAAAAGCGCAGTCTGTGTAACCACTGGACGGTCCGGTGTGTTCATTTTTCAAAACCACATTTTTGCGCCAAGTAACGGTGGCAACCACCGGACAGGCCGGTGGTATTATCGGACGGTCTGGTGTGTTCAACCAGCATAGATGAAGCACACGACGCACTCCCTGTCTAGAACATCCGGTGGATCAGTTGATGGTCCAGTGCAGTCTGGTGCGCACAACTCGCACAGGGACTTCCCGGATTACCCCGCTGCCCAAAACGTCCAGTGAAGCACCGGACGGTTCGATGCGTACTAAGCGCACGGACTAAGACTGAGTTGGGCTACATCGCGAATATAACGCACCGGACGGTCCGGTACGTAAAAAACTTCGATTTTTCGCTATTTTGATTCCAAACGGTACTGAATTTTTTCACGGGAGTTTCTTTGTTTCAAACAAACGTAGGTGAATGTATTTTAGCACATTTTTAGTGATTGAGATTTAGGACTAAGATGCACTTGAAATTAAGCATAACTTTGAGTGAAATTAGTCAAGCTACTCACCTCGACCCCTCTAATAGTACGGCTTATCTAGAAACTTGCAAATTAACCTCTAAGTGTTCTTTTGACTTTGCGACACTTAGAGCTAGCAATCCTTGATCTTCTTGCTAGATAAACCAATCTTCAAGTCGTCCTTCACGAATTCGAAGTTGAGGGGTCTCATTTGATCAACCAATGAGCACGTTCTTATTAATTATATCATTCATGGCATAGACTCATTAGTAACGCAATAAGGGTTGTCATTAATCACCGAAATCATTACATCTAAGACTCATGTTTCTCGCACCATGAAATTACTACACTGCTTCTGAACTGGACCTTAGGTGTGAAAAACACTCGAGTTTTGCAAACAAAAAACTCGCATGGCACAAACCTATTATAACTTCTCACTCATAATGCCAGCTTACGTAAAAATAACTCCCAATTCCAACTCAATTTCCTACCAGAAACACATCATTCGTTTGCTTGAGCTTGGTCGTTGCGATGTGACAAATGTCACAAAAATTCTTTCTTCCCCCACACATTTGTGATTTGAACTTTGATTAAGCTTTGAGCAGCTCTATAGAGTATGACACATGCAAAGCTATCCTACGATCGTCAATCGTCAGGACCCAAGATGCCCCCAACAAAGTTGTTGGTGACCAATGTTGCTTATTTCACACCAAAGGCCAGATGGAGAAGGCTGCAGCTGGATCGGGATTTGAGATTTGAGTTTTGAGAGAGAAGATGTTAAAAAACACTGATGAGAAGAATGAAAATAATAGGTAATGCTCTTAATCATCGGAATTGGTGAAATATCTTTTCTGTTAGCTCGTTGCTAGCTAGTCTTTTTTCTCATTTTTACCTACGTAGCAGAGAGCATAGATCTAACTGGTGAAATAGTTCGCTATTAGAGACGCACTAAGTAGCACGAGTGTAGGAGCATGAGAGGAGAAATGAATACATTGCTGGGATTTGGGAACTCCCTCATGTGTAGTTAGCGAGTTCCCGGAGCACGAGCTTCGTCAGAGAGGATAAACCATTCACCGGAATCGTAGTGGAGAGTGTTCATCACAGAGGCAGTACTTTTGTAAGGCTATCCTCAGTAGAGATCTTATATAATCGTTCATATTTCAAATTCCTCTCTGTACAATACAAAACAGTGATTTGGATGCCCTATTTGAGTCTTCCGGTGAACATGGTCCAAAGTGAAGGAACGACAACATCCATGCCTCTGTGCCATATGATAGGAATAAGGTGCTATTCCGAAGCTTGAGTTTGTGTTTTTATTTGCGTTGAGGCAAAGTTACCGTTCAAACGAACACTCCCATGGTCAAAAGGATGCACTAGGCCTTAGTTGGTAGTTTGTCTGGGAAGTGCAAATAAGCGAATAGCGTGGTCAAAAGAAACTGGCTTGGACTAGCTTCTTTACAAATGAGTGGTTTGGACGTACAAATGAGTGCGGTGTAAAAACAGTGCGGCCTGCTTGGTTGCTAGTCTCGGCTTATTTTGTCCATAAAGGCGTCCACAGTGATTATACCAAATAGCTAGCTGACGTGGTTGAGAGAACGATAAAAATTATAATTTGTCTCACCATTATGAGTTAGTCCCACACGTAATAGTCTCAGTTTTGAAATACGTAAAATCTCTTGGCTATTTGATCTTTGTAAGTATTCTCGTTTTTCCCATTTTTGTCCACGTAGGAGAGAAAGCACATCTGCGTAGCGAAATACATTGGAGTCACCCTAAGCTGAAAAAAATGCACTCCCTCGGTTTTTTATTTGAGTTCTTTTTTATTTGATGTATTTGATTTTTTTAAAACTTTGATTTTCCGTCTTATTTAAAAAACTTTCATTACTTATTATTTATTTTGTGTTATTTGGTTTATCATTAAGAGTAGTTTGAATATAACTTGCGCTTTTATTTGTTTGCATATTTTTTAAATAGGATCCAAAGATTGAAATTTAAAAAAAAGTCAACCATGCCCTGTCATAGAATGGAGAGAGAGTACCAAACAGAGCGGGTCCACTTGCCTCAGTACAAGCAGCAAGGTGAGGCTATTTTACGCTACCGCCTCTGGTGACATAAACCTTACTCTTATCCAATCGATTACCTTAATTACTTTATAAAAAAAAACCTTAATTACTCCTCTGTACCACCCTCACTTTACGCAGAGGCTACCCCGAGTGCACAGCCCACCGCTCAGGGTGGCCCCCGCATAGGAAGTCCCACATGACAGTGACTCTTGTCCATGCTTGTGTAAGGAAGCGAGCCAGCTCATGTTTTTTAAGTAAAAAAAAGGTCAAACCAAACCAAGCGTCTGATCTCCCAAAGGAATCTCCCAATTTCTTAGGATTTCGATCTCCCGCGATTTTTTTACTTTACGCTGTTCTTGTTTATAGGCCGCTTGTACCTGATGTCTGCAGCTAACCTCCATTCATATCTCGATGCTGAGTCGTGTTTCTTAGAAGCAATTGGGCACCACTCGCCTGCCATTTTTTTCTTCACATTTTTCGTCCCATTTTTTGCCAAGTTTTTTTCGTTCGGATTTTACCAAGTGTTCAAGCAAACTTTTGATCAGATATGTTCGCAAATAGCCGGACAATCTCTTGACTTTTTGAGACCTTTTGGATCGATATATAGTTATATGCACACCTACCTCTCCCAGCTCCGATCTTGTTGTTGCTCACCACAGTGCTTAGGATCCAAGAAACCCCGAATCTGTGCTGGGAGCATCCAGTATCCAGATTCAGCATGGAGAGATTCGGCAAAACGCAGTGAGAGAACCCGAGCTCCCGCGTAATCCCGTACCGAGATCTCGCGCGGGAGCACAAGCGACCAAGAAAATGTCGCCGCAGCCAGCCCCCGGCCTCGCCGAGGACAAGGAAAGAGAGACCAATGTCTTCATCGAGTCGGCCCCGGGGTCGCCGGCGAAGGCGGCGGAGGGCGACGGCTCCGGCAGGCCGCCGTCGCCGGTGGCGTGGTTCCGGATGCTGGCCAGGGAGCTGCACTGGAGCTTCGTGTTCGGCGTGGTGGCCACGTACGGCATCAGCCAGGGGCTCGGCGGCGGCATCTCGCGCGTCGCGTCCGACTACTACTGGAAGGACGTGCAGCGGGTGCAGCCGTCGGTGGCGCAGGTCTACCAGGGCGTCACGTCCATCCCCTGGATGGTCAAGCCGCTCTGGGGCCTGCTCACCGACGTGCTCCCGGTAGCTGGATACCGGCGGAGGCCGTACTTCATTCTTGCAGGTGAGGAACATTGTGGTGGACTGGTCTGGTGGGCTGTGTTGGTTTTTGGTTAATAGTCGTGTCTGATTTCTGGAACAGCTAGTGCTCTTGTTCAATTAGGGATTTCAGACCTGAAAATTTTCTTGCTGAAATGTAGGAGTGCAAAAGTAAAGTCTGCTGACTTGTCCTAAAAGGTAGTGACAAAATGTGTCAGTGGCAAAGACAATCAAACATGCCTATGGGCTAGTACATAGGTCTGCTAACTCTTTGCGTTTACGCATCAATTGACTTTACATCTAGGAGGTTTAGCATCAGAGCTAAATCAGTTTTTTTTTAAATAACCGTAAGTTCAGTACGTTGCAATTGTCAGTCAGTAAACTCCGAATGGAGGAGTGTAAGCTTTCTGCCAAATAGCTAATAGTAGGAAGGCATCAATGTGATTATGTAGGTGCATTTATTTTTTTAGGAAAAGGTGCATTTATTTTAAACAACCTTTGCAAAATAAGACAACGTATATATGGCCAGTTTCTGCAAGGATTGCATTTGTACTACTATATGCCCTCGATAGGAGAATAAGTATCATTTAGTAAAGTATAAACATAAAATGAGTATTTTGTTTCTTTGTTCCCTCCCTGTTTCTGAGGAGTGTGCAGGCTTCATCGGAGTGATTGCAATGCTTATAATCTCTCTCCACAGCAAGCTTCATGCATTGTTCGCTTTGTTGGCATTGATGACCGGAAGTGCTAGTGTGGCGATAGCTGATGTTACTATAGATGCTTGCGTGGCGGAAAACAGTATACTGTACCCTCATCTTGCTGCTGACATGATAAGCTTAAATGGATTCTGTTCATCTGTTGGAGGTCTTATTGGATTCTCAATAAGTGGCTTTCTTGTTCATGCAATAGGGGCTCAAGTGAGTATCACTAGTCATCTCTTATAATAATTTTGCTTGGGTCTTGTACTTAGGGGCTCAAGTGAGTGTCACTAGTCATCTCTTATAATAATTTTGCTTGGGTCTTGTACTTTTCAATTCTCATTGATTTGCACTGATCGCTGCAATAAACACAACTGCTGGATATCATCCTCTTAACCTAATTCAAAGTAATTTTATCCGATCTATGTTTCTGCACGATAATCGGTTCACTGGACTTGAGCTGCTTCTCTTTTCTGTGAATTTTGAATATAAATTAGACTGGCCATTTTTATTACTTTGGATGGTGCTGGTATATTTTTTCTCCCTATTTCGAAATTCAGATGGTGCTGCTATCTGATAATGGATAAATCCTGCCTTTCTCAAGGGTGCTCTTGGCCTGTTAACAATACCATCTGTCCTGGTAATTTTATCTGGAACACTGCTAAAGGAGGTTCATACCCCCAACTTTCCATACGAGCAGGTGAGGAAAGATGTTCTCTCTCTCAAGTCTCAACTATATATACTCTATCTTTTACACTAGATTTTCCTTCCTGGTATTACAAATTCAGGCCCATCGGAAGTTTGTAGAAGCAAGCGGAAAAATGTTGACAGCATTAAAATGTCCTGAAGTATGGCGGCCATGTGTTTACATGTACATGTCACTTGCTTTAAGCGTGGACATTCAAGAAGGAATGTTCTTCTGGTACACAGACCGAAGTTCAGGCCTATCTTTTCATGAGGTATATTTACAAATCATTTAGCTATGGTGTATACTTGTACTGTTGACAGCTTGTTATGGCTTTGTGGCTTCCACTTTCACATTGAAACAAAGGTCTCCTGCAGTTAAAATTCTTGTACACTCCGACTCATTTCAAATGACATTCCTTTTATGAAAATGAGTTCTACGGAAATATAGCATGGCTACTTCTGAGAATTGTTCGTTCTTAATGCATTGCCAAACTAACAGTCTGTACTTCATCAGGGATTTATTGGCTTTATGTTCGCAGTTGGATCAGTGGGTTCTCTTGTGGGTGTTATACTCTATCAAAATATTCTTAAGGACCATTCATTTCGCAGCCTTCTTTTTTCGAGCCAGTTATTACTAAGCTTGTCGGGAATGCTTGATTTGATCTTGGTGCTTCGACTAAATCTGAAAATGGGGATACCAGATTACTACTTTGCAGTTATAGATGAGGGGGTCTCCAAAATGATCAACCGTATCAAATGGATGCCTCTTCTAGTGCTTAGCTCAAAGCTTTGCCCCCCTGGCATTGAGGGCACCTTCTACGCATTGCTCATGTCCATCGACAACATTGGCTCGTTAACCGGATCATGGGTTGGTGGATTGCTCCTTCATTTGTTGAGAATAACAAGAACAGAATTCAAGAACCTCTGGGCCGCGATCATAATTCGAAATGTGATGAGGTTGCTACCACTGTCGCTGTTGTTCTTGGTGCCAAGAAGTGACCCGAATTCCACTCTTCTTCCATCTGATTTGCTGAATGAGGAAGATGATGGTGAATCTCAGCAAATAGAGGATGTTGAGTTAACCTCTCTCCCTGCAAACAGAAATTCTTGCCATGATGAAACTCTCCATGACTGCGGGAATCAGGAGACCCCTGATGGAGAAAGAGATGACGATGAAGCCTCACTTCTTGCCAATAGGAGCTGATACTGGATACATAGGAGTTTTTTCTTTTGTACACGAGCAAATAGTTAAAATTTAGAAAATCTTTAACATTTGTTCATTAAAGATATTCAGATGTCCACGTTGTTAATTTCATTGATTTTACAGTTGGGTAGCAATGGTTGAGACAATATCAACAGACAATTCGGAGTTTGTTCTCCATATTTCCGGACTTCCGCGAATCACTAGATTTTAAATCAAAGATTTACTAAGTGTAAATTCTGTCTTTCTACCAATTTTTACGCTTGCTGTTGCCCTCTATCTGGTGTAGTCGACTAAACGCCAGATTATACATCATCAATTGCTGAAATCGTGAACACTAAGGGTTCATTTGGATATATTGAGTTTGTTGGAATTGAATTGGATAGAATACCAAAGCAGACTAGTATTGAAAATGGATTATAGTACCAAATTGTTATGCAAGTGATTTTGCTGGTTGGAATCCAATTCACCTGGGGTTAAAGCTCGGTGTTGGGAGAGACCACAACTAGCTATATCCCAAGTTCCCAACATCGAGGAATTGGGGTTGTAATTCCGATTTTAAATTTCACGCGCAACAAACACAACAGAATTCATAAACCTGTTTCTGATTTCCAATTTTGGGCCCTAATATCTACATCCAATGGGGGTAAAGGAACTTTCAACTTACCGAAGCACATTATTTTATGCCTTATTTTTACATGATCCCACCATTGCCATATATTTCTAGTTTTGTCTTAAACTAAAATATCTTATTTGTAACTAAGTTTATAAATAAAAGTATATATATTTATAACACCAAGACAATACATTATGAAAACATTTCATAACGACACTTATTTGGTTCATATCATATTGATAACTACATTAGGGTAAAACTACGAATATACTATTTTACAGAACACATGTAGTAAATATATACCATATTAATAAGATTTAAAGGAGAAAAAGATCTCATTGAATTGATAAATCCCTCGGAACTATAAGAAACCCATAACTAGTAAATAGCGAACGCCCACTGCGACACATAGTTATGCTAAGTCCAATGGTTCTCCTATCTCTCAATCTCCTATCACTGTTCCAACTACCCCCACTCAGATCTACAGTACGTAACAATGTCGTAACAGTGCGCGAACCCCATTTTAGGGGCGCCGCTGGACTTAGCCTTACCCGCCGATTTCCTCTATCGTGGAATGCGCAAAAATGTGCACTCCAACGTGAGTGTGCTTAGCCCTGCTAGTGGGCTGTGATCCAGACAATATTTGCATCTATCCGTATAAAAAAAAGCTACTGTATTTTAATAAACTCAACTCCCACCAATTTGTGAATCAGCAGAAAATGTACCACCCGAAGCCATCCTTGGCCTTCTCTCTAAACTAATCCAATTCATTTTTTACACTGTGTGCTGCATAAAAAAATAGGTAAAAGACCACCTCGATGAAAGCTGAAATTAGAAGCGTGTTTATAAACGTACAAAATATTGTGTTATAAACGTATAATTTACTGGTAGAGTGGTGCAATATGCTGAGATGGTGAGCTCAACTTTGGAATTTGCCTTTCCCGTGCTGGCCCGAGTCACCGTCGGCGAGTGAGTGGAAGCATTTTCCACGTGAAGCCGGCAGACCAAGTCGTACAGTCGTACACAGCGCGCTCGTGCAGGTGCAGATACATACACCGAACCGAGCACAACATCCGGCCCCACAAGGTGGGCCCCGCCTGTCACCGCCAGAGGCCGCTGACAGCCGCGCAACGACCCCCGCCGCCATTTTATCCACTTCGGGGGCACCAGCCGCACCACCACCAGTCACCGACTCGTGGGGCCAGGGGACCCGACCCCACCGGTCATCGACTCGCGCCGCCTCGCGTGGGTGCGGCTATTTCTGGACCCTTCTCCTCCCCAAAGGCCAAAGCAAGGCTCCCGTCCTCCCCCCCCCCCCCCCCATTCCGGCTTCGCGCTCCGCTCCAGCCCCCCTCCCCTGCTCGAATCAATTCGATTCGCCTCGTCTCGCCCCGATCCGATTCGATTCGGCGGCCGCGGCGATCGGCGGCGTTGCTTGGGTTAGGTTTCCGGCGACCCCCTCCCCCGCATGGTGCAGCTGCCGAGCTCGGGGAAGCGGCACGCCGAGCCGGGCATGGCTCCGCCGCGGCGCGCGGCGGCCGCGGTGAAGCTGGAGGTGGAGGAGTTCGGGGCCGACGAGCGCGGACCGCTCAGCAAGCGCGCCAAGGCAGCTCAGCCGACGCCCTCGGCGCCTCCGCAGCAGCAGCAGCAGCAGGTAGATCCGGAGCTGCCGTATTTTTTTTACTGTAGTCCGGGATTTCGTGCGCTCGATTAGGGACTGAGCTGGATAGCTAGCTGCACTTGCCATGTTTGCTGCCAAGCGGGGGACCTCCGTTAGGATTTTGCCTTCTGCGGGGCTAGTTTAGCGTGGTATTTTTTTTGGGAGTAGAGGTGGTTAGCTGTGAAATTTAGGCGTTCCATCCAAATTGCCTCATGCTTAAGGACTAGAGGCCGCAACGGAGGGTGATTCTCGTACAGCTTGTTTTGTTCTTTTTTTTTTTTTTTGAAATATTTGTTTCTTCATGTCGTTTGCATGAAACTCTAGCAAACATTGTCGTCTGTGCTGCTGTAAGCGTGTCAGCACGAGAATTTGACAGCTACCTGACTGGGAGCTGCAGTTCGTCATAAACACTTGTTCATTTATTTCACCTAATTTCTAACCAGTATCGTCTTATTATCTATAATAACCCAACATGTTACATTTACTTTCACTATCTAATCATTCGAATGCTCTAATGGAAGCAGGGATAAAACAATAGTTGAACCGTGCTCATAGCGTCTTATCCTACCATGCTGTTCAATTACTAAGTCTTGTCATGGTACAGATCTATGATTAGAATTTTCTACTATCATATTGACCAGTAACGCTGATACCATTAGCGTTCATGGGTTTGGCGCCTTGACAGACATTAGTAGTGGTTTATAGTGTACTAGTGTATGCGTACTCTGTGCACTAAGTTAGGTTTGTTTAGAGGATTCCAGTCAAAAGTGTTTATACTTTATGTGGGCAATAACTGGTCATAGAGGGTTTATACTTTATGTGGGCAACAATACTTGCTGCGTGCTCGAAATATTTGTCGCTAGGAACGAAAAGTCAACCCCCTTGGACTAAATGTTTGTTCAAAATATATGGGACACATGCATGTTTGCTAAATAATAGTATATTTTTTATGTTTTTGTGATGTATCCCTACCGCGAATGGCTAATTAAATGTTATCAACAAATTATAATTACACAGATATAATTGTCGAATGGTCAGCTTTGAGATTTATTGTTCAACATTCTTATGTTGGTCTGAACACTTTCAGGATATGTACCAAAATGTACTCGATGAACCTAGCCCGTTGGGTCTGCAGCTGAAAAAAAGCCCTTCTCTCTTGGATTTGATTCAGATGAGGCTTTCGCAAGCATCCAGCGCAGGGGAGTCTTCTATGGACAACAGTGGTTCTGAGCCTTCCAAGAAGAAAGACAATAAATCTGGCGCGTCTACAGCGGGCGAACGGCTAAAAGCTTCAAATTTTCCTGCAAACATATTGAAGATTGGTACATGGGAGGTGATGTAATTTATTTTTGGTATTCTTTTATCAGCTCTAAAAGAACCTCAGTATGCATTGCCTGCATGTATCCCTTCTTTTTTTTCCCTCCTTTTTTGTTTTAATATAATGTAAGAGAAGTAATAAGTACTACATTTACACTTCACATGAAAGACACAGTGCTAATGAATAATGATGCTTTTTTGAGACATTCCAATATATTAGAAACTCTCGATTTAGTAAAGTATCATCATGTTTGTTTGTCTGTAGCGGTGTAGCCTAGACAATTTGAAGATAATATTCGTGCAATTATAATGCTGATGCACAGTTGTAGTATGAAGTGTTAGTGCAAAATTAATTCATCTTCTGTGTTATCCGAGCTTCTGGGTATCTTTTGCTGCAACAGTTGCTTATGAGCTAAATTCTCTGCATGTTAGTGCATCTAGTGGTGCATATATGGGGTGTTTAGATTGAGGAATCAACTCACGAAGGATGGAGTGGTGATGTATCAACTCATTCCACAAAATTTGGTGGGATGACCCCATTCCTCATGACTATACTAATTAGCTTGTGAAGAATGATGTGACGATAGATCAACCCATTCCATTCCACAAACCAAACAAAAAAGTGAGGAGTGAGATACTGAGATGATGCACCAACTCATTCCCCAAACCAAACACCCCCATAAGAGTTAATCTGAAAGAAATGTATAATAAAGTTATCTCTGTTCTTGGTGCAGTACATATCACGTTATGAAGGTGATTTGGTAGCAAAGTGCTACTTTGCAAAGCATAAGCTTGTGTGGGAAGTTCTGGAAGGTGGCCTTAAGAGTAAGATAGAAATTCAATGGTCAGATATTACTGCTTTGAAGGCAACTTGCCCCGAAAATGGACAAGGGACCTTGGATGTGGTGGTACGTTTATCTGGCAGATATTTGCTTCTTTCTTTTTTCCTTGGTTCATTGCCTCTGTTTCTGTTCTGAGGTGTTTTCCTTTTCCTGAAGTTGGCCAGACCACCTCTTTTCTTTAAAGAGACAGATCCTCAGCCAAGAAAACACACATTGTGGCAGGCTACCTCAGATTTCACTGGTGGTCAAGCGAGTATGAACAGGTGAAGTACTTTTATTTATTCAGTATCCATAATTATAATGAATTTCATACGAGAAGAGTGTTCCACTATGGGCAATGAAGTTTATGTATCTGGTGGCATGTCAGATTTGGTACTTTTATCATTTGTGTTGGAGTATAGGCAATATTATCCATTTTGCTCTATTTTTTAGAGGATTTGGTTGTACTTTGTATCTTTGCCATGTTTACCTGGGGTTTTGTGGTACCACGTGGTGTTTTGTGGTACTATTTGCATCATGATTTTTTACTTTATGGTTCTATTTTCTGTTATTGGAAGAACAGAAAGAGCTGCTTTGCAACCTTTTGGGAGCAGTTAGGCACTGTAGAATGCACTTTAAAATAGTTCGTTTAGTTGTATTGCTAATGGATAATATATTAGTTGCAGGTCACTTTGATTTGATTTATATCATGTCTAGATTCAATCTGTTTAGGAGCGACTTGTAAATAGTATCGAGTCTTATTTTGGACCCAAAAAGATTCGTATAAACTGTTTCACACTGCATAAGAGAAAAATTGGGAAGCTGGTTTTGCATTGATATAAAAACAGAGTGCCATTATGTTATTACTTGCTGAGCCCCTACGTTATTCCTTTGTTTAGTATTTTGATTGTTCAAAAATATGCAGGCGGCATTTTCTGCAGTGCCCTTCAACCTTGTTGAGCAAGAATTTTGAGAAGCTTATTCAGTGTGATCAGCGGTTATATCAATTGAGCCAACAACCAGAGATCATGCTAGATTCTCTATTGTTTGAACCTAGGTGCTCAATATTTGAGGACCCAGTTGAATCCAAATGTGCTGGTTTTACTAATTTAAAAGATGAACGGGAAGCTCTACCTGGCTATTCGGGTTCTATGTCACCATGTGCTGGCTCATCCATGTCTGCTAAGAATGAAACCAATGATTCCATTGGAATGCCAGCAGAATATCTTCCCCGGACAGTAGGCACAGGTAATTCAAAACCATCGATGGCATGTTCTTTGTCCCTCCCTGCTCCTGCAGCATGCCATACTGTGCTGTTATCAGTACCTTGAAGTATGGATACATCCTACCTGTTTGTTGGGCAACCTTCTGCATGGTGATGTACTTTACTTAATTTGTTCTTTCAAGTAGGCATATCTCTACTTTGTTTTGAATATAACTGGAATGTTATAAGCCTGATGTGCATGTGCTAGCCTGCACAAGTGCACATGCTCTAATCCTTTGCTGTCGATGAACCTTAATCACAAGGCCTTTCACATTATACATCTGCTTATATTTTGATTAATTGCATGATTCATCTGCATATATTTTGATTAAACTTTCTAATCCCACAGGCATTTTTACAGGAGTTGGTCCTGTAGGCGTACACGCTGTCAGCAGAAATGCGAATGCCGCAGCTCCAGAAATCAATATCCCCCACTGGTGGAGTCAATTGAAGGTGCCTGGGCTTAGACCATCGATGTCAGTGGATGATCTGGTGAACCACCTAGGTAACTGCATCTCAGAGCAGATCACTTCAGGCAATCCGGCATTGGCTAACAACGAGGTGCCGACCAAAGAAACACTGGAGGAGATTGCTCAGTACCTTCTAGGTGACACACAAGGCCCACCAGTTTCCGCATCAGATGAGAGATCATTGATGGCCAGGGTGGACTCCCTCTGCTGTTTGATTCAGAAAGACGCAGCACCAATTGCCAAACCAAAGCCTGAGCCAAATGATAGTGACAGCATTGGTGTGGAGGCCTCAGATGGCTCTGAAGAAGAAGAATTTAGTTCCGCACCAACAGGTAGACCTACGGATGCCACCAACCCACCAGCCATGTCAAGAAAGGATTCATTCGGGGAGCTGCTAACAAACCTTCCCCGCATTGCCTCGTTACCGCAGTTCCTCTTCAAGATACCAGAGGATAACGAGAACTGAGCCTGGAAGTCAACCCCTGTTTCCCCATTCCCTGAAATAGGGAGGTTTGCTGTAAAGATTGTATCCAAGCAATAAGAAAGCCCCTTGTCTCGCTTCGTCTGAGGCGAGTTCCCCACCCTGTAAATGTGACACCCAGTAGGTTGCTCCAGTTGTCTGTATGTTTCGTGACTCAGATGGGTAGTGGAAAAAATTGAAAGGAATGTTCATTGGTTCTTTAACTCAAATCATACCCCGTGCAAAATCAAATGCCAAATATATGAGCTTCACTGGTGCCCGTTTGTAGGCTCCAGATTGATGTGAATATAAGGCGGTTTTTTATCTATCGACTCATAAGCACTCGGTTCCCGTGTTAATTTTGCAACAAAATTCTAATGATTAGTTTAATATAAGCTCATGATGATAAATCAAACTATAATCTATCCATCCTAAATTGTAAGGGGTTTTAGGTTTTAAATGGATTTATGCATTATTCATGTATGTATTTTGTGGACGGAGGTTCAAAGCATGTGAGACCGAGAGAATGATTATTTGGCACCTTGAATTTTATATCTTTTTAATAAAAAACTTCGGCTATGTTTAGATCAGGTGAAAACTAGCTGCTAAAATATTAGCTAGCATTAGTTGTATCTAGTCATTGCCAACTAATATGTGTGTTAATAGATTGCACATGTATTAGTTGATTTATTAGCTAGAACGGTTTGGATCTAAGCCAGCTAAATTTTCAGTATTTTCCAACAACTGAGTACATCCAAATAAGCTCTTCATCAAATTTATCCCCGGTGTCCTTATCTAAGTCCTAGGTGTGTAAGGTACATGTGCACATACACACTCAGTGGTACTGCACGTTCCATACTGCACGTTCCATGCATTGAAGTTCTAGGGCCTTCTCATTCCCCATACCGTGTAAGCATGCACAACGTGTGTGCTTGTGGTGTGGGTGGGGGTGTGGCGTGCCTCCATGATGACTGAGCAGTTTACATTATCACATCCTCTCTTTAAGCACACATCTCTAAATGCGAGCATGGGTAACAACACCAATATTCCCATCTAAATGCATTGCATTGTATCTCATGAGAGGAATCTTGTTGGCAGTGATATCTCACATGTGTCTGCTCCTTCGCAGCTGATAACCCCCGCTGCAAATGCTCAAAGCCACGCACAAAAACCACAATGAAATGACATGGTGCTCTCCAAAATCATCCAAAGCAATGTTAATATAACCATCGTTGCACTGCATCCCTACAAAAGTAGGTCGATTCCATTTATCTAAACTTCAGCATCGACTGATTTTTGGATACCACAACTGTACCACCACCACAACCTACTCAAAAGTAATCATACATGAAAGAAAGGGCTAGTAAATTATGACACCTATTTTACAACATACAAATCGCTACTAAATAAAATATCACAACACTGCCATCCTCCACTTCCCCAGGTGGCATAAAAACCTAGAACTAGAAGTCTAGAACCCCCAAGGTACCTGATTGTCTATTGTTCCATACAGTCCCTGCACAGCAGCTCCAACTTTATATTGGAGCAAAGTCAAACTTTACATAAAAACTATCGCGACATGTCAGACCTGGCACACAGAAGGATAGAATCATGCGTTTTTAAGTGTGATGCAATAGGCAAAAAGCAAGGAAAGGAATAGGAAACATACCATGCACTTACCAGCCTATAAAAACAAGTCTAGTCCTGGAGAGCTTTCACACGGGAGGTCAGCTCTCTGACTTGATTCTTGAGGCGCTCAGGGTTGCAGAAGAAATCAACAAATATTTGCCTCTCCCTCCCCACCTCATGGGCACGATTTTCAAAGATCTGCAGATTATTTTGCAGTTATGAGTCTTCTGGATAACATGGAAACAAAGGGAGACACGATGACTAGTCTTCAAATATTCTTGTTAAACTCTTTGCTTAATTATAATAACTGACAATCAAGTCAATAAGCCAGCCATTCTGCAGAGTATGTGTTGGGTAGAACAAAAGAAATTCCCTAGAGTGCTGTCTAGGTTATGGAAACTACCAGATTAATGCAAAGATAACAGAACAAGCTTTCATCGTAGTGTTCCATGAGGTAACAGCCCTAAGGTTGTGCTCACCAGAGAGCCCAAATGGGGGTGCAAAACACTTTATGCGCACCGTAGACAGAGAGAAGTTTGAAATATATGTGGTCCGGTGAGGATAGCCTAAAGGGTGTTAGCATCTCAACGGATGAAATACCTTTATTTTCTGGGTGCGAGCCTTGGTTACTTCTTCCACAGAAACTTCAACTTGAGCGTTGGCATTTTCCATATCATCAAGTGCCCGCATCAGTGGCTGTAAGACAAACATGAATTTAGTAACGTGCTAAAATAAAGGAGATTCAAGAAATATCACAATCGGAGGGCCCAAAGAATGAAAGAATGTACCCAAGGTGTCAATATTGGTTCTGCAGTAGTTGACGACGCAAACAGAAGCTGTTCCACTGTTTGAATCATAGTGCATCTGCAGGACAGCAGGAGTGAAGAGAGTGAATGACCGGACACCTACTGAGTAATATATCGGGAAACTATGATTATGCAGGTTAAAACACTTTAAGGCTTTAAGTAAAGAGCTAGTAGGGAAAATCAGAAATTAAGCATGCTGCGATGTTTCCATATTAAAATTATTTATGAACAGTGAGGGAAATTCAGAAATTCAGCATGCTGCGATAGTCACAAACATACATGAAAATCAGGCTGAAACACGCCAATAATCATGGGTATTGGAACTGCCATCAGTTTTGCTGTGCTAGAAAAATACCTACTGTGTTCCATGTCAGATATCTCCTACTGTGTTAAATCATCAGTTCGATATCTGAGATCAATTGTTATAACATTGGTAGGTGGTGTACAGTAGAATAGGTTGGTACATAGCAAAAAAAAAAAGCATTAAATGAAACATCTGAAAATTTGATTTTACATATTTAGACATGAAATAGGTAAACGAAACCAATTATTAGACACTGCTTCGTTAACTTACAGCTCATTGATACATCTCTTCCGGTCAGCTGGAAGGGTATTCTCCAGCTCAGACTGAAGAGAAAGCAAGTCAGATTGAAGTGCTGATATCTGCTGAACCAATGCATGTGCTGACATGTATGTTGGCACTGTGGGCTGGACATCTACAGAAAGCATAATCTCATAAGCCACATTAGGATTACGAGAATTATATGTTCATACAGCTACGTAAAGCTGCCTTCTTACTTGAGTGAATACATAGGAGATCGCGCACTGCATGGAGGAAAGTGTCACGATCATCAATTGCTCCCTGTTCTCGTACTTCAGATGCAGCTTGAATTAATGAATTATAATGGCCCTGAGGATCACATTAACACGACGAAAATTAAGCATATACCTGAAGACAACAGAAGTAACACTTGACAGAAATACTGAGTAGATGCTACTGAAAGTAACATGTAAAACGAAAATACACCAAAAACAAGGACAAGAAGCAGGCTAATAACAATGGAGATTGCTTACCAAACGGGTGTTGACTGCTGACAGGTAACTCTGTAGCTCAGATTCTATTACTCTAAGCAATGAGTAAGCGTTAGCTATATTCTTCCTTTCAAGCAGGCAGGCAATCTTTAGAAACTGGTGCCTGGCAAGCTGATTAACCAAGTGATTGATGAACTGCAAAATGTGTGAGATGCAAAGATCATGAGAAAAACAAAAAGACATAGTAATAAAATCACAAATGCAGAGCTGCTTAAACTTATGATAAAAACAGTTTCCTGTTGAAACAAGCTTCACAAACTGGTATTTCAAATTTAACATCCTTCTACAAGTATAAACCCAGGGACGCAAATGCCTTTTTGTCATTCACCCTACCAATTAAAGTCAATATAACAGCAAATGAAAGGAATATTGGCCAATTGCTATTCCAGTTTATTTGCTACAAATGTGCAGTTGTCTTGGAAATTCTCCAAACCCGCTGCCAAAACAACTAAGGAATACAATGTTTACACAACTTGATAACACCTTACCAAGTATCTAAAGGACATTTTATTTTAAATATATTAGAGGAATATACTAGAGGACAGCACACCAAGTAAGAAAATACACAAAAACACATAAGGCCTCATTTGGATGTAAGAGTTTTGGAGGGGAATGAAGTGGATTGAATCCCTTCCTATTCAAATTTGATCAGCAAGGGATTGAATCCATACATCCAAACAAGCCCTAAAGATGTCTATGTAACATGTATAGTGTGAGAATGAGCTTACTGTCTTTTGCCTGTTAATGTAATACTCCTGGCGCATGACCTTTAAATCATAATCCCCTAAATATTTGAGTGAACAGAAGAATTTTAAGACAAGAACACAACATCCGTAGAACTCTGAAAATGAAGTGTTGTACAAACCTTGCAATATATATGTGCCCTGAAGTTGAGCAAGTTCTGAACAGAGGCATGGTATTGTCTGGAGGGGAGAACAAGTGAACAGATGGCGGGAGTGACATGTAAGATTGTACCATGAAACAAAGAATCAAATAAGAACAACTGGAGCAATTCGGTAAGAATTAGCATTTCTATCTTATCCTCTAAAACCTAAAGCATTCTGTAAAGGGTGAGACGGTGTCTCAAAATAGTTACAATATGAAGCTAATCCTAGCATACAAATTTCCAGGTCTGAAATGCTCATAAAATTTTCAAGTTTTATTTCTGTAACTCAAACTTAAATTTGACTCGTGAGCTACTAATCTACCCAGGGAAAACTGATATTTTTAAAGATAAGGCTGTGTTTCTACATACCTCAGATACAAAAGATTGCACCTTTTGAGAAAACGTTGACATCTCTCCAGCAAGTTCAGAACCTTTTCTCCTGAAGACAAATCGACATAGATATGAGAGGGAGCTCGTGAGATAAATCTTTTGTTCCTGCTCTAGGCACTTGCAGTTATGCATATATTTATGTATTTGGCACAAAGCTGGAAAACTGATTGAGCCATGATCAGTAATCATAGCATAACATATACCTAAGAGAATGGATGTCCCTATGTATATGAGCCTCATCGGATGATACTTGTGCTTTCAGTATAGAGAGAATTGCCTGTTGTTTAGCGTTCTCAACTTGTGCTTCGATCCACTGTCTTTCACTTGTAGCAAATCTGTCACCAAAATAGAGTAATCAAGAGTACATAAAAATGGTAAAAAGTTACAAAATTGGAAAACACATACTGTTAGCTACCTAAGTGGTAAACACAATGAACAGAACATGATCCCAAATTTTATACATAAAAAAATAAATAACTCGAGGATTAATAACAAACGAAAGACCACAGCATAAAAATTGAATACTGGATATGGTTAGCTGTAAAAACATGGTACAAGTGAGAGAATGAATAGGTTGCACACCTGTTTTCAGTTGCAATTATGCAAAATTCTACGTGGATGATTGGAATGATGTATAGAATACAGATGATTCAGTAGATCATCATCCATGAAGCATGATGAGATGTGGTTCCTCATAATCTATTCTTAGATGATCTAGGAAGTTACAGAAGTTTTTCCATTCTCATGACCCTAAAGTTTCTTGGATGTCATCCATCCATCTTTTATGCAAGGGATCCACATGAAGAGCTAGCAAATAGAAATTTAGCACATCTGAACCTTAACATAGGTTTTACTCGATGATAAAATGAATCATGCAACAAGACTGAATGAGTGAATGGGATGATAGCAGTTATGAATCTGATGAGTGTCTACAAATAGAAAGGCTAAGACAAGGTATGAAGTGGGCTGCAGCTAATACATGGAACGAAGTCGTTGCAATTCAGCTACACGTTGGTGATGATGAGATTTTTCAGAATCTCCTGCATAATGAGAACATAATGGTTATCATTACTCCATTGGTTATGTCATCGCAGTATTAAAACCATGATCTATGGGTTTAATTGTGCTTCCATGAAACATGGGTTACAGATAATTAAAAGCATAAATTCATTTCACCTCTTATCAGGCAATTAGTGATGTCATCAAGACTAACCCAGGAACATTTGGATTTCCCCTCTTCAGCAACAAGTCGAAATGGCCCCTGATCAATAACAAATGTTAATATTAAATAATTAAGCAGAAAAATTGTGGAGGGTTGTCTTATGCTACTCAAGGGTAAAAAGTACAATTGTGCAGAGAGATATAACCCTATAGAACACTGTTTTAGAAATGTAGGTATAGTGACAAGAAACCCTTAAAACTGCCAGTTTACATAGCACCGATTTGTCCCAGGTTGTCAAAATATCCAGTCAGTTAACTGAGAACAATGTGACAGTCACATGATTACCTTCTCAAATTGCTTTGAGAACCATCTATTTAGCTCCTTCGTACAAGCCAAATCGCCAACAACATAGGGGTGGAAGTCTGAATATGCCAAATATATACTTTCCTCTGCATACCGTGAATAAAGGATTTTATTGGACACAGAATGATGTAGTATTATTCAGAGATCGAAAGTAAAAAAGAATAATAGATACGCCCAACTGTCTCGAGGTAAAGAGCATACCATCCCCGGAATGATAATGGGCCAGTTCCTGGGTAGTGGCCGTGATTTTTCCAAGAACAGCATTCATCTGAAAGTTAGGACACTACATCAAATCAAACTTCACAAGAATAAAACTTACGAGACATAATAGTATCTAGTTTACATGAGCACTAATCCACAGAGACTAAGGATTTTCATGTCTCATATTATTTGCATACTCCAAAGTCCAAGTAAGGCACATGTGTTCATAGCAAAATATATGATATTATTGTTGGTTAAAATCCCATCATGGAAAGCACTCATAATCGTGTACTACAATAAAGAAACAAAGCTTTTTTTTATGCCTGATATTTATAAGACAAAGATTATATACAATCAGATGTCATTGTATCGTAACTTATTGAAACAAAATCCTTTTTCAAACTGCAACAGACTGAGTTATACCTCCAAGTTTCTGGAAGAAAGTATCTCATCTAATGACATTAGCTCTCCACTAACTGCAGACATAGCAGAGACACGTGCCCTTCTACCTTGAATAAGAGTAGAGGCCTGTCCTGCAAGCAAATCGAACTGTGCTTGTTGCCGCGCAAGTTGCTTCTGTAACTCAAAAACTTCAGCTCTATATGCTAGTTTTGCTTCACTGCAAGTATAAAAACAAAAGGACTGTTTAGAAAAGCACATATAAGATGCTAAGAAGGAATTTTTTATCATGAAATTTGCAGCTTGATCTAATTAGTATTTGACTTCACTTGGGTTTACAGAGGAATGTTAATCCCAGAGCAAAAGCTCAAGCAGATACCAGCAGTTTTAATTCATTTTTACAATGTTTTCTGCCAAAACTATTCCCAGCAAATGGTTAGCATACAGACACCAACATGTGATTGGTTTCATAAAATTGTATTAGCATAGTAGCATCGATTTTTCATGAACCAATCCGCACTATAGCTCCTGTTATAATTACATCAATTTGAGTTACATATGAACATCCAATATAGTTTATAAAAATGGAAGTTCCAAGCATACCGGATATCAAGGATGGTTTCTTCTGATCCAAACACAGCCTCTTGATTATCTTTCTTGCTTGAAAAGGCTGAAATACTATCAAATGCAGAGTCCAAATCTTCACCCTGAGAACATGAAGCAGGCACACCATAAGAGTTTTGAGGTCTGACAGAAATAGCTGCCTATCATAAAATGCAGTTGCCTGGGGGTTTCAGATCTTAGTTGGAATGGATATTTGTACTCCGATGAAGACCATCCACAAAGAATAACCCAATTACAGTTCTTCAGTCCTTCCCCAGAAATTTAGTTTAATATGTGCAATTTGACCACAAACGAAATTTTGAAGCACATTTCCTATAACTGGGAAACCCACTCGCCACAACAGTTAAAAGAGGCACCTAAAATATCCCGTATGCTTAAAGTGCGTAGAAACTTTAAATGGCTTTATGAATGTACCTCTAACAGTCTTCCCTCCTCCAGGAGCTGTTCATACCTGACACAGACATATGTACAAATTAATCAGATAAAAAAACAGCAGCAGGCTATAAAATCACCTATTCATATTAGTTTGAAAATTAAACATGGGAATACAACTTTGGAAAATTGATAGAAAAAAGGCTATAAAATGCACGGTTACACTAACCAAGATGCAAATAAAATTGCAGATTAAGAAGCATTACTCGAATCATACAGTAGGAAACAATGCTTCTTAACAAATGGCCAGCAGATATTTGGCATGTTCTACATATACAATAGGCACCCGTCAAATTGTTCATCCCCAAATATAGAAAAACCTCAATTGAACACCAGCAAACAAATGTGCTTTGATAAAATGCAGGCAATCAGCAACAAATTAAACCCACCGAGAATCTATAAGTTTACAACGAGTCAACAAAATTCCCTAACCTATCAAACTGGGGCCAAAACCTATCGTTAAATGCTCCACACAACACATGCGTTTGCGACTAATTCCCAACGTTTGGCTCCCATGGAGATACAAAAACTTCCCTAGAACCTTAGTGCACCTAGCCTCCCCGATAATTCTCAGTAACTCTACACTACAGATTGGCACCCCAAGCTGCCCGAATCTCCTGACAACTGGCCTCCCCATTAACCCTCCGAGCCTGAAATTCGATACCATTTCGTGCAAGCACCACCAAATCAAAGCGCAATGCCGCAATGACATGGGCTTCAGCAGCAATCACCACCACCACCACCACCAGTCTACAACCAAACCGACGCCTTCGAAAGAGATAGCACCGAGGGGGACAAGGAGACGGAGCTGATTCGCTTACTGCGCCAAGTGGGACGGGGAGAGGACGTTGGAGGGTCGGAGGCAGGAGCAGATCCAGGCGAGCAGCGGGCGCGCCTCCTCGTATTGGAACGGCCACTCCAGCGCGTCCGCGTCCAGCGGGTCCTCCCCGTCGAACCCCAGCTCCGTGAGCGCCGCGCACAGCGCCGCCCCGCTCATCCTCGCGCCGGCGTCTTCAGCGGCGGGACTCGGGGGGGGGGGGGGGGGGGGGGGAGGCCGTAGCGGGTGGGGAGAGGGTGGGCGGCAGTGCGCGGCCGGCAGCGGCAGGTGTGGAGCGGGTGCTCTGCTGCTTGGCGTTGCGTCAGTTCGAATCAACGCGAGCAAGCCCGAAACAGAAATGGGATCTCCGTGAGGGTCCCGCAAGGTGGAATTCGGACCGCTCCGGATTTTTTCACGGTCTGAATTAATGGGCCACGCGAGGGCCCATATACGATAAGAAGGCCCAACCTTTACGGGAGATTTTTTTTATTTTTTTATTTATTTTTTTCATTTTTACAGAAATATACTCTGGAGTGCTGCAATTCCGGGCGCCGGGCACCAGGGGGCCTGGCGCCAAGAGTACACGTCACGGCCGAGGAGGGGGGGAAGCGCGGTGCAGGTCCTAGCGCCCAGCGGCCAGGCGCCAGGGTGCGGTCACAAGCACGCTGCAGGGGCGGCGGGGGTGGCGCGTGGCGGGAGCAGCAGGGCGCGGGCCTTGGCGCCCTGTGGCGAGGCGCCAGGGTCCCCCATATAAACCGCGCCGCGCTTCTTCCTGCCAATTGCTGTGTCCATTCGAACAGCCGAGCGAAGGAGAGGAGAGGGGTTTGAGCAGAGCGCAAGAGAGGAGAGGGGAGGGGGAGGGGAGGGGGAGTGCGATCCTGCGAAGCCTTGCTGAGATTGGACCGTGAATCAGGTAATTTTTGTACTCAGCTTTATATTCGTACGAAGTATTTGTTTGCTATGTTAGCAAGTTAAATGCGGTAGATCTAATAATTTATTTAGTTTTTCTGCGATATAGAAATTTAGAATATCTTTAGAATAGAATTTTAGAATATTTTTAGAAAGTAGAATATCGTAGTTTTTTTTAAAGTAGAAATTATGGTGCAATATATAATGTGTTTGAGTAGATCTGCATATTAGTGTTATAGTGTTTAGTAGTAACCCCTAGATCTATTATAATAATTTTAATTTATAGTACAATATATAATGTGTATAAGTATTTATGTGTAGTTTTTAGTATTTAGTTCAATTAATTAAGTTATAGCAGTATAATTTTAAAAATATTTGGTATTTAGTATTTAGGTATACATAGTGTTATCATTTATGGAATTTGAATGGTTTAATATATTGGCAGAGATGTCAACCAAGTTACAGTTTGAAATATATTATGGTGAAGGCAGTATTGTTAGAAGGTCCATATGGAGTACAATTGAATGTGTTTAGTCGTACGTCGAAAGGAATAGATAAACCTTGGGATAAATCATTTGGTTCTGTGCATAGTTGGCTAGAACGTGGATTCAAAATTAACTCAGAAACACATGTGCTCACAGTCCAAACTCTTGTGACATAGGCAAATGTAGGTTTTTTTTGGGAGTTGATGTTGATCCACAACACCTCTAACTATAAGATGGACATTAGTATGGCTCTTCATCGTAGGTGGCCACTTGGTGTGCTTGTGCAGATCATTGAAAAGGCCACAGTTGATTCCGAAGCCATTGAAAATTACGGCAACACAAGTGGTGCGATACAGGAAGATGTAGGGTTAAAACATGGCGAAACAATTGTGGATGGGCACACTGATTCGGGAGCTCCATTTGTGGGACATGGGGCCAGTGGTACTGAATTTGATGATGAAGGGAATGGTAGTCAACGTGAGGTGCAAGAACAAGCATATGAAGGGCACGGTAATCAGGCATAAGCCGCAAGGACAGGAAGATGAGAGGCATGGTAGTCAGGCAGAACCGCAAGGACATGACAGATAAGAGGAAGAAGATACAAAGCATTGTGCAATAAATGCAGAATGAAGACGAGGAGTTTGCTCAGGCGCAGAAATCCGGAGAAGGATCTGATTAAGATGAGGACTACCCAGTACCCGCAGAGTGGAGAGAACGTGGATTTGGTAACCCTGTTGTATATGATGCTAAGCAACAGGAGTGGGAGTACAGACAAAATGAGGTAGTTCAAGGTGCAAGATATGTTTTTAATGAACTTCTTAAGGAAGCAGTTAAGCCGTGTTAATTATCTCTCAAGAAGGAATTCAAAGCAGTGAAATCTAGCCCCAGTGTGTATGATGTTTGTTGTGTCAGGGATGGGTGCCCATGGCGAGTTCACGCCTACAAAGAAATTCTGAAAACCCATTAGAAAGTTTCAATTGTTACAGAGCATACTTGTTACAACAGAAAGGTGCCAAAATACAATCGCAACTTGACCGCTGCATTCGTGGCAAATGAAATGCAATTTTGATCCTATTATTGTGTCCTGTAGTTATGGCTGAGGAGGAACCGACGCCTGAGCTGCTTGACCCAGGTATTGACTCGGGTCACCGTTCGTACTTGAGTGCCGTGGAGCACAAGCGCCTTGTAATCTTTCAGTGTCGGCCCCCTAAAGAGTACCTTGAACTTGACAACTGTTGGTTGGAGAGGTAAGCAATGGTTTGTGCTAGTTTTTTCATCCCTTGTATTCCTCCATTCTGATGTTATTGTAATGCTCTTTCAGGTTGCGCGGTGCATGCCTGTTTACTTTCTGTCGTCTTGTTGAGGGTGGTCCTGTCGGTCGGCACGGGCGCGCCAGGCCTAGGATGATGATTGATAACTCCCTTATCACGGCCCTGATTGACAGATGGAGGCCGGAGACCCATACGTTCCACCTCCCATGTGGGGAGATGGCACCGACCCTACAGGATGTCGCCTACTTGCTTGGTCTTCCAATTGGAGGGAGTGCTGTCGGGCCCCGTGTGGTGCCCGCTTCGTGGAGGGATGACCTATAGGTACGCTTTGCTGGGGTTCGCTGTTTTGACCATCTTGGTCCACTTGACCCTGCAACCCAATTCTCGGAGCCCGACAAAGAGTTGGTTATTGCAGTTTCAGGTACATTGTTTATCGTAGTTTCACATGTTATTTATCATTACTGAACCATATTTATGTTGTTGACATAATCAGATTTACGTTTTTCTATGTAGGCAACCAACCTGCATCCGGACACAGACGATGACAGCGTTCGCCTGTCCTTGGAGGCCTACCTGTTGTGGATGTTTGGGTTCATTATGTTCAAGAATGGCACTGGCAACTCCAGTCGACAAGGTCCTCATACCCTGCGGGCAAGAGATCGCAGATGCACCCGAGGATGCTGTTCTCCTTTGGAGTTGGGGTTCAGCTGTGCTCGCTGCGACGTACCGCGGGCATTAAGGATGAGAGCAACGCAAGGTTTCGGAGGTGCGCGTGTGATACCCCAATTTTTCTAGGTATATTTAAACATATCATCTTTTGCATAATTCAAAATTTTGAAGATTTACATTTTTAAAATTAATTTTAATCAAATATGAATTCAAATTCTTTCAAAATTGTTTTATCCAAAGGCAAAAGTGCTAGGTGATAGTTTGAAATACACCCTTTCACTTTTGTATTTGGACCTTGATGTAATTTTGTTTACAAAATGAGTTAATTGTGAAAGAGTTAAAAAGATTAAAAAAAAGAAAAGAAAGGGGGAGGAACCGGTGGCCCAAAGCCACAGCGGCCCGCCCCCGGTTTCCTTGGCCCGCGAGCGCCACACGCCTTGCGCGCTCGGCCTGGCCAAAACAGTGGGCCGGCCGTGGCAGCTTGGCCAGGCGCCATGTAGGCCCAGCCCACAGGACCCATCGTCCTTGTCCCGCCTTTTTCCTCATCCGGTCGACAGAGACGATGAGGCTGAGCCACTCACTTGCCACAGCCTCGCCGATCTCCACCGCCGTCCCGAGCCACACCCCTTCCCCGGCCCAGCTGACTATCGCTGGAGCTCCACCGCTCCGTCCACATTCCTAGCTGCTGCTCTCCGTCCCCGCTCCACCGCCGCACAGCCCTCTCGTCGTGCGCTCCTCTCCACTGCCGCTGCTCGCCGCCGTCCACCATCTCCCACCACCTGCGCTCGCCGTCGGAAGGTGGGAACCGTCGTCACCCATCGTCCTCTTCCTCCTAACCCTATCCTCGTCAAAGATTAGGTCGGCCCTGAGCTCGAATCGAACTCGGCACCTTCAATGGCGTCCGTGGCCACCGCTGCTGCGTCGCCCCTGCTCCCCATGCACTCGAGCCCCTTCTAGGCTCACGGGTACACGCATCCGGTGGAGGACTCCCGCGCGCACCTCGCACGGGTGATCTCCGGCACCAGCTCGGCCTAGTGTCGTCGGGAACGCCGTTCGCCGCTGCGCCCTGGCGTGCACGAGCAGAGTGAGAAGGAGAAGAAAGGAAGGGAGAAGAAGGAGAGAAAAGAGAAGGGGGGAGTAGGCCGGATGGCCTTTTGGGCCAAAAGAGAGAGAAGGGGAGGAAAGCAGGCAGGCCTGGCCTTCGGGCTAGGCCAAGTTGAAGAAAAGAGGGGAAAACCAGACCAAAGGGATTGTTAAGGGAGTTAAATAGAACTTTTGTAGAAGAACTTATTTTAGGCCTTGGGCTTTTATAAATTTCTGATTTTCTGAAATTTATTGTTTTCCTATTTTGATTTACTTTGTTTTAAATTTAGTTTCTACAATGATTTTGTGTTTATAAATATCTTAAAATATAAAATTATCTTTTAAGTTTTATGTTATTTAACATAAATAAATAGATGTTCACTTTATTATTTTGAAAATACTTTTTAATTTCTATAATTCATTTTAAACTTTAAGAAAATTTATTCTAAAACTTTATGAAATTGTTTTATTATTAAAAATACTTATTTAATTTTAATAATTTCTTTTAAGCTTTTAAAAATACTAAGAATTACAAAGAATTATTTTTAAAATCCTAGAAATTATTATTTCAACCTTAGAAAATTATTTAGTTTAGAAAAAGGCCTGAATCTTGATTTTAGTACCCTACCTTTTCTTTTTAGAAACTTCTATAATTCTTTTTATAACAGGCTGATCATCCTCATACTTATGCATTATCATATCATACATTTAGATACGATAAGTCGAATAGATCGCCAATAAAAGAGATCAACGAGAAGTCTAAAAGTCAAGCTCTACAATGCGACAACAGTACCAGGAGGAGCATCAAGATACTAACTTTCTGTGCCTCAACCCTTGGAGTAATCCAGGCAAGCCCCGGTGCATTTACCTATTTTATTTTGAGTCATTTAAATTAAATACGGGTTATGTTTGTGCATTAGAGTTAGGCGTTGATTGAAACCCTAGTGCATATAATTTCCGATTCAAGCATATTATATCATATACGTATTAGAATAAATGCTTAATTAGACTTTTGATAGGTCACGATTACTTTAAAAGGAATCCAAGATAGAATATGTTACTTTGAGAGGAATCCAAGACAGTTTTCCTGAATTAATTAATTGGAGACATTGGGCATGAATGGTTTGGTATTTCAAAATGGTGGTTTGTATTCCTGCCTATGTCGCATAAGGCCGTGCCGATGTTGGCCATCTTTTCGGTTTTCGAAAACGCCTCTTTCACTTGTCGCCCTCGTCACGGGCTCCGATAAACCTTTCATTCTTTGTATCTAAGAGTCGGAACTGTGGTGAGACCAACTGAATGGTGGGAGACAGGTGGTTGTCGAAGTGACTGTACACACCGGGTTCGGTGAGGGCAGTTCCGATTAGGCAACGGGAATGTTGGGTTGTCATATGTAAGGTCATCGTACATGCATATGACTGGTGATTGGGTACTATTCCCGGGAGTATAAAATCGATTCGAATCGCTGGGCTTATCAGGTGTAAGAGCTGAATCGTCACCAACACGTAGTTAAGATGAATAATACTTTTGTTAAATAATGATTTTGCAAAATGTTTGCCTTGCCTGAAAATAGAATAGGTATTACATAGTATAAATAGGTTAAACTAAAACAATGATAACACTTAAAAGCTAAGGATCTACTTATAGGCAGCTGCAGTGTGAGTTGACCTAACCAAATCAGCCTTAGGTTAGAAAGTTGGGTTTAGACCCAGTGGTCAGATAAGTCTTGCTGAGTAATTAGTACTCAGGGTTGTAGCTTTAACTCTTTTTCAGGTACGAAGTTTCTAGCTTATCTTTCTCCTTCAAGAAGACATCGAAGTTAGGTGTCATTCTGGCAGTATTCTTCTATCTCTTAAAGTTGAAGAAATAAAGAAGTTAGATGTTAAAGTTTCCTTTTTAAAGATGTTTAATGTGAAATGACATTAGTGGGCTCGATGTTGATTTCATGTAATATAGCAGGATTCCATCACTTTGATCTTGTTTCCGCTGTAAGTTTTTACAATTTTGTTTTTATAATTTATAAAAAACTCTTGTTTATTTGTTTGTTTTATTAAAGTATATTAATAAAACTCCTTGTATTGGAATAATCCAAGACTCTTAAGGGTCACTTGGTGTATATCGATCCTGTTTTGGCTTAGTCAGGGCATTTTTAGGACCTGACGGACTACCGGGCTTAATCCGGTTTAGGCGCAAACTCGTGTTTTGTGTTTAAACTAGATTAAGTTGGGCGGTTCCGCCACAACGCGCTACTACTGCATTTGTGCTCGTACGAGCGGTTGCCCGTGGGTCGACCTATTGTGGACCACAGATGCTACGAGGCACAGTACTACGTTGACCGTGGCGACGATGGGCTGACTATGGGCACGCTTTGGGTGTGCCCACGCGAGGTTCGTTGTTTTCTGCGACGTTTATAAAAACTAAATGTTACCTGCCGAGTTATAACTAAGACATTCATATTTATTGCAGAGAACTTGGGCAAATGAGCAGGCAAGACGTACATATCCGAACTTCGTCGTCGAGCTTGATCCGCTTGTGGCCGAAGATGTCATATGGGAGCCATATACTGCAGCATTATGGCAAGCCGTGCTCTTTATGGGTTGCCTTCTTGGTGCACCTTGAACGAGGCTTCGTGGTATACGACGGTCTCATTGGTGTATGATATCTACATCGAGCCACACAGTCCGGACAGAGTTATGCGACAGTTCGGGTACGCCCAGCAGTTTCCAGTACCACATGTGATTGATCGGGTTTCACAACAGGACCACAGGTACGTTTCATATGATAAAATGCACTATTTCAGATGTAAATCATGTCACAATGTAAATAAACGAACATTTTCTATTTTATTTTAGATTGAGTAGGCTTGGGCTACCGTGCTCAGCCACGTGGGTGCACAAGGTACAACCCTACGTCGAGGGTTGGGCCGACGCTCACGAGTCCGTGGTGCACCCCGTCGGGCCACACACAGAAGAGTGGTATCAAGCTTTCCTGACGTGGTACCGGCCCCGCACTCGTTGTCACGTGACATATGCCGACACTGAACCGGTGCCACATGAGGCAAGCTTCACGGATGCGTATGCCCGCCATAGGGACGAGGCACTAGCGGGAGCAGTAAGTTAATGTTTTAATTCTTTCTTTCTTTTTTGTCAATTTTTGATATTAGAAAAGATACGCCAATCTCGGTGAATGTGCAGATGCAGATATGCTGACAAGTATAGTCAAGTACCCATGAGGCGCTACTCCGGGTAGAAGGCGGCAACCCTTTTACCCCAAACGAGCAGTTGTAGCGGTTGACCGCGGCGAACGAAAGCATCCTTTCCATGATGCACGCATGGGGTATTTCTCCTACCCTGCAGGGTCCCGTTGCCCAACAGTCACCGATTCCTCTACAGTACACAAATAAATAAAAAAACTGCGTTCACTGAGACAATATTTGGTTTTGTCATGTATTGTTCCGTGCCATATTGTTTTGTTCTGTTCCAGCACCCTCTTGCTCATACATGCCGATGGATCCTCCATCGACGTCATACACGCCGATGCGTCCGTCTCCACAATAGTTGCCACCGATGCATCCTCCGTCCATGTCCTACCCACCGATGGGTACTTCACTGATGTCTCATCCGTCCATGTCCTACCAGCGGATGGGTCCTCCTCCGTCGATGTCGTTCACGCCGATCCGTCCACAAACAACAGGTTCTATTATATAATCCTTTGTATGGTTTCTTATTTATGCGTATATTATTAACTTCATTGACAAACACATAATATTTTTTTACAGGATTAAACCTATTTCAAGGCATACAAGACCAATCGCTCAACTTTTCAGACATGGAAGATGAGCAGCAACATGTTCTTGGCGCGTCACAGTTGGAGGGTGCTCCACTGTTTGCGACACAGGAGGCCACACACACAGACTCCTGTGGAGCAGACACTGCCACATCTAGAACATAGGTCTCCTGATCCTTTAACGTACTCTGTGGGCTATGTACACGCGCAGCAGAGGGCAAAGTGAGGCCGGACTCGTAGGGGAGAGTAGCTGTGTCGACATATATGCTTTTAATGTGACTGTACGCGATAGACCAGTACGCATTCATGTGAATCTTTTTCTTTTGCCCCGTGAACTGTCACGGTACACTTTATTGCATTGGATTCTCTTGACTAGGGCATCTAATTCCCTTCGTCCGTGCCTTGCACTGCATCCTACCATGCTGCTTTTATGATGCCGGATGTAGAGCGCCATCTCCATCATGTCCTCTCACTATATTCATCAAATTATAATTTAATAACTTTAAAACACAATAATTCAAATTAAATATTCACAAATTTGTTAATTAAAAACTAAAAAAGTTAAAATTTCTAACGGATCATTTTCACAAATTTGTAAAATAAAAACTTAAAAACACTAGACCTGGCATCTGGCTCACCGCCCTGGAGCCTGGCCACCGGGCGCCAAGGCCCGCGCCCTACTGCTGCCGCTACGCGCCACCCCCGCCGCCCCCTGCAGCGCGCCTGTGACGGGGCCAGGCCTCCACAGCGTGCCCATGGCCGCACCCTGGCGCCTGGCCTCCGGGCGCCAGGCCCGGGCGCCGGAAGTACATTTTCGCAATTCCAGCACTCCAGGTATATTTCTGTAAAAACAAAAAAAAAATATAAAAAAAAAAACGCCCTTTAGGGCTAGTTTGGCAGCACCAAACCCCGCCGGTTTTTCGGTCATTTTCCGGTGGAAAAAGCCCACGCGGAGATTTTCCATGGGACATCGATCCGCAGCATTTGGCAGCCCATTAGCGCGAGGAGTTCACCCAGGGAGAGCCCATGTTCCACGCGAAAACAATCCCGGCCTTCCGAGGCCGGGCGCTTTTCCCTGTCCCTGCCCGACTCTCGCGAGGCAACCGCCGCCGCCACCGCCTAGGCAATCTCCCGAGCCGACGTCTGAGTCTGGCCGCTCCGCCTCTCCTTCCCCTCACCGAAGGTACTCCCCCTCCTCGTCTCGATGACTCCTCCTCCTCGTCTCAGCGCTGCTTCCCCTCCCCATCTCCACGGCGGCGGGAGTAATCTGACTGGCAGCGGCAGTCTTGTGAGACACAGGAGGCGTCACCGCCGGTGCCAGCGCTCCTCTCTCTGCCATCGCGTTCATCCTCTTTGGATTGGAAGCGTCAAGAAATGCAGATGCAATAAAGGCAAGATTAGTAGTGTTTGTCAAGAAAAGGGATCTCACAATCATGGCAGAAGAATTCAGAAGACTACATACCCTGCAGCAGATGTCGCAGCGGTGGCCGGTGTGGAGGCAGGAGGGGGAGGATGCGGTGGGACGCCAGATGGTTCTTTTGCTTCAAGGGTGCTCTGGCGCCGAAATCAGCAGCTGGGACTGGTGGTCAGCGGTGCCACCGCCCACCGCCACGGAGAAGCCGCCTATGCATGCCCACCGGTCCTTGAAGCACTCCTGCTCCGGCGCCATGTGCGTGGCCCTCTGGCAGCCGGACGCTGCGGCGTGCGGGTGGAGGAAGCAGACAGGACTAGCAAGTGCAGTTGGCGGCGGAGGCGGAGGCGCTGGGGCCAGCAGCTGCGAGCAGTAGCGAGCCCCGAGGCCGGCACCTGCAGGTGGTGGTAGTGGAGCAGCGGGTGTCCCTGCGCGCGGACGGCGGCGTCCCCGACGACCATGGCCGAGAGCTCGCGCAGCGGGTCACCCCGCACCGGAGCCGCTCGAGCTCCGCCATGCCGAGCCTGCGCTACGGCGGCTTCCTAGCCCCGCCCACCTGCTGCTGTTGTTGCTTCCCAGACCCCGTGGAGTTTTGGCGCAGCTACGGGCACGCCATCGCCGGCGACGCGGCCCAAGAGAGTCACTATTGCGTTCTGTAGCTTGGATTATGTTCGGTTGGGCTTAGTCTCCCCCTCCTCCCGCATAGTCCTTCCAAACAGCAGAGCAGAACAGGAGAGCAGAACAAGAGTACCTTCCCTGGGAGCGAGGGGGATCCACGAGTCCAGAAAAGTTCCCCGTCAGGACTAATTATCCCTAGGATAATCTCTGCCTGCTTCCAAACTAGCCCTTACGGCCCCTCTTTTCCGAAGACCTAACGATTTTCTGAAAAAAAAAGCTGCTCCAATGGGCCAAACGAGTTGTCGGAGCCGGGCCACTCGACGAGACACTGCTGGCTCCCGGTCACGTGCCCACACATGTGCGGATCTGCAAGGAGGCGGCGGCGCAGGTGCACGCGTGAGCGCCGTGCCGCGCGTGGGCCGATAGAAAAACGGATTGCTTCGTAGGCTCGGGAATGCCGCGCTCACGCAACGCAGCCGTGATCCGGATTCCGCACCAACACCTCCGCACATGAGATGCTCACCAGTCAGCAGTCACCACCGTGGTCGCGAGGTCGAGCCAGTCCACTTGCGCTCTCTCTCTCTCTCTCGCAGTCTCGCCTCGCCCAACCGCGAACGGATAGTGCTAGTCCGCGCTGCTGCTCTGCCATCCGCTAGCCCTGCGCCGGAGTCCCCGCCACGATGACCTCACGATCCGCCGGGGTCATCGGGCCCCTCTTCCTCGCCCTACTCCTCGCGGTCTCCGCCGCCGGCGAGGGGAACTGGCGGGAGGAGCAGGCGCGGGACCTGGTGCCGCGGGTGCCGGGGCAGGCCTTCAACACCAGCTACGCGCAGTACGCCGGGTACGTCACCGTCAGCGAGCAGCGCGGCGCCGCGCTCTTCTACTGGTTCTTCGAGGCCGAGAAGGACCCGGGGTCCAAGCCCCTCGTGCTCTGGCTCAACGGAGGTACGCAACCTACCCGCCGACCGCGTGCGTTGCTGTGTGATTCCTTTCGTGCTATGATGATAATGGTTGGGGTTTGGAGGGAGGGGGGGGGGGTGGGGATCTAGTGATCTACGGCGTGTTTATGTTTGCGTCATCGGACCGTCCGAGGACGTACGCCGATGTTTGGTTTGCGGCGCGAGACGACGCCGTCCGGCGTCAGGTCGTCCCCGCAGGCTATTCTCCAGGGACGACCGCGCCATTCGTCGGAAAATGCGGACGACGCGGCGCCAAACCGATCCATATTCCATACTGGCACTGGACGTACGGACTCGATCTGCAAACCAAACGCGTTGTTAGGGACCAATCATCTGATCCTGATGTAAGCATATCCCTTTTGGGGTGTGGGTGTGTGTGATTGTCAGCTTATTTCAGAACCGGGGGACTTGGGGACTTGGGAGTCGAGAGAGATATATTGTGTAGTTGTGCGTGCAATGGCAGCTGTATGTATAGAGATGCTTGTGGTGCCTCATTCCTCGATGCCATATTGATTTGGGAAATTGGCTTGGGAAATGGAGCAATTTCCTAAATGCGGCATAAACCTCTCGGGGAAAAAAGCTTTAACTATAAATAGTGTCTGTGTACTTTTTCCACCATTACATGAGATTACTAGATCAGCTTTCATTATGTACACTTGGGCTATTGATAACCTTGTCCGGGCTATGTTTCTCTTTGCTGAAGTTCATCTGTTGTACTACCACAGTGAAAAATAAACGGTTAAATTACTGCATGTAATTTTTTCCAGGGCCTGGATGCTCGTCGATTGCTTTTGGACTTGGAGAAGAAGTGGGACCTTTCCATACGAATGCAGATGGGAAGGGGGTGCATGTGAATCCTTACTCTTGGAACAAAGGTACCAGCTAATTAAACAAAGTTTGTTCACGAAGGTACCAGTTAATTAAACAAAGTTGGTTCACAAAGGTACCAGTTCATTAAACAATGTGTCTTTTCTTTAATAACCTTTCATTTCTGATCTCCACGAATTGTTGGACTGCACATACTATCGCTAAATAGAAACTTTTCCCTGTTATACAATATAAATCTCACTTAGGCAGCAGTTTACTACATTTTTGCAGAATTCAAGTTAAACAATAGCTTAGCACACATTTGTTGGGCTAGACAGAATTGGTAGACTGGGATGGGTCACAACTGTCAACGGGTATACTTGAAAACATTTTTCTTGTATTTGCGAAAAAGTTTTCAAGTATCCCTGCCAAATTTTTTCTGCATTTGGAATGGGTATACTTTAAATGCTGCCGAGCTTATGTTTCCTTCAAAAAATAAGCAAAATGATGGAAAATCAGAGGTTAACTTGTCCATATTTCACTTGTAAATTGATCATGGTTTTAAATAGCCCGTTGTAGCTCCACTATAGCTTTTCAGAGGGCCTGCCGCTATGCTATTGTTAATTTTTCAGCTATGACAGCTAATGATGCTTTAGCTCTGTTAAATACGCTATTTGGCTTAACTGCTAATCCTGATCGAGGCATGTATTCATTCTCCACTCTAATTAACTAGAATCTATGGCTCTTTTTTGTTTTCTTTAATGAATGATGTAATAAACCATCAAATAACTGTTAAATTGTTGGTTTTTGGATCTTGAGTGAATATGAATGTTGATTGTAGCCATGGATATGTTGATTGATTGAATAATTGTGAAGTATTGGACCTATATACATGTTCTCATGTATCCCTAGACATAGATTTAAGTATTTGTGTTCATAAATTTTCTTTCTTCGATATCCCTTGTGTATAATTGAAAATTTTGATGTTTTTTACAAAACCGCTAAATGAAGTAGCTTCCGCTTTAGCTTACAATAGCTTTCTGTAGCATTTACAAGAGGTCACCGAATCAACACTAAATGCCATAGACCGCTATTTAAAGCATTAGAACTGATAGACTGTGACTTTCCATCCTAAACCACTGGCTTTAGTTGAGGAATTAATTCCAATTCTGTTTGAATTCATGAACCTTTTCTAATAGCTCACGATTATATCGGATAAAGCTTTAGTTCCATTTTTATAATTTCCTCCTTTTTACTTTTTAGCAAAACTGTAAACTTATTTTCCTATAGCTAAACTTATAAGTTCTATTTTTATTGAACAAGGCAGGATAGCTGTGTGCCATTTCATTAATAGAAGAAAAGAGTAGCGTATCATTTCTTATACACTGTTTAACTCCAGCTTTCAACTACAGGTTTGTTAATGTATTTCATTTTGCAGTTGCAAATTTGTTGTTTGTTGATTCACCTGTTGGTGTTGGCTACTCATATTCAAACACCTCCGATGATGCTTTAAAAAATGGGGATGCAAGAACTGGTATAATTATCTAGTTTACATGAGATTCCAGGTCCTGAATATAATGCTATTAGATTTTGCTCACTGGTTCTCTCAATATTTACAGCCACGGATTTATTGGCGTTCTTACTGAAATGGCTTGAACGCTTTCCTCAATACAAGGAGCGTGAATTTTATTTGACAGGAGAGAGTTATGCTGGTCAGTAGCTCTTCTAGGAAATTCTGTTTCGTGCGTATTAGGCTATTAGAAGCTTCTTTTGCTAAAAACATTGCAAAACTTTGATGGAACTCCAATTTGGTTAGGTCACTACGTCCCTCAACTGGCTCAAGCCATAAAAAGGCACCATGAGGCTACTGGTGACAAAACAATTAATCTAAAGGGCTACATGGTATGGATTTGGTATTTATGCCTTTACTTCTCCAATACCATCATGTATTTTGCTAATTCAGGCATATTCATTAGATACTTCTGTCACATTTGTAATTTCCTTTGGAGTTAATTTTCCCTTATGTCCTACGTATTTTTTATTAAAGAACCTTAAACTTTTGTTTTGCAAATCAAATGTAATAGATTGGGTTCAAATCTTCTGTTATCAAGAAAAACAGCCTCTTGCAAAAATGCAGGGAAAGGCTGCGTACAATAGACCCAAGTGGTCCGACCCCTCCCCGTACCCCGCGCAAGCGGGAGCTCATGCACCGGGCTGCTCTTAGGTTAGCCTTATGAAATGGACCGACCTTTGTATGCTACCCATTTACATGATGCTATGATAATTATATGTTTCCTCATTGGCTTTGCTTCCTTGGTGTTGCAAAGGATATTGTTTGGTAGCTTGCCTTCAACTTATTTTTTCCAATTATGACTGTATATTTTCATTGGTGGGCCCATAAAGTATACAGGTATAGAAAATCAAGTGGCCTCAAGCATACTGTATGCCTGGTGCTCGTATCTGTATAGAGATGTATTTTGAGTTATACCTTGATGCATAATACTAGGAACTAGCGTTAGTTTCATTATCTCTAAATCATTTTGTGCAGGTAGGAAATGCACTCACAGATGATTTCCATGACCACTATGGAATATTTCAATACTTGTGGACTACCGGCTTGATCTCCGATCAAACATACAAGCTGCTGAACATTTTCTGTGACTTTGAATCCTTTGTGCATACGTCTCCACAGTGTGAGAAGATTCTTGATATTGCTAGCACAGAAGCTGGGAACATTGATTCATATAGCATCTTCACACCTACGTGCCATGCATCTTTTGCTGCCTCAAAGAACAAAGTGATGAAAAGGCTACATGTAAGTTTATGAGATCCAAAACTCAAGCAGTAGCACATGATTTCAGTTTATACATTACACTAGCAAGGAGCACGTGTGTCGCAACATATCTCAAATAAAGTTACTGTAAGTCATAAGTACTAGTGTTGTGATTCATCATTCACAGACATTTGGTTTTGGAAATTCATACCATAAGCAGTTACGATTAAGATCATAAATTATTTGAATTCTCTAATGTGGATCCTAATGCCACATAAATGTGCATACACCAATTGATGCAAGAAAATTCTCCAAGTGAAGGTGGCAAAACCTACCACCATCACCACCACCGACTCTATTTTTTATAATAGTACCAAGACTACATTTTGATTCAATTGCATATTCATGCGTAAATTGCATGACTGTTCTTTCTCCACCCTCCAGAAAATGAAAATGACCATTGCAGTTTTAGACTCACTGAAGGAGTTCCTCATTTGGCCGCAACTTTGACTCACATAAATTAGAGCGAAATGGAATTTCTTTAACAATCTTATCATAGTTTTCGGGTACATGCATATTGTTTTAAATGGATTGCATAGAACACTAGATTCACTGAAGGAGCTCCTCATTTGGCCGCAACTTTGACTTACATAAATTAGAGCGAAAAGGAATGTCTTTAACAATCTTATCCTAGTTTTCGGGTACATGTATATTGTTTTAAATGGATTGCATAGAACACTATTAATGTTAGATGAGGCAGGATTCTTAAAGCTAGATAAAAATTTAAAAGGACAAATTGGAAGCCCACTGCAATCTGGTGAGAAATATAGTAGCCAGGCTGTCATCTAGTTCTGGCCTGCATCTGCAGCTTGAATTTCTATTTGTTAACACTGTTACACTGATCGACGTAGTTAATTCCATGTGTGATAATGCAAATGGAAGCTTAAGGTATTTAAATCGTTATCATTCATGAATGGATAGTTCCACATATCTTATTTTTTTATCTGATTCATAGACATGATTTCTTTTAATAGTCTGTTGGAAAAATGGGAGGGCAGTATGATCCATGCACTGAAATGCATTCAACTGTATACTTCAATCTGGCTGAGGTCCAAAAGGCACTTCATGTTAATCCAGTCATTGGCAAATCAAAATGGGAGACCTGCAGGTACCTCGTATAATCGTACTTTACTACTTTAGACAACTGGTGCTGCCATTGCCCCGACATGTTGGATTGTGAACTCTTGATGATGTGTTAACAAGCCATCCAGCTTATAAATTCGTGTCCTTGTTGACATGGCTCTTATCATTTTATTATTATTATACTGTTCATTTCGACAAGAGCAAAAAATTAGCGATTTTGTTTTCCATTGCATGATGTATGGTTATTGATATTAAATATTTTTTTTGGATCTGGGTGATTATCCTAGCAATTCTTTTCCCCCTTCAAACATGCAGGAAACCTCGTTTAGCAATTTACTGTTACATGTTTATGCATTCCAATATGAATATGCATGACTTAGATTGGACTCTCAAGGCTATTTCATAATTCGCACCAACTTAATGGGGCCCATGAATGGGAATGACAAAAAAAAATACCGATATGCATATTTGGAAATATATTTCTTTTGTTCTCTCCTCTTTTAATGTTATAATTCGGGACTGCATTCTCTACAGTGAAGTTGTCGGTACTCATTGGGGGGACTGTGAAAGATCTGTGCTGCATATCTATCAGGAACTTATACAGTATGGCCTTCGTATATGGATGTTCAGGTGATTCCTAATTCTGTTTACTTTTGAAAGACAAGTTACCATCCCACCCAAACATTTCTTTTATGTTAATTAACAGGCGTTAAGAATCTGTTTGGTTTGCCCCAAAAATAATGGTCTGTATGTTTCCTCATCCAGAAAATTCGGTACAAATTTATTGTGCAATACATATACATAAATTGGTTCTATCTTTAGTACTTTTAGTCCAATTAACATAGTTGTGTGATGTAATGTAACCTAGCAGTTTCAAGGAATTAGTTTATACATGCATATGAAAATTGTGAAAGAAATTTTGCATAGATGAATGATATGGATTTTGGGTGCCTGTGGTGGTGGTGACCTGGTTTAGACGTTTAGTTGAGGGTCGGTTTAGGGGAGGGGTGATGTGTGAAGGTTAGTTTGTTGAGGTTTCTGTGTCACTTCTGATGTAAACTGGCGTACCCAGTCCAACCTTTGCATAAGGTTTCAGTAAAGCTGGGCCAATGGTCTTTGGTTGGGAAAAAAATTCGAGAGCCAACCTAGGTGGAACTAGGTGTTTTTTCTTTGGTTAAAAACAAAGACATGGAAGTTTCTCTTGTTCTTACCCCCCCCCCCCCCCAAACTTTGTCCAGTGGAGATACAGATGCAGTGCTTCCAGTGACATCAACTAGATACAGCATTGATGCTCTCAAGCTTCCAACAGTAACTCCATGGCGTGCTTGGTATGACGATGATGGTGAGGTAGGACTTCCTCACTTCAAACCATGGGTCTTCTTGGATATATGCATGCTAAATTTGTGGCGTGCTTCTGCATTTTTTTGTCCTCATGTGTGTGATTTTGCACATCTGTCTTACCTATAAAGATGAACAGATTAATGCCAACACAGTCATCCAAGTTATGTTCATTCTCGCTAAAAGAAAAGAACAGTTATGCAATCCATCGAATGGGCCTCAGACCTCTTTGTTTTCTATCCGTTGCCTCTGCCTCATGTTTTTACTTCACTACTTCCGCAACTTTGACACCACTTCCCTGCTCAATTCATTATGGATTATATTTATACATTTTACTTTGATTGCAAATGTTTAATCTTTACTCGTCAACATTTCAAGTTTTAACTTTTACATAAATACCTCCATAGCAATGTTCACAATCCATTCTAGGCTGTCCTATATTTTGCCCTATGAATACTACTCGAAAATTGAGATTTTGAGAAAATTAATGGTAGGGAAGGGAACACTAGAACTCTAGCTCCTTGGAGATAAAAATCTCACAATCTATACTTCCCTAGGGTGTCTTAATTGAAAGGATGCTTCATCTACTTTATTTCCAGACATATTTGTGCTAACCTTTTATTGAGTCTGTTAAGCATAAGCACATGGTCTTATACCTGTAGAATCCTAAACATACACCCTACTTGACCACAAGGTCAGATTGGAAATTCTCAAATCTTGTTCACAGGCTACTTGTAATGTTTTCCTTTTGAATTAGGACCCACTGTATTTTATGGGTCTAAAACTCCTTACTGCCATTTTGATTCTTGCTCCAAAAATATGTTCTTCTTTGGATTATCCATCATCCATTTGACCATTCCTAATTTCTAATTTCTTTTGTGTTTAAATAGGTTGGTGGCTGGAGTCAAGGGTATAAGGGACTCACCTTTGTGACTGTGAGGGGTGCAGGTCATGAAGTTCCGCTTCATCGACCCAAACAAGCTCTCACACTCATCAAATCATTCTTGGCTGGGAGCCCAATGCCTGTGCAATCCAATGCACATAGCGACATGTAACATTTACTGCCACAACTGACCCAGGAGATGATCATCCCAATTCAAAGTTCTGACTCAACCAAAGCAGCCACTTGTTCACACCACTTGTAATGCTAACTTGCTATAGCTCTGTATGAATCAGAGCTACCAGTGCCTTACTGGGGTGCCAATTACCCCCTCTAGAAAATAGGGGACAGAACTGCAGAATAGTTTTTGCTGCCACGGTACTGACACCATGCATTGAACTGTTGATGTTACCACGGGCCTAAGAATAAATTTGCATCATTGTCACAGCACCTTATTAGGAAATAAGATACTCCCTCTGATTTTATTTATATGACGTCTGTTAGTTAAAAAATGAGCTACAAAACTTCATACGGATAAAAACCGAGGTAGTATCATTTGTCTTTTTTATGTGCAAACATGCGATTTCTAATGGTCACAATAAATGATCCAGATTCCTGACTGGGTATATATGATAACTATAATACTGTTGCATCAGTGAGTATTATTTTCACTCTAGATGTCTTCATGGTTCAGAGGCAGGCATCTTCCCGATGAACCTGGGTGAATGATTCATTGCCATTTAAGACTGCAAAAATATCGCAGTTGCAGCAGCTTCTACAAGCCCATGATGTCAAGTTGTTCCTGAGGTGGCTGCACACAATTGATTTGCACTAGCTGGTGATATATAAACCTGAAACAGAGATGTACTATCATGATCCTGTTTTGAAGCAGCCTAATGATTATCGCCTGATGACGAGATACCCAGTATTGATCATCAGCATTCTGATCATTAGAATAGAACGCAGTATGTCGTCATGCTAATGGTATGAAACTCTGGACAAGAAATAGTGGAGGATTCGGTAGTTTGATAAAAATATCTTGGTAAAAATCTTTATTTCATGATCTTACATCCTATTTTCTCACTTGCTATCCCTGTCCAAAAAGAATACAATTATGGCTATGCACCTAGACAAGGCGAGGCTCTTGTACAACGCACGAGCGTTGCCCACGCTCGGTTTCCAACCGAATCACTGCCTGTTGCATGCCGCGAGCTCCAGCGTCAGTGTGAAGTGCGGATCAGCTGAAACACGTACCGTGACGTACGGGAGGAGGAACCGTGCGCTTGCAACGCGCGCGCGTCCGATAAGAATTGGGTAGACCCGGAGTCAAGGACACGTAGATACAGGTGGCTGGGACATGCACAAAGGTAGTATTTGTAGTCATCGAATCTCTTTTCTTCAGGTGATTCCACTTATGGTTCAGCTCAAGTAGATCAGAATTTTCAAATTTGGCTTCAAAGGCACACGGAATTTAACCAATGTTAAGATCAACCATTCAGCTCTTGCATTATTTTTCTGTTCTGCAGAATTTACTGGTTTTCTCCTGCAGACGAGTAATTACTCCTGTGCATTATTGATTTCTTGTAGGCTAATGGCGCCATCGCCTATCTATTTACACCTCCTGTTGTGCAGAGTGTTTCCAGATTCACGCAGCACGCTAGTTGTCACCATCATCAGCTGTAAAATCTGCACGGCCTGTTAGCTCTTCCCAGAAAGAACCAGCCATAGTGGCTCTCGACTCGAGATGCAAGTAGTTATGCATACCTTATCATGTTATTTAATCTTTATCATTTATGCCCTTTGTAGAGTTTCCACTTATTGAAACATTACCCTCCACCGTGGACAGCCAAGGCACATTGTTGCCCTTTTAAGTTCTATCTTTAGGCACCCTCCTTTTTTGTTACTTTTCTTTTTCCTATTAGTCGTGCATTTAAATGATCTCTTTTTCGCTGTCAATTCTCTCCGACCAAGATTGGCACTAAGACGAATGGAAAATCATTGTGCAGTGTGCCAGTGTGTACTAAGCACTGATGTTGTAAGCTTAACTTTTAACATGATTGCTCGTATGGTACGTATTAACTGGTTTGGTGTTTTTTTATGTCTCATAATTTGATGATTTCATATTATATGTCAAGAAAGTGGCAACATAACACACAAATCATTCGTCCTTTTTTAAATTAATCAAGAATATATATCAGGTAACCTTTTTGAACGACTCTAGAATCTAGATCAGCTTCCGAGACGTACCTTGGCTGTCATTTTTCCTGAAAAACAAGCAGCAGGAGCTTTGCCAACTCTGGAGGGGGGTAAAAGGTACGTACATACTTTTTTGCAAGGATAATTTAACAGAATATATATGTGCATTGAAAATTTGTGGTTTCAGCACCGCAACAGCTAATAACACGGCATGCGGCTGAAATGTCTGCTATTGGATATATGCTGGCTGTCTGTTTTATAGTGGATAAGATATTTCCCAATGCTTGTTGCTTTCATTACGAGTTTGTTCTCCACATCGCCATGACCATTTTTCACCTTCCACTCAAGTAACTTTTCCTCGGTCGTTTTCTGGCCTCTGTAAATATCGTTCAGCCGGTCAACTTGACACCACTCCACTCCCGTCGTCGATAAGCTTATAAGCTCTAACGTGGCTCTGTGGGCACACCTAGTCTAAGAGCATAATTTGTTGACTTGCAAATTAATTATGTCGTTACTTCAACTGGCAAGCTACAAGTCATGACTTGAGCGTCCGATGCACATATATATTTCCTATCATTAATAATTACTCCATCCATCCCAATTTATATTTCGTTTGATTTTTTTGTCACCAAGTTTGACCGGCTTTGCCTTATTCAAAAATTTACAAAAATATGAAAACAAATTCAAATTATAATTAAAGTATATTATATGCTGAAAAATCACAATGAAAACAATGATAATTATGAAAATTTTAAATAAAACCAGCCGGTCATATAAAAAAATAAAACGATCTACAAATTGTAACGGATGGAGTACTGGTCTTCGGATAAACGCAACACATATTTGGCATGTTGGCCATTTCCATGACACGTGGCAATCCCTTCTTCCCCCACACCACACGCGAGCGACAGCCTCCCTTTGCCCAGTTTCGCTGTGGCTGCTGCTCTGCTTCATGGCATCACGCACGTCATGCGAGGACTTGAAGTGACTAGCAGCTTTCGGTGATGGACATCAGCAGCAGTAACTTCGTTGCATGTCCCGTCCAGCAGGAGGTCACCATCGGAGCAGCAGACATGCCTCCCCAACCGCACCAGCACCAGCACCAGCCGCCGCTCGTATCGTATCAACGGGGCGCCGCGTCACGCCGCAACAGGCAACGCACACGCATCGCCTGCCCTGCCCACACGACGTCGCAGAGCACAAGAGGATCGATCGAGATAGATGGAAACGTACCGTATTTACTTGCTAGCAGGGTCTTGACTGGCTTTAATAATTTAATTTCTTCCATGGACGCAGAGCGTAGTTTAAACGCCTCTAATGGCACGCGTGTTAGGGCTTAATCCCACCACCTAGATAGATCGTCCGACTCGACCGTCACCCACGCGGATGATCACACGCGCACGCTTTAAACACGCACTCGTAGTGCTGATGGTACAGGAGCAGGAGCCCTCGGGAACGGGCCGACGTGCCTTTTCTAGTTTGTTTATGTATAAGATTGCGTGTGCGGTTGGATGGGTTCGGTTTGGTTTCACAGTGGGAAAAAGGAAAATTAAACAATCACGTATGTCAATGGTCGACTTGATTAGGGTTTGTTTGAAACGAAGGTCCAACAATGTGAGAGCACGTGTTGACGTGTATTTTATTAAAATCGCGTGATAGTTTTGTTTTTAGGCTAAGCAGCATTTCACATCTTCTGGTTCAGTATAAATTAGACGGATTTTGTTTATCCTAAAAAAATATTGCCTCCGGTTTTCGAACATTTGTCGCCGGGCAGTTCATTTCGAGCTAAAGTGCGACAAACAAAGAAAATAATGGAAGGATTATATATGGATTACCATGTGTTCTCAATATGTGCTGTGAACCAGTTGTGGAGCTAAGCAGGGATAATCATTTCGGTGGTGGCTCAAAGAAAAATCTGTATTTTAATAATTGTGCACGTGTTCTATACTTCTATTATAACCATATTGCTATATACTCATTTTTTTATATAGTTTTTGTGCTGCATACTCTTGTGCCCAAAAGATGTATAGCCATGCATAGATCATGCTTTTTGTATATATTTTTAAACAAATCCAAGTACATTTGTGCAAAAATTTCATGAATTCCGGCGGTGACAGAGGTTCTACATACAACCAAGGCCTGGATCTGCTCATGATGTGAACAAAAAGTTTTGTTGGAAGTTTGCTCGTGTAACGTCCATGGAGCCGTAGAGAAGTTAAACTCGTGACGATGGACAGTTTGACAAGTGGCTTCAACGATAAGCAAAAACTAATCTACGTTTGACATTCACGGGGACGACGACGACGATTGTGAGTAGTAGTTCTCCAATTTAAGTATCATACTTATCATCAATCACCAAAACCGTTCGCACTGCAATGCATGCACACATCCCTTGATTATCTCAAGTCAAACATTTGGCGCCAAAGCTATCATCCGCAGCCTTTTCAAGTTTCAACTGTAGTTAGGCAGCCACCTTCCCGCCTTCCTTTTTTTCCCTTCCTCCTCGTCTTCTCCAGCTACTACCGAGTACCGAGGCTTCTCGTCCTCCTCCCGGCCGGCCCCTGTTCACCATAAAACCACGGCATTGTCGCACACGTTGCTATCAATGGTCACCACATCCACCTCGACGCAACCGCCCTTTCGGCCACCATGGCCAATTTGCTCATCCCAATCATCATCATCCTTCATGTAGGCCTCGTGCCGATCGCTGTCGCGTCAGCAGTGCCCGGCGACGACCGCTCCGCGCTGCTCGCGTTCCTGTCGAACGTCTCGGCCGAGCCCGGCGGCGCCTTTGCCGACTGGGGCCGCTCGCCGGAGTTCTGCAACTGGACGGGCGTCATGTGCGGCAGGCGGCGGCGTGTCACGCAGCTGGTGCTCAGTGGGAAGGGGCTCTGCGGGGCGATCTCGCCGGCGCTGGGGCGGTTGTCTTTCCTCACGGTGCTCGATCTGTCGAGCAATGCATTGTCCGGCGCGATCCCGCCAGAGCTAGGAGCGCTGTCAATGCTGACGCAGCTGAGCTTGGCGAACAACCTCCTCGAGGGCGCGGTCCCCGCCGGCCTCGGCCTCCTCCGGAAGCTTTACTTCCTCGACCTCAGCGGGAACCGGCTCTCCGGCCGCATCCCGGGGACGCTCTTCTGCAACTGCTCCGCGTTGCAGTACCTAGACCTCGCCAACAACTCCCTCGCCGGCGACATCCCCTACGCCGACGAGTGCCGCCTCCCCAGCCTCCGGTACCTCCTCCTCTGGTCGAACGACCTATCGGGGACCAATCCCGCCGGCGCTGGCAAACTCCTCCATGCTCGAGTGGGTCGACTTCGAGTCCAACTACCTCGCCGGCGAGCTGCCGTCGCGGGTGTTCGACCGGTTGCCACGGCTCCAGTACCTCTACCTCTCGTACAACAACCTCTCCAGCCACGACGGCAACACCGACCTCGACCCCATCTTCCGCTCCCTGAGGAACTGCACTCACCTGCAGGAGCTCGAGCTCGCCGGGAACGACCTCGGCGGGCGGCTGCCGCCGTTTGCCGGTGAGCTCCCGCGCGGGCTCCGGCAGCTCCACCTCGAGGACAACGCTATCTCGGGCTCCATCCCGCCCAACATCTCCAGCCTCGTTAACCTCACGTACATCAACCTCTCCAACAACCTGCTCAACGGCTCCATCCCGCCGGACATGTCGCACATGCAGCGCCTGGAGCGGCTGTACCTGTCGAACAATCTCCTCTCCGGCGAGATCCCCAAGTCCATCGGCGAGATACCGCACCTCGGCCTCGTCGATTTCTCCGGCAACCGTCTCACCGGAGCCATCCCGGACACGTTCTCCAACCTGACGCAGCTCAGGCGGCTAATGCTGCACCATAACCAACTCTCCGGCGCCATCCCTCCCAGCCTCGGGGACTGCCTCAACTTGGAAATCTTGGACCTCTCCTACAATGGCCTGGAAGGCCCGATCCCGGCGTACGTCGCCGCCTTGAGCAGCCTCAAACTGTACCTGAACCTGTCCAACAACCACCTCGAGGGGCCGCTCCCTCTCGAGCTCAGCAAGATGGACATGATCCTGGCGCTCGACCTGTCGGCGAACAAGATCGCCGGCACGATCCCGTCGCAGCTCGGCAGCTGCATCGCGCTCGAGTACCTCAACCTCTCGGGCAACGCGCTGCGGGGCGCGCTCCCGGCGTCCGTCGCGGCCCTGCCGTTCCTGCAGGTGCTCGACGTCTCGCGCAACGCACTCTCCGGACCCCTGCCCGAGTCCCTGAGGGTGTCCACCTCTCTCCAGGAGGCCAACTTCTCGTACAACAACTTCACCGGCGTGGTGCCACGCGCCGGCGTCCTTGCGAACCTCTCGGCGGAGGCGTTCCGTGGCAACCCTGGCCTTTGTGGCGACGTTCCCGGCATTGCCAGGTGCCAAACGAAGCGTGAGCGCCGCCGGCGCCCACTGGTCTCTGCTGCCGTTGGCATCGTCGTCGCGGTGTCCTTCATGCTAGGCGCGGTGGGCTGCCGGTCCATGGTGACCGCAAGGGCGAAGCGGACAGGGCGGCAGTCGGTGCGCCTCGCCGACGTCGAGGACCAGGCGGAAAGGGAGCACCCGAGGATATCGTACCGGGAGCTCTGTGAGGCGACCGGCGGCTTCGTCCAGGAGGGCCTGATCGGCGCCGGCCGCTTCGGGCGCGTATACGAGGGCACGCTCCGCGACGGTGCGCGCGTCGCCGTGAAGGTGCTGGACCCGAAGGGCGGCGGCGAGGTCTCCGGCAGCTTCAAGAGGGAGTGCGAGGTGCTAAAACGGACGCGCCACAAGAACCTTGTCAGGGTGATCACCACCTGCAGCACGGCCAGCTTCAACGCGCTCGTGCTGCCCCTGATGCCGAAAGGCAGCCTCGACGGCCTCCTCTACCCTCCCGGCGACAATGGCGGCGGCGGCGGCGGCCTGAGCTTCTGCCAGATCATGGGCATCGTGAGCGACATCGCCGAGGGGATGGCGTACCTGCACCACTACGCGCCGGTCAGGGTCGTGCACTGCGACCTCAAGCCGAGCAACGTCCTACTCGACGAGGGGATGCGCGCCGTGATATCGGACTTCGGCATCGCGCGGCTCGTCGCCGGCGGCGAGGTCAGCGGCACCAGCGACGAGTCCGCCCCGTGCAATTCCATCACCGGACTGTTGCAAGGCTCTGTTGGGTACATCGCACCTGGTACGTTTGCCATACGTACGTCGTCGTGTATGCATGCATACGATGACACACGTGTACTACATGCCTGCACGCTTAATTTCTCTAATCTGTTTTCGTTTTAATGATGATGATGATCAGAGTATGGCCTGGGAGGGCATCCATCGACGCAGGGCGACGTGTACAGTTTCGGCGTGATGCTTCTGGAGCTCATCACCGGGAAGAGGCCAACGGACGTGATCTTCCAGGAGGGGCTCACGCTGCACGACTGGGTCAGGCGGCACTACCCGCACGACGTCGCCGCCGTCGTCGCGCACGCGCCGTGGCGGGAGCGGGCGCTGCAGTCGTCGCCGGAGGCCGCCCAGGTGGCCGTCGTCGAGCTGATCGAGCTCGGGCTGGTGTGCACGCAGCACTCGCCGGCGCTGCGGCCCACCATGGCGGACGTCTGCCACGAGATCACACTGCTCAAGGAGGACCTCGCCCGGCACGACGCCGCCGGCGGCCGCCGCTCGTTCTCGACCAAAGACTCGTTCTTCTCCAACTGATCAGCGAACCAACGTCGTAGATCCAATTGTTTAGGATAAACCCCGTTAGTGCATGCGCGCGCGCGCACCACACACGTCAGGAAACATCGATGCTAGCTGCATGCCGCGCCGCCGCTGTTCCGTGGTGGTGGCCGGTGGCCGGTCGTCTCTCTCACCTCCGGCTGCCAGTGCCACCATTGATTTGTTTATTCCATGCATCGTTGAGGGTCGCCTACTACTAAACTAGTGCCGATTCTTTGAGTTGATAATTCCGCAATGGAGAAGGCACTCGATTGATCGATCTGTGCTGTGCTTGCAAACATGTCGGACTCCATTAGCGGTGCAGCTGGGAGCGAAAAGGCTCTTGAGTTAGGTCATCATTCAGGTGCTCACGATCAAACATATATAAACTAACCAGAGTAGTACCGTACCCGACAAATTCCAGTCGATCGGCACTGTTCGATGCATCTGATGATGGTTATGTATGATTGTATTATGAATATAATGCTCTCTTCACCACCAACGTAACATTATTGCGTGCTGCCGTTCGAGATTTGACAGGAACTTCCGTGTTCTTATCGTGGAGATCAATTAGGCTTTCTAATCAGCACGCCTGCTAGCTTTAATTCAGTCAACTTGGCTGTATTCACAACTCAGAAAGCGATGGACACACTGGTCGCATACCCTTCATCAGCTATATATTCATGCTCAAATTAAACAAAGATTCATCTGGACCGCATTTTATTATTGTTGTGGATTTTTCTTGACCTGAGAGTATATATAAACCCGAACTGCGACTATCGAAGATACGATCTTCATGTGCATGAACCTGGATTATTACTATGCGCTCTGGCCAGAAAGCAAAAAGGCTTCAGGATATCAATTGGTATAAGGTGTATCCACCTATCAGGTGTGAATCTGTAATCTTATATTTGATCAGCAAAACAAACCTCACTTCTGCTCTTGAGACCTACTCCCTCTTTGCCAAATTATAAACGTAGGTCACTTGAGTTCTGTCCTAAATCAGAATTCTCTAACTTTGGGCATTTTTTAGGAAAAATACATCAATTAATTAAATCCACCACATGCAAGTTGAATTTTAAGTTCAAATTTTATCGGTTGGTAGTAAAATGTCATAATTTATGTTGTTAGAAAAGATATGATTATTTTATCATTATTTTTATATAAGTTTATATCAGTAAGGTTAATTTGTTATTAGATGCTTAAACTATAAAAATAGTGATGAAAATAATCAAAATGTATTTTTGATTATTCATCAGTAGTTGGTATGATACCATGCCAGTCACACTACTCATCAGTTGATCAGTAGTTGGTATGATACCATGCATGGACGGACTTTCACACTTAATTTGTTACTACATTGCATGCATCAATGCAATATATATCTTGATTGGACTGACGTATGATACTAAAGTGGCCATAAATTAGACCTGTTGTAGGCATCACCACAAGATGCAAAGATTGATCTGTGATTGTAACTAGATAAGTGATTTCTAATTCATACTGCACTTGGTTTGTCTTTTTGTTCTTTTTCGTACGAAAGATTGGTACTACTCCTTTTTGCAAAAGATCCAGTAAACGCATATGGACACAGATCGAAATTAACACTGCATGCATTTTCCCTCAGTGCGATCCATCTAATGCTCCGATCATCTTATATTATCTTGCAAAATCGATAGCACAACCACGTGGCATATCATAGCGGCGGAACGCAAAGCTGTGGTGGCCCGGCATTACCCCTTCTTCAACCAGATATATTGGCAAACAAAATTTGCGCCACACGCTAACCTGTGCGATCATGCATGCATCATGTATGAACGCACTATAGCGTATGCAAGTTTAGTAATCAGAGGAGGTTTGACCTACCTCTATATAATTGCATTTCAGCCATGCATATATACAATAGTAGAAATTGTCAAATTCTTGATCTCTTTGTGTGGAAGAACCTGTGCCATTCTTTGAACCTTGTTTCCTATTCGAAAACAATAATGCTAAAAAGATCCCTAGACATCCCCCAAAGATAGTCTATAGAACCAGCTTTCAGAGCAGTGGCAGTCCACATCACAAACACGCATCTTCAGCAGCCACCTAATTACCATTTAGCACAACTTAACACAGGTCTACAAGGCAACATCACGGGCCTAATAGAACTGTTCCACCGTGGACGCGTGCAAATCTTAGGTGGGCCCATGCTGCCGCACGCACGGCGCTTTTTGTACGCACGCACACGGCACATGATTGCGCCCACTACCGCCGCTCTCACTAATCCACACACCTTAATCACCTCACCTGTGTGCTAATGCACGATTATATTCCACACCAGATCGTATCCATACGACACGGCCCCACGTTTCACGGCCCTTTTTGGAACCCCAAATTTTATTCCTAAATCTACTTTTTTTTTTGAAATTAAACTAAATTTTACAAAATTCTTGTGAAATTCTAAAGAGACACTCACGAAGACTGCGGGCAATGAGCCATGGAACCAGTCAAGTTCCTACGCGTGGCCCCAGTTGCAAAGTCAAAAACTTGGCGCCAATGTGTAACGGCCGCAGGCAGACGGCAGTTAGGCAGGGGCGCCTCTTCCCGCCTCCTTTAAAATCTCCAGCGATGTAGCAAACGTTGCTATCATCAAGCATTTGCATGCCTCGATCGATCTCCAAAATGTGTCTTAGAGCCTCCAGCTAGCGCCTCTTTGCTTCCATGGAGGCTGCACCGATCTCCGCCGCCATTCTTCTCGTCTTCCTCTCGCTCTGCGCGAGCCCAACTCTTTCGGGCGGCGAGCGGTCCGATGACCGCTCGGCGCTCCTATCCTTCAAGTCCGGCGTGTCCGACCCCCATGGAGCCCTTGCCAGCTGGGGCTCACCTAACGTGTGCAACTGGACCGGCGTTGCTTGCGACACGGCGGCGAGCCGCGTCACGAAGCTGAGTCTCATGGGCCACGAGCTCTCCGGCGAGGTTTCTCCGGCGCTCGGCAACCTCTCCCACCTCACCGTTCTCAACCTCTCGGGAAACCAGCTTGCCGGAAGGATTCCGCCGGAGTTGGGGAACCTCCGCCGCCTCACCACACTAGACATGTCGATGAACTCGTTCGCCGGCAAGGTCCCGCCTGAGCTCGGCAACCTCTCCCACCTCAACTACGTCGACGTCTCTAGGAACCGTTTGGAGGGGCCTGTTCCCGTCGAGCTCACGCGCATCCGCGACCTCATCTACCTCAACCTCGGCGAGAACGACCTCTCCGGCCACATCCCGGAGGCCATCTTCTGCAACTTCTCCGCCGTGCAGTACATTGACCTCTCCTCCAACTCGCTCGACGGCGAGATCCCCATCCGGGGAGATTGCCCGCTCCCCTACCTGATGTTCTTGGTCCTGTGGTCGAACAACCTCGTCGGCGGCATCCCCCCGTCGATTTCCAACTCGACTAAGCTGAGGTGGCTGCTCTTGGAGTCCAACTACCTCGCCGGCGAGCTGCCGTCCGGCATGTTCGGCAACATGAGGGACCTGGAGCTTCTGTACCTTTCGAACAACTACCTCGTGAGCCCAGAGAACAACACCAGTCTTGAGCCTTTCTTTGCCTCCCTCACCAACTGCACCAGCCTGAGGGAGCTTCGGCGTCGCCTTGAACGAGATCGCAGGCACGATCCCGCCGCTCGTCGGCCGCCTCTCACCGGGCCTCAAGCTGCTCCACCTGGAGTTCAACAATATCTCCGGCCCGATCCCGGCGAGCCTCACCGACCTCGCTAATCTCACCGCGCTCAACCTGTCCTACAACTTCCTCAACGGCTCGATTCCACCGGGCATCGCCGCCATGCCGCGGCTCGAGCGGCTGTACCTCTCCAACAACCTGCTGTCCGGCGAGATCCCGCCGTCGCTGGGCACGATCCCAAAGCTCGGGCTCATCGACCTCTCACACAACCGGCTCACCGGCGCCCTCCCGGCCACGCTCTGCAACCTCACGCAGCTCCGCGTGCTCGTGCTGAGCCACAACCATCTCTCGGGCGCCATACCTCCAAGCCTCGCCCAATGCGTCAACCTGCAAAATTTCGATCTCTCCCACAACGAGCTGCGGGGCAAGATCCCGGCAGACCTGTCCGCGCTCACCGGCTTGCTCTACCTGAACCTCTCCAGCAACCAACTGGAAGGGCCGATCCCGGCTGCCATTAGCAAGATGTCGATGCTGCAGGTGCTCAACCTGTCGTCGAACAGGCTGTCCGGCACGATACCGCCGCAGCTCGGCAGCTGCGTCGCGCTGGAGTACTTCAATGTCTCCGGCAACAGGCTGGAGGGCGACCTCCCGGGCACCATCGGCGCGCTGCCGTTCTTGCAGGTTCTTGACGTGTCATACAATGCTCTGACGGGTGCGCTGCCGTTGACGTTGGAGACGGCGCCATCGTTGCACCATGTCAACTTCTCCTTTAACGGCTTCTCCGGCGAGGTGCCTGCAACCGGGGCATTCGCGACCTTCCCGGCGGACTGCGTTTCTCGGAGATGGCAGCCTTTGCGGGTCCGTGGCCGGCTTGCCTCGGTGCGGCGGCGGCGGCGGCGGCGGCGGCGCAAAGCATAAGCACCGTGCCCTTCGCGACCGGCGCGTGGTGTTGCCCGTGGTGATCACGGTGGTCGGGTTCTCGCTGGCCATCATCGGTGCCGTCGCGTGCCGCGCGGCGCCGAGGGCGGACGTGAGCCGAGACTCGCGCCGCTCGATGCTGCTGACGGACGCCGACGAGGCGGCGGAGCGAGACCACCCGAGGGTGTCGCACCGGGAGCTCTCGGAGGCGACGCGGGGGTTCGAGCCGTCGAGCCTCATCGGCGCGGGGCGGTTCGGGCGCGTGTACGAGGGCACGCTCCGCGACGGCACGCGCGTTGCCGTCAAGGTGCTGGACCCGAAGAGCGGCGGCGAGATGTCCCGGAGCTTCAAGCGGGAGTGCCAGGTGCTACGGCGGACGCGCCACCGGAACCTGGTGCGCGTGGTCACCGCGTGCAGCCAGCCGGACTTCCACGCGCTCGGTGCTCCCGCTGATGCCCAACGGCAGCCTCGAGAGCCGCCTGTACCCGCCCGACGGCCGGCCGGGCCGCGGCCTCGACCTCGCGCTGCTCGTCTCCATCGCCAGCGACGTCGCCGAGGGGCTCGCGTACCTGCATCACTACGCGCCCGTCCGCGTCGTGCACTGCGACCTGAAGCCGAGCAACGTCCTCCTCGACGACGACATGACGGCCGTCGTGGCCGACTTCGGCATCGCGCAGCTGGTCAAGGACGTCGGCGACAGCGACTTCGGCGGCGACACTAATGATCCCTGCAACTCCATTACCGGACTGCTTCAAGGTTCAATCGGCTACATCGCACCAGGTAGCAAGCTGGATCGATCACTCTGCAATCACATGATCTGAATCGTGGCACCTCTACTTACAATTCTTCTCGTCCTCTGTTCTTACATGGTTCGTTCAGAGTACGGGATGGGAGGCCACCCATCGACGCAGGGCGACGTGTACAGCTTCGGCGTGATGCTTCTGGAGCTCATCACGGGGAAGAGGCCGACCGACGTGATCTTCCAGGAGGGGCTCACGCTGCACGATTGGGTGAAGCGGCACTACCCGCACGACGTCGGCAAGATCATGGCGGAGTCGTGGCTGACGGACGCCGCGTCGGCGGTGGCGGACGAGAGGCTCTGGAACGATGTCATGGCCGAGCTGATCGACCTCGGGATCGTGTGCACACAGCACTCGCCGTCGGAGCGACCGACCATGGTGGAGGTGTGCCATGAGATCACCCTTCTCAAGGAAGACCTCGCCAAGCACCTGGGCGCAGGCGCGGCAGCCACAGCGGAGAGGGTGACGGCGTCGGTGACAATGACGGCTAGCGAGCGGTCGTACTCGGCCACGGATTCGTCGTCTTTCTGATCCGTAGGCCTTTGGTCCTTCGATAAGTAGGCATGCAGCCCCCATCTCAAATTCTGACATTTTGTGCTGTACTCAGAAAAAGAATCGTAAATTCAATTTTTATTCTAATTTTTAGATTGATATATTTAGGTTAGATATGCTGAGATACGTCCTTGAAGAGTAACCTAATAAAAAAAATATATAAATTTGATGGTTCATAATGTATACCGTGAAAGTAATGGCAAATTTTGTTTTGAAAATAAAATGTAAACATGCAATAGTAATCTTAATCTTATTAATTGGACGTTAATCCTTACCAGACGCACTAGAACAAAAAGATAAATCCTAAAAATTCTCACAAAAATCAGAAACATCCATCTATCCATCCATCATGTAACTCTAATAATAATAGCCATTAGATCTACTAGTTCATCAATCTTTGCTCTCACACGGGTTATATTTTTAGGGGATATAAATTTAATCCATAATAATATTAGAGTTGATTGTTTTAATTCATCTTTTGTAATGTCATTGTGTGTAATGTATATACAAATTTAGAAATTATTTTAATTTATATTTTATGATGACATATTAGATAATTTATATGTAGATTTAGGGCTTATTTTAATTCATCTTTTATAATAGCATGTTGAGTAATTTGTATGCAAATTTAAGGGGTTATTTTAATTCATATTCCATAATGGCAATTTTAGGCAAATTTAAGGGGTTATTTGATTCATATTTCATAATGGCACGATAGCCAAATTTTATACAAATTTAGGATATTATTTTATTTTATCTTTCGTAATGTCATGGTGGGTAATTTTTAAAAACTCTAATAGATCTAATGACTACTATTAGAGCTACATGATGTATGATGTGATGTTTCTAATTTTTGTGAGAATTTTAGGATTTATCATTTTCCTAGAAAACAAATATATTATTAGAGCTACATGATGAATGATGGGATGTTAATAACATAGGTAACGATTTAATGACTATTAAGATTTCAATCTACAATTGATGATATGATGTTTTTTATTATTGTGAGAATTTATATGATTTTATTTTGTAGCACATCTTGTGTGGATTAATAAGGATGCCGCAAAAGGAGTCCCCAATTAAGCAAGATTAGGCATAAAATATCTGTTTCATAGAAAGATTTTTAGCATCTTTATGAAAAAAAGTTACGGGATCATTTAGTAGTGCAAATTTGTAAATGGGAAAAATTGACAAAAAAAAAAAACTAAGAGTAAATTTGAAAATAAAAAAAATCTGCCAAAAAAGAAGAAATTTGCTTTCGTTGAGAGTTGAACCCAAAACCTTTCGTAATGGCAGAGATGATTAATTATGTAGAAAATAGATCTAAGATATGAGAAATCTGCCAAAAAAATTTGTTTTCGTTGAGAGTTGAACTCAAAACCTTTCATAATGGCAGATGTGGGTAATTACTTAGAAAACAGATCTAATGGTAATGTTACAATCTTCCAATTGATGGTTGGATGCTTCTGATTTTTTTAAGAATTTTTAGGATTTATCTTTTTTCTGGTGTGTTTCGTGAAGATTAACATGGAGGTTTCAAAATGAACCTCTAATTAGTAATAGTAAAATTATATTTTATAAAAAATTATCCACAATGTCATTATGAAAGATGAGATAAAATAACACCCTAAATTTATATAAAAATTACCCACCTTGCTATTATAAATACAAATTAAAATAACTCTCTAAATTTGCATAAAAATTACCTGCCATGCCATTTACAAATATGGACTAAACTACCCCCTAAATTTTCATATAAATTACTCACCATGCCATTATAAAAAATGAATTAAAATAAGCCCCAAATCTGTATATAAATTACCCAATATGCCGTCATGAAAGATAAACTTAAATAATTTCTAAATTTGCATATAGATTACCCACAATGCCATTATAAAAAATAAATTAAAATAATAAAGTTTAATATTAAAACTCTAACCCGTGCGAGAGCATGGGGACTAGGTAAATATAATTTTTTGCAACCTTTGATAATAGGAGGCGTTGTTTGGTATTGCTTTCTCTATTGCTTTTGTCAAATTAGTCTAGATGTGCGCGCTACATATACGTGGTGAATTGAAGGAAAGGAGAAAAAAGAATTAAAAGTAAGGAGACATGCTTAATTGATATCCTTCCTTCTACATTAATTCCAAGACAAGGAAAGTGTTTGGTGGATATGGGTAGAAAACAAAGTGAGAAAATAAACAACTAAGGTGGAAACATGTTCCTTCTATCATTTTTGGAACCTTTCCATCCCCTTCCAACATGTGCAATGGGACAAACGTGAGGGATATAAGGTTTTTATTGAGTGCAAAATAGTATAAGAGAAAAATGTTTTTTGTAGTGTAAGTGTAAATAGAATTATTATAAAAGGAAAGAAAGAAAAAAAAGATGAGATTCAGTATGTTCGAAAATAGAATTTCAAACCCAACCTACAACTTAGGACCTTCTATCAACCTACATTTCACAAATGATGATGGACACGGTTGACTCAATTTCAGTCTACCACATTTGAGCTCTATTCCATAAAGCCCCCAAAATTTGAGCATCATGTCGGTGTTGGTGCTATGCACCGGCAACCCCGGGGGTTACTCACCTGGACGAATTTATCATACAGGGATTGTTGCGGCTAAAGATTGATGGTATACAAAACACAAGGAACGCGATTTAGACATGTTCGCATAATACCTTACGTCTTGTATGGGGTGGGTTTGTATTGTGTCATGGATCGAGACTAACCTCACGAGGTGGAACAGATGATCTCCCTAGGTCTCATAGGCTAGGGTTAATCTCATTGCGTTATCTTAGGTTGTCTTTGGAGGGGGCCTTGCCCGACCTTATATATCTGGTGGGCAGGGTTACAAGAAAAGAGATCTAATCCTACTAAGATTTGTTACGTATCTTATTAGGATTCCTTTACGTAGACGATCAGCTCTTTCTTGTATATGTCGAGTGCTTATCCGGCACATCTCACCGAACCGTATCTTCATTTGGCTGGCCCGTTGCATATGTCAGCAGATCAATTTCACGTACACAATAGGCCATGTGGGTGTATCCCCACAGTAAGTGACATTAAGCATATCGGCTATATTTATTGTTTAAACATCAGAACATGTCACAATAACCATTGAAATCTAAACGAACACTGCACTGCTAGTATTTTTGTTTTAACAACCAACAAAGATCAAACATAGATGGTTCGGTGACAGTTCTGACCTCCCTTCGAATTCAAGGGGTAAACTTGATCAGGAAAAAACGTTGGGGTGAAGAAATATTTGATATATATAAGTTAATAATCTGTGTAACAAATGTCATCTGGACCAATATCCCATGTCTCACATTATTGTGCATAGTATTTTTCTGATCCACCTTATGTTATTTTGCTTAACCATGATTTGCCTGTAATTAGAACAGAGTATCATATACTGGACTACTAATATTTCTTGGACTGTGGCTGGTCAATGGCTTTCAGATCAGCTACCCCGTACTTCCTCCACGTACCGTCTCTGAGGCACGCGATCTCGTTCGCCACGTCGTCCATGGTGGGCCTCATCGACGGCACGAGCTGCGAGCACGCGACGCCGAGCTCAAGCAGCTCGCCGACGATGACCTCCACCTCGCACCGCGGCTGGCCAAACGGCGGCTCACGCTCGACGGCGGCGTCCAAGTCGTTCTCCAGGGAGCGTTTCTTGGCCCAGTCGTGCAGGCCGTGCCCCTCCTCGGAGATCACCTCCGTTGGCCTCTTCCCGGAGATCATCTCCAGGAGCATCACCCCGAAGCTGTACACGTCGCCCTGCGTCGAAGGGCGGCCTCCCAATCCATACTCTGCATCACAAAAAATTTCAAGCCAGCAGATGCTCAGAGATCGAGAGACAGTGAACGAGCAATGCATGTGTGTTGCTCATCACGTACCGGGTGCAATGTACCCAACAGAGCCCTGTAGCCGCCGAGTGATGGAGTCGCACACGGTCGACGTCGACGCCTCGCCCGCCGTCTCCAGATCGCTGGCGTCCATGGTCACCAGCCTGGAGATGCCGAAGTCGGAGACGACGGCGGTCATGTCGCCGTCGAGGAGGACGTTGCTGGGCTTGAGGTCGCAGTGCACGACCTTGACGGGGGCGTGGTGGTGCAGGTACGCCATGCCCTCGGCGACGTTGCTGGCCACGCTGAGCAGCAGGTCTAGGTCCAGGCGCTGCCCTGCCGCCGGCTTGCCGCCGCCAGTCCCGTGGATGAGGCCATCGAGGCTGCCATTCGGCATGAACGGGAGCACGACCGCCTTGAAGTCCGGCGTGCTGCACGCCGTGATGACGCGGATGAGGTTCCGGTGCCGGATGCTCCTGAGCACCCGGCACTCCCTCTCGAAGCTGCCGGCGACCACCTCGCCGACCTGGTCCTGGTGCAGGACTTTGACGGCGACCACCGTCCCTCCATGGAGGACGCCCCTGTAGACGTGTCCGCATCCTCCTCTCCCGATCAAATTCACAACCGAAAAGCCGTCCGTCGCGTCGAGAAGCTCACGGTATGAGATCCTTGGGTGCTCACTCTCCTTTTCGCCCACGGTGGCATTGACCGGTCCTGTCGAGGAACGTGACAGCTGAATAGATGGAGCTATCAACCTCAGGCGACTCTTCATCACGTCGTGGTCGACAACGCACACCATGGCCACTAAACCGACAATAATGGCAGCGGCAGCGGCGACGGCGACGACAGCGATGGCTGTGTACATGAAGCGACCATGTTTCCGACTGCATGGCGCCATGCCGAGAATAGACCCGCATAGGCCGGGGTTGCCGAGAAACGAGTCGCCAGTGAGGTTTGCAAATGCCCCTTCACGGGACACCTCGCCGGTGAAGTTGTTGTAGGAGAAGTTGGCAGATTGGAGCGGCAACGCTTGCAGAGACTTCGGAATCGCACCGGCAAGGCTATTGAGAGAAACATCAAGGACATGGAGCCTTGTCAAAGCGGTGCCGATAGAAGAAGGAAGGCTGTCTTGCAGCAGATTTCTGGAGAGATTTACATATGCAAGCTCAACGCAGACCTTGATCTGCGCCGGTATGGCCCCCGAGAGCCTGTTCGCCGACAAGTCAAGAGCCTCGATCATGTCCATATTGCCAAATTCCAATTGTAGAGGCCCCTCTAGGAGATTGTTAGAGAGGTTGAGATAATTGTGGAAGCTACTAAGCCCAGCAGGAATTTGACCTGTAAGTTTGTTGTAGGAAAGGTCCAGGATCATTCTACAGCTAAGACCAGGTGGTATGGCACCGGAGAGCTGGTTATTGTCAAGAACAACGGAATCCAACTGAGTGAGGTTCGACATGGTCTCTGGAATTGCTCCATGAAGACCATTGTACGACATGTGGATGATGCTCAGCTGTTTTGCTAAGCCGATGGATTTGGGTATTTCACCGCTGATGTTGTTACCTGCCAGAACTAGCCGTGTAAGATTGCGAGGCTGGAATATCTCTGAGGGGATAGTGCCCTCCAACATGTTGTCCAATAGGCAGAAATCTGTGAGAGACAGAAGGTTTCCGATGGCGCCAGGAATTACACCAGTGATTTCGTTGTCTCCCAAGTAGAGCTTGGAGAGATTGTTCGACGACACGTTGCCGATGATCGGCGGGATCTTGCCTCCAATGCCATTTGAGCTCACTCCAAGCTCTTGTAAGCCGGTGCAGTTCACTAGAGAGGCAAGGAAAGGCTGGAGGTCAGTGTTCCCGCCATCGCTCGAGAAGTTGTTGTTGGAGAGGTAGAGATACTGGAGGTGTGGCATCCTGTTGAACATCTGGGATGGCAGCACGCCACCAAGGAAATTGTCCTGCAGAAGCACCCACTCAAGGCTCGTAAAATTCAATGTCGCTGGCGGGATGCCGCCGCTGAGCCTGTTCTGGAAGAGGGTGAGCTTCTTGAGGTTTGGGAGCCGGCACCGTGTCGAGAAAGGGATCACGCCGGTGAGGGAGTTGGTTCTCAAGTCAATGGAGACCAAGGAGGAGCTGTTGCAGACAACAGCCTTCGGGATGCTGCCGGAGAGATTGTTGGCGTACAGGTGGAGGTGGGTTATGCTTCTCAGAAGACATAGTGTTTCTGGGATGCCGCCGGAGAGCTGGTTGCTGTTGAGGTCCAGCACCTGGAGCTCAGACAGCATGCCGAGCTCTGGCGGGATGCCACCGAAGAGTCGGTTGCGCTGGAGCTCAAGCCTCTTCAGCGCGGAGAGGTTGCCGGTCAGCGGGGAGATGACGCCGGTGAGGCTAGAGTTAGAGAGGAGGAGGTAGATCACACGCCCTCTTGAGTCACATGTAACACCGGTCCAGTTGCACATTGTAGGGGTGCTGCCCCAGTCGGAGAGGTTGCCCCAGACGCCGGACTTGAAGGCGAGCAGAGCAGTGCGATCGCTGGCATGCGAATCAGCTGCAGAAGCAAGAGTGGAGCTCACAACGGCAATGGCGATGGTAATTAGGGTGAGAAATCTAGGCATTGTGGGGATTGCAGGGAGGTTTGGAGAACTAATGCTCCCAGTTAGTGCCGGCATTGCTATGGAGAATTGGAAGATGGAGAGAGAGATATGTAGCCAGCTTAGCTTTCTAGGGGTGATGAAAGATACGCTATATGGGTAGATGGTGGTTTAAATAGAGGGGGTGAAAGGGAGGGATTAGCAGGGGGACTGGGTTCTGGCAGGCACCGACTGAAGGGTCAATAAAATTTTTCCCTTTTTGCCGCCAAATTTTTTGACTGTGGGCTATGGCTGTGTGAGAAATTAATATTGTAATGTGATGCTTAAAAGCCATGGTGATCGTTGACCACTTCAAAAGCTGATTTCATGGCGTACTACCGGCGAGATCCCATTGACATCATCCAGACCTATTTTCCATCTCGACCACTAACTAGAGGCAGCACGCACATTAAACGTGTTGGTGCCTACTCCTGCGGGACTTGGAGGTTGGAACAATTCACCCCCTCCAAAAAAACTAGAGGAATAATTTGGAACGGAGGAAGTGACTAGCGAGTGTTTGCATATAAGCTGATATGGGGCCACCTAAACAGCGAGCGCTCGCTGGATTCGGCCCCAGCGAGCGACGCTGTCCCCCCATGGCCCCAGGTAAGTTTTTTATTTTTATTTTTTATTAGCATAATTTTTCTATAGATAAATTATGTTAGCATAATTTTATGTCATATAGTTATGATAAATTATGTTAACATAAAATTATGTACAAAATTTTATGTCCTAAAGTTGTTATAATAAACATAAATTTTGTTAACATAATTTTATGTCATACAGTTATGATGCATAAATTATGTTACCGTAAATTATACTAGCATAAATTTTACGTTCTAAAATTGTTATAATGAGCATAAATTATGTTAGCATAATTTTACGTCATACAGTTATGATGCATAAATTATGCTACCGTAAATTATACTAGCATAAATTTTACGTTCTAAAATTGTTACAATGAGCATAAATTATGTTAGCATAATTTTATGTTATACAATTATGATGAATTGTGCTAGCAAAAAATTTTGCTACCGTAAATTATGCTAACATAAATTTTACGTCTTAAAGTTGTTATAATGGACATAAATTATGTTAGCATAAAGTATGTCATCATAATTTTATATCATACAGTTATGATAAATTATGTTAGTATAAAATTATGCGTGCGCTCATGAAGCGGGATTTGCGAGCTGATACTGTATGATACTGTATTTCTTAGGAAGCGTACTACCACCTCGTTTTTATTTGTTATCTATGACCAGCCTCAAACCAAAAAAAAAGGGAGAAAAGTAGCATAATATCTAAATCTAAATTTCAGATGAGATACACTAAGATCTAAACAGGCCTTTACTGTTATTTGATCACCCCAAAGATGATGATCCAAGGGCACCATCCCAATCCTCAGGCTAACGCCATCAAGTGACTCGGCAAAAGCGTCAGCACGGTGTGAGCGAGATCATGATGGAGATCAAGTCGTGGATTAGGCCAGATAATGGTCAGACATTAAATAATTAACAGAGGACAGCACACTGCGTTTGCTAACTGGCAATGCCGCATGCACGCGTGTGGAACTGGAGACGGCACCAGACGACTCCATCAGGATTCAGGACTCGGTACAGCACAACGTAATGCAACTGCACGAAGCTACAGGTGCATCAAAGGATTCGGGATGCCCCCAGTCAGAGACATATGAACTCCATTAGGCACAGTTTCATGGGCATATAATGAACTCCAGAATTGATAGTCTAAAGACTAATACAGTGTCATGTTACATCTATATGCACGTATAGATAATGTGGAGTTACTTTACAAGAAAGAAGTACAGTACGGAAATGAATATATGATTACTTAGTACTCTAGGTTTATGATAAACTTTACAAGAAAGAATTACAGTACGGAAAAGAATATATGATTACTTAATACTCTAGGTTTATGATAAGGCCTATATACAGATACTCAACTGAAAGACTTGGAAGTACTTATGCCGCGAGGAGTTTCTGGATATCTTTCTGCAATATTCATAACAAGGAGGCTGTGAGCAATATGAAAATGGCAGAATAATGTAAACTGAAAACTGAAATGAGGTCGGCAGAAAAAGTTTGAATCTCTTCCTTATGCAAGTGGCCTATGAAATCATAACCACAAGATGACAAGAGGATGTGCGTCTCGACGAAATATAGAAGTGGGCATTTTTAAATTGAAACTAATACAAAGATTTCTAAGGCAATGAGTGTGCGTGTAGCAAAGCTGTCTGGTGCACTTGGAATGTGATAGAACAGATAGAAAGCAAAACCATGACTAAAATCAATGGTAAGATAAATGGAACTAGAACTGATGGGATCTTCCACTTCAAAATGACAGCACAAATCACGATTAAAGTAAGAAACCGATCCATTACTGCAACTTGATAATATTTTATACCAAAGCAAGTACTATGTGATTCTTTTGACAAAGCTAGTTCTAGACCATCAGTTTAAGCCTAAATCCCTATGAACCTAAATTTCTTTACCAAATAACCCTCAGGACAGCAGGGGCGAAAAATCACTGTTGGCAAACGTGGGGCTGCTTGCGCATGGGTGACTCATGTTATCATGACAACTGGCATTGGGAAATTCTTTTTATAGGCCCATGCTATACTGCCAAACACTATCATATGACCTACTAACCTACTTGGAAGCTACATATGAAGATCTCTGTTGTAGGGCCAAAGAGCTAACAATTGAAGCCTAAAGTGACAAGGTTAATTCGAGGTGGATGCACCAAACACCGCAGTCACCACCCTATCAAGTGATTTGTGTGCTAATGGTGTAGCTACCACATAAGCTGGTGAAAGATTTGCATAGCAAAAAGGAAGCACAAGTCACAACGTTTTAGTAAGAACATTAAATTGTCACACCACAAGTTGGTCATCTAGGTCACTAAATAACTTTACGAGCAAAAAATCTTTAATGACCCAGCACAAGATGGTCGTCTAGGTCACCATTCCTAAAAAAGATGCACACGGAATGTATTACTGGATCCACAAGTTGTTATGTTGTTCTATCTCTTCTCAAATTTAATGTGTAAAAATCAGTTATCAAGGACAAACTAATTTAATTCTTAATGTAGTTTTATTAATTCTTAAAAAGATTTAGTAGCTTTTTGATGTTGTGATTTCTCCTCTTCCAGAATGCATTTGTGTGTTCTAAAAGCAAATATCTGTCCTCTTTGGGTGCCTCCATGTTCATTGTATTGCAATCAGATGGCAAGGGGAAAAACAACAACATGTTACTCTCTTATGTCTAAGACTAAAATATCCAGTGCATGGTTGCGCTTTCTAAACTGTCAACATGATATATGCTCACATAGTTACTACGTAACTGCGAAAGAAATGATTGATAGCACTGCATAGGCATATTCAAGTGCCGATCAGCTAATTGAAAACCTATCCCTTATAACCATATGGAAAAAAAACATACATTTTGAGTAATGTAGGTCTAAAAATCAACCGAATATACAAAGAAAGTGTGTTGGAGTAAATTATAGATGTAAATTATGCACCTCAATCTGGAATGGTGAAGTTGTAGGTGGATATCTCTCCACAACTTTGCCATTCTTGTCCACTAAGAACTTCTCAAAATTCCACTTGACTAGATCACCCAAAAATCCTCCAGCACTGGACTTCAGAAATTTATAGATGGGGGCTGTATTAGGTCCATTGACATCAACCTGACATTGTAGAAGGAGGAACAAAAGATACATCATGCACTGATCTTTTATTACAAAGTAGGACAGCATTAAGCAGGATAAAATATGGAACAGATCAAGCTGACTGCGATTACCATACCTTGTCAAAAATAGGAAATTCAGCTTTAAATCTTGTACAGGCAAACTGCTTTATCTGAGGATTTGATCCAGGTTCCTGTGCACCAAATTGATTGCAAGGAAATGCCAGAATCTCAAACCCTACACATCAAATAAAGTATTAAACAACACAATGTAGGATACCAAATCTACTAGTAACCCAAGAAGTCAAGGTTCAAGGTTCATGCTAAACATAATTTTTTCTTTTAATGTATTTGAGAGAAGAATGCACATCAAAAGTTGAATTTCTGAACTAATTGTTAGTAAGGTAGGATCCTCTTCATAATGAAAACATTTGGAATGTCTATACGCAGACGTATTAAGCAACAACTACGCACTTATGACTCAAGAAACATTGCAAGAAGCTATAGAAGACAATCTCCTAAACGTATGCCCACTCCAAAGTCCAAAAGAAATAAGGACAATCATCAAATGTGTCCCAAACTTAACCATGAAGAAGATTACTTGATAAGTGGATATTTATGATAAACAAAAATAGGTCTGATTGAATGATCCCATGAATTGGATAAATAAAGAAACATAAGCATAGATTAGAGTTAAACTGCTAGCCTTGATTGGGTGGGTTTATAATATAATTAGAATCAAACATACTATTGAAAGGGTAAGATGATTTAACATAATTTCTGGTGACTCTATCAATTGGAAAAAAATGTCTAGTTTACATTACTTAAACTAATAAATATGCAAATCGTTGTTAGACCATGGTCACCAGATAGTGCATTTGTACCGTATACAGTGCGCAATCATTGTTTTTCCACTCTGTGTACAGTGCGCAAACAGTGTTTTCCACATCCATTTCCACTCACTGGTGACCATGGTCTTACAGTGTAAAATATCATACCTTGAGTCTTGTACTTCTCATAGATATGAGATAGTTCAGTGTAGTTTGCTGTTGTCAACCCACTGAGAGTCACAGATGAATGCCAAGTTAAATGCTAGAAAGTACAAAATAATCATAGCAGGTGGTTGGTGAATGATTTTTCAATGAGATTACCATTGAGAAGCAACGTTAACAATCAGCAACACCTTATTCTTGAACTTTTTAAGAGGAACATCTTTACCATCAATGTCCTGCACAGCGAAGAATTCTTTCAGGCACAAGTGCTCAAAATGTGAATACATATTCGATCTTCTTAACTTCATGTACCCATATGTAAGATGGCAAACAATTAAAATGTGTACGAAAAGCACCAGGAAAACATCACAAACTTCAGGTTTTACCACTAAACAAATGCTATCTCATACAATTTCTCACCGTACACTCTCTTTATTTTACTTGTTTTCACTGTGACCCTGCCTGACTCGTACTGCATGTGCAATTTTGATATTTCTGCAACTTGCTATGTTTAGCCATTCACTAGCACATAGCTGATTGACTGGTTCAACAAGTGTAGGACTACAATAAGTTCCTAAAATCCTAAAAAAAACGTGTTGGAAAACATTCACCTCTGAACCTGGCGTGCACATTAATTATGCCAGCAAAGAACAGAAATTGAAGGAAGTAGACACATAATACTCTTAGACATATACGACTACCAATTGTACTCTTAACATCCTCTCGCAGTCGTAGCGGAGCATCGCGGATGGTCAGAGTGGAGAAGCCGTTGATCCGACAGAAATCTTAAATCAAGTTCAAAGAACAGACTCAAATACGTAACGGTTCACTCAATCAAAAACATGTGGATGAATGAGCATGGAGTTATCAACCACAATATCCTTGGTGAGTTTACCACTCTCATCTTAAAGGAAGACTCGGACGCGAACTAATTTGATAATTAATATGCATCTCAAAAGAAGAAGTTTGTTCTGTGGTGTTTTTAACATTGCATTCCAACAAATGATAACATCCATTAGCCTAATTTATGCGGAATGGTAGTTGGAGAACAAATACAATGTACTTTGCATCTTTGAAAATCCAGTGAGTCATTTCAGTCTACTGTTCCAATACTCTGCGCCCTTGATAGCAAATGTTATAAGGATCTGATCTGCAAAACTAAGATGTGACTCCATGTACCTGATTTAGCCAATTTCAACCAAGCTCAAGGACACTACAAAACAGGTATATGTAGTAAATGAATTGTCCATAGTTACAGTTCTCTGTTCCTACGTCAACAATAACTCCTCGGAGCGCAAAATTCCGCAAAACTTAGCACACCCTACGGTTGGCAACGCGTTGCAACCTGATAGCTAGAGCCAGCGTAGCCACTTGATTTCCAAGTAGAAGACAGGTTCGACGGATGTTTTAGCCAATTTCCAAACATAACTGTCAGCGCCACAGAGCACTTAAAGCACCAATCAATCTGTGGTTGCAACACCCCCCACCTACCCCAACAACACCGTGCTCAACGCCCAATACAGTAACAGCGCAACAAGCAGCGAAACAAAACCGTCTATTAAATCAGACAGTTCCCTACTTCCCTTCCATCACCCCCCGCTGCCTCAAACGGCTACAGGCATGCCAGCACGTCACTCGCAGGGCATCCATTGGCCATTGGGTGGGCCCGCTACAGGAAGCGGCTACCGCGGAAATCTCAACGGGAGAAACAGGGTGTGCTGTGGGAGATCACCTTCACGGTGTAGTCGTAGATGCTCTTCTCGGTGGCGGCGGTGGCGTAGGCGACGCCGGGCGCCCGCCTGCGCGCCGTCCGCCGCGCCGCGGCGACGGAGGGCCCAGCCCAGCCCGTGGGGTGATACGGGAGCCGCACGAAGGAGGCCGCCGCCGAAGGGAGCCGCGAGGCCGCTGCGGAGGCGGAGGCGACCGGGAGGAGGCTAGCGAGCGCGGCCGTGGCGGGAGCCATGCGGCGCTGGTGGCCTGGTGGCTGGTGCGGCGCGTGGCGGTGACTGGGTAGTATAGTACTAGTAGGAACACTGGAAGGGTTGGTGTGTGGTGGCGAATAAAGGCTGCGGGGGTGTGGACGTGTGGTGCTGGCTGGCGGGGACGGATTGGCTTGCGGCGATTCTGGTCAAGGACGGGATACGGAGCAAGTATTTGTGGTCTTGTGGATATACCCCCTGATTACTCAGTATTTTTGGAATGAATTTTATCCATGAACCAAAGGATCTGTTTGGATAGTAGGAGTATATGAGTAGAAAAACTCAGATCCCAGTGCTTACACTTTTTGAATGAAATAAAGATGTACTCATATTTGCAGGTTTTGTTCATAGCTTTTTCAAAGTAAACTATTTTATGTTTTCAATTCAGTAGTACTATACATCAAGAATACTTAGCATTTCATGGTTTGAGACCGATTGAATCACTGTATTGTGCATATTACATGAGGTAGAGCCAGTAAGACGTGACAAAGGAACGTACCTTGATTTACATAACTACAGGTTTCTAGTATTTGATGAATAATTTGCCAAACTTGATCGACCAAAGTTATTAAGATAAGTAAACATGATAGGTACGGGGAGGAGAGTCTTAGTGTAGTGGTAAAGCTGCCGCCTCGTGACAAGGAGAAAGTCACGTGTTCAAATTAGCCTCATGCAGAAATGCAGATAAGGCTGCGTACAATAGACTTCAAATGGATCCGACCTCTCCCCGGAACCCGCGCAAACGGGGGCTGATGCACCGGGCTGCTCTAAACATGATAAGCAACCGTCACTATTTTGATAGCAAACTTTACCATGTAAAGCAGCGTAATAATACAATCAATTTGGTTTTAACCGGCCCCATTTGATGTGTTTTCCCTTTTAATTTTTACAGGTGATGTTCATTCCCAACGTTTTACAAAAAAATACGGGATCGCCCAAGGTATGCAAGGAAATGCTCGTGTCGTGTCCACTGCCCTGCTAGTGTTCGCTAAGCGGACACGTGAGGTGCTGTGGGCCGAGCGAGCGTTGGTCTTTTTCAACGCGGGCCGGCGAGCGCTACTGGAAGGCAGTCTGGACCAGGCATTATCTGTTAGACTGTTATTAGTACACGTGAGGTGCTGTGGTCCGAACGAACGTTGGTCTTTATCCGCTTCGTTGCAGCGTACGGGGTCTCCGCACGTTCAAGGCCGTGGGGTGGTGCCAGTCGGTTCGCTGCGCATCTATGGAATGGGATTTCTTCAGTCGCCATCGCATTATCTGTTACTGTACCTCCTTTTCTTTTTCCCTCTCTTTTTTTCTCAGTCTCAGGTGCCATCATCGCTGGAGGGCGTAATGAATGGTCAATGGTGTACTGGGCCATTGGGCCGTTTACCTCACACTGCTAGTACGGGACAGTACTGGCACCAGGGCCCATAAACTAGCAGGAAGCCCTACAAAATCTAAGCCCAACTCGGCCCAGAACACATGCCTCCGGGCCCGTCCGAGACCCGCAACACGCCAACACGGGCGCGGCAGCGGGGCCACTCGGTCACCGAAGCGGCACGGCATGCCGCCTCCCCCGCGCCTCGTCCTCCCCCACGCGCCCGGCGGCGACCCCGCCGGCGCCCTGCGGCGCTCGTACCTCCGCCTCGCCGCGCTCTCCTCCACACTCCGCCACCTCAACCAGCTCCTCGCCGTCTCGCTCGCGTCCGGCCACTACGCGCTCGACCCGGCCCCGGCCACCGCGCTGCTGCTCCGCTATGCCTCCCTCCGCGCGCGCCCCGCCCACCTGCTCCGCCTCTTCCGCGCCTTCCCCTGCCCCGACAGGTTCCTCCGCAACGCGCTCCTCCGCTCCCTCCCGTCACTCCGCCCGCACCTCCTCTTCCCCTCCCCGGACTCCTTCTCCTTCGCCTTCGCCGCCACGTCCCTCTCCTCCTCCTGCTCCTCACGTGACAACGACTTCTCCGCCGCCGCACGCGCGCTTCACGCGCTCGCGGTGGCCGCGGGGTACGCGGCTGACACCTTCGTGGCGTCGGCGCTGGCCAAGCTCTACTTCAAGCTGTCGAGAGGGGACGACGCGCGCAAGGTGTTCGACGCGGTGCCGTCGCCGGACACCATCTTGTGGAACACGCTGCTGGCTGGGCTGTCGGGGTCGGAGGCCCTGGAGGCGTTCGTGCGGATGGTGGAGGCGGGGAGGGTGCGGCCTGACTCAACCACCCTTGCGTCCGTCCTACGGGCGGCCGCGGAGGTGGCGCATACGGCAATGGGGAGGTGCGTCCATGGGTTTGGGGTGAAGCGCGGGTTGGCAGAGCATGGGCACGTTGTGACTGGGCTCATGTCCCTGTACTCAAAGTGCGGGGACATGGACTGTGCACGCCGTCTCTTTGACAGGATGGATGATCCGGACTTGGTTGCCTACAATGCTCTGATCTCAGGCTACTCGGTCAATGGCATGGTTGAATCATCGGTGGAGCTGTTCGAAGAGTTGGCGGCAGGCCGGAGGCCAAACTCAAGCACGTTGGTTGCCGTGATACCAGTGTACAGTCCGTTTGGGCATGATCTGCTTGCTCGGTGCTTACATTCCTTTGTTGTCAAGGCCGGATTGGATGCAGATGCTCTGGTATCGACAGCATTGACCACTCTGTACTGTAGGCTAAACGATATGGAGTCCGCGAGGAACATATTTGATGCAATGCCAGAGAAGACCATGGAATCATGGAATGCAATGATATCTGGGTATGCCCAGAATGGCTTGACGGAGATGGCAGTTGCACTTTTCCAGCTAATGCAGGAGCTCAACGTGCAGCCGAATCCCGTCACCATTGCGAGCATTCTGTCAGCCTGTGCACAGCTTGGAGCTTTGTCTCTAGGAAAGTGGGTTCACAAAATCATTGCCAAGGAGAACCTGGAGCTCAATGTCTACATCATGACAGCCCTTATTGACATGTATGCTAAATGTGGAAGCATAGCTGAAGCTTGGAGCATCTTTGACAGAATGGATAATAAGAATGTGGTCTCCTGGAATGCCATGATATCTGGATACGGCCTCCATGGCCAAGGAGCTGAAGCTTTGAAGCTCTACAAGGCTATGCTGGAGGCGCACATTCTTCCGACAAGCTCCACCTTCCTGTCAGTCCTCTATGCGTGCAGTCATGGTGGATTCGTTGACGAAGGGCGGGAAGTTTTCCGTGTAATGACTAATGAGTACAGGATTAGCCCAGGTATCGAGCATTGCACATGTATGGTGGACCTCCTTGGCCGGGCTGGCAAGTTGAATGAAGCTCTGGAGCTCATCTCTGAATTCCCTCAGAACGCCATTGGACCTGGTGTGTGGGGGGCACTGCTTGGTGCTTGCATGGTACATAAGAACAGTGACCTCGCAAAACTGGCATCCCAGAAGTTGTTCGAACTGGACCCAGATAATGCAGGATACTATGCGCTCCTATCTAATCTGTACACATCCAAGAAGCATTACTCTGAAGCAGCTGCAGTGAGGCAGGAGGCTAAGAACAGGAAGCTGGTGAAAACACCGGGGTGCACTCTCATCGAGATTGGTGACAAGCCACATGTCTTCATGGCTGGTGACCGAGTTCACCCACAGTCAGAGGCCATCTACTCATACTTAGAGAAGCTAACAGCAAAGATGATCGAGGCTGGGTACCAACCTGTGACAGAGGCTGCATTGTATGATGTCGAGGAGGAAGAGAAGGAGCACATGGTGAGGGTGCATAGCGAGAAGTTGGCAATCACCTTTGGGCTCCTCAGTACAGAGCCGGGGACAGAGATCAGGATCATCAAGAACCTTAGGGTGTGCTTGGACTGCCATAACGCTACTAAGTTTATATCCAAAGTGACACAGAGGTTGATTGTAGTTAGGGATGCATCGAGGTTTCACCATTTCAGGGACGGGGTTTGCTCCTGTGGTGATTACTGGTGATTCATTTGAAATGACCTTGGTATGCAACAGATAACTTAAATTCTTCAATTTTGATATACTTGTTGTGCTAAAGACTTGAAATTTAAGAAAAGGGCACCAGCTCCAATTATCTGCTGGCAGCTTCCAGAACTGACTGATATCCAGCAATCGACATTCAAATTATCTACAGGGTCAATCTTCTAATAGAAGAAATCAGCATGGAATTCTGATCAACAACAACAAGAATGACAACAACAAAGCCTTTTATTCCCAAGCAAGTTTGGGTAGGCTGAGTTGAAACCCAAAACGAGCAGGCACTAAGTTGGGGTATTTCTATTTTGATTTTATGAAATATTCTTTTGACAACAACAAACCTTGTGGTGTGCAGTGATGTCAACCATTTGTTATTAGAGAGGTAGGGTATGAACTTTGTGGCCCGTAGCAAAGCACAATCAGAAACCTAGTTATATATGTATGTTGAGAAAGCAATTCATTTCAAGGAAATCATTAATTCTCTGTCAGACTCCTAGAATTCTTATTCTTTCTAGAAAATAAATAGAAAGTGTGGAGCAAATTCTTGAGAGTGAAATTTGTTAATTAGAAAGCAAATTGTAGGATGCCAAGTGAATTTTTATGAGTGCTTGTATCAAATTTTCTGTGTATACTGAATGGAGAGCGAAAAAGCAACATAAACTACAGAGAAAACCAATGAACTTATAATCTCATTTGCATTGAACATACAACAAGAAAAGATTCCCAAGTTCTTTTGTCAGATCATGAATATGCTTCCCTGGATCTCCTTTTTAAACCTGTCCTAAATCAGGCTTAATCGTTTTTCTGAACTTCTTCCTAGGCTGCAGGTGAAACATGCTCTCCTGGTTCTTCTGCTGCAATAATCTATTTGTTTGATTGCCAGGTTTATTCTTTTGACCAACCCTTTCCCTTTTCTCTTATTGATCATTTCACAACGCTTATTGCACTTGTCAATGTTACATGTCCTTCTTCATAAATAGAAATGGCCAATGCGAAACAAGATGACTGAATTCCACATGGTTCCACTTGCAGGGGATTGCATATTGTTCTACTTGCAGGGAGAAACCCCTTTAACTTGCAGGAGATTGCACAGGGTTCTACTTGCCGGAAATTGCACATGACTGAATTGCTCATGGTTCTACTTGCAGAAGATTGCACATGATTCTACTTGCAGGGAGAAACCCCTTTTCTGATGAGCTCTCTCCGTCAGGTACCTTGGTTTCAATGGGGCAAAACTCCATGAAATAGCTGCTGTCGTGTCAATTGTCCGGGCATCTGAAACTTGAGTTAGGCAAGATGACTGCATGCAGAGAACATCAGCTCTCAAGTTTCGTTGAAGCTATCCCAAGTGGCTCGCCCCATCAGTATCCTATACAGCTAGAAGTTGAGCTATACGTGGTGATATCCCTTGAGTTCAAGATCTATACATGAGCATCTTACACCGAGCTTGGCCTGTGATAGCCAACGGCCAGCAGCTCTGTGAGGCTGTTTTCCGGAGGATTGTGCATGTGCATGTGCATCTTGGATGGCCGATTAGACTAGTCAGTAGAGTATGCATATGAAAAGTCAGAGAAAGACTGTGCATATGGCATGGAAAATGAAACCGTGCAAAATTTGGATGGACAGCCTACTGAAAACAGTCTGAGTGAAGCTCCTCCGTATTTCCTTCGCAAGGGTACAGGCAGTTTTGTTGTTTTGGTTTTACTCCCGAAATAGGTGCACTTTTAGATGTAGCATTAAGCATTGTGTTCTTCGTCTTGGGTTGTAATCTAATGTCATATTTGCAAGACACCCGTGGATATGACCTACAAGTATATCGTTGTGCTGGGAATTGTATGTAGCATACCCTTTTGCAATCATATCGGTTTGCCGGTGGATTGAAGGATGCTATGAGTTTATAAGCATAGTTTTGCAATCAGACTGACTATTGAAATGTGGACTAACAATAGATCAGGGGCATGAAAATGGACGGTAGGGCTTTCCGGAATAAGTCGTGCCGGCATGGGTCAGATGTTTGATGGGCTGTGCAGTCATTGGGTCGGACCAAATTCAAGGACCAACCTAGGCCTGAGGCAGCTCTGTCTCCGCATCTTAGCGAGCGCAACCCAAGTGATCGTACATCAATAGCAAGCAAACATACAGTACCTTAAGGGGCCCCTTTGGTAGCTTCATGGGACACAAGCCATGTTTTAAGGGTTTCTATTTTCTAGTATAAAAACGGCTTTGGCTTTCAGAGTTTCACTGGAGAAACCGTTTTTCAAAAAAAAAAAATGTTTGATAAGGTTTCACCTAGAGCTACAGATAAACTAGAGCTAAAACCGCATAAGAAGCCTTACCAAACAGGGCATAAGAAGGCGAAGGCTGAGCCAAAACCCCAGGCTTGTAAAGAGTGGCGAACACCTCACAATGTCCAGCAAAAAAGTAGAGTAGGCGGCGTCTTCAGGAAAGATCACAACGTCGAGTCGATGTACTGTACTCACAGAATTGATTGATTTTCGATCATTTTGTATCTTATTTTCTTGCTGCTAATGGGTGGCTACATTGTCTAGTAGATCATTCCTACTTGCAACTTGGTATGGGACAGTTACGTTTCACCGTTCCAAAAGGCCAAAGAAGGTGAGCTGCTTACGTCCATTGACCATCGTGGCTCGCTAGGAGTGTCCCTATACTGTATAGCCACCAACTACTTTCGGGGCTGTGTAGCCTGATGTGATCTTGACCTATTTGTGGTCATGAGATGCCAAGTCGAATCAGACAAGTACAACGGTGTTACTGTTCCTATCCACTGCCGTCACAGTAAGTACAGTGGTGTTAGAGAGATAAGATATATGATCAGACATCAGAGAGCAAATAATGCTTTAGAAGAATCGCGTTGCACGAAATGCGTGACGTGCTTCTCTGCGTTTAATTTTGTTCTGCCGGCCGGCTGGCTTTTGTAAAGAAGCGGTACCACAGCATCGTCATCTTTTGCACGAAGACCATGAGCAGACAACTGAGATGCAGCTTGAACAAGAGCCACGTTCACTTCGTTAAATAGCTCGTTAATTAGGAGATCACATCAAATCTGTACCCGCAACAATAACTCAAGCTTCTTGCAACATAGTATATCTAATGCCGCGTGGATTGTGTCATCACTCATCACTCGTCTACGCCAAGTTAATCCACCTACTCATCTGTAATGAAATGGTTGTTGCTATCTACTTTGATAACGGATAGATCCCAGAGAACTAAATTCAGAAAATAAAGAAAATTATCCTTTCCTCTCTGTCCCATATCAATATGGATGCTTTCGGTTAGAAGAGGTTTCTTGGTCTATGGATAACACCCCGGTTTTACAATAATTGTTTTCTTCCTATGATATATAATGCAAAGATATCCGTGAGTGCAACCTCATTCATCCTTACTCTCTCCATCATGAAATATAGGGCATTATACTCACTCCATCCCATGAAATAAGGCGTGCATGTAATTGGAAAAGTCAAACTTTAAAATCTTTGACTGACAATTTAGTAAAAATATATAAATTTTTAGTGTATGCATGTTATATATTTGTGTTCGTATTCAAAAATACTTTAAGATAATGATACTTTGGTATTTAGTGATGTCATATTTTGAAAGAAATAAACGGTCAAACTTTTGCTTTAAATATTGTGACAAATATATGCACGCTTTATTTATGGGATAGAGGGAGTATATATTTTGGACTATCTTATTAAATCAGACTCTAATAAGTTTGACAAAGTATATAGAGAACAATAATTTGTATTATTTATAACATTCACTGAGTATCAGTTGATGCGAACTGAGTATAGGTTAGCTAGTTAGGTTTCTTGTGGTGGAACCTATCCACCTAGATTTAAGTCTTCAACTTAGTATAGGTGTTCGCATAATTTAACGGTTTTGTTCTTTCAGTGGCAGGCGACGTTTCGGTCGACGTGATGCAACTGTGGTGACGGTTCAGCTCAGTTCTATATAGGTATTCACAGATGTGGCGGAACCGCCGATTTAATCCGGGCTAAGCACACCTGCCACCTCTGGCTTGCAGTGCGATTAGACCGAACTAAACCCGGTCGTCCGTCGAGAGTCATTCGACCCCCGATATTACCTTTTCCTAGAGGAACCGACATCATACACATCTGACTCACGATGGAGCCACAACAGAAACATCATCACAGGCAGTTGAATAGCATAAAATTAGACTTAGTTACAAACCAGTTTTTACATAAAATACAAATCCAACATAATGTTATACGGTAGCAAGTTTGAAAGTTTCTCGCAGCGGAAATATAAGCTTAGGGGTCACCATGTTATCACCAAAAGATTTGCATTAGAGGTACAACATCGAGCCCACCGATGTTGCCCTCGTGCCACTCAGTCACCTCATCCTAAATGAGGACATGCTCCGCCTCCAACACATGTGCACACCATGAACTCCATACCTGCGCTCAAAATATGGGGGCAAACCCTGAGTACTAATTACTCAGTAGGTCTTAATGGATTTGGCTTACGGCTGACGCGAAGCGGCTTACTAGCAAGTGGATCCTTAGCCTTTAGTTTTAAACAGTAACATGTGTAACATAAATAGTAAGTTTTCATCATTTATAGAACCTTCAACACAACTGTAACTTGCAGAAAGGTAAACAGTCCAATTCAATCATGTGGTATTCCAAAAACCATGAGTATTAAACACCGAGAGTTTAAGTAGTTACTACGTTGCCCGTGTGCATTATCAGCATTCCCACACCTGGTGGGCATCAGCGATTCGAATCGGTTTTAATTCCCGGGAATAACTATCATGCCAGGGGTATATGGTTACTGGCCATCGCGTTCTCACATATAGCCCCGATCTTAACATGCCTCGTCCCAAGTTCGATTCACTCCCGCCTAGCCCCCGGGTTGTGCCCCCATGACGAGCCTGCCGACATCTCGGTCTCCCCGTCATGAGTACCAAGCTCCCCCTGGCCACCTTCCTCTCAACCAGCGGGTAGGAACGTGTCTCTGTGCTTCGGACGAGCCCAGGAAAGACTTCTCCGGTCCCATATCCCGAATAAGCACTCTAGCAATGTTATGCCGAACAGCAGGCGAACGGGCCTTATGCGACTCGGGCGGAGTCCGAAGTGCAACCTTATGAAAAGCATATACTGAAATAAATCTCCGCCCGGTCTCCGTTTAATTCATGAGCAATAATAATAAATGATATAACTGTAGGCTTTTATAACTTTGAAAACACCTACGTGACGAGTCCACACACTCGTGTCTACTCGTACCTAGCAATTTCTAGGCATACTCGTCCTACGAACTCTATGTATAGGTGCTAGGGCCAGGGCGGCCAGGAGTCTAATGCAATTGGTTCCAAGCAACTCCTAATGCATATGCGTAATCATAAGTATAATTTGTTTGCTGGGTTGAGTATGGTCCTGCCTACCTTTGCTTATTCTTATCGAGTCAACAAACTAAACTAGGTTAGTTTGCCGGGTTGTGAGGCTTTGCCCCAGGTAACCCCTTGATCACTTGGACAACTCCTCCTTCCAAACACGACTGATGGGCTCTCCAGGTCGTGTCTGGGGCTTACTTGATCTTCTGGATCACCATTGCTTAAAGTAGCTCCCGTACTTGTTTCTCAATCACGTATCTGCAATAAGCGTTGCTATATGAATGCTATGCATGACACAGTGAATGAGATGCACGATTATCAAGCATATAACTAATTAAGCAAAATATGAGGCAGCATCTAGTTACGCATGTAATGGATTACTAGCTCAATCACAACATCCTGACTGACACTAGCATTAATACTACTTGTATGGACCCGAAACAATCGTGTATGTGCAATCTCACAAGAACATATACAAAAATTAAGTTGTCAATTATAAAGCTAATATGGTGATGTGCGCCGATAAAACATGCAATAGTTATTTAGTCATTAAGATTACTATAGTAAGTGTGGGGGTTTTTATTGGATATACTGGTCTCACATTTTTGATTATTTATGTAAAATTGCATTATTTCTACTATTTTCAAATCAGAGTCACAACCTTACATGCACCACCTCCTACTCTAGCAATGAGTCATGTTCATAACCTAGAGCTCATATCAAGCCCCTAAAGTCACATGGAGCATTTTTCTCCATAGCAACCTTTTTCTAAATTAATATATGCTTAAATATAAGACAAGGGCAAAATAGTAATTAAACAGTTAATGCTAGGGCTACCAAAATTTGGACAGAGCCTACACATGTTCACAAGGCCTCTGCCCAAATTTCACAATTTTTGAAGCTCATTTTACCCACATTTCCTATTTATCAAGGTTTTTCATGCATGCACAATACCAGGGGCAAAAAGGTCTTTTTCTATTCAACCATCATATCCATTCTGCAGATCTACCTAATAGGAGTACAATGCAACAAAGTTTGTATTTTTCTGATTTTTATTGGATTTATTACGAATTTCCAAAGTTTTCAGCTTAAAAAAACATATTAAATCGAAAAACCTAATGACCAGGGACCTTAATACGATTAACTATGGACTTCAGGGACCTGCGCGGAAGACATTCAAGACTCAGTGAATAGTACACAAACAGAAAGCGCAAAATAGGAAAACTCAGGGGGGTTTCAGCAAAAAGGCCTTCTTCTTCTACCTCCGGTCGACAGAGAGAGGCGCGCGGCGTGGGGCATGCACGCGCGGGGGCCGGCGTGTAGGATGCCGGACTTGGAGCCGAGCCACTTGCGGGAGGTGTCCCAGGCGTAGGGCTTGCTTTCCCCCAAGGTCGCGTCGTGCGGGGTCGAGCGAGTGAGCGGGGAACGGCCGTGAACCGGTGGGCGGCGGCGACGCGCAGAGCTCGGTGGCCGGGGCTCGATCTCGCGGCACCGGCGGAGGCGGTGGCCAACCTCTACCGCGCGGGCTGTGCGGTGGCGTGGGGAGTCCGGCGGTGGCGCTCTTGAGGCGAGCAGGACACCGGAGAGGGGTTCCCCACGGTGAGGCTCGACGGCTATGGCGGCCGCAGTGGTGGCGCTCGTGGGGAGGGCGCCTGGGGCGGCCGCGGGCTTCGAGGATGGGCGGGTTCGGTAGAGGATAGTGCGGCGAGTGCGGTGCTTGCGCTAGGAGGGGCGGAGGAGACTATGGCGGTGGGGTGTGAGCTCAACTCGAGCTCGGCCTCGGGCCGCCCATGGCGGACGCGCTCTGGGCGTGCACACGAGAGGGAGAAAGGCAGGGAGGGAGCGAGTGAGGTGAGGAGGATGGAGGGTCGAGGTCCCTGCTCTTATCCGGGGTACGGGGCAGCGCGGCAGGGGTGAGGGCAGGCCGGGCGGCGCATGGCCGCGGCGTGGCGCGCTGGCGCCCATGGCGTCGGCGTGCCGGCACCCTTCGCCCACCGCGTGGGCGCGGGGGAGGGAAGAAGGAAGAGAGAGGGCGTGGGTGGACCGGGTCCATAGACCGGAGGTCGCTGACAGGTGGGGTCGGGGTGAGGAGGAGGGTGAGGGGTCTACGGACCGGGTGCATGAGGTGAGGAAGGCAGTGGGGCCCACCCGAGTACCGGTGCAGGCGACCCGACAGGTGGGGCCCGCTCGTCAGCGACTCAGGGAAAAACGAAAATTCGAAAAAAGGAAAAGGGTGGTTTGACCGGTGGAGATGTGATTTAAACTCGCCATTTTGAATGATTTAGGGGCTGAATTTGACAAAACCCAAAATACAAAAATTGTTCTAATCTTCCAAATCTATAACTTTTTCAAAAGGAGTAATATCAGATTCCAAGTTTAAATATGACTAAATTTGAATTTAACCTGCTGACTCCAGTTTGACCAAGGTTTAATGCAAACTTAGAAATTCCTAAAGTCTATTTTATGCTCATTTTCAGAGAAAGAGTATTATACCAATGTTGTGTAGTTTTTAATTATCTACAACTTTCTTATATGATGTTTTGCATGATAGGGAATTTTGTTCCTTTGAAATTTGAATTTTCCTTACCGATCAAGTTTAGGCAGATTTCTGCTTTTTCATTAATCGACTCAAAACTCCACCTAAACCTTTGTGCATGTTACCACACCCAATAACAAAGTTGATCTACATAAAATTGTCTACAAGTTTGGTCCAAAACACATTATATTTTGAACTAAAGTCACAAGTGCACTCAGGGGTTTTGCATATTTCACTGGAAAATTTTTGATTTCGTGATTTACTAGCCTAGTTGTTGCTCTTCTCTAAACATTATTAAGCCAAATCTTTGACTACCACTAATCTAATCACGTGTTAAGACTTTCGAGATGCCGGGGGCATCACAACAGAAGATAGAGTGTGCATGTACATGTGCGATCATAGGGGCGAGTCGTGTGTGTGTATATATATGCTTGTGAACCGTCTACGTTATAATGTGTTAAGAAAAGAGTATCATTAATCAGTAGTTTTTTCAAACCGAAGTGACTTGTTGTGGGTGGGGGTACGGCTTAAGCCTTGGCCTCGGGCCGAAAGGTAGGCTATATATCTGAATCTAGAGTCTAGACACGTTCCAGCGCTAGTTGCGGCCATGCATGCAGCATGCATGCCAACGATGCACTTGCTTTCCTCGTCTGATGGTTCTAGAAAGAGGAGACGTACAGTACAGTCTTTGGATTTTTTAATGAACCTGACAGGAGATCATAGTTGCTAATTGATAAATAAATTGTACAGTACTACTATTAAAAAGGAACAGGAGTACTATTATTCTTTGGAATTTATGTCTAGTGGTTCTAGATGATTGGTTATTAGTTTGAGTACCTTCCTTTAATTTGCGGCATGCATGTTTTGTGTTCTTTGGTTCCATTGATTGGAAACTGCTGGATATACATGCACATCATGCCCATGCATGGGCACAACGTGGAACATGCAAGAGCAAAGGTCGTCCGTGCATCAATGCCATCATGCCATCAAGCTGTAGCCGTGGGACATGGGTCATGTGGTTCCCGCTTCTCCCTCCATGCTTGTCTTCCTGCTGAAGCTAGCTGGTCGTCGGTCTGGAGTGTCTGGTCATCTAGTCAACTTTCTCCGGCAGCCGCAACCAAGGAAGGCAGGAGATTTGTGGTCTCACCGTGGGCCTAAAACACCGTTTTGCATTATACATGTATCGATAGAGAGGAGTTTAAAATAGATACGGACGTGCCTAACGGTGAGAAAAGCCTCACAGGCAGGAAGGCGTTCGTATATACCCAGCCACCCAGGCCACGTACGGTAGGGATGACGCATCAGCTGGCAGTTCAGCAGTTGCATGGTCGAGTGAGTTCGTCGTCAGGGCCTGTTCGTCGTACGATTTCATGCGGCTGGAGTGTGAACGGCGCAGATGCATGCGTGAGCGTGACTTTGAAAAAACTATGAGATTCCTCCGGAGCATGTATATACCCTACTTTTGTCACATCAAAGTTGAAAATTAAACAGATGCGCAGTGTGAAACTTTGGTCGTACGTGGATTGAGATCTCGCTCAAGGAAGCAAAATAAAAAAAAAGTGCTAGCTGGCCTAAAAAATACTCATCAGTACTAGTACTGTGGTAGGTTCTAGACGGCCGGCCCCTTAGCTTCTTCAAGCTAGCAATAATGTAATTTTGCTCTGTTGTGCACGATCGAGCCAGCTAGAGAAATATAGAGGGCCAGGGCCAGGGCAGTGTGCACGCAGAGCAGAAAAGCGGCGCTAGCTAGAATTCCACGAGTGACCAGAGCACTGCCTGGCCTTGGCCTCCGCTCCTAGCTGGCTTCCAGTTCACAAGAAGAGCCATCTTCGTTAGCTTTCTTCATCAGACAAGCTGCCCCTCTCAACAACTCCTCCATTTGTACCTGCTAGAAAGAATTTTCTTTCCCACCTCTCTTCTTCTCGAAAATGAAAAGAGATGACCAAAGAATCCTATGGAGTAGATATTGATAATTGAAATATAAACGGTGGGATGGACTGTCCGTTAGCTGCGAGGACCATTCTAGTACTGCAATTCAAACTTCACTATTCGTACAGTATTGCTACGGTGGAAATTCTGTTCTTTGTTTTGTTTTTTTTTCTCTGTCGAACACAGCTTTAGGCTATCTCCAATAACATTCATCATTTTACTTCTTCAATTCTCACTTCATTTTGTACGTGATGTCAGGTACAGCTTATTTTGGATAGTACCATCGGGGAGAGCTCTGGCTCCGGCGGCCACTGTGGGCCATTGCGCAGTTTGTGTCCCTGCACTGCACTTGAGAAGGATATCGTCGGTGGATCAAGGACGAAGCTGATCGAGAAATTATGTCCCTGCTTTTGACTGCAGACTCCGGCGGCTGGGCCTGGGGCGTCGATCGGCATCATCATGGGCACATAGCCGGAGAGAGGGCAGTCAACATATGGACGCAAAGTCGATTGCTGCACTGCATCTGCACCCAGTGCTCCGGGACAGTACGCGAGTTTCCTTTCGTTTTCTATGCAACTGTACGCAGGTGCCGGGGGAGGATGTCTTTCCTACTGTTCTAAAAACGTGTGTATTTTAAACGAATGATTATACTTCAGAGATTAGTATATACATGTGCATATTCAGAGAACACATGTAGCGCGCTCTACGGTCTTAAACTCTTAATAATTATATTAGAGGTCTTAGCACAGAAATAAAATTCTATAATTCTTATGAAAATCATAAATATTTGACCGTTAATCATATATATAGCCTCTAATACTAACAATCATGATATCTATGTTGTTTTCTAAAAAAAATACCCAATGTATGATGAAACATAATTTAAAGTAACTCCAAGTTTGCATTTAAACTGTCCACAGTCCACCTATATAATTATGATTCAGTTAAGTCACCCACCGACTCGATCCCTACTTCCTCCGTTCCATAAGGGTAACTACCATTTTATGATTCAAAGAGTTAGAGAAGAGGCTTAGGGATAAGAGAGTGTTCTATCCCACAATAATTGTAATTATAGTACTGTGGCAGAACTGCCCAGATTAACCCGGATTTAGTGTGTAATCACCAGATCCGAACTAACCTTGGTAGTTCTTCAGGATGTAAGTATCCTGACTTGGCCTTCCCATCCGGATCGAGCTTGATTTTTAGGGCGACTCTCGAAGGAGTCCACATGTTACAACATACACAGCCACATTTATTACATAGAGTTGAAATATTACATATATAGTTTGGTAATTATTACATCCCGGTTGACAAGTTCTTCAGCCATTTTAATAAAAGTTAACATAGATCACAAGTTTTTCTCCAACAAACATCTTACTCTGCTCAAGGCGTAGGAAAGCTTGTTTTAGAAGAAAGTAGGAGTAAGGTAAGGATCCCATTCGAACCAAGTATATTCTGCTCCTGTAAAAAGAATAGACAAGAAGCCTGAGTACTAATTACTTAGCAAGACTTACCCGACTACTGGGTCGAAGCCCGACTCTCTAGCCTATAGCCGGGATGGTTAGGTCAACTCACACTGCGGTAGGCCTAATAGTGAATCCTTAGCTCTTAGAATTTGGTTCATCTTTTAGTTATTACCTGACCAGACTAAGTCATTCTTAATCTACTAACCAACAAGAACAAACATTTTGTCAAAGCATTCTTTATTAACAGGATCAGTTCTCTTACTACGATGTTAATCGCGATCAGGCAGCTTACAACCGGCAAGCCACAGACGATTCGAATCGATTTTTCCACCTCTCGAGAGGGATACTCAGACACCCGTCATATGTGTGTACACCGACCCCACATACGACAACCCAACATCCAGTGCCACATAGCCGGAACCATCCTCACCGAACCCGGGTGTCAGTCCTTCGACACCCGCCCAACCTCCTCCTTCTAGTTGGTCTCATCTAGTTCCGCGCTTAGGTACAACAGGACGAGAGGCTTACCGGAGCCCGTTAAGGACGGCAAGTGAATGAGGCGCGTTCGGCCCAACCAGGCCACACATCGGACGGCCTTATGCGACACAGGCAGGATCAGGGTCCATAGCAAATAATCATAACATGTAAAGTACGAAAGCGAAACTGATCCCACCGCATGCCTGTCAATTATTAACATCCTTCTTATTCTTAACCAATAAATTGCTGTAAAAGAATTCCGTTCTAGGCCTATGCCACCTAAGCCATCTACTGAGTATAGGATTTTATGCTGGATACTGATTAATCATGCTCTAGGGTTTTAATCAATTCCTAACTCTAATGCACAAGCATAACTCTGATTTAATTTAAGGACTCATAGAAAAATGGGTACATGCACCGGGGCTTGCCTTGGGTCACGGGGTCTGTCTTTGTCGGTGACTCGGAGTCTCCTCCTGCTGGTGTGAAGGACGTCTCGGCCACACTGGCTTCCGGAGTTTCCGCAGCGGTGAAAGACTCTTCAACTGGAAGTGGCGGGACCAACGTGCCTAGGTTGATGACATGCAGGAGTTTTAAAAGTATGAGGATGATCAACCTGTTAAAAAAGTAAAATACAAAATTTTCTAAAGAAAAAGGGTTGTTGGGGTTAAACATCTGTATTTTCGGGTGTAGTTGATTGCCCTAGGATTCAAATGAATTACATGGTATTTTTAAATATTTTTAAAAGCTTAAATGAATTTTCTGGAAATTTTTGAATAATTTAAATGGATTTTAGAATTAATTCTATATTTTTAATACATTTTATGAATTTTTCTGCATTTTTAATTAAAGGCTAATTTTTTAAAATTATATAAACTTTAATTTAATTTCTTTTTAGAAATACCCAAAATATTTATATGAATTAACAAATAATTTTAATAATTAATATAAACAGATTAATATTAAAGTAAAACAAATAATCAATTTAAATTAATAAGAAAAAGAAAACATAATTAGAAATTGAAATTCGGCCCAACACACTAAAAAAACAAAATAAAAAGTTCTGATTCCCCATCCAAAAATCGCATGGGCTCCCTTTCGGCCTGGCCCAGCCCACGAGTGGGCCGACGGCCTTTTTCCCCAGGCGCAGCCCAACTCCCCCGCTTTCCGGCTCGGCCCAGCGGCCGCGCGGGCCTGCAGGCCGGCCTACCGGGCGGGCGGCCCAGCGGACCGGCGTCGCCCGGCGCTTGGCGCGCCGCGCAAGCGTGACGCGCTCTGTGCGTCGCCGCGCCGGCAGCGCCGGTGACCATACGGCGCGGCGGAGGCCGAAAGGCCTCGCCGGGGGTGGCCTCAGGCGCGGCGCGCGTCCCTTTTCCTTTCCCCCCATTTTCCCTTCTTCCCTCTCTCTCACTGCCCCACGCTGGCCGCCGCGGACGGAGTGGCCAAGGCGTTCGCCCGCGCCACGGCGGCGAGGCTGCCCCACGGCGGCGATAGGGGCCATCGGGGCCAACCCTCTCCCGCGCGACGTGCGCGCGGGTGTTGCGCACCCGATGCTCCTGCTAGCCGGGGCTTGGGGAGCCCGGAGGGGTGGGGAAGGGAGGAAAGGCGCGGCGCTCACCTCGGTGACGCCGGCGGAGCACGGGGAGGCGCGACGCGGGATAGCGGTGAGCGGCGCGGAGCGGAGCGGTGAGGTGGCGTGGCGGAGAAGCAGCGAGGGGGGGGGGCACGGAGCGGAGCGGCGGGGTGGCGCGGCAGCGATGGCGCGGTCGGGGTGCGGGCGCGGACGCGGGGAGCGGAGTGGGCTAGCCGCCACGCGGGCCGCCGCCCCCGTCTGGGCTTCGCCCAGCGGGCTCGTGGCCGCGGGCTGGCCAGTGGGCCCGCGGGGAGTTTTCTCTTTTTTTTTTTTACTTTTACTATTTTTATTTTTAAACCTGGATTTTGACCTTTTTCGATAGGAGTCCAAATACAAAAGTGAAAGAGCTTAATTTAAACTACCCTTTCACATTTTTGTCCCTGGAAAACTCCAAATTTTTGAAAAGTCCTCAAATTTAAATTTGAATCAAATTTTTAAAAGAAAATTAGGTAGTATGTAATGCACTTAGGGAGTTTTAAATACGGAGTATTACAAGTACTGTATTACAATAGCCTATAAATGAAAAGTGGTATGAATGCAAGCGTATACGAGATAAGGAAAAGATTGATATGTTTATCAAGGGCACATGTTTCCTTGCTCACCCTTACTAAATTGTCTGAAAATATCTAAAACATCAATTATTATGGGACAAAACATTATAGAAGGAAATAAATTGTATATGTTCTTAATTTAGATAGATTTGTTTATAAATTTTGATTAGAGCATTATTACATATCTTCATTGTTAGTTAAATTGTTAACCTACTGATTTAGAAAGACACTCATACATGCGTAATTCTTTGCTAAAGAAAATTCGACATTTCAAATTTGGTGGGTGCAGATAAAAATGATTGTTTATATCACTGTAGTAATAACTAAGACTAGTGACCTTGAATATACTGCTTTAAAAAAGTTATAAAGGGCAATTTATAAAAAGTACAATAAACGTACTCTTTCCGTTCTAATTTATAAGTCATTTGACTTTTTTACACTAAACTTGACTTGCTTGCCTTATTAAAAAAATCATAATTATCATTTTTTTTGTTGTGATTTAGCTTAGCATATGTTATACCTGACTTTAAATTTTTATATATTTTTGCATTTCTTTGAATAAGACAAGTTGGTCAAACTTGGTATAAAAATGGCAAATCTTACTATTACTAATTAGAGGCTCCTTTTGAAGCCTCCACGTTAATCATCACGAAACGCAATAGAAAAAAGATAAAATCCTAAAAATTCTCACAAAAATCAGAAACATCCAACCATCAATCGGCATATTAGAATATTAAAGCCATTAGATTTGTTTTCTAAGTAATTACCCACCTCTATCATTATTATGAAAGGTTTTGAGTTCAACTCTCAACGAAAATAAATTTATTCTTTTTTAGCAGATTTTTCCATATTTTAGATCTGTTTTTAACTAATTACCCACTTTTGCCATTATGAAAGGTTTTGAGTTCAACTCTCAACGAAAGAAAATTTCTTATTTTTGGCAGATTTTTTTATTTTTAAATTACTCTCGGTTTTTTGTCAAATTTTTTTTCATTTACAAATTTACACTACAAATGATCCTGTAATTTTTTCCATAAAGATGCTAGAAATCTTTTTATGAAATAGATATTTTGTGTCTAATTTTGCTATTACTAATTAGGGACTTTTTTTGTAGCCTCCTTATTAATCCTCACAGGATGCGTTAAACAAAAATAAAATCATAGAAATTCTCACAATATTCAGAAACATTCTATCATCAATTGCATATTGAAATCTTAATAGCCATTAGATCTATTTTCTATGTAATTAACATCACGTCATCCATCATGTAGCTCTATAATAGATTTGTTTTCTAGGAAAAAGATAAATCCTAAGAATTCTAAAAAAAATTAGAAACATCCTGTCATGCATCATGTAGCTCTAATAATAGTAGTCATTAGATCTATTATAGTTTCAAAAAAAATTACCCACCATGACATTATGAAAGATGAAATAAAATAATCTCCAAAATTTGTATAAAATTTGCCCATCATGCCATTATAAAATATGAATTAAATAATCCATTAAAATTGCATAAAATTACCCACCATGCCATTATGAAATATGAATTAAAATAACCCCTTAAATTTGCATATAAATTACTCAGCATGCCATTATAAAAGATGAATTAAAATAAGCACTAAATCTGCATATAAATTACCCAATATGCCATCATAAAATATAAATTAAAATAATTTCTAAATTTGCATATACATTACCCACAATGACATTAGAAAAAATGAATTAAAACAATAAGCTCTAATATTGTTACGGATTAAATTTATATCCCCTAAAATTTTAACCCGTGCGAGAGTACGGGTTGATGGACTGGTAACCTATAATTTAGGATAGAAGCTAAATCCTATCTATATGGAGCACCTTTTAGAATGATAGATATACAAACTTTTAATACTTATTTGCTATGATTCTAGTCCCTGCAAAAGTATGTAAGTATAAGGGCAAGGCTGAGTCCAGCAGATCGTCTATATTCAAACCCTATGCGGTCTACAATGTCATTTTTGTATTATGGACGATCGTATAGACGATCTACTGGACTTGATCTAAGGACACCAGACCTTGTATCACACATTATATTTCAAACTCAAGTCATCTACATTGTTTTGCAGACTCTTTATACATATTGGTAACAATACCCTTACTGGTTGTGAATAATTTTGCTTTTCCATTCAAACAAGATCTGGCTGGTATTTTGTGTGTATTGTGAAAGTTGTTTTATGTATCGTGGAATGGCTGGACATGGGCCATATAACTCGTCAGCAGCATAATTAGTCATGAGTGTACATAATTAGTCGGTACTAAGTGTAGTACTCCTAATCAGTACACACTGACCACGATGAAAGGCTTGATTGGCTCATGCTCGTCTACGAAAGAAAGCTCCATATGCCAGTGTCTGAGTGTCTGACTACTGGCCAGTTTTTTTCAAGGGGATCTGGTGCGATGTCCTCGGTACGAAGCAACCCATTTTTTGCTGTCTAAAAATATTACTTGGACTCTTGGTCTCTTGGAGATCTTCAACTTAATTCGAATAGGAATAGTATTTGATACTTTCTGATCGTAAGCTATGACATCATCAATTCATCTTACCATGAAACAGGATTAGTATGTTTTTACTGGAAAAATGGATGGTCGTAGGTAGGCATAGCCGCATAGGCACACGGCAGCAAATAATTGGTCATATCATGGCACGACATCAGGGCGACTGTGCACCATGCAAAGTCCATGGTTACGGCTGGTACTGATTTTTTTACCTTTTAAAAAATACAAATTTTAGATGGTTGAAAAAAATAGGAACAGTCCATCAGAAAAGATCTAACGGTTTAAAAATAGGCGGTACTACAGTACCAAATTGACAGTTTGGTAGTGATTTTAACTGGTCCAATATTAAAAGATTCAAATTCGGCGTTTCAGCATCGAGTTTATGTTTGCAGCAGGTGGCAATTTTTCCACATCACATAGAAAAAAATAGCAACAGTGGTGATTTTTACACTTCAGGAAAAGAAGGGTGCGTGATAACTTTAATTGACGAGAATGTAACTGAAAAAGGACTTCACTGAGAGAGGTGATGTCACAGCAAAAAAAAAAAAAAAATGCAGCATGGCAGTTGTTTTTTTTTCTAAAAAAAGAGAGAGATATTTTGCATGGGCCCTGATCTGGTTTGGACTCGAGATCCAAACGTGGAGTGAGTGGTTCAATTGCATTCTAATTAAGCATGCACATGACTGAATGAAAGTTTGCATGGACAAAGCGTGGAGTGACGTGAAGATAATTCAGAAAGGTTACTTGTATATTTCCATGTATGTGTTGCATTTTTGCACGCTTTGCATTTCAAAACTAAGTGAAACCCATACAACTGCAAAATTAAGTGGGATGGCAAATAAATTAAAGCCTTTTGAGCTTTGACCCATTCTACCATCCAGGCTTGGTCAAGTTGAACTGTTGAGGTACTACATTTCCGTCAAAATAAACAGTGATGCCGGACAACGTTCGAGCGCTATTTTCCTCTCACCGACCAAAATTTCTGACAGGGACAAACCTGGTACAGGGCTGGCTACGTGTATAGTGCTGGCTCGACCAGCGGTGAATAATCGTCCAATCATTTCACCAGTCTTTCAGTAGAATCAACTGCATACAATACAAGTACCGTCTAATAACCAGTCAGCCATCCTGCATGCCCATCCAATAGGCTCCTGAAGAAGACTGGGTCAACCATCGGGGCATTTCCCAAAATCCCAACACGGCAACACCAACCAGAGCTGCGAGCCTGTGACTTGGTCTGGCCGGCGTCAGCCTAGGTTCCGTGCTTCGTGGGACCTGTTTGGTCCACGCGTCACTTTTATCGTGCCATGTCATGTCGATCCAAAGCATGTAATATGGCACTAGGTCTAACCCTTTGTAAATGTTACAGCTTTGCTATATCACCCAAGTGTTTTGGGGTTGGGTTCAAAATTTTAGGACCAGCGTGTAGTCGATGGCTAGCCAAACGAAGGCGGGCATGCATGGTGCAGGATAGGTCAGGAGCCGTGAATCGTGGGTGGTGGAGGAGGCTGGTTGCATCACAGTGATGGCCAGACGAAGCCGGATTAGCATAGCGGCGGGTCATGCGCCAGGAGCTATCATAGCTAACGGAAGGTGGGCGGGACAGGTCCGTCAAGCTCCTCACACAGCCATAATGTTAGATGAAGAAACAAGATGAGCCGTTGCATGAGAGTTTGATGTAGATCCAAGGGGAGGGGGTAAAATAATCAGGTGGGCAATAAATGGCCCTAAACACACATGTTTTTTTTTGTTATATCTCGTCAATCTTAGTGTTCTCAAAAGAATATTCAGTCAATCTTAGTGCTCTCCTCATTGCCACCAAGTCTGATTACGACGGTTTGGAAGATTAAATCAACCATTGTGTTGATTTGAGATGATCGTTTCCATCGATTCTACTAATACTTTTTTTGTGCCATGGCATTTCTTTTTCATTTATGCACCATTCAAAATTACTCAAATGTTGGTTAGGAAGCATTGAATTGCATGTTCTTATGTACTATCTCCATTTTTTATGTTTGTCTCCGTTCTCCAATGTTTGTCGCCAACTAATTTCCTTTTGAAGTAAAAACCGACAAATATAAAAAACCATACGGGATAGGGGGGGTGGGGTTGGTGGATGACTCGGTATCCGCATCCTTTGATTTATTCACTAGCACTTTGGTTCAATGCTGAACTCAGTCCTGAGTGGCTATTTTCTTTGTGTTACCGGTCCTTTTGCAATATAAATTTTGTTGCTACTATGGAAAATATCATGAGTGTTGCATATTACTGATTCCTCCTATTATTTTGATGTTTTAGGACAATTATCAAGTGCTCACGAGCTCATAGTTGTCTTTAAGTTATATGAACAATGAGTATTAAGCGTAATGAGGCAAAGGCGATAACATTGGTAGGATATGTGGTTCTAGAGATGTAAAGTGCTGTCAGTGTGAACATCTGAGGTAAAAAATATGCAGACAAAATTGATAGGACATGCACTTCTGCAATGAAAGCTCCGGGCAATACTGACCGGCAGCTAGCAGCAGCTTTTATTTTTTATTTTTTATAAAAAAAGAAAAACTGCAGAGAGCTGGATGATCTGCCTTTTTCTGTGGAGTGGTAGTGTGCCCGATGGGTTTGCAAGGAGCTAATATTACGGCCGGCTGTAAACCAGCTCTGGCCAAGTCCTACCAACCGCGCTCTCGGTCCTCTCACTCTCAGTCTCAGTCACACGGGTATACCTCTATTTAAACAACGAGACGATCGCAAGAAACCATCAGCAGCTGCTGTTCAGCACTCGGGCGTCACCACGAGTGCGGTGCTCCAGCGCTGCTTTGTGAGGTCTCTGGAGGAGGCAATGGCGACGGTGGAGGTGCTGACGTCGGAGGTGGTCGTCCCGGCCGAGGAGACGCCGGCGGGCAGGATCTGGCTGTCCAACCTTGACCTGGCCGCGCGCCGCGGGTACACGCCGACGGTGTACTTCTTCCGCCCCAACGGTGAGCCGGCGGGGTCGTTCTTCGCCGCGGATGTCGTCAAGGGCAACCTTGCCAGGGCGCTGGTCGCTTTCTACCCGCTCGCGGGGCGGCTCGGCGCGGACGCCGCCGGGCGCGTCCAGGTCGACTGCACCGGCGAGGGCGCGACGTTCGTGACCGCGCGGTCGAGCTACGCGCTGGACGACCTGATGAGCGACTTCGTGCCGTGCCGCGAGATGCGGGACCTGCTGGTGCCGCCGACGCCCGCGCCGAACCCGCCGTGCGCGCTGCTGTTCGTGCAGGTCACGTACCTGCGCTGCGGCGGCGTCGTGCTGGGGCTGGCCATGCACCACTCGGTGTGCGACGCGCGGGGCGCCGCGCACTTCTTGGAGACGTGGGCGAGCATCGCGCGCGGGGACGCCGCCGCGAACGCGCCCGTGCCGCCGTGCTTCGACTACGGGCTGCTCGCGGCGCGCGCGGCGCGCGCGGTGCTGTACGACCACCCGGAGTACAAGCCGGATCCGGAGCCCGTGGACGCCGTGGCCGCGTCCGACTACGCGAGCGCCATCATCACGGTGACCAAGGGCCAGGTCGGCGCGCTCAAGGCGCGGTGCCCGGGGGCGTCCACGTTCCGCGCCGTGGTGGCGCTGGTGTGGCAGTGCGTGTGCCGCGCGCGCGCGCTGCCGCCCGAGGCGGAGACGCGGCTCTACTCCATGATCGACATGCGCGCGCGCCTGGACCCGCCGCTCCCGCCGGGGTACTTCGGCAACGCGGTGGTCCGCACGTCGGTCGCCGCCCCCGCCGGCGAGGTGACGTGCAGCCCGGTGGGCCACGCCGCGCGCCGCGCGCTCGCGGTGACGAGCCAGGGCGGCGACTACGCGCGGTCGCTGGTGGACTACCTGGAGGGCGTGGACGTGATGAACCTCCCCAGGAGCGGCATCTCGCGGGCGCACCTGCGCGCCATCAGCTGGGTGGGCATGTCGCTGTACAAGGCCGACTTCGGCTGGGGGCCGCCGGCGTTCATGGGGCCGGCGCTCATGTACTACAGCGGCTTCGTCTACGTCATGAACGCGGCGGGGATGGGGAAGGACGGTGACCTCGCGCTGGCGCTGTCGCTGGAGCCGGAGAGCATGCCGGAGTTCAGGAAGGAGTTCGCCAAGGAGCTCGCGAGCCTGGAGCTCCAATAAGTAGCAGCTGGCCGCTAGCGTACAGTTGCATTGCATATTTCATATTTGCATGCGTGGAACGACGACTGTCCAGGTCTAAGACGTGACGATGTTCTATTGCTGTTGATCCATCATCCATGGACGAACATGGACTATATATAAGCAGTGAAGCGTCAGATTGGTTGGCAACATGCACAACACAAGAAGACTACGGCAGTGTAGAATTTAATGTAAGGAAGCCAAGCCACTGCATCTACACAGAGATGGTTGGTTCGAGTGGCCCGAGCATGCCTACATTGCTTAGGTCTTGCCTACGTCATAAGATGGAAATGGACCGAGAATAATAAATAAATAACTTTAGAATTAAAATGGCAATTGTGATATAGTAGTTGTTTTAAGGATCGCAAATGTGAAATTGGATTTGTGATTAAATGTTTTAGTTAAGAGATATAACAAAAAAAATCTTAGTTTATATGCTTGACGGCATATAAATTGGATTTGAATATTTGAGTTTATATGCCCCACTCCCCTAACCATGACCGGAGCATGGCATCGAGGAGCGGATGTCTCCGCCCGAGCCTCCAGGATGAGCGCCGCTGCGGAGTCTCTAAAATGAGAATCCAATGAGGAATGAGTAATAGTAAGATAAGAAAAAACAATGGCCCAAAATTATCTAGCAAATAAATACATATTTCAAAGGCCAAACATTATATGTATTTGCCTACCTATAGTTCTACATCGGTTTCTTGCTTGATCTATATCCTGACCATGTTGTGATATTGGTTTGTTGTCAATTCTCATATGGATGTCATGAGAATAAACAGAATTTGAAAAAAAAAATATGGCAAATGTGGTCCAGTTTTGTAGATACAAGCACCAGGAACATTAATATAAAATCGGTTTGTTGGTTAAACAGTTTATGAATCGATGGATATAACAAAGGAAAGAATTAAAAAAAGACCCTTTGCCAGGGTAGGGCTAACCGTGTGGGTGCTGCTGCTGCGCCTGCACGCATGGTCGCATGGAGGGGAGAGATGGCCGATGCTCGCGGGCTGGGACCTGGGAGCGCCTTGCGCTTCGTGCAAGATGATCCAGCATGGTGTGTGCAACAAATCAAACAAGCTGTGAATGGAGCCTGGCCCATGAAGAAGGTGGATAGCAGTATAGCACCATGCCTCGGCCTCGCTGGTCCATCGGCCGAAAGCCAGTGATGACCGAACTCTATATCCCATGGGGAATCGGCCTCCATCCGGCCGCTATGCCTCTCTACCTCCGACGCGTGGCCCCCGCGCTGCGCTGGCGCCCATCCCACGCTCGCGTGCGGCTCACGCGGAGCGCGCAACCCCACGCTAGGCTACGTAGCCTGTGTGTGGCGACGGAATCCCTTCCCCGCCGGCGTCGCTCCACTCCCTACCCGTCGGCCGCCCGGCCCGCCCCGCTCCCTTCCCGTGAGCCGTCGCCTCCCCCTTTTCCTCCGCCATTTCCCGCCCTCTCCCCTCCCGCATCGGCCCGGGGCGAATCTGCCGCCGCCCCAATCTCCATCTCTGCCGCCGGTCTCCTCCCTCCCCGACGGCCTCCTTTCCTCCGCACGCGCCCTAACTCCATTCCCACAGCCGGCGTCACTGCAGCACCTAGGCCGCGAACACCGCCGCCTCTCCTCTGGAAAGCGTGGCCCGCTTGGGCTCGGCAGCGTCCTCCTCCTCGGTCACCTATTCCTCCGCCTCCCAGGTTGCCGACCGCCGCCGCTGGCCCTAGATCTGGCTCTCCACCGCGGCCTCCCGTTCCTTCGTGCGCCGGCGGCCCTGGATCCGGCTGCTGCCTCCACCCCAGCGCCACCCACATCCTCCTTCCCCACTGGCCACCTCTTCCTTCCACTCCTCCCGTGCGCTCCTCCTAGGCCCCGCGCCGGACTAAGAGCTACCTCCGCCCCTTGGTGTCGCTGCCTTCCGATGCTGGGTGCCGCCTAAGAGTCATGTCTCGCCCATGCCTCCGCCGCCGCTGCGGCTACGGCTGCCGAGGAGGCACGTGCGCTCCTACCGGCCCCTACGCGATGACGACCTCGACGAGTGCACGTACGAGGCGGCGGAGAAGGTCATCGTGTCCATCTCGGATGGGCCGGACCCGGAGGACGGCGGCGTGGCGCTTTGTTCTTCCTCGACATCCGCCGTGGCCCTTCTCGTGCCGGAAGCTGTGGCTCTTCACGGGGCCCGGGTTCCGTACGAGCATCGCGTTCCTGGGACCAGCAACATCGAGGGGAACCTCCAGGCGGGTGCCGTCGCTGGGGACACGCTGTTGTGGCTACTCATGTGGGCCACCGCCCACCGCCATGGGCCTCCTCGTGTAGGTCCTCACAGCGCGCCTCGGTGTCCCCACATGCCGGCACCTCGCCGACCTCTGCAGCGATGAGTACCTCGACTAGGCGCGCCGCGCAGTCTGGCTCATGACCCAGGTTGCTGTGGTGGGGGCAGACATACAGGAGGTCATTGACAGCGCCATCGCCATGAAGATCCTTAGCAGGGGGTACCTGCCACTCTGGGCTGGCGTCGTCATCACTGCCTTCCATTGGTGAGTTCAGGATTTTTATCGGTAGTTTGTTCTGTCATGTTTCACTTCTTCGTGGCAATTGGTACTGGATCACAAGATAGCTCCAAAGATTGGAACTTCTCTTCTTTTGTTTGGGGAAAAAGATTAGAGTTTCCTTTTCTATAACCATTGCAAAATTGTCATCAACAAAGTTTTTTTCTCCAAGAAAACGAAATACATACTTTCAACTTTAGACTTAGTCATTTGTATTGCACTCTGCAGTTGGAAATTAGATTATCAGGAGGAAAGGTTTTGGTGAGATTGGTTTCCGAGTAGACATGATGATAACCTGTTTAACAATAACACAGTGTGGTCATCGTGCTATCCTACATGTTATACTCTGTTATATGACTATATCATGTGCTAAACTTGCATCTTTTTCAAAATTACAGTTAATGTAATTAAGGTTTGTTGTAGCAACTTTTCTCTTCTCAAAAGTGTCGTTTGTCTTTGGACCAGATGACCACATAATTAGGTGGCTTTGTTTGTTTCTTTACGGTTCACAGCACTACTAAATTAAAATTGTGTGCCGAGCAAAGCCTCCCTCCCTCATCTGTAATTTTTTTTGCTTGCTAAGGTAATTGCTAATGATATGCATGATTTGTCCATATAGCTATGCCTGTGATTAGACGCTGTATAGACTATAGACATGCTATAGCAGATCTGAGTGGATTGCATAAGTGGTGACCGGTGATCTCCTCTGTTTTTCTTCTATGCCACTGAAATGTTTTGATGTTGATGCAACATGTGCCATCGTTTTCAATTCAGTTTGAGTTTTAGCTAAGAGGCAATTAAAAAACATAGTGTTATTATTACCTTTTCCAAAATCTTAGACCTTCATGTTTTTGAAAACAACTTCTGCTCTGGCAGATAAAAAGACTTGGACTACAAATGTGAGCCTTCAAAAATTTCCTTGATACAGCTGCACTTCTGTGGGGGATAGATATCCCTTGACTCCTCATGGTGTGGATCCAGGACATGGGCCAGCAGTGGGCCTGAGTCGGGCGAGTGGCCGTTTCCGTGGGCCGAAAGCCTGGCCCAGGCCCGATCGTGGTCGCAATGGCTTGGAGTTCAAGGCAACGATGGCGCAAATTGGAGAACAAACAGGGAAGTTTGGCTCGGACTCTGGTTCCGAGATTTGAGGAGATTGACGAAGATACGATGTAAACTTAGATTCTGTTTGATTTTATGTAATCTGAACTGATTAGGAGATATAGAAGGGAATCAACTTGTAACCCAAGATTCCGTCAGCTTATATAAGGCGGATGAGGGACACCTACAGAAGTGGGTTACTCCCATCGCAATCCAGCCCTAACCCTCATGGTAACCTCGAGAACTCGCAGTAATACAACCAACCACAAACAGGACATAGGGTTTTACGCATCTCGCGACCCGAACCTGTATAAATCTCTGTGTCTTCATCGCTTTTCCGGTGAACCATCGAGGCTACGTCGATCCCGCTGAGCCACAAAAGCTCCACGTGACCCGTCCCGTGGTGCACTGCCGGTACTAAACCCCGACAGTTGGCGCGCCAGGTAGGGGTTCGGCGGCATCGGCATCAAGCTAGCTCCATGGCCAACCTCATCAACAACGTCAGCAAGTTCGCTCCGGGCGAGATGATCTATTTCGGATCCATCTCGTTCATCGCCGATCTATCCGGCGATCTATACCGCCTCATCGGTGCCACGGGGGGAGGCGCGTGGCTGCAAAGCACCGTCGCTGACTCCGAAGCTCCCTTCGACTTCACCGACATCTGGGCCCGCTCAGCGCGCGGTAGGCCAGCGACCAGCCACCTCCGGTGCCAAGCCAGCTCGTCCTTGGGCATCGACACACCAGCCCACCAGGTCCACTCAGCCTCGGTTTGTCCCACCCCGGTGTAAGGCACCAAGTCATACCCCGATCCAATCTAGGTCGGGACCTCGACGAGCGATCGAGGTGACAGTCGGGCGCAGATCTGCCCCACTCCTCCACCACGGTCGGCAACTCCGTCCTCGACGACTCGACACACTGCAGTCTCCACTTCCCCAACTCGGGTCTGGACTCAGATCAGTCGGGAGAAGAAATTGCGGCAACTGGTGACTCGTCCGCACATCCTTGACTTCTGCACCAGTAACCCCACCTCGCCGAAAGACCCCGATCTTGCTCTCCGACTGATGGCCGAAGCAGCAAAGCCACAGATCGCGCACAAGATCGGGCCCCCATCAAGTTTCCCCGCGGTCCCTGCAACGCCGCGGCCGCTCGACAGCCGACCTCGCCGCATCTACGGTTCGTTCCTCGCGCCACGGTTCTCCTCAAACACGATGAGGGTGCGTGACGGGAGACCTCAATCCCTCGCCATCAACTGCAGCCTCAGCCACCTCGACTCAAGGAGGGAGGCGGCGAGAAGACGACAAGACCTCCCTCAGAATCAACGTCCACACCACTCGTGGACGATGACATCTACCACGCGGTCGAGGAACCGGTGACTGGGTTTCGTTCGGGCCTCGTCATCAACTCTACCCCGAGCGACAGAATCACCACGTGGCGCAGCGCGCGCATGGTGGCAAAGTCTGAGATCGCGCTTCCACAGCAGTTGACTCGGCCACCTCTTCCCCGAGAGGGTGGCGAGCCTGCCTGCATTAAGATGGTCTGCAACCTGGAGTCTCCCTCCAAGCCCAAAAGCGAGCAACCTCAGAGGACTACGGCATCGGGATCCACGCTTCCCGATTCTGAGCTTCACTCGAAAGGGTCGTTGACACTCCTCGATGATCAGGCCAGCTCAGAGGTGCCGACGCACTTCTCCGAGGTACTCGTCATCGGCATGCTGGTGGAGGACCGTAATACTCCGTAATTTTCTAAACACTTAAAGTGCATTTGCAATTTACACTAATTTCTCTCAAAAATTTGATTCAAATTTAAATTTGAGGCCTTTTTAAAAATTTGGAGTTTTCCAGGGGCAAAAATGTGAAAGGGTAGTTAAAATTAAGCCCTTTCACTTTTGTATTTGGACCCCTGTCAAAATATGTCAAAATCTAGGGTTAAAAATGAAAAGGGTAAAAGAAAAAAAAAGGGAGGGGCGAAGCCCCGCGGGCCAGGCTGGCCAGCCCGCGGCCACGCGCCCGCTGGGCGAGGCCCAGCCGGGGGCGGCGGCCAGCGTGGCGGCCAGCCCTCCCGCCACCCGCGCCCCTGTCAGGCGACGCTGACAGGTGGGACCGCGGGGGTGGGGTCTTCTTCCCCCGCGGCGCGCGCCGAGGCCGGCATTCCCGCTCCGCGCCGCGCCGTTCCCCAGCCCCGCGCCGTCGCCGCCGTCTCCGCCGCCGGTCACCGCCACGCCACCGCACCGGTAAGCACGCCCCCACCCCACTCCTTCCCTCTGCGCCACGCCGGGCGCCGGCCCGAGCTCGTCAGAGCTCGGAGCCCGCATGGCGCCGCGGCCACCGCGGCGTCGCCGTCGCGGTCCCCGCGCGTGGGAGCCCCTAGGGTCCCCGCCGGCACGCGCATCGGGTGCGCCGCGACAGCGCGCACCCCGCGCCGTAGAAAGTAGGTCGCCGCGGGCACCACCGCAGCTGCGAGGCTACCTCGCCGGCGCGTCGCGCCGGCGGGCGCCATGCCGCGGCGGGCGGCGACCCCACCGTGTAGAGAAAAGGAGGAAGAAGGGGAAAAGGGGAGGGAAGGAGAGAGGAGCTCGCGCCGCGCCCGAGGCCACCGCCGGCGAGGCCTCCCGGCCTTCCGCCGCGCCGGATGGTCGCCGGCGCTGCCGGCGCGGCGACGCGCAGAGCGCGTTGCGCTCGCGCAGCCGCGCCGCGCGCCGGGCGGCCGGGCGAGCCGGAGCGAGGCCGGCCGGCTGGGCCGCCAGCCCAGCTGGGCCGCTTCGCCTGGCAGGCCGGACCTGACGGGCCGCGCAGCGGCCGGGCCGAGCCGAAAGGCTTCGGCGGGGCCGCGCCTTAGCGCAGGCAGGCCGCCGGCCCACTTTGGGCCGGGCCAGGCCGAAAGGGGAACTCAGGCGATTTTTGGAGGGGGAAATTAGAACTTTTTGTGGGCTGGGCCGAATTTCAACAGTATTTCTGTTTTTCTTTTTCCTTTAATTTAATTTGTTTATCTATTTTACTTTAATGTAATATGTTTAATTTAATTAGAAAAATTGTTTATTAATTTATATAAATAAGGTGGTTATTCCAAAAAGAAAGTAAATTAGAGTTTTTATATTTTAAAAATACAGAAAAATTCATAAAGTGCATTAAAACTAGAAAATTAATTCAAAAATCCATTTTAATTATTCAAAATTCCTAGAAAATTCATTTAAGCTTTAAAAATTATTTTAAAATATTAAAAATATCTGGTAATTCATTTAAAACTTAGGACAATCTTTTGCATTCGAAAAATATCTATATTTAACCCCAACCACCCTTTTTCTTTAGAAAATAGTACATTTTACTTTTTCAACAGGTTGATCATCCTCATATTTTAAAAACTCCTGCATGTCATCAACTTAGGCACGTTGGTCCCACCGCTCCCAGTTGAAGGGTCTTCCACTGCAACGGAAAATCCGGAAGCCGGTGCGACTGAAGCATCCTTCACACCTGCAGGAGGAGACTCAAGGCAGAGGCCGATCCTGTGACTCAAGGCAAGCCCCGGTGCATTACCCAGTTTTCTTAAATTCTTAATTTAAATCAGAGTTATGCTTGTGCATTAGAATTAGGAATTGATTGAAACCCTAAAGCATGATGATTCATTACCCAGCATATAATCCTATGCTCAGTAGATGGCTGAGGTGGTAAAGACATCGGAAAGGAATCTTTTACAGCAAATTTTGGTCGAGAATAAGAAGATGGATAATAAGTTGACAGGCATGCGGCGGGATCAGTTTCGCTTTCATATATTACATGTTATGATTAATTGCTATGGACCCTGATCCTGCCTGTGTCGCATAAGGCCGTCCGATGTGTGGCCTGGTTGGGCCGAACGTGCCTCATTCACTTACCGTCCTTAACGGGCTCCGGTAAGCCTTTCGTCCTGTTGTACCTAAGCGCGGAACTAGACGAGACCAACTGGAAGGAGGAGGTTGGGCGGGGGTCAAAGGACTGACACCCGGGTTCGGTGAGGATGGTTCCGGCTAGGTGGCACTGGATGTTGGGTTGTCGTATGTGGGGTCGGTGTACACACATATGACGAGTGTTTGGGTATCCCTCTCGAGAGGTGGAAAAATCGATTCGAATCGTCTGTGGCTTGCCGGTTGTAAGCTGCCTGATCGCGACCAACATCGTAGTAAGAGAATTGATCTTGTTAATAATAAATGTTTGACAACATGTTTGTCTTGATGAATCCTGGTGGGGTAGTAGAATAGAATATAACTTAGTATGATCAGGTAATAACTAAAAGGGTGAACTAAATTCTAAAGCTAAGGAATTACTATTAGGCCTGCCGCAGTGTGAGTCGACCTAACCACCCCGGCCTTGAGTTAGGAAGTGGGTTTCGACCCAGTGGTCGGGTAAGTCTTGCTGAGTAATTAGTACTCAGGCTTCTTGCCTATGCTTTTTCAGGTGCAGAATACACTTGGTTTGAATGGGACCCTTATCTCAATCCTCCTTTCTTCTAATCTAAGCTTGGCTACAACTGAAGAAGTTAGATGTGTGCGTAAGTTGAAGGAACATGAGAACAATGCTACTTTTGTTTAATGGCTGAGGAACTTATCAGCCGGAAATGTAATAAGTATCAAAACTTATGTGCAATATTTTAAATTATGTAATAAATGTGATGTGTATGTTGTAACCTGCGGACTCCTTCGAGAGTCGCCCCAAAATCAAGCTCGATCCGGATGGGAAGGCTATGTCAGGATAACTACATCCTGAAGGACTACCGAGGTTAGTCCGGATCTGGTGATTAAGCACTAAATCCGGATTAATCTAGGCGGTTCTGCCACAAGGACGACCATGTCTCTGGGGATGAGTCTTCCTGTCAACGGAGAAACACCTCAACAGCGTGACCGGCGACGACGTCGCAACTGGCAGCGCAACATCCGCCGTCACCACAATGCGGGAAATCAAGACCCAACCTTGCCTGCCTCACAGGATGAGGCGACCGATCCAGACGAGACACTGGAGCAAGCTGAATTCCATCGGCAACGAAACAGTCGGCGGCGCAACTGTCGGCACATGCAGGATCAACAGTACCAACGGCATCACGGGGGAGCGGCGCACGACGCAGAGAACCACGTTCAACCCCGACCACCTCTACCGGCAGGGCGTAACCTGCTGCCCGAATTCGCCGTAGCCATGGGCACCCCGAGTCAAGCGGGGGGAGTCCTGGCGCGGCTAGCGGACACATTCCCTCAGACTCCGGAAGGGGAAGCGTACCGGTGGATCTTCACGCAGGCAGCTCATCACCTCCTTCCGGTCGTTCCTCCAGCGGCCCCCGACGCCCGTCAAGCTATCAACGAGAGGCGTGACGCGCATAACAACTTCGAAAGATCGCACGCAGATGGGCTCCGACGTCGTAATAACTACGACCGTGACTTCGGGGCGCCACACCAAGAAGACCGGGTCAGAGCTAACTCGGCCGGGGCATCTGTCAACAACCCGACGGCACGGTGTTCAGTTCGCAACCGGTTAGGGGGGAATCGCCCTCGGTCCCCTCAACGCCGCGATCCAGCAGCTCAAGATAGAGGTCGGTACGAACCAGCCCATCGTGGAGTGGTCGGAATCCCAGCTTTCACCACTCGGCTCCGCGGAGTAGTGTGGCCACATAACTTCAAGGTATCCAACATCGACAAGTACGAGGCAAAGCTCGACCCCACCGGCTGTCTGGCTGTGTACTCGACAGCAGCTAGCGCTAGCCAGCACGAGCGAAGACGTGATGACGGCCTACATCCCGATCGTCCTGGGATAGGATGTGCTATAGTGGTTAGGACACCTCAGGCACGACTGCATCGACAACTGGGACGACTTCTGTCGGCGCTTCATCGCCAATTTCCAGTCGCTGTCAGACAAGCCGGCACAGCCTTGGGACCTCAAGTCTATCAAGCACAAGGATGGCGAAGGTTTTCGATTGTACCTCAAGCGGTTTCAGTCGATGCGGAATAGAATTCCCAACATCGCCGATGCGGCAATAATCGATGACTTCTTTCGAGGCTCCAGGGATAAGGCTTTCGTAAAGGCCCTCCTGCAAAAGTCCTCGGTCACGTCCAAGCAGCTCTTCCGCGACGCCGACCGATAAATCACCGTAGACGAGCGAGCTCGGGACTTGGTCGACGCACAACGAGAAGAACGTGGGAAGCGTGAAGAGTCCTCGCGGTAAGATCGCCGTTGGGAGAAGAGACCGCGGGAGGAAGTCCACACTGTGGGGCCATCACCCATGCGGCCGCGCATTCTGCCAGTGGCAAGGAGGGCAAAGGTCACTTGACCAGCTCCTCGACGCACCGTGTCCCTACCACAAGGAGATGCATCACACCCTGCGCGACTGCAGATACTTCAAGGCTTCGATCGCTCACGGCAGGCCTTTCGTGGCTCTACCTCCTCCACCGCCACTCCCGCGTGATCAGGGGCCCCCGCCTCAGCAGAATAGGGGCAGCGGTGCCGGCTTCCCCTACATCAACCGGCACGTCAACGTCATCTTCGGGGGGCATGGCTCCCTAGAGAGCAAGCGGCAGCAGAAGCTCGACGACCGCCAAGTCTTGGCGGCCACCAAGGAACCTCCGAAGCCATACGGCTGGTCGGACCTAACGATATCCTTCAATCGGGCTGACCAGTGGCTCAAGTACGATCACCCGGGCAAATACCCCCTGCTGGTTAGCCCGGTGGTCCACGAGAGCCTGACTCATGAGGACCCTGATCGACGGCGGCAGCAGCATCAACGTCATGTTTCCCCAAGACCTTGCTGTCCCTCGGCCTCTCTATTGACGATCTAGAGGAGTCGGATAGTCCATTCTTCAGAATCATGCTTGGCGAGGGGGAGTACCCGCTAGGGCACATCAGTCTGTCCGTCACCTTCGGAACAGGAGGAAAACTTCCGCACTGAGACCCTGCGCTTCGAGGTGGCTACCTTTGACTCCGCCTACAACGCCATCATTGGGCTGCCCGGGTTAGCCAAGTTCATGGCTGTCCCCCACTACTCGTACTTGGTCCTGAAGATGCCGGTCCCTATGTGGAGGTCTCTCCGTGCGGGCAGACTTCAAGGCCTTTGCTCTCTGTGCACGAGAGGCTTTCCAGATGGCCTACGCCATGACTACTGCCGTGGCTCAGCGCCGACTCGTCGACGATGCGAACAAGCTCCCGAAGAAAAACCAAGCGATCCCGACTCATGAGCAGATCCCCACCACGGCGATCCAAGCGATCGTGGCGACCAAGGAAGTGAGCCTCGATCTCCCCGATGCCTCGAAGACGGTGACCATCAGCGCAATCCTACCTCCCAAATAGGAAAGCACGCTCGTCCGGTTCTTGAGGGACAACTAGGGACATGTTCGCCTGGAAGCCTGCTGATATGCCCGGAGTCCCAAGAGAATTGGCCGAGCACAGACTCAAAGTGTTCCCCAACGCCAAGCCGATCAAGCAGAGGCTACGTCGCTTTACTCCGGACAAGAGGGAGGCGATTCGTGCGGAGTTAACCCTGGCTCCAAGCTGCCGGGTTTATTAGAGAAGTCATGCATCCCGAATGGCTTGCAAACCCTGTACTCGTTTTGAAAAAGAATAAAGTAGACTGGCGGATGTGTGTTGATTATACTGATCTCAACAAACATTGCTCGAAGGATCCTTTTGGGCTGCCTAGGATAGATCAAGTAGTCGACTTGACGGCCGGATGCTCTTTCCTGTGCTTCCTCGACTGCTACTCGGGCTATCATCATATCAGCCTGGCTTTGGAGGATCAAGAGAAGACAGCCTTCATCACACCATTCGGGGCATTCTGCTACACTTCTATGCCTTTTGGGTTGAAGAACGCCGGGGCCACGTACCAGCGCGTGATCCATACATGCTTGGCTGAGCACTGGGGCAAGCACATCGAAGCCTACATCGACGACGTAGTGATCAATATGAAGAATGCAGAAGACTTCATCGATGACATCCAGCAAGTCTTCAACAGCCTGAGAAGGTTCTGCTGGAAGCTTAACCCGACGAAATGCGTATTTCAGGGTTCCAGCCGGACAGTTACTCGGGTTCATCGTCAGCAAGCGGGGGATCGAGGCTAACCCCAAGAAGATCGACGCGATTCTCAGGATGCAGCCTCCCAAGTCACAGAAAAAGGTGCAGAAGCTCACCGGGTGTATGGCCGCGCTGAGCCGATTCATCTCACGACTGGGCGAGCGCGGCATGCCTTTCTACAAGCTCCTGAAGAAGGTGGATAGGTTTCTGTGGACACCAGAAGCTCAGGAAGCGCTTGAGGCCCTCAAGCGGTTCTTGACGAACCCTCCAGTGTTGAAGTCACCAAACCGAACCACAATGGATTCCCCTGCCGAGGATCTGCTGTTGTATCTCTCTTGTACGACTCATGTGGTCAGCTCAGCATTGGTGGTCGAGAGGGTGGAAGAAGGGCATATTCAGCCAACTCAACACCCGGTCTACTTCATCAGCGAGGTGCTCAGCCCATCCAAGATCAGGTATCCTCAGGTTCAGAAGTTACTGTATGCGGTCCTCATCACAGCTCGAAAGCTCCGTCATTATTTCGAGGAGCACAAGGTGGTGGTGGTCACTTCGTTCCCCATCGGCGAGATCCTGCGGAACAGAGAAGCTACGGCGAGAATCGCTAAGTGGGCATGTGAGCTGGGAGCACATGACATTGAATTCCGCCCGCGCACCGCTATCAACACCCAAGCTCTAACTGATTTCATCGCCGAGTGGACGGAGAATCAGGTACCTGATAACCCAGAGCCTTTAGAATTCTGGAAGATGTATTTTGATGGGTCACTGAAGATAGATGGCGCCGGGGCAGGCGTTGTCTTGACCTCCCCGAAGGCTGAGAAGCTTAAGTATGTACTTCAGATTCTCTTCTCAGTTTCCAACAATGTGGCAGAATACGAAGCTATGTTACACGGCCTGCGCATCGCGATTTCACTCGGCATCAGGTGCCTCATGGTCTACGGGGATTCCCTAGTGGCGATTAGTCAAGTCAATAAGGACTGGGATTGCACCATGGAAGTCATGGACAAATACTGCGCTGAAGTTCGAAAACTGGAAGACAAATTTGACGGCCTTTAATTTCATCATGTGGAGCGCAACGGCAACACCGATGCAGACTTACTATCCAAGCTCGGATCGTCCCAGGCTAAAATTCCCCCAGGTGTATTCGTCCAGGAGTTGTCTCGTCCGTCCATTGATCGCGACCTAGAACCCCCAGAGCAGCACATTTTGAGCCTAGAGGATGCTCCGGCTGACTGGCGGGTCCCAATCATCAGGTACATCAGCGATGGGGACGAGCCTGGCAACAAAGCAGAAGCCTGAGCGACTTGTTCGGCGTGCGGCCAGCTACACATTGATCGGCAACGACTTGTTTAAGCGCGGCGCAGTCGGAGTTCTGTTAAAGTGCATCGACGAGTCTCGGGGTAGAAGTCTACTAATGGAGATCCATGCTGGGTAGTGCAGTAATCACGCCGCGTCCAGGACATTGGTCGAGGAAGGCATTCAGGGCCGGGTTTTACTGGCCGACAGCTAAGCAAGACGCTGCAGAGATCGTCAAGTGGTGCGAGGCATGTCAGTTCTTCGTGAGTCAATATCACCTGCCGGCTCAACAACTGCAGAGTATTCCTGTCTCATGGCCCTTTGCATGCTGGGGGCTCGACATGATCGGCCCACTCAAGAAGGCTCAAGGTGGTTATACTCACGCCTTGGTAGCTATCGACAAGTTCACCAAGTGGATCGAGGTCAAGCCTATCATGTCTTTGACTTCAGCAAAAGCAGTGGACATCATCCAAGAGATTATATTTCGCTTTGGAATTCCAAACAGCAACATTACGGATCTAGGTTCCAACTTCACAGGCTCAGAATTCTTCGATTTCTGCAGCGAGAAGTCTATACTCATCAAGTATGTCTCGGTGTCGCACCCTCGTGCTAATGGCCAGGTTGAACGAGCTAACGGGATGATTCTGGATGCTTTGAAGAAGAGAGTCTTCGATAAGGATGAGAGATTAGCAAGCAAGTGGATCAGAGAACTCCCATACATTGTCTGGAGCCTCAGAACGCAGCCAAGCAAATCCCTCTACGGGAACACACCCTTTTTCATTGTGAAGGCCCCCAGCATCTCAAAAGCCTTAACACGCGATTTGATTAGTGCTAATCAAGAATTTGGATTTAATAATGCTTAGAGAAGAACAATAACCAGGCCAGGAAACCACTAAGTCAAAATTTTCAAGTTGAATATGCAAAACTTTGCGTTGCTTGGTTGAGTAGTTAGATATTTATACATATTCATGCAAGATAACAAATACAAAAGTTTTAGTTCAATATGTTGCCTTCAAATATGTTACTTTGATCATTTTCAAAATCAGATGTTAAGGGGCCCGAAAGTTCAAATCAAGCCCAGTTAGCCTACACTCTGGAAATTTTGCTGAGTCTAGGGTCGACACTCATTCCCAGATTTCATTCTGAAATTACTTTCGATCTGACTATACAATTTAAAAATCTTCCCTTATATGAAATGAAATTAAAATTATTACCTTTCAAATGCATCAGACTTTGGATTAATTGGACTTCATTTGCTAGTCCAAAAGTTGAAAACAAGAAATACTCCGCATAAAGTGAAACTGCAGTTTTACCGAACCTTTGAATACAAGTGTGACTGTAGTTCAAAATATAGCATGATCTAGCCAAAACTTTATATACCAAACTTGTGGACAATTTGATGAAGGACAACTTTGGTATTTTGTGCCTTGACATGCATGAGGGTTTGCCTATTGTTTTTGGCTATTTTCGCCAAAGTGTGAAATCTGTCAAAAACAGACATGTTTAGAGAATTCAAATTTTTGAGAGACAAAAGTCAAGATCATGCAAAACTCTATATAGAAAAGTTGTAGATCATAAAATTTTGATCAACTTTGGTATAATATGCTTTGCATGAAAATGCCCTAGAACTAGCCATTTTATATTTTTGAAGTTTCAGACTCAGCCTAGTCAAACTACGGTCAGCAACTTAAATTCGAATTTAAACAAATAACTTCTACAGAACGGTATTGATGTTTATAACAGTTTTGTAGAGAAAGAAATTTTGGACAGTTTATTATATTTTTACCCACTCCAAAATATGCCTCTAAGTAGTTCAAAACGATGAGTTTAGAAAGTCGCTCTAGCCGGTCAAACAACCATTTTCTATTTTTCGTATTTTCCATTCCCTTTTGTCTCTATGACAAGTGGGCTCCACGCGCCAGGCCGCGAATACCAGCCGAATGAAAACCACCATTCGCTCCCGGTATTGGAAAACCACTTATGCCCTTCGTGCACCTGGTCCATAGACCACTCATCCTCTTCCTCACCTCGGACCCACTTGTCAGCAACTGTCGGTCCACTGGACCGCTGTCCACGCACCCCGGCCCTCCTTCTCTCCCGCTCCAGCGCGCCCACACGGACGGGCACTGCCTGCCATGGCCGCCCGCTTGCCCTGCTCAGCCCGGCCTGCCCTCGCCCGGCTCCAAAAGGTGGAGGGCGCCTCGGCACCCTGTCCCTCACCCCGCACTCGCCTGCCCCTTCTCGGCTCGCCCTCTCCCCTACCTCGCCTCGTCCGGGACCGCGCAACGCCGTCGCCGCCATTGGAGCTCGCCCCGAGCTCGCGCGCCGGCCTCCTCCGGCTGCCTCTGCTCCCAGCAGCGAGCACTCCGCGGTCGCCCGGCTCCGCTCCACCGTCCCCAACGCGCCTTAACCGCCGCCATCGCCCCTACCCGCGCCACCGCTCACCTACCGTGGCCGCTCCGAGCTCAAGCCCGACCTCACCGTGGATGGCCTCCCTCGGTCCACCCTTGAGGCTCCTGCTCCCTAACCAAAGGATGCGCCACCTCTTTGCGCAGCTCAGGAACCCTCCGGCTCCTCCGCTCTTCGCCTCACCTGATAGATCGAAGCCATGCAACGCCGCGGCCACGCTCTCCGGTTCACGCGGGTTCACAGTCGCGTTCCCTGCCCGCTCCGAGCTCCTCGCGTGGCGCCGTCTTAGGGGAAGGGGAGCCCTTCACCGGGAACACGCCCCTGGGGTGACTCGGCTCCAAGACCAAGCCTCCACGCCGCCGGAGCCGCCCGCGACACCCTCCCCTGCGCGTGGCCTCACCCCTGGCGAGAGGTAGAAGAAGACCGCTACTTTTGCGATTTAACCCTAGGTTTTATCGATTTCGCAGTCCTGATTTATGCACTGTACAATGTGACTTGTGGGTCTTACGCGCTAGCCCCTGATGTCAACAGATATTCACGAATAGGTCCCTGTTTGTTATGATTTTTGATTTATTGAATTTCTATAAACTGAGAACTTTGAAAATTCATAGTAAATCAAATAAAAATCAGAAAAATGCATACCTTGTTGCATTGTACTCCTCTTACAGAATGGAAAATAGAGTGATCCATGAAATGACTGTTTTGCCCCTGAATGCTTGCATATTAAGGTTTCTTAAATAATTAGCAAAACTAAAGCTAGACACTTTCAAAAATTATGAAACTTGGATAGTGACTTTTATATGATGATTAGGATCTATGGTGGTTTTTGGAAACCCTAGTATGCAATGCTTAATTACTGTTCTACCCCTATGTATGTACTTAGTGTATTTTTAGAGTATGAAAATATATACCATACAAAACTTGTCCAGAAAAATCCGTAGAAATTATATTGTACTAATTTGATCCAATGTAGCCTAGAAATAATGTTACGTGTGTTTTGTTTGTTGTTCGCTATGTGTTTTGAAAGTGACAAGTGATAGGGTAATTAAATCAATACAATAAATAAATGATATTCAATGTGTTGCAAAAATTCCACCAATACTCTTGAAGCTATGTTACTGGGTAAGTGTGACTTAATGATTGTACGCTTGCCCTACTGTCCATAAGAGTACTCTCTGTTTAAATAGTTTATCAATCACCTTTCTGTCCATCCACGAATGATCCTTCGTATGTATGGTTGCTATTCACGCATCTCATTCATTGCATCAGGCATGGCATTCATATAGTGACGTTTAATGCAGATACGTGATCAAGAAGCAAGTGCGTGGGACTACATAAAGTAACGAAGTCCAGAAGACCAACTAAGACCCAAATACCACACAGAGGCCCTGCATTAGTATTTGGAAGGAGCAGTCCAAGTGATCAAGGGGGTTGCCTGGGGCAAAGCCCCACAACCCGGCAAACTAACGTAGTTTAGTTTGTTGGTTTCGTGAAACATGACCAAAGGTAGACAGGACCATTAATTTCCCAGCTAATATTATCTTGGTTGATGATTACGTATCCGCATTAGGAGTTGATTGAAAACTCTTGTATTAGACTCCCTGTCCGCCTTGGCCCTAGCACCTATACCTAGAGTTCATAGGACGAGTTGCCTAGAATTTCCAGGTGCGAGTAGACACGAGTAAATGGAGTCACTCGTCGCGTAGGTGGTTTCAAAAATCAAAGAACTTTTACTATTGAGGAAATAATATTATGCTCATGATTTAAATGGAGACCGGGCGGAGAATAATTTTATTTTGTGGTGTGCGTTGTTGTATCATTTGGTTCTGCCCGAGTTGATTAAAGCATGTCCGCTGTTCGCCTGCTGTTCGGCGTAACATTGATAGAGTGCTTAACCGGCATATGGGACCGGTGAAGTCTTATCTGGGTTTGTCTAGAGTTTTTGAGGTGCAGTCCATCCACTTGCTGTAGGCCGATGGGCCCGGGGGACGCTTGTACTCGAGGGAGGGCTGACCCAGTGCGCTGTGGTAACGCTCCTGAGGGGGCACAATGCGAGGGTTAGGTGGGGGTGCTTTGAATCTTGAGACAAGACAGGTGGAGATTGTGACTATATGTGAGAACGCGATGGCTAGTAAGCATATACCCCTGGCATGATAGTTATTCCTTGGAATTAAAATCGATTCGAATCACTGATGCCCACCAGCTGTGGGAATGCTGATAATGCACACGGGCAACGTAGTAACTACTTAAATCTTTTATAATTATTACTCAAGTTTTTAAATACTACATGCTTGTACTACTGTATTGCTTACATTTCTGCAAGTTATTATTATTATTATGAGTTATATGCAAATGATGAAACTTGTTAATTGATAATATTATATCTCTAACTAAAATCAATGGCTAAGGATGCACATGTTAGTAAGCAAGCTTTGCGTCAGCCGTAAGCCACTCCATTAAGTCCTACTGAGTAATTAGTACTCAGGGTTTGCCCCCTACTTTTGAGCACAGGTACCAACGACATCTGGACAAGTGCTTGAAGGAGGATAGTACCGGTGGGCTCAATGCTGCTCGCATCGATCATCATTGCATGAAGACTACTAAAGTAATTCGTTTCCGCTGCGAGATGACTTTGAAATCGCTTCCGCTATCTAATTCGAACTTGCCTTTCATATGGCATTATGTTGAAACTTGTATTTTATTTCGAACCGGTTTGTAAAGTAAATCTACTTATACTCTATTTCAACTGCCTGTGATGATGTAACTGTTGTGGCTCCATTGTGGGCTAGATGTGTATGATGTCGGTTCCTCTGGGAAAGAGTAATATCGGGAGCCGAATGACTCTCGACGGACGACCAGGTTTAGTTTGGTCTAATCACACAGCAAGCCAGAGGTGGCAGGTGTGCTTAGCCCGGATTAAATCAGCGGTTCCGCCACATTCATGGTATATGGCTCGGAGGCAGTGCTACATGCTGACCTGGCACACGGGGCACCACGGTTGGCATTCAAAGATATCGCAGAAGCAGAAAGTACGCGGCTTGAGGAGGTCGATCTACTGGATGAAGAGCGGCTTAACACAGTGATTCAGTCGGCACGCTATCAGTAGACTCTACGCCGTTATCATCAGCGTAACATGCGTCCTCGTGCTTTTCTCGTGGGAGATCTGGTCCTTCGGAGGGTCCTCAAGGGGGTCGGGAGCCACAAGCTGTCCCCCCCTTAGGAGGGGCCTTACATCATTACAGAAGTCACTCAGTCAGGATCCTGTCGCTTACCTGAGATGGACGGCAGCCCGGTCGGGAATTCGTGGAATATCGAGCATCTACGCAAGTTCTACTCTTAGGCATCAGGCGACCTCGGAAGTCATGTACTTTAGTCTGTACTCATGCTTAGTCCTGAATTTCAAGTGGACTCATCCTCAGTCATGTTCAGTCGGATGTACTCAGATAATAAATGAATGCATGATCTCTGTGCATATTTCTTCTCCTCATAACATGAATGCATATGACCTCTGGCGAATTGTGTCTTCATACTCAGAAAATCAGGCAATCGGTCATGAGTCCTGACTCGACTCATGGTTGGTGTTACATGCCTACTCCTACTCAAGCTAGGGTGCAGTCCGACCCTAATCACGGGGCAATCAGCCTAGGTCATACGACCGACAGCTGGTGTTACATGCCTACGCTTACTCAGAATATGGTGCAATCTGATCCTCCTTACGGGGCAATCAGCCTAGGCCATTGACCGACAGCTGGTGTTACATGCCTTCGCGTTTTCACAAATAGGGTGCAATCTGACCCTTCTTACGGGGTAATCAGCCTAAGTCATTGACCGACAGCTGGTATTACATGCCTTCGCGTTTTCACAAAAAGGTTGCAATCCGACCCTCCTTACGGGGCAATCAGCCTAGGTCGATGACCAACAGCTGGTGTTACATGCCTTCGCGTTTTCATAAATAGGGTGCAATGCGACCCTAGTCAGCTGGGCAATTGGCTTAGGTCGTGGACCTACAGTCAGTGCTACATGCCCTCGAGTACTCGTAACAGATAGGCACGATCCGGCCTTGCGTTTTGTGTTTTTTGATAAGTTTTCAGTTCGATTGATTCAATTCTGTACTCGTTTGCGCATTTTTCGATTTCGAGCAAGTCCGCATTCAAGGGCCCGATTTTTCCTTTCACAGAATCATATATAAGGAAGAGTAGTCATTAACGATTTCATGTCATCTAAGAATTCTGACATTGTTGTCCTACAGACTAACACTCATGACAGGTACAATTAAATCCTAGCAAGGAAGAGTTCAAATTTACGGTTCGAATTTCGAGATCAGTTTCTCCGCTATGGATTGAATCTCTGAGGCGTATTGGTCAATGGTGGCATCACTCGGATCAGCTCCAACTTTCGCTATCAGCTCGGCTAAGTTTAGCTCTGGTCCGAGTTATCTTCAGCATCAATAGCACGTGTTGGAGGATTGATTTCAGTCGCCCTCGAAGATGTTTCTTGGTATCATCGGCTAGGGTCGCCACCCGATCTGATAGTGGTCTTGATGAGGCAACCTCTGGGGCGCATATGTTCAGCATGGTGTTCAGTGCAGTTGTTGCAGATTTCAGCAGCTCCTTGTTCATTTCGTAGACCGCCTTCAATTTGTCGCAGTTCTTCTTGACGATTTCATAGTTTCGTACGGCAAGCTCCAAGTCATGCTGTTGTCTCTCCGACAGAAGCTGGGATTCCTTGAGAGCCTGCTTTGTTGATTTCAGTACCTTGTCCAGATCTCTGTTTTTGCTTTGGATTTCGACCCGGATCTTGTCAGCTTCCATTAGTTCGGTTGTCTTTTGTTCAAGCTCTGTCTGAGTCAACCGGTGGCTTGTCTGAAGTACCGTCAAAGCACTAGACGTGTTCTGGAATGACCTTTCAAATCCATCTCGTGATTCTCGAAGCTCTTGGATCTCTCTTTTAAGCCGCAGTGCCTCATCCTGTGGACCGATTCAACTAATAGGCCTCTGTAAGTAAAGAATATGCTAACTGGGTTTCCTAACGAGTTACCTCATGCTGCTTTCGCTCCAGTTCAAGTTTGCGTTGCAGATTCCTAGCGTTGTCTCGAGCTTCGTCATGCTCAAGCATAACGTTACGGTATGAAGCATTGCGCTGGGCTGAAGGCATTTTCTAGATCAGCAATCCTCTTAGCCGTAGCTGCATGTCAGGGTAGGAGTATGTCAAGATATATCAGATGCTAGGTTACGTGGGCAAACAAAACAGTAGGCACTTACCAGCGCTTTCAGCCGCACGGTTGGCTTCTGACTTAGCCAGTTGTTGGCGTAGCGTGATCACATCGCTCCTAATCACTGGAGTGAGCTGTTCACGCCATGGTGCAGCTTGGTCAAGCCAGTGCCTGCAGTAACAGATTCAGCGCATTAGTGATATTAATATTGACTTCAAAAATCATTGCAATCAGAATAGCGAGTTACCTCAAAAGCTGCAAATGATCTGGTTTCGGATGGGCCTTCAGCAAGTTGTAGATTTGGGGTAACCAGGTCAAGTGAAGGGGCTTCCTCAATCATGACAGTGTTATTCGGTGACTTAGGAGCTTCATCCTAGGGGCTTGGCGCTGGCAAAGTGATTTCTGGCATATCTCCGGTGTTGGTCATCTCGTCACCAGCAATTGCATCGTTCTCATGGTGTGGGCATTGTTCACCCACGGCAGGCTCTTGGCTCCTTGAAGTGCTTCTTCCTTCAGTATTGCTGAGCGCTGTCGTGCCAGTTGAATAGGGGTTCCATGCCAATGTCATCTTGGTGATCTTCCAGTACTCTTCAGCTGTCCTTCAGTCGGACACTCCAGGGCCTCACGTTCAGGCACTTCAGTCGTATGTTTTGAAACCTCAAACTCGGGGCGTTTCAGTTGCACTAGACCCCATCTCGGGAGCTTTAGTCGCTTCAGTCCTGGGCTCGGGGGCTCTGGCTTCATTCGTCTCAAGCTCGGGGGCTTTCTTTGGGTCAGCATTGGACCCAAGAGGTAATGTACTTTGTTCCGCTAAAGGTCTACATAGCAGTTTGATGCAATCAGTATGTTGCAAAATAGATATGAAGAGACGATGGTCAAAATGTTCAGTCATACCGTGATGGCGTGAAGATACTGTCACCTGGGAGAGGGAAGGACTTCACGAATTGTGCTAATTCTGGGTCAATGTCTGATAATTCCAGTTCCTCTTCTACTAGGCATATCTGGGTGAGTCGGAGGGGGGCTGTGACCCCAGTTTCTTGTGCTCGTTTGGATCTCCTTTCACGACGCTGCAGTGGGACTTCTTCCTCCTCATCAATTAAAGAACTCAAGTCAATACCGCTGAGGGATGAACCCGTACTATGGTCAGTCGTCTCCTACGCTCTGAATTTCTTGCTCGGTCTCTTGGATGGGGACATTGGATCAGGCCTAGCAGGAGAAGTCTTCTGGTTGTTGATTTGTTCCCTGATGGTTCTCTTTCTCCAGGGAACATTGGACTGTTCTGTTGACGTCCTGGCTCGAGTACGCCTTGACATCCTGGAGGCGACATCACCTTCCTTTGAGCCTATTGCATGCTCGGGGGCTATTTCTTCTTGGGCTGCATCTTCTTCTTCAATATCTACATTATCATTAGGACGTGGGATGATGATGAATGTCGCAGCTTCATTATTATCTCTTCCTTGTGTCGCTGCAACCACGGCCTCCATCTCTTCAGCAGTTAACTGGGATTGCCGCTTCAACATCTTGTCTGCATTATGTTGAGGAGGGTCAGACAGAAACTTCATAATATTGCTCTGCAAAGATAAAGTCAGAAATCTATTCAGTATTGAATACATTATCAGAACACACCTAGTGAATTGGTCGACGAGCTACCATACTTACAGTCGGCGTTGGATGCCATGCAGAATAAGTCTATGGTGATCCTTCATTGTACACGTCACCTGTTAGCATCAGGCCAACTCGGGCCTTGATTTCTTCTGCAGATATGGGTCGGCTAATCTCTCGAGTGGGATCGCTGGCCCCAACATACAGATAGGCAAGATACACTCGATCCTTCATCAGTTGAATGCTTCGGAAGATAAAATCTATAACTATGGCATGGGCAGTCAAACCGCTATCATTCAAACCTGAGATGTCATTAAGCAGAATTTCTACCTCTGCCATTTCCTCTGTGGTTGGTGCCTCTTCCCAACTTCTTCCCAACTATTAAGCTTGGAGTTCAGGCTGACGTCCTGATCGAGCTGGCAGGGATTTGGCGTGGTTGGTCATGTAGAACCACTCGGAGTGCCATCATCTGTTGCTGTCCTTGAGAGGGATATCTATGTACACTGATTTGCGTCCTCTACGTAGTTCTTGGCTAGCTCCTCCAACTACTTGCAGCACTTTGTCTCAGGTGCCGGGTTTGCAGTGATGCAGATACTTCCAAAGACCAAAATGGGGAGCAATCCCGAGGAAAGCTTCGCACAAGTGAATAAAGATTGAAATTTGGAGAATTGAATTGGGATTCAAGTGAGATAGATCAATGCAATAGAAGTTCAGTAAACCACGGGCAAAAGAACAGAGGGCCAATCCTAAGCCAGCGGACAAAGAAATGGGCAAAAACTAAGGACTCATGCGTATCTTCTGTGGCGACTTTTTCACCTTCGCAATCTCTCCACCCACCCAACTCCATGGGAGGAAGAACTCCCATCTTTACAAGGTGATTCAGATGAGATTCAGAAATGGATGACATACAGGAATGCCAGAAACGGCGACGGGATTGGCTGGTTTTCGTCGTGTGGAAGCCCTTCGCTTGTGTTTCCATGTTCGCTGATCGTCTTCTTCTTCGGAGCCATGGGCGCGAAGGTTTCTGGCGCTTGGTTGGAAGTTTTGGGACAAGGATTTCGGATCTGGTGACGATGGTGGCAGAGTAAATGCAGTTGTTGAGAATGCGGATTCGAGTGGGAGGAACCGTTAGGGTATTGGTATTCTTTAATACTCGACGGCGTTAAATTGAGGAGTTCTGTTTTCTCTAAGGAAGTTCACGGCGTCAACATCCTTTCAGTCGGCGCGAATTCAGTCGGAGTGGATTTTTCATGAAACACATGGAATTTAGTCGGACGTCATCCAGTCGGGTAAATTGACTCAGTTATTAGCGATTTGTCGATACTTAGTGGCAGTTATATTCTAGATGATTCGTTTGGCTCGGTGGCTCGCAGTTTTCATTCGATGGTACGGATTTCAATGCGTAAGCTGTTCCTAAGCAGTATGATAGGGATTGTTCATAGAAGGGGTAGATTTCACTTTGCAAGGCCAAATTCATGAGCAAGCTGAAACTTAAAAGCATTCATTAAGAGCGGCGAAATTCATTACAAAGATGGACCTACAGATACATGAGATTCTCCTACGGAACTACATTGCTAATTAGACTAAAATCCTAGCCTAATAGCCGACACGGCGGCGCTTCTTGGGTGGCAGAGCAGCATCCTCGTCGCTGCTGCCATCGTCGTCGTCGTCATCGTCATCGCCATCATCGTCGTCGTCATTTTGTTTCTCCTCGTCGCTGTCCTCGTCGTCAGGACCACCGAGACCAGGGGTGGTTCAGGCCCCGGAGCATTGCCTTCTCCTTCTAGTTATACTGGTCGGAGTCGGTGTCGGAGTCTTCGTCGGATCCCTCCGGTGGCGCCTTCCCTTTGACGTCGCTGCCGTCGTAGCTGTCGCTGAACGGCTCGGCGTCGCTGGGGGGGTCTTCTTCGCCGAGACCGCCGATGAAGATTTCATCCTTCGAGTCGGAGAACTCAGGGCGGTTCTTGTGATGCTCGAGCATCTCAAGTGCATTTTTCATTTTCCCATACATGCATCATTCATCATGAAGCATCATATCATGGCATGCATTTGGAACCATGATCAAAACTTGGTTGGATTTGCAACTAGTTAAACCCTGTTTCCCTACTGTGTGCTTCTATGTTCTTGTGCATAACTTTCATTTTGATGGGATTTGTGTGATACTCCGTATCTAAAGGCCATCTAAGTGCATTGCATGCATTCACAATTCTCTTTTAAAATTTTAATTCAAATTCAAATTTGAGGCCTTTTCAAAAAAAAATGAGTTTTCCTAGGGCAAAAATACAAAAGGGTAGTTTAAATTAAGCCCTTTCACTTTTGTAATTGGACCCCTGTCAAAAAGGGTCAAAATCCAGAGTTAAAAATAAAAATGGTAAAAGTAAAAAAAAAGATATGGCAGACCGAGGGGATGAATCCCCAGCCTGCGTGGCGGCCCGTGGCAACGCGGCGGCCCAGCCGCCGGAGAGAGGCCGGCGTGGCGGCCCGCATGGGCGCCAGCGTGCCCACTCCCCCTGCGCACCTGACGGGCGGGCCCCACCGCCCGTCGTCGTCTTCTCCGCGGGGGAAAGGAGCAGGGAGCTCCCATCGTAGCTTCTCCACCCCGCCGCCGTCCCGAGCCGTCACCGCCTCCCTGCCTTGGCCCTCGCCGCTGCGCCCCCCATGCAGCCCCCCCACGCAGCCCCGCGCCGCTCGTCCGCGCCCGCCGTGACGCCTCCTCGTCGACTGCTGCCTCCATAGTCTCCACTCGCCGTCGAGGGGTGAGAACCCGCGTCCCTCCCCACCCCCTTCCCTCCGCCCTACCCTCGCCAAAGATTGGGGTTGGCTCGAGCTCGGCGCCCATCCATGGTGGCCACGGCCGCGAGGGCCACGCTGCCCCTGGGTTCCCTGCGCGCAAGCCCTAGTGGCCTCTCCATCGCGCGCACGGGGTGCGGGACGGCCCTGCGCACCTCGCGCGGGGGTCCCCTGGCCCCGTTCCGGCCTAGCGCCGCCGCGCGCGCCGTTCGCGACTGTGGGCGCCGCGGTCGCCGCGGGCAGAGAGGTGAGAGGGAGGAGAGGAGAAGGGGAAGGGGGAGGAGCAAAAGGAGGAAGGCGCCGCCGCGGTGGGTCGCCGTTGGCCGGGACCTCGCCGGCAAGGCCGCACCGGTGAGCGCGCGAGCCGCGCGCGTCGCGCGCGTGCGCCACCCCATGCCGAGCCAGCCGGGCGAGGCCGGACAGTTAGGCCACCCGCCCCGCTAGGCTGCCCGCCCAGCAGGCTGGCCGGCCGGCCCGCTTGGTCGATGGGCCGAGCTGAAAAGGGGAGGGAGTTGGGCCGCGTCACGGAAAAGGCCGCCGGCCCACTTAGTGGGTGAGCCAGAGATGAAGGAACCGGGCAGAATTTTTAGAGAGGGAAATCCGAACTTTTGTTTCGTCTTTTTTTCGTGGGCCGGGCCGAATTCCAATTTCCATTTTTTATTTTATTTTCTTTCTTAATTCAATTTGTTTATTTAATTTTAGTTTAATATTAATCTGTTTATATTAATTAATAGAATTATTTATTAATTCATATAAATATTTTATATTTCTAAAAAGAAAATTAAATTAAAGTTTATATAATTTTAAAAAGTTAGATTTTGTTTAAAAATGCAGAAAAATTCATAAAAGAGTATTAAAAATATAAAATTAATTCTAAAAGATATTTGAATTATTCAAAAATTTCTAGAAAATTCATTTAAGCTTTTAAAAATATTTAAAAATAATATAAAATTCATTTGAGCCCTAGGACAGTCAATTACGCCCCGAAAACCCAGATGTTTAACCCCAACCACACTTTTTCTTTAGAAAATTGTACACTTTACTTTTTCAACACGTTGATCATCCTCATGCTTCCAAACTCCTGCATGTCATTCATGTTAGGCACGTTGGTTCTTATCTTCCTAGTTGAAGAGTCTTCCGAAGGCATCCCGATGTGACACCCCGAAGCCGAGCCTCCTGGACCGTCAGGTGTCCACTACCCTAATCCCCGAAGCGATTTCAAGACTCCGATACCTTTTCTAAGGCAAGCCCCGGTGCATTACCTATTTTCTTTAAGTCCTTTAAATAAGAATGGGTTATGCTTGTTCATTAGAGTCAGGAGTTGGTTGAAACTCTAGAGCATGATTACCCAATCTCCTGCATGAAGATCCTATATGCAATAAATGGCTTAGATGGCATAGGCCTAGAACGGAAATTCTTTTATTAAAGTTAATTGGTTAAGAATGAGAAGGATGTTAATAATTTGACAGGCATGCGGCAAGGATCAATTTCGCTTTCGTATATTGCATATTGTGATTATTGCCATGGACCCTGATCCTGCTTGTGTCGCATAAGGCCGTCCGATGTGTGGCCTGGTTGGGCCGAACGCGCCTCATTCACTTGCCGTCCTTAACGGGCTCCGGTAAACCTCTCATCCAGTTGTACCTAAGCGCGGAAATAGACGAGACCAACTGGAAGGAGGAGGTTGGGCGGGTGTCGAAGGACTGACACCCGGGTTCGGTGAGGATGGTTCCGGCTAGGTGGCATTGGATATTGGGTTGTCATATGTGGGGTTGGTGTACAAACATATGACGGGTGTCTGAGTATCCCTCTCGAGAGGTGGAAAACTCGATTCGAATCAGTCTGTGGCTTACCGGTTGTAAGCTGCCTGATCGTGACCAACATCGTAGTAAGAAAGTTGATCTTGCTGATAAAGAACGATTTCGCAAAGTGTTTGCTCTTGTTTGCTAGTAGAATAAGTATAACTTAGTTTGGTCAGGCAATAACTAAGAAGTAAACCATTTCTAAGAGCTAAGGATTCACTATTAGGCCCGCTGCAGTGTGAGTTGACCCAACCACCCCGGCTATAGGCTAGAGAGTCAGGTTTAGACCCAGTGGTCGGGTAAGTCTTGCTGAGTAACCAGTACTCAGGCTTCTTTGCTTATGTTTTCTCAGGTGCTGAACACTCGCTGCAAGTGAGAGCTTTCTTCTATCGCTCCCCAGGTCTTCCTTTTGGGGTGAGCTGCATCCTTGGGCAGGATGCAAGTTTCCCTCCCTGCAGCCATTTTGAATAAAAGATTGTACAAATCAACCGTTTAGTTGTAATAATTTATTTCTTTTAAGCTATGTATGAGATGTAAGAGATTGTAATCTGTGGACTCCGTCGAGAGTCGACACATGAGCTCGATCCAGATGGGAAGGCCAAGTCAGGATACCTACATCCTGAAGGACTACCGAGATTAGTCCGGATCTGGTGATTAAGCACTAAATCCGGGTTAATCTGGGCGGTTCTGCCACAATTTGGGTGAAGGTTATATTACCAAATTTGTAGACAGTTTAGTGGTGAACAACTTTGTTAATTTGGGCATGATCATTTAGGGAAGTTTGAATGGGGATATGGGTCATTTTCTATGAACACCTGGAATCTGCCAAAACTGGACCTGCTTGGTAATTCAAGTTTTTCTCCAACCTACAGCCATAATTTTGCAAAACCTCATTTGAAGAAGTTGTAGATCCTGAAATCTCCAACAACTATGTCAATAAGGTCTTTGTGTGAAACTAACTGGAAAATAGGCTTTTAGAATTTTTAAGCAACCCTGGTTTGTAGGCCAAATTGAAATTTGAGTGATAAATTCAAATGTAAATCATATTTCCATAAAGATTTTGGTATCAAGGCTTTTGAGAAATTGTAGGGCTCAATGAGTATAACATTTTATCCAATTGGCACTTCTCCAAAATCGGCTTCTAAATTGGCTAAATTCACGAATTACAGAGAGGGAGAAAACACACTTTTTATTTTGTTTCCTCATAGACACTGACGAGTGGGACCCACCCGTCAGCATCACCCGCCTCCCTCAGGCCGTGGCCGCCGCGTGGCCACCGGCGTACGGTCGGGCGGCCTCGCCCACGGATCAAGCCCCGACCGCAGCTCTAAGTGGAGGGCGCCTCACTCTCTGCGCTCTCTTCCTCCCTTTTGCCCGCACAGCCTCTCTTCCTCAGTTTTCCCCACCCGCCATTGACGGAGCTCGGGTTGAGCTCACTCCCGACCGTCTCCGCTCACTCCCGGGCCTCCCCATCACCTCGCTGGCCTTCCCCTCACCTCCCTCCATCTTTCCCCTCAAACTCCAACCGACATCTGCCCTCCACCGAGCCACATTCCTCCGCCGAACCCCGAGCTCCCTACTCACCGTCGCCGGTCCTCTCCGCTGCGCCCTTCACCGATTGAGGTCGGGGGTAAGTTTCCCCACGGTCCCCACCCTCTCCCCAGCCCTCCGCGGCGAGCCGCCGTGCTCGGCAGGGCCGACCCGGCCAATCGCCGCCGCCGGGGTTTCCCCCTGGCGGGAGGTTGAAGAAGGCAGCCGCCTTCTCGCGTTTTAGCCCTCGACAATCTGCGTTTTCAGTGTTTCCATCCCGAGCGCTGCTCACTGAGTCGTGCAAATCTTCCGATCTAGCCCCCGAAGTTTATGCATAATCCTGAATAAGTCCTGGATCTACGGTTTTTCCATTTAAATGGATTTTTATTCGGCAGGAACTTTGAAAAATCGTGAAAAATCAAATAAAAATCCTAAAAATATGAAACCAGATGCATTGAACTCTCTTGAGTAGATCTATCTGTTGGGTATGATGGTTGAGTATGAAAGTACATATTTGCCCCTGGATCTTGCATGTATGCAAAAAGAAGAAAAATGGAAAATGATGACTCATATGAACCCTAAAAAGGATGAGACTTGGTCAGTAGTTTTCTTAGGGTGTGCATGCATGTTATGATTTTTGGTACCCCTAGGCATTGGGCGTATGATTATTGTTTTGCCCCCGTGAGTGTTTTGAGTACATTATTAACATGGTAAAATGGTTTCTATATGAAGCATGTTTTAAATGGCCTACTGCATTTTATACATGAACTACGTGATGAATGTAGCTCACGGGTTAAATTAGGGATTGTGCATGTCAAGTTTTGATGATGATTTGAAAATGACAAATTAATGCATGAATAGCTAAATAATAGGAAAAAATGGTACTAGCATATCTAATAAATTCTAAGAAACATCATGGTGTTTCATAGACATGTTTAAGTTCCAAAAAGTATTTTTGTGTATTTTATGACTATTATTTTGAAATGCATGTGAAATGGGTTAAACTAAACATATGGAGAAGTAGATGTCCTATGAAACTATGGATTTTGAGCTTGCTGATTTTTGTACTTATTATTCATACAAGGTTATGGTGTATGTGCAAGTTTCATACCCAAATTTCATCCCTACAAATTATAAAAAAATCTAGGAAGTTATAAGGCTGATATATTGTTGGAATTTTAGTAAAATAATTATATTTCTTTTGTGGCTGAAATTTTAGCAGTAGCTCAGTACAGTATTGATCTTTATGTCATAAATAATTGAGCTCATTTAGGACTGTGTAACAGCATGAGCTTGACATGAGTACTTTAATTCAATAAATAGATAAACTTGTATAATGGACCTAAGTATATTTCTTGTAAGAGTGTAATGCTGCTTGTGCACCCGTTTACTTGTTGCGTGTCTCTTGTGATAATATGAATGATGAGTTAGATTGGATTAGGTGATGGTTTGTACGATTTCTTAGTGATGGTTTGTATGATTTCTTAGTGACGGTTTGTACGATTTCATACTATGGGTTAAGTTTAACATGAAAATGCATAAAGTCGATTACCTACTAGCTGCTCACCATGGGTTATATTGTAATTGCACCATCCGCATACGTTTGCATACCTTGCACTCATTTCTGCACTATATCATTCATATAGATCCCGCGATCGAGGGGCACCCACAGGAACAGCCGATAGTCGAGGAGCCGGAAGAGGAGCAGAACCCGGGGCAAGAAGACCAGTAGCCGATGCCCGACTTCGCTCAGGAGGCAGCTACTGACCCTAGTGAGAAAGGTAGGCAGGACCATGCTTAACCCAGCAAACAAGTTATATTTGATGATTACACATATGCATTAGGAGTTGCTTGAAACCTACTGCATTAGACTCTTTGGCCGCCCTGGCCCTAGCACCTATACTTAGAGTTCGTAGGACGAGTATGCCTAGAAGTGCTAGGTACGAGTAGACACGAGTGTGTGGACTCATCGCGTAGGAGTTTTCAAAAGTTACAAGATATTACTATTATGTCAATTATTACTTATGCTCATGATTTAAATGGAGACCGGGCGGAGATTTTATTTCAGTATTTACTTTTCATGATGTCGCACTTTGGACTCCGCCCGAGTCGTGTAAGGTCCATCCGTTGTTCGGCTATTGGGCGGCATAACATCGCTAGAATGATTAACCGGGATATGGGACCGGTGAAGTCTTACCTGGATTTGTCCGGAGTTTTCGAGGTGCCGCCCATCCACTTGTTGGAGGCCGTTGGGCCCGGGGGTGCTTGTACTCGAGGGAGGACTGACCCAGTGCGCTGTGGTAACGCTCCTGAGGGGGCACAACCCGAGGGTTAGGTGGGGCGCTTTGAATCTTAGGACAAGACATGTGGAGACAGGGACTATATGTGGGAACGCGATGGCCAGTAAGCATATACCCCTGGCATGGTAGTTATTTCCGGGAATTAAAATCGATTCGAATCGCTGATGCCCACCTGGTGTGGGAATGCCAATACCTTTGACGTTCATCGTAGTAACTACTTAAACACCATGTATCTAATACTCATGATTTTTTAATATCACATGCTTGTAGTGAACTGTTTACTTTACTGCAATTTATTATTCTGTTGATGGATATGCAAAGAATGAAAGCTCATTATTTATGTTGATCAGGATACTGCTTAAAATCAATAGCTAAGGATCCACTTGTTAGTAAGCAGCTTCGCATCAGCCGTAATCCAATCCATTAAGTCCTACTGAGTAATTAGTACTCAGGGTTTGCCCCCACATTTTGAGCGCAGGTATGGAGTTTATTGTTTGCACATGTATTGGAGGCGGTGCATGCCTACATCTGGGATGATCCTACATGAGTGGCACAAAGGCAACATCGGTGGGCTCGATGTTGATTACTTTATTGCAATCTTTTAAGATGTTATGATGACCTCTGAACTTTAATATTCCACTGCGAGATACTTTTGAACTTGCTATTTTATAACTCTATGTTGGAACTGTACTATATTTGGAAACTGGTCTGTAACTAAGTCTATTATTACTCCATTTCAACTGCCTGTGATGATGTATTCTGTTGTGGCTCCATCGTGGGTCTGATATGTATGATATCGGTTCTTCTGGGAATTGGTATTATCGGGGGTCGAATGACTCTCGACGGACTGACTGGGTTTAGTTTGGTCCAAGTGCACTGTGAGCTAGAGGTGGCAGGTGTGCTTAGCTCGGATTAAATCGGCGATTCCGCCACAGTTCTTGCGAGGGCCAGCCATGGTGTTCGTGAGAAAAAGGGGTTTGGAGCAATGGAATCTTATGCGTGTGTAAGGCAATGGAAGTGTGGTTGATGGATGGGTTCTGGCTTCAGTTATATAGCAGGCGAGGTGCCGCTTCGGTTTCTGCAAGTCTGCGTATAATGACGGCGTTTGGTATTCAGATGGACACGTGTCGGTGATCCATAGATGAGACGAATCAAGAGGGTTGGATCCATGAACGGTTGGGTTTTCAAAGGAAAAGCGTATGCAGCAAAGAAATGAATGGCTCTTCATTTTACTGGCAGTTTCTCGGTATACACCCAATGGGTGGGGAATTTTTTTCTGTAAGTTTTTTTTAATTAAGACAAAGGCTTGAAGACTTCAGTCGGGCGGTGTTGAGTTGGGAGAGCTCTTTGGATCTTTAAGCTGATTGTTACTCAAGTCAACTTGATGCTCGGGGGCTACACCCAATGGGTGCACCTAGTCGATGCAACCATTGAAACAACGCAGTGATTGATTCGGGAAGAAATGTGTACTTTCAAAATTTCAGATTGTTAGGACATTCAAGTTGATTGTTACTCAAGTCAACTTGAAGCTCGGGGGCTATACCCATTGGGTGCACCTAGTCGGTGTAACCAATGATACGAGAAGACAAATGATATAGAGATGGAGTTGTCAAGGGCAGTTGGTTTTTTCTGGATCTTTAAGTTGATTGATGCTCAAGTCAGCTTAAAGCTCGGGGGGGGGCTACACCCAATGGGTGCACATGGAGAGATATGAAAGTTGACTCGGCGAGACGCTTCACTCGGAGCTCTAGTTGGTTGTGGGAGTCTCGAGTCAATTGACCTCTGAATTGACTCGAGCCTCGGGGGCTTGTGGGGGATAGATATCCCCTGACTCCTCATGGCGTGGATCCAGGACATGAGCCAGCAGTGGGCTTGAGTCGGGCGAGTGGCCGTTTCCGTGGGCCGAAAGCCTGGCCCAGGCCCGATCGTGGTCGCAATGGCTTGGAGTTCAAGGCAACGATGGCGCAAACTGGAGAACAAACATGGAAGTTTGGCTCGGACTCTGGTTACGAGATTTGAGGAGATTGACGAAGATACGATGGAAACTTAGATTCTGTTTGATTTTATGTAATCTGAACCGATTAGGAGATATAGAAGGGAATCAACTCGTAACCCAAGATTTCGTCAGCTTATATAAGGCGGATGAGGGACCCCTACAGAAGTGGGTTACTTCCATCGCAATCTAGCTCTAACCCTCATTGTAACCTTGAGAACTCGTAGCAATACAACCAACCACAAACAGGACGTAGGGTTTTACGCATCTCGCGACCCGAACCTGTATAAATCTCTGTGTTTTCATCGCTTTTCTAGCGAACCATCGAGCTACGTCGATCCCGCCGAGCCACAAAACCTCCACGTGACCCGTCCCAGTGGTGCACTGCCGTGGTGCAATGCCGGTATTAAACCCCGACAACTTCGCCATGTGATTTTTATTACAAGGTAAATTTACCCTACTAGCATTACCTTTTCTTCCTATACCACTTCCTTACAAACCTTGCTTCAACCTTCCATGCCTGATGCAATACTGTTCCTTATGTGCTCCTTTCAAACATCACTGCTCTTTTATGTTTGTTACCACGTATTAATGGTCATTGAAAACCGTTGGCTTGGATGGGGGTATTACAATCAATGCATGGCAATCACAATTTTCCAAATCGAGTTACAGGTATTTGTCCATCTGACAGATTTCTGAAACTTCCTGATAACAAATATTTTCAGCATTATAATGGCAGTGTTGACAATTGCACTCTCCTAATTATCACATGCATCCCCAAATTTGCAGATGGAAACAATACAAAGACACAGGTTCTTCATATTTTACTATCCTGGTTCTGGTGTATATTAGTACTACCGGCTACTTGATCATCAAGGTTTTCGGATTTGCAGTTGCATTTAAATCGGCTTCATGCTATGGCTGAAATACAAACCCTTTCATCCATGCTGTTTCAGAATACTAAAGTTCATTTGGTTCATACAGTTAACATTTGTTTGTTATATTTTCCCTTTAAATTTGTTTTCCTGTGTGATATACTTTCATCTCCGAATTTTAGTACTTATTAGTTACACTACAAAATAAGCTTTTCCACAGTAATGAAATATTCTGGGTTTAGAAATAACTGGGTTGGACTACCTTTCCTCCATTGTTTCAGCCATCGAGGCCAACTTGAAGTGGCACCTTCACCTGATCCATGGGATGCTTGCTCATCATCATTTTGGTGCTGCGCGCTGCTGCGGCCTGGGGTCGGTCTCTTCGCCCTACCCATTCAGGTCACAGCCTAATAGCCATAGGACTCGCTCCCTCTCCGCTATGGATCTGCCCAGCCTGCGTTCGTGTCATACATTTCGATCCTTCTTGTGTGCTTTTACGGTTACTTCTCTGTGCTGCCGCTGTTATACATGGTGCATTTGGGTGTTCGGCCTTTTTGAGAAGTGCTTTTCATTCTAATGGAGCTTATGTCACCTTCGGATTTCCAGGTTGCACGGACCTTCTACACGGGCGTGCTCCCTGCGTGTGTGCCTCTGTCAAGTTTCTAGCCACATGAGTATTTTCATGGCATGTCTTTAGTGAGTTCATATACTTTTGTTTGATCTACCAATATTTGTTTGCCACTCTGTCAGGGGCGCGGCGCGCCCCCATCCCTAGTATGTACGCCTAGCAACTGACTGCCGTGATGCCCTATCAAGGTTGTTTGTGAGATGCAGCAGCTCACAGGCCCTAGCTCCCTCTGGATGCAGGTGCAGGATGCTCAGGCTAACGACACTTCTTATCTCATTTCTTCAAATCTCACTAATCTCTGTACGTTTATATCGGTTACAGCGCAAAACAGTGCTAAACAATACCGCTACAGCGTTTTGAGGAATCTTTTTAGAGAATCCCATTGGAGTCACCCTCCAAAGTCCAGCAGGTTTGGCTTTAGTATGTGCCGGCCTTCATGCAAGGGGGCGGAATCTGCTCGTGAGACCGACACCGTACCGCGCGCGTGCGTCATTCGTCGTCGATCTTGGATCGATCATTATTATTATTAGTTATTCCATGCCGATGCCGGCAAGGCGGCAAGTTGAATAGTTCCAACAAGTTCCATGTGCATGAAGGAAGCCCGGGAAAGGGACGCGTACAGAGATGGACCGCTCGACTTGGACAGGGCGGTCGGGGTCGACGGGAAGAAACGGACCATCAACCATCGTCGTCAATTCGTCATTCAGGGGGCCGAGGGGTGGTTGGTGGTCTACTCCTCCGGATTGGATTGGACGGCCATGCTGCATGCCGGTTGCCGTTCCTCGGCGAGGTTTCCGCGCAACGGGAAACTGCTAGTAAAACGTTACGGCCGGGTCCGTCGAAAACCTGGTGGTAGCACGGCCATGCATCTTTGAACGTGAAGGACGTACGGCATATTAAGTGAGACTGGCCATTGCCATGGCACGATCTCGTCCACGTTTCAGAGACAGAACAGGAAACAGGGCTGAAAATTCCAGGGTTAAATTCGTCGTCCGTGGATCCGTGCGTCCATTTCACACGTAGCTGCTGAACGCTTCGTTCCCCATGTCACCGTGATCGATTGCGTGCGTCGGCCGGACGTCACCAGGCAGTGCGTGGGCGCGGCCAAACCGGTCGCCGTCGCCGCCGCCGCCGCGAGTCAAATTCCCAGCGGGTTAATTACCGGTTAGGTTCCACTGATGATCGCTTTTGGATGGATTGGCTTTTGGCTTTGGCTTTACCTTGACGTGTGCGGATGTGCCACTAATAACTTACCAACTCCGAGCATTGCAGACCAGAGATAGAGGTGTGGTAGTAGTGGAGACCGGTCAGATTTTGCACCCAGCGAAGCCAGCAAACCTTTTGACGTTTTGGTGTGTGTGGTGGCGCTGCGAAATATTCTACGTCTTCGATCGGCATGCATTAGCGAAGCAAAGCTGATCACATTCTCCTCATGATTGGTTGGTTAACGCCTCTGAGGCCAGAGAGGATGAACTAGCCTAGCTCGTTCGATAATTCAATTCGCATGGTTACAAAAAGTAACAATCAACGATTAATTGGTGTGTATATATATTCAGCAAACTCGACAGTCACGTGCTTTTTACACAGTACGTACTGTACTACTACTTTGCTGATCCATCGTGCCACATGTAATGATGTGGCATGCATGGCCTTAATTATACTACTAGTACATGGTATTCATATGGTAGCGACTCTCCAACAAACATATATACGAAGTTACAACTTACACCAGCGTGAGTATGCCACCTGCTGACATGCATTGCACCACCTCCCGCCAACCTCTCAGCTAGCGGCAACGTGCGTGAGTGCACGAGGCAGCCATGCTTACATCTGGAGGGTGGCCAGCTCGTCGGCGAACACCTTCCTGAACTCGGGCATGCTCTCGGGCTCCAGCGACAGCGCGAGCGAGACGGCGCCGTCCTTGCCGGGCGCCTGCATCACGTACACGAAGCCGCTGTAGTACATGAGCGCGGGTCCCATGAACACGGGCGCCCCCCATCCGAAGTCGGAGTCGTGCAGCGACATGCCCATCCAGCTGATGGCGCGGAGGTGCGCGCGCGAGATGCCGCTGCGGGGCAGGTTCATGGCGTCCACGCCCTCCAGGTAGTCCACCAGCGACCGCGCGTAGTCGTCGCCCTGGCTGGTGGCGGCGAGCGTGCGCCGCGCCGCGTACCCGACGGGGTTGCCCAGCACCTCCCCGACGGTGGCGAGCGCGGACGTGCGCACCACCGCGTTGCCGAAGTAGCCGGGGGGCAGCGGCGGCGCGAGGCGCGCGCGCATGTCGATCATGGAGTAGAGCCGCGTCTCGGCGTCGTGGGGCAGGGACCGGGCGCGGCACGCGCACTGCCACACCAGCGCCACCACGGCGCGGAACGTGGACGCGCCCGCGCACCGCGACTTGAGCGCGCCCACCTGCGCCTTGCTCAGCGTCAGGATGGCGCTCGCGTACTTGGTGCCCGCCGCCTACCGCGTGCGCCGTCGGCGACGCCTCCGCCTTGTACTCCGGGTGGTCGTACAGCACAGCGCGCGCGGGCCGCGCGCTCAGCAGCCGGTGGTCGAAGCACGGCGGCACGGGCGCGTCGCCGCCGCCGCCGCCCCCGGCGCCGCGGGCGATGCTCGCCCACGTCTCCACGAAGTGCGCGGCGCTGCGCGCGTCCACCACGGCGTGGTGCACGGCCAGGCCCAGCACGACGCCGCCGCAGCGCATCCGCGTGACCTGCGCGAACAGCAGCGGGCACGGCGGGTTGGGCGCGGGCGTGGCCGGCACCAGCAGGTCCCGCATCTCGTCGCACGGCACGAACTCGGCCACCAGGTCGTCCAGCGCGTGGTCCCACCGCGCCGTCACGAACACGGCGCCCTCGCCGGTGCAGTCGATCTGGACGCGCCCCGTCTCGTCCACGCCCAGCCGCCCCGCCAGCGGGTAGAAGGACACCAGCGCCCGCGCCAGGCTCGCCTTCACCGCCTCCGCCTCGAAGAACTCCGGCTGGCCGTTGGTCCGGTAGAAGTAGACGGTGGGGGTGTACCCGCGCCGTGCCGCCAGGTCCAGGTTCGACAGCCACACGGCGCCCCCCGGCGTCTCCTCGGCCGGGACCACAAGCTCCGTCGTCAGCCGCTCCACCGGCGCGGTGGCCATCGTCGTCGCGATTAGGATCGGGTTATTCGCAAGCCCTAGATAGCTAGGCCTAGCTCCGACGTACGACGGTACTAGTGTTTCGAGCAGTGTCGTCGTCGTCGCCGGCTGCTGCTGCTGCTGCTGCTGCTAGGTGTGCTAGCTGCGTTGTGGTTTCTGTTAGGCAGGTTTTGGGGGGTTTATATAGGAGTGGACGTGCAAGAGGAGTGGTGAAACGTGCTGCATGCGGAGCTGCGCGGCTGCCGGGGGAGGTGGTGGTGGTGGGTGGGGGTTGGTGGCTGTTGGGAGGAGGGCTAATTCGATCCATGTTGCAAGTGCAAGCCGATGGAGTTTTGCGCGTATGATATTCTTGACTCGGTTGACTGCACCAAAAACGACCGGAGAAGGAAGACCCCTGGAAGGAAACGAGAGGCAGTGTGCATGCAATGGTACATGTTTTCTCTGCTTGGCTATAGCCTGTGGGGTGGGCAACACTTATGACTAGTCAGTAATCAGTATGACTGGCAGGCAGCAGCAGACGAACATGATTCCCACTTTATTTTGTGCGGTCCGTGTGATCATATGCTAATGGAGATTTTTTTTTTTTTTGTGCGGGGACGACGAGAGAACACCACCTTTTTCTTCTGAAAACGCGCGTGTTTAAATGTGGCCTTGTCCACACGTCCGTTATTTCCGGCCTGCGCGCCAGATGCTGCCTTTGCTTCTTGGCATCCGTCCGATCTTGCTCCCCTAATGGTCTTCTCTTTTTCTAGTTAGTTTGGGTTTTGCCGATAACTCGGTGATTAGGGTAGTACGGTTAGATTATACTAAAATTCATGTTAAACCTCTTTGAGACACTTATGTTTTACGACGAGGGCCTTGCATCGTGCTTGCATCCATACTGTGTATGGTTACATCCATAGGTTACTAGTAGTGTCTGAACAAGGTTGTAGGCTTGAAGACGATGGAGGTTTTTGAGAACATTGTGTTGTGGCTAGTGATGGCTCCTCATTTATTAGATAATAAACAGAGAGTTACACTTTCCACTCCGATCCAACTTGTGAGGGTTTTGGTGTTTTAAATATATATATGTGTGTATTGTATTTTTTTTTTCTAAATTTATCAACATCTATCTAATATATGGACAAAGATAGAGAAAAAACCAAATCCCTTAAAATTTGTGATGAGTGAAGTATTAGAGTTGCTCCGTCACTGTTGTGCCTATGCATACATAGCACATCTAACCAAACATACAAACATACAACAGACTAGGAAAAAGGAGATGCGCATTCCCCTACACAAAGCAAAAGATTATGACACTACAAGAAACCGGGATAATATATAAAGGTAAAGACTTCACGGTAGACGTGCGTGAGTTTGCTCAGTGGAACGCGCACATACATCCTCCGTCCACCCCATACCGGATGGCCTGCAGGCATGCGGCTTTTTTAATCCCTCTCGAAGCATTGGCCCACCCATTTGCAGCTCCACCACGACAGCCCACAAGTGTGTCGTCTCTATCTCTTCCTCGGTTCTCTCGCAATCCCCATTCGCTGTTCTTCCATCCGTGAATCCAAGGCGAAATTAGCACTAGGCAGTCACTTATCCTCTCGTGACCAGCTATCGCCGGAGCGCCGTTCCTCCATCACCGCCCTGCCTTCACTCTTCAAGCACCGAGCCACCGCCGGATCTCCGCCGGCCCATCACTCCTCCTCCTGCACCAGGCTGTCGTTGCTGCTCCAGCGAACCGTCACCACCGGACCGCCACTCCCCCAGCATCGGGCAGCCACCGGATCTCCGCCTCTCCTCTGGCACCGTGCCATCATCGGATCTCCGCTCCTCTCACAACGAGCTGCCACTGCCCTACTGCTCCTCTAACATCGGGCCGCCGCTGCTCCTCCCTTCATGAGCCGCCGCCGGATCTCTGCTTTTCCAGCACCCTCCTCCAAACTGAGCCTGATCCGTGCGCGGGCGGCCTCGTCTCGACTAGAAGGCCATCCTTCTCCCCTGCTCCCCGCCCTCGTCTTTTAGGCAAACTCGTAGATTTTGATTAGACAAAATACTGATTTTCATTGGCAAAAATGATATTATTCATTAGGCAAAAATATCTTTGTTTTTTTTACTAATGATACTTATATCTTTATTAGTGACACTAGTATTTTTGCCTAATGGAAAGCACTAATTATGTCTAATGCTGTCATCTCGTAGGCTATATTTTCTAGCTTAAATTGTAATGGGTCTCTTGTCTGCTGGGAAAAGGCCCGTAGCCTAACCAGTGCATGAAGACACTCTACCATATGGAGCGTACAACTGCAAATGGAAAGCTAACAGCGGGGTCGCTAATTTTCTTTCCTTTTACAAAGTGTGCGTGCAAACGACGATTTTTACAGCCGTGCGTGCATTAGATGAACGCTTGTGGACGATGAGGCAATTTCTTTAACCGGCGTCACTAACTAGAATTAAACTCACACTGGGAAACAAATTCCTTAAAGTCTGATGGTGTTTGGTCGTCATGGATATGATATCCGACTTGAATTTGCCGTGTTGGCCGGAGAGTTGTCGGTTTTGAGTGTATCACACCACTCAGCAGGAATCCAGGCCTAGGGTTGATTAGTGCACACACCATTTCGTGCGCGCCCTGCCTTCTTATTTGCTTCTTACCATCCGTCGATCTTGCTGCCCTGCCTAATGGTCTTTTCTTTTTCTAGTTTGTGTTTTGTCGATAACTCGGTGACGATTACACACAGTTAGATTATACTAAAACTAATGGTAGTTTAAGCAAACAATTCATTCAGTTTCTTATATGTGCTAACTTTCAAGTAACAATGGTGAAATTAAAAATTAGGTGTTGAAGGCTTGGAGCCAAGCATGGCCGGAGCTGTTTTTTTTTTTTTTTTTTTTTTGAAAACAGTCAGGGGTGGGGACGAGTTCCCACCTAAATAGATTACCAATAGATTCCGGCGAGGCCAGTGCTTGGTGCTAGGTTCAGCAGCAGCTGATCTGCCACATGTTGATACATTAGGTTACATAAATAGCAGGGATGAATGTGGGTTTTACATAGCACTAAATTTTGAGCACTGGAATTCAACAGTTGGGGTATAACTGGAGGGGAGATGAGCTAGCCAAAGTCTTGCTTCCGTCAGGCATCCGCGTAACATGGTCCGCACAGACACCTTGTTATTCCTGAACAAATTCATTCCGCCGCAGCCAGAGACGCCAGCATCCCGGAGCTGTAAAAGAGAGGAAGGAGAAGGAAGAAAAAAAATTAAGGAGATGAGTATTGCCCTACACTAAGCAAAAGCCTATTACGCTACAGGAAACCAGAATAATATAAAACCCTTGTGGACGATTTCTTTAACCGGCGTCAAATTAAACTCTCGCTGCGAAAAAAAAAAACAATTTCTTTGGCGTCAGCTGGTGTTTGGTAGTCATGGTCTCATGGATCGAGACTTTATTTTTGTCGTGGCGAGAGAGTTGTCGGTTCTCTCAGTTGTGAGTGCATCACAGCACTCAGCAGGAATCTAGGATTAAGCTAATTAGTGGACACAATTTTAAAGATTAAATGGCGGACAGGACGTACTCAAACTAAATTCACACTGCCTGCCGCGTTACGAGTAAACGTTATTCGGCGCGAGACTTGTTACAGTGCTTGACCGGGAACCTTGGGTTCCTTCCGTCCAAAAAAACGTGGGTCGTTGATGCAGCAAGGGGCTAATTTTAATTAGACAAGGGTATTTTAGTAATGTTCCAGATAGATGATTGGCCTCCATGGCTCCAGCCCGATGCCCCACCAAAATAACCGAGCGCAGAGCAGGTCGTCATCCGCTCCTGCTGGGACTGGGACTCTCCGCCGTGTGCCGAAGCCGTCCGCTCGGCGCTCGCGCTGGGGCTCACCGCCACCGCTCGCTCCGTCCGCTCAAGGCGCCGCGGCCGCCACGCCGGCCTGTATCAGCAGATCGTCGAGCAGTACAACATAACCTTCACCAGCCAAGGCAACACGTATGATCCCAAATGCTTTGAGCAGTTGTACCAGCAGATTGGGTCCACGAGCTTTACACTTCACAGTTGCACAGGCTTCAGTTACGTGTTCAGGGAATCAGAGCCGGCGGCGGAGAAGAGCTGCTGCAGCCAAGCCCGTTGGCACGGAATGACTGGCCGGATCAGGGCAGCGGTGCCGCCGCCGGTGTCGCGCTCGACGTGCTACCCGATCCATGCGACTGCAAAAGGACGGGCCGGATGGAAGACGGGAAGGCTCTTTGGATTTAGTTCCAGTCCCACCAAATTATGGTTCCTGCCCCACGGGTTAGGTTCTTTCTATTAAGTTTCTTTAATATTTTAACCATCAGATTTTGCCTAACTAAGAGTTACCATTAATTCGGCTGTATATACATAGAGCCGGTCAATTTTCAAATTAAAAGAAACATCCTTTATGTTGTCCACGAACGTGCAAAGCACGTTAAAGAAACATCATTTATCAGGTGGTGTTATCTCTGCTAGTTAAAAAAGAAAAGGTCTAACAAAGTTTTGCATTGCAAATGAAAAAGGAAAGAACTCAAGAAGCATCGTGCAACGACAGGCGCCGATGATCACCTGCGGTCAATCTTGGTCCAAGATGCTTGTACGTGATGGGGACGGAACAAACACGGAAGTGGCATAAAACGCAACAAGGACAAAATATGACCGCTACTACGACTCCAGCCACCCAAGTTTGAAACCTTCCGTTTCTCCTTTGATCTCCAGCTTTAATTTAACAGCGTAGATCTACATGCAACACGCAGACGATACGTCAAGCTATAGAAAAAGAAATAAAAAAAATTAAAACGAAAGGAGACCTGTTTGATTGACATCTTTATTTCTCATTAATTCCAAGACGGAGAAAGTATCTGGTAAGTATGTGTATAAAATGAGGTGAAAAATAAAGAGTATGTGGATGAAACATTTTATATCCATGGGTTTTTTTTGCTGTTCCACCCATTTCCAACCTTTTTCACTTGCGCAGTGGAGCCAGCGCGAGGGGTATATAAGTTTTCAGAAAACTCGCTTAGTGTAGATTTGCGAGCTAAATAAAGCACGCATAATTTTCCAAACAAAACAAATACAGCATTATACGGATCGAGCGCAGGGACAGCACGCACAAGAGGTGCATTTTTGCAATGCGGATTGTAAAGCACACTACATGTGGTGGAGCATGCAGATTGTAAAATACAGTACCTGTGGTGGTGCTGAGCGCCTGACATTTTGGACCAGGGGTCAAATACTACCTACCATGCTTGTGCATGTAGTTTGCTTGCCAAGTAAGTACTGTAGCATGCACTAATCGACACCAATGAAATACAAAATCTATGCTCCGTGACTATTATGTATATTGCTGCCAACTGCTGTTCCTAATGCGTAGCCTTCTGCTTATAAGCATATAGTAGTACGTATAGTATGTTTCAAGCTCGTGCAAGCTACCGAAGAAACGCATGATACAAAAAAAGAAAACACATGTTTTCTTCTGGAAATATACTAAGTGCGGAAACGACACCATATAATAAGGCTAACTTCAACGGTTCCTCCATCCTCTATTTAAACTACACCTTATCTACAGGCACGAAACAATATTAGTAATCGTACGAGATCCTCTATTTTAGGAAAATCGCTGGAGTCAGTCCTAATACCCCTGCTAGAGGTCCTAGCTAGCTGATTGAACCGAATTTAGTCGAAGCCAACATCTGCCCTGCAGTCTATATTCTTGGCCACCTAACGAGAAGCTGCCGGCCGGTCACCCGCTGGCCTGTTATATACTACTAGATACTGGATCTGATAGATAGATACTCGTAGATGTGTACGTACTTTGGTGTGCACGTTTGGTGTCGAGGGGCGAGCGACTGCTTACCTCTCGGCGCACACGCGTCAGGTGTGACATTATGGGTCGTCTTCAGGTTTTAGTCCTGATCTCTGCATTTTTTTTAAAAAAGGTTGTTTCCTTATGTGCAGTGCTCTGTATTAAGAAAGATGTGGTGTGGTGTGGTGTGGTGTGGTGTCGCTTCTGAGAAATGGTACGGTGAGGTGATGATGTTTGGTGGGATCACGCACCCTTATCAGGCAACCATCATCAGGGCCGTATCATCTCACATTACAATATAATAGTTGATTTCTAGTTTAAAATTTCATACTTGCATTGTGGGGCGAAGACAGACGGCCTCCTCTCTGCCTCTTCTCGCCTGCTCCCGCCGCTCCTCTACGGCTCTACCTATGCCTGTACTTGCACAACTACGTAGAGTCTATGCATAAGCAAACATTCAAGAGACCGTACAACAAATTAAATTTTGAAATTGATAAAGTCATCAATTCATCATAGATGCCACATTATATGTATGCACATCACCATCTTAAGATGGATAGAGTCAACATAAATGTTCCATCTACCACTAAAGAAATAGCGCCATCAAATTTTGGAACAACACTTTATAGGAAGTATAACCACATGGACCAAATAAAAACCTCAGCTAGACTAGAGAGATGATCGTGCCGCACAATAGAATATTTATCAAAAAATTAAAAAAAAAGAACCGAACGTGCAAGGAGGTAATAAAAAAGCGATAACCATCTACAAAATACATTTTAGTCCAATATGTCATCTTTTTTTCTCTCTTCGGCGTCAACGGTTGGTTGGCGTGAGCCAGTCAAGCCAAGTGCGGTTAATGTGCGCCCTGTTCCTGCTGCCCTCCTGCCATCATCACCGGTCATTGTGTCTTTTTTTTTTCAAGTTATAGCAAGGCATCAGTACGTCGTCGTTGCGTTGTGCTTGTGCACTTGTGGCGGCAGGCAGCCCCAGTCGTCTGAGGCGGGCATGCATGATGTCACGTTGAAGCTTTCGCTGGGATCGTGTCTTCACATGCGGACGCGGCAGACTACCGTCCAGTGCTGACCCGGGCCGAGTGACGCCTACCGCACCAACCCATGGAGACGACGGAGCCATAGACCGAGTAGACAGATTCCACCGCAAAGAACGCAATTAGCTAAGCTATAAGTTCGTAGAACACCGATTCATGCCGTCACATTAGCTAGCAGCCTGTAAAGTCTGTAAGGATGTTTTTCTAAATTTATTTTAGGATTCGATGGATTTATTGTTTTCGTGGCATTTAGGATTTAACGGCTTTGTTTTTTTCAGTGGTATAGGCTTCAACTCAGTCCTACTGACGTGCTTGTATAGGCGAGTGAGTGTTTACTGTGTGTGTCGGGAAAAAAAGCACGTTTTCCGTAGTGAATTGTGGCTGCAGCTGCCGTGAAACGATGCATCTATCTAAGTTATAAAAAAACAAGTAAAAAAAAACAATTTTCACCGAAATCCATGTCCAGCCAAAAGTGCACCCACCTTTAGATCGTCTTCTATTATTTATTCCGATGGTCGATTGTATTGACATGGGACCACAAACTTATTGATACGGGCCCACAAGATTTTCAGATTAATTAGCTTTGGCATACTTATATTTGGTTCGCTTGATATTTATTTGGTTCGCGTAACAACTCTTACGCGTTCCTGCCTGTTCCAATTTTTTTTCACCGATAGTTCATCTACCCGCCCGCTAGGCCGGCGGCAGCCCTTGAGGCTTGACCTTCTTCTCCGAGTCATAGAATATAATCTAACGGAGATTCAGACGCATATGGCTTGGACAACCTTAGAAACACATACTCATAACCTATCAATACGACCATCAAATCACCAGCGTGACAAATCGGGACCCTGTCGAAAGAAATCCAAGAAAATCAGGCCTGGAGAAAATGGGAGTCTATGAAATCAAAAGCATGGGGCAAAGAAAAGAATCTCCGTTGGAGGAAGAATTGGAAGACCGAAGTGAGACAAAAAGAACATGGAGAGTAATTTCTAACAGTTAATAAATAGTTAGGTGCATCACTACATCCAACCAACCCATAAATAATACTAATGCTGTTATTATACTACGAAATCCAGGTAGAAGTGCTTGTGCAAATTTCCTAGACGCTTCTTTGTAGTTGTACTAATTAAGCGCGCGGGGTCTTTGATTTAGAATGTGCCGAGTGGTGCTATGTCAGATGCTGACACATTTAAATCGTGCTCATCAGCGTCTGCATCTCGCTCGTCAAACAATGTAGAGGTAGCTGGGGCAGGTGTTGAAATCTTGGAATCAGTCCATAGCAACGGAGTAGTTAGTCGACCTCAGCTCTTAAGATCCACGGAATCCAAGAAAACAAATGTAACCTGCGTGCCGTGGACGAATGTATCAACAGATTCCTGCCCTGCCCGACGACGTCGATGCCGACAGCCGCCGTCCCCACCCCCGCCCGTACTTGCGTTGCGCCCTGCACATGTGCACCGGTTCTGGTTCACCTCCCTCTGCGCGTCAGATACTTCGCCGTCAAGAAAACTACATCGTGCGGCGGCGGCGAAATCCACCGGTGAAGAAGACCGGTCCGCCCCGCCGTTAACCGAACGGCGCGGAGACGGGGAGAGACGGACGGCGGCAGACATCCCAACGGCGGCGGCGGATGGAGTGGGGCGACGAGTGGCTGGCCCGCGACAAGGCGCAGCACGCCCTCGCCTGCCTCCTCATCGCGCTGCTGGGCGCCGCGCTCGCCGGCCGCAGCGCCCGCCCGGCCCTCCGCCGCCGGGCAGCGGCCGTCGGCTCCGCGGCCTCGCTCGCGGCCGGCGCGGCTAAGGAGGCCGCGGACGAGGCCGGGCTCTTCGGGTCCGCCGGCGCCTCGCCCAAGGACGCCGCGGCGGATCTCCTCGGCGTCGCGGCCGCCGCGCTCGCCCTCGCCCTGCTCAGCCGCCGGCGCCGCGGGAGGAAGGCGCGTGCCGACGACGGCGGCGTGTCCTTGGTGTGACGACGAGGGCCGGGATGGGAATTGCTTCGACGATCTGTTAGCCTTTTTGTTCGATTTCTTCGATCCGCTGTTTCCGTGCAAATGGAAAACATTATCGGATTTAGGTTGTTTGAATTCTATTGAGATAATCGGCCAAATTTGACGAAAATCCCAACGTTTTGTTTTCGGATGACGAAAATCATCCAAATTTCCGACGGCGACTAGTTCCGCCATTCTGTGGGCCGGCCCACCCTCTCTCGCCCAACTGTCCGCAGCGCTGAGCCTTTACGGTCAAGCGGGCCTGCAGCCTGCTGCCCACACAACTCATGGTTGTCTCGGCCCGCGTGGCCGTCTCTGTCATGGGCTTTGCCGCTTTGGGCTCTCATGGCTCGCGAGCCTTCCTCGTCGAGTCCAGTGAACCCGACGACGCGCAGACCAAAGCCCACCCCACACCATGGCGCTGCTCGCCGCCGCCACGGCCGCGGCGCGCGGCCTCGCCCGCCACCGCCGCCGCCTCCTCCTCCATCCCCGCCTTCTCGCCACCAGTCCCTCCTCCCCTCCCCCTCTCCCACCCGACCCCGATCCCACCGTGCCCGCGCCGTCGCCCGTCCGCACTCCCCCGGACGAGCAGTTCGCGGCGTGGGTCACGCGGCTCCGCCCGGGCTTCACCGCCTCCGACCTGGCCGCGGCCATCTCCGCCGAGCAGGACCCGGACCTCGCGCTCGCGCTCTTCCGCTGGGCCGCGCTGCGACCGGGGTTCCGCCACACGCCCGAGTCCTACCTCGCCGCGCTCGCCGCGGCCTCGTCCGGCCGCCGCCCCGCCGTCGCCGAGGCCCTAGTCCACGACGTCCTCGCGGGGGCCTGCGCGCCCGACCTCCGGCTCCTCAACGCCTGCCTCCGCTTCTGCTGCGCGCGCCGCACCCTGTTCCCGCTCGCCTTCGACATGTTCAACAAGATGCGCGCCATGCCCGCCGCCGCCGGATGCCGCCCGGACGTCGAGACCTACACGCTCCTCCTCACCGCCGTCGTCCGCCGCGTGCGCCGCCCGCCGGCGTCGATGGTCTACCTCCATGCCGTCCGGTCCCTCTCCCGCCAGATGAAGGCCTCCGGCGTAGTCCCGGACACCTTCCTGCTCAACCTCATCATCAAGGCCTACGCACGGTGCGTGGAGATAGAGGACGCGCTCAAGGTGTTCCGTGAAATGCCGCTGTATGGCTGCGAGCCCAACGAGTTCACCTACGGCTACATTGTCAAGGGCATGTTTCAGAAGGGCTGGACAGACAAGGCGCTAGTGTATCTTGCAGAGATGAGTGAGAAAGGGTTCGTGCCATCAGGAGGCGTGTACATGATTGGCGTGTCGGCGCTGGCATTGGAATGGAGGTTCGAGGAATCAAGAAGGGTCCTGCTGGATATGTTGGACTGCAAGAGGAAGCCAGATATGATCACCTACAGGACACTGCTGGAGGAGATGTGCCGGGCTGGAAGGACAGAGGAGGCCTTTGAGGTGCTGGAGGAGCTGAAAGGGAGGAAGCGAGGGCCATTGGACCAGAGGATGTACTCAGAATTGCTCGATGGGCTGCATTGGATTGCCCAGCCTCACGGGAACAGCAGACCTGTCGACGACAAGGGTTCTGATGATTGAAATAATCAGCATATTGTTTGGTGTTAATGTGGCCCTCATGGCAATCCAAAATCTAATCCCATTGCTGGTTTTGGTTCAGAAGACTGGCTTGCTCTGCTTGAATGTTTTACAGTTAATTGATGCAGACCACCCAACTTAGATAGGTGCTAACATGATCGATGCACGTCCCAAGGTTCTGCCCTTATGGTTATGGGTGGTATGGGATCAAAGTTCTTGCATTGTTAACATGGGTCTACTGTTGTGACTATTACTACAAGTTGCAGTGATCACTATCAGGAACTCAGGATCGCATCTGATAAATTTGACTTTCAATGGCGACATTTGAAGCAATCCTGTGTGGCCATTCAGAAAAGTTGTTCCAGGTCTTATATGTGACACAAACAGCTGCATAGAAATTCCAGTGATTGACGCTTGTAATTTTGATCTCATAAACTGTAGAACTGGAATGGATCTTATATATTTCTCTACGCTTCTCTAGTTTTTGAGCCGGTGTTCAAATACAAATCTTATAGCCTGCACGATTGGTAGGAGTTATTACGTTCATGCATAGTTGAGATGTTTATTTGTGTTTAACCGTTACACAATCAATTATGTCCAGGCCATGTATCAGAATGATAGGAAATCCCCTTACGTATCAATATTTGAGTATTTAAATGGTAAAAAGGACATGAAAGTAGGAAACTACAAAGGACACTGTCGTTACCCAGCTAACCGGGTATCCGCTTACACTAGACAAATATCACTAAGGAGGGTAAGTACTACAGTACAAGGAGGGTCTAAGACCGCGTACAGATGGGCCCGGCCTACTCCTTGGAAAAGCTGGGCCGCGCACCCGGCCCACAGGGGAGGCTCCGGACCTCCTTCGAGGACCGAGCCTCCTCCAGCCACGCGAGGAGTCCCTCAGGGGAAGGTGAGGTCCGGACCTCTCGGAGGTCCGCAGCCCGTACCTTCGGTGGTCTGGGGCCGCCTCGTGCCCTATGGGCACGGGGAGGTCCGGAGCCAGCGCTCTCGGTGGTCCGGGGCCGCCACGTGCCCACAGAGCACGGGGAGGTCCGGAGCCAGCGCCCTCGGTGGTCCGGGGCCGCCACGTGCCCACAGGGCACGGGAAGGTCTCGCGCTGCCACGTGCCCACAGGGCGCGTGGCGGGGCCTTCAGGCGGGCGCCTCGTCCACCTGCTGCATTTATTGCGGGCAGGTGGGCGTGCCCGATGCCGCTGACGCCGCCGCTGTCAGGCGAGCACGCCCCGATGCCGACGGGCGTGCCCCCGTTGCCCGCCGACGCCGCCGCTGACGGGCGGGCGTGCGCCCGTAGCACGCTGACACCGCCGCTGTCAGACGGGCGTGCCCCCATCGCCGCTGGCACCGCCGCTGGCAGGCGGCGGCGGCGAAGCAAAGGGGCGCGCCTTACCGAGGCGCGACGGCGATAGCAGGGCACTACAGTTGATTTCCCCGGCTACACTGGGGTCTATATTGAGTAAACAAGTACGCTGTACTCATCATGAGCCGCGCCACGCGCGGCGGCCGCGCTCAGCCTAATACTAGGTAGCGGCGCTACAACGCTACTACGAGCACCCTGTCCTGTCATGCGTGCGCATCGCCTGCCCCTCGGCCTCTGAAGCCTCTCAGCGGGTTTAGCAGCCGATGGGACAGGACGGCGTAAGGCAGGACGGCGCGGCGCCGTATCCAGACGACAGGACGACATGGCGGATCTCCAGGCCATACCAGGTCGCGTCGGTGGTACAGGCGCAAAGCATGGGAGCGTTGGACATGAGGCACAAGATAGAGCTGTAGCATAGAGGAAATGGGCCGGGACCACCTGTCGGGGCCCGACCACCATGTACATGCCCCCCTTGGCTATAAAAGGGGAGGCATACGCGACGGTCTCCTCAGACCAGACGGACTCAACCCACAAAGCACAAGCACACAATCCTCACTGTCTTCTCCTACAGACAGGAATACAAGAACACACCCACAGTGGACGTAGTGTATTACGCTCCGGCGGCCCGAACCACTCTAAACCCTCTCGTCACCATCGTGCCACCATTGACCAGCTAACAACGATCGCTCCCCCTAACTACTCTTAGTACTTAGGATCTCGGCCGGGTGCATTCCGCCACCCGACCAGGAGCACGTCCGCTCCGACATTTGGCGCGCCAGGTAGGGGGCGACCCCAACAGTTAGCATCATCCCTCACGGCATGATGGTTCGCATCCGCGACATCCATGAGGATGCAGCCGCATCGGAGGAGGTGGCCTCGACTGGGTCGCAGGCCTCCCCCCGCCATTCTGAGGGCGCGGCGCGGACGCCGCGGGTCCCTCGACGCCCCGCGGGGGGCGCCGCTGCTGCAAACACTGCAGTAGCGAGCGCTGTAGCGGCAAACGCCGCCACGGCGAACCCCGCTGCTGCCAGCTGCCCGCTCGCCGCAGCCAGGGAGCTGCTTCGTAACCCCCCGGGTCCGACAGCCTCTCCTAGCGCCTTGGCGCAGTGGCGAAGCGATGTGGATCGCCTGATCCACCTAGCTCAGGTCACCCCTGGCCCAGCTAGGACTGGATCGCGACCCCCTCCCAGCAGCGGGGGGAGGTCGAACCGCCGCAGGCAGCACGATGCGGCAACATCCGCGCACTCCCCCTCAGTAAGGAGCGCGCAGACGGAAGACCTGCGAGCTGAGCTCAACCGCCGGCGAGCAGCCACCCCCACCACCGTGGAGCAACCACGGGTGCAGCCAAACGCCGCCAAGGGCAAGAACCTTGACGCTGCGTTCGCCGCTGCAGCACCTAAGCCCCCGGCTTGCGTGCAACCCCCGGTTGGCGTACAAGCGCCTCCAGGGGTCGTATCGGCTGGAGTTGGCTGCGCCGCGCTCGCGGACAGTCTCCGCTCCGCGCGCTGGCCGCAGAAGTTCCGGCCGCACCTGCCAGAAAAATACGACGGGAATACCAACCCGTCGGAATTCCTGCAGGTGTACGTCACCGCTATCACAGCAGCTGGCGGAGACGACGCCGTTATGGCGTCGTACTTCCATGTCGCCTTGTCTGGGCCGGCCCGGACTTGGCTCATGAACCTCTCCCCCGGGTCAATCCGATCCTGGGAGGAGCTCTGCACTCTGTTCCTGGCGAACTTCGCGAGTGCGTGCCAGCAGTACGGTGTGGAGGCCCACCTCCATGCAGTACGTCAGGAGCCTGACGAATCCCTCCGAGCGTTCATCGCTCGCTTCGCCAAGGTGCGGGGGACAATCCCTCGCATCTCCGACGCGTCCATCATCACAGCCTTCCGGCAAGGCGTCCGTGATGAGAAGATGCTGGAGAAACTGGCGACCCGCCAAGTACAGGACGTCGCCACCCTGTACGCGCTGGCGGACAAGTGCGCTAGGGCCGCAGAGGGGCGTGCGTGGCACTCCCCACAGCAGGACAGGACTGCCCAGCCAGGCGCCTCTGCCGGTGCCGCCCGAGAGGGCGGCAAGAAAAAGAAGAAGGGCCGACGCCCTGAGAGGTTCCTGGAAGGGGCCCCTGTCGCCGCGGCAGCACCTGGAGGCCGCGACACCGGCGGCAAGCGCCCGAGGCAACAGGCGCGGAACAGTGGCGGCTCATGTCCTGTTCATCCCAACAGCGGTCACAACGCCGCCGACTGCCGCGAGATACAAAAGCTTGTGCAGCGGCGTCTCAGTGAGCGCCGAGAGCGTCCGGCCAAGGACGACTCGCCCCCACGCCAGCGCCCTGGCAAGGGGAAGGCTACCAGCGACGGCGGGCCCACCGCTGGGGGCAAGGAGATGGGCTACCAGCCCCCGGAGCGGGAGCTCAAGAGCGTCTACGCTCTAGGCCACTCCAGCTCCGAATCCAGCGACAATGAACGTCGCAAGAGGCTGTACGTTATGTACGGCGGAAGCTGGGCGGTCTCTTCCCGGCGGGACGTGAAGGCCCTGCGCCGAGAAGTCCTCTCGGTCAGGCCGAGCATCCCTGGGGTGGCTCCACACCACAAGTGGAGAGACACCACCATCTCCTTCGGGCCGACCGACTGCCCAGAGAACATGGCTGGGGCTGGCGTACTGCCGATCATCACGTTGCCAGTGGTCGCCAACATACGGCTCCACCACGTGTTGATCGACGGCGGAGCCGCCCTCAACATCATCAGCCACGCAGCCTTCAAACAGCTGCAGATTCCGGAGTCACGCCTGGCTCCGACGCGCCCATTCTCCGGCGTGGGTCCAGTGCCGATCTACCCGAAAGGGAAGATCGACCTGCCGGTCACCTTCGGGACCCCGGAGAAATTCCGCACAGAGAACGTCCAGTTCGATGTCGCGGAAGTCAACCTGCCGTTCAACGCCATCATTGGCAGACCGGCACTGTACCGCTTCATGGCCGTTGCCCATTACGGGTACTTGGTCGTGAAGATGCCGTCCCCGGCGGGTGTTCTCACCGTGCCGGGAAACCGCCACGCAGCCGTCGCCGCGGTAGAGAAGCTCCATGCTCTCGCTACTGACGCAGCGAACCCGGCGGGGGACAACCCCTCGACCTCTCGGACCAAGGTTCCTGTTAAGGAACCGAAGGTGCCCAAGGTACGCCCTTCCGACCCAGAGGACGTGCCGGTCGAGACCGTCCAGATCGGGGCGGAACCCTCCCAGACCACCCGCATCGCAGGGAATCTGGGAGAGAAATAGGGAGACGCGCTCGTTGCTTTCCTCCGGGCAAATATCGACGTGTTCGCCTGGGAGCCGTCGCAGATGCCTAGGATCCCTAGGATAGTGATTGAGCACCGTCTGAAGATCAGCCCGGACGCCAAGCCGGTGCGGCAAAAGCCACGGAGGCAGTCCGTGGAGCGCCAGGACTTCATCCGTCAGGAGGTCCGGAAGCTCCTGGACGCGGGCTTCATCGAGGACGTCCATCACCCCGAGTGGCTGGCCAACCCGGTGGTCGTCCCCAAGGCGAACGGGAAGCTTCGGATGTGTATCGACTACACCAGTCTCAACAAAGTATGTCCTCCAGACCCTTATCCCCTCCCACGCATAGACCAGATAGTAGATTCCACCTCCGGGTGTGAACTTTTGTCTTTTTTGGATGCGTACTCTGGGTTTCATCAGATCCAGATGGATGAGGAGGATAAGAGGCATACAGCCTTCGTAACAGTAGATGGGTTGTATTGTTACGTTGTAATGCCATATGGTCTGAGGAATGCTTTACCTACGTTTCTGCGTGCCATGAATTTCACGTTCCATGACCTGATCAGAAACATAGTAGAGGTCTATGTCGATGACATTGTCGTCAAGACTAGGGTAGGGTCGACCTTGATGGAAGACCTGGCCCTTGTTTTCGACAGGTTGCGCACAACGCGCACGAAGCTGAACCCCGAGAAATGCGTCTTTGGCGTCTCGGCTGGTAAGCTGTTAGGTTTCCTAGTGTCACATCGCAGCATTGAGGCAAACCCAACCAAGATCAGGGCAATCGAGGCTATGCGGCCGCCGGCCTGCATCAAGGACCTCCAGAAACTCACTGGGTCCTTGGCAGCCCTCAGCCGATTTATCTCAAAGCTAGCCGAGAGAGCCCTGCCCTTCTTCAAGCTTTTGAGGAAGTCTGGACCATTCATATGGACCGAAGAGGCTGAGCAAGCCTTCCAGGAGTTGAAGCAGCATCTCACTACTCTGCCCGTTTTAGTGGCGCCAGAGTCTGGTGAGACCCTGTTTCTCTACCTCGCGGCGACATCCGAGGTAGTAAGCATGGTCTTGGTCGCCGAGCGACCAGCCCATTCCCACGAGGGAGACACCGGGGTCCCCCAAGTGGAAGGTGGTGGTCCGCCCACCACAGGAGCTGCAGCCGGCCCCGATACCGGAGGTCCGGTTGGCACACTGCCCTGCCAAGGCGGTAAGCCACCAGAAGCTGGAGGCCAAGCCGCCCAGGGGGCCAGCCTGGCAGGGGGAGGTGGCCTCGGACCTACCACTAAGGTCTGAACCACCCAGAAGCCAGTATATTACGTCAGTGAGGTCCTCCACGGGGCAAAGGCCAGATATCTGGAAGCTCACAAGTTCGCCTACGCATTACTAATTGCTTCCAGAAAGTTGCGCCATTATTTCCAGGCGCATAAGGTTGTCGTGGTGACCTCTTACCCATTAAGAGCAATCCTGCGCAATTCTAACGCCACTGGGAATATTGCCAGATGGGCCGCGGAGCTGGCAGAGTTCCGACTCGACTTCCAGCCCCGAAGTGCTACCAAGAGCCAGGTCTTGGCCGACTTTATCATAGAGTGGACTCCCACCACCACGGGATCTGGAGGTCCGCAAGCCAAGACGGAACCTTCCCGGCCAGACAGGACCGTCCGGGTTTTCACCGAGCCGCACTGGACTCTCTTCTTCGACGGGTCCGCCCGCGAAAAAGGGTCCGGAGCAGGGGTGGCCCTCATGGACCCGAACGGGGATCAAGTAAAGTACATAGTATGCTTCGAATTCAAAGCCACTAACAACATGGCGGAATACGAAGGCTTGATCTTCGGGCTCAAGATCGCTCAGTCACTAGGAATCAAGCAGCTCCTGGTTAAGGGGGATTCCCAGTTAGTGATCAGACAGGTCCGGGGGGAGTGCTGCTGCAATAACCCCCAACTCGCAGCATACCTCATGCGAGTGAGGGAGCTCGAGAAGGACTTCGAGGTCCTGGAACTGCAGCACGTTCCCAGGAACCTCAACTCAGTGGCAGATGACCTCTCCGCGAGGGCATCGACTCGGGGCCCAGTACCCGAGGGCGTCTTCAAAAGACAGCTGCTGAGACCAACCGCCCAGCCAGCCGAACTGGGCGAAGGGGGCAGAACTAGCACCTCGAAGCTAGCAGTCCCGGTGGTCCTCCATCTCTGGAGCCCACCAAGGATCGTGTGGACTGATGACCCCGGCATGTCATCAGGGACACATCCAATGGCTCAGGGCAGTCCCGATGCACGGATCTCAGAGATCCGGGACTACCTGAAGGACAAAATCCTTCCCGAAGAACGTGTGTTTGCTGAGCGCATAGTGCGGTTGGCTAAACGCTACACGCTAGTAGAAGGGGATCTCTACAGGCGTGGCGCCAATGGCATCCTCATGCGATGCATAACCCGGGAGGAGGGCCGCGATTTACTCGCGGAGATCCATGGAGGCGAGTGCGGGAATCATTCAGGGTCCCGTACGCTGGTCGGTAAAGCCTTTCGGCATGGCTTTTACTGGCCGACAGCGCTCCAGGATGCAGCTGAGCTAGTAAGGTCCTGCAAGGCGTGTCAGTTCCACGCAAAGCAGATACACACACCGGCTCAGTCTCTGCAGACGATTCCACCCTTTTGGCCCTTCGCGGTATGGGGGGTGGACATCTTGGGACCTTTCCCTAGAGCTGTCGGTGGGTACCGGTACCTCTACGTCGCCATTGACAAATTCACAAAATGGCCTGAGGTAACCCCAGTAGTAAGCATCACCCAAGGAACTGCAATAGCTTTACTTAAGTCCATTGTGTGCCGATTCGGCGTCCCCAGCCGTATCATAACGGACAACGGGACCCAGTTCAGGAGCCGGGTCTTCCAGGACTACTGCGACGGCGTTGGCATCCAGTTATGCTTCGCCTCTGTAGCACACCCTAGGAACAATGGACAGGTCGAAAGAGCTAACGCAGAAATCCTCAAGGGGCTCAAAACCCGCACCTTCAACTGCTTGGAAAAGCATGGTGCGAAATGGGTTGATGAGCTCCCCTGCGTGCTATGGGGGAACCGGACCACACCCAGCCGAGCAACCGGGGAAACCCCATTCTTCCTGGTATACGGGGCCGAGGCATGCCTCCCACCAGAAATACTCTTGGGCTCCCCACGGGTCCAAGCTTTTGATGAATCTTTGCGGGAACAGGCTAGGCGCGACGACGTCGACCTCGTCGAGGAGCAAAGATGGCAGGCTGCAATCCAGAACGCACGGTACAACCAATCGCTCAAACGCTATCATGAGCGAACCGTGCGGGGCAGGGTACTCCAACCTGGAGACCTGGTCCTGAGGCGCATCTTGAGCCGAGAAGGGCACAACAAACTCTCCCCCAGCTGGGAAGGCCCCTTCAAGGTGACAGAAGTTAGTCGCCCCGGTTGCGTTCGCCTCGCCACGGAGGAAGGAGTTCCACTGCCGAACCCTTGGAATATAGAATACCTCCGTAAGTTTTATCCGTAGGCAAGAAATTCAGGGCAACCCTCTTTCTTTTTGTAAGCTAAATAGGACCACCATGTGGACCAGAGCGGTGAAGGTCCGCCCTTGTAATCCCGACCTCTGGCTGACATCACATGACACCCTGTACCGCTTGATTAAAGAAAGAGTTTAGCCCTGAAATCCTTGTCTACGCTGTTACCCTACTGCTTATTCAGCTGCCATCCGTTTCAATTTTTCCTAACCACTGCGTGGAATCCTACCTTTGCCAAAAATCTCCTTGGAACCAGCAGGACTTAGCAGCTTGAGTGTGAAATGGTTAGCACAGAGGCTGGGAAGGAGGTCCGGAATACTGGGTGCCAGGTCCAGAGAAAAGGGGCTCGCCTTGGTAGCATGGAGCTGTCAGCTGCTTAGCCTGGTCTCATACCCTAAGCACTGAACACTCCCTACCACGCCGTGAGTTCCCCCTAGTATCAGGAACGATGCACTTAGTGCTCCGGACCACCCCCTAAGCTGATGGTACACCCCCTAACACTCAGCAGCAAGGTCCGGCTGCGACTCCAAGGACTTCAAGGCAGCGCGGTTACCTTTGTTTCGCTAAGAGAGGTCCGAACGGCTGCAGGACCGGACCAGAGCTAAGATGTTTTGGACTAAGGATGGTCCAGGGCTGTGTCGCAGTTTTGCCTGGTTCCGTACCCTTAACTCACACACCCTGCTATCCCACGAACAAACATCCTGGCCCCTGGCCCGGACAGCAAACGCTCCGGGCCTCGAATAGCGGAAAAGGTCAACTCAGAGTAGGTCCCGTAGGTGCGACACTGACGTTTGCCGTGAGTTGCATGCAGGTCTGGCCTCTGACCCGGTGGTAGCCAGCCTCAAAACTTAGAGCTTACCTACAAGGGGGCCAGGGGATCAGGTAACAACACACCAGCATGCAGCGGGGAGTAAATGGAGATAAGTCGCAACTACCATTCTTATATTACTTGCCCATACTAATGTTTTACATAGCAAAAAAAACAAAAAAAAACAAAACAGCAAAAGCTGTTGCCCTACGGCGCTGGGGACGCTCCTGTCCCCGGTGCATCCGGGTCCTCGTCTGCAGGGGTCCGCTGGAACCGGGCGGCAACGACCTCCACCGCCTCCTGCACGCTATCTCGGGCGGCGGCCTCCGCTTCCTCCACCGGACCTGCAATGACCGGGTCCACGGAAATGGCGGGGTCGTGGCTCCGGAAGCAGACCAGGAGGTGCTCCACCACAAGGCGGCACAGCTCGCGGCCCTCGGCTTCAAGGCGCTCCCCGAGCGTGGAGTCCAGGCGCCGGAGTCGCTCCACCGCCGAGTCAAGGACAGGGAAGGCGTCCGCAATAGTGGACGGCGGCTCTGTCACCCGGATCGGACTCAGTCCGAGCGGTACCAGAGCCGAACTCGCCTCCCCGGCCCAGTCGGCGATGCATTGAAGGCCGGCGCGCATCTGCTCCCGGTCCTCCGCCGCCGCCTGCTGGGCAGCACCCTGCTTCAGCTGCTCCAGGGCGGCCCGCTCAACCAGCAGCTGCTTCTCCTGGTTCGCCAGCTCTGCCTCCCGGGACTTCACCCAGTCCTCATGGACCTTGAGCGTGGCAGCCTGGCGAACGGCGGAGTCCCTGAGAGCCTTGGCCGACGCCTCCCGCTGAGCAACGGAGTCCTCACGGGCCGCAACTGCTGCCTCGCGCTCGACAAGCCTCAGCTTCATCTTGTCGAGCTCAGCGTTGACAGCAGCCTGCCGCTCGGACACCTCCACCAGCTCTTGCCGGCGCTGCTCCATGCCTTTCCACGCGGACTCCAGCTTCGCCTGATCGAGCTTCAGCCGCGCCTCGCCCACCTCGGCCTGCTTCTCGCGGACCCCAACCGCGCGCTCTCGGCCAATGAGCCTCTGCAGGTCCTCATGGAAGGCCGCGCGGTCGGCATCAAGCTCGGTGCGGGCAGTGGAAAGCTCCGCATGGGTCCGGGTGTGCTGGGCGGTGGCGGCTTCGATCTGCTCCCCCAGACGGGCCTGCCAGCCGTCCAGACCCTCGCGCTCCTGCTGCAGCCGGGCCCACTCCAGCTGGAGCGCTTCCTGGGCGTCGTCCAGGGCCTGGCGCGCCCGGCGCAGCACGCGAGGGAGAGGGGCTCCACCCGGCTGGGGCAGGAGCGGCCTACCCAGAAACTCCTCCAGTTCCCCCTCGGCAGGGGGCGGAGATCCGGGGCTGGCCGTCTGGGCGGCGGGCGATGAAGGCTCCGAGATCCGAGCGTCAGGAGCCGCCCCCGGCGCAGGCCCTTGGGCCGCAACGCCTTCCGGCATTGGGCTGCCTGGTGCCTGGGGCTGCACATCCGGAGCTGCCCCCCCAGCAGGCACTCGGGGTGCGGTCTCGGCCCCCGAGGCGCCCCCCGGCGTCGGTCCACCTGGGGCCTGGGGCCGGACAGACGGGGCGGCCCCCGGTGCAGGCCCCTCAGTCGTAGCCCGGGCCCGCGAGGCATTCTCTGCCGTCGGACCACCAGGGGCGCACTTCTCCGCTGTGGCCGCCTGGCCACCAGAGCCGCTGGGAGGAGGAACGCCGACCGGGCGTGTCGGCCTAAACAAAACACACGGCGAAAGGTTGAGAAGCCTGAAAAAGCTAGCCGTGGTACCGCGAAGTGTTCGAAACTAATCTAAAATACTTACCTCAGAGTAGGCGCCGACCAGCGACCACGAAGGCCAGAGCCTCGCCGCAGCTGCCGTTCCGCGGCCGGCGCTGCCGGTTGCTGCTGTTGGTCCGGCGTGGGCAAGGGGAGGTGCCCGGCGCTGTCTGGGCAAGGGGAGGTGCCCGGCGCTGTGGGTGCCGCTGGTCCGGAGGCGGCGGTGGCACTCGCTCCCCTTGCCCAGAGGAGCTTCCTTCCCCCGAGGTCAGCTGGCGCTTCGGGTCGGGCTCCGAGACAAAGGTCCCGTCGCCGCGGACCAGCCTTCGCCGCGTCTCCTCACCGCCCGCCGGCGGAACAACGGGGGACGCTGCCACCGGCCCCTTGCCCTTGTCAGCAGGAGCAGTGCCTCTGGCACCAGAACCCCCAACCGAGGCGTCGTCGATGTGGACCCCCCGGTTCGGGTCGCCCCCAAGCTGCCGCGCCGCGAGGCCGCCGTCGTCGAGCGTGGGCATCTCTCGGAGCACTGCCGTCCGCAAGGCCTGGTCGCGGCAGAGCGGGACGATGGCGGACGGCAGGCGCAGCTGCTCCGGAGAGAAACTCTCGTCCGTGACGCACCGCACCCATTCCTCCAGCAGGAGCGGCGTCAGATCGTGGTCTTCGCCACGCACCACCCGGCTGCAGTCGTTGGAGCCGGTGTAGCTCCACGCCAACCTTGGCCGCATCTGCAGGGGGCGAGCCTCCGCCTGAGGAAATCCGCGAGAACATGCATTGAGGTCAGCCCGCCGCTGACGAGCTCGGAGATCCTGGCCAGCACGGGGGAGAACTCGGGTGGCAGATCCGTCGAGGCACCCTCCGGGAGGGATGCGTCGGGACTGCTATCAGGGAGAGCCAGCCGGTCGTTCGGCTCCGCCCTGACGATCACCCAGTCGTTGCGCCAGTGCTCCCACTTGGCGCTGGCGAAGGTGGGGAGGTAGGTCGACCTTCCCCCGGACCCCTTCAGCAGGAAGTAGTAGCGGCCGATCTCCGTCGAGCTCCTCCCAGAACACCTCACCAAGAAGAAGTGGCGGAAGAGCGTCACGCATGGAGGAACCCCCACGAACATCTCACAGAGGTGGGCAAAGATTGCCGCATGAAGGATGGAGTGGGGGGTGAGATGCTGGAGCTGCAACCCAAACGCCTCCAGCAGCAGCATGAAGAAGGAGGAGATCGGAATCCCCAGACCACAGTAGAGGTAGGGGACGAAGAGGACGAACTCCCCCGGCTGCAAGTTGCGGTGGGGGAGGGAGCCCGTGCGAACATTGTCGCAACGCTCCGCGTCCGTCCAGCCGAGCAGGCGGCGGACGCGGGTGAGGTTCTCCTCGGTCTCCCGGAAGGATTGGTGGCCCGAACCCATCGCTGAGGAATCTGGCGGTGGGGAAGAGAAGGAGCACGCAGCAGACAAGAAACGAGAGCTCTGCTGCGAGGAAGATGAAGCGCCGCGGCGGATGCGAGGGGTGCAAAGGCAAATGGCAGAAGGATGTGCTCGGCCGATGGTCGAGAACCCTATTTGACGGTTGCCCCCAATCCTCCGCAAGCCGCGGACGTCAAGTGTACGCACGCACAGACGCACCCACGGACCTCCAGGTCTATGACAGCAGGGGCCCGAGGAGGCAGTCATGACAGGCGGGTAGAAGAGCAAGTAAGGCAGGAAGGCGAACCGGCGGCCGCTCGCAGACGCGCGTCTCGGCGCGACGCACGGGGCCCCTGCCTTTTCCGCTTTATGCACGGCTTCCCACGTAACTATCTGCCCCGCCTTAATGGCAGGAGAAGGAGTAGGTGAACCGCCGCGCGGTTCCTGACGCGGGCCTGCCCCCACGATTCCCGGGAGATTCCCACGATCGGGCGCCCCCAGATCGTGGGGGCCCATGGGGCCACCCCGCGGGGTCAGGTGGACTAGGCCCCCTCCAGGGTCAGGCGAGTCAAAGCCTCGACCAAAAATCAAGTAGTGGGCCCTGCTCAACTACGAGCTTAATAGCTAAACGCCGGTAACCACTCATGGCTCCCGACGGCTTGAGTAGTAAGCGATGATGGGCTCACCTCAGGTTCGAAAAACTCACCGAAGGCGAGCCCAGGGGCCACTGTCGGTACCCAGCTAACCGGGTACCCGCTTACACTAGACAAAGATCACTAAGGAGGGTAAGTACTACAGTACAAGGAGGGCCTAAGACCGCGTACAGATGGGCCCGGCCTACTCCTTGGAAAAGCTGGGCCGCGCACCCGGCCCACAGGGGAGGCCCCGGACCTCCTTCGAGGACCGAGCCTCCCCCAGCCACGCGAGGAGTCCCTCAGGGGAAGGTGAGGTCCGGACCTCTCGGAGGTCCGGAGCCCGTACCTTCGGTGGTCCGGGGCCGCCTCGTGCCCACAGGGCACGGGGAGGTCCGGAGCCAGCGCCCTCGGTGGTCCGGGGCCGCCACGTGCCCACAGGGCACGGGGAGGTCCGGAGCCAGCGCCCTCGGTGGTCCGGGGCCGCCACGTGCCCACAGGGCACGGGAAGGTCTCGCGCTGCCACGTGCCCACAGGGCGCGTGGCGGGGCCTTCAGGAGGGCGCCTCGCCCGCCTGCTGCATTTATTGCGGGCAGGTGGGCGTGCCCGATGCCGCTGACGCCGCCGCTGTCAGGCGGGCACGCCCCGATGCCGCTGACACCACCGGTGTCAGACGGGCGTGCCCCCGTTGCCCGCCGACGCCGCCGCTGACGGGCGGGCGTGCTCCCGTAGCACGCTGACACCGCCGCTGTCAGACGGGCGTGCCCCCATCGCCGCTGGCACCGCCGCTGGTAGGCGGCGGCGGCGAAGCAAAGGGGCGCGCCTTACCGAGGCGCGACGGCGATAGCAGGGCACTACAGTTGATTTCCCCGGCTACACTGGGGTCTATATTGAGTAAACAAGTACGCTGTACTCATCATGAGCCGCGCCACGCGCGGCGGCCGCGCTCAGCCTAATACTAGGTAGCGGCGCTACAACGCTACTACGAGCACCCTGTCCTGTCACGCGTGCGCATCGCCTGCCCCTCGGCCTCTGAAGCCTCTCAGCGGGTTTAGCAGCCGATGGGACAGGACGGCGTAAGGCAGGACGGCGCGGCGCCGTATCCAGACGACAGGACGACATGGCGGATCTCCAAGCCATACCAGGTCGCGTCGGTGGTACAGGCGCAAAGCATGGGAGCGTTGGACATGAGGCACAAGATAGAGCTGTAGCATAGAGGAAATGGGCCGGGACCACCTGTCGGGGCCCGACCACCATGTACATGCCCCCCTTGGCTATAAAAGGAGAGGCATACGCGACGGTCTCCTCAGACCAGACGGACTCAACCCACAAAGCACAAGCACACAATCCTCACTGTCTTCTCCTACAGACAGGAATACAAGAACACACCCACAGTGGACGTAGTGTATTACGCTCCGGCGGCCCGAACCACTCTAAACCCTCTCGTCACCATCGTGCCACCATTGACCAGCTAACAACGATCGCTCCCCCTAACTACTCTTAGTACTTAGGATCTCGGCCGGGTGCATTCCGCCACCCGACCAGGAGCACGTCCGCTCCGACAGACACGAAACGTGTTTTACATACTATTAGCAGTTGTGCCCTGTGGCCTGGCTTTTGAGAGTTATATGCCAAGTAGCATTTAGCAAAGTGATCTCTTCTGTTGTAGCCGCAAGATCGTCGTGGGCGACGTGGCATGGGGGAGATGTCTTCAGTCACTGCAGGTGGCCGCGAGCGCGAGGTGGTGACCGTGGCCCGTGGGCATGGCCCAGCTCACTCTCTCACTCCACAGGCGCGGCAGGAACGACGTACCCGGATCCGAGGAGTCGCTGGTCAGCTACGTACAGGTCCAGGTTGCTCCGTGACGCGCAGCGGGACCCAGCCTCGCCGCAAGTTTCATCTGGCACTGGCAGAATGGTGCGCCGCCCAGGTTGCAGTTCTTTGCTTGGTTGCTGCTACAGGATTGTGCCCAGAGCGAAGCCGACGTTGCTCGGAAGAATATTTCCCGGGCTCCCGGAAATCTGCTGCGGCCTGCGAGCTGTGCCCTGGTGTAGTGGTGTGGCAGAAACAGCCACGCACATCTTCCTGGAGTTCCCGTGTGCAGTGAGCTTGTGGGCAGCAAAGCGTGCGACTTGTTCCACCTGACTACTCGCTCGGATCATGTGCCAAGAACTCAGTTCGGTGCGTTTGTGCTCTGGCGGTTGTCCAAACGCCGCAACGACGTCTTCAATGGCGAGGAGACGCACTTGCACGCTACGGGGATGTGCGCGGGGAGCATGCCAGACTTTTGTACTGCCAATACAAGCAAGACAGGCGCGTGAGACCAACGTCTATAACGATGCCACGTGATGCCCGTACGAGATCTGTCCTAGTTGGAAGTCTGGAACGGTCCAGTGCCTTTGCCACCGTGTGTGTACGCGCTTCTTTGCGGAATTGGCCCAGTTCGGGACCAACAGGAACTTCTTCTCCCCGGCGTCGTGCCCTGTGGAGTTCCTTCCGCCCGAAGCACGAAGAGAAGAAACAACGCCCGGTTCCCCCATCCCCGTACCCTACCACCCGGAGGGAGAGGAGATGGGCGGCCTGTGCTCGTGCTGCTGCCGGTGCCTGGAGCTGCTCTGCTCGGTCCTCCTCCCGCCCCTCGGCGTCTGCCTCCGCCACGGCTGCTGCTCCGTGAGCCCCCCGCTCCCTCCTGGCCTCCTCCTGTCCATGATCCCGTGATCCATTCGCTGCCCCCCGCTCTAACTAACAATAGCTGCCGGTTGCTACTTGTTCCCCTTTCCCCTTTCCGGGCAGATGGAGTTCTGGATCAGCGTCCTGCTCACCATCCTCGGCTACCTCCCCGGCGTCCTCTACGCCATCTACGTCATCTGCTCCGTCGACCCACACCGCCACGACGACGACGGCTACGTCTACGTCGCCTGACCGGATCGCCCGTGGCCGTGCTCTGGTCCGTGCCTCCGCCCGCTGCGCTGTGTACTCTGTTGGGTTAGTAGACTAAACCCATCCCGTGCCCGTGTAGCCTGTAAATTGATGTATCCCATCTGATGACAATTTGGACGGATTCATTCCACAAAGATCTGGTGTTGTGTCATCTCTGTAGTTCATTGGGGTTTGTTACCTAGTTCAGTTTGGTGGTGAGTGAAACCGAAGATGGTTCTTGGATCTCGAGCTGTGGTTACCTCGTTAACAGTAGAGATCGATTTGAACACCTTACACCCTGTTTGGATGTAGATATTGGAGCCTGGAATCTGGAATTGGATGTGGTTTCCTGAATTCGTTTGGTTGCCTATGGAAGACACAGTTGGAATCAGAACCAAATTCCTTAGTATTGGAATATAACTAGAAGTTGTCTATCCCAATTCAGAGCCTAGCACCTCCATGTTGGGCACTAACAATTCCTCTGTATCCAAACAACAGATTTGGTATTACAAACCATCTCCAATACCCACTTGATTTGGTATTTAACCCAATTCAATTCCACCAGCCTATTATCTACATCCAAACGGACCCTTAGTGTCAGTCCATCCTAGCTTCTGTTAATACCAGAGCTAGAGGATCATATATTCAATGGTTCAAATAGAGGACCAGAGGCTCTGTTAGCCATATTAGTTTTAGCGGTGCCAGTTTGGTGCACTGTTATTACAAGCTCATTTGTGGGTGGAAAATTGTGCTCCCAGAAAGTAAGTACTAGCACTAAAAAGGCCTTGCACAACATAGTAGCAAAGCATGCTCCCAAAATCACATCTGAGATGCCTTGGCATACTGAGCAAATCTTGAGAACCTTTGATTCATAAGAACTTCTGGGTTTCCTTCTTCAACCTATATTGGAGCAATACACAGAGTTAGATAGTATCCTACAGTGATCTGGCAATAAGGCATTTGAACAAAAGCATACGCATGACCTGGAGTCCTTGCCAGTTGTTTACCGTTGGACTTAATAAATTGATCGTTTTTTTTACTTAGTTTAACACCTGTTTCTTGTGCATTTGATTTTTTAAACATTAATTTTTAACAAATCAGGGGATTCTCAATATTGCTGTGATCGTATCATTCATGTGAAAACAATATGTTCTGAGTTGAGAGTTCACTCCCACACACTCTGTTTTTCCCCATTGGTCCTCCAAAATGTTAACCATAGTAGCACAACGTACCAGTTTCCCTTGATCAAGAACTAGAATATTGTCCATCTTCATCACTGTTGAAATGCGATGTGCTATGGTGAGAACAGTCATCCCTTTACATTCAGCAGCAATAGCGCTTTGCAACAGGAGGGCTGTTTGGTTGTCAACATTGGCTGTGCATTCATCTAGACAAAGTACCTGTAGAATCATTATCAAATACGTGTATAACTCATTTGATCGTCTTAGACTCTGAGATTTACAACTGATCATGAAAACTGATAGAATTAACCAGACAGGTTTGACTAAGCTTTTGCACAGTATTGTATCTGCACAATGATATTGTTAGAGCTTCCGCTGCGCAGGTCATAGGTGTGTGAAGTCGGTGGACGGGGGCGGTATCCCTGGCTGGATATCGGTCATAACAGATATGTTCATAAAAAAAATACTGCAATGATATATTAGGTCGTACCTTGGATGATTTTAGGATGGCACGGGCAAGACATAGGAGCTGTCGCTGCCCTACAGAAAAAGATGCGCCACTTTCTTTCACATGGATGTCAAGTCCGCCTATTGATTCTATCTCAGCCTTCATATGGCATTTTTCAAGAACATCCCATATCCTGAAATCTGTTGTTGTATTGAAAGGGTCCAGGTTTTCCCTATCATGCATATTCACAATTAAAATATTTAATGTTAAACATTAGATTCATTTCATCCTAATCACTTAATGAGTGAAAGCATGAAAAAAAAGGTGAAAAAGAGCATCAGTGCTTCAGTAGTTTACCTCAAAGACCCATCAAACAAAAAGGGGCTTTGTGGGACTACTGCAAAATGTCCACGGAGTTCTCGGACAGCAATTCGAGCCATGTCAATGCCATCTACCAAGATGCGGCCGTTGCAAATTGGAACTAAGCGGAAAAGTGCATTCAGTATACTTGATTTGCCTGCTCCAGTCCTTCCTATTATTCCAACCTAAATAGCCACAGCAGATTCCAGAATAGCTTCACAAATCATAAGTTGTTCAGTGAAAGTCTTGGAAGTATCGTACCTGCATGCCTGATGCAATAAGGAAGGAGACGTCACTTAAAGCTGGCGGTAACTCTGGCTTGTACTTAAGAGTTACATGTTCAAACTCAATCTTCCCTTCTGTTGGCCAGCTTCTCGGTGGAGATTCTGATCCCTGGAGTTCTTCTTGAGGTATGCCAACATACTGCAAGACTCATCAAATTATTTGTTAGAGGGATGCTTGATGAATGATGATAAACGTGACTCTTTGATATTACCTCAACAACCCTTTCAACGGAGATCATTTCCTTTTCTGTCTCTGTAAAGGTGGTTAAGAAGCCATTCAACAGTGATACTACAGGTGCTGCATATGATAAAGCCAGGCCAACCTGCAGTAATTTTTAATATGATTAATATCTAGGTACTTGGAACAGGACTACATTTTCAGTTTCCACTAGGATGGAAAGGCCTAAGCACAGGGTCAGCAAATTTATCCTGTCAAACCTACCAGTCCAGGTGTTGCAAAGTTAACAAGAGAGCTGCTATGGAAGCTGATAGTGGCCATCATGGCGATGAACAGAATGATAAAACCTGCCAACAACTGAACAGTTTGCTGGTCACTGCAGGGCCTGTGTTATAGGTCTTGCTGATGAATACAGATTCTTAATTTAAAGTACAGGATGATCTTGTTATATTAGGGCAAAGAACTAGGTAGAAGAATTATGTACCTGGAGTCTCAACGAGAGCCACAAACTAGCAATCAGCTCAGAGTAGGATGTTTTCTGATATAGTGTCACATGTTGGATGAATCTTTCTAAGAAGAACCCCTGTGTAGTGCACTGTCAGTATCTTGAACAAACCACACAATCACTAGGCACTACAGCCTTTGCTGTGTCACACCTAAAGTTCAAATGAAAAATTATAACGTTTAACATCCTTCTGAATATGTCTAAATGCAACTAGAATGCTTCCTTCCATTCCATGAGGAAAAAGAAGCATACTTCTTTCTGGAATGCTCTTATCGTTGATGAACCATCAAGTGTCTCTGTAAAAGATGAGTAGATTGGTGAACGAGCAATGCTATCGAGTCGTCGTACTTCACGTGATGTAGACCTGTAATAGAACTGCATAGAAGATTAGTTTGTTATTTCTCCTTAAGGTACAGCATAGAAATATACAGTGATGCACTGTGTTGACCAAGAGGAAAAAGTGGATTAACTGTCACACATTGCCTAAATTAGAGAAAATATAGACTCAAACTATCGATAGATTTTGTTAATCAACAAGATGTTTTCACTCGATCCTTGAATTTGCATATTGATAGGTCCCTTGTATCTCCATTTCCTGGAAAGAGTTTCCTAATGGCAAGCTATGTGATAGAACGTGTTAACAAAAACCAAGTCCATTGTGCCTAGACCCTAGATTGCTTGATGAACATTGGAAGAAAACCGACAAATAAACAACAGATCAAAATAATAAATACATAAAGAAGAAAAAGAATGGACACTGTAGATCTGTATTAAACTACGGATAGTGGTCTATAAAGGCTCGACCGAATCAATTAAGCCATGATACAGAAAAAAAGGTTGACTATGTACCTGCACCTTCCTATATATAAGCCAGAGTGGAAGTAAGATGACTAAGAAGGAAACCTGCAGATCAAACATCCATTAAATACAAGAACATAATTTAGTTTCTTTTCTTAAATATAAGGCTGGCCTAAACTATTATTTTCTCAATTTACCTGTGAATAAGACAAAACAACCAGAGTGCCCAGTAAGCTGAAGAAGTTGGCCACAAATATATTTAGGATGAATGGAAGAGAATCATCAATTGTGTAGAGGTCTGATGATAATCTGAAAGGCCATTAAGTATCATCAAGGCCAAGGGACAGCTTACTGGACATTTCAACCTTTCGGAGCTTAAAGTAGACGTAGTCAGATAACTAAGATACCAACCTGTTTAGGATCCGACCACTGGGATTTTGGTCAAAGAAACAAACCGGTGCACTGATGATATTTTCAAGAAGAGATGCATGGATATGCATTGCTGCACGGAGGCCGCCCAATGCAAAAGAAAATGCTCTTCCCAACGTGAAAAAAGAATTGATTATGCCAAACATAGCAAGGATTACCTGTAGAGACAAGGTTTAATGACCATAAATGCATTGAAAACATTTCTTTTCTGAACAACAGATTCAGCATATTGATTATTCTGGTTCGTGTTCACTTAAATAGAAAGCACTCTTATACCAGATAAAATCTTGTGTTGTCGGTGCCTGTGCTGGTATCAACCCAGTAAGTTAGCCAAACATCATTGCCGTTACGAGATGCTTGCATCAAGAATGCACTTAGGAATATTAAAACAACATTTGACCACCCCACAAATGTGGCATATTTTCTGTAAAACAATAATCATTATGAATAACTGACCACAAAGGACTGAAATTTTTTATCATTGTATTGTGTAGCTCACTCTGGTCCACTAAACAACTCACTTGTAGACATTGAGCTCAACCCTGCCTTCTTTCCTTGCCTCTGCTTCAACCTGATCTTTTTGCTCCTCATACGCAACCGCTGAATCATCTTCAACTTCAAGTATACCATCGGTACTCACATCATCTGATATTATTGTTTTTTTATCTTTCATTGAAATTGCAAATGAGGTGGAACTTGAACTATCTGTCTTAGACATTATTGAATATGGTGTTGCCAAGAAAGATTCCAGTGTACCGAACCACCAAACGAGCCCATTAGCCATGACTACAATCATATCTGCAGCAGAAATGGCCTGGAAAAAAGAAAAGGAAAGGGAAAATGTGTTTTCTTTCAGCATCCTTCATTTTCATGATATTAAATGAAATGCTTATTTCATGCACACAGAGTAATAGTATGAGGTATAACCTTAAATATGATACATATGTTTAACATCAACACAGTGCAGTTTGTTTGGATAAATAATATATTACCTGAAGGTTGTGTGTGCTTAGTAATCTTGTCTTTTGCATCAATTGGGGCCCCATAATGGCCTTTTCCAGGATCCATGAAGCAACTTGGGAGTCAACTGCACTAAGGATATCATCAAACAAGTAAATATCAGAGTTGTGGTACAGAGCCCTGCAAGTACATGGTCATAATGTTAGCTAGAGAACATAAGAAGGATGTAAATTACACAACGTTATTAAAAACATGACCTTGCCAATGCTAGTCGGGCTCTCTGTCCACCGGATAAGTTGGTACCTTTCTCTCCAATATGTGACATGTCTCCTCTGGCCATTGCTGATATGTCAACATCAAGCGCGCATGCCTGTATTACTTCTTCATATCTGCATAAACATTGTGATGAAGGATTGCAGGATGCTAATTAAAAAGGGAACAATAAATTCTATGGTATACGAACATCTCCAATGGCTCATGTGAGCTGCTTTAATATCATGCCATGACATAAGAAAACAAAGTCGTGATGGCATCCATTAAGACATAAGTAACCCACCTCCTTGGATCAAATTCTTTCCCAAGCAAAATATTATCTCGTACAGAGCCAGATAAGACCCATGGCACCTACACAGCGTAGTTCAATTTTTAGTTTCCAGACATTTCAACTACAAAGCAATTTCCAAATCTAAAGTGCTACCTGTGGTACATAGGCAATTGACCCATATGAGCTAATAGAACCACTGATGACATGGGTCTCTCCAATGACAGAGTTCAGCAAAGATGATTTAGCCAGAACCAACCTGACATAGACATAAAAATTTCTTTAATTAACAGAAAAAATACCAACAGCATAAGATTAGATGGTAATATAAAAAAACTGGTAGCATTTCTTTGCAAGGACTTGCAAATTAATCTATAAATATGCCAATAATATGTATGGGACAGGCTATTTAGTTTCTCCATCACATAAGGGACAGCCCCAAACCCTAGACCGCAAGGGGAGACTACCCCGGGCATACCCTTAAGAAGAGACCAAGGTTAACCCGAGCTAACAAAATGATCTCATCGATCCCTGAAGTTTATGTTTATGCTCTGCCATCCCGCCACAGGAATATTTGGTTTGGACAGCCCCAACCACCCTAGTGGGGAACAAAAAAAATGCCAATTCAGAATAATTACCTCGCCTACAATTGCAACAAAGAGGCCTTTCTGTAGCTGCAAAGATATATCTCTGAGAACTATGCTTGGCTCAGAAATAGAGTTGGTAGACCAAGAACAAAATATATTCTGAAGAACGACAGCCATTGGGTTATGGATTACTTCGGTATATTTCTCAGAGTGGCGCTTTAAAAGGTCAGCAGAGGCAGCTAACTCGGATGAGTGATGCTCTGGAGTAGATAAATAATTACTCAGCCGTCTGCTAGAGATAACAGCCTGCAGTACCAAACATACAAGGTTAGCACAGCTGCAAAGGAACTTAGCACTATAATAACATAAACCAATTATCCACTTACATCAATCATCCCATTAATAACCCATGGAAATGAGTTTAATGGTGATATTAATGTGTTAAAGAGTGCAACACAAGTAAATACCTGTAATGAGATTCCAGATATTAGTATGAAGTTTGTTGGTCCAAACTCCAAAGTCATATCTTAAACATATCATTCATGGTAGTGTTTTACCGTGGCAGCATCCAATGTGTGTTCCATTATCGCAAAAATGGAAAAGGTGAAAAGGGAGAACAATGTCGGCGTGGTTGCCCAGAAGTAGACGCACCAAGCATCTAGATATTTTCTAGTCTGTGGGAAAACAAGCTCTTGTTAGTTACAGGGCAAAATGTACTTCTAATAAAATGTAAAATAATCATGAGTAGCTGCACACCGCAAGATGCTTCATTTCTGATTCTCTTCTTTCTACCAAACGTTCAGTGAATAGTTTCTCCCAGCTGTACATCTTCACTGTTCTAATATTTGTTAAGAGCTCCCCTGCGCAGCTTATCCTGTTGATGGAAAATAGCCATTGATAATATCTGGAGGATAAGTTCTATAACTATAGTGTTGCTAGAAAACTTTTGCATAATTCCCTCTTCATGATCCAAAACAAATCAATGATATATGCCATGAAACTAAGGTATAATGTAAATGGTGTTTCAGAAAGTAGTGTCAATACATGAGTATGGTAATATGAAACAAAATTATGTTTCAATATCCGAGTGCAATTGAAGAACAATTTTCTCACCTCCTGTCTTTTTGCTTCATCATCTTTTCCGTTGCACCAGCAATCCTTGTAGAAATCCATTTGTTTACTATGCATGTGTATATGGTCACAGGAAAAAGAGACAACATGATAAACAATACGAGCATAAACTTTAATTCGAGGAAGTTATGATTAGATTGTAAACATGGTTTAGTAGTATTGCACACTATAATACCGGTTCCTAATTCCTAGTGCCATCAACTTTTTATAATATACATCTATTTATATTTAGACTAGTATAAAAACATATCTTGGTCGATCATCTAATATCCCAAAAGGAATGATCACAGATCCATTTTTGGAAGGGAAAAACGTCAAATCTAGGAAACACTAAGAACAAGAAAGAGGTGAACATACTTGGTATTAGTATGATTGTTATTGCAAGCCCAGATAGAAAAGCATAATTGACTTGTGTATATAATAGATAAAGAGCAACTCCAATCTGCAGTGGCAAACTAGGCAAACACCAAATCATGCAAATAATGAGATAATGAGGTGCAGACATATAATAATACACAAATGTGAGACTCAGATGGGAAATACCTCCAAGCATCATGAACGCTGTTACATAGGTTTATTGTGCGGTCAGCATCAACTGACATGAAAGTCTGAATCTGACCTTCAGAAAACCTAGAACGCTCAGCTAGACTGAGACATAGGCACTGTTTTTAAGGTCCATCCAAATTTAGAAAACAACAAATAAAAGTCAAGATAAGTTATGACATGCTATAAGTCTGGAATAGAATTTATTACATATTACAATGTCAAAATGGTATATCACAATGACCTGCCACAGAAGCTATACAGAATGTTCAGCAGCAGTTCTGTGCTATATCAAAATTAATCTATACAAGTACTCAACCTTAAAAGTTAGTGTTAGCTAATGCAAAATCAACTGTACTTTTCAAATGGAAATGATGCAGGTAGATATTTATTAAAAACATTTTCATGCGACTATATTTATCAATTATGTTAACATATAATTTGCGAAAGCAATTGTTGAATTTGAGTAAAGTAGACCATGTTGATGGCATGACATCTGTTTGGGAGTAGAAGGCACATGAACTGCCATACAACTATTCAGCTCCACGAGTACGTTCCAACTCCTAGTTCAATTTGTATCATTCACAATGGAAAGTCTGAGTTGTACTCATGAATATTGTTATGCATGATACCTAAGGAACCAATAGTGTTGCAACGGGATATTGCCATACTGGAGCACAGATCCTTAAAAACATCTCAATGGCATGGGATCATTGACAAGTTGGGGGACTATTGTACGACACAAGCTGGCCTCCCATGTTTGAACTACTTTTCTTTTCTATAATTTCACAGAACGATACCAATAGGTGCCTGATAGGAATGGTCATACCTTCTGATAAACTATCCCCATGATGCTCGACCGTAACATCAACTTGAGCTTTGCTAGACGAAAGGAGTATTGGCTATCTAAAAACGACCTAGCATAAAGAAACAAATACAGTACTAGTTAATACTGAGAAGATAGACATCCAAGGAACCACCAAGATGATTTCCTTTCAACAAGCAAAGCTCCAACATGGTATTCCGTTTCAGTGCTAGGAATGCCAATATTATACAAGAAATTATAGCACACATATGCAACAAGGTCCTCAAAGGCGTAACTTCTAAATTCATCTTTTATTATCATCAAAATTCATCTGTTTGTATGACTAAGTACGTGCATTATATTCTCTGCATGAGGAAACTAATCTGGATAGGTTGCAGTTTAACACTAGTACGAGTGTAGTACATGGTACAACCATGGTGATGCCAAATTAACATGACAAAACCAGTTTAACACTCATCACACGTAGTTGACTTATAATTCCCAGTATATAACTTGAGAATAGTATGTTAAATGTTAATCGAAATAAATGACACAGAAAGGAAGTGCATCATCTGAGGTTTGAGTACAAAATCATAAACACTTCAGTGGATGTGCAAAAGCACAATTCATATACTGAGGATGGTTTACTTGATAATAGAAGTCAATCCTAAGGAAATGGCAAGAATATATCCATCCGCGCCATCAGAACCTGAAACGTAATGCAGAAACAAACAGAAGTTGTAGATTAGTTTATTATACGTTGCTGAAAAGTTCAAATCATAATTCACAAGTAGGATGGATTTGACCGGCCAGATAATAACTGTTATCTGTAAGCATATCCATATATTCTTAATTAAAATGTATGTATGTCACACAAAGTGTCTAAATGAATGACACAAGAATCCTAGAAACTACTCAAAGGTGGCATGTTATTAAAAAAATGGGTCACGTGTTACAACACCTGCTGTTGATCTTTTGTTCCCAAATACTACCTCCGTCCCAAAAAGAATGCAAATCTAGCTATGTATCTAGACGAATGTTTGTCCAAATACAAAGCCAGATTTGCATTCTTTTTGGACATAGGTAATGCATATAGTATCAAATGCCAAGATTGAACAAAATATTTTTTTCCTGGGAAAATATATAATAATGAACCTTTATTCTTTGAGGAAATACTACCTTGCTGAAGAAATCTTATAAACTTGTTGAGTAGCAGAGGACTAACAAAACTCATGCTGTCATTTAAGACCTGCATGAATGGAATGTTAGAAACTTGAAGGCAATCAATGTGAATGTCAAATTTGTGTTGACGTTCGTGGAATTTCAATCTTTTATTGTAGTGTGTTCGTCTGGTCCACTTTTCTAATCTGGTCATTGTAGGCAACATTAATCGTTACTCGTTAGTTGTTGATTGTGATAAAGTGGTATGCATAAAAGGACACCAACTTTATGCCATGAATCCCAGAGTTGCATCAAGCAACAGCATTTTACTCAATTCAACAGCCTCAATAAAAAGATAAGGATACCTTAAGAAGGCCCAAACGCAAGTATGTCCATCCATAAGAATGAGACATGGCTCTAAGTAGAGATGAGTTGTTCTGGTGGTTTTGATATTCAGCAGTCCAGGAAGACAGGAGTTTGTCATAACAGGAGTTAGCTCTAAGCTCAGCGGGTAACTCAAGTAGATCTGTGAAGTCTAGTTGTCTTGTGATACCAATGTCCATCATTGGATTAATGAATTTGAAAGTCAATAGTTCCCACAAATTGTGGTCCCTTTTTACCTGAAAGAAGAGAACATCAAGTGAAGAAGTCACAATCTGGAATCACTTTTTGATGTTCGAGAAAATAAAAATAATAGGATCCAAATAATGATGTCCAAATTCCAAATAGTGAACGTAAGAAAGTCAATGCATGTGGCAGTTAGCGCAGATACTGTAAAAAATTGTGGGTGGTAGTTGTTCATGAACAGTTCTTTAAAACGCTGCTAGGAGCACTGTCCCAACAGTAAGCAGGCGGACACTCACGCTGACCTCACACTCAAATGAGGATGAGGCTGCCCAGGAAGTCTCAGAAAGTGCCTACCAAAAGCCCCAGATCTCATCCCCACTAAGGATTTAATCCTGGCTGAGACAAGCAGAATGATCCCCCAGGAACCGAATCCGCACAGTTGGCCTGCACAACGGCAGAAATTTGCAAGATATTTTTCCCATGGGGAACATGCATGCAAATTCTTTTTAGGAGACATTTCAGCACAATCAAGCCAAAACAAGGCACAGCCTTGTCAAAATTTACGTTTGGGGTATTCAGTTGTCTGGCTTGCAGTACTAAAATTGCCATTTTATCAAACAATGTGCCACAGAATATATCATATGATCACGTAGTGAAATGACAGGCTAAGGGCAACCATAACAAGTATAGAACTTTTAATTTTACCCATGTCATAGACTGAAATTGCACCATCATGAATGCACAACAGGAAACCAAAAGGCTTATTAACGATTACATACCATGTTTGCAATTTCACCGCCAGCTTTTTCATCATTTACAATGAGCGGGGTTTCAATAGAGTTCACTTTTCTGAAAGAGCATAGAGTCGCACAATGCTTTAGAGAAGTACATACTAAGGCATTAAAAATACAGTTCATACATTTTATGAAAAGAAAAAATGAAATGAAATATGTAGTAGTTGCTAAATAAAAACATATAATGTACTAGTTGACAAAATAATCTTATAAAATGAAAAATATACAAAATATTCAGAGATGAGGAAAATCAGCGATGTCCATACCTTTTATTGCATGATTGGCGCACTACAGCAGCCACAATAACAAAGAGTCCAAATGTGGTTGCAGTACAAAATAAGATAATATCCAAAAAAGATGCCATTGGCTGTTGATCACAGAATAAAAGCTTAGAATAGATGCTTATTTTCAAATACTAGTAAAGTGCTGTTTCTTTAAAATAATCACTGGTTCATATGTATGCGCTTTGCAGTAATTATCACACTAAATACTGAAAGAAACCGGGATTTTATTTCAATCATAATAAAACAGCAGATTGAGCAGAAATTCGTAGAAGTCCTCCATAGCTCATAACAACCAAGAATTATATGTCGAAGGACAAGGCAGTCATTTTGTAAAACAATGAGATACCTTTAGTAATGTAAGCTTGTATTGCAAATGAGGTATATCTAGAAGAATCTTCAAGATCCAGCAGAAGCACAAGATTGGGTTATAGAGAATTTCAAACCAAGTCCCACTGATGCATACAAGACTTACAGCCATCTATCAAAATCCAAATTTAATACCAACCATAAGGAAATTTGTTCAAAAATTTATGACACAAAAGGAAACAAGATTATTATGGTAATAAAGTCTGTACCCATGCAATAAATTCGGAGCACGTGAAGAATAGTTCATAGTTCTCAACATCCTTCCCTTCCAATTTCTTCTTAGCTAGCATGGTTAGTCCAACCAAAGAAAGGCAGGCTGCAAAACCGGGCACGCCGAATACAAACAACTTCTCCGATAAAACCCTCCTGATGTTCTGAAGTAGTAGAGAAATTATTATACCTAACATGATAGTATGATACGAATAATGAAGAACATGAAAAAATAGGCAATTGCCAGGCTAACAGCCATTACAAGAACAGATCCACTCTATAGGACCAATGTTTGTGAAGATGTTAGAACATACATTTATTGTTAGTTTGCTTCACTGTCAAGTTATCTTGTTTCATTAAGTACTTTAATTGCATTAAACATATAATGTCATTATGTAGTATCCAGTGTTGTGTTATGCTGCAGCTGCTTTAATTCTCCTACTAGTATTAAGTAGGACGACCAAACTTCGGGAAACCCTTCCAAATTCTTTTATCGACTTATTCACGTGTAAATGAAGGTGCTGATCCTACAATTATTAAGAAAATAATTAGTGTAAGCTTTATATTACTTCAACACTCCAAATGGTCGGGCAAAAAATAACATCAGAATATATAATGGGACTTGGGAGCACCACGACCATTTCAAAAGGTCCTATAGCATTGGTATTTACAGCGAAGTATTGGGTTTGTAGACGTAGAAGGTAAACACAACATGGAACAGTGAAAATTGTGAGTTAGCAGACAACTAGTCGACATGCACATCGCAACTGGTTACGTTTGAAAACGATCCCAGACAACTGTGCTGCTAGAAGTCTAGAACGAACGGGTGTTATAACCATTATTAATGTGAGTAACATCAGGTCAAAGTATCCTCTGATAGACAGGAAAGGTACCTCGATATCGTGTCGAAGTACCGCTTATTTGGAAGCCACGCAAAAGCAGAAACTGGAGGAAACGATGATTAGCAACCAGCATTCCAACAGATTCCAAACAGGCAACCGCGGTTAGTCAGTCACAGGCACAGCCACACCGGTAGAAATTGCTATAGGCCTGTGGCTATGTAAAAGCAAACCGCGCAAGACATATATACTCTGTTCATCTTTTTTATGGTAAGTATATTTCTATAGCATAGGCTCCACTTCACCAATCACCTACACAGCCTGAACATAGACAGTGAAAACGCTCCTCGAGATATTGCAAAATCGACTACAGTAGGTTGCTTGTTAGATGAAGACGCAGAAGCAGAGCAAAAGCAAGTACCTGCGCCGTGGGTGCGTTCCTTTTGGCGAGGAAAAGCCCGAGGGCAGCAGCCGCCGCGAATCGCATTCCCAGCGAACCCCGCCACCGTGCACGCCGACACAAAAAGGAGATTAAGGAAACCTGAGAAGTGGAGCTAAAACACACCAACCAACCACAGGACGCGCTAGATCGAGCGCGAACGCCACGCGCACTGCAGCCCAACCCGGGATCAAAAAAAAAAATCAAATCTAAAGGCAAGGATATAAATCCGCGAAGCACGGCCCGAAACGCCTCCCGTCCCATACCTGCACAGCAGGAGATCGCGCGCCCACAACAAACTAAACCTCGCGGGGGTTAGCACCACGTCGTCGTGATCAGAATTCAAAACCACGGCCTGCCTAGACGCCGGCAAGGAGTGCGGGGGGAAAAAGAAAAGCAAGCCGGCGGCGGGCGGGCAGGGGTTTGGCGGTGTTTAGGAATCGCACCGCGGGGTCGCCGGCGCAGACGAACTCCATGGATGGAGGAGAGGGAGGGAGGGCGGCGGCGGCGTGTGGCGGAGGAGCTAGCGCCGACCGCCGGCTCCGCCGCCGAGGCCGCGCCGCCACGGAAGGTCCGCGAGCACGGGTCGCGCCGTCGCGGCTCGATTTCGAAGCAGGCGCGAGCGAGAGCCGGGCGGAGAGTGGTGTGCGGGGAGCGCGTCGCGTCCGTCGCCGTCTCGTCATTTAACACGGTCGTGCAGCGTTCCTCGACTCGGCTCGCCAGAAATGTGGGGGTCGGTGCCCCTGTAGGCCCACATGTCATGAGAGGTAGAGTCCCATCAACACGGTGCGTGAATTTGCTCTCGTCTGTTGGCTACTTGGCTGGGACGTCCCCGACCCAAAGCAGCAGGCGACTACGAGGTCGTGGTGCGGGCGTGCGGTGCCCCTGCCGCGCGTGTGACGGGTTGCGTGCGATCGCGTGATCCACCGTCGGTTCGCTCTCCCATGGCGGATGTGGGAGATAAAAAAGAAAAGGACGGGAAAGAGAAGGCCGCCAAAGTGTACATCGCCTTTCACTTGCGCACATGGCCACATCCCAAAGGTGATCAGGTAGTGCTACTCCTTTCTATTTTAGCATAGCCGGCGGCAGCGGCAGCGGCAGCGGCGGCGATCGCAGCCGTAGCGCGCTGGACGAGGGCACGAGAGCCGGCGGTGAGCCGGTGACGCGGCATGCGGGTCCAAGCGCGACGACGGGCCCCGGTGTCAGTGTAGGTTTCACAACTCGAGGGACGTCTGCTGCTCTGCTTCAGCTAAAGGCGTGCGTGCGTGTGCGGCTCTCGGCTTTGCGGGAGTGGGCTTGGCTTTTACTGTGCTACCTTTTTGGGCTCTCGGCCATTTGTCGTTTCCTTGGTCACGTGGCGCGCACATCCTCGGACGAAGGAAACTGCATCTGCATGCGGATCCGACTTCGGAGGTGTTCATGCTGGCCCAGTTACAATCCCGTTTCCTCGAGCGCCCAAGCCCAACCAAAGGATGGCCCAACCTCAACTCACCCCCAACATTACTTAAATCTCGCTTCGTGGGCCTCCATCGTGTCAACACAGCGTCCAATTAGTTCCTTTGCCTGCCCGCGGGCTGCGGCGGCGTAGCGGAGGATGGCTGCTCGTGACTCGTCAGACGATACCCTACTGGCTACCAGACGAGACGATCGAGGGCAGTGGGAGGTGACGTGGCCATGAGCTCACACAGCTGCCAAGATAATCTTTAACCCCGTCGTAGCTGACTAGCTGTGATCTGCGACTGCGAGTAGCCAAACAGTGATCAGAGTGATGATGACCCCCACCTCGCCTAGCTTGGTCCTCGTAGCCTTCCTCGGCGGGCGACACGGCAGGCCACTCCTCCTACCGCCCTACGCGCGCGCCTTCGATTTGACCTATCCTATCCTATTCTACCCTATCCATGCTGGTGCCTGTGCGCAGGTTTTTCTTCTTCCGGCTAGTGGCGTGGCAAACTTTCGTGCACAGTGCCAGCATTGCCTGCGCAACCGTAATCAATTCCGTAGACACTGTAATGAGGTGGGTGCTCTTTTGATCACGATGATTGTGATAGGAAAAAGAAGTTGTCTGATTTGCAACTGTTAAAATGTTTGTTTGGGAACAAATGAATGTTTATCCATTACTGTGTTTTTTCTGTGAAATTGAACTGTTTCGTGTGAAATTTATGTGTTCCAAAAATGGCCTAAGTGTTTTGAGTCCCGTTGACACTGCTCTCATCCGAGATCCATAGTTCAAGATTTTGAGTTTCGTGGATAAAATAAAATCATTTACTTATGCCCATTTAATCCTGAAAAGTAACAAAAATGTTCTACCAAACAATGAAACACCATCATCCCTCTTTGGATGGGAGCATCGGTTCCTGAATAATTATATATTTTCTCTATTGTTTTTAATTGATTTCTATTAAATTTATGTACGATTCTTATAAAAAAAATTATGTGTTCCAAACTAGGTCTCAATAATCAAGATGCTTAGAATCTAATGTCTCCTAGAGATGAGCGACTCCAAACAAATCTTTAGGTCTCGATTTGTAACCTCAAATCGAGAGGATTTTCATCCCTTCGAATCTAGAAGCAGTGAGCAAGTCAAGGAAATGTACAACGTCACACATCTGTGAGCAGCACCAACGGTCTAGCCAATGACTTTAGTTCAATAAAATAAAAACTAGTTTAATTCTTCGGATGAAATATATCATACATGTTTTGTTACGATGGCATGTATAAATACAAAGTGTAAACTTTAAGTTCCTAATAGCAGTGCAGGACAACATAATGGGATAGGGGGAGAGAGAATAAGAGAGGTGTGTTCACCTATCTGTGAGGGTGGAGGGGCGGTTTGGTGCTAGCACGCATGGGGCCTGCGATGCCATGTCATTGAAAACCCACTCTAAGTCGTTTGAGGTGTCTTCTGTTCGGTTGTAAATAGTTGGAGAGTTTAGGTTACCTAGTTGTAGTTTGGTGTTGAGGATTGAACAATGATAGTGCCGGCTCAATGTTATAGTTTTTCCTAAATTTAATTGGTGGAGGTGAGAACTGGACATGCAACACTGAGATGGGTAGATGATAGTGGGGCCAAAGCTTTACTGAGACCAAAGTGGCTATGCCCCTAGCTAGTCTTACAAAATTAGCGGACAAACACCACTACTTATATGTTAAATATACACTAATATAGCCATCAATTTTAAGCATTGCCCCGCTCCCTACCAGATCATTATCAAGCCAAAGGGATAATAGACTATGCAGCTGACCAACTCGAGCTACAAATTGTGTCTAGTGGGAGAAACAAGAGGACACAAACCTAAGATAGAAGCATAGTGTGTGATATTCGTCGAATGTGACTATGCCCTTACAATTTCACAACTATTTTTTTTAGAGAATACTCCACTCAGTAAGTACTTGATGTCTTCTTATAAGATGTGTTAGAAAACTGAGAAGCTATTTCATAAAATATTTAATCATTAATTCCTCCCAAGTGCGAAATGCTATGAAACCAACTCTTATTAAAAGATATTGGCACGCACGCACACACACACGAATCTAGTGATATCTCCTTTTTACGTTAAACATGTGCATAATTTGATTAATGGTTGGTAAAATTTCCAGTGCTTATTTTGCCTGGAATCCTGGTATGATCTATAGCCATAAGAAATATAATTAAGTGTTTAACAAGTATTTGAATTTTAAAATGTCACAGAATATATTTTGAAATGGATCAATAGTTAGCTGACCGTGCATTTGTTAGCCCCCTTTTGGTTTACTATGGATTCTCATAATCCTATTAGCAAAATCCATGGAGCAGCCGAGCAGCCAAAACAGCAATATTTTATCGTGGATTATATGAAAAATGGTGAAAACCCCAACGCCTTGGTTTTTTTTTTCCTGGGAGTAAGCACCCAAGCTTTACTGCTGCAGTCATTTTCTGAATTTTGACTTGGATTCACCGGCTTTCCAACCGATTTGCACTCTTTCCCTCTTTTTGCACGAATTGATTTATCAATGATATACAACACGCACTCTTTCCCTCTTTTTGCAAAGCATGAATTCGAGCAGTATAACTCGTGCTACACAATGGCCACACCTTGTGCCAGGTCATGGAAACAAACAAAGATCGCTTAACCATTTTATGAGAAAAAACACTATTTTGTAGCTAAAAAAAATGAATGTATCTCAAGCGAATAGCTGCATGTTTTCATCGTTGGAGCAGATCACACGCTAGATCATTCATAAAAAGGGTCAAATCTGCAAAAGATTTGGTGTTGCCGACGTGTAAAGACAAAGTTAGCGCACACAAATACACAACATCCACAAGAATAGTCGGCAGCGATTTCTTTTCAAAAGATATCAAAAGAAAGTGTGGTAATAGTAGAAAAGTGGGGGTGGCTGTAGAAGCTGACTACTTGGAAGAAAGTGAGAAACCCAAGAACTACACTTTCAGCGAAAGCTATTTGGCAGTCTTTTTTGGTGAATTCCTTGCGAGTGACAAAAGTTTGAGACAGTGTGGTGATGCTTTGGAGAAGAGGAGCCCTGTCCGCTAGGTTGCCACGGTAGGGCGCTCTTTTTGTCTCTTGCAGGTGTGGCAGCCCCAGCATTATGCACCCAGAAAGGGGTGAAGCAAAGGCAGGCCTAGTACTTAGCAGTACGTACCAATAGCAGGAATTGACGCGCAACGAACTATTATTTGCATTTTTTTTCTGTTTACCATCTTCTAAGTTCAACCGAAAAAACAAACAGACTGCTTATTATAAGTTATATTCCCTCCGGTTTTATGCATGTCTCGATTGATTTCTTAAAAAAATTTGAAAAAATATTATAAGTTGTTATTTATCTTGTTGTGATTTGATTTATTATTTTAGAGTATTGAAGTATAACTTATTTTTTATATGTTCACACAAATTCTTAAATAAGATGAATGTTCGAAATTGTGGAAAAAGTCAATTGCGATTTATGTTTAAAAGCAGTGGGAGTATAACTTAGAGTTTGATGTATGAAGTCCCAATTCACATTAAGATAGACTTCCATTTTGTTCTTATGTTCGGCGTTATAGTTTGAGAAAATCTCCTCAATGTCATTAAAAGCTATACCAATCCTTTTAGTGCCATAAAAAATTATGGCTTCCATTCAATACCGTCAGTTAAGAATATTCACCCCCCTAACTGCCATTTCCGTCAATTTCTAGTTCGTGCCGTTAGAAGATGTGCACGGGTGCATGGCGCAGATGTCGGTAGCGGCCATAAGGTGCGGGTCCTAGGCCCTATGTTAACACCGTTATCCTTAACCTAACGGCAATGTCAACTAAGGGGGTGAAAATTCTAAATTGATGGGACTTAAAGAAAGCTATAATTTCTGATGGTATTTAAGGAATTGGTGTAGATTTTTTATGGTACTAACAAAATTTTCTCTTAGGTTGAAGACAACAAGGGTGCATTTGGTTTTGCAAAATGCACAACTAGCATTTTGTTCTCGTACGCTCTCACAATATGCATATACACAAACCGCTGCCTTGTCTTGATAATTTGCCATGTCTTGTCAATTGTGCAAATTGGACATGCACAAACATTTCCACAGTCTTATAGTTTCTCCTACTCGAGCCGCCACCCCTAGTTCTGGGTACGAGCCAAGGTTTGCTGCTGGAGGTGAAATCAATGTGATTGTTTACTTTAGTGGTGGAGGCACGTGACATGTTTGGATCACGCAAACTAATTTTTAGATTTAGCTAAAAAACTCTCTTTAGATTTTAATATGACGGTTTTAGTTTAAATTAAACTTAAAACGTCATATATTAATAACCGGAGGGTATACTAGCTACATAACAAATAGTTGATATGTTTAGATACTCCATCTAATACAAAATTGGATTCTTAGTAGAATGTCATTTTCCACTGTTGCTTGCAATTAACTATTTTTTTTCAGCTAACGACTAATTTTAGCTAGAGTGTGGATCAAAATTTAGTTACCAATTTGGTTAATTTTTAGCGTTTAATTTTTAATTGGACGAATCAAACATGTCCTGATTTTACGATACCCCGTGTCGGTCGTAAAACTGTGCAATCCACCATCCGAAACGAGCCTCGAAGTAAAGACGGCTTATCTACGTAGGACAGAGTTGAGTGGCAATGGCAGCTAGTAAAAAAAAAAACGCGCCGTTACGCAAAGTACACTGAATACTAGGCAAATGTGGTGGCGCGACACAGCACAAACGGCAGAGATTCTGTCCCGCGCACAAAATACACGTACACACGCCTGCCCACACAGGAGGCGCACGCCCTCGCTGCTTTTATCCCTGCCAGCGCACGCCTGCAGGGTCTCGGCAGAGTATAGTGTACCCACACCCACCTACTGTACCATACCACAGTATCTCGAGCCAATACGTACGTGTGTGCCGTCGCACTCGCACGCGTCCTCTCGTCCCGTCCCTGCTTGGACTGTTCCAGCGTTTCCTTTTTAACTTTATTTACCGCGCGCCAGGCAGAGGCAGCGAGCGAGCGAGCCAAAGAATGGACACGACAGCGGCAGGCGAGTGGACGAGCCCAGCCCACTGCTCCTCGCCGATGGCGACGTCAAAGATCACGCGCCCGCCAGCCAGCGCGAGCAGCGTCAGCGCCCGGCACGCCGCAGCGCAGGGCTGCAGGCCACGGTGGTGCTCCCCGTACCGTACGCCAAGATTCGTGTCGCGCGTGGCGCCGGCAGGTGGACGGGGAAAAAGGAGGCGACGGGACGACGGGATAGTTTGGCCGCGCAGCGAGCGCGAGGCTGGCATATGCATGCACGGCAGCACGGGGCGGGCGCGGCGGCAGGCTTTGTGCTGTGCGTCGCCACGCCACGCCAGCGGCCACGGCCCAAAGCGGCGTGCTGCGCTGACCGCGAGCCGGCGAGCGAGAGAGGGCATCCGAGGAGACAGGGCAACGGCTGGCTGAGGGAGGACCCTGGCGGCGGCGTGCGCGCGCGCGCGCGCATGCATGTGGATTCCCTTCCCCGTCCCGGCGCGGGGCGGGAATATTGTCGGCGTCGGCGAGCGGCGCGAGGCGAGGCGAGGCTGGCGGCGGGCCGGCAGAGCAGCGTGTCCTATGCGCGTGTTGCATTGCACCGTGGCAGGCAGCAGCACGCAGAATTTCTCGGTCCCGTCGAGATCAGCTGGGGAAGAGCGCTGCATTTTGGTGCAGCGGCATTGGCATGGCTTGTCGACGGGGCTAATTGATCGATTCTAGTATATCATTCTACGCAAGTTCTGGCGCGGGCCTATGAAAGAAACGTTGCTGAACCCCGCGCACGGTGCAGAATGTGTGATGAGAAGAGCATAATCTCTGCTCCGAGGTTACCTCGTGAATTCCAAATTGTGCGTTTTACTAGCACCACCTTTCTTCCAACTTTGGTTTACCCCACTAGATTATAAATAAATAAACTTAATGAACAAACACAAAAGTTTGGAGAGACCACACTAACCGACACGGTACACGTAGGTAGGGCGTGGTCAGCCCTTTTTCGAAAGGAGCAGGGGACAGAAAAGCTCAGCGCTTCGCCACCATCCTCGCCTCCCCTCCGTGGTCCAGACGCTAATCTCCCATGTTTGACTGTTTAACGGCCGAGGCGAGGACCATGTCGCCACATGACATGATAGACGGGCGGTCCCCTCCTCCCCTCTGCTGCTCCATCTCTACGGCAATCATGCGTCAGGCGCTAATCATGGACCATCGGGACACGAGGAAGGAGGCATCACCTCTCGTTGTTGGACATGTGGTCCGGCGGATTCTTCCAACTGCGTGCTTAATTAGTCTATAGCTAATCTATTGACAAACGCTAGTGCGTCTAGGTTTAGCTATCGATGGTTTACAATTATACTACCTGGTGATTACTGGTGCTGATTATCCACCAGGACCACCAGCCGCCGCTGCTCCTAGTTGTTGTGGCTGCTGCAGTTAATAGAGCCCAGCTAGGAACACACATGGGTTGCAGCTAGCTACTGCTTGGGTGCGGATTAACCGATCCAGGAGTGCTACATGTGTGAAAACAAAAATACTACTCCAACAAATACGTACAGTACTGCACTGTATACTCCAATACATTCTACAATAATCTTTATCCATGGCTTGGAGAAAGAAGTAATGTTTCGTAATGTTTGTCTATGGATGAGAAGAAAAAAAAGTTCCACACGACAACGTGGAATCCTGTGGCGGTATGTATGGGGCCAACTGGCCGTATTTAGATGCTAGCTAACCGAGCTGCTGCTTGCATTGTCGGTATTGTCGCAGCGAACCAAAGATCCGAAAAATCTATAGGGCGATGACCGCTGCTCGTACGTACGTGGAACAGCGTGTCTCACGCGATTTGTTGTACTGTATCAATCTTTTACTACTACTATATCCTATCATCCCGCTAATCATGAGCTCCATCGTCAGTTCGTCACACACTCACACCCATGGATCGAATTCCTCAGGCTATCTATGCCAAATGAATGTTTGTTCTTGTTCCCTTCCGTTATTGCGATGGTTGTTTCTTTAAACACGGCACATGTAGACACAATCAGTCATGTGCGTATCACATTCACCTTATGAATCCGCTCACACACATCACGCACATATCTACTCCCTCACCTCACGTCTGTTTATCCTCTAACGCAATAACCACACGTCCGATTAAGAGTTTCTTCATCAAGGTGTAAGCCTGTAAGGTGTACGATTGAAATTGATTCATAGTTTTAACTAGAGGGACATAGATTATTTCTAGAAATGCACCTGCTGTGGGACATACATTTGAGTACGTGAAGTGTTGGTGAAAAATATGATGTTTTTTTTCTCAACACATAATCGGTCTTAATTTTTGAAACGGAGCGTGGTGGGTAATTACCGTGTACTACTTATTACGCCCGTGCACAAAGGATGGATCATTGGTTTACGGATCACGCGGCGCTGCTTCCAGGCTGCCGCCCGCACTCCAGTCTCCAGCAGCCTCCATGAGGGAGAGGGAGAGGGAGAGCATGATTACCTGTGGCAATTGCGTGATCCGAAAAGAGATTCGGCGAGCCCCCCACTGCGGCGGACACCCCGATTTCCACTTCGTTTTCGTCAGTCCCGTCGGGCCGGCTGGTGGTGGACACTGGACGCCCGGCAGCCGGGCAGCCGGCATCGCCAAAGCTAGGCTCCAGTACCGTCTCATGTCTCAGGCAATGCAATGCCGGCTTTCTGGTCTCAAGTGATGGATCCCTGCTCTGTTCTTGCTCGATCCTGTATTTATGAGAATATATATATATCCTAGGCCAGGGAAGAAGACCAATAGATCGGGAACGCCATTACAATTTGCACGCATGCTTTATTCTCGAAAATCAGCTCATGCTGCTGAGCACTCACTCAACACCACGTACGTACAACAGTACTAACAACTAGTCAACTACTCCACACTACTCGTACTGATCGTACAGCATACCACAGGGGGAACGAAAAGACAGGGAGGACACGAGGGCCCCCGTCCCTGTCCAAAATGCTTTCGTGCTCGCCTGCTCGGGAGGAGTCGACCCAGCCTGCCAGTAGTACCCTGCATGCATGCAATGCGAGGTAATGCGTCGTGCTCTGGTGAGCAGCGAGCACCCGCTGAGCCAGCACCCAGCCACTGAGCACGGCCGATGCGTCTGTGTGCGGCCGGCCGGCCCCCACACGGGCCACGGACCTCCACCAGCCACCACCCCTGCCCCTGCCCCGGTTCCCAAGCAGCACCGGCAGCTTTTTTCCGAGGCCCCTTTGCATCACCAGCCACTGCGCACTGTGCCTGCGACAGAGCCCGCAGCCTTGCACAGGGGGCCTAAAATGGGGCGGCACAGCTGCCACTGCCACAGTGTCGTGTGTGTCGGGCTCGGACGCTCGGTGCCCCGCGCCCGGCCACAGGGAGGGCGGCAGCTCCGCGCCCCGCGTCGGATCCTAGCTAGCGCCAGGTGATTGACGGTGGCCACCCCCCCTCGTGGTGGGACCGGGTGGCAGTCACACCGCATGACCAGCGGCGGAGACCTTGCCCCGGGGTCCGCGGACCGCGGGCTCCGGAAATAGATGGCCATAAAGCCCGTGGGCTGCAGCCCGTCCGAAAGCCCACAATTTAGGCACGGCACTAGGCACGGCCCGGCCCTTTGGCTAGTGGGCCCGTGCCGAGCCCGGCACGGAGGCCGTGCCGTGCCCGGACGCCATGCTCAGCCCGCTGGGCCAGCACGGCACGGCCCGTTTATTTTTTTATTTGATATTACATATAGGACATATATATATTTATACTAAATACGACCTTGCAATCACATGTGAATGTGTTCTCTACTGGTTAGAACCCTAAGTTAGGTCACCAAACCCTGTCAACAGGGTTCGATTCCCACCATGTACCAATTTTTGCCTATTTTCTCCATTTAAATTTGTTGGGCCCGCAATGACCCACCGGGCTAACCAGTGCCTCGGGCCGGCCCTGTAGGCCATCCGTGCCATGCTTGGTTCACATTTGAAGCCCGCAGCCCGTTAAAGGCCCGGCACGGTTACTAAGCGGGCTTAGCCGGGCCCGTGCCTAAACGGGCCTGTGCTTAGATGGGCCCGGGCCATATCGTGCCGGGCCTGCCCGTTTGGCCATCTATAGCTCCGGATCTGCCGTGCGTGCGTGCGGCCGTCCTGTGCGCCCGCACGTCCTTCCCCTCCGTTTGGAAAACAAGGGTCAAGGGCTGCACCCTGTTTGGAAAACAGTTTCTATTTTATTTACAAAAGGGTGTACGTACGTATTTTTTTCCCTATACAGTGCGAGTATCGCTGTTGTTTCAGTACGAGCTGGGACTGTTTGGCTTGCGAGATTGTGCATTTTTTTTTCACTCCGGATCGGAGGATCAATCATGCTGAGCTTTCGATCCCGGTGACTGAACTGAAAGGTACTAGTAGAGGCACTAGCGGCTGAATAATTTCACCTGCGATTTGAGTTACGGTGACAAGTGACATGTTGTAAAACATGAGCTCTGGACACCGTAGTCAAGTCAACACATGGTTTTGCTTGTCCAAAACACACATAGTTTTCACCTTTTTCACCCCGTCAGCTTTTGGGTAATAAGATAAGATCTTGCGGTCACAATGGAAAAGGCAAAAATCCATCCGGGAGGATTCAGATAAGAACAAAATCAACGATGGAGCTAACTGTGGACTCTATGTGACATTGCCGTGACATGTAGATTTTTCACTTTTCACTGCTAGCACTTACATATATGATTTAAGGCCGAAGTCATATCTTCCTCGATAGTACTCCGTATTTTGTTTTTATCTTCCTCCTCACTATTAATGCCACATTAATTAGTGAAAAATCTTACGTGACGTCTAATGAATGCGTATGATATAATGGGCTCGGATTAGCCTAAGGTGTTTCCAACAGCATCCTACGTACCTAACAAAGTTTGGACATGGAGCGTTAAAAGAAAATAGAGAGGAGATAGCAAACGACAGATAAATAGACAATCTATTACACATAGTCTAATATGGTCGTGAGAGAACAAAGGGTCACCAGTTAGCTTTTGATCATAAAATGAGTCTAAAATATATCTTCTCTGTTACATATCACCTTAGCTATTTATTTTGTTATGCTTATGTTTGTAATAGTAAGTATTTTAAATATACCTTGCTTTTTTAAAATATTTGTATTATTCTTTAATATAACAAATTATCGGCACTAAAAACAAAAATGAGCAGTACTTTTTAAATAGCTCTCCCTTCTCCGTGGACACACGTAAATATAAATAAAAAGGCCACTACGTTCTTTCTGTACTAGCTCTAATTGAGAAAGCTGACTTCTACTGAAAGTAGGAGTACCATGAAAATGCTTTTCCACCTGACAAGAAACAAAGCGCAAGAATTCTATATTCTTTTTTTAAGAAAAACGGAAGAGCAGGCGCGGTAGTAGCTACATAGCCCAGGTCAAGGTAGCCGAGCACGCGCATCAGTGGTAAAGAGGCAAGTAAATGCCACCCCCCGTCGTCCTCACCAAACCGAGACCATTCGTCTCTCTCCTCCGCGTCTGGCCGCTGCTCCCGTGCGTGTTTCTTGGGACTCCGACCTGCTGGCCCTGCGCTGCTCCCTGCACAGAGCGACGAGGGGAACCGGGGGCAGAAGGCAGCGGCAGCGGCAGGAGGCGTGAAATGCAAGCAAGCAGCACGCTGAGGTGAAAGCCGCAGAGCAGCTGTCGCCAGCCAACTCGTGAGGAGGAGAGGAGAGGTAGCGCTGCATTTCCGCCATGAAGTTCATGAAGCTTGGGTCCAAGCCGGACGCCTTCCAGACCGACGGCAGCGACGCCAGGTGAGCCCGCCCTCGCCCTCCTCCCTTCGCCGTCCGCCATTGCGGGAGCCGTGCTTTTGCTTGCCTCCCTCTTTCTTCCGCCGACGTGATCGAGAAGCCATTTCTGTGCTCTCGTTCGTTTCCATCCAGTCTCTCGTCAGAGAAAGCTCTTGCTCTCCAACATTTCTAGACGATAACGAAGCAGGGGTGGTAAACTTCTCGCCGTGTCTCCTGGCTTCTCTGTTCCGCCGCTAGGAACGAGAACAATGCAATGTCAGCCAGATGCATATGCTGTCTTGGGTTGATTCCTTGTAGGTCCCTTCTCTGTTACCTTCAGAAACAACACTGCGTTTTCTCTAGAGAGAAAAAAATAAAGGCTTGCTCGGCACTGCAAGCGTGGATCTTTCGAGGCGTGGTCGTCTGTGAGCTGCTGATTCGTCGAGAGAAAGAGCGCCTGTTCCGCTGTGATTATTGGGCGATGCCGCTGCTGCCGCCGCCGCCGCGCTCGAGCGCTCGTGGTGAGCTACGTGGTTTCCCTGCGGGGCAGTTGATTTGACCGGGGCGCCCGCCCGCCCACCCTTTCGCCACCAAAAAGTCCCTTTTGCCTGCACAAACAAAGCCGTAGCAGTTGTGGTGGTTGTGGCGAGGATCATGAGGTTATATTTTTTACTGGTTGTTTGTGATGAGGATGTGAGGACGGCAGCGCTTCAGTGCGTGCTTCATCCATGTTCTTCTCGTCTGTCTCGAGATATCTTGGGCTTGTTCCTAACCTGCAAAGGCTTGCCTTTGTTTTTTTAAATATGCCCACTCCTTTTTTTCTTGTTAAAGTGTATCTGTATGTGACTATGCGAGTATGTTCTGATTGAACAAGAATAGGAGTATGCCGCTTGGCAAAAAAAAAAAGGTTATTTCAAGGGTATTGCTGTCTCTGTTTCTCCCGGGGAGATCTACCCTCACTAACTACAAGAAAAATTTAAAGGCAAAAGTTTGTGAGAACTGTATAATGTATATGCACTTGATTTGCTCTGAAAGTTTTACCCGCTGTTTCTAACTTTCTGTGTTAACCAACCACTGGCTTTGCACGTGCTAATGAGTGCTTACTTACAAGCTGTTTTGTGAACCATCATGTTCATGGGAATGTGGAGTGACACTCAGCAAGTGACATGAACACAAGTTTTATACTCTGTCCTTCCACTCAAAAAAAATTGAAATTCTAGCTTTGTCTTAAGTCAAAGTATCAGTAAGTTTGACCGAGTTTATATAGAAATAGTAACAACATTTATGGTATTAAATATATATTATATGAAAATATATTGCAACAAGAATCTAATTATACTAATTCGGTAGCATAAGTTTTAATATATTTTGATATAAATTTAGTCAAAGTTAGTATGGTTTGACTTAAGATAAAGTCTAGGATTTATTCTTTCGTGGACGGAGTGAGTATTAGCCTTCTTAGCTTGCGCAAGCAATTTTCAACTTTTCTTTCTTTCTTTTATGCACTACATTCTCTTCTTATGGATGTTCATTATCAATTATGTGACGCTGACCAAGTCAATCTCATATTCTCATGCAGATACGTGCTGTCGGACCTTCCGTCAGACATCGTCATCCATGTGGACGATGCCAGGTTCTATCTGCACAAGGTAATTCCGTACCATTTTACTAAGTTATAAACCAAAGTAGGTTACGTTGTTGATTGTTGTGCGCTAAGGCGCTTCCCTGTACTTGAGAGTCCGAACAATGTACCCGTCAATGTCCAGCTATCAGCACACTAGAAGATGCTGCAATAGTAACATCTTTTGTCAGATGCCACTTGTAATTTGGATCTTTGTTGCTTTCGGAATCTTTCCCACGGTTTCCTTAGATCTTGTTTCAATTCCCATGAGTAGCTTCCATTCCGCTAGGTGACAGCAATGCATGTACCACGCAATTGAAAAGAATGTCCACTTGTTGAATCTGTTGGTAGATATAATGCTACAGAAAATCTACGGATGTCCAATGTTCAATTATATATATTTGTTTCGGTGTGAGAAGATTGTTTGACAGATTAGTCTCTGAAATTTTGGTCATTTTGCCGTCTATTTGCAGTTCCCTCTTCTTTCCAAGAGTAGTTTGTTACAAAGGCTGATAATTGAGGCCAGTCAGAATGGCACCGATGAAGTTGTCATACAAGACATTCCTGGTGGTGTGAAAACCTTTGAAATCTGCGCAAAGTTCTGCTATGGCATGGTGGTGACCCTCAATGCATACAACGTTGTCGCCGCGAGGTGTGCGGCAGAGTTCCTTGGGATGACCGAGGATGTCGAGAAGAGCAATCTAATATTTAAGATCGAGGTGTTCCTGAATTCCGGCATCTTTAGAAGCTGGAAGGACTCGATTATAGCGCTGCAAACCACCGATGCATTGTTACCATGGTCAGAGGAGCTAAAGTTGGTGGGAAGATGCATAGATTCCATTGCTACCAAAGCTACCGTTAACCCATCAAATGTGATGTGGTCATACACCTACAACAGGAAATCTGCATCTTCCGATGAGATAGTTGAAGCCCGCAGAAACTTGCAGGCAGTTCCCAAGGATTGGTGGGTTGAAGATCTATGTGAACTGGATGTAGACCTTTACAGGCGGGTCATGGTTGCAGTGAAGTCAAGGGGGAGGATCCCCTGCGATGTTGTGGGAGAAGCGCTCAAGGCATATGCAGCCAGATGGCTTCCTGAATGTAGTGACATGCTGGTGGATGATGTCTACTCTGAATCATACAAGCATCTGCTCGAAACCATCATTTGGCTGTTGCCCTCGGACAAGGGATCTTCAGGGATTTCGTGCCGATTCTTCTTGAAGCTCCTGAAAGTGACTGTCCTGATTGGAGCTGGAGAGCTCCTGAAGGAAGAGCTCATGGACAGGATTGTCTTACAGCTCCACAAGGCCTCCGTCAATGATCTTCTTATCCCTTCCAAGCCACCGGCACAGACCGTTTACGACGTCCAGCTAGTTCAGACACTCATCAGTAGGTACATGAGGCATGCCGGAGTAGCTGAAGATGGGATTTTTCTCAACAACCTTGACCAGGAGATGTTTGAGACGAATGTGGACGATGAATCTTTGCTCGCACTATGCAAACTGGTCGACAGGTACTTAGCTGAAGTTGCCTCTGACCCAAATCTGTCAGTTTCAAGCTTCGTGGATTTGGCCACTTCCATGCCTGAATCGGCCAGGCCAACACATGACGCACTGTACACTGCTATCGACATATTTCTGAAGGTATGTTTCGCAGCAACAATAATTTACATTGGATATGTCGCTGTGTTTGAAAACCGAGATGCCTAAAATCGCCTGCCCTGTGATGTTCATCAGTTGCATCCCGGCCTTCCCAAGATGGAGAAGCGGAAGATCTCGAGCCTGATGGACGTAAAGAAGCTCTCCAAGGGCGCATGCATCCACGCGGCGCAGAACGACCGGCTGCCGCTCCGCGTGGTGGTCCAGGTGCTCTTCTTCGAGCAGCTGCGCGCCGCCGGAGCCGCCCCGGGCACGTGCGCCGCGGCGGCGCCCAACGGCTGCGTGGCGCGGTGCATGGCGCGCCTGGACGAGGACGACGAGAACGAGGACTGGAAGGCCGGCGGCCGCGGCGCGGCGCCGGAGCCCTCGACCCCCGGCGCGCTCATGAGGAGGCAGCTGGGGAGCATGAAGCTGGCGGAGCAGGGCGGCGGCGACGACGGGCGGCGCCTGGTGGCGCGGAGCAGCAGCGTGGCGAACCAGAGCAGCCGGCTGTCGCTGTCGTCGCGGTCGCGGTCACGGAGGATCTTCGACAAGCTGTGGGCCGGCGGCGCGAGGCTGCCCGGGGGAGAGGCCGCCCCCGCGGGCGGCAACAACGGCAAGGGGTCGTCGGACACGTCCGGGAGCTCGCAGAGCCCGCGGTCGTCCGCGAAGCCGCTCGAGTCCAAGTCGTCCAGCTCGTCGTCGAGGAACCGGCGGTACTCGGTCTCGTAGGCCCGGCCGGCCGGCGGCGGAGGCTGTACGGACTACGGAGGGAGGAGGCGCCTGGTCCAATGCCCAACGTGAAGGATGGTGAGCTGCTGCGAAGCTTCAGAGCTCGTGTTGATCCGTGCTGTACTGCTGTAGCGTACTCCGTAGCAATGCTTGCAGCTAGGAACCGTAGTTTGTGATCAGTGAGTCAGTGCAGCTGCTCTGATCTTGGGAAAACAACCCCCCGCTCTCTGTAACAGACCTCGCAATTATGCTTGACGACTCGGTGACGTGGGCAAACCGTTTTCTTTACGAAGCTTGTAGCGGTCAGACGCGGAGGGGGCTCCTGGGGTACACCGGTTGTACTCGAGCCACCCGTCCGACCACCCTCTCTTTTTTTCTCGGCATCTTCTTTCTCCCGCCATACGTCTCTGGCTGTCAGCGCATCTGCACCCTCACAGTGGCCTTCCCGCCCGTTGGCCGCCGCGCTGCCGCCACCTTCCTCTTGCGCCGCTGCCATCCTCGCCGACCATCAGGAGCTCCCCTCGCCCCAACCCTAGCCCAAGCGTCGTTCTACCCCGTCCGACCGACGGCGCCCTCGTCGTCGGCCTCAACCGCCTGCCACCCGCCACCACCATCGGGTTGGCCTGCCATCCTCGGCCCTCCCTCTATGGCCGGGGATGAAGGAGAGCTCGTCAACGTCGACAATTCCAAACCTGGACCCCTAATTCTAAACCCGAAGCCGCCGGCGGCGGAGGAGCAGGAGTGGAGGCAGCGGCGCTCGCCGATTTGCACCAAATTAGGGGTAAAAAATGTGAAGAGAGAGAAATGGGTGGGCCATACACGAGCTGCTCCGGCCTCCGGTACACGTGGGTGGACCGGAAGATTTTCAGTCAGACGCGGGCCATGTACTGGACTCGATCTACCTAGCACGTTCGATCGATGGGCTCGCGCAGCACGGCCCACCGATGACGCGCCGAAGGAACGAGACGCGAGCGGGAAAATGCATGGGCCGGCCTGCCTCCTCGCTCCTGCACCGTGGCGAGGGCTCTGAGGACGGGACGGCTCGAGTTCAGAGCGGTCGTCGTCCATCTCATCCCTGTGGGCAGTGGCCTGTGGCCCTGTGGGTGGCTTGGCGACTCGGCAAGCGAAACATCCGCGACGACGGAAAGGCGCCCCCGTACCCGCGCGACGGCGACGGCGCCGGACGCGGGGTTGGTGGCGGCGCGCGCAGTGGTTGCTCGTCCCATCCGGCCATCCGTCCGCCCAGGCAGTTACCAGCCCAGCAGAGGATGACGCAACTGTGACTCCGAGCAGCAACAGCCGGTCTACGCAACCAGCTGCAGCCCCGGTCCAGCCGCCGAGCACCGAGTCTTCTTGGTTCGGTCGTTGAGACGACGACCCGACGACGAGGCTAGCGTTGGCGTCCCGGAGTCTGGGTCTGGGATACGGCTACCTACCGCCGTATCCGTAGCCCCCCCTGAATGATCAAGCGCGGCCTTGCAAGCCATGGTCGTTCGTCGGGATAAGCTTGCACACGCTACATCGCTGAAGCTTTAGGCACAACTGGTCGATGGCAGCGAACAAGCTGCCTGGCCCTTGCGTCCAAGGCTGCTCGTCGGTTTCAGTTTCACGTCCCGGGGGGGGGGGGGGGGGGGGGGGATAAGGATAACGACGCGGACCCCTATTGTACTAACACACTGTTCGCGGCCACGCCCCCAGTGTCCCCCGCGACAAATAACTGAAGGCTTTGCAAATTATAAAAAGCGGCTTTGATCCTCCAGTTACAATGTGTGTATGTTTGCACGCAACTCTAAAGCCATAACAAAGGGGAGAGCGCATCGTCTTTCGTGGACTAAAAGCTCCTTTGATTACTTCCCAAGTGCTATCTGATTTCCGGGATGATGCTCATCCGAGGCATGGTTCATTTGCTTCATGGGCTCTTTTAAGGCACCCCTCCTACCTCTCCGGAGGCAAAGAGTTGCGGTACACATCTCCTGATCATCAATTAATGGCCGTTTAATTTCCCTAATAAAAAGACACTGTTAGAACAAACTCAATTTATTTAGAGTTCGGTGGCCAAAATTGGTCTTCGGCAAAAGTCAGTGGTAAAAAAATAGACTTGTTTCAACATTTAATACGATTCAACAAATACAAATAAACATACCCCAGTTCAAACTTATAAAGCACTCCTATGTGCTTGGTATAGAGTTTCGAATTAATAGTAAATATAAATATATAATTAAGGATTCTTCATGTATGTATTAAACTATTCTGTCAAGAGATATAAATTTGTATATAGTTAATTTACAAGTTATTTGAAAATAGGAATGTGTTCATTGTTCAATAATAGTAGGCAACAAAGTATTAATTTGTCCTTATATGCACTGTATTAATCAATGACATCGTATCATACCTCCTATGATATCTCATATTAATTCGGAGAATTGTGAAAAAAAAAACTCCTTGCTTTAGACCATGTTCATTTTTTGGAATTAAAATTTGTCCTACGATAAATGATGTTTCAGGTATTTATCAAGAAGTAAAACGAGAATTTAATCCCTGCATGCATACATGCATATGACAGGTAAGGAAAGATAACGAAGGAAGTATTGGGTTGGATCAAAATTTTAAGTTATCGTTGTTGATTGTACGAGTCTATGTCTCGCTTTGTCTTTTTCGTTCCTGCTCGTTTTGAGGCATATCTATTCGTATAACTCGTAAATTCTGTCCTCTCCTATTCTTCGTCTTTCTTTCTTTTTCAATTTTGTTTCAAGACAAAATCTGAAACTGAAAATCGATGAGAAGTTTTTCCAACCGCGCACCGTTGCTTACACATATGCTCCTGAAAAGAAGCACTATAGTCAATAGTGATCTCAACATATAAGGGCGTGTTTGGTTAGTTCCTGCCAGGCATTACTCGACGTAGGCATGTATCCCAGGAGTCCGACTTCGATCGCCTAGGGCTAGTATACGCTTGCCTGGCTAGCGAGCTGCCTAGCAGGTCTCCAAGCAAACATACCTATATCAGTATACCCATAGTGCAAAAAGAAACTATTCAAAAGATGCAACGATATAGAGTACACAAACACATAACTATACGCTTTTGTCATGCACACGTCACTTTGCTTTGCTAGTAAGTTTTGGCAAAACAAAAAGGGAAAGACACCCCTGCTAGTGTACCAAAACCGCACCTACAAAACCTTGTTGATGGACAAGCACCCGTCACCGCCGCATCATATATCACCAGGCGCGGCGGATTGAGTGCACCTGCAGACCATGTCAAAATGTCGTCACGCCGACTCCGAGGGATCCATCGGTCCTGTCACGCTAGATACCACAGCGCGCGCGCACCAACTCTGGGCCGCCTATAAATACCCGTAGGTCACCAGATCGCCCCCGGGCCCTTGGGGTTCTTTTCTGTCGCCGGTAAGTAACAGCAACCCTGTACCCGGCCGAGGAGCGCGCGGCGATCCGACATGACGGTGGTCGTGGACGGCGGCGACGCGGCGGCGGCGGCGGCGGCGCCGTCGCCGGGGCAAGGGCTGACGGTGTGCGTGACCGGCGCGGGCGGCTACATCGGGTCGTGGATCGTCAAGCTCCTGCTCGAGCGGGGCTACGCCGTCCGAGGCACCGTGCGCAACCCCGGTACGTACGTAGATCTCGATCGAGATCGGTCATGGGTTAACTGTCGACGGTTCGTATTCTGTGCACGTTCTGATCGACGAGGCGTGCGTTGCAATATGCAATCTGCGCAGACGACGCGAAGAACGCGCACCTGAAGGCGCTCCCCGGCGCGGCGGAGAGGCTGGCGCTGTGCAAGGCGGACCTGCTGGACTACGACGCGCTGCGGGCGGCCGTCACCGGCTGCCACGGCGTGTTCCACACCGCGTCGCCCGTCACAGACGATCCGGTATGGCCAGGGCGCAGGGACCATATGCGTACTTGAACACGGAGGGAGGGTAGATAGATGGATCCATGGATCCGCTGCGGAAGAACGGACGAGAACGGCCGGTACTGTATGTGTCACGCACGTAACCCGGCCGGCCTGTGAGCGAGCACGTTTTGCTGGATCTATATTCTGTAGTAGTATAGTAGGGACCATATTCTAGGATGTGCTAAACAGATATTTATTTTAGGTTCATTAAAACGTTAATTTTCGTATCCAGACGCGCCTAAATTTGGTGGCATATATATGTATCTTACTTAGAAGGACAAAATTAGGTAACCGTTCGTGAATATAGGCTGGGGCGCTGGGCTATCATTCTCTAATAAGTATAGAAACTTTTTTTTTAGGAAGAAGGCATCTGAAGCATAATTCAGGGATCGTTATCGTGTTGAGTTCACATGGCTGGCATGCATGCACGCACGCGACGCGACACACAGCTCACCACCACTCACCAGCAGCTAGCTAGCTGTTTCAGTTTCAGCAACTCTCTACTACCCCACTTTGGCATGCAGGAGGAAATGGTGGAGCCCGCGGTGCGTGGCACGCGGTACGTGATCGACGCGGCGGCGGAGTCCGGCGGCACGGTGCGGCGCGTGGTCCTGACGTCGTCGATCGGCGCGGTGGCCATGGACCCTCACCGCCCGCCGGACGCCGTGGTGGACGAGTCGTGCTGGAGCGACCTCGACTTCTGCAAGCGGACCAAGAACTGGTACTGCTACGGCAAGGCGGCGGCGGAGCGCGCGGCGTGGGAGGCGGCGGCGGCGCGCGGCGTGGACCTGGTGGTGGTGAACCCGGTGCTGGTGCAGGGCCCCGCGCTGCAGCCGGCGGTGAACGCCAGCCTCATGCACGTGCTCAAGTACCTCAACGGCTCCGCCAAGACGTTCGCCAACGCCGTGCAGGCCTACGTCCACGTCCGCGACGCCGCCGACGCGCACGTCCGCGTCTTCGAGGCGCCCGGCGCCGCCGGCCGGTACCTCTGCGCCGACGCCGTGCTCCACCGCGAGGACGTCGTCAGGACGCTCCGCAAGTTCTTCCCGGAGTACCCCGTCCCGGAAAGGTAGGTCAGCACCACGTGTACGTATCTATCCATCATATCCCACGATTGCATGCATGTTTCTGTGACTGTCAATACTTCAGATACAAAAAGCGGAAGAAAAAAAAACGCATGTCAAAATTGTCAACACGTAGTGGGCTTACGTGCTGGTTGATTGAAATTGATGAGGTGATGGGGATTTGGAAGAAGTGCACGCGCCGGTGGTGCATCGATTTGTCAAAGGGATCGATGAAAGGCGTTGGCCGCGGTGGAGTTCCGTAGCACACACTGCATATATTATAACCGATGCCCGATGGTGAAATCCATTGCCGAGTTCTCTCGTTAATTGGTGTGTTGAAGTCCAACAGCTGAGAATTCTAGTCCACCTCATCGATCAGCGACGCATATACGATCGTGCTTTTTCTGGAAAATGATATTTCTTTATTATTTCCTGTTCTTATGACACGGTACTTTGCAAAAATCAAAATGAAAACACATCCGTGAGCCTATTTGGAACACAGAAATTTCATAGAAATTATACACGAATTTCATATGAAGCAATTCAATTTTATAGAAAAAGCGCATGAACGGGAAAAAAATCCCACGATCCCATAAATAGTTCAGCGATTAAGTTCAACTTTTAACTTGTTTCTTGCCCTTCTTGGATTGCAATTGCATGGCATTCGCAGGTGCTCTGATGAAGTGAACCCGAGGAAGAAGCCGTACAAGATATCCAACCAGCGGCTGAGGGAGCTGGGCATGGAGTTCACCCCGGCGGCGCAGGCGCTGTACGAGACCGTCATATGCTTCCAGGAGAAGGGCATCCTCCCGGTCCCGGTCCCGGTCCCGGTCCCTGTCCCTGCCCCTGCCCCTGCCCCGTCGTCGTCACCGGAGCCGCCGGCGGAGACCTAGCTGATCGATCGAGCTCTGTATTCCAGATACTAGCTAGGCTGGTCCTGCAAAACATGAAATAGTCGCTGGGGTTTCGATATACAGTATGTTTGATGAAACTAGAATATGAAATGTGTACCATTAATTGTGGGCCTAAATGGCCGAAGCGGTAACATATCGTGCAACAGTAATATATTAGCGATGTGGAGCTTGTATATGCTTGTAGCTTAGTTTTGATCTCCTAAATAAGCAGATGAAACAAAGATGTGGTATGGAGTTTGAGCTTACATGCGTTCAGTTACCAGCGTTTGGCAGACTTTGCCATATCCTCTGTTGTGATAACACGTACGCACTGTCAGGTCAATGCCACAGTACTGTTGCCGTGCGAAAATTTTCAGGTACACCATGGGCACTCTGAGTTCATGTGCATATATACGTATAGGGAATCATGATTAGACACTCCAAAAGTTCAAATTAGGAAAGCTCCAGTCGACTCCAAAAGTTTCCATTTATTAGCGGCCGAGCTCTACGCGTTGCATGAACTCTTATCTTCTCCACCTTGCATTTAGCGGCCGTGCAAAATGCACATACATAGCCTTTTGCATAACCCGCTTGAATTCGTACCTCAACAAACAAACGTATGCCAAAGCGGGAGGTTACAGAGATCTGCTAGGTGTTTATAGTGGTATTAGCACCCTCTCGTTCTAATACTACACAAGTGAACCTTCTATTTCTGGGTGTTTTGCATTCCATTTTAAGTCCTTTCATCTCTTGTCGTCACGCTTTGGATTTGGATGCAAAACCACAGCTGACGACAGATTTATTGTTGGTGATGCGCGCAAAAGGCAACAATGCAGATAGGATTTGCACGTGGACGCGGGCTGAAAATTTCAATGTTTTAAGCCAGGTGACCTGAGACTCTCCGAGAGAAGAAAATGTAAGACTGGTGCAAAATTCTATAAATTTGAGTAGTATTGTTCCATCGATGTTACCTGAAAGAAGAACTTAATTAGTGAGACCAAAGACTGCCCAGTGAAATGAAATCTATGGATCGAACGAATCGCATGCTGTAGTTGCTTGCCTGATTGTAATGCTCATTGATTATGGTTGTAGAAGATAATGCTGCTTGATCATATCCAGTAGATAATTCTCCTGGATTATAGTTCAAGCAATGATTTCAAAGTCTCAAAATCTCAACTTGTCATAGGCGCCGCTCCAGCTAGCATTACCTTCTTGCTTGCTCATATATGCGTCGTACCAATTACTTCGCCGCAAACTGGCGTCACCGGCGCCGGCGTTGATCGGTAAACAATAGTAGTTGTTATGGACCCGTGGTCCTGCACACGAGATGCACGCATTGCTTGCAAGGATGGAGGATGAACGTCACCGCTAATGATGCGTACGTCTTTGAAATTAGTATGCATATATATGCATATTTTGTGTCGAGACGGCTTTGATCGAGGATCTATGTGGTGTAGCAATGTATTAATATATCATTTGTGTAGTGTGATCAAAATCAAATATCACGCATAAGTAGAAGAACCGTTGGTCAAAGGACACATGCACGCTGCCTTTGCCTAGCATAAGTTGGATTGTAGACCTCCTTTGAAACACGGAAATTTCGCAGAATTGTGTGTGAATTTCACCTTAAACAATTTAATTTCATAGATAAACATAGAAAACGGGAAAATTCTTGCGTTTCAATAATGCCACAATTGTTTGGAACGTGTCGCGAGGTAGTGCTAATTAATTTTGAACAGAAATAATATCAAATCATTAGAAAAAGGTCAGGAACTTGTCAGCCTAAGCCGGCCCTGAGCCTAATATGCACGTGCTCAAGGGCGTGCACGTGCGTCTCATGCTCCGACGACGCCGTGCTCCACAGGGAGGTCGCGGTCGTCCACGGATTCTTGACCGAGTGCACGCCGTCTCGGCGTCTCCGATACACAGGTCACTTTACTCAGTCATTAGCATTGCCGTCAAATTTTGAACGAAGAAAGCAGGAGCATGTCGAATTATTGTCAATGGATAATGCTCGCGTGCTACCAAAGCTGGAAGCGCCGGCAGTGGATTCCACATACTCCGTACTATATACTGAAGAGCGGACGGCGAAAATCTGTTGCCGAGTCTGACGGTCGTGCGATCAGGTCCAAGGATAGGAGCCAACGTTTCTGTTCTTGGAGACGTACTAGTACAAAGTGGCTCTCTTGACACTTTAATCATTTGCCATGAGATTTATTTGACTGCGAATCCCATCGGTTGATCCTTGTGCTCGTAAACAACTGACTTTTCGCTTATTGCTATTCTCTCCGTCTTAATTTATAATTTATAGGTTATATGGTTGACTTTTTTAATATGACATTTGACCATTTCGTTAAATCATGCTTAAAATACTTATAATAAATCAAATAATAATAAAATGCTATAAATAATCGTTACATTTTTAAAAAAGATAGACATAGTATTTAAAAGTCAATGATGATATACAATTTGAAATAAAGGGAGTAGATACGAGGGCAACGGCGTTATTGGAGAGCTAACTGAGCATTTAGTTTCTTTTGGCTCTCTATATAAACCATTCTTATTGGCAGCAAAGCACGTACACAACTGCATTCCAAATTACGTACACGTGCAAATAGTTCGAACGGCCCTTCACTATTCTTCTTAATTACTGTAACAATTTTCGTCCATTGCTGCGGTCACGAGTACATGACAGATATTGCTGCAATGCAAGCGTCTTTGGCTAACTTGTAGTAGCGAACCACCTCTCCTCAGATTGTTTAGGGCCATTTTGGTTCAACTCCTTGGTTTAAGGCTCTATTTGTTTGCAATGTACTCTCTCCGTTATGGATTATAAGGGTCTCTAGCTTTCTTCCGTCTATTTCTTTGTTTATCTCGTTCTGTTTGTGTTAGGTAGGGACGCTGGCGTGGCCGGTGTAAGGCTATTTCTAACGACATTGCTCATTCCGCTTCCTCAAATCTCACTCCACGCTGTACGTCATGTCAGCTATTTCTAACGACATTGCTCATTCCGCTTCCTCAAATCTCACTCCACGCTGTACGTCATGTCAGCTACACTATAGAACAGTGCCAAACAATGATCGTTTTGGGGAAGGGAACGAGGAACCCATTGGAGTGAGCCCAAGTCAGCTACTGCATGATTGGTTGGCTGAACAGATTCCTAAGCTAGGCCAAACTGCCCTGCATTGGAGAAGGGTCACCCAGGATTTCTTTTACAGGCATCGCAGAGTACCTATTATGCAAAGCATCATCTCTACATCATTTGAAAGAACGAAGAACATACTCCTTCCACCGGATCAGGCGTCAAGTCTTCGACTCTCCGAGATCCATCACAAGAAGAATCTTCTCCTGCTTATGTCCATGTCTGGCTGCAATTTGCAAAAGATTGGGCCTTGTGTCAGCAAAAATATCGCACGGAGCACTAGTGCGAGGACATGAGATGGTAACGATACCTTGTGAACCCACTCGTACTCCTCGCTTTTTGTGTCGAAGGTCCCATGCTGCAGGGTGAGCAGCTTCAGAGTGATTCGAGGACCGCATTCCTGTGCCATCAGAAACAGTTTGGGCTTACTGCAAAGACAATGGGGGTAGCAATAATGCAGAGCGGATCTAAAGCGAATCCCATTGGCTAATCCCTGAGGATGTGATCGCATTTTCTAACATCTAACTGGCAGGATACTGATATTGTAAAAAACAGAGGCATGACATATCTTAACATGTAGTGGTATTAATAGGCCGTGAGAAAACACTGGCTAGCCTGGAAACATGCTCAACCCCATGTTGATATTTTCAGAAAAGTTTTGGGGGAAGATGAGGATGCATGATGGATATTGTTGCTTCAACGAATTTCGTTTTGTATATTAAAAATGTTTAGGGGGAAGATGAGGACTGCGGATTTCGAAATCATAAAAAAAAAATGGTTACAGTAAAACTGGCACCTACTCTTCGTTGAGAGTAGAAGCTGACATACCTGGAGGCGACAAATCACATCTTTCTCAGGTTTGCTTTTGCTTTCAGATGTCTTAGTTGTCTTGTCCTTCGAAACTTCCTTTTTTTTCTTTCATCTCAAAGATGTACCTAGTGCAAAAGTTCCATAACAAAAGTCAAAATGCTAGCTGTACTAAATTACCAGGTACTAACAAGAGAATATTTTTTTCGTAATAATTATTATTCATATGAGTAGACACTATATGACTATACATACACCCAGGCACCCACGGGTACAGCATTTTTGAGTAGACATGCCAAAAAAAAATTAACATAACTCTCAGCACCAAGCTGATTCCTAATTGCATTTATGTGCACCTGTGATGACGGAAAAATATGTAGTCTCGCTGATCATGGAAGGTCACAACACGACGCCCACGGAAATTGGGATCTTGAGGGAAGAGAGATTGCATCATCCTGAATGAAACAGGCAAGAAAGCCATGTAAAGAAAATATAGAGAATCCAAATAGCATAATACTGGAAAGAGGAAACAGGCCATCCTTTCATCAAAAGAGGTACAAGTTCTCAAACCACCTTCCAACACGATGACCAAGGCGTGTGGTGAAATTGTTCAGTACTAGCTCTGGTTTATGACTTGTAGGGTTGCCATGGTTCTGTAATGCAGAGAGCAAACAAAAGGGTAAAGCAACATAACAAAGAACAGTAGAAAGAAATTTATATTTATTTAGTTTTCCTGTTTTCATAATATACGCATGTATTTTTGTTGTTTTATACATGTGCTTATGTGTCGCAATGGATATTGGATATCGTACGACAAAATCATACCACCAACGCGGTTCTATAAAATTGATCCTCAACAAAATCTCTAAACGCATTAAGTTTAATAAAAATTTAATTTAGTCACGTGCTAAGACGCACGTGTATTTTTATTAGCATAGGTAAATGCCTAACCCCTAGCATGGTAAGCTCCACTGTCCCGTTCCATGCTTATTCACATCAGACTTCAAGTTTGCTTATAATTCTAAAGGCTTAGGTTAGCTTTTTTTTTTCCGTCACAAATATATATGTGATAATTGTTTACAATCCTAGCACGGTAAGCTCCACTAACCCACGCTCAGCTTGCTTGTGCTTTGTATACGAGCTCATGAATTCATGATAATTGTTGAGCAGCATTGTTGTTGGCTTGTTGCTGGGCATGATTTACTTGTCGATTTATTTCTTTCCCTAAAAAAAATGTAAATGGTCTGAATGGTCTTTCAGCACGTATGAGGCTAAAGTGTTGTAAATGTCACATGTGTAGGTACAATACACAGCATGTCTTGCAGGTCAGGAAGCTGCTCAAGACTTGTTAGTTCTAACTAATCCTGGAAGGACAGATCACCCTAGCATCCCTTGAACATAAAGGGCAAGCATATAACAGGAGGTATAGACAAGCAGTTATCCTTCCTTGCCAATGGCCTTTCAACCAGCGAGCGAGCTTCTGATGGCAATGAATGAAGGAGCTGAATTGAAGTGGGAACACCCTGCTTCTTTTCCAAAAGATCTCTTGAAAACAATACAGAAACAAGTTTGTTTATTCATCAGAATTTGTTTAGAAGAACTACGACATGCCAGCATGAATGTAAAACAAAGAACAGCAGAGCCATTGTAGGCCATCTTTTAGTTTACAACGGATCAAGACTTGCAGTCAATCTCGTTCGCCTTTGAAGGGGTAACAGAATTGTAGATTTTCTTGGGCTTTTGGCCAGATTTTTGTGTTGGAGACAGGCTTTTCCCGAGTAAGGCACGATATGTCTGCCCCCACCCTAAAATTGAGGTGCTCGTACAATCTCCGATACGCCTTTGAAGGGGTAGTGATTGTTTCCTGCAATTAATTTGTTTTTATTTATTTTTGGATGCATTATTATATGATAAATCTTGTTAATCATTTTGATTAGCGCCCAGGCAAATGGATTAATGACCGCCACCGCTTAAAATCGGTGGCCTGGCTGCAGGCACACTTGCCTGGTCCTTGCCTGGTCCAGGAAGATATTTAGGGTTCCAACCAAACGCCGCACAGGCAGAGTAAAAGCGGTAGGTTCACCAGGCCAGGCAGCTCCAGGGTCCCAACCAAACAGGCCCTCAGGGCGTAGAGTGTAGACAGCGTCGAGATATCAATGTAAAATTCCAACATCAAGTGCCTCAACACACAATGCAAAGTTTAGTACGGAGTGGTACCTAGTTTAGCGGAGTATAGAGAAAATTTTATGAGGTTACTTGAATATTTTCTCCGAATTTTAATATATGACGTTTTTAGTGCAAATTACACTAAAAACGTCATATATTAATGATCGACGGGAGTATATAATACCAATAGCAGCATAGAGCATTAGTTGACAGAAACCGAAGTCCAGCTATACGCACTATTCTATGTAGATGTAAGTAACTCTAGTTTAGTGGAAGATATGAATAAACTAGTCCACGCACATGACTAAAAACGTATTGTCAATCTTATTAATAGAAATAGGTGTTGATTCTAAAAACGTATTGTTACTTTTTAGGAAAAAGTCCATTAGGCCATCTTGAAGACTTGAACTATCATGGTCATCTAATTTCCAACCTCTAACTACAAAACCATATAAATTAAACTAGGCCCTCAAACTAACCAAACGAGGCGAAATACCGCCCTCGGACCCTATTAAAACGGTATTGAACTGTGGTTTCCTATTTTTGTAAATGAGAAAGCATTGTTTAATCTCTATAAATTCACAATTAATCTATTTAAATAAAACAAATGTGAAAATTGAATCAAACCATTTCTAAAAATATAGCCAATCAACTGGTGCTCAATTCTAAGATATTTGATTATAATTTTGTTCCTACGCATAAATTTATTTCTCCAAATATAACATTATAATACTTAGTAATAGATCAGTCCAAACATCTTCAAACAGTGCACAGATAGATAGATTATGTTTCTAGAAAATATTGATGTAAGTTTCTTATTTTTATAATTTAAAATGAATCAATTATGAACTTTTAAAGATTACATATGGTTTTAATATTTTAAAAATATAAAACAACCGTCTAGTACAACTTCCGATGGGCGCAATGGTCATTTTGCCCAATTTGGTTAGTTCGAGGACCTAGATATCTGGTTTCATAATTGCAGGTTGAAAGTCGTATAGCCGTGATAATTCGAGGTCTTAAATGGACTTTTCTCCCTATTCTTTATAATGATTTCGTTTGTTATTTTATGTTTAAACTGAATGAAGATGTTTTTCATCATTTTTGTTTACATTTTTTCTGTGATTGTTTGATAAATATATATGCTAGAATGTATTGGATCAATACTATTAGATTTTTCATATAAATTTTTTTATATAAGTTATAAAATAAGTATTGATCCATAGAGTTGATCTATGTATGCTCGTCCTATTACATAGATAAAATATAGTATAGAATAGCAATAGAAGTGATGTTTTTAATATAGACTCGAAATATAACTACACACTACCAAGAGCCCGAAACATACTTAAAATCACTCCAAACTCATGTACTAACTTTGGGAATAAAACTCATGGGAATAAATATTCCTTACTTAATGTGAAATTTAAGCTCAAAACCTAATCCTGAATTTATGTCCAAATGTTAAAGAATAATGCACTAAATAAAAAGAAGGCTACAACTGAAAATTGATTTAAAAAATAATTCAGTTCAAAGTGCGGCTTAGTCAAGATAGTTTGGTCCAGTGCGTTTGGTTTCAAGGTTGGACCCATCCGGCATGGTCTGATCCGTCGTGGCTTCGTCCACAGGTTGGATCGGTCTGGCATATATATTAGCCTATACACAATACGCGTGGACGACGGACAGCACCTTCATTGGTTGACATTAGGGAATAATAATTTCTCATGTGGAAACCTGCCGAAACGGATTGCCATAGAGTAAATCCGAAAAAGATTCTTCCATAAAATTCAAAGAAATCGTTCTAAAATTTAGAATTTTAAAACTAACATTATAACAACAGGACACTGATTTTCTAACTGATTGTGTGCTTTCTAACGAAAAAGTCTTGTAAAAATGGAAAATTCGTTCACAACGATTTTATTGTATTGTATATATATGACATTAATAAGACACTAGGTATATGCCCGTGCGTTGCTACGGAAGCTACATGATGTATCAAATGTTCTATATAGGGAGTCAACCAAATTACAAATAAGCTAATTATATCAATCAAATGGAAACAAATATAGTTGACATGTATCATTGATCCTCATATGCTATCTTGATTAGCATTTACATGTGATGGAATCATGCACTTAGCTCTAGGATTCATCCAAAAGCACTACAATCCAAGCAACGCTAGTTCTTTGACCAAAAGAGAGAGAATGTGATGAAGTAAAACACCCAACAATGATGGCTCTATAGGCGACAATGGATGATCATTTGGGGCAGCAAATTGGTGTTTCCCCGTCCAGTGAGCCTGCTGCTCCGGCCAACCAGTGATTGCATGAGACTAATTTCGTTCACACAATGAATGATGACATCTAATGTAATAGTTTCGCTCATTCTGATAATGTCACCAAGAACATTACCAAGTAGGTTTGGGCCTTTGGAGTTACCTGCCAGGAGCGGTTGACGAGGCGGAGCCGTAGAGGGCTGACGGTGTCCGCTAAGGCTGTTGAGATGCCAGAGTACTTTCGAGCTAATCAGCACGGACAATGTCGTCATCTGTACGTGGTGACAGTCGCGCGACGGGAACTCGCAACCAGCGGCACGAGCACCATGGGCGTAACAGAAGTCGACAGAGGCCAACGCGACCAATCGCCTGCAGCTGCCGCACATCTTCAGGCGTCTGTGCCACCGTCAGCCAACGAGACGGCGGCTGCCTGGAGTTCCCGTCGCGGTGCGGCATGTTACGACTTACGAACGTCCAGCTTTGTCGTTCGCGATGCCGAAGCCATGCTGGTGTTGGCTTGGATCGACAGGGATTGAACAACGATGGAGACAGGGAGCCACGCGATCCTACAGCAGCAGGCGGCGGCGGCGGCTAGGGACGACGTGATCTGAACGTGCGCAACAATTGCCGGGAGCCTCGCCGCTTCCTGCGTTCTGCCGTGTGTTCCGGAAACTGAAAGAAATAGCATGGGAACGTGCAATGCAGAGGGGCCACCAGTCGGCCTGTGCGGACGTGGAGGGCGAGCGCCGAGCGAAGGGTGACGTACGAAACCCCGAGCGAATCGCCCTTAGCTTCTTAATAGTTGTAGAGATAATACACATGCATACAGGATTTGAACATGAATTACCATTTCAAGTTCCATAAAATACATGCCCTCACATGTATTCAAGCTGTATTTCTCTTTCAAAACATCTCTAAAATAGTAATAAGAAGACCGTATTTCTCTTTCAAAACATCTCTTAAAAACAATACAGAAACAAGCAGTACGTATGTTTATTCGTCACAATTTGACTAAAGAACTACAAGGTAACAGATAGGACAGGTCTATTCTTACGCAAGGCTAGTAAAAAGAAGAACAACGGAGCCATTGTAAGCCATATTTTAGTTTACAATGGATCAAAGACTCGCAGTAATTCTCCTTTGCCTTTGAAGGGGTAACAAAATTGTGGATTCTCTTGAACTTTTGCCCAGATCTTTGTGTTGAAAACAAACATTGCCTAAGGCACGATATGCCTCTCCCCCACCCTGAAGTTGAGGTGCTCGTACAATCTCCGGTTGCCAGTATCCACACGCATTTCTTCGAGAACCACGGCATTGTCAGCGAAGAATTTGACCAGCCGCACACCAAGACAGCTGGAGCTGCTGGAGTCGTCCAGTCCAAACTGCAAGCTAACTCTTCTCAGGCTGCTTTGCAAGCAGTCGAACGAGTGCCGGCTCAGACCAGGGATATCAGGAACGTCATCGTATTCGTATCTACCATCACAGTCGCCATTGGTATCCTCCATGGAAATACGGCTACGGTGCATGAAGCGACGGACAGACTTGTCATGATCCAAGCTATCTTTCATCTGCAAGAAAGGCGATCCGAATCGCGTACCCTTCGAGAGTGATGTGGCACAGTGCTCATCTTCAGCGTGAGGTCACCAAGAACAGGGCAGCAGTGGAGCGGGTTGGCAATGGCAACGGCCGCCGTCTTGCTGGTGGGATTGTGCACCCCTTTCAACTCCAGGCGCTCGACGTTGCGAAACGCGCACAGCAGCTTGGCGCGCCTCGCCTTGCCGATGGCGGCGATGTCCTTGAGGTCCCTGTCGACGGTCAGCTTGAGAACCCTGGCGCTGGCGAAGCTGTGCAGGAACTGCCAGAAGAGCACGCGTGGTCTTTCCTTGTCGTAGCCAGGATCGTAGCGCTGGTGTCCGTAGGGGCCGTAGTGGAGGAAGTGCAGGTCCGCATGTTCAATGCCAGGCGCCGTCGATCGTAGCACGAATGGACGCATCTGTCCCTTGTATACGAACGACCGTACCCTCGGCGCGTCGATCTCCATGGCCCAGGCCATGTGCTTGCTGTCGTATAAGCCGCAGCGCGCCAGCACGAGCGTCGTCACGGTCGGGAAGATCAGGCGGACCACCGGCGGCGCTGGCGTTTTGGTGCCGCCGTCGTCGTCGTCGGACTCTGGGTCGATAAACTCGTCGCCGAAACCTTGCGGGTCCTGGTCCAGGTCCACGCCGGTGAACAGCACAGCCTCCAGGTGCACGGCGTCGAGCGCCGGCGCGGCGCTGAGCAGGGCCTCGAGGGACGGGTGGTCGACGGCTCTGACCCGAAGCCGCAGCGTCGACAGCCGCGGGAATCCGACCAGGGCTAGCTGATCGAGGTCGCAACGGGTGAGGTCCAGCACGCGGAGGGTCTCCGACGACGGCAAGGACGCGAGGTTGCGAATCGTTCTGCAGACGTCGATCTCTCCATCTGAGAAACAGATGTCGTCGTAGGCCTCGACTAGGGCGACACGGAGCTCCTCGACGTGGCGAGCCGCGTGGTGGGACAGTGCACGCCCGACCACGTCGGCGTCTGTCCGCCAGCAGGAGCAGCCCCTGCGTCTGTGAAGGAACTGGTTCATGCGGTTGTAGCCACGGCCGCGGCCGGCGTCCACGCGCAAGGTGAGCCTCGTGACGGGGGCCACGGCGGCGCGAACGAAGGCTTCTTGGCAGGAGAAGATGCGGTCGTCGTTTCTTTCGGAGTCATTGCCATCGACACCATCGATTCGCACGGCGAGGTTGACGGCGCCGGACTAGCGCCAGAGCGAGCTCCACCGTCGCGAGAGCACGCTGGTGGACGCCGCCTCCTTGGAGGGGACGAAGTGGAGGATGTGTCGGAGAAGGTCGTCGCCGAGGGCGGACAGGCGGTCTTCGCCGTCCACCATCGTCGGTGGTGCTGCGACTGGCGATGCGATCTGGCGTGTGCTGGCTTGATTTGATGGAGATCAATCCATCAGATGCGATCGTTATGGTGGCCGTGCCGTAGCGTGATTTATGGAAGGCAACGGAACCGACTCCCTCCGCGCTGGAGCCTGCAGGACCGCGTCCTTGGCAACAGACGTAACCGCGTCGAGAATAATTCGGCAACGCCATCAAGGAGAGGAAGGATTTGACGCTGTACTCACTCCAGTGAGCACAGTGTCAACAAAATCTGGAGATCTTAAAATCTTTCATACATGTTTTGAGAAAATCAACTGTACACGCATATCATATGGACATATGGTCTGAACAACCATCCTTTTCCAGTAGTATTGTGTAAACGTATTTGTGCTTGTGCAAGACATTTTGGGCAGCTCCGTCATCCGTGTGTCAGGTGAGCCGTGAGCCCCAGTTTACAGTCGAAGGAAGAAAACTCGCTATAGCTTCAGTTCAGCCGGTTGTGGTCGAGTTTCAGGCATTCCAGCTTCCAGGATGTCTTCATCGAACTTTGGTGGGCTAGACGGCAGGCTGCTCGATGGTGAGTCTGACAGGAACACATCTGAGTTGTTGTCAGACCATTCGGCGGCCTCTGCATCACCAGCTTCTGCGTCATGGGCAATTTCTGAGTCGGGTTCGTTTTGGGTGTTTTTACCAACTTCAGGTTCCCCATGTGTGGATGTATCCTTGAAGAGTTGGTCTCCTTGAAAGCTTGGTCCAGGAGCCTCAGGTACTGTCGAAGAATGCACAATGGCAACACGCTCGTTGCCACCATCAACCGTCGGCACAGAAGAATGGTCTTCGGCTACTTCAATGTGATGAACCTGCTGGACAGATCTGCTATCTAGCAAGCTATGTTCAGCTGTTCTGTTGCTGATTTCCGTTTCCTCTAGAGGTATCGTGTCAAAGCCGTCATGTTCTCTCTGTAATCCCTTCTGTTTTGATTCATCATTTGTGATGTGGTCGCTTTTGCTTGACCAATCTAGATGGTTGAAGGCATCATCAACCTTGGAAAGGCTTTCTTTCTCCTCGTTAGATAACTCAGATCTGCGAGTTGCAGTGCTCCTTTCCATATCAGAAAATATAGCCTACAATTGTCAGGAAAAAATGATGTGCAACTGTATACAAAGGTGAAATTGATGCGATAGTATGCAAGAATTATCCATTTACCTCAACTCGGAAGTCTACAGGAAACCGGTTTTTTGTGTCCCACAGAATATCAATCTCGTCCCTGTTAAGTACCAAAAGATTTTCTTCAATAAAAGCTGTGCTAAACATGGCTCTGAACACCATGACTTCATGTTCAAAGTCCTCATCCAGGCTGATGCACTCAATTACAATGTCTCCTTGAACAGGACAGTGAACATTAACCTTGATTATCTCACAATCTTCCTGGATTTACAAATAGAAACAGTTTGATACGCAGACAGTCTTCAAGATATTTTTGAGAGTTAAGATATCCAATATATAATTTCGAGTCAAATATTCACCTAACATACAAATTGGAGATAGAAATGGGGATTCGATAAGTTTGAACTTATTAATGATCTAGTATAAAACAAAATGAATTAAACTTGTAAGATTGTAGATATATATCACATAGATCGGTACCATCTTTAAATATTGAATAACTGAGCCAAAGCATCATAGGAAAACATCGTAAACATACTGTAAAAGACTAATATGTGATTCATAATTAGTTAATAACCAAAAAAAAAGTATACCTGTGTATGAAGCTGGACGAAATCACTTGTCTTTGGGATAGAAAAGAGAACTTTAGTAGCCCTGTCATCAGGCGCAAGGGGATCTAGACCATAAATCCGGAATATTGGCCTACACCCCCCTTGCCCATCAAAATTTGGTACCTTCCTGATTATTATGCAGTTCAAATTCAGCATTTTGTCAACAGGAGGCCACGGTTCTGGTGATTTGTGCCGTTTTGACACGTACTTCAAATATCTCAGCTGAGAAGGCACTGGGTCAAGTGGTGAGAATAGCTCAGCTAACCCATCTGGTGCCTGCTTGCAGACTGCATCCAAAGCCTTCCGCTCGTCACTGTACCTTCTGAGGTAAACCAATAGGGCTGCCAATGCAAAAGAAAGGACAGGCCATCCACCATGTTCTGCATGTATTAGCAGAAAGTTGTCCTGGCTTAATGAGAGCCAGCTTTCACTAGATCTCAGGAAATGGTGAATCATCTCCATGGTGAGCAAGGGGCATCCTTCATAGTTACGTGGGTAACCCATCACACTCATGTCGTAGTATGAGAAAATGTTGGCAATTTGGTTGTCCTTCTTGCCTCCCTCAAAATTGAGTACCATGAATGAGTCGATGGAGTAGCGACCAAGTAGCTGTTTTAAGATTCCTCCGATGTATGGCATCAACTCGTCTTCTTCAAATAAATCCGTGGAGTAGCAGTGGTCAAATACTGAAACGTAGAGAAGCAACCAATAGTCAGCAACATAAACAGAGAGCAAATGTTATTTTTGTTATTAAATTGAAAAAATATAAAGAAATGTTCGAAATATGACCAGTTAAATTATGTGAATATTTTCATAAACATGTTGGCAGCAAAGTTCCCTTCAATTTGAAGTCTCTTCGACCAAGGCAATGGAACATCAATGTGTACTTCAGAAAGGAAAATGTAGCAGGTACTGCCTAAGCTACACGAACGGATGTCAAATGGGGGAAACAAACCAAGTTTTGGGCAATTAATTTTTATCAGAATCACTAGAAGTCATGAAAAAGTTAAAAGCAAACCAATAAGCTAGCAGATAGTTTCTCAGCAATTCAACAAAATAGCTTCGCCACAAACGCAACAATATCAATAATGGCACGATCTTTCATCTTTGGTTTCGTATCTGGCACAAACATGAGACCTTCAACCTTCAAGGCTTGTCATTTGTGACCTATATAAACTGATGTACTTATGATCAGAGCCATTCTCCATTTGGAAAATCATAACTCAGAAGATGCATCCCATGCTCCACAATTAATTTTGCGTAATAAATGCTTAATCCCCTGAACTGACTGAGGACGAAAACAATCACACCAAACAAAACAGTTTCGGTTAAAAAAAAAAGACGTGATACTGGGATTACTATATTAGAAAGAAAGGGGAAAAAAAGGAGATAGTGGCAACGTGATAGCCAACTGCCCTGGTCAATCCCGTGTCCCTATTTTGGTCAAGCTCATAATTTAGGAACAGCTGAGCAATCGCCTTTCAGCTCCCTTCGCCAAGTCAAAACACAAACCGAACCCACCGGCACAGAGCCACAAAGTCAGGGCAAAGCTATGTCCACTCTGCAAGCAAACCCGCGCCTCGGCCTCGAGATCAAAACGAGCGCACTTTTTTTTCTGTGTTTGCATTTCCCCCAACGAGAAATGGGGAATAAAGCGAGGACAAGCAAGTCCGAGTGACTTGTGCGGGCAAGATTCTCGGCGCCGCGGGACGCGTTACTTCCAAGAAACCCCCCGGCGAACAGGTCCAAGAGCGCCCAGCGCGAGCGAGCGAGCGGGTTCGCACAAACGCACCCAGCTAAAATAGCATGATTGCCGAGTACTGGGCCGAGAGAAAGCGCACGCACCTAGGATGTTGCCGGAGATCTCGACGAGCCCATCGGGCGGCCGCCGGTAGAACAGCCGCCGGAACAGCGCCATCCGCCCGCCTCCTCAGGAGCCCGCAGAGGAACGCGACGGGCGGCGGGTAGCCGAACCGTGTGGGGAGGAGGGTGGTGGGAGGGGGAGGGGCGCGGACAGGAGGAGGAGACGTGATGAGCAGTAGTCGGTGGTGGTGGCGATATATTGGGGGTTCGAGGAGGAGGAGGGAGGGAGGTGGTGGTGGTGGCAGCGCGGAGGGGAGCTCCGCGGCCGGTGGATTTAGTTTTCTCGGAGGTTTTTGGCGATGGTTTGGACGTTTGGTTGGTTGATTAATCTGGTTGTTTAACGGGTCGTCGTGGGCGCGTGCGTGCGACCGCTGTAGCACCAGACCCGCGCGGAGAACGGTTCCATCATGGAACGGGCCCGAGCTTCCTCCCTCCTCTTTCTTTAAAAAAACGCACAAAAGGAAAGAAAAGTTAGAACCGGGTTCAAATTTTGAATTTAGTTGCCGTACGGAGTACTGTAGTATTTTTAACGGATCTCTTTATCTCTCGTTTTTCTGCACTTTCTTTTTTTTTCACTGTGATAATGTAATGTTTCAAGCAAGACGTGTCGATTATGTGGCATTTTCCCTTCTTACATGGTTTAAAGGCATGTATCTCTATTCATCGTTATCAAATTTATACGTAAAATTGACATTTTGATGAACAGTCTGTGCATTTTCATCTGCACTTTGCGTGATACATTTTACGTGACACAGTGATATGTCCATTTTGACATGCGATAATTCCGTATCAATAAGTCCATCAAAAAAGCTTTGGCGGTATATTACTCCATCCATCTTGAATTATAAAATGTTTTGTTCCACTCTCTCTTGTCCCAAATTATGAGATGTTCTGGTCCTTTCTCTCCCTCCATTCATGTTCATATAGATGAGAATTAATCTAGACATATACTCCTCTTAGAAAACATGTTATTCTAGTTTTATTTTAAGTCCTTGTTTGCATATACGACACCCGATGAATACATTCGTTGACACTTTATAAAGTCAAAAGATACATATTTTGTGATATATATGTTGACACTTTTCTTTATAAACCTTGTCAACTTTCTAAAGTTTGACAAAACTTGGAAAACTTGGTTTTTAGGACAAATGGGATCATATACGAAACACATATTTAGGAATAATGCATGTATTTATTTCAACCCCGATGCATCCCGTAGTTTGTAATGGAGGGAGTATTGCTTAAAAAAATCCATGTTGCCTTATTTTGAAAAGCCTGGTCACTTATTCGTTACTGCGTGGCTAGGCTATGTTGGTCATTTTTTCTGCACTAAAATATCTCTGACAAATTTTAATCTCATGAGGATCCATTTTAGAAATAAATTTTTGTATGAAATCACACAAAACTTAGCTATATGCACTGAAATTTCTAACATAAGTAATGAAGACATAACACTTGCTCATTTTTATAAGAATATAGGATATATACATATGTGATAAATTATTGCATAGGAAAAAAACCGTGACTGTTGGGACGTTGAATAATTATCAAATATCTTATGTATGACCTTAAAAGACAACTTGACAAACTATATACTACTCCGTAGTACCTAGCAAACTAGCATAGATCTATATAATGTGAATGCATTTGTTGACATATGGGGGGAAAAGGTCAAATCCAATCACAATTGTTTGATTTTACAATGTCCTGACACATAATCTAACATGTGGCTTAAGATAAAATGGAGTGCCCTGTAATCTTTATCAACGTACACACGGTGAGATTAGAAGCTTGTTCGTGGAGCGAGGGAGATTCGCGTGGAGGGTGTGAAAGGGGGGGGGGGCGGCGCCCGGCAGGGCGAGGGCGTGGCGGTCGGGACAACGGTGTCAGGCGGGGTTTGCGCACAGAGGGTGCGGCGGCCGGCAGGGTGAGGGCGCAATGGTCGGGGCAGCAGTGCCGGGTGGAATCTGCGAGCAGAGGGTGCGGCGCCCGGGACACCCGTGCCCAGCGGATGGGCGTGGGAGCGGAGCGAAGGCCTGAGTGAAACAATTAGGAGGCAAAGTGAAACAATTAGGAGGCACCTTTACTCTCTCCTACTTAAAAAATACCAAGTGTTTCCCCACTGCGTTTCGCTTGCCAAGTCGACCCCCTCCGCCCCTCGGTCCGTCCGTCCCCTTCCACAGCGCCCGCTGCCAGACCTCGCTCCGCGCCTCCCGCCGCCCGCGTGCGGAGCCGTCTCTTCTTGTCACTGGCCCTCTCCCTACTCAGCCGACTGCCGACTGCTGTCGTTGCGCGGCGTGAGAACCCCCTCCCCCACCCACGGCCTCCGCTCGCCCAGCTCTGCCTCCCTCAACGACCTCCTCCTCCCTCAACGCCGGCACGCCCTACCTCCTCACGCCATCACCCCCACCGCCCTCGCTTCGTGCTGCCCCTCCCCAAGCGCCACGCCCAAATCCGCGTCCGCGACGCGCCCAACTTGCCCTGGGACTGCCATTCCAGCCGTCGTCGCCACCGTGACTGCCAGGACCGCCATGCCCATCTGCCTGCAGGTCCTTCTCTTCTTCGCCTCTTCCCTTTTCCCCTGGCCTGCTATTTTCCGCCCAGCCGTCCTCGCCCCCGTCCATTCAAAATCCCGCAACGACTCTGTTCCACTCCCGCACAGGCGCACACCACCGACCCCCGCCTGATGCACCTCGCCCCGCCACTGTGAGGTCGCCTCACCGGCTGCAACGTCGCGCCCTCACCCCGCCCGCGCTCATCCGCCCTAGCGCCGCCGCCCGCTTGCTTCTCTCAGACGCTGCGTCGAAGGCGGCAGGGACAGCCCGTCACCCCGTGCGCCTGCCCCGGAGGATGAGGCAGTGGGGGGGGAGCACCATGGCTGGCAGAGGTGGGGCCCCGAGTGAGGCGGCGCAAGAGGAGGAGGCGAATGACCCATGGGAGGAGGAGGCAACTGTTAGAAATAATCTTGGCATTCGTTGATCATCAGCATGTTTCTTTTAATCACTGCATGTAGTGAATGGTTGTATAGGCTTTGCATTTAGCAGTAGTTGAGCCGGCACGTATGCAAGGCGTGAGGCCAGCGTGCCATGAGAAGTGGCAAGTGCGTACGTGCGCAAGGAAGTGATTTTCGTGGCGAAGGAATAGGTTCTGAGACTGGGCTCTTGCATGGAATTTGCACGTTGGCGTGAGACTCGCCGGCCACTAGCCTCCTGATTAGTGTGCATGGTCATTAGTAGTGGCGTGAGTCTAGGATCATGGCGTGAGTGTTGGCCGAGTGATTTGGCTGGGTCTTATCTCTTTGCATGTACTGTTGAGTCTATAAATTAATGGAAAAGAGGCAAGGCAGTGCGAGTCTGTTTCGGCTAGAAACTTGTTCTTCTTGTTAGCTTCTCGTATGAATATTCACCGTAGAGCAAAATAGTTCTTTAAGTGCTTGTGATTAGCACTTGCCGAGAGGAGTGATTCCAACAGCAACCCGGGGGAGTAGGCGGCCCTCACCGGATCCGGCCTCTATGGACGGCGTGCGGCCGCCTCGCTGCGCCGTGGCCGGCGGGGAGGAGGAGGAAGAGGGAGGGAGGGAGGAGGAGGGCACGATCCCAATATCTCCCTGTCCTTCTCGGTATGGCTGAGGCACCGCCATCGCAGTCGCTTGCGCAGACGCTGCCGTTTCCACCTCCGCAGCAGGATCTCGCGGCGGGCGGGCGCGAGGACATGCTGGCGTGCGTGGCGCTAGAAGCGGCGCTGCTGCTGTGCCTCCCCACGGGCAAGCTCCAGGCCAGTCGACCAGCTCCCTCCCGTACTCCCACCAGAGTACGAACCGCCGACCCAATTGTTTCTCTCGCGGTTGCGCTGCCGGCCAAGTCTCGTGGTGTATAGTCCGGCGGCAGCACAATGGGAGGTCACCAAGGATGCTACAAGCGTTCCTTTTTTTTTGAAAGGTACAACAAGCATTCCCTTGCTGATGAGCACACCGTCGATGCCATGCTTAACTTGGACCCGTGAGCACCTTTCTATCATTGTTTAATTGACTGATGTTTTACCGCATGCCTTCTTTCTGCTTGTTGTGTGCTTGATAAACAAAGTGTTTGAACTCAGTCACTAGAAAAAACAGTATGTTCTCTGTACAAGTTATATTCTGGTTTAGTCAATTTTTGAATTAATACAGTGGTCATAAGCAACATTAATGTTTTGATAACTTGATCTTCTTAAATAGATTATTGAGATGTTGCACCAAGGCATTGGGAAATCCCTGCTTCGCTAGAAAGACTGAATTTGAGTTGCATGGCACATGCTACCTTTTAGTGCCTCTGTATGTCAACAAATTAATTTGAAAAGGACATAGGGAAGCAAAGGTCATTGGTTATAGGTAAAACCATATAGGAGTATGCATTATCAAGTGCCACATTGGTTCACAATAGAGAAAATTCCTTATCTGTCAGTCCAAAGAAACCACTCTGCCTTATCTACCATCCAAAAAAATTTTGTTCCCTATCTGCCATCCACTTAAAACTTGTTTCCCTATCTACCATCGCCGTCCACTCCCGTCACATTTATAAAAAAAAAAGAAACGATGTTTGAGGCTATCCAATATGTAGTTGTTTTATGAATTGACGAACATGCCCCAGCCTTACAGAAGCTCCTGTCGCCATCCCCCGCTCCCATCCGCCCCTGACCCCATCCGCTCCCGACCCCATCCGCTCCTTTCGACCCCGCCCTTCTCCAAACCCTAGATCGAGGATGACAGTGAAGAGGCAGACGAGCTACCTGGTGTGGCGGGCTTCGGGCTGTGCGACCGGATCCCTAGCGCAGGGCTGCTTGTGGCGCGGGACAGCGAGCGGCGGCGACGACGGGCTCCCTGGTTCAGCGCGGCGGCGGCAGGCTACCTGGCGCGGGGCTGCTTGCGGCGCGGCGACCGGCTCCTCCTGGTGCGGCGCAGGACAGCGAGCGGCGGCGACGGCGGGCTACCTAGTTCGGCGCTGCGGCGGCGGGCTCCCTGGTGCGGCTCAGGACTGCAGGGCGGCGACTATGGGCTCCATGGTGCGGTGCGGGACCGCGGCCGGCGACGGGCTCCCTGGTGCGGTCGGCCGGCGACGGGCTCCCTGGTGTAGTGCGTTGCGGCAACTCCAGGCACCAGCTCCTCATGGCAGCCGACAGTGGCGAGCTGGCATTGGCCTCCCTGGAAGGGGACGACCGGGGAGCGAGAGCAGCAGTGACAAGCGTAGGAGAGAAGGTGACGGCATGTGCTGTTCAAGTTTGGAGATGACTCGGCACTGGTGGTCATGGTAGTGGAGATGCAGTGGAGAATAATTGGCTTGAAGAAGGGTATATTCTCAACTTGTTTGCTTTATTCTGTTTGTTTGTATAGACTTTGCATAGGGGATTATAGTATCAGTACATAAGTTCATGATCTATGTGCACTTTAATTCACAGGATGGATCCAAACTCAAGTTTTTTTACTGAAAATTAGATTATTTGGTGACCTAAAAAAGTTAGGAAGGAAGGTCTGGTTATTAGCTATGACCATGTTGTGGACTCGGATGTGACCAACTTCAAGGATTTAGTTGAAGAACATGTAGCCCTGTGCCATCCTAGATACAGAGAAGAGGTCCATGTGCATTATTATGATGAAACCTCGAAAATCTTTCCTGAAGTTAAGACTGACCAAGAATTGGTGTCAATGTTTAACATTCATGGTGAGAATAAAGAGGTGCATATGGTCATTGCATATTGGGATAGTTTGGTACCATATGAACCTAATTTTCAAGCACTCGAAGAAGGTACCTGTGAGCCGACTAGCCAGCCACCTCTTAATAACCAACTGCCTGAACCAGTTGAAGACACATATTTACTGAATCCAGAACCTGACAACGAGCATGTTGGTGTAGATGAGGAATACATTTATTTGCAGAAGCAACGTGCTGAATGTGATGCCCCTGGCATCTCAAAAGCCCTAACACATGATTTAATACTTGATAATGTTGAATTAAGACTTAATCACGTTTAGAGAGGAACCAAAACTATGTAGAGAATTCACTAAGTCAAAATTTTCTATTTGATCATACAAAACCTTGTGTTGCTTGGCCAAGAATTTCAAAACCCGAAAGTTATCATGGGAAACTCGTTTTACAAAAGTTTTGGTTCTCGCTATGTAGATCAAATTGCTTTTTGGTCAAAGTTCAAAATATTGAATTGAAAACTTTTGTAGTCAAATCAGGTCAAACTTAGCCTGCACTTAGAAAATTCCCAAATCTGGATTTTCGGCTTTTTCCCCAAGTTTGATTCTGAAATTACTTTTGATTTGACTATACAACTTCAAAATCTTCCTTTGTATGAAATAAAATTAAACTTATCACCTTTCCAATGCATCTGATCTCAAAATGATTGGACTACATTTGATACTTCAAAAGTTGGAAATAAGAAAGACTCTGCATAAAGTAAAACTGCAGTTTGGCCTAACCTTCGCACAAACCTAGGCTTATATTTCAAAATATAGCATGAATTAGATGAACCTTTTTATAACAAAACTGTAGAGAATTTTATGATGAACAACTTTCATAATTGGTGCCTTGACATGAAGTGAGGTTTGCCTAGAGTTTTAGGGCTTATACTGTCAGCATGCAAAAACTGTCAAAACCTGAACTATTTAGAAATCTCACTTTTTCTTTGACCTACAATCATTTTCATGCAAAACCTTAATTTAAGAAATTGTAGAACCTAAATTTCTAAGAAACTTTGTTATAAAACATAGTGGGTGAAAGTGACCCTAAATAGGACTTTTAGAATTTACATTGAAGAGGGCTGAGTGGATCAAACCGAAGTCACCGAGCTAAATCCAAATGTAAATCATATTTATGCATGGAATCTGGTATTAAGCCTTTTTACAAAGTTGTATATCTCAAAGGGTAAAACATTTCTTCCAATTGGGGTTTTGTCAAATTCGGCCTCTAAATTGGTCATTTACACGATTTTCAGAAGGGAGAAAAACCAAACCGGATGTGTTTCTTCTTTTTCTCCATTTTATCCCTCTCCCTCTCACTGACACGCGGGCCTGGGGATCCGGCCGCAGACGCCATGGCTAACCGGCGTGCGCCACGCGGCCGGCGGCATGCGGCCTTCCTTTCGTGCCCGGTATCGGCCCCCTTGGCCCTTAAGTGGAAGCGGAGGGCGCCCCTGTCCCACTCCCCTCGCTCACCCAGCCCTCCATGCCTCTTCGCCGCCTCTGCTTCGCGGCGTTCACCATGGCCGAGCTCGGTTCGAGCTCGCGCCCCACTGTCATCCGGCCTCCTCTGCTCTCAATCTCATGCACATCACGCTCGCTTCACCCTTCTTCACCACCCCCGCTACTCCTCGGCCTCCGACATTGCCTTCTCCACCCCTGCCCGCGAGCGCCACCACCATGTGCGTCGTACTGATCCACGCCTCCCCACGGGGAGCCATCGCCGAGCTGTCCCCGCGGCTCCACGACGCCTCCATCGCGTTCGCCATCCCTTGTCGCGGCTGGGAGCGCGTTCCCTGCAGGCCCTTCCCCTTCGCGCCGCCGGATCGAGCCGTCGTCTTGGAGCTCCGCATACCACCACAGCCGCTGGTTCACCAGCCCGATTTTCAGCCATCCGGTTCTCCCCGCGCGACTACGGCTTGGGGAATGGGCAGTCACACGCTGGGAACACGTTCCCAGACCACCTCAGAAGGAGCTCAGGTCCCCTACGCGCGGGCCCCCATGCGGGCATGACACCCCGCCGCGCGTGCGCCCTGTCCAGAGGAGGAAGAAGGTGAGGTTATTATGCAATTTCGTCCCTGAAGTATTTGCGTATATAGACACTGTTTCTTGTGTCTCGCAGAAACCTGTGGAAACAACCCTAGATCTATTAGGGTTTCGCATATTAACCCGAGCCCTTGCAAATTTGCATGTCTAACCCCCAGATCATTACATATTAGTGCACTGCAGTACTGTGTCTTCGAATACTTGCTTGCCACCTCTTGTTTCCTCTTGTTGTCTATCTTTCGGATTTGGCATATGAAATTGCAACGCTCTAGAAATTAGTAGAAAAATCATAAAAATACGAAACTTATTTTGAACAATTGCTTATGAGTAGATCTACACAGTGAACTAGGTCTGAATGTGTGAAATGACTGTTTTGCCCCTGCTTTTGTGCATACATTGCTTTAGTAAATAATTATCAAATGTTGGGTAAATGAGCTCCTAAAAATATGAAACTTGGATAGTGTCCTTAACATGATTTTTAGGCTCTGCTGCGATTGGTACGACGCTAGCTTACACTGTTTAATTACCGTTATGCCCCTATGTTTATATTTAGTGTAATTTTTAGATTTATGACAATGCATGCTACATAAAGTATATACAGAAAAATCTACATAAATTATATTGTGTATACTTAGCTCAGTTTAGTCTCCTGTAAAGCTTTCATGCACATTGCTTGCTGTTTTGATGATGATTTGAAATGACAAATGCTACTGTGGGTTAAACAATAAAATAGAAAAAGTGCTAGTTAATGTGTTACAAAAATGCCACCAAAATACATGCAGCTAGGTTAATGTACATTTATGATTATGTGAGTATTAATACATTTTAGATGTTGCTTCATTAGTAGTCTGCAAGTAGTTACTTAAATAAGCTTTAAAAAACAAAATAATAATAACATAAAGAAAGTGAAATAAGGAAGTTAACTGTGTGCTCAGATGTGAACCTGTAATGTCGTGTATATGCTACTTGGTATAGTTAGTTTGCTATATCACAATGTAACACACACTTTCTACGTAAATCTCGTAGGTATCTTATCAATCACCTTTCTGGCCTGTCCATGAAGTGATTTGTTACGTGTGTGCTCTAGTCTCCATGCATATTCTGCATCGCATCGTGCATGGTATTCATATAGTGACGCTTAATGCAGACACGTGATCGAGAAACAAGTGTGGGAGCTACTTCGAGCAACGGTGGTCCAGAAGATCAACTACGCCCCAAACACGACTGCACAAACATGACCTGAAGAGCCCATCAGTCGTGTTTGGAAGGAGGAGCAGTCCAAGTGATCAAGGGGTTGCCTGCGGCAAAACCCCACAACCCGGCAAACTAACATTAGCTTTTGTTAGTTTGTATGAAAATAAGCAAAGGTAGGTAGGACCATGAATTTCCCAGCTAATATTATCTTGATTGATGATTACGCATCAGCATTAAGGAGTTGATTGAAAACCCTTTCATTAAACTCCCTTGCCGCCCTGGCACTAGCACCTATACCTAGAGTTCATAGGACGAGTTGTCTAGAATTGCTAGGTGCAAGTAGACATGAGTGAAAGAAGTCACTCGTCGCGTAGGTGATTTTAAAATCACATAAATCTTATTATTATGGAAATTGCTATTATGCTGATTATTTAAATGGAGACTGGGCGGAGATTTATTTTCAGTGTTTACTTTTTATGATGTCACATATTGGACTCCGCCCGAGTCGCATAAGGCCATCCGCTGTTCGCCTGCTGTTCGGCATAACATTGCTAGAGTACTTATCCTGGATATGGGACTGGTAAAGTCTTTCCTGAAGCTCGTCTGAAGCACAGAGACACGTTCCTACCCGCTGGTTGAGAGGAAGGTGGCCTAAGGGAAGCTTTATACCCACTGCGGGGAGACCGAGATGACGGCAGGCTCGCTATGGGAGCACAACCCAGAGGCTAGGCGGGAGTGAATCGAACTTAGGACGAGACATGTTAAGATTGGGGCTATATGGGGAAATGCGATGGTTAGTAAACATATACCCCTGCCACGATAGTTATTCTCGGAAATTAAAATCGATTCGAATCGTTGATGCCCACCAGGTGTGGGAATGCTGATAACGCATACAGGCAACGTAGTAACTACTTGAATATATTATAACTACTCATGTTTTCAAATACTATATGCTTGTATTGTATTATTTACATTTCTGCAGGTTATTATTATGACGTGGTATACAAGTGATGAAACTTGTTACTCTATGTTGACATACCACTGTTTAAAAATCAATGGCTAAGGACCCACTTGTTAGTAAGCAAGCTTCGCGTCAGCCGTAAGCCATTCCATTAAGTCCTACAGAGTAATTAGTACTCAGGTTTTGCCCCCACCTTTTGAGTACAGGTACCGACGAACATCCGAAGAAGTGCTTGGAGGAGGGTAGTACCGGTGGGAATCGGTGCTGCTCGCATCGATCATCCTTGCATGAAGACTACTAAGGTATTTCGTTTCCGGCTGCGAGATGTTTTTGAAATCGCTTCCGCTATCTGATTCGAACTTGCCTTTCGTATGCCATCATGTTGAAATTGTATTTTATTTCGAACCGGTTTCGTAAAGTAAATCTACTTATACTCTATTTCAACTGCCTGTGATGATGTAAGTGTTGTGGCTCCATCGAGGACTGGATGTGTATGATGGCGATTCCTCTGAGAAAGGTAATATCGGGAGCCTTTTTGACTCTCGACGGACGACCGGGTTTAGTTTGTCTAAGTGCACTGTGAGCCAGATGTGGCAGGATGTGCTTAGCTCGGAATAAATCGGCGGGTCCGCCACACCGAAGAACACCCTACTTGTCCTGATAATGACAAGGACTATGTGCCTGAGTTTGAGTCTGAGTCTCACTCTGAGCTTGAGGATGGTTAGAACTCTAAACTTGAGGATGAGCCAGAGATTGACACCTATGATAAGGACAATCCACCAATGACAGTGGGCATCACATATCGTAGTATTGAAGAGTTTAAATTAGCACTTGCACATCATGCAGTCAAGAATGAATTTGAGTATTAGAGAAGAGTGAGCCAAGTAGGTTCAGGGCATATTGTGCAAGGAAAGTACAAGAAACATGCAACTGGAGGATACATGCTTCAGCAACAGAGGACATGTGTAGTATACAGGTGATAATTTGTGATTATTTCAGTAATTGCTTGCTCTAGTATCCATGTATTTATGAATGCTAACTACTATATCATCTCATAATGCTTTTGCAGGTGAAGAAGAACCCTTGTGCTCATGCTTGCTGTAGTACAAGAAGGAAGCAGAAGGTGAGGAATGCAAGCAAGCATTGGATTGCAGCCAAGGTGAAGGACTGGCTCATTGAGAATCCCAATCTAGGAGCAAAGAATTTAAGGAGCAAGCTTAAAGAACACTACAAGGTAAAGATCCACTACAAGAGAGTATATATGGGTATGGAGCTTGCACGAAAACAAATTTTTGGTGACTGGGATGCAAGTTTTAATAACCTGTATAGGTTTAAAGCTGAGATTGAGAAGTCTAGTCTAGGTAGCCAAGTAACTATTGACCATCACAAGATAGGTAATAAGATCAAATTTAGGAGGATCTTCTTTGCTTTGAAACCATGTGTGGATGGCTTCATTAATGGTTGTAGGCCATATCTGGCAATAGACAGCACCTTCTTGACGGGAAAGTACAAGGGCCATTGATGGTCATAATTGGATGTACCCTGTTGCTTTTGGAGTGTTTGACTCTGAAACAAACAAAAAATGGACTTGGTTCATGCAAAAGGTTAGAGAGGCCATAGGATTACCTAATGGCTTAGCCATATGCACAGATGCTGGAGGGCCTGTCATGACAGGGGTCAAAGATGTTTACCCAGAAGCAGAACATAGAGAATGCATGTTTTACTTGGTGAGCAACTTCAAGAAAAGGTATCGTGGCAAGGTGTTTACTGAACATCTATGGGCAGCAGCCTATTCATGGCACTCATATTTCTTTGAAAAATATTGGCATGCAATGGAGAAAGGAAAGCCAAAGGCAACTAAATATTTGAGGGATTTCCACAAGAGATTATGGACTAGAAGTCAGTTTTCAACTATCTGCAAGGTAGATTATGTGACCAACAATTTGGCTGAGTCATTCAATAAATGGATTAAAGAGTTCAAGGCCATGAACTTAGATGACCTGATGGATAAGATTAGGCAGCTTCTTATGATTAACTGGAATTAGAGGAGAAAAGTAGGAAAAAATTTGGAGGGTGTGATTCTGCCTCACATAATGAAGAAGCTAAATGAAAGGAGCAGGGACTTAAATATGGATGTAGAGGAGTGTGGACCTGAAGTAGGTGAAGTTTCTGTATTGGGAGGCAGCGGATACAGGCATGTGGTGAACTTATCTGACAAAACGTGTTCTTGTAGAGCATGGTAGGTTTCTGGCATCCCTTGCAGGCATGCTATCGCCTTCATCACATCACTTAGTGATAAATCTATGCAAGATTATGTGGATCACTTCTACAGCATAGAGAAATTTAGAGCTGCATATGCTCAATTAATCCCTGCATTGCCTAACAAATCACAATGGCCTGAATCTGAACATGGATTCTTCCTGTATCCACCACTGTTAAAATCAGTGGCTGGTAGGAGGAAGACTGAAAGGTACAAAGGGTTTGGTAAGGGAAAAGGAAACAAAGGGAAGCTCCAATGCCCTATCTGTAAGAACTTTGGGCACCATTGGCACAATTGCAGGGAGGGTAACCCTGATGATATCGCAGCAATGATGGCTGAGAGGTACAACATTTTCATTGCATTTTCTTAGCGGCTGTAAATGTGTGCTCTTTTTACATGATTTTTATCAAATGCAGAGGCCCACCAAAGAAAAAAGAGAAAACAACTGAGTTAAGCAATGATCTTGTTCAAGAAGTCACATCACAGTCAATGACCTTTCCACTGCCTGAGGTTAGGCATGCACACTTCTGTAACGTTACTATGAGATATTGTGTTCTTTGAAATGGTTCTAATGTGTTTAAATTTATTTTAACATCAGCCAAAACAGTGAAATTGCAATTGAGGCATCAAGTTCTGAAAAAATAGCAAGGTAAATGCATCCTGGAAGTAATATGCTCTAATTCTAATGTTTATTGTCCTCAAATTATGACAACTTGCATTGCTTAGGTGCAAGTCAAGGAGTGGTTCTAATCAACCTAAGGTCCTTTCCATTGAGTATCCTATAGCGGCAGATGCAAAGAAGGCTAAATGCAGGAAAAGAGTATCCTACAGGACAAAGCCTATAGGGAAGAAACCGGCGGCTTGCTAACAAGACTAAAGGCAGAAAAAAAGATGCTGGGGTGAAGGGAAAGAATTTGACAACACTTGACAGCCTCGCAATGGACACAAGAAGCAAAAAGATGGCACCTGCTAGTCCTGCCATGAGTACTAGGAGCAAAAGAAGGTTGAGTTTGTGAACCTGTAGCCGCAAATTGGAGTGATGCTTTTACTTGGTCTAAATGACTTCTTAATGTACCTATTATCTCTAGACTTAGAGATTTCCTAGAGCTATGATGAATTTCTGTATGGGTGCACCTATGTACTGGATTGAGTATGGGTGAATCTATGTACTGAGTATGGGTGAATCCATGTTATTACTAACTTGTTCTAAAATTAGTACATGTGATTTATTATTAAATGGCAGATCTTTATTAATTGTTCATGTAATCATGCTGTTGTTTTTTTGTCTATATTTGCATTGGATTGTAGTGGTAAGAAAGAAAATCTGTCCAAATTTAGACGGCAAACAGAGCATACAACACAGACTGCACACAGGGGTAAAAACGTCCTTTTATGTACCACTTAACAGTAGGTAATGGAGAAACTCACTGACGATGGTAGATAGGGAAACAAGTTTTAAGTGGATGGCAGATAGGGAACAAAATTTTTTTGGATGGTAGATAAGGCAGTGTAGTTTCTTTGGATGGTAGATAAGGAATTTTCTCTTCACAATAATGAGTAAATGCTTTTCCTCAAATGCAATTCAGTACCCCATATTTTATCTCTAGTTCGTTACACCGTCAATTTGAGACACAAGCTCATACAGACACCACACACACACTCTTCGTCCATATATTGCAGAGTTCTTGATTGAACCGTGGCTTCATTTTTTTCATTATATATTTTTCTGCATTCAGTGCATTGTAACAATTTAAGCTCTGAATGTCTTTACTTAGGGTGAATCTCTACTGAATGTCAGAACACTGCATCCTAAAGCATCCAAGGCAAGCTAAAGCTGAGATGAACAGTTGTGGATTGTACAGCTAGAAAGGCTAAGCACAGGACCACCTTTATCTCGGTTGAATAATTCCCTTTCCATTGCCTTCATCTTCATTCCCAAAATAAGCCACGATAGATAAACATACGACTGGTAGCTTGGTTCCAATCACGGCTATTCTTTCTAGTCAACACACACATGAATATGAGAAATCGGCAACCACAAAGGAATTCACATAGAGCAGTTCTTAAGGTAAGAATGGTTTCCAACTCAGTTGGTGTGTTTGGATATCGCCAAACTATTCTTTTTTTCTTTGTAAGTTTTAATCTTGCAACCTTTTGACTGGTGCAATGTTAGTAGATGAGATAGTAACTCTCATTTCTACCGATATGACCTATTAGTGCGTCAATACTCAATATGCGCAATCGGTCTGTTGCAGGGGCAAACCATGCCAAGGGCCATGTTGTGGCCTAGATAAATACAAATTGTGGCCTAGATAAACGCCAAGGCCATGAACCTTAGGTTTTAACTAAAAAACCCTTGTCAAGTTTCACAAATGTGCTCCGGTTTTTTTTTACTCTTCCCTACATATTTATGTTATTCATGTGTGTCTGGCATTATGGCATGATAAATAAGTCTTACTGCGCAAGATCAGTATGCAAAACAAGGTTTTGATAAATTGGCCATATCTAATTATCTAAAGTATAAGTATCTAACTTGCTATTTGCTTGGTGAGATATTGCTTAACCTCTGTTTTTCTCGTAGATATCTTAGAAGTGAAAGAGCGACCCTTATGTTTAAAATTTCGTTCTCATAGATATTGTTTACAGGTGTATGTGTAGCACAATGATTTAACTACAAGCCTTTGGGTAACTTACTACCTTTTACTCAATGTGAGTTTTCGTTGAGAACAATGTCAGCACTTCTGGTACCTAGTTTATTGGTTGCTCTGTTGTGCTTGTAGTGATTCTTTTTATTGGTGGATCTATTGCCATGTGCTATTGTAGAATGCAATGTTCAAAAATTTCCAATCTGGGCCATTGTCGCTGGAACCTAGGAAGGCAGACTTGGCCAGGGAGGACAGGGCACAACTCTTGTCGTCATCGGTGGCACAGGCCGTAAGGGATCCTAAAGCATGAAGGCAACTGCTGGCCTCGAGCTTAAGCTTGGCCACCTTGGCTTGACGCTTGTCTTTTCTTTTATTTTTCCTATATGTTTTTTCCTAGTAATTCGGTTTCGCTTATTTCAAAGGATAATTTCGCTATTGTCAATTTATAAGTTGTTCAACATTTGATTGTACAAATTAGAGATCTGCAGAAATTACAGAGACAGAGACTAAATAGATTGAATTCAGTCAAGGCAACATGCTATGCACAATTAATGGAACTTGATGGCTGCTATTGTGTGTTCAAAGACTACAATAAAGTTTTGTACTCCTGCTAGCCGTGTATAATGAATACTCACGTACAAACTTGAAGTTGTTGTGCCCTTATATTACGCTATACAGAGCATCTGCACTGTAACTAATAACACAGTTGTGTTTGATGTGAGATGGTCATTTATTTAGTTTTGTCCGTAGCAGGTGCACGGACATGTGACCAATGCCGGTGCCTTAATAAGTTGCAGCAGAGAAGAGGAGAGGGTGAGGATTCTTAAAAAAAAAAAGCCACAATACTCCCGACGGACGCCCACACCACGGCGGCCCAGCCGCCAATCCTCCGTGCCCTTCTCCCGCAGCTGGCCAGCTGCCACACTCCTCACTTCCTCAGCGCCCTTCTCCTGCAGGCTGCAGCCACCACACTCCTCGTCTCCTCCAGACGGCGGAGTGGCGGACGCCCTTTCCTCATCTTGCTCGCCCGACGGCCGACGCCCACAACCACGGCTCTGTCCTCGCGCCGCTCGCCCGACGCCACACACCACGGCGCCCTCCTCCCGCCGGCCGTCGGGTACCCGTCTGGTGAGATATCCCCGTCCAGGGACGGGGCGGGCCCCGGCGGGAGGAGAACGTTCTGGCCCCGTTGCCATCTTGCGCAAGACACGGTCGTCCCATTCCGCGTTCTTCCTCGGGCCCACTGCACAGCCTAACGAAGAAGAAAACTCGCGCTCCAGAGCTGAACGCTCCGGATCGTCCCTTGGCCCCCTGTCCTCCGATCGCAGCCGTCCATTTGCTAGGGGTATAGGGTTTTTAGCTCCGCCTCCCACCTCCAGCTCCCCCTCTCTTCCGCCGTCGCGTCGCGAACGGCGGCCTGGAAAAAAGAAAAGAAAAAAAAGAAAGAGCGCCGCACCAATCTCCCCTTCCCTATCAATCGATCCCGCAAGGTTTAACCCGGAAAAAATCCACCGGAAATTCAGGCTAGTGCTAATCGCTTTTGTGCCCGATCTCGGTGCTCCGTGCTGCTGCCGCTGCGGTGAGAAACCCTAGCAATGGCGGAGGTTTCGACGGCGGCGGCGCCGGAGGGGGCGCTGCACCGGCGGATTGAGTTCCACCTTGCGCGGAGGCCGCATGCCGCGGTGGCGGTGGGCGGGGGCGGGTTCCGGATGGAAACGCTGAACCCAGACGCCGCGGGCAAGGCGGGAGCTGGGGCGGCGGCAGGGAGCAGCGAGGGGGAGTCGAGGAAGCCGGGGAAGGGGGACGCCGGCGGGATCGATCCGGGGCTCAACGTCGCCAGGATCTACCTCGGGAGAATTGTGAGTCCCCAATGTTGTAGTCTTTGAGGGTTCTTGCCATTGAAGTTTTGTTTTAAGTAGGGGTTTGGGCGGTATAGTAGCATTTCCAGGTGTGCTTGGCACGGGAGATGTCAGTTTCGATAAGTAGCTGTGATTTTTGGGAATTTAGTTATTGAAAGTACCTGTTTTACTCACATCATCGACCGCCAGGTTTTGGTGTGGTGGACAATGGTTTGTGAAACTGCAGTTCTTTCATGTTTTGCAGGGTGCTGGCTTGCAAAATCTTGGGAACACCTGCTACCTCAACTCTGTTCTGCAATGCTTGACGTACACGGAGCCGTTCGCAGCCTATTTGCAGAGCGGGAAGCACAAGTCCTCGTGTAAGTATTGTTGCTATTGTCGACTGGCCAGTTCAACACGTGGCATCAGATCGAAATGTTGCATACACGCTTGTGGATTTCAGAAGCAGCAGTGACCGAACTGATGATTAAATGCGGCTGCAATTTAAGCTATACCAATTTTATGTAGTATATTGTTCTTTGTTGGCGTGACACCAAAGACAAGAGTACCTCTAATCCTGCATTCCCATGACTCAAGTGGGCCTAAACTATCCATTTCTACACAGCTGCCCAATTCACCATTTCTTCAGCCTGGGTTTTGTTCACCCAACTAAGAGATGCAATCTCATCCACCGGGAAATTCGGCAAACGTTGATTCAAGTTAAGAGCTGCAAGTTCTGCAGCTTGGGTGTGACTGAAAAGTTCACCTTGTAATGAATGCGATGGATAAGAAGCCTACTTTTCAAAAAGAAACTACTGTGACTCTGGCGTCTGGCCACTAGCTAGCCTGAACATTGTACGTAATATCAATCGGCAGTTAATACATTTCTGGACCTGCTATCTTGTGCAAATGTGTTTTTTTCTGGCTATCTGATGAGACACATACAATGAACCAAGTATAAAGTGTTAAGTTCATCCTAGAATCTTTACTTTCTCTTTGTGTGTGCATTTCCTCTATTATTATTTGGTATTCAATCCACTGTTCTCAATGCTTGATTCAAAGTTGGCCAAGTCTCATGTACTCATGTGCAACGAGTTAAATACTCTTCCTGTATTTCCAAATTTCATAGTCACCCCTAGTACCTGATTTGATGCTTTTTACATTGATACGAGATTAAGAGATCCTTTTCTTGAAGTTGAGCATGTAACGTGTATTTACTGGTGGTGTAAGTGTAAATAACCATTTGAGGTATTTTTTTTGTAGACATGATGCATCGAGTATTCGAGTAATAGGCTGTAAACCTTGTACCCTATTTAATTACAAGGTAGTGAGTCTGCCAGACAATCTTTGAGCTTGTAACTGTGCATGTACCTGTACTGCATAAATTGACGAGAAACTGGCTATCTGTTGTTTAATATTCACTGCTGTGTGCTGTGTCCAGATTTCTCTCAGGACGTCAAATCATATTGTTTCCTGTATGTCTGTATAGTGAAAAATACCACTAGTATGGATATCTATAAATAACCTTAAGTGTTGCCATCTTGCTGTTGGTCCATAATACATGTGTGTGTGGACTAAACTTATGCTACCAGGAAACCAGCATTGTTTTTTTCTACAATCCTTCTTAGACGCACAAATATCCACTCTTGTTTTTGCACTGCATGGTATTTATTCTGTCACTGTTGCTAATTTCTTCTCTCTCCCACTGAAGGTCGCACCTCTGGATTTTGTGCACTATGTGCTCTGCAGAATCATGTCAAGGTTGCCCTACAGTCAACTGGAAAAATAGTGACGCCATCACTTATTGTCAAAAACTTACGCTGTATCCTTTTATCTTCTATGTGAACTAAAACACCTATACTCATTCTAAATTTGTGCAATCCTGCAATCTGGCTTCTATTCCATGATCAGAATGGGGTCTTTAACTGCAAAACAGGCATTTCTCGCGGTTTTCGCAATTCAAGGCAAGAAGATGCACATGAGCTCATGGTTAATTTGCTCGAATCTATGCATAAATGCTGTTTACCTTCTGGAGTACCGAGTGAGTCTCAAAGTGCTTATGACAAAAGCTTAGTTCACAAAATATTTGGTGGCCGCCTTAGAAGTCAGGTATGCTCTATGCCTTGTTGAAGTTCCCTTCGAATGGCATAAGAGACTTCATTCCCTTATTTATCATTACTTGACCACATGTCTATGCTTGCAGGTCAAATGCAGACGGTGCTCATATTGTTCCAACAAATTCGATCCATTCTTGGACCTCAGTCTTGATATCGCAAAGGCCACAACTTTAGTGCAGGCACTTAAAAATTTTACTGAGGAAGAACTACTAGACGGGGGTCAAAAGCAATACCAGTGTGAACGCTGCAGGCAGAAAGTTGTAGCAACAAAGCGGTTTACAATTGATAAGGCTCCCAATGTCTTGACAATTCATCTGAAGCGCTTTAACCCTTTCAATCCTCGTGAGAAGATTGACAAAAAAGTGGATTTTCAACCAGTTCTTGATTTGAAACCATTTGTTAGTGATTCTAAAGTGAGTGGCGTGTTTTGAAATTCTCGCTTCACCTTGAATGCTTTCTGCTAGATTCTCATAGTGTTCTTATTCCTCAGCAGTTTAGCACTTTGAACTGATTGTTGGTGCAGGTTGCAGATTTTAAATACAGCCTTTATGGTGTCTTAGTTCATGCTGGTTGGAACACTCAATCTGGTCATTACTATTGCTTCGTTCGTACATCCAGTGGGATGTGGCACAATCTTGACGATAACAAGGTCTATTATGGCATGAGTATTTCCGTGAAGTTTTACGTATTTGTTTTTTTGGTTCACAGTGCTACAGCTAATTGAACTTGCAGACTCGTTTAGCATGCATATGATTAACATTTGTCAAACTACTGTCACTACTCAATTGACCTTTTTTCGTATCATATTTAAGACTCAAGTCCTCTGGCTCCATGGATTCTTTTTTTTTTTTTTGTGACAAAAGTGATGATGGAGAAGAACCCATTGGCTAGATTAGCAATAAATGAAGTATGGTTTATGCACTCTGCATTGCTAGGGAGAGGGTTATTCATGTGTTGAGCTACATTATGTCATGGGTGCTACTTTCCTTTTGTGCTCCTTAGCTACTTCGTCAGAGTTTTTCCTCATACTTGTTCTTATGGGCATCAATGCAGGTTTGCCAAGTTCGTGAGGCGGATGTATTAAGGCAGAAGGCTTATATGTTATTTTATGTACGTGACAGTATCGGGAACTCAATGGCACGCAATGTTAATAGCACTGCTAATTTCCTGACAAAGAAAACCTCTGAAAGGATCTCAAGTCTGAATGGTGTTACCCAAAACAGTGTAATAGCACAAAATTTGAATTGTTCATCTCCATTTGGTGATAAGATGTACAGCGCAAGCAATGGCTACTCTACCATTTTCGGCAACATTTCAGCACGCCATTGTTCAAAGAATGAGGTCAAAGCTGTAGACGATGCATCCTCTCAAAACCATAGCCTGTCTTCCACACAAGCTCTTGAGCCTCAAAATGATGGTGCTACCTTGCCCACTAAATCAATGCAGGTTGCTGCAAATAGTCAGGATACATCTTCCTTGGACCAACATGCACCATTTACAAAATTGTGTGGTAAACAGACAGTTGCTGGGAGGTCTTTGCAGGAAATGGATCCTACGACTGATGCAGGGAAAAATGTTCCTGTTACCTCTCCGATGGTCAATGGTGCTGCTCCACTGTTCAAGGATGACAAACTAATGTCTCAGCCTCAAACAACTCCACTTTCCAAGCCAACTGTCCATGCAAATGACGCAGCTGCAGAGCTTGCTGCACAGACTGTATCAAAGAAGGTTTGCTATCTTGGATTGATGGTCACTGCGTGTTTTTTTTAATGAATGGTTCATAGCTTATTTTATTATGTGAAATTTCCAGGATTCTGTTGTTTCAAATGGCGTCATGCCCAGCACTGGATGTCTCACTTCCAGTGAGAAAGCAAAGAACTTGCCAGAATCTGTGGATCAAGCTAATGAAATTGCCAAGGCACTTCCTATGAGTCAGGTACAGCACCCCCACTTTTCCTTGCTGTTGCTGCGTTGCAGATGAACTAAATCATATTGTACCGTAAACATGAACTGATGTTCATTGTATTTATTATATGTGCCTATATGCAGAATAACACTGCACCAAGAGCTGCACAAATTGGTTGTGGAACACAGATCAGCTCTGGTGGTTCTGTGCAGGCTGCTGTAGCTGCTTCATGCAATGGGACTACAGCCAAAAAGGTGAATTTGAAGTCAAAGAAGTTTGTGAGATCTCCTGTCGTGAACATATGGTTAGGATCCAGACAACTGTTGGTAGCTTCACTAAAGGCAGGGAAGAAAGCGAAACATAAGAGAAGTAGAAGACGCGCTATAGTTTGTAAGGATGTGGCAAATATATCTTGTTTGGGTGACAGTATGTGTGAGCAGTTGACATCAACATCAGCAACCGCCCGATCTGAAAACATAGAATGTACCTCCAGTCATCGGAAACGTTCACATGCTAGTGCAAGGCCCAAAGATGATACTCAGACCTCCAAAATCAAACAGAAGGTTGATGGACCTTGCACGGCTGCTGACATTCCAAAGTCTGGTCCAAGCTCTTCAGCAGTAGATCAGACGGAATCAAGGGAAGATGTAGATGCTAAGTTGGGAGCAACCCAACCTGTCAGTATTCGTGTAACGGACCTGAAGGAAGCTACTGGTTAGCACATCTTCTCTTTGCAGACGCACATGCTGTTCTAGAGATGAAACGTGGCATCAGTTTTAACAATCGATTTGTTTATTTGCTTGGTTTTCAGTGCCGCGCTGGGATGACGAAGAAGTGCCAAATACAAAGGTTTCAACGTTGCAACCCCTGAAACGCAATAGCGTTGGTTACATCTTAGATGAGTGGTGAGTTCTTATTCTGCAGTTTATTGCGAACATATGTACTAATACTGTTTCCATGTCCTTTATTCATGTTTGAAACTTGGCTGTGGACTTAGATTTCTAACCATTTTTTGAATGGAATAAACACTTAACTGAGCTCATGCTCATCCGGTCTCCTGTTAACAGGGACGAGGAGTATGACCGAGGGAAGACAAAGAAAGTACGGAGATCGAAGCAAGACTTTGGTGGGCCAAACCCCTTCCAGGAGGAGGCGGACTACATGTCGCAGCGTAGGATGAAACAAAAATCCTACCAAGGCAAGTCTTGGAACAAGCCTAACACGACACAAGAGTTGAGACCATGAACACGATGAGTCCCCGAGACTCGCAAACCGCTTGTTGTTATGTTGTTGCACCCATAGCCCATTGGTGAGGGTATTACCTTCAATCCTCTGCCGCCGCCGTTCATTGTCACTGTATGTTGTTTTAGCAAAGTTTTGATAGGTATTTGAACCTGTGTTCAGCTGTCACGGATTCTGTAGTGGGAAACCAACAGAACAGGGGTGAGGTTATGTTACACCATTGTTTTCATTGTCGAATAAGAAGATGATGATGATGTTTGCCAGTGCAATCTTTACTCTGTTGAACATGTTCCCTTGCAACCGGCTCCCAAATACCATGCCGTGAATTGTGATGCCGTATGTTAAACCAGTATAGATAAAGGCAGTAAAACAAATCACAACGCCGTAGATCTTGCCGGGGGCCCCGACGTGACGAGGCGTGCCGGCTGGTACTGATCCCACTTGTTTAATGGCGCGCGGGAGTACACGGCAGTTCGCAAACCACAAGCCGTGCCCGTCGTCGACCGGGGAGTAATTGCGGCAACGGGTAGCGGTCGCTCGCGACGGGCACCGGTCCGGCCCGCGCCCCCCCCCCCCCCCCCCCCCCCCGGCCCCTGAGGGGAAATCCGTCTAGGATTCAGCTCCGGTACGGTGGCTTTGCCGCCGGTACGCGGCGTCCATGAATGCGCGATCTTTGGCTGGCCCTCCGTGTTGGGCTGCTGGCGGCTGGTGGCTCCGTGCGCCAAGACCTACACCTACCTGTCTCCGTAAGTTCGTCTTGAGAAATTTCAAGCGGCCGTACATTTTTCATGTTTCCCTCCGATCCACACGTCGGTCGACACTCCGTCCCCTGCTGCGCGTATAAATGTAATGCTTACGGCCGAGTACGTGCTTGCCGACTGTCGTGTACACTGAAGATGTATACACGTACTACGTACGTAGCGCAGTAGTACTACTACAGCTTACAGCAGCAGCAGCAGCACATTCGATTCTGGGGATCGACCATTCGAATCGTGGATTCGTGGCGCAAACGCAATCGCCAGCAGTACGCAACTTGTGAAATCTATCCGTGGTCGAATTCGACCGGCTCCACGTAACCGATCGACGAGAGGCTCACGCCTGACGACGATAGTTCGTAGCACGCGCGCGCACGTGGGCCAGGCCAGCGCAGCGCGCGCACGAACGACGCCGTCTCTACTCTACTCTCTCATGGTGGATTCGTGGATGGTGCGTATAGCAGCAGCAGAGTATCCCTAGGCCCAGCCAGAGGGGCTCCGGCCCGTATTAAACCGCGCGCCCCGTGCACGAGTAAATGCGCGCGGCCTCACGCGTTCCCTATGACCCACGCACGGCGGCGGCTCAGCCCGGCGGCGCGCGCCTTGCCTGTTCCGCGCACCCTCTCGACCGGCGGGCGGCGGCACCGAGCAGATTCTGCACTTGCCGATCGACGGCACGGCACGCATAGTCTTCGCGTCTCTCCCGCGCGTCGTCTAGGTATACCTACGTGCAGTGCACGATGCAATTCTACAGCGAACCACGAGCGAGTGCCGTAAAAACGCCGGGCGCCGACTCACGCGCGCATTCATGGACGCCGCCGCCGTCGTTGTGATGGGCATGCAGGCATGCGGCAGAGATGGACGAACATACACGGTACATATCGCGCCTCATCGATCCGATCCGACGGCCGGCGAATCGACCAACAGGTAGCCAGGCATCCACCGTATATCCATATGATTGCACCGTATCCGTATCAATGCAGCGGGGGCATGCATGATCGTCGGAGCAGAATTTGAAACGCCACGCCCGATCCAAAATTCAATTGCATGCACGTGATGCGTGTGGTGGACTTGGCGGTGCAAACGCAATACGCGGCACGTCGGGAGTGGTGGAGCCATCAGCCTGCCATGCACGCACGAGTAGTCCAGTTCGGATCGGAGGCGAGGCTCTCGCAGCGCAGCAACGCGAACTGCAATCATCGGCGGCAGGACGTGGCATACGCATGCATGCATGCGAGTTTTTTTTTCTTCTTTTTGGTGGGAAATTTGAACGGCGCGCGCCAAGCTCTGTACGGGAGCAGCGGCGGAGCTCGATCGCGCGTGTACTGCCGCGCCGAGATTGATTAAGCCCTAGGCTCGTTAATGGGGGGTACCCGGTACACTGCACTGTACCGTCGCCTAGGCATGAATGGCACGGCGTGCCATTTGCATGCTTCTGTTTCTCTGCTGCTGAAACGACCCAGCCACTGTAAAAAAAAAAATCGACCTCTGATCTGGGTGATCGATACATATGGTATACCATCCACAATTAATTTTCAAATTTTTAACTACTCCAACCCATTAACCCAACCGTCTAGAAATAAAACAACTGACGAATTGTTGATACCAATGCAAGTTTCTCTTGTAGATTTACAACTGACGAATTTTAACTCCATTTTTCCTGTTTAATTAGTGGTAATCAAGACTCATCACATACGGAGTGCCATGATCTGACAGTCGTCACAGACTCACAGAGCAGTGCGCGTACCACTGTGCCTACGGCTGTGTCTAGGTAATCGATCAGTACGCATTCAGTACCGTAACGTTTTGAGGCTACCGTGTCCGCTAGCTCTAGCTGTGTGTTGTCGTCGCCGGTGGTCAGACCACAAGACACAGGTATTCATCGCCCTGATAATCGTGTAGTACGCGCCACTTGGTTTAATTCGGCATTACAGCCGACTCAAACATGATGACTCCTGTACACGATCCAATTTGAACCGAACAGTTAGAGGCTGTTCCGTCCGTTCTTATCTAGAGCATTTTAACCGGCCGGGGAGTAAATCCACACATCCGTTCCATTTAATTCTTCAACGGGTTCCAATTTGAATTCGCACCGTACATTAGGTAAGGTGGATGTTAGCTAAGTTTAATTCTTAGATGGAGGCCTAGGGAGGCGGCAAGAGCAATGCTGGACTGTGGGAGCAAGAGTTGTAGAAGAATGGACGGACTTCTATTTTCTAAAGATTCTTTTTTTTTAAAAAAAATCAGATACTCTCTACATCACATCTAATACTCTAATTATTCTAATTTAATGAACAATAATTTAATGTAGCTCCCGTGATCTATTCTGTTTTCTACAAAATTAAACATTTTGCAATTATAAAGGATAACTAAATTTAACGCTCTTTTTATATTTAACTATCCACCTATTTCACTACAAGTGATTTAAAGCAACTAGAAAATTTGCATTTAGTTTTCCATTCATGTCACTTGAAAGATAATTTATGATAAAAAAAAACCCTTAAATTTGAATCTAAACATCAATACATGTCACTAGGAATATGTTCATTTTTTTTGCCGCTTGACTAGTGCATTTGTCTAAATTTGACCCCACCCTAAGGATTGAAGATTTCAAGTCATCAACAACAACTGGGCTCCTCGACCTGTTCGATCAGAAAATGAACGAGCAAGATCAGGTTAGTTCAGGATGCGACGCGCTGGACTCGTCCCGTGATGCTACCCCCACTCGTTTTGCCGGTCTCAATCTCAGCCGTGAGATGCCCGATCCAACGGCTCCACAATTCCAGAATTCCAGCCCACCAAAACACCTCTGCCTCTGCCTGCAGGCTGCAGCTCCCCCACCCCACCCTGCAAGCCGCAGCCTGCAGCTCCCTCTCCCAAGCAGAGCAGCAGGCACGAGGACACACCCTCCAGTCTCCAGAACAAAATCCCCTGTCCTGCCACTGCCGAGCCCCCTGCTCTGCTTGTTTCGGCCGTCAGTAAACACTCAGAATTCACAGTTCCATTTCAAGAGCTTGGCAGGAGGTAAAAAATGGCAGCACCAGCAGCTTCGGTTCCCTGCAGGCTGCAGCAGCACCAACATGGGTTGCTCGCCCCCGCAGTTAATTTCCTCTCCCCTGCGCCTCCAATTGCCTGGGACCATCCCGCCATTAGCGCAGGAAAGCAAGCTTCCAAGATCATTCATCGATCGCCTTGATTAGTTTTAGTACCCGCATTCAATTCCGCTCTTTTTTAAAAAACTTGCCGAGCTTCCCTCCAAGCTTGTTTGCCTTGCCGCGCGTTCTGAAAGACGGGAGGGAGGGCATCGAGCTCGAGAGCTTTCTTCAGTTCTTCTCCTTCTCCTCCTCCTCCTCCTCCTATAAATACGTGGCGTGACGCCGGAGCACGAGGCGTGTCCAAGAATTTGAATCCCTGGGTGTGTGTGCGTCTTCGCGCCCACGCGTGTAGCCTTCGCGCCGCCGGCAATGGAGAACTGCGTGAGAGGTCGTGCTGGAGGGCGAGTAGGGGAGGCGTCGGGGTCGCTGCCCTTGCCTCCGCCGCCGCGCCTGGCGGTGGCGGCTGTGAATTCCTCCTCGGCCGCGGCCGCGGCGTCCATCCGGGCGCACCTGGCGCGGACCGCGAGCGGGGTGGACGCCCAGCCGTCGCCGCGGTCGCTGCTGTCGCGCATCCTCCTGCGCGGCGGGGACGGCGGGAGTGGCGGGGGAGGGTTCGGGTGCCGGGTGCGCCTGCCGCGGCGGTACGGCGGCGGCGTGAGGGAGGAGCGCAAGGACGGCGCCGATCATAGCGAGACTCCCCGAGTTAAGGTCGTGGAGCCGCCGCGGCCGCCGCCGCCGACGGAGCTTCCCCTCGAGACGCCGCGGAGTTCGTTAGGTGCGGCAGGCATCATGATTAAATTTAACCTTTGTAGTAAAATGTGGAGGAAACGGCCCACGAATCGTGGTGGATTATGCATGAGAGATCGCTGATGCTGAGATTTCGGTGGATGGTGCAGGGAGGAAGAAGCCGGAGGAGGAGCTGGTGTCCATGAACCTGGGCCTGGGCGCGAGCCTGGTGCTGCTCCTGTCCAAGAGCGCGGTGGAGCTGAACAAGATGGTGGAGCTGCGCGCGCAGATGGAGGCGCTCGTGTCGGAGGTCAGGCAGGTGGCGCAGCGCAAGGAGACGGGGAAGCACCCCGCTGCGTCCACCACCGCCTCGCATGAATCCAACGCCAGCAGCAGCGCCACCACCACCGCCGTGAAGGACCCGATCGCGTTCCCCGCCGCCGAGGCCGACGCGGCGTCCAACTGCTCCCGCACCGCGGCCGACAACGACGCGGTCTCCGGCCGCACGGCCGCCGTCATGGACCTCATGGAGGCGGAGCTCCAGGCCGAGCTGAGCCGCATGCAGCGAGAGCGCGGCGGCAACCAGCGGATCGCCCCGACGCAAGGACTCGAGGTACGCACTTACTAGCCGAATCCTCAGTACGCCACGTACGCAATGCGCGTTTTTATTATTTTGCTCATGGAGTGACGCCGTGTCTCTGCCGTATGTTGCCGGCAGTTGCCACGGCTGAAGGTGAAGACGAAGGCCAGCGCTGCCCACCATAGCTCGTCACGCAGCTGCGTGGACGACGGTGGAGATGGTGTTGTGAAGCGCGGTGATGAAGCCGACGGCAATAATGTTGGGTGCGACGAGGATGAGGAGGATGAGGAGTACGAGGAGGCTGAAGAAGACGAGGAGGAGGGGGAAGAAGAAGAGGGGTACGACGAGGACAGGATGAGCCCGCCGCACGGCGGCGTGTCGGCGCGCGCGCTGGAGCGGCGGCTCCACGAGCTGCTGCAGAAGCGGCAGCAGGAGCGGATCGTGGAGCTGGAGTCGGCGCTGGACAGCGCCCAGCGCCGGCTCCACGAGAAGGAGCGCGAGTTGGCGCGGTGGCGCGACGCCGCCAAGCTCGTCTCCCACCGCCGCGACGAGTCGCGCCGGTTCGTCCGGTAGGTAGGTGGCGCGCAGCGAAAAAAGATGGCGCGAACGCGGGGTTTCGCGCCAAGGCCCGGCTGGGCGGCCCGGCAACGGTGTCAGGCTCACGCTGCGCGGGTGACGCGGTGTAACTGCCGCGGCCTGCGGGGCCGGCGGCCAGGAGCCACGGCGACGGCGCGGCTCTGCACGCGGGCCACCTCCCGTGCGTGCGCGCGCTCAGGCCCAGAGGCCGCGAGTCCCGGGGGTGGGTGGGTGTCTGCAGTTTGCAGGTGTGGTAGCGGTGGTGTGCCGCCCGTGTTGTTGTCCGGTTCAGAGAAGACGACGAGATCGTTGTGAATCCTTTCCCAGCAGAGCTCGTACTTTGGGTGCTCGAAACGGAAGGCCATTTGGATGTCCATGGCGCCTCCAGTCCTTGTAAAACAAAATAAATGCAACTGGTCATTGTGGCTACTTGTGCGATGTGTCCAAGTGCAAAACGTGGGAACGGAGCCGCCGAGCCTCTTGAATTTGAACTGGGTACGCGGGAAGTGTCTATTTGAAGTTTAATCATATCGATATAATTGTTTTCGTAAAAAAAAAAAATCAGCGTCTGTGGTTTTCTCTCGAGTTTACAATGTCGCTAAAGATTATGGAGGGGGTTTAGAAATGCCGAACGAAATAGTAGCGGAGACAGAAACCGGCGGGACCAGAGGCGCTACCAGCAGTAACGTCCTGACCGTGGAATTACTCGCACTGCAGTTCGCAGAGGGCCTGCGACACAGTACGCTGCAGAGGCAATCAATGTACAATTTGGCGGCAGAACTGGCACTGTAAAAAGAGAACAAACAGCGTCAGCGGCACACGAGGGCGGAATAGAAGGCGCAGCGCGCTGTTTACCGCAGTGCCGGTGGCAGAGCAGAATTAGGCAGCTCAGTGACTGCGAGTTTTTCAGAAACAGCAGAGATTAGTGCCCCCACTGATGCTCTGATGGTTTGCATTCCACCACCAGAGCAGAGCAGCACCTGCAGAGCCAGCGTCACGAGTTCCCCCGGCCGGCTTCATCCAGGAATTATGGGCCTGATCGGAACAGCGCTGTACAGCCCCATTGGCTGCTGCTACTCACAGCGAGTGCTATAGCATTAGCTGCCGCAGAGCGCTTTTGCTGGAAGCCCATCAGGGATTCAGGGCCATTGTGCCCATTGTCGAAATGTCTAGCGGTACAGCCAGCAGATTACTTAATTAGCGCTCCCCTGTAGCTTGTTTTGGGAGAGACCCCTAAAACTTCTTCAGTGCCTTTGGGACCACTTTTGTTATCGTACTACCAATGATACTCCATTTTATTTGGTTTCTCTTCCATCCTGGATAGTCAGGATAGACATTGTATTCCATCTATATCTTTTCTAGACATTTATATCTCTGCTGCTTACGATTCAACAACATTTGAAACTGATAATCTTAAAGTTCAAACGGCATAGTTCATATCTTCTAACATAGTTCATCTGATAGGAAAGATAATGACAACACACAGGGCATCCATAATTGCTCTGGCACTCCCACTACAACCAATTCCAAGGTTTCGGTCACCTCTCAATAATGATCACATCCGAATTCATCATTGAGTGCCCACGCATTGCATGCTCTTTCGACGTGATTGGTTGGACAGATAAATCCATCTAGAATCACCCAAGGCTGGAGCGATGTGTTTGGGCCTGTTCGGTTGGCGGGCGGCGGCGGGCTGCCGCTGCCGCTGCGCCCTGTTCCCGCTTTTCTACAGTGCTTCGATAGTTGGACGTCCGCTGCAGCTGCAGCCGTTGGCAGCAGCAGCACGCCAATGGTTTATGGTGCAAGTCCAGCTAATATGTCATCAACCTGTCCATCATGGGCCTTCTTATGCGTCCAGTTTGACGGACTGACCGGTTCATCACAAAAGCGTCAGGTGACACTGTCCTTCACAGTCACAAGTTCAACCCACGATAGTGCCACAATCCAAAGGATAAGCACATTGTTTTGCCCATGAGTATGATCTTGTTGTCTTTGCTCCTCCTTCCCTTAAGGAGCCTCAACTACTCCTCGGTGGCTACCGGGATCCTCGAAGGATTTGAGCTACTGCTCATGTAGGCATATGTAATTTCAAATTAGTTTACATATGTCATGAATACAGTTTACTCTTTCATGGACACCCATGCAGGCCATTTGCTTGCAGCTAATGAAGGATATAGACGGGCATATGTTATTTGTTTAGCAAGTATTATAATGAGATGAGTTTTTGTTCCATTTTTGAATTTCATGATTTATTCCAATTGTATCCTTTTTGTACCGTTTTTTCTATCGATGTTAAAAGTTCAACTTTATAACCATGAACAACATCCATTCTCAACATTGAATTACGGAACCAGGTATGTAGGGTCCATGAACTAACCAAACTAAATGAAACATCCATGGCCCTATTAGAAAGCGCTATCGGATGGTGTGTTTTTTTTTATTTTTTTAATAATAAAACAGTTTCAATATATAAAAAATTATAATTAAAATTGAAAAACAAAACTTATACCGATTTTTGTCTAACAATAAAATATTTCTATTGGTGCTCTATTTTATGATATTTAAAACTTATTTAATCCTACACATATTCTTTTATTGCTCCAAATTAACATTCGCCCATGGCCCTGTTAAAAGGATATCAGATGGTGGTTTTATATTTTTTAAATAATAAAACCTTATAGATATCTAAAAGCTCATCGTTAAATCTGAAAAAATAAAACATACTAATTTCTAACTAACAAGAAAAATATTTCTATTGGTGCTATATTTTATAATATTTAAAATTTATTTAATCCTACACATATTATTTTATTGTTCCAAATATAACATAAGAAATAGGATATAAAAACATCTAAATAGAGCGCCAATATGTAGATTATATTTTTAGAAAATATTTGGTGCAAGTGTCATATTTTTCCAATTTAAAATAAATCAGTAGTGATTTTAAAGATTAAATGGTGTTTTATTGTTTTTAAAAAATAAAAAATCATTGTCCGAAACTCCTTTTGACATGAACGGGGGTGTTTCATTTAGAGTCCCTAAGTACCTGATTTCGAAATTTTGGATTCAAAATCGGATGACTATATAATCCCCCTTTTTTGTCTCGATCTCTCAATAAACTATTATTTTGTAAAATAGGAATATTTGCTCTCTTTCGGTTTAGATATTTTATTATGGTATTAATTAGTTAAAGTTGGAACATCGTGTGAGAAAGGGAAACAACGTTTCGCATCAGTCGGATCGTCGCTCTTCATGCTCCCTGTTCAATAGGAGCAAAGCGGAAGCATGGGCCTGACCGCGAGACAAATCCATCCGGCCCGCTGAGGGCGCACGGGCGGGGAAAGGCACCTCAGCACAGGCCCACAGAAGCGAAGGCCCACAAAAGCGCCGCCTGTCTCGTCCCCTCCAGCCGATCAACGGCGGCGCCGCCGCCGCCCCATCGAGTCGCCTCCGGACTCCGGAGCCGAAGTCCTGTACCACGCGGTAATTTTCCCCGCCCTCTCGCTTACTCGCCGTTTGTTCCGCTCCTATTTGCTTCCCCCGTTGGTTGCACTGCAATTTCAGTAGGCCATTGGAAATTATATTCCTCTGACTGTCTCACCTGGACACCTGGTTCACAGAAACTCGTTGCATTCTAGCTGCTTGGGTGCTGCCTTGCGACTTGCAAGGAGACGTCTACGATCATTTCTTTTAGTGTGAATACGTCTATGGCCATGCTGCGGGGGGTTTATCTCAAGGAGATTAGGGAACTGTTGTCTTTGCATTTTAGGTCTTGTAATGCTTTTGCTCATGCACGTGCTCAGTTGGGGATGGGGTGAGCCGGGTCAGGAGTAATGTCTGTTCGATCCCATTGCCGGACTTCGTGTGCGATTTTGCTGGCTGCTTTTCAGCTGGCCATGGAGTAGAATGACAGCTTTGCTCGTTCCTATCAAAAAGAAGAAGAAAACCGGTTGTATTCCACTCTGGAGACTGTTTGTAAGCCAGTGGACGTCAGTAAGTGTGTAGGTGCATCTGCATTGGACCGGGCTCTTCCATTCATCATCAACCGCGTAGCTGAGTCAAGGGGGCGGTTTGGATTCTACAATCTACAGCATTAACATTTCTTTGAGCTGTTGTCAAGTTATGTCTTATGACTTGAGGTGTTGGATTTGTTGGCATTAATTAATAAGCTCTAGCTGCCACCACACTCGGATCAATGAATCAAGTCTGTGATTTGTTCAGATATATTACCTGCAATCCTGTGTTTATGTTCTTGTTTGTTTTATTTCTTCATAAATTTTCAGGCCATAAGCCTGTTGTTGAATATATATACGCAGAATTCTGAGTACATGCACTCCTTAGGTTTGTGTTTTGGAATATGCTGATATACGTCACATCAACACCCATACGCCTTAGAATATGTTGAAAACTTGTACAGAGGCATATCCTGAAGAATTAAATATATTGCTATTGTGTGACTATCTTACATGTGATATTCGTGGAATTCTGATTAACTTATATAAAGTTTTGGAACGGCACTGAAGGCTGAAAAGATATCTTGAGAATTGAATATCTGAATATCTGTCGCTATCGTGTGACTATTCGTCGAACTCTGGTTAACATTTATGCATACAGTTTCAGAATGGCCGCTGAAGACTCGAAAGATATCCTGAAGAATGTGGACTGGAAGACTGTTGGTGGTGCAGTGACTACTGAATCTAGCCAACTGATCGTTAAGAAGCGTCTCCCAAAGAAAACCAGACAAGTCCCTGAGTGCTATTTTCTACCTCGGCGGCCTTGGCCTTCTGCACTGGCAATCTATGGTGCTGTATGTGCTGCTGGTGTTGGTGCAGGGATATTGCTTGAGATTTGGATAAACAAAAAGATCAAAGGTATATTCTTGGGTTTTGTAGCAGGAGGAAGAGCACTCACTTGAATTTCTTACATTAGGACTGTATCTGACGAACTTAATTACGAGTTATACTCTTCTAAAAGCAAGATTATGAGTTGTACTTTAGAAAGCATGGACTGTATGCTTCACTTTCATACCAATATATTTTGTGCATCTTCTTACTTTTGTTCATTGTTGCATCCAGAGGATGGTGGCATTATCTGGGAGATGGATAAATGATGTGCAGTACGCTTCGATTTGGTAAAATATACCTTGTCAATGTGGAGATAGCTAGCTCTGAAGATGTCTTGTGAAAATTGGCACACCGCACACCCTTGTTTCTATATCTGGATTTATCATGCATGGTGACAGTATGATGTTCCGAACTTTTGAGCCTCACTAGTCACTAGGCGAGTAAACTGGAACTATCCGAACAGTGTGCATGCATATGAAGTTGCCGTTTTGGTTGGCAGCATTACCAATTGCACTGGTAAGCACTAATTTAAACATTTACTGTTTGTGGTTTGTCCAATTAATGGTTCGGTGGCATGTTGTGGTTAAATCTGGTGATCAATGTCATTGTCTGTTATGTCGATGACTTGTAGATTTTTGTCGTTCGGGCATATCAAGATACCGTGCATTCATCTTATTATATATAAACAGAAAAATTACTGATTATGTTGGCAGGCACAAGGGGTAATGTGCTGCCTCTGAGAAGCATAATGGGCCTTTCCCCTTTCCATCTTCTAAATATTGGATCCCTCATCAACATTCGTGTACCCGTAAAGGAACTTCAACTATCATCCCTTTTTTTAACGTAATCCACTATCATCCCGTCACCCATACTAGTATGAGTAATAACTTGCGCCCATTTTGGTGAACAATATCATTGTCTGTTATGTCGATGACTTGTGAGATCTGTCATTAGGGTATATCGAAATACCGTGCATTCATCTTATTATATAAGCAGAAAATTTACTGATTATGTTGGCAGACACAGTGGGTATTGTGCCCCCTCTGAGAAGCATAATTGGCCTTTTCTCTTTCCATGTTGTAAGATATTGGATCAGTCCAAGTTGAGATGAAGCTTAAGATCAAATGTACAAAAACCTTGATGTATGAACAACATCTGCGTATGGGGGACCCATAAAGAAACCTCCACTATTATCCCTTCACCCAGACTAGTATGAGTCATAACTTGTGCCCATTCCTTCCTTTCTTTTTTTACTGATAGTACATACACCGTAGCTCTTTTTTTTTCATCATTTGCAAAAGCTTGCGGTCAACAGCACCACTATATATGTTTTGTTTGATATTGGTATTATAACAATTTGTTGTTGTGCTAACTACCGATTGATATTCCAGCATCACTGAGCTTTGTTTTCCAATTTGGATGTCCTTATTTCTTCCCTGATCTGGGTATCTTACTCGTCCCAATAAACTTGCTCTGAAGCTGTGAAGCATAGCCTTCGCATCAGCGCCCTGTGAGCGGCATTCACCAGAAACATGGACCCAATTATTCCAACTCTACTATATTGTATGAACGACAGGACATTAATCTCGCCTGTCATCTCCATCCATGCCTGCTGGGAAGCCCGGGCACAGGGCGGGTTAAACTAATCCAGGGACCATTAATGTTGCAACCAGATTTGATTAGTGGAGTTAATGTGGGGCTTGACTGGCCTAAACCTGCCACCACTTTCCTGCTGATCCGTCCATCCCCTTGGATCTTCAGCTCTGCAAGAGGAATGTGTCAGCAGTTAATGCTCGCTGCTGACTTCGCGGGTGCCACCACCACTCCCCGTGCACTCTTCTTTTTTCTAGGCAAGGAAGGGGAGGGGGAGAACAGAACCGCGCAGTCGTGCGTGCACTCTCCTTGCCCCCTTGTCAACGGATTATGCGAGCCTTGCTGTGTAGCCTGGAGCCTCTCCTGGGCGTCTCTACCAGTGCTCGACAACATATTTTATCTAGATGGTAGCCTTTGTGCCCGTGCTGTGTTATTAATATTTTTACTATGTATATGATGATTAGCCTATGGAGTACACACTTCTCGCAGATTTGCGAAAGCTGGTTGATAAAGCTAGCGCATACTAGGTAGACATTTTCCCAGCTGTTAGCCTGTTATGGATTATGATCTCGATCAGTTGATCCCTTCACTTCTGCAAGTTGCAGGGTGTTGTCAACCAGCCAGGCCCTTTTTAATTTTTATCGAAGAAGTATTTGCTACACAAAGGCATAGGATCCTCTCTCTATTGGAGTATCAGTAAGCTGCAAGTGATAAATAACCATATCACTTTACAAGGTTTGGCAGCAATTCACTCCACCAAATTCAGCTCCAGTGTAGATTCACGCAGCCTAACACGTCTAACTCCAAAAACTTCATATCCATGAAATTCGCGAATTCAGAAGGCAGATTTGTGGATTTCATGGAGCTCCTCAAAGGGTGCTCCACGAAATTCACGAATTCATGAGTTAGATCCACGGAATTGAATTTGCAAGCCAAAACACATTTTTCTTCCTAGCTCCAACTTCACGGTGGAATCACTCCACGGTGGAGTTGATGGAGTGGATCTACATTTAGTGGAGTGAATTGCTGTCAAACAGGCTCAGAGCCATGAATTACAGACGCATGCACGCACTCTGCGGATATTTTTAGTTAGAAGAACACCGAGACATGACGCTTAGTGGGGCGTTAGAATAATCCCGGCCGTTAATGCCTTGTTCTTCCTTGTCATTTTCTTAGTTTAATCCTGTCTCTGAATCTTCTGAGAACTGCATTTACGTGTAAAACTCTCATCGGATGCCGAATAAGTTGCACCATCTCGTCTGCCCCGTTTTAACACGGAGCTGAGCATGCACGTGCGGGTCATAAAAGCATGGCTTCACCAATGCGTATGTTGTCGCACGTGTCCAGCTCAGGAGGTCCAATAGCATGGAGGTGGAGCCTGGGCAATCATCGGTCAGGCTAACTGGTTCACACTTACACGGACAGCTTGCTTGATCTCAATCTTACAAAATTTCCAGAAACTTATCTGAAATATGGGCGAAGCATGTCGAGTTCGGTGAAGCTTATTTTTTAGGCAGAATGCTTGTTCAGACTTGATCAAGCCTGCGTTTGGTAGGGCTTCTCCAAACGGTTTCTCTCTGGAAACAAGAGAATCCTAAATTCCTGGCCGAACAGGAAATCGTTTATAGGTACTGTATAAACTACAGGATCAGAAAGGTTTCTCAAATCTCAGGGGAATCAGAGTCCCTACCAGAAACAAGAAAGCAGGAGGAAACTGTTTTTTTCTAAAATCATGCCAATTATTTTCCTTTGGTAACCTTTTTTTTTTGGAAACTGTATCGCTACCAAACTAAGGTCTAGCTTTCAATCTCATTTTCCATGGTATTAGAGATAATTGATGGGAAATTGAGAGAAAAATAAACTATTATTTTTTTCGGTCTCCTCCATCTATTTCTGATCCTCATGGAAAATGAGATCACCAAACTAGCCCAAATAAGACTATTGTTTGATGCTACCACTACCAAGAGTGTTTTTTTTTAACATGAGCAAAACATAAGAACGCCAAGAACGCCATTTTGAGTTTTCACTCCATGCTTAAGCCACGCTACACGGCTACATGCCAAATTTGGTATTGCGGACAAATTAAACATTTTTTTTGGCTACTAGTATTTGCCCTAAGCTAACGAAATATGTGAAAAAAACAAATGTTAGAATGCCAAAGTGCTGCACTAACTACAAGCTCAGTTTTTCTTAAAGAAGGGGAAAAAAAACTTGCAGACGCTGAGTATAAAACCACGAGCCGCGAGTCTCCTGCTCACCCTGCCTTTCCGGAGCGCCTTACTCACCTCCGTTACCTAGACCATCCGCTCTTCGGTCCGCGCCATGCAGCCGAGCGGCCGGGAGATGGCCGGCGGCGAGGGCGAGGGCGGGCCGCAGCAGACCGACGACTTCTTCGACCAGATGCTCTCCACGCTTCCCTCCGCGTGGGCGGACCTGGGCGCCGGGGGCAAGTCGCCCTGGGAGCTCGCCGCGGGTGCGGGCGCCGCCGAGGACCCCGCCGCGCAGCAGCACTTCGGCGACGAGTCGGCGCTGCTCGCGTCCCGCCTCCGGCAGCACCAGATCGGCGGCGACATCGCCAAGTCCTCCTCCCCGGTCATGCTGCAGCTCAGCGACCTGCACCGCCACGGCGGCGGCCTCGCGGGCGAGGACAGCGGGGGCAGCGGCTTCTCCCCGCTGCCGCTGTTCACGGACCGGTCGGCGCCGGCGCGGGAGGAGATGGAGGGCGGCTTCAAGTCGCCCAACTCCGCCGTAAGATCTTGATGCGCCTCGCAACTCTCCCTTTCTCCTCATCTCTATCTTTCCCTTAACCTCTTGAGCATTTCGTTTCCATGGATAATTCCTCTTCCGCGTCCAGGGAGGCGATCACTCCATGTTCAACGGCTTCGGGATGCACGGCGCGGCCGGCGTGCAGCCACAGTTTGTCCAGGTAACAAGACCACCGCTCATCACTAGCTATATACTTACATGCCAGCTTTGCCAAGAACCCTTCTTTAATTTCATGTATCCATGTCTATGCTGTCCCGGCCAGGGTGGATCAATGTCGCCTCAGAGCTTGGGAGGGCCTGCGGCGAGCGGCGGCGCAACACCAGCCGGAGCAGCTTCATCGGCCGGCGGCGGGGCAGCGCCACCGCGGCAGCAGCGGCAGCGGGCGAGGCGAGGGCAGGCCACCGACCCCCACAGCATAGCCGAACGTGTATGCCACATTGCCACTCTCAGCCCACCACCTTTCCTTCTCTGAAAAAAAAATTCTTTTTTTAAGAAGAATTCAGCAATGGTCTCGTGCAAGGACGTGCCCAGAACACTGCAGATCCTGAACCTCTATATTCTCTGCAATGCAATTGCACATCCTTGGACATCATTAATTAATTGGTTTATTGGAAGCTCTTCCTTTTGGTTCTTGATTGACATATAATTAAGCTGTAAGCAGTCAATGTTCACTGCAGCTTGAAGCTCTTCGTGATGCTGCCCTTGCACTTCGCGTGCAGAGATGGCAGTGGGTATCCGAAATCTGAGTACCCGACGGGTTTTACCCGATATAAGGGCGGGTATGGGATGACTTACCTTGTCGGGTACGCGGGTGCGGGTACGGGTGTATACTATCCATACCAGCGTAGCCATGGGTAATTTATACCCGCCTTAACCATACATTTATTCTACATAATTAAGCAAACATAAGTGTAAATTAGACAAAATATGGTCAACTTGCATGTTTAAATATCATTTATTATTGTCTTCAATTTATTTACTCATATTTAGCCATTTATTATTTTACTTATGCCATTATTTATTATATTTGTGCTATTTAAACATGTATGTAGGAGGCATTTAATCAGGTATGGATTACCCAATGGGTTTTTTACCCACGCGGGTATGGATATGGGTAAAATTTCATACCCTACGAATGCATATGGGTATTATAGCGGGTATGAATTTTGTTCACGGGTATGGGTTTGGAATGGCATTGCCCAATGGGTATTTACCCGTTGCCATCTCTATTCGCGTGTGATGCTGCCCTTGCACTTCAAGCTTACACGCCATTTTCTGAGTTTTTTTTTTTTTACGAACCATTTTCTGAGCTTTGTTCGCGTGTGATTTTGCAGCTTCGGAGGGAGCGGATTGCAGATCGGATGAAATCGCTGCAGGAGCTGGTCCCGAACGCCAACAAGGTACGATCGGCAACCCCACCACTCCCTTCCCCTCCCTTGTCTCGCGTCGCCGTCGTCGCTTTCCCGCGCGCTAGCTTGGCCTCTCGTCGTCGTCTCGCTCTCCGGCGGAAAAGCGCGAATCTTTCCCGATCCACGCGCCGCGCGCGCGTGCGACGGGGTTGTGCTTGCCGGTCTACGCGACTGCGACCTTGCGAGTGTCAGCGTGCGATAGGCTTAAGCTAGCAGCGCACGCACAAACGGGGCCGGCAGGTTGGTGAGGGTGAGGCACTGCTCCTGTTCTGTCGGGCTCATAGCTAGGTGATGTGATGTGCCGGATACTTGGTACTGCGAATGCCTGGAACAACAGGGTCAGTTTGGATAGTGGTCCATGTTGGTCAGACCAAATTTAGATTTTATTTTGATCGTATTTGATTTTATACTAAAATTTATCTAAACAATGTAATCTTTATTTATACAATTTATTTTGGTTTAAACAAGCTATATGCATGAAAATTTTGATGTTTAAATAAATTTTAATTCAAAGTCAAACGGTGGCCAAATTTTGGCCTGGCTACCCAGGGCCTAAACCAAACAGGCCCCTAGGTGCATAGTACTACCAATGTGTGGATTATTGCATTAAATGGGCATGTTGTGGGCTCATTCCATGCCTTATTTCCCTCAATTATTTGTCCCCGAAATTCTGAAGCGTTACGGTGATCAATGGCGACATTGCCGGCATGTCCGTCGCTCGATTGATCAGGCTGTACGTTAGTCATCAATCACCGGTACATCACCGGATCGAATTTGTGTTGGCGCTGCCGATGCAGTAGTGTACACGTTATATTAATTAGCATGAAGAAATGGGGGGAGGGATAAAATGTGCCAGTGTGGCTGCTTGTGGACAGTACTGAAATGGCGACGTGGGGTTGTGTGGTTCTTTGCAGACGGACAAGGCGTCGATGCTGGACGAGATCATCGACTACGTGAAGTTCCTGCAGCTCCAAGTCAAGGTAAGGACTATGGATGCCGCTCCATTCTGAGCATATATTGCTGATGGCAAGCGGTAGTCGGTCCTGCTGATGTGTTTGATTTGATCCCGGCTAGCTACCCGCGGTGCCAGCAGTAGTGCTGACTAGCAGCTCCTCGCGCGTTGCATTGCAGGTACTCAGCATGAGCCGCCTGGGCGGAGCCGCCGGCATGGCGCCTCTGGTCGCAAGCATGTCCTCAGAGGTAACCAAACCAGCAGCTAATCAACACTCGGCCACTCGCCAATATATAGCAAAAGAACATATATACGAGGCTGCACTGCACTAGTGATCTCTCAGTTTCGTTTCAGTTCTGAGAGCTAAGCATGGTGATCACACGTGCAGGGCAACAGCAATGGCGGCGGCAGCAACAACAGCGGGAAAGGCAGCGCTACGACCACCAAGGGCGGCGGCGGCGGGGTGATGGTGGCGGAGAACCAGGTGGCGAAGATGATGCAGGAGGACATGGGCACGGCGATGCAGTACCTGCAGGGCAAGGGCCTGTGCCTGATGCCCATCTCCCTGGCGTCCGCCATCTCCTCCGCCACCTCGTCCGCGTCGCTGCTCTCCCGCCCGCCCGCGGTCCGCCAGGCCGGCCGCCGCCGTCCAGGACATGCACGACGGCAACGGCACCGCGGCGTCCGCGAGCACTAGCAGCGCCGGCGACGATTCCCGGCCCATCAAGGACGTCGTCAGCGGCGGGAAGCAGTGAGCGCGCGCGCCACGACAGTCGACAGCTGTGGGTGCTGCTGCTGTATCGTGTAACTAGAATCGTCACCGTCGTATCCTGCGGCCATGCTACCATACATGTGTTTGTCTTCCATTTTTATATTTCTTTTCTCTTTGACAAAGGAAATCCCATACATACGTATCATCTATCCTGATATATACACGGGCGCCATCCTCTGCTGCTGACCATTGACCTTTTAATTTTACTCCACTCGTTCATGCACTGCACCGCAGATCGATCGACCACCATGTGCAGTGCGTGCAAAGCGGCGCCGTGATTGTGATTTCCCCCTCTTAGGACGCACGTTAATGATTGAGATGCCGGTGATTACGCGGTCGATCGTGCAATGACGGGCGGGCGTGGTCAGGACACGACGCGACATCGTGGCGTGGCGATGGCTGGCTGGAGACTGGTGAGGTTTTAATTTGGAGCAAACGCAGACGATTATACAAGCGGGCAGCGGGGCGCGCGCGCGTGGTTTATTATGCGATGACACGACCAGCGACTCTTCCGCCCACGATGTGCAGGCGAGACTCGGGAGGTGCGCGCACGTTTGGGATTAGTCCTAGTATACTTTGTCTAGCTAGCTAGTGGCTCTCCCGCGCTTTAAAAATTGGGAGCGTCAACTCCGCAGCATATGCCTGAAGATGAGCAGTAGGGCCACGGAATTGGCTCTCGGCTGCGTCCCTCACAGCCTTCCTTTCTCGAGAAAAAAAAACACGCCGCTTTCTCACCTAGAAGGCTAGAACAACCCAAAATCTCATCAGCCCTCACAACCTTCCCTTACCCTTCTCGGAAAAAAAAAATCCGACAGACTAGCATAGGGTAGGTCTTCTCCAAGCCTAATTAGAATTTTTTTAATCGTAGTACAAGCTCAAGATTCGAACCGTGGTGGCAGGCAACAAGATGCAAGGGACTGTGGGCTTGTCCACAAACCCGAGAATAGGCCATTTTGGTTCCCGCAAAACTCGTGAGAAAATTTGATGTATTTGCGGGCTTGCGAACAAATAAAAGCCTGTTTGCAATTGCATGTACCGCTGTTGCAGAGAAGCCAGCCGAGAGCGCTGTTTAGCCCAAGCGATCAGGGCCGTCTCGGAGCCCAGACACGACCAACGAGCCCAACCCCACAGCCATCACGTGCGCCGGCTTCGTTTCCTCCACGTACCGGCCCGGGCCCGGCCCACTCGGCCCCGCACACAACGTCGGTTCTAGTCGAACTCCGCGTCGAATTTTTCCACGGCCAGCCCGTTCCCCTCCCTCGGCCTTTCCCCGACACGACACACAACCATCCTCTCTCCCCTCGATCCGGCCAGGCTCGCCGGAACCCTAACCCTAGCCCGCCATGGCCGGCTCCGCTCGACCCGCCTCCGGCGCCGCCAGGGCCGTCGTGCTGCGCCTCGACGACCTGGCGCTGCCGCCGCGGTACCTCACCGTGCCCTCCCACCTCCCGGTCTCCGACCTCCTCAGCTCCCTCCCGATCCCCTCGTCCTCCTACTACCTCACCGCCGAAGGCCTCCCGCTGCCGGGCTCCTCCCCCGTGTCCGCGCTCCCCCCGTCCGCCTCCGTCCAGCTCCGCCTCCGCGCGCTCCGGGGCGGCGGCGGCGACGGCGGCGCCACGGGCGCCGAGTCCCGCGACTGCTACCTCTCCATGTACCTCGCCAAGAAGCCCGACAAGGCGGACCCCAACGAGGCCCGCCTCTCGCGCTTCACCTGCTGCGCGCTCTCCGGGGAGCCCCTCGCGGCGCCCGCCGTCGCCGACCGCCTCGGCAACCTCTACAACAAGGAGCCGCTCGTCGAGGCGCTGCTCCACAAGCGCCTGCCCAAGGCGCTGTCCCACGTCCGGGGCCTCCGAGACATGATCCCCATCCACCTGCACCCCAGGCCGGGCGCCGACGCCGCTGGGGAGGAGGTCCGGTTCCAGTGCCCTGTCACCGGGCTCGAGTTCAACGGCAAGTACCAGTTCCTCGCGCTCCGCGGCTGCGGCCACGTGCTCAGCGTCAAGGCGCTCAAGGAGGTGAAGACGTCCGCGTGCCTGGTCTGCCACAAGGAGTTTGACGAGGCTGACAAGATGCCGATCAATGGGACCGAGGAGGAGGTGGCGGTCTTGAGGAAGAGGATGGAGGAGGAGAGGGGGAAGGTGAAGGAGAAGAAGGACAAGAAGGTGGGGAATGGCCTCAGTGGGAGCAAGCATGCTGCTACTGCTGTGGCGGCCACAGGGGCTGAGAAATCAGAGAACGGGAAGAAGGGGGAGCCTGTTTCAGCTAAGCGCTTCAAGGCTTCTGACCATGCGCCAGCCCATGCCAACAAGGAAGTTTATGCCTCCATATTCACATCGTCCAGGAAGTCAGATTTCAAGGAGACATACTCATGCCGGTCACTTCCGCTGGGAAGGAATTGATGTTGTTGGGGGAGAGATTGCATGGAGATGACACTCTTGTACCAATTCGCCTCTCCCATATCATGGCTGGCTCACAAGTTTGATCTTGGCTGTTGTGTCTGGTGGCATTATTTATGTTTGGCCGGCGACTCTGAGCTATGTTTTTTTCACCGCTAGAGCAGCGGTGAATTCTTATGGATTGTGTATGGAACCGGCTATAGTTGATCTCGTGTAGCGGCTTGTTGGAATAAAGTTATTGCTTGTATCATGGCTAAGGTTCCAAAAAACCTGAAGGGTTGGTCTTCAACGATTGCGACCGTACAGTTAGTTTGAGGCCAATATGTAATGTTTACATTGTGCTTTTGATTTTTATGTATCGTCCAACAATGTAATACATGGAATTGAAACAGTTAGGATGTGCTGACAATGTCCTTTTATGGTCATGAACATAGCAATGCAACGTCAGCTTCTTATTCTTCCAAATACCATTTTCTGTCCATTTACATTGCAGAGCTAAGGTGGTGTTTATGTTATGATGCACAAAGCAAAAATTTGTAGTAGGTCGGATAAATGTGCTGGTGCATGAACTACAGCAGTGCGGTTCTTGTAAACCATCGAGCCGCTGCCTGGGATGATGCTAGTTTCAATGTCATTCCGTATTTACACATAAAAATATGCCAAAGCTCATGGCAAACTGGAAGCTTGTTCGAGACGTCAGTTAATTTTATCTGTTGTCTCACAGAAAGATTGGCATCGCCATTGTCTTGTACTCTTGTGATCTAATAAATGTTTATAGGAGTGATGTGGTTGACTCCAAACCTTATGACGGAAGGCGTCCGTGTTTGTTCCAAGTTGAAATGTAGTCTTCTTTATGTTCTCATCTTGTAGGATTTCTAGTTTACTATTTCTTGCTTGAAATGTTTATCTTATTCAAAGGGGTGTGTCCGTGTCCATCCATTTCATCGTGTTTATCTGATAAAAGTGATGCTCTTATTTTGAACTGAAACTACGGAGGCAAACTAAGATACGATTGATTTCTAAGTGGTTAGATGTATTTAAAAGCTACCTTGTGAGTGTTTAGTCTATATATTGGTAGTTTGTTCATTGTTGACGGTTTTAGACAAGAAATGACCGAAGATGTACGATTTCAGGATGCAGAATTTTGTTTTAACTTCGGAAGAATAAACACATGATCTTTCAACACAACAACCATCAACATCAAGAAGAAAGGGCTACTTATGAACACACTTTTAGTCACATGTTTTTCTTAATATTAGCATGAGTTCCACATCATGTGGTATTGATTGTATTTCTATAGTATTAGCATTTTCCATTTTGGTGTTGTTTATGAAAATGGTATAGAAGTGAGCAATTGATTCATGGCTTGGGCCCTGTTTGATAAAGCTTTTTTCTAGGAGTAAAATACACCCGCGGTTTTCGAATTTTGATTTGTTGTGTTACTTGGGTCTCCAAACTTTCAAAACCAAAAAAACGGGTGTTGCAACTTGGCTACACCATTCACAACCATCCAAAACCGGGTTTGCCCAAACCGATGCTGACGTGGCATGTCACGTTGGAGTCCGCGTGTGTGCCGCGCGCCATGGGAGCTTTGGGCCCGTGGAATTTGGTAAAAAAAAGCCCTCATTCGCCAAGTTATATAGATCCCGGTCCATGTTCTTCCCCATTCACAACGTTGCGGCTGGCCTTGATGACGGTCTCTTCAATGCCGTCGCCGACGAACGTCAGGTTCACGTGCTTCTTCCCAGCCTCTCCACGTTCTCCATGTATGGCCCGGCCTTGATGTGGATCACGTACCGCTTCTTCGAGTTGGTCGCCGGCGCCGCCACAGGCGCCGATACCGTCGTGTAGTCCCCGCTCCCGTCCTTGGCCACCACCGCGTCCGCGGTTATGCTCGCCGCGGGGACCTGCAGCAGCCGCCGGTCCCGGGACCGCACCCACCACTAGAACCCCTTGACCATATGCCCGTACCGCAAGAGCGGGTGCCGCGCCAACGAGGCGGCGACCTCTGCCGTCGCTGTCGCCGTCTCCGCCGACGGCGACGCGCCCGGCAGCTTCTTGGCCATGGGCAGCGAGTTGCTCACCATGCGGGACACGTGGTGGAGGATCGGCTGGATGTTGCTTCCGCTGTGAGCACACCTTCGTTGCCGATTGCTCGTCCCGCCGACGCGCCAAGAACCGGCTGCCCGTCAGACCGCCGACCGCACGGGCTGGATGCCGCCGTCGCTTGCGTCACCGCCGGACACCGCAACCTTTGCGCCATTGGACTCCGCTGCCACGTGCATCGCCGCCGGCCACCAGCGCGCTGGACGCTGCCGACGCACCTGTCGCCCGCCGCGCGCATCGCCTGTCGCCGCCAGCCGTCCTCGCCGTCCAAGCTGCCGCCGCAGCAAGCGGACCAGGACGGGCACGGGAGCGAGCTGCGGTCTGCTGGCAAGCCTGGCAGCCATCCGCAAATGGCCAGCAGCAGCGGCGGCACCGGGGACTGGCTCCGGCTCGGCCTCGGCCTCGCCCTAGCGCCGGCGTCTTCGCGGAGCCGCCGCGGCCGGCAGTCGTGGCCTCCGCGTTCTCCTCGCGCGCTCTCTCGATCTGCCCCCAAATCCCCAATCCGCCGGCGGGACGGCGGGCGCGCGGCACACACTTGCACTCCAACGTGGCACGCCGCATCAGCATCCGGTTTGGGTGAACCGGGTTTTGGATAGTTGTAGGTGTAGCCAACGGCACTGTTTTTCTGGTTCGGAAGTTAAGGCACTGTGATGCAGCGAGCTCAAGTTCTGCGGTGTATTTTACTTTATTTTTAGTTTATGCCAAAAATAAACCGGAACTCGCAGTCAAATAAGATGGTTTTTTCAATTTTTTCTAGCCACGTTTTTTCCACCGCACTCATTTGCACTAAAAAGTAAAATATGGTTCAAAATAGTTTATTTTAACCACGCTATTCGTTTGTCAGAAAAGCTCCATCCATAAATCTGTACCAAATAAGACCTTGTCTCAATAAAATCAAAGGCTAGAAAAACTAAAAAAACCCAAGTGGACGAGTTCACGGGCCTTGAGCTGATCAGCTTAGGCCACATTTTGTCCCTCTAATGCTCGTGTTGATGAATCTCAAGGTCTAAGTTAAAGAATAGCATAAATACTAGTGCACATGAGCACATCTAACTGGAGTATACATATTTGAATAGTGTGTACTTAGTCTAAGACGAGTTGATGATGCATCACACTATATAAGAGGAATTGCTGATACGTAAAAATTGCATAAAAATTTAATAACAACTTTAATGTGCTAATAAGTAAAGCTCTAAAGGAGAAATTGCTGATACGTAGAAATTGCATAAAAATTGAATAACAACTTTAACGTACTAATAAGTAAAGCTCTAAAGGCCTGTTCAAATCAATAGACAATAGAGTATAATCCAAAGCTCAGTAAAAGAGATTTAGTCTATTCGTACGACTAGAGATCTAATCGTATGATCAGTGGTACATGTCAAATTATAAAGCTAGAATGCATTGTCTCTATTTATGTGTAGGCTCCAAAGCCCTACACGTATCACATACAACTAGGATGACAAATATTAGCCAATTAGAAGACAACCATATGCCAACTAGGATATACCTCACACGACTCAACAACAACTAGGACAATTTAGGACAGCCAAATACATTCTAGTAAGCAATGACGTCACGGTCTTATAGGCTAAGGTAACCCTTTGCGAAGTATTTAATAGAGATAAAACTCATATTGACTTCTTATTTTTAGCAGGCTGAAGATTTATCTTCTACAATTTGGTATCAAATTGAGTTGAGTTTTGACACTTGAATGTTCATGAACCATATATGTGATGTCCCTCATCAGTTGTGACATGGTTCCATGTAACACCCCAAGAATCGGCAAACTAAAAATCGCATAAATAAACTATCCAAATAAATCATCCGGTTTTCAAAAAGATTGTTTTCAAAATCTAATTCCTGACCCAACCAGTTATTCGCCTCTCATTCACCCAAGCCCTCCGAGATTTCGTCTAGAATTTCCTTGCAAAAAAATCCTCTCCAAATCCATCTAAAGAGCCCTTCCAGAATGCCTCCACCAAAATCCTAAAAAAAGGGATTCAAAATAAAGGAAGGTGCAATCGGGCCAACCCTTCCCCTCTAGCTCGGCCCGTCCGGCCTTCTTCCTCTCTTGCGGCCGCACACTCCCCCTTGGGCCGCTGGCCCAGTTTTCCTTTTCGCCCCCTTCTTGCCCACCTAGCCTCACCCGTCAGCGCCACCTCCCGCTGACAAGCAGGGCCCACCCGCCAATTTCGTCCTCCACCTCTGCTCGTTGGGCAGCGCCGCACCAGGAGGGCTCGTCGACGCTGACGTCACCGACCCCCACCAGCTCTCCAACCACCGCCTTTATGAGCTCGAGGCCAAACCAACCTCATCGCGTCTCCTGTCCGACTCCCCGGCACCACCCGACCGTAACTCCACACCGTCGACGCATGCCGCGATGGCGGCACCGCTGCCAGGCCCCGGCACCTGGTGCCGAGTCACGACACACGCACGAACACAGCGACACCTGGCGCGATGTCTACCCTTATCACCGACCCTCCTGCCGCGCAAGTGCATCGCGCTAGCGGATGACACGCTACATCGGCGGTGGGATGCACCACGCAACCGGCGCTATACCGCCTCGCCGCTATAAATACCCCGCACCCCTCGAGCCTTGGCACTTCACCACCACACCCATACCCTCCACAACCACACACCGGCCTGAACCCGCTCCCAGGCTTGGGCACAAATTAGCCAAAACCGATTAACCAAACTGATTTGACCTCAAATTGCAGTTAAATCAGTGATCAGTTAAACACGCGGTTAAAATTCCTGCGTTATTCGGTTATTGGTGATCGGTTCGGTTTTGACCAACAGTTAACCGAACTGCTGAAGTAACCGAAGAATCCCCTGGTTGCTTGGCGAACTCCATTGATCCATCGAGCCCAACAGCCCACACAAGCCCATGAATTCACTCCTAACCCTAGAATAAACACACCCCACCCTCACCCTTCTTCCTCGGCAGTCGGCAGCCGCCGCTCGCCCACTCCCTCCCTCTTCCTCAACAGCCGCCGCCTGCCACTCCGTGTCTCCGCCAGCCGCTACTCTCCCGATGCTTGCCCCCTCCTGCCTCCGTAGTCCGCTAGTCCGCAGACCACGCCTCAGCTCCCGACCACCTCCGCCGCAGACGTGCCTCTAGGCTCCAGCCTCCGCAATCGAGAGGGAACCGTCGAACGTCGCTGGTGTTGACGGTCATTATTGCACTATCTTCAACTGTCAACCATCCATGATCGTGAAGGAAAATGTATCAAAGTCAAGACAAAACCCTTGCTACTGACATATCGCCATGACTTGTGTTGAATATTTGAGTGTAGATGCAAGAACAGCTGAAAACAGGCAAAATTTAGCTAAGTCAGGACAAGACCTGGCCGCCCGGCCAGTGGGCCAGGCCGCCCGGCCTCCCCCCTTGGCAGCCCGGCTAGTGAAAGTGGCCAAAACACCACATCTTCGACCTGCATGTGCATAAACGACTGTTGGCGTCTCTTAGCCTTAACATGTTTTATTCCGCAAGCGCACGGAGACCATTGTAGCCTTTCACTCAGAGTATTCCGAGTATCGTAAATTTTCACAGGGAAGCGGCAGGCGAGAGAGTGTAATTGAATATACTCAAATCGAATGGAATGTAATACTTGGATAAGTTATACCAACTAAAAGTCAAACATGGGTAAACTTGACAAAGATAGGTGTATTAGTGGATAGGTAAGTCTAAAGTAGCTATCCGTAGAAAGGTATAGTTGCCTGGGAGGACAATGAGTGAGATAAAGTCACCAAACTCAATTTCTAATCGGCTGCAAAAGTTATACGTGCCTAACCAAGATATTCAAATAAACAAGTTAGGGTCTTGCGTTGAGCGAAATTCTAGAGTCTCGAGGGTATCAGGGGTAGATACTTGGTCCCAAAGGAGAGTCTAGCTAACACCTACGGGCCTCCCGAACGACGGGCCTGGACTACACAGGCACACCACACGCTGTCACCGAGTGGGGCTACCAGACAAAGCTGCGTGGAGAGGATGGCACGCTATAAACATGTTGAACAACGATAGATCGTCCTTGATCAGATGAGATGATCTAGCCAGAGCCTAGCGTCTAAGTCTAGGGTTGAGTTATAACACCGGTAAGAATAACAAGAATTGAATAACTGAGTAAAACACAACCTAAGCCTAGCAAGTGTGCAAAGAAAGGTACACCACACTCGTAAGAGGTAGAACTTAGAGTAAAATATAACTGAAATTATATTGGAGATAATCTGAATACAAAGATACAAAGCTTTTACCGCAGACTCGAAGATAACTCCGAAGACTCCGAGGCAAAGCTCGACTCAACTCTAACTCCCAGGACTATCCTAACTACTAAGGAAATAGTGTAGCACTCTAAGATAGAACTTGAACTCAACTCCACACCTTACAAATGAGCTCTCAGGGTCTATTTATAGTACAACCGAGTGAGGGAGGGTATTTATAGACACGCTAGGTCGGTTAGGGGATAGGTCGGTGGCCGGACGGCAAGGGTCGGTGGCCGGGCGGCCATAGGATCCGCCGACTTCAGTGATCCAACGCTTGATATTGCTTCCCTAGGTCGGTTGACGGTTGAAACGGTTGTTGCACGTGCAAAACATGTCCGAAGGATGGTCGGCGGCCAAGAATAGTGGCCGGGCGGCCACTTGTCTTTCCCTGGTTGGTTGCATGTTGGGTCCCTTGCATTGATGACGTCACCGATCCATGTTTTGATGTCCTTTCGACCCTTAGATATATTGGATACTCTTTTGTATGGTTGGATCTTCATTGCCTTGTGTTTGTTTGCATGTAGGATCAAAGTTATGCAAGTGAGGTGGTCGAGCAGCCATGCAGGACCCTGACCAGTGGCTGGGCGGCCACTGGTGGGCTAGATCATGGCCAGGCGGCCATGGCCTTTTTGCCTCTGTCGCCCATCTTTGGTCTTTGGCTTGTTTTCAACCATTTTGCATATATTTTGGTACCTGCATCCAAATATTCATGTACATCTTGTGGAACACATTAGTAGCAAGGATTAGTCCTATTATTTCACTTGTTTTGCTTCATTTAGTGGATAATTGACGATAGATATCATAAGATTACGACCGTCAACAACGACGTGTCAACACAATTCCAAGGTGGAAACCGCAAAGCCAACGTGTTAAGTACCGAAAGACCCGCCACCTCATCGATCCAACACTTGAATTGGTGAAGTCAGTGATCCAAGGCACTTTAGTCCTGCGGCTAAAGAACAAACACAAGGAGGATCCAATGAACCGAAAGAAAGCACAACATTTTAACCACCAACTGACCTTTAACCGACTTAGGGAGGCAATATGGAGCATTGGATGCAGTGAGGCGGTGGATCCAAGGGAGGAGTTGGCCGCCTAGCCTTAGGTAGGGAGGGCCGCCTGGCCTTCGTACCAGGTTGCCCGGCCTACCACTTGTCCTCCCTTAACTACCTTACCGACCTACACCATGTATAAATAACCCTTCCACTCAAGTGGGTATAAATAGGTCCTTAGGCCTCACTTGTGAGGTGTGGAAGTTGAGTGAAGCACACCATTGTCTTACTCTTGTAGCAAGAGGTTAGTCCTGAGAGTTAGAGTTGAGTCTGAGTCTTTGCCTCAGGGATTCCAGAGTTAGCTTCAAGTCTTGGTAAAGCTCTTGTATCTATCTATCTATCTTTTGTACTCTTACTACTTCAGTATAATATACTTCATTGATCTATCTTTCAGTTATACTTTATTCTATCTCTTACACTTGTCTAGTGTGGTGTACCTTTTTTGCACACTAGACCAATGCTTAGGTTTGTGTTGTTCTTTAAGTTCTTTGAATCTTACTAGATTGGCCGCTGCTATAAGGTTGACTTAGGCTCTGATCTAAGGTTAAATTATCTCTCACCCTCTGATCAAGCATCTTACCCACACAGATCTGGTTGGTAGCCCCTTTTGGTGACAGCATTAGGGAGCCTCTGTAATCCGACATTGTCGTTCGGTAAGCCCGTAGGCGTTAGCTAGTTGCCATTCGGTTGGCCAATTATCTACCCCCGTGCCTCATCGGTGTAGTCTGGAATTTCGCTCGACGCAAGATCTTAACGTGTTCAGTTAACTTAGTTCAACCGCGAATACTCCTAAGCAGTAGTTAAGAAATAGAGTTTGGATATCTTAGTCTCACTCGTTGTCCTCCTAGATAGCTATACCTAGTTGCTGACCGCTTTGGTCCCTGCTTATTTTTCCCACCATACACTATCTTATTTATCTTACTTCCGGTGTAAGAATAACTGGTATTTATCTAAGTTATACAGTATAGTTGAAAGTTTGACATTTCATTCCACATATTCGCCCTTGTTTCCCTGTGGATTTTTACGATACTCGGAATACTCTGAGTGAAAAAGCTACAATGAATCTCCGTGCACTTGCGGAGTAAAATATGTTACGTTAAGAGACGTCAACAGCTGGCTCATCTCGGTGCTCAGCGGTCACGAGCCACCCACACAGCAGCAATGACATCTAAAGTACTTTCATTATTTTATCTCAATCTCATTTATACCGGTAGTAATCCATTTTCTGATCGATTTTGCTTTGCTTGCCTTTGCAGATGGGGGATGAGGACACAGATGTTGATCAAGGCATCATCATTGTGAGGATTTATGCAGAAATGGTGATGATGCTGGGCCTATTCATGTTTGTTGTTTGAATCTCTGAACCGTGGAATATGGGGTCAATTTACTGTTAGTATTTTGTGCGACTGGGTGGCTGTCAATGATGCGTTGTTCATTTGACATTTATCCCGCTCTACTACTCTATTCTGTGCATGCTACTATATAAATTGCGGTTAACCGAAAACTGAACCGATTTAACCATAACCGAAATAGGGCAGTTAAAACATTTGTTGCGGCTAATTCGATGAAGGGTTTGTCTTAACCGAAATATTTGTAAACTGAATTAATCGAACTGTTCTAACCGCACTAACCAAATGCCCAGGCCTACCCGCCCCGGAGGCAACTCCGGCGTGGCAACACCGCCGCCGAAACCCCAAACCCCCCTTCTGCGTGCCTCCTCCCTCCGAATTAAGGCGAACACCTCCTGCACAACATCACCATGCGTCACCACCACCCTTTCTCGGCCTGAACTCGCCCTGAGGGCAACCTCGGCATGGTGCTGCGCCATTCATCCCTGCTGCGCACCTCGCCGGCATGCGTCGCCAGGGTAGGTCTTGTTGTAGCCTAAATCCACTCGGATTCGGACAAACGACACACATGGGATCCGAGAAGTACGCTGCCGCTACGGTCGACCCTTGAAGCGGATCCGAGGGGGTTCGGGGCGTGCCACCCGGCTTAACCTTCCAGCCGAGGGAGGTTTGCGGTGGTCGAAGGATCGCCCTGCAGATATAAAGATGAGCAAACGGGTGTAAAATCCTAGCCGATCGCATAGATCGACATAATTCCTCTGAGTTGGTCGGCTTATATGGGCCGATCGCGTCCTTGCTTCCAGTCGGGTGAATTCATCGGCAAAGCATAAACAAGGAGACAAAAGAAAATAACCCTACTTAAAGCATGATCTAGAAGATGCGACTTCCCTAGTTTGACATAGGCTACGCGTATAACCAGATAAATCTAACCATACGTGCAACATAGATCGAAACCCCTAAGGAGGTTCACCTAGGCAACATGATACAATCTAGAACATATAAAGCAGGGTGCCAAACGTGTATCGATTTTTCAAACTGCCGTGTGCACATGTTGCGGTGCTATGTCGTGGAATGTAGTAGCCGAACAAGCTATATACGCTTGGCTACATGAAACCGATCTATAGCGTGAAGCGTTGACAAGATAGCAGATGGATAATATGTAAGATAACTAGTGAGTCTCGCAACTTGCGAAGCTTAGTACGAGATTCACTAGGGTAAACGCAAGACATCAAACAGCTCTAACACAATCTACTAGAGAAAACATTAAAACGTATCAATGTCATGCGGGATAACTAATAAACCTTGCCATAAAAAACGCTTCAGTATGAGGTTCGCCATTGACCTAGTAAACGATTCGCTGCCCTAGCCGACATGAATGAACCTGCTAGGGCAGCAGGATGCTTACATGGAGAGAATAAACTTGGGAACTAGAGTGGCGATGCACCAAAAGTTGATGAACGAAGTACGAGCTGCTTAGAAGCGTAATAATGTCGCTAGTTTATTTATGAATAGAAGATGCATATTTATAGTCTGGAGACTTAGCCCCCAAGGCAAACCTTTTTGTAGATAGACTCAAACTATTTTCTAACTACAAGATTGCAACTTAACTAAGATTCTATGACTTGATAATGTGATCTGGACTCCCTCTCTTGTTGATCCAAATCCTCCTGAAGCTTGCAAATATTAACCGAAACTTGCCGTATAATTTTAGCAGATTTTGATCATCTTATTATTTTGGCAATTCCAGTCGAATCCAAACATATTTGACGTGATTCCAATTGCATTGGAAAGTTTATCTCTTTAATTTTCCATCCATATATAGAACGCCTCAAACAGAGTCCGTATGTGGCCTGGGCGTCCGTTTTCGTGCGGCCTACTCCTGCAGTCCGAACCAGCCTCGCGAATAAATTGGGCTTCTCCATCTTGGCTTGGGCCTTGGGCGCATAATTATCATCATATTTGACTAAATTTATGATATAGGACTGGCCAAGTAGATTCCTTCACCCTAGGCTCTTTCTGACATTTTGGCCTACTAGTCCTGGTCAAATTTTGGTGATAACAGGTCCACAGCCCCTTGCCATGGGGGCCGCGCCGTCGGGTTCGTCATACCGACCTCCACCTCTCGGTGCTAACTTTGCCACCAGAACCGCCCCACCGGTGCACCGCCACCTCTTTCCCCTCCCGCAGACGGTTCGCTCGAACAGTAGAGTTGAGCCGAACTGTCATCTACCTTTCCCTGACGCCACCATCTTTCCCCACTCGCTGACACGCGGGCCCATCCCTCACACCGTAGCACCACGCCGTTTTGCCCCATGACGCCGGCTAGGCTAGCCCATTGGCTGCGCGCTGGGCCGAGGAGGTCGGTTATGGCCTGGTCCAGACTACCCCCTAGTTGCTTGTGGGCCGCACGCGGGATCCGGCCCGCAGAGTCTTTTCCCTTTTCCAACCCTACCCTTTGCACAAAAACATCCCTATCTTGTCCATTTCAAATCCATTTGGGATGATTCTTCTTTCTATATCCCTCTAAATATACCCTCTACCTATTCCTACCCTTTCCAAAATGTTTTGTGCATGAACGGTTGTATTTATTATATGTTTTTATTTGTGTGTGATAGACGCCGTTCTAGAAGAAACCCAGGAGCCAGAGACGATCATTGAAGATCAGCAGGCCGACGAACCTAGTGCCAACTTCCACTGCGATGAGGACCTAGATGACGACAAGTCCACTGGAATCCTCACTTGATGCATAAAATTCCTAGTTTTACATAAAATCACTTGCCAATTAAACCAATAAAAACTTGCATGACTTTGCTTGCTAAGGAAAAACCTAGTAGGGTAGTCACTCCAAACCTATTTAGATGTAGCGCGCATAGGTGGGATCGCGATTACCCTAGACCTAGACTTCGTGGAGAAGGCCGGGTAGGTGTATGCTGGTGGTGTCGAGCTTGGAAAGGGAGGAATGGTTCTACCTGAGCCCTGTAAAGACCGAGTTGATTTTCATTTGCCTAACTCTTTTAGTACAATCACTCGCTCTGTATGAGGCATTGACTGGACCTGAGTGGATAGCTTAGTGGTTACTGTATTGGGGCACAAGGGGCTAGGGAAGGGGTCATGCGTCACGGGAATACCGCAGGGTATTGGAATGACTCGGTTGCCCGAATCCTTAAAGTACTGTTAGGTGATGAAACAAAGACAAGGGGGTTTGGTTTGGAATTTGGGCATTTACGACAGTAAATTCCCGCTGAGTCCAACTTGTGGATCATAATACAACATCTAATCAGAGCAAAATCTATTCGAATAATCCGTGTCCAGATATAGCCAGGCATGTAGCAGTAGCTAAAAACTTCCCCAACTCTATAAGAAGAAGGTGGGTTTGCGGAGTACGTATATACTCACCATTACTACGTTGTTGTTTTTTAGAAAGTTCTGACGATCTGTTTAAGCTACCCTTCGGCCAGGTCGCGATCCTGCTTCCCAACTAGCTTATGACATTAGGTCTTGAAGGAATAGCTTCCGATGTATCTTTACTTTCATGCATAGTTATGTACAGGGGTGGAGCTAGACAAAAATTGTGGGGGGTGCGGCCTTAAAAAAAATCTCTAAGCGAATATCCCCAATCATGTATATAGAAGCAATAAAGTAGCAATATACATACCAAAATAACAAAATGTAGAGAGTGGTAGCATGCCATATCAGTATATCCCACAATCATCAACAAAAAATAGCCAATTGAGGCAAAATATATTATCCGACCTCAAGGTCCTTGCTGCAATAAAGAAAGAGAAGAAACAAGTTAATTTCAAGCAAACATACTGTATAATGATCTATTGCAAAACTGAAAATAAATGTCTCACCTTTCAGAGATCATATTTACGTCCTTTCCCTTCCATGTTCATGAAACGATGAACCACTGCTTCATTGGTAACTTTTTTAAATTCTTCCTTATCCACATAGCAAACAAGTCTATTACTCAAATGCTCATCACCAATTTTATTAGATAAATATGTTTTCACAAGCTTCATAGCCGAAAAGCATCTCTCCACTGTAGCAGTTGCGACAGGCAATACAAGCACAAGCTTCAAAAGTCGATAAACATATCTATAGCGGCAGTCTTTCTTTGTCTCCACCATTTTTTGTGCAAGCTCACAAATAGTGTTTAAGTTGGAGAATCTATCGTCTTCTCGCACATCATCTTCCGAGCAATAAACATAACTTTTTGCTGATCTGAAAGATTTGGCAAAAGTTCAAACATACTCTCTATAGTCCGTACCCAATGTTTGGCATCCATTGGATCTGGTGCAGACTGAAAGATTGGTGGATGGAGAGCTTCAAAGTCTAGAAAAGTCACTCCAGCCTCTCGCCCACGGCGCGGGTTATCCTGCATTAAGTGATGCTGAGCAAGCTGACTTTGAGCTAAGAGCTCAATTAAACGATCATGGCGATCCAAAACATCAGCCATGGTGGGATGAGCTGGGGCTGGTGGAGGAAGTTCATCGGAATGATCGCCCGACATCTGCGGAGCATAGAGTGGAGACAACTGTAAGCTTACTACTATGCTGACAGCTGAAAAGAGTTATGTATAAAGGTTCTACATTCTTTTATTGAAAAATAAGGCACACATAACATTTTACATAACAGTTTCAAACCACCCTTAGTTACTATTATTATACAACCATACCGTCTCTACTGGCTTATTCAAACAACAACACATACTAGCAACTATTTTACAAAATTTTTACAAAATGTACAACTTCCAGCACCCCAAACACCGGACCCACAACAACTCATCCTTCAAGTGCTGCTCTGGCCCACTGAATTTTCGTCCGCATCTGAATCGTACCCTGTACCAGGAACAGGGGCAGGTGGTCCAACGGAACCGAAAACAATCCCTGAGGATCCCTGAGTAGCCCCTGACCCCTCAGGAACTAACTCCATGGGCTCCTCCTTTGAAGAACTCTTTTCTAGTTCTGCCTGAAGCTGATCATTTTGCAGTTGTAATGCAATTACCTGCTCATTAAGGTTGTCTATGATGGTGTGGTCAAGTTCGATATGTGTGGTTTGATCCTGAATGGTCAAGTTAGCAGTGTGCAACTGATCCCTTAAGTCTCTCATGGTACGCTGGTCCTCGTATTGACGAAGACCCAAACTAATGATCTCAGAGGTATTCCTATGCTGTTGTTCTAACATGTGCTCATTCTGTGCCCTTAATCCCGAGAAACCCTCTCTGATACTCTCATAGGTTTGGTGGCGCTGATCATAAAGATCCGCCAACTGGGAAGTGTAGTGGACTTGCTCACGCATTTGACGCCTTCGCAAGTCTCATGCACTACGGTTCAGATTCCCCAACCTCCCTTCCCACTCGGGCTGAGATCGGTCATTGGGAGGAAGAAACATAACTTCAGACCCTTCCAACTCACCCAGATGCCTCGTACAGAGCTCAGTTAGAGCCCTATAAGCGGCATCAGAAAAAGCCTCTCCAGGAGTTATCCCACTACCCTCAACTTCCCATACTTCCTCCTCCGGAACCCTAGGGTGTTGAGGCATACGCACTCGCACCCTTGTCTCACCCATAAGACCTAGATCAGCATGACGAACAATGTAACAGGGACAACTAAGATAACCCAACTCTTGAAGACGGTGGTGGAGAGTCATAGCTAAGGGACAGTTTTCTGGACACTCCTGGTGCCAACAACCCCTGGCATCCTCGTAAGGGACGAAAGTGTGCGGCATCTGGACCAGAACAACAAAAACTTTTGTTAATAAATCATTTTGAATTGCTTTACTTTACTTCTAAGGACAGAATAACTCTAATGCAATGATAATGCATGACATGTTTTAAGACCAGATATTTTAAAGTTCTCTACACGCTCATTTTTAAGAAAGAGGACTTCGTTAATTCATATCTTAAAATACACCCTTATACGAGGCTTACATAATATAAATTGAAAAATAGTTTTTAAAATAGTAACCCACCCCTCAAGCTCAGCTCTGATACCAGCTGTGGCAGAACCGCCCAGATTAACCCGGATTTAGTGCTTAATCACCAGGTCCGGATTAACCTCGGTAGTCCCTCAGGATGTAGGTATCCTGACTTGGCCTTCCCATCCGGATCGAGCTTGATTTTTGGGGCGACTAATACACGTCACATTTATTACATAAAGTTAAAATATTACACATAGGGTTTGGTACTTATTACATCCCGGCTGATAAGTTCTTCAGCCATTTAAACAAAAGTAACATAGTTCACAAGTTTCTCTCCAACACACACACACCTTAATCTGCTTCAGTCGTAGCAAAGCTTATTTTAGAAGAAAGGAGGAGTAAGATAAGGATCCTATTCAAACCACGTGTATTCTGTACCTGTAAAAGAATAGGCAAGAAGTCTGAGTACTAATTACTCAGCAAGACTTACCCGACCACTAGGTCGAAACCCGACTTCCTAACTCATAGCCGGGGTGGTTAGGTCAACTCACACTGCGGCAGGCCTAATAGTGAATCCTTAGCTCTTAGAATTTTGTTCACTTTTTAGTTATTACCTGACCATGCTAAGTTATTCCTAATCTACTAACCCACCAGGACAAACATGTTGTCAAGCATTCTTCATTAACAAGATCAGTTCTCTTACTACGATGTTGGTCGCGATCAGGCAGCTTACAACCAACAAGCCACGGACGATTCGAATCGATTTTCCACCTCTCGAGAGGGATACTCAGACACCCATCATATGTGTGTACACCGACCCCACATACGACAACCCAACATCCAGTGCCACCTAGCCAGAACCATCCTCACCGAACCAGGGTGTCAGTCCTTCGACACCCGCCCAACCTCCTCCTTCCAGTTGGTCTCGTCTAGTTCCGTGCTTAGGTACAACAGAACGAAAGGCTTACCGGAACCCGTTAAGGACGGTAAGTGAATGAGGCGCGTTCGGCCCAACCAGGCCACACATCGGACGGCCTTATGCGACACACGCAGGATCAGGGTCCATAGCAAATGATCATAACATGTAAAGTACGAAAACGAAACTGATCCCGCCGCATGCCTGTCAAATTATTAACATTCTTCTTATTCTTAACCAATAAATTGCTGTAAAAGAATTTCGTTCTAGGCCTAAGCCACATAAGCCATCTACTGAGCATAGGATTTTATGCTGGATAGTGAGTAATCATGCTCTAGGGTTTCAATCAATTCCTAACTCTAGTGCACAAACATAACTCTGATTTAAATTAAGGACTCAAAGAAAACTGGGTAAATGCACCGGGGCTTGCCTTGAGTCACGGGATCTGCCTCTGTCGGTGATTCGGAGTCTCCTCCTGCTGGTATGAAGGATGCCTCGGTCGCACCGGCTTCCGGAGTTTCCGTTGCAGTGGAAGACTCTTCAACCGGAAGTGGTGGGACCAACGTGCCTAAGTTGATGACATGCAGGAGTTTTAAAATATGAGGATGATCAACCTGTTGAAAAAGTAAAATGTACAATTTTTTAAAGAAAAAGGGTGGTTGGGGATAAACATGGATATTTTCGGAGGTAGATGATTGTCCAATGGTTTAGATAAATTACCAGGTATTTTTAAATATTTTAAAATAATTTTAAAAGCTTAAATGAATTTTCTGGGAATTTTTGGATAACAAAAATGGATTTTTGAATTAATTTTCTATTTTTAATACACTTTTATGAATTTTTCAGCATTTTTAAATAAAGGCTAATTTTTTTAAAAATATATAAACTCTAATTTAATTTCTTTTTAGAATTATCAAAATATTTATATGAATTAATAAATAATTTTACTAATTAAAATAAACATATTAACATTAAAGTAAAATAAATAAACAATTTATGTTTAAAGGAAAAAGAAAAACATAAATACAGTTGAAATTCGGCCCAGCCCATTAAAAAAACAAAGCAATCCAAAAATCGCATGTGTTCCCTTTCGGCGTGGCCTAGCCCGGAGGGGGCCGGCGGCCTGCTTTCCCTGGGCGCGGCCCAAGTCGCGCCTTTCGGCTAGGCCCAGCGGCTGCGCAGGCCCCAGGCGAGCGGCCCAGCTGGGCTGGCGGCCCGGCGGACCGGCCTCGCCCGGCTCGCCTGGCCGCAAAGCGCGCGGCTCTGCGCGTCGCCGCGCCGGCAGCGCCGGCGACCATCCGGCGCGGCGGAGGCCGAGAGGCCTCGCCGGCGGTGGCCTCGGGCGCGGCGCGAGCTCCTCTCTCTTTCCCTCCCCTTTTCCCCCTCTTTCCCCCCTCTACCTTCACTGCTAGGTCGCCACCCGTCGCGGCATGGCGCCCGTCACTTACCGGCGAGGTGGCCTCGCGGCGGCGGCGGTGCCCGCAGAGACCTACCACTTACCGCGCGGGGTGCGCGCATGCGCGGCGCACCCGATGCGCGCGTCCGCGGGAACCCTAAGGGTTCCCACGCGCGGGGAACGCTGTGGCCGCGGCGCCATGCGAGGCTCCGAGCTCTGGCGAGCTCCGGCCGGCGCTCAGCGTGGCGCAAGAGAGGGAGGAGGGAGCGAGGTTGTGCATACCAACGCGTGGTCACGGCGACGGTGGCGGAGGCGGCAGCGACGGCGTGGGGCGCGGGGTGCGGGACACGGGCGCGGGAGCGTGGGGAGTGCCGCTCCCCCGCGCTCCACGGCGGGGAAGAAGACCCCGCCCCCTGCGGTCCCACCTGTCAGCGCCGCCTGACAGGGGGCGCGGGTGGCGGGCGGGCTGGCCGCCGCCCCCGGCGGGGCTTCGCCCAGCGGGCGCGTGGCCGCGGGCGGGCCAGCGGGCCCGCGAGGCTCCCCCTTTTCTTTCTTTTTTTTTACTTTTACCCTTTTCATTTTTAACCCTAGATTTTGATCTTTTTCGTCAGGGGTCCAAATACAAAAGTGAAAGGGCTTAATTTAAACTACCCTTTCACATTTTTGCCCCTGGAAAAGTCCAAATTTTTGAAAAGGGCTCAAATTTAAATTTGAATCAAATTTTTGAAAGAATAAATCGGGTAATTTGCAATGCACTTAAGTATTTTTGAAAAAATACGAACTATTACACCCTATCTTTGGACTCACTGTATTCAAGCCAGCTACCAAACTCATCGAACCATTCAGGAATAAACCTTCTTGGGTTTTCTTTTTCTCCAATCTGTGTGAACGGGAAAGATGCATGTGCGAGGTTGGCAAGGCCCATTCTCTAAGTATTTTCTTCTCACTTTCTCTCTTTGATTAGGATGATATGTATCAATTTCTTTCCTCAAGCCTGGATCATATTTAATCTCCTCTTCAAAATTAATCTCAGGTAGGCACCTTGAAATATTGACATGATCATGATCTGGTGCTTTCCTTTTGAAAAACCTTTCTGTCGGAGCGTGTGTGCTCCGGTCGGGTGGCGGAATGCACCCGCCCGAATCCTAAGTACTAAGAGTAGTTAGGGGGAGCGATCGTTATTAGCTAGGTCTGAGGTGACACGATGGGGACACGTGGATTTAGAGTGGTTCGGGCCGCCGGAGCGTAATACCCTACGTCCACTGTGGGTGTGTTTTCTTGTATTGCTGTCTGTTGGAAAAGACGGAGGTGATTGTGAGCTTGTGCTTGTGTTTGTGTTCGTGTTTTTCTTCCTTTATGCTACAGCTCTATCCTGCGCTGACTTGGTACCCTACGCTCCTTCTGGCGAAGGTCAGGTCTCTCCAGCGGACTCTCTGTTGTCATGTCGCGTGCTCCTCGTAGCGGCAACTGTTGACTCCCACGTCTTGTACCTGCACAACTGACGCGGCCCGGCGTGGCCCGGAAAGTGCGCCACGCAGTCCTGGTTTATGCCGTCCTGTTCCATCGGCCGCTGAACCCGGCGGAGGGCTTCAGTGGCAGAGGAGGCAGGCGGCGTGCCGACGTGACATTACGGAGGGCTCACAGCGGTGCTACAGTGCTGCTACCCAGTACTAGGCTGAGCGCGTCCGCCGCGCGTGGCGCAGCTCATGATGAGTACAGCGTACTTGTTTATTCGGTTTAAACCCCAACGTCCGGCGGGGAAGTTGACTGTATGCCCTGTCACTGCCGTCGCGCCTCGGTAAGACGCGCCCCTTTGCTTAGTCGCCGTCGCCTGCCCGCGGGGTGTCAGCGGGTGTCAGGGCACGCCCGTCCGTCAGCGGGTAACGGGGCACGCCCGTCTGACAGCGGCGGTGTCAGCGGGTAACGGGGCACGCTCGTCTGACAGCGGCGGTATCAGCGGGCAACGGGGCACGCTCGCCCGCCCGCAATTAATGCAGCAAGCGGGCGAGGCCCCTGGCCGAAGACTCCGCCGCACGTCCTGTGGGCACGTGGCGGCCCTGGATCATCCCGCACCGGGGGTAGGTGTACGTGGTAGCTTACGGTTCCACCCCCCGAGTGCGCTAGCTCCGGACCTCCGAGCGGTCCGGACCTGGCCGCTTCGGACCTGGCCGCTCCGGACCTCCGAGTGGTCCGGACCTGGCCTTCCCTTGAGGGACATCTCGCGCGGTTGGGGGAGGCTCGGCCCTCGCCGAAGGAGGTCCGGGATCTCCCCTGTAGGCCGAGCGCGCGGCCCAGTTCTTATAAGGGGTAGGCCAGATCCGCCTGTACGTGGCCTTGGGCCCTTCCTTTACTGCGACACTTGCCGATATTGAAGACCCTGCGGAGTATAGCCAAGCCAGCCATTGTGCTGCCCAAGGGAATAAACCCAGCTTGTCAGGCTGCGTGGAGCCTTACTAAGGACTGTTTACTAGACTTTGCCTAGTATAAGCGGGTACCCGGTTAGCTGGGTACCGACACTTTCTATGCTGCACCTATCATTTGCAATAACATTCATATTTTAGATACATGTAATCACAAATTGCAAGAGAAATAGACCCCCGTTACAATTACAAATTATGTACTAAACTAGTAACCCTAGAATCATACAAGAATGCAAAAACAGAATAATCTAAAAAGATATATGCTTAACTTGACAAACATATAGAAATGGAATGAGAAAAATTGGGGTAATCATTGAAGTCCTTGCCTTGTGAGTTGTGATCGACCAGCTAGGGACAATAGAAAACGGGTTGCCGTGGCCTGCAACCAGGGTGCCTCTGACCTTGCCGCAGCTGCCCGACAGAAAGCCTCCTCTGCGTGCCCTCCAGCCCTCCTGGAACTCGTTTGAATCAGTAGGATTAAGGATTGAAGATGTGCCATGGGAGGGAGACGGAGAGAAGAAAAGGGGACGAACCACGGACTGGCGGCCAGGCAGAAGGCGAAACACGCGAGAACGAGGAGCCGAGGAGGCAGGGAGTCAGGGCTCCGTGCGGCGCTTCGGCTGTTGTGGTGTACGTGCTGGAGAAAGGGGCCAAGCAAATTGGGCTGTAGCAGCGCTGTGCTACTGGGCTGTCTTGCTGGGCTGTGGGTGCGCGTAATTAGAGCAGGGGGTGCTAAAAGGGTCAAAACTTAATATTTAGTACTAATTTTTGGTTTTGGCCTAGGTGCGGCCGCACCCAGAGCTCCTAACGTGCATCCGCCCCTGGTTATGTACTTGGTTTGGTTTGTAATTGTTAAGTCTGACTCTGTACTACTTGAAATAAATGTATTGATAGAACAGTAAGAATACCATTTGTATGACATTTGAGTTCTCAAGAAATTGATGACGTTTCATTCCAACAATTATTTGAGTGTTTGTGTGCTTTATGTTTTTTGTGCGAAAATGCTGAGTTGGTGATTTGGTGAAAACCGCCAAGGTGCTCCATGAGCTACATGGACGGGTGAGTCTGGTGGCCATTTTGGTGGGAATGTGGGAAATTCTTCAAAAATTTCTTTATAAGAAAAATGATCTATTTTATATAACAAAATATTTTAAAAGACTAAGCTTCATGCAAAACTCGCTCTGCACAAATATTCCGAGCTCCATCGGCTCAATACATGTGTAGTATGTAGTCCATTACCTACTTCATCGGTAAAGTTGTGTATACCACAAATTCATTCCTTGCATCTATGGAACTACAACAAATATATTCGTTATTGTCATCCAATCCAAAAAATATTGAGTATACTAAGCACAAAGCACAAAGCTTAGGACCTATTTTTATTACACTCGTCCTACCCGTGTGTCATCATGGTGCTACCCTTGACAGTGTCCCAACACCTCCACTAGCCTGCTATAGTGCTACTTGTGATACTCCGTATTTAAGACACCCTAAGTGCATTGCATATTATCGTAATTTTCTTTTAAAAATTTGATTCAAATTTAAATTTGAGACCTTTTTCAAAAATTTGGAGTTTTCCAGGGGCAAAAATGTGAAAGGGTAGTTTAAATTAAGCCCTTTCACTTTTGTATTTGGACCCCTGCCGAAAAAGGTCAAAATCCAGGGTTAAAAATGAAAATGGTAAAAGTAAAAAAAAAGGGAAAAGGGAAATTTCCCTGAGAGGCCGGCTGGCCAGCCCGCGGCCACGCGCCCGCTAGGCGAAGCCCAGCCGGGGGCGGCGGCCCGCGTGGCGGCCAGCCCCCCCGCCACCACCGCCCCCTGTCAGGCGGCGCTGACAGGTGGGACCCGCGGGGGGAGGCGGGTTCTTCTTCCCCGCCCCGCCCCGCCGCGCCCGTGCCGCGCCCCGACCGCCGCTTTGCTCCGCGCCGCCCCGCCGCTCCTCTGCCCCGTCACCCCGCTGCTCCGCTCACCGCTATCCCGCGCGCACCTCACCTTCACCCCGTCTGTCGGTACCCAGCTAACCGGGTACCCGCTTATACTAGGCAAAGTCTAGTAAACAGTCCTTAGTAAGGCTCCACGCAGCCTGACAAGCTGGGTTTATTCCCTTGGGCAGCACAAGGGCTGGCTTGCCTATACTCGGCAGGGTCTTCAATATCGGCAAGTGTCGCAGTAAAGGAAGGGCCCAAGGCCACGTACAGGCGGATCTGGCCTACCCCTTATAAGAACTGGGCCACACGCTCGGCCCACAGGGGAGATCCCGGACCTCCTTCGGCGAGGGCCGAGCCTCCCCCAACCGCGCGAGATGTCCCTCAAGGGAAGGCCAAATCCGGACCACTCGGAGGTCCGGAGCGGCCAGGTCCGAAGCGGCCAGGTCCGGACCGCTCGGAGGTCCGGAGCTAGCGCACTCGGGGGGTGGAACCGTAAGCTACCACGTACACCTACCCCCGGTGCGGGATGGTCCGGGGCCGCCACGTGCCCACAGGACGCGCGGCGGAGTCTTTGGCCAGGGGCCTCGCCCGCCTGCTGCATTAATTGCGGGCGGGCGAGCGTGCCCCGTTGCCCGCTGACACCGCCCCGCTGACACCGCCGCTGTCAGACGAGCGTGCCCCGTTGCCCGCTGACACCGCCGCTGTCAGACGAGCGTGCCCCGTTGCCCGCTGACACCGCCGCTGTCAGACGGGCGTGCCCCGTTACCCGCTGACGGACGAGCGTGCCCTGACACCCGCTGACACCCCACGGGCAGGCGACGGCGACTAAGCAAAGGGGCGCGCCTTACCGAGGCGCGACGGCAGTGATAGGGCATACAGTCAACTTCCTCGCCGGACGTTGGGGTTTAAACCGAATAAACAAGTACGCTGTGCTCATCATGAGCTGCGCCACGCGCGGCGGGCGCGCTCAGCCTAGTACTGGGTAGCAGCACTGTAGCACCGCTGTGAGCCCTCCGTAATGTCACGTCGGCACGCCGCCTGCCTCCTCTGCCACTGAAGCCCTCCGCCGGGTTCAGCGGCTGATGGAACACGACGGCATAAACCAGGACAGCGTGGCGGACTTTCCAGGCCACGCCGGGCCGCGTCAGTTGTGCAGGTACAAGACGTGGGAGTCAACAGTTGCCGCTACGAGGAGCACGCGACATGACAACAGAGAGTCCGCTGTAGAGACCTGACCTTCGCCAGAAGGAGCGTAGGGTACCAAGTCAGTACAGGATAGAGCTGTAGCATAGAGGAAGTAGGACGGGACCACCTGTCGGGGCCCGGCCACCATGTGTATGCCCCCCTTGGGCTATAAAAGGGGAGGCATACGAGACTCTCAAAGGGGGAGAGAGGACGAAGGAAGACAAAAACACGAACACAGACACAAGCACAAGCTCACAATCACCTCCGTCTTTTCCAACAGACAGCAATACAAGAAAACACACCCACAGTGGACGTAGGGTATTACGCTCCGGCGGCCCGAACCACTCTAAATCCTCGTGTCCCCATCGTGCCACCACAGACC